>CM029018.1:140881609-142380180 GCA_016801055.1 Panax notoginseng
CTCAGCTTTTGTCAGCAGAGGACTTGACCAGGATTTATGATTATTGGACTCGTTGAGAGAGGCATGATTTTCTGACTAGTCATCTGGGTCATTGTTCAGAGTATTCTGCATGGCTGGAGGCAGATATTGCATCGGCTATAGTTTTTCACTCATAGCCAAGTATTAATTCTGATGATTAGGAGCCTATGGAGGACCCTAATTCTCTTACCAAGGACAAGTTATATTTTGTTGGTTTGACAGTAGCTCTGGTCTATGATTCCCCCAGCATTCCCACTGGTACGGCTCCACTTTCTGTGGAGTATTTGGAGCAAAGGTTACATTTGATGAGATTTGGGAGGGATCAGTAGGGTAATTGTGACTCCCCCCAAAGTAGGTCCACACATCCCATTCTGAGTCGTGTTGGGTTAACTACGCACAGCACGCAAGTATACGTGGTCAACAAGTAATAAAGTAATGAGTAGAGTATCGTTCCCACATAGAAAATTTAGTAAGAAATTTAATCTCACAACTATCAATTTCCTATTAATCCTAATTTTATCAAACTATCAAATTTAATGATTAAAATTAAAAAAAAACTAAATTATTAATAAATATACTATCACAAAACAAACGCAAAAATCAAAACTGAAATTTCAAACAATTAATGGAGAATTAGACTTATGATTTCAACCTAAGCTTCACTCTGATTTTTACACCCTTATTCCAATTCAACTCACTATCTCAGTTTATTAATCAAGAACACGAATGAAGTACTAGCCACCTCTCGATGCATTAATACCGTACTAACTTAAATCCACAATTTAGATAGAAACAAGTTAAACACCTTAATCAACTAACTCACTATATCTCTATGTGAATTAAAATTAAAGAAGGTTTAAGATTAAGTTCTTTATCCAATTACATGCGATGTCAAGCATATCTCTACCTTAACATTCATCAAGATTCTGCTACTCACAAAATTCATGAACACATGCTATATTAACTAAGTCTAGGTTCGTATATCCTCTCTCGATTCCATACAAATCCACAAAGAATTGTTGATCAGACAATTCATAAATTCAAGCTCAAATTAATATAGATAAACTGGAAAATAGCTTATTGAATTGGAAATCAAAGTTACAAATTCATTGTTTCACTTAACGATCCATCATAAGCCTAAAAAGTGAATTAGTTCATCATGAATGAAATAATAAATGAATAATTTAAAGAGAACATCATTTCAATTACAAATATAAGACTAAGAAGAAGAATAATGCAATAAACCCTTCACGTAGCCTTAATCTACAATCGTCACGAAAATCTCTTCAAAATCTCCCTCCAAAGCTTGGTTTGAAATCATGGAATTGATCTCTGAAATTTGCCCCCCTCTCCTTTCTTAAATTTGTTGTTAGTCGCTCCATATACATCCAACACACACGTTTTTGGTCGAATCCCATGTACAATAAAGTTCAATTGCCATCCAAATGCTAACAAACCATGTTCCAGCATAGTTGTAAGAAAAACAGGATTGCCCCCAATCGAGACCCCCCGCCCCGGCGGGGGTGTATATGCCTAGTAAAGGCCTACCCTGCGGCATGCATTCTGTAAACCAAATGTTAAGACCCCCCGCCCTGGCGGGGGTGTATAGGCAAAAATAGCCCGCCCCGGCGGGGGTCTAATCTGCTAGTTGATGTTGCTTGCTTTATGTGGAGTTCGGGGTCCAGTAACTCATCAAGAGACTTATTTGTGGAGTTTGGGGTTTCAAAACCCAACTCTTCTTCTGTAAACGTGTCAGCTATGGCTGAGTCGGCTCCCTTACCTTCTATGGTCCCGGTAACTGTGGAGGTTTCCTCTGACTCTGAGGATAATAGTGTGGCAGATGATAGCATTGGAGCTCATCTCGGGTCTTCTATGTCTGAAATTTTCAAGGCAGCTCAAATCTTGTCTCAGCAGGGACGTATTGAGGCAGGTGATGAACGTACGAAGAGTAACATCCTCATGAACTTTATATTAGCACAAGGGTTCTCTGTTCAACATATTAATGATTATGCTAGTAAAGGTAAATCAATTAGACAAGTTGATGATCATAATATGGTTGTCCAATGTTCTACTCGCATTCCTTGCTCTGAGAATGCAGCCTTCGCACCTGGCAACGATACCTCTACCCCTACCGTGGCCTCTGTCTTGGTAGCTAGCCTTGGCTCCCCCTTGGCTCCAAGGGGCGAGTGTGACGTGCTTGGTTCTGGCCCTTCTTTTAGTCTCGATGACTTGGCAGGCAAAAAATCTTGGAGCTCTGTTGTGGCTATGGCCCCGCCCCCCGAAGTCCTGTTTCAAACTTGAATACTTTTCTATTACTATTAAGCCCCCCTCTGAGATCCTTCAGTTAGGAAATAGTCTATGGAACTCTAGCTTGGTTGGTAGTTTCGTTCACTCCAGGCTTCCTTTCAAGCTTGTGGAAGAAAGTGTGCATAAGCTTTGGAATAAGCATGGTCTGCAGAAGATCTTTCTTCAGGATAAAGGATATTTCGTCTTTAAGTTCTCCTCTCCTGCCGCGCGCGATAATATTCTTGCTCTTGGCCCTTGGTACATCTCCAATAAGCTGCTTTATCTCAAACACTAGAAGGAGGGATTGGATTTCCAATCTGAATCATGCACTAAAACTCCTGTCTGGGTGAAATTTCATAATATCCCCATGTCCTATCTCTCTGACCCTGGGTTGAGCTACATTGCTAGCGGAATAGGGCAACCTTTGTTTGTGGATAAAGTTACTGAAAAACTGGAACCAATGAACTTTGCAAGGATATGCATTGAAGTTTCTTCTTCCCCGCCTTTCCACCCAGTCTGGATTTTGTGGTTCTTGATGAGGAATCTAAGACCGAAAAAGTAGTAGTCATTAAAGTTGAATACCAGAATAAACCTCAGCTATGCTCTCACTGCGGGCACTCTCTTCAACGGTGCCCCTCCGCCAACTTCAAATGGATTCCTAAACCCCCCAAATTGGTTCCGGTCACCTCGGTTACGGACACCCCGGTTCCTCCAGGTTCATCAGGAGCTACTATCCCGCCTGCCCCTCCTCATATCTTGCCTTCGGATAGCTGGACTTTGGTGTCTAAAGGTCCCAAGCTTGTCGGCCCCTCAGTTTCCACCCTCTCCTCGATGCTGCCTAGCCCTAACTCTTTTAACCTTGTAGCATCATCTGATGGGTTTTCGGATACAGACAATCACTCCGTGACTAAGTTAAGACAAATTGATGAGAAGGATGTCCGTGACCTTAAGCATAAGGCCAAATCTTCTGCTGACACAGGCCAAGTTTCTAAGAAAAAGATCAAAGGAGGGGGAGCCACAGGTCCCCTACTTAATTTTCATATCTTTTATGTTATCTTTTTGCTCTATGAATATTAGAGGTGTTAATAAGTCTCCCAAGAAGGCTAGTGTCCAGGCTCTCATTGTTAAACATAGTCTCTCTTTTGTTGGTCTTATAGAGACTAGGGTCAAGAGCACTAAGGCCATTGCAATTTCAAAGTCTATCTGTAAACACTGGGAATGACTTTTTAATTATGAATTTCATAATAATGGTAGAATTTGGGTTGGATGGGACCCTACTTTTTGGAAAGTCCACATATTATCTAAGTCTTCTCAATTCATACACTGTTTTGTCTCCTCCATCAGTCTGGATACCCAATTTTTTGTTACTGTTATATATGGGCTCAACACTCCTTCTGAGAGGAAGGCTCTGTGGAAGGATCTTCGGGATCTTGCTCAGAACATTAACCAGCCTTGGTCCCTTCTGGGTGATTTTAATGTTGTTCAATCTTTATCCGAAATTATGGGAGGTACAATTTCTTGGGATTATGGCATGCAAGACTTCAAAGACCTTATCTCTGATTTATCCTTGGTGGACCTGCGAGCCTCTGGTCCTCTCCTCACTTGGTGGGACTCTCAGTTGGCCAACCCGACTTACAAAAAACTGGACAGAGTTATGGTTAATCACTTATGGCTGGATTCTTTCCCTGCTTCTCAGGCCCTTTTTACTCCGCGAGAGCTGTCTGACCATTGCCCTGTGGTGGTTATTCTTGGTTTGGTTCTTCCTCTCCTCCCCAAACCATTCCAGTTCTTTAATTTCATGGCAGGGTTAGAAAATTTCATGGATGTGGTGCATCACGCTTGGAATATTCCAGCCTCGGGGGACCCGTTGCAAATCCTTTTAAGTAAGCTCAAAGCGGTCAAGAAGGCCTTAATATGTCTGAATCGTGCAAATGGTAATCTCTCTTCCAATGTTGAAAAATCTAGAGCTCTTCTTCATGCTACGCAGCAGGCTATTACTGTGAACCCTACCGATCCTCTCCTTCTCTCTATTCAGCAGACTCAATCAGCTTCTCTTTGGGTTAACCTTCTTTGTGAAGAAAATCTTCTAAAGCAGAAGTCTAGAATCCAATGGCTAAAGGAAGGGAACAAGAATACTGGGTTCTTCCATAACCAAATCAAGAACATATGGAACCTCAATAAAATCCTTTCTATTGAAAATGTTGTGGGGGATTTATGTTATGGTCACTCGGCTATCCAAAGTATCACGGTTGACCATTTCCGCTCCTTGCTGGGCAGCCCTGCTGTAGATCAAGCTATCCCGGATCTGGATTCTGTTATCTCCTCCAAGTTATCAATCCATCAAGCTCGGTTACTTGAGCGGGATGTTACAGACGAGGAGATTTTCAATACCTTGAAGCACATGAAAAAGAATAAGAGTCCTGGCCCAGATGGTTTTAACGTTAACTTTTTTATTCTTACTTGGGATATTGTGGGCCCTGTCTTAACAGCTACAATTCAAGCTTTTTACCGTCAAGGATGTCTCCTCAGAGGTACTAATGCAACAGCCATCGCTCTAGTTCCCAAAAATGCTAACCCCTCTTCCATGAATGACTACAGACCAATCTCCTGTTGTAATACCACGTATAAATGCATTTCTAAGCTTATTGGTACGCGTCTCATGGGTGTTCTTCCTTCTCTCATTTCCCCAAACCAAGCGGCCTTCATAAAAGGGAGAAGGATTGGTGACAACATTCTTCTTGCTCAGGAACTCTTCAGGAATTATCATAGACCTTTCGGGCCTCCTAGATGTGCTCTGAAAATTAACTTCTGGAAAGCTTTTGATTCCATCTCTTGGGATTTCCTAATGGCTGTTCTTCGTTCCTTTAACTTCCCTTCGAAATTCCTATTCTGGGTCAAATCTTGCATTACCTCTCCTACTTTCTCTGTCAAGGTCAATGGTGCTCTTTGTGGCTTTTTCAAAGGATGTAATGGGCTTAGGCAAGGGGATCCCCTTTCACCATATCTATTTGTCATTATCTTGGAAGTTCTTTCCCTTATGCTTTCTAGAGCATCCAAGCTTCCCTCTTTCCATTATCACTGGAAGACAGAAGCCCTTTCCCTTACCCATCTCTGTTTTGCGGATGATCTCATCATCTTCTGCCGAGGAGACGTAGGCTCTGTTAATACCATAAAAAATTGCTTGGATCTGTTCTCATCCCAATCTGGCCTGCGTATAAATGCCTCAAAGAGCATGTGCTTTCTTTCCCATGTACCCCCTGACACTAAGGATGATATCCTGTCTTCCCTGAGATTCCAGTTGGGTTCCTTTCCTGCAAAATTTCTTGGGGTGCCGTTAATCACATCCAAACTTAGTCTGACAGATTGCCAACCTCTCCTTGAAAAGCTGAAATCCAGAATTACTTCTTGGACTAATCGTTTCCTCTCTTATGCTGGTAGATTGCAATTGATCAAATTGGTTATCCACTCTCTCCAAGCCTATTGGTCAACCCACTTCATTCTCCCTGCTTCTGCTATCAATGAAATGAAATCCTCTATTTCTCGATTCCTCTAGAAAGTGCCTTCTATGGGTAAATCTGGTGCTAAAGTTGCCTAGAGCAAAATCTGTCTCCCTTTTGCTGAAGGGTTGGCTATCAAGAATCTTGAAGATTGGAACAAAGCTCAGATTCTGTCGCATCTCTGCCAAATCATTTATCCCTCCTCCTCCGCTTTCTGGGCTAAGTGGGTGCGTGTTGTCCATCTCAAAAACAAATATTTCTGGATAATGCCTATTCCCTTGGATTGTTCGTGGATCTGGAGAAAGGTTCTCAAGCTCCGTCCTTTTGCTTGCAGATACATCTCCTTTTCTATTGGTAATGGTGCGCATACTAGCCTCTGGTTTGATCCATGGCTGGGCCATTCTCCTCTAGCTTCATCAATCCAATCTCCCTTGATTTTGAACTCTGGCCTCGGGCCGGTCATCTCTAAATCCAATTGGGTTCTTCCTGCATCGAACCATAATGACCTTATATAATTCAGGAATTCCTTCGACTTGTCACGACCATGTAACTCTGATGCTCAGGATTCTCTTCTTTGGGATAGTACTAAAGCTAAGGACATTAAAACATCTACTTTTTGGCATTCCATCCGTAAAGTTGGTCTAAATGTGGGGTGGTAAAAAATGGTTTGGCATAATATGGTACCTCCTCGGTGTTCCTTCCTTCTATGGCTTGCTTTCAACAAGGGGCTTCGAACAATAGACAAACTTCTACTGTTTGGTATGGAAGTGAATCCTTTTTGTGTCCTCTGCTCTTCGGAAAGGGAAACATTTCAGCACCTCTTCTTCCAATGTCGTTTTTCCTTCCAGCTTTTGGTTGCTATCCTTAGACGATGTGGCTGGCGAGGGATGGATCGAAGCTGGACTTCAATTACTGAGTTTCTCTGTTTTCGCTCTGGCCTCAATCTCAAACAGGGATTACTTATCTTTGGGTTTGCTACTGTTGTGTACCGGATTTGGCAAGAACGCAATTCTAGGATCTTCTCCAACAAGGTTACCCCTATTCGGGTCATTCTTCGGGATCTCATCCATGTTATCAAATGTCGTCTCCACACTTATGCTAGATTCCAAAAACTCAAGTCTTTGGCTTGTCTCCGTCATCTAGTGCTCTAGTTTGAAGCATGGCGTAGCTGATTCTCGTAGAATGATCCTTGGTAGGGTGGGGCTCCGTAGAGTTCAGGCTAGGTCTTCGTAGAGTTGGGCTCTGAGTTGGCCTCGTTTTGGGTTTTCAGCAACCCTCCTTTTGCCATGTCGTGTATTGTAACTTTAGCCTGCATGATTTTAGTCTTTATATTGTAGGGCATGTCCTATGGTATCTCTGATATTTCTGGTTGGGTCTTTCCCATGCGGTCTGTAACTCTAATCTTATTATTTTTAATTCAGTCTAAATTCAACAAAAAATTTTTTTTTTACTCTAAATGGCATCCTTTCTTCACAACAACCACCCTGCACCTAAAAAAACACGAAACGAGTAAAAATGAACATGAAAACAAGAAAGTAACAACGATTAAGCTAGAAATGGACATCGATTCGTGAATATAAAATCCACTTATCAAAATCCCCCAAACTTAAACCGTGCTAGTCCTCGAGCACAAAACAAAACAAATATGCTAAATAATGCAATGCAATGATATGTAATGTATCTAATCTATATGTTTACGAATCCAACAGTGTCAGAAAATCAAATCTATTCTTCCGGCCTCAGCAAAATTAAGTAAACAATACAACACTTCATATTAAAACCAATCACTAACTTCTTATCAATCCTTGAATCTTAGACTGTCATCACCGATATAGTGTGTGTGTGTGCAACATCCATGACAACTGATACAGGCTCAAATTCAATATATAACCAACTTCTTAGAAGGAATCATACAGAGCACACTCAAAAAATGTCAAAAGCAGACAAGTTCCAACTAAAATTACACAATTACCACTATCAAGGGTGCACATAGGGTACTTATACTTTAAATTTTCTTTATTATTATTATTATTATTATTATTATTATTATTATTATTATTATTATTATTATTATTATTATTTTACGGGGGCTTTTTCCTCTTTTCCCGTCTTATTATCATTTTTTTTATATTGTCAACTGTGCAATGCCTCATTCCATTAACAGTGCTACCCCTTAGCGAGCTTTCAACCAATGACTCCCAGACCATAAAAGACCTTAGGGCGCTAGGTGTTAAGACACCCCTACGAGCGTACTTGCTCAAGTAACAAAGGCCCCGAAACAAAACTAGTCACGACATATATTATTTTTTTTATAAAGCTTATGTACCCCACATTTATCCCCCCAAACTTAGGTTCTTGCCCAATTCTTCGTTTTCACTGCCTATCCTTGTCCTTTTCTCGTTTACACTAGCATTATCCTTTAGAAATCCTTTATGTATCAATTTGATTTAATTAGTTCCCACAGATATTATCCTCGTGCTACCAAATTATACCAGTTTCAAACAAGCACAAGATCCGAGTCATGATTCAAAACTACATCACAGTTCTAATACTGAATACTGTATTTGTTTACTTAATCTCAATTTCATCATTGGCCATAATAAACATGCTAGTAAGACTGCTGGATAAATGCAAAACAACACAATTCTAACTAATTTTTTTTTCATAGCTAAACTGATGGTAAACATAACATGAATGCAAACAAACATAAATATGCACCTAAGCTACCTATGCAAATGCATGAATACATAAATATGCAACAATTGATCAACCTAAATATAATAACAAACTACTATGCAATCCTAGTTTAATGAACTTAAATATGCAACATGAAATGCAAATAAGAATGTAAATCCCCCAAACTAGGTAGTTACAATGCCCTCATTGTAAGGACATAGCAATAAAAACATGAGGACTTCCCTGTAATTTCTTCAAGCCTGGGGTGGTAGTGTGTGGTGTTCTTCTTCATCAGAGTCACTTGGTGGAAATCGTGGCATTGGGCCGGCTGTTGATATGGAAACTGGGCAGTGGGATTTAAGCTTTGGAGCGTCATGTTCAATGATGCAAATTGCTTCGAACATATGGTCCTGCCTAGCAGCGAGCCGCCTCATCTCTCGTCGTGCTTGCTTGTTGTGCTCATCCATTTGGCGCTGCAAGTTAAGGAACTGAAGACTAGATATTGCCTCGGACTGTGGTACCTGCTCTGTTCCTTGATCTCCCATAGTTGCATCCTCATCCTCCGAGGTGTCTGCAGTGTCAACTTCGTCCTCCGAAGCCGATGGAAAAATAAAACCCAGACCTCGAGGATGGGAATCACCTCTAGCCCACACCGAATACCGCGCTATCATTCTGGAATCTAGTAACTGAAGCGGCATCTGAGTGGGTTCATCATCCGACCATCTAACACCCGCTTGGCGACACAATCCACATATGAGTGATGGGTGTGGCAAGCAGCCTGAAAAGTTTCCTCGTAAGCATCGGCGAATGGAGAAATAGATTATGGCCCCGACATCAATGATGAAATATTGCACAATCGCATATAGAAGTAGTGCCTTCTCCTTGGTCACGTCTAATGTGTGTTAGGATGAAAACAGTTTTGCACATAAGAAAGCATACCATATCTTACCATACCGACTGAGATCCTTGCTATGAAAAATCATGCCTCCTTTCCAACCCTTGATCCATGTTGTTCCCGGCTTAGTCATTTCTTTTAGTATATCCTCATTTTCCGGATCGAAATCACGTAGCTGGGCATATTGGCATTGTCGAGGTACTCGTAACTGATATTAGGTGTTGATGGCATCGGCACTGAACGAGACTAATCGACCCCGCACATAAGCATTGCACGGGGCCTTGTCCTCGACGTTCGCATAAAACTCCTTGACTATGTTGACAACGGCGGACTAGGGGTCCTCCATGAATTTGTTCCATCCTTTTTGATATATCTGTTGCATCATCTCATCATCGACAGGATCCGGTGCCAACCCCTGCTCCGGTAGGCTTTTGTCATCATATAATCGTACCGGTCGGCGAGGGCGGCACTTATAAATTTACGGCGATCAAAGGTCCATGTCAGTTGTGTGGGCCTTGAACTGTCTCCCCTTTGTCGTTTTGATGTGGGTTGCCATTGAATCTCGGATGCCTGAATAACAATATCACCCCCACCCCAAACTTGGTTCAAATAATCTGTCGAACACTTGGTGTGCACAAAGATTTCTTCCCCAAAACTTGTCGATTTTATGTGGCAAATAGGGTTAGATAAGATGAAGAACTTGTTGTAGTATGCTTCACACTCAATTGCTCTAAACTTGCCCCAATACCTTGCTGAATTCGTAACTTTTTGTAGAAGGAGTGGATAGTATGTGGTGAATTTGGGGTTTGAGGGAGTGAATTTATAGAAGTGGAAGATGTAAGGGAGAGGGTTAGGAGTAATTGATGGAGATAATGGGGTTGTGTGTTACTGGGGTGAGATGATGGAGTAATCGTGGGTAGAAGTTGAAGTTGTAATGGATGTGGAATAGGAGTAATTGATGAAGAAGTGGGGAAGTAGTGTAATTGGAAAGCAGATGTGTATAACTGCCGAATATGTCTGTTGAGTTTCAGGACCCCCGCCCCAACGGGGGGTATAAGGCATATAAAGCCCGCTCCGGCTGGCATAGATTCTGCTAACTGATGTGGGAGATCCCCACCCCAACGGGGGTGCAAGGCACCCCGGCGGGCATGCTCACTGCAACCTGACCTTCTTTCCTCTTCTTTTCTTCATGTTATGCTACTTAATGTTTATTTTCTCATCCTGCAAGCCATAAAACATCAAAATTAGTATGTTGTTGATCAATTGGGGCATGGTTGAGAGATTAACAAGACTTATAAACTATAATAACTATTTAATGAACTTATTATAACTATCTAATTATGTTAAACTATAATCTAACAGTTATGATTGAAAATAAGAAAAAATAAAAGTATGATTGGGTTGCCTCCCAATTAGCGCTTGATTTTAAGTCGTTCAGCCTGACTACTTCCTGTTCATGGTACGTCGGATAATGTGATGGCGATGACATCTGTGTTGGACTCGCCACCCCAATAGTGCTTTAATCGTTGACCGTTGACTTTGAAAGATTCTAATGGATTCCAACTGTAGAGTTCAACGGCGCCATGAGAGTAAATGGTCCCGACCATCTTGACTTAAGCTTGCCTGGGAACAATCTCAACCGTGAGTTGAACAATAGGACTGATTGCCCCGGCTCAAACGTTCTTAGCGTGATTTTCTGGTCGTGCCATCTCTTGACCTTTTCCTTGTATAGCTTAGAGTTCTCGTAGGCTTGAAGTCGAAATTCGTCGAGCTCGTTTAATTGCAGTAGTCGCTTTTCTTGATCTTTAGGAGCGATGACGATCTGATTATAACCCGAATAGCCATCTAATAAACAGTAATACTCATGTCCAGCTAATCTGTCCAACATTTGATCGATAAAGGGCAACAGAAAGTGATCTTTGCGGGTCGCCTTATTCAACTTCCTGTAGTCCATGCAAACCCTCCACCCAGTCACTGTCCTTGTTGGAATTAGCTCATTGTCATCATTCTGAACCACTGTCATTCCTCCCTTTTTCGGCATACATTGCACTGGACTGACCCACTTACTGTCGGAAATTGGGTAGATGATACCGGCATCCAACAATTTCAGAATTTCTATATTTACAACTTCCTTCATAATTGGGTTGAGTCGTCATTGTTGCTCCACCGTCGGTTTTGCATCGTCTTCTATCAAAATTTTGTGCATGCAAAAGGATTGGCTGATTCCCTTGATATCCGCAATTATCCATCCTATCGTCGATTTGTGGTCCTTAAGCACTCTTAGCAACTTTTCTTCCTACAAATCGTTAAGTGCAGCAGAAATAATAACATATAAAGAATTTGAATTGCCTAAACTATACCTGAGGTGTTTAGGGAGTGGCTTAAGTTCAAGAGTCGGTGGCTCTTCCAATGACGGTTTCAATTTGATTGTTAATTTTTCCTCCGTGTGCAATGGTTCAAATGGTGCTCTGAATCTGCTAACTCGTGGCAATGAGTCTAACATCTGCAAGTAATCCACAAATTCTGGATCATCGAATTCTTCATCCCCCAATAATGTTGTTTCCAATGGATCGTTAACCAAACTATTGCCCATGTCTTTACTGATTATCTACTCAATAATATCCATCCTGAAACATTCTTCTTCATCCGTAGGGAATTTCATGGCCTTGAACACGTTAAATTTAATTTCGTGATCTTGGACTCTCATAGTAAGTTTGCCTTTTTGTACGTCGATGAGTGTCCTACCGTAGCCAAGAAAGGCCTCCCTAGGATAATTGGGATGTTCTTGTCTTCCCCAAAATCTAGAATGATGAAATCCGCGGGGAATATAAACTTATCAACCTTGACCAATACAATACCTCTTGGATACGTGAGTGATCTATCCGCCAACTATAATGAGATATTTGTAGGCTTTGGAGTTGGCAAACCCAATTCTGTATAAACTAAAAACGGCATAAGGTTCACACTTGCCCCCAAATCACACAAGCACTTGTTGAATGACATATTCCCAATCGTACATGGAATGGTGAAACTCGGGGTTCTTTCAACTTTGGTGGCAACTTTCGCTGTAAAACCGCATTACACTCCTCTGTTAATGCCACTGTCTCAAAATCTTCTAATTTATTTTTTCTGGACAAAATCCCTTTCATAAATTTCGCATAACTTGGCATCTGCTCTAGGGCTTCTGCGAACGGGATATTAATCTGAAGTTTCTTAAAAACTTCCAAAAATTTTGCAAACTGCTTATCTAATTTTTGCTTTTGAACTCTTTGCTGAAAGGTGGGGGAGGATAGACAATCGGTGCATGAACTGGTTTACTCTTCTCTACTTGCTTTTCTTCCTCCTGTCTGTCCTCAACTACTTTATTCTCACTGTCTGTCTCAACTTCTTTTGCACCTGAATTTTTTGTTTTCTGTCCCTCAAGCTGTTTTCCACTTCGCAACATTATTGCCTGACATTGCTCATGATTTCCTTTCAAATTTTTCTCTGTATCACTTGGTAATGTTCCTTGAGGTCGGTTATTCAATGCCAATGCTATCTGTCCCATCTAATTTTCTAAATTCTTGATGGCTATTGCTTGGTTTTTCATGGCTACCTCATTGCTTGTTATATACTTTGATAGCAACTCCTCTAAATCTGATTTCCTCTCTTGACATTGAACTGATTGTTGATGATTCTGAAAACCTGGGGGACATGATGGTCGTGGAGCTTGATTCTGATTATTGTTCCACGTCAAATTCCTATTCCCCTGAACGTATTCTGAGGAATTCTGTTGTAACTACTCAAAAATTGTACTGACCAGAGGTTGATTGCGCATTGATCCGTAGTATGTTCACCCGCGCACAATTCACAAATAACTGCAACTTGATGTGTCTGTCCCCCTGACCAAGCGTCAAACTTCTTAAAGAGTGCTGAAATCTGTGCTGTTATTGCTGTCACTCCATCTAATTCTAACACTCCAGCGACTGTAGGTTGTGTCATTCTTCTTGTGGGCCACTGGTAGTTGTTAGCAGCCATTGCCTCTATCAACTGATATGACTCGTCATAATTCTTTGCCATAAAAGCTCCCCCCGACGCTGCATCAATACTGGTCCTGAGATTCCCATGTACTCCATTGTAAAATGTATTCAACTGCAACCACTTAGGCAATCCGTGATGTGGGCATTTTCGGAGCAATTCTTTGTATCTTTCCCATGCCTCGTACACCATGTTGCTGATCAAACATGGTAATCTCGTTCCTCATCTTTGCAGTTTTCGCTGGCGGGAAAAATTTTGCTAGAAATTTCTGAGCCAGGTCATCCCATGTCGTTGTCAAACCCGCTGGTAGAGAGTGTAACCAACTCTTCGCCTTGTCCCGCAGAGTGAATGGGAACAAACGAAGTCTAACTGCTTCATCTGACACCCCATTGTACTTGAAAGTGTTATAAATTTCCAGAAAGCTGATCAAATGCTCGTTCGGATCGTCATTTGCAAGCCCCCCAAACTGAACCGAGTTCTGTATCATCTGAATAGTCCCACGCTTGATCTCGAATGTATTCACAGCTATAGCAGGCCTGGTGATACTTGACTGTAGCTCAATCACCTTGGGTGTAGCAAAATTCCTCAACGCTTTCTGATCTTCAGCTGCCATTACCTCTTTTTTTTCAAAGTTTTCGAATTCTTCTCTTGTTTTCTTGATCCACTTACTTAACCTCTGAAACCGTCTCTCAATGTAGTCCTCAAAAGGAAGCAATTCTGGATTCTTGGACCGAGTTTGCATAAACTACTTCAAAAACCTGAAATAAGACGAACAAAACAAAAAAATAAAAATGTTTAAGTAAAACTGGACTAATTAAACTAATATTGCAAAATAATAAAATCTATACTAAAGTCCCCGGCAACAGCGTAAAAAACTTGTTGGGTAATATCTAACTACGCACAGCACGCAAGTATACGTGGCCAATAAGTAATAAAGTAATGAGTAGAGTATCGTTCCCACAGAGACAATTTAGTAAGAAATTTAATCTCACAACTATCCATTTCCTATTAATCCTAATTTGATCAAACTTCAAATTCAATAATTAAAATTAAAAAAAAAAACTAAATTATTAATAAATATACTATCACAAAACAAACGCAAAAATCAAAACTGAAATTTCAAACAATTAATGGAGAATTAGACTTATGATTTTACCTTAAGCTTCACTCTAATTTTTACACCCTTATTCCAATTCAACTCACTATCCCAGTTTATTAATCAAGAACACGAATGTAGTACTAGCCACCTCTCGATGCACTAATACCATACTAACTTAAATCCACAATTTAGATAGAAACAAGTTAAACACCTTAATCAACTAACTCACTATATCTCTATGTGAATTAAAAATAAAGAAGGTTTAAGATTAAGTTCTCTACATGCGATGTCAAGCATATCTCTACCTTAACATTCATCAAGATTCTGATATTCACAAAATTCATGAACACATTCTATATTAACTAAGTCTAGATCCGTATATCCTCTCTCGATTCCATACAAATCCACAAAGAATTGTTGATCAGACAATTCATAAATTCAAGCTCAAATTAATATAGATAAACTGAAAAATTGCTTATTGAACTGGAAATCAAAGTTACAAATTCATTGTTTCACTTAACGATCCATTATAAGCCTAAAAAGTGAATTAGTTCATCATGAATGAAATAATAACTGAATAATTTAAAGAAAATATCGTTTCAATTACAAATATAAGACTAAGAAGAAGAATAATGCAATACACCCTTCACGTAGGCTTAATCTACAGTCGTCGCGAAAATCTCTTCAAAATCTCCTTCCAAAGCTTGCTTTGAAATCCTGGAATTGATCTCTGTAATTTGCCCCCCTCTCCTTTCTTAAATTTGTAGTTAGTCGCTCCATATACATCCAACACACATGTTTTTGGTCGAATCCCATGTATAATAGAGTTCAATTGCCATTCAAATGCTAACAAACCATGTTCCAGCAGAGTTGTAAGCAAAACAGGACTGCCCCCAATCGAGACCCCCCGCCCCGGCTAGGGTATATGCCTAGTAAAGGCCCGCCCCAGTGGGCATGCATTCTGTAAACCAAATGTTAAGCCCCCCCGCCCCGGCGGGGGTCTAATCTGCTAGTTGATGTTGCTTGCTTCATGTTTCCTTCCATAATTGCTCCAAATGATATCCTTTCTTCACTACTTGCCACAACAACCACCCTGCACCTAAAAGAACACGAAACGAGTAAAAAGGAACATGAAAGCAAGAAAGTAACAACGATTAAGCTGGAAATGGACATCAATTCGTGGATATAAAATCCACTTATGAAGTCGCTAAATACATGGTATAGAAAATAACTACAAATTCATTATTACAATTGTCGTGCAAAATACGACAACACATATACTGTGAGTTTAAATAAAAATATTGTCTTCTAGACAATATCCAAACTCAAATAAGTTCTCATTACAATTATTCATACACTATTTTACAAAATAGTGAGGACTGCTAAAACAACTGTATTGAAACATTACTCTACACCCCGACTAGTTCCTGCTATATTCTCGCCTCCTGAGAAGAAAAATGGAACAAAAAGGAAAAGGGTGAGCACAACTAGCCCAGTAAAAAATATTATGACTAAGATAATGTAGAACAAATTATCGTTAGCCTTCAATAAATCTGATAAAATATAATGGACAACAAGTTTTAGATCAATATTCGTAGTGGAAATAACAATTCATTAGAAGAGTTAAGTAGAGAATGAAGTAGAAACCTTTTGTCCAGTCTACACCTCATCAAATCCAGGTTGTCCAGTTTTACACCTTTTGCCAAAGCCACAACACATAGTCAATTTTTCTGTAACTAGCTCATTTGAATTTATGACTAATAGCTAGTCACTTTCGGGGTTTGTGCTTGTAATTACCTATTTGGTCAAACTGTCTAAAAACTGTTGTCATTTAGTCGTTGTTTCTGGCTGCTGTACTAGTACTCTACTAGTACTCTGCTGCTGGTCTGGTCCTTGTATGGCAATTTGTTTCGACAGTTGGGTTTATTATTCTTTGGATTTGTAATGGTCGTGGGCTGGTTTGGCTGTTTGATGTCTGCTGGTTGCTTTAGTCTGCTGATTGGTATGGGCTTGACTGATGTCATCTAATGTTTGTGCTAAGGGCTGTTGTCATCTTCGGATGTTGTTGTGGTTTGAGCAGCTGCAGATCAGCACCTAGTTGTCATCTTTTACGCGTGTGGTGCTTCAGTTGGTTTGGGCTAGCTGTTTTTGCAACTTTATTGTGCTGCTAGCTGAGCTGGGATGTGTGGATGTGCTGGGCTGCTAGCCGACCGTGTGCCTTGCTGCTAGGCCGACCGTGTGCCTTGCTGCTTATACAGACTTCTGTGCTGCATAGTGATGTTGTGCTGGGCGATTGAGATGTTATGTCTTGGAAGTTTTGCTTTTGTTATCTTGTAGCTAAAATTTGTAATATTGCTTCAGGTTGGTGTGATGCAGTTTTTGACTGGTATCAAGCCATTTGATGGTTGGTTATTGTTTGTTTCTTGTAGGATCCTGTTGCTAGTGAATAGCATTGGTTTACTACTGCCATCATAGCCTGTCCTATGATGGCTAGGGTATGCTGTTTGGGTTTTATCCATGTACTTATTCTTTCTTTTATTTCAGTCTAAATTTAGCAACAAAAAAAAGTCAATCATCAATATTTAATCCTGTAACATCAATCAATATACATCTTTGAAGTAAATATTCATCTTTGTTTTACGGCCAAACATATTCATTTGTATCACCAACTGTCATGTTCATCTCAACACCTGTCCATCTTTGCACCACGGGCCAAAGATATTCATCAGTTAATCATTCATCTTTGCACTACAGGCCAAAGATATTCATTTATATCATCATTTAGGACTGAGGATGATGAAAAATATTTTAAAAAAATGAATCCAGTGAGATTAAAGGACAAAGATTAGGGATTCATACTTTGGTTTATCCAAGTTCAAAAATACTCCATAATAATCAATTGTGGAGCAAAATTCATGAATGAAGATCAAAACAAGGATACAATCAAAGATAGTAACCATAATAGACCACTTGGACAAAAAAAATAAAATTTAATTTTTCTGTGAATAGTGTCGTATTCGTGAATAGTATTGTATACGTGAATAGTAAACCCCGACACAAAAAGGTAACAATTTCACAATAAAAATTATACTTCGTGAGTGTCATATACGTGAATAGTGTCGAATACATGAATAGTAACCTCGATATGAAAAGTTAAAAATTTCATAATAAAATACATACCAATATTTCGGCATAATAATATTGAACGAAATAACATCATTTACGAAAAAAATAACATCCCTTACCTCAAAAGAACAGTACTTCTGACTAGAATATCAGATATAATGTTGAAGGAAACTTGCACTGAATAGTAACTCTCAAAGTATCTAAATACTCACAAAAATACGCTTGATATTATAGAGAGAGAAAACTTCTGATTCTAGTGAGATTTTCAATTCTAACCAAGCACCCTATTTATAGGAAAACGCCAGAACGCCAAAGCAGACTAAAATTTAATAAAATAATATATTAATAAAAAATTTCACGCACACCACTTGACCAAACTCAGCACACCACAAGTGGGGCCCACCAAATTCAGAAAATTCCACAACAACCAAAAGTGGGGCCCACCCATGTTTTTAGTAAAAATATTTATTTCTGAAACTTCAATAATTCATAATAAATAGCCCTTTTATCAGAAAAATACGAATTTTATGTCAATTCCATAAGAAATTTAATTCTCTACAACTTTATAGAAGAACGTTTTTCCTAATTCCAAACAAAAAATGGTCGAAATTCACATACGGATAATTTTTAATACATTCATTCCGATAAAATACTGATAAAACACCTCAGCATTAATTCTTTCATTTATATCCACATAAAATAAATATTTTCTTATCATATAAATTAATAATTAATTATTCACAAATAATATTACAGAATCACAATACTGACAACTAGGTCGTTCCTAGGAAAGAGGGGGCTTTCTGATAAGGATTTCTCCTTACTGGCGCGCAATTAGGTGACCAACCCCCTTTTATAGATAGAAATTCCTTAGATATTGCCAATAATGCTATCTAATAATATTATTTAAATAATATTAATTATTGATCCGATAATGGGAAATACTGTGCAGTAACAATTGTTGAAAACAACAATAATATAAAATATCAACGTAACAATTATTGAATCAATAAAATAAAATATTGAACAGTAATTACTTTTTTTTCGCTAAGATTGTTTGTATATAGAAAAGAAAGAGAGAATAAACAATCGCAAAGGGGGGGCATACCCCAGAAACTTTAGAATGAACCTCATGGGACAACTCCCAAAAGGAAAACCTAAAGGCCAACGACCAAACGGAATAACAATTTTATAAAATAAAACGTGTATATAAAAAATGACTAACAAGAGCCCAAGGAGCCAAGGCTGCTAACTAGGCGAGGCCGAGCAGCTTCTGCTAGCATATGGGTGTAGTAGTTGCCCGAATTCAGCTCGCCAACCAGTGCTGAAGAGCAGCTGAACCAGCAGAACCCGCTCCCCACCCATGTGCCGAAGAGCAACCAGCACCCCACCCAAGAGCTGAAGAGCTGCTGCTGCTGCAGCAAGCAAGAAAGCCCAGGAAAGAAAAAGCACCAGCCCCACCCCCCACCACCCTACTCAGCCCCTAATCACGCCCCACACCAGCTCGCCCAACCAGCTCGCCCAACCTAACCACTCCCAACCCAGTACGCCCAGCCAGCTTGCCCAGAGCCCCAAACCAGAACCACGACCAACCACCTTACCCAAACCATACCACCTCGCCCAACAACAGCTGCTGGCAAAGGTACCAAAGACACTTGAACAACCAGCCCTGAAACAGAAGCATACACGAACCACATACACGGACCGAAGTGACTAGACAGAGTGCAGAATCCAGCCCAGCAACAAAAAATACACAAAACCCAAAACAAGCTACAGCAACATAATCCTAAGTAGAAAGGATCTACAGTAGAGACCAACCCAACATCAGCAGTGCAAAACAGCCTCAGTGCCTCCCAGCAGCTTCAGTACAGCCTCAGTGCATCCCAGCTTAAAGTTAGCAAACCAGAAGCCTCCAAACAAGCTGCAGACCCAAACCTATAGCCACCCTCTGAGGTTAGGCCTAGTTTGAGCTGCTCCCCATAGGCATCTTGTCCTTATTATGGACAATGGTGTTTCTTACTGCCCAGATTTTGTACACTGCGGTAGATAGAGCCAGCTTTAAAATTTTCGACTTGAGATTACTCCCCCTAAATTGGATGATATAATCCCCTAGATTGTCCTAACTCATTGGAGCATTAGTCCAAACGGCAACTGACCGTGGAGAGGACAAAGAGGAATAGGAACATTCGAAGAACAAATGTGGAAAGGTCTCCACATGGGATTCACAAAGAGGACAGTTCAAAGGACTAAAGCTAGAATAAGGAGAGAACCTGTCGTTCGTGGGCAACCTGTGCCGAAGAGCAAGCCCTGTGGTAAAAGAGAAATGAGGAATATGGTGAGAATGCCATAACAGAGCAGCCCAAGGAACTTTCAGAGCACACGAACGAATATATTCCCAAATAATTGAGCCCTTAATAGTTTTTAGCTCGCGAGAGTCCCAAAAAATCAGTTCTTCGGCTGCAGACGGAGACTTCATGATGGTTACTATGTAACGCCCCCAAAATAGGTATACATCACCCATTTCGAGTAGCCAAATACATGATACAGAAACAACTACAACATCATTACAATAATTATCGTGCAAAATACGACAACACATAAACTGTGAGTTTAAATACAAATATTGTCTTCTAGACAATATCCACACTCAAATAAGTCCTCATTACAATTATTGAAATACTATTTTACAAAATAGTGAGACTGCTAACACAACTGACTGGAAACATCACTCCACACTCCGACTAGTTCCCGCTATATTCTCGCCTCTTGAGAAAAATAGAACAAAAAGAAAAAGGGTGAGCTCAACTAGCCCAGGAAAGAATATTATGACTAAGATAGTATACAACAAATTATCATTATCATTAGTCCTCAACAGGGAAAGATCTGATAAAATATAATAGACAACAAGTTTTAGATCAACAACTGCAGCGGAAACAACAATCCATTAGAAGAGTCAAGTAGAGAATGAATTTTACTATCTTCTAAGATTTAAAAGTCTATCATCAATATTTTATCCCTGTAACATCAATCAGTATACATCTTACATCAAATATTCATCTTTGCACTACAGGCCAAAGATATTCATTTGTATCACTCATTGGTCATGTTCATCTAAACACATATTCATCTTTGTAGTACGGGCAAAGATATTCTACAGGCCAAGGATATTCAGTAATATCATCATTTAGGACTGAGGATGATGAAAAATATCTTTAAAAAAATGAATCCAGTGAGACAAAAGGACAAATATTAGGGATTCATACTACAGTTTATCCAAGTTCAAAAATGCTCCATAATAAACCATAGTGGAGTAAAATTCAAGAATGAAGATCAAAACATGGATACAATCAAAGATAGTAACCACAATAGACATCTTGGACAAAGAAGAGAAAATTTTATTTTTCTGTGAATAGTGCCGTATTCATGAATAGTGTCGTATACGTAAATAGTAATCCTGACACAAAAAGGTAGAAATTTCACAATAAAATTCATATCAATATTTCGGCATAATGATATTGAAGGAAATAATATCATTTACGAAGAAAATAACATCCATTACCTCAAAAGAACAGTACTTCCGGCTGAATATCAGGTATAAGGTTGAAGGAAACTTACACTGAATATCAACTCTCAAAGTATCTAAATACTCACAAAAATACGCACGATAATATAGAGAGAAAACTTATGAATTCTGGTGTGATTTTCAATTCTAACCTAAGCACCTATTTATAGGAAAATGCTAGAACGCCAAAGGAGACTAAATTATAAAATAATATTATTATTATTACAATTCAAGCACGCCAATGACCAGCACTCCACTTTTGAAAAGAAGAAAAACTCATCACATTTCAACAAAGGACAAGAGTGGGGCCCACCCATTTTTAATAAAAATATTTATTTCTAAAACTTCAATAATTCATAATAAATAGCTCTTTTATCAAAAAAAATCGAATCTTGTGTCCTTTCCATATGAAATTTAATTCTCCACAACTTTGTAGAAGAAAATTTTTCCAAATTCCAAACAGAAAATATCCGAAATCCACATACGGATGATTTTTAATACCTCTATTCGGACAAAATACTGATAAAACACCTCAGCATTAATTTCTTCATTTATAACCACATAAAATAAATATATCCACATAAAATAAATATTTCCTTATCATATAAATCAATAATTAATTATTCATAAATAATATTACAGAATCACAATTATGACAACCAGGTCGTTCCTAGGAAAGAGGGGGCTTTTCGATAAGGATTTCTCCTTACTGGCGCGCAATTAGGTGACCAAACCTCTCCTTAGGCAGAACTTCATTGGACATTGTCAATAATGTTATATAATAATATTATTCAAATAATATGAATTATTGATCTGATAATGGGAAATACTGTGCAGTGACAATTATTGAAACAACAATAATATAAAATATCAACATAACAATTATTGAATCAATAAAATAAAATATTGAACAGTAATTACTGTGACAATTATTGAGTATTGCGTTCTTACGTAAGGATCAATAATTCAACAATACTGTGCAATACCGTGTGCTATTGTGCATCCATGCGTATTACTATATTTTAAACACCTGGTATTCTAACAATGTTAACGATAACAACTGCACCGTTATTTATAAAAACTCAAACTTGTCGTTTTCTTCATCCGACTATTTTTCGTTTTGGGGCCCACAAATGACTGCGCCATCGTACGAATATTCTCCGACAGCAAGAATATTCCACGACCAAACGAATATTCCCCGACAAGAATGAATATTTTATAACCATTTGCTTATTTTGAAAATTTTGCACATTTCACCCATAACCAAAGCAAATCAGATTAACACCTTATTATTCAAAATAATAATTAGAGGAAATTCGATTTTATTTATAAAAAGTTGGGGTCTTACAACCTTCCCTCCTTATGAAATTTTGTCCTCGAAATTGACGTACGTACCTGGTATTTCGAAAAGGTGAGGATACCTCGCTTTCATTTCTGATTCTAACCCCCAGGTCATTTCTTCAATAGCATGCTTCCTCCACAAAACCTTAACTTGTGGTATAACCTTGGTGCGTAGGACATGTTCTTTCCTATCCAAGATCTTAATAGGTACCTCCTTGTACGTTAAATCTTCAGCTATCTCGTCTGGTTCTAACTCAATTTTGTGGTTTGGGTCTTTCACATATTTACGAAGCATAGATATGTGAAAATCATTATGAACATGAGACATGCTTAGAGGTAATGCGAGTCTATAGGCCACATTTCCTATTCGGTCAAGAATCTCAAATGGACCAACAAATATTGGATTGAGCTTTCCTCTCTTCCCAAATCTTGTAACTCCCTTCCATGGAACAATACATGATCCCCAATATTAAATTCCACGTCCTTTCGATGAAGATCCGCATAACTCTTTTGTCGATCCTGTGCCATTTGTATACGTTGTCGGATCATTTGGATCTTCTCTGTAGTCATACGTACCAATTCTGGTCCCAACAACGTTGCTTCACCCACCTCTTCCCAGCATACTGGAGAGCGACACTTTCATCCATACAATGCTTCAAATGGAGTCATGCCTATACTTGCTTGATAACTATTGTTGTAAGAGAATTCCACCAATGGCAAGTACTTATCCCAACTCCCTTTGAAATCTAGAACATAGAATCTTAATAGATCTTCAAGAGTTTGAATAATCCTTTCTGATTGCCTGTCCGTTTGATGATGGTATATTAAACTGAATCGTAAATTCGTGCCCATAGCTTTCTACAAGCTAACCCAAAATCGTGAAGTGAATCTTGGGTCACGATCCGAAATTATAGATACTGGCATGCCATGCAATCTCACAATCTCATTCGCGTACATACAAGCAAGACATTCAAGGGAAAAAGTCTCCCGTATAGGCAAGAAATGAGCAGACTTGGTTAATCTATCAACAATGACCCAAATCGCATCTATGCCTTGAGAAACCTTGGGAAGACCCGTAGTAAATTCCATAGTAATGTGTTCCCACTTCTATTTTAGAATCTCAAGTGGTTGCAATGGACCCATTGGTACTTGATGCTCCGCCTTTACACGTTGACAAGTTAAACACCTCGATATAAACTCCGTGATCTCTCTCTTCATATTGCTCCACCAAAATGTATGTCGAAGATCATGATATATTTTGGTACTCCCAGGATGGATTGCAAAAGGTGTGTTGTGTGCCTCCATCATTATTCTATGCTTCAAGTCAGAATCGTTAGGAACACAAAGTCTGGAGTTGACTCGAAGTATTCCTTCTTCATCGATTCTTGCTTTTGGAATAGCACCTTCTTGCACTTTCTTCTTCATACGCATCAGCTCCATGTCTGTAGCTTTATCAACTTTAACTTTATCGATTAAAGTCGGTTCTACTCATATGCTTGATATCATCACGTGGGTACTTGGAGCCTTTACCTCTATCTCCATCATTTGCAAGTCATACAAAATGGGCCTTTATGTTAACAACATTGCACTCGTACCCGCATATAATCATCTACTCAATGCGTCAGCTACCATGTTTGTTTTTCCAAGATGATATTGGATGGTATGATCGTAATCTTTCAACAGCTCGAGCCAACATCATTGCCGCATGTTGAGTTCCTTTAGGGTGAAGAAATATTTGAGGCTTTTATGATCTGTATAGATCTCCACTTTCTTCCCATACAGGTAGTGTCTCCAGATCTTCAACGCGAAAACGACTGCTGCCAACTCCAAATCATGAGTAGGACAATTCCTCTCATATTCTTTGAGTTGTCGCGAAGTGGGCTATGACTTTCCCATGTTGTATGAGAACACATCCTAACCCTTTGCCTGAAGCATCGCTATAGATAACAAATCCATCCGAATCAGATGGTATTGTTAGAACAGGTGCCGAAATGAGTCTCCTCTTGAGCTCTTGGAAACTCTTCTCGCATTCCTCGCTCCATATGAATTTTGTATCTTTCCGAGTCAGTTGAGTTAATGGAGTAGCGATTCTAGAAAATCCTTCCACGAATCTCCGATAATAACCAGCTAAGCCCAGAAAGCTACGTATTTCGGTCACCGACTTCGGTTGCTACCAACTTTGTATGACTTCAATCTTTGCCGGGTCAACAGATACTCCATGTTTTGACACCACGTGCCCAAAGAATGCTACTTCCTTACGCCAGAACTCGCATTTCTTCAGCTTGGCATTTAGCTTGTTGTCACGAAGCCTTTGAAGTACTAGCTTCAAATGATGCTCATGATCTTCACGACTTTTGGAATAGATGAGGATGTCATCAATAAAGACTACAACGAACTGATCCAAATATTCCTTGAACACACGGTTCATCATATTCATGAAAGCAGTAGGAGCACAAAAGACATGACTAAGAATTCATAATGCCCGTACCGAGTTCTGAAGGCAGTCTTCGGAATATCCTCAGTTTTAATATTCAGCTGATGATATCCAGGACGAAGATCGATCTTTAAAAAGTTGTGCTCCTTGCAACTGGTCGAACAGGTCATCAATGCGAGGTAGCAGATACTTATTCTTATCGTGACATGGTTTAATTCCCGGTAGTCAATACAAAGTCGCATACTCCCGTCTTTCTTCTTTACGAATAAAACAGGAGCACCCCAAGGAGATGTACTAGGACGAATGAAACCGATGTCTAATAACTCCTGTAGTTGGACCTTTAACTCCTAAAGTTCAATAGGAGTCGTTTGATATGGGGTTTTAGAAATGGGCTTTGTACCAGATTCAAGGTTAATCAAGAATTCAACTTCTCGTTCTGGGGGTAGACCAGGAAGCTCTTCAGGAAATACGTCAGTAAATTCACTAACACTAGAAATATTATTCAAATCTGACGTGTTTTTGTTAAAGTCCGTGACATGGGCTAAGAAAGCTTGACGCGTTTTTCAATAAATGAATAGCTTTATGGCTTGATATGATAGTGATTGACTTTAGTGGTTTGGTTGCTTGAATTCGCATAACTGGTTGGTTAGGAATATGAAAACTAGCAACCTTACAAAAATAATCAATTTTGGCATGATGAATAGTTAACCAATCAATCCATAAAATCATATCAAATACAAGTATTTTCAACGAAATAAGATCGGCAGGTAATGTGATGGTTCCAACTTGAATCAAGCAAGATTTATAAACAGTAGATGTAATGAAAATTTCTCCTAATGGAGTCTCAACAGATAAGTCAAGGTCTAATTTCTTCGGAGTCAAGTTCAAACGTTGAGCACAAGTAGGAGAGATAAAAGAATGGGTAGAACCGGTATCTAATAAGGTATAAACTTCGGAATAGTTTATGATTAGCATACCCGTGATCACCTCGTTCGGGTTTCTCGCGTTTTGGCCAGTCACGATAAACGCTCTTCCAGGAACCGCTGACTTTGACTTGTCCGGAACAGCCTTCGGAGTCACCATTCCCGTTGGACCTGGTTTCGCAACAAGACAATCTCTAGCTATATGACATTTCTTTCCACAGTTATAACACACCTTGGATTGTTGTGGGTAGTTTGGGCTGATGTGTCCCTCTTTTCCGCATTTATAACAAACGACTGGTGCTCGTTCTCCTCCCCTTGAAACAGTTGATGTTGGTGCTGACGACTTCACGTTATCATTGTTGTATCTTCTCTTTTTGAAATCTCCCCCTGACTAACTTCTTCTACCATCATGGCCACGATTACCACCAGAGTGGTTACCGCTTTTGTCTGAATGTTTTCCTCCCCGCTGGTTTTCTTTGCTCCGATGACTGCTGCCACCGGTATGACCCTGGTTGTGTTCCCTCAATTGAACATACTCATTATCTCGCTCTAATAATTGAGCCCTGTTCACAACATTTGAATATAAAGAAAATTTGTGAGAAATAAGATATTGCCGAATCTCGGGTTTTAGACATCTCAGAAACATCTGTGTCATTCGTTCCTCATTCTCTACCAAATGAGGTGCAAACCTGGATAACTCTGCGAACTTCACCTCGTACTGAGACACAGTCATATTATTTTGTTCTAGTCTGATAAACTCTACCTCCTTCATATGATGAATACTTTCAGGAAAGTACTTAACATTGAATAGTTTCTGAAACGTTTCCCAAGACATGTTGAGTGCGGCAGGCTGGGTACGCTTTACAGATTCCCACCAGTAATCTGCCTCACCACGGAAAATAAATGTGGCGAATGGAACCTTCTGGTCCTCCGTGCATCCCAAAACATCAAATATCTTGGTAATTTGTTTAACCCATGTCTCCGCTTTGATCGGATCCGGCTTTCTCGCAAATTCTGGTGGTCCCAACTCTTTGAACTGCTTGGCTGTGACAAGCCGTGCGTTGCTATCATTTCCACTCGTATTTTGTACACGAGTCTCCCTCGTCTGATTTTGCATGAACTGCAAAAAAGCTTCTAAACGAATTCATTATTTGTTCGATAGTGTTGTTTACAGGAGGAATATTGCCTTCCTGTTGCACGTTCCCATGTGTGGTGATTAAAGGTGTCTCCACGGTCTCATTTACTCCATTGTTAACGTTCTCAGCTGCCATTCTCAAATACTACCACAAAACAAGGGTTAATTAAAGAAATTAACATATCACATAATATCCCTATATTCTGACCAACCAATAAATAAGCTTAGGTAGGACACACTAGCGAAGGATTTAACGTCTCTCCCCTCCTAGTTATATTTCCCAATCTCCGCCAGAGACCATATCCTTAAGCTTTGATACCAACTGTGACGCCCCCAAAATAGGTATACATCACCCATTCTGAGTCGCCAAATACATGGTACAGAAAAAACTACAACATCATTACAACAATTGTCATGTAAAATATGACAACACATAAACTGTGAGTTTAAATACAAATATTGTCTTCTAGACAATATACACACTCAAATAAGTCCTCATTACAATTATTGAAACACTATTTTACAAAATAGTGAGGACTGCTAACACAACTAACTGGAAGCATCACTCCACACTCCGACTAGTTCCCGCTATATTCTCGCCTCTTGAGAAAAATGGAACAAAAAGGAAAAGGGTGAGCTCAACTAGCCCAGGAAAGAATATTATGACTAAGATAGTATACAATAAATTATAATTAGTCCTCAACAGGGAAAGATCTGATAAAATATAATAGACAACAAGTTTTAGATCAACAACTGCAGCGGAAACAACAATCCATTAGAAGAGTCAAGTAGAGAATGAATTCTACTATCTTCTAAGATTTAAAAGTCCATCATCAATATTTTATCCCAGTAACATCAATCAATATACATCTTGCATCAAATATTCATTTTTACACTACAGGCCAAAGATATTCATCAGTTAATCATTCATCTTTGCACTACAGGCCAAAGATATTTAGTAATATCATCATTTAGGACTAAGGATGATGAAAAATATCTTAAAGAAAACGAATCCAGTGAGACAAAAATGACAAATATTAGGGATTCGTACTACAGTTTATCTAAGTTCAAAAATGCTCCATAATAAACCATAGTGGAGTAAAATTCAAGAATGAAGATCAAAACATGGATACAATCAAAGATAGTAACCGCAATAGACATCTTGGACAAAGAAGAGAAAATTTCATTTTTCTGTGAATAGTGTCGTACACGTGAATAGTAACCCCGACACAAAAAGGTAGAAATTCCACAATAAAATTCATATCAATATTTCGGCATAATGATATTGAAGGAAATAAAATCATTTACGAAGAAAATAACATCCCTTACCTCAAAAGAACAGTACTTCTGGCTGAATATCAAGTATAAGGCTGAAGGAAACTTGTACTGAATAGCAACTCTCAAAGTATCTAAATACTCACAAAAATACGCTCGATAATATAGAGAGAGTCGCCACAGAACAACTGATGCACCCTTGCTGGCGCCATGCTCTATTTCTGCCCAGTCTATCCTTGGCAAACCTCTGGACCTTATTCCCTGTGTTGGTAAGGTTTCTGAGACGGAGCTTGTGGTGCAACCTGACCAGGCCCCTCCTGATAGGGCTGACGCTGCTGTTCAAACTGCTACCCTTATTAACAACATTTCAGCCTCTATTCCAAACAGCTCTCTACTTCTCCGGCTGAGAAAGGTGAATTTCCTTGCTTGAAACCTGGTTCATCAAAATCTTGGTGTGATGTGGTCTCTACTAGCTCTGGCAAAACCTCTCGCTCTCTCTCTTACCACCCTCCCTTATCTAAGGATGGTCAGATTCTGGTTAAACCTCCCACTGATGTGCTCAAACGTGGAAATCAGCTCTTGTCTTCCAGCCTTGTGGATTATTTCTTGCACTCAAACATCCCCTTCAAGGTTGTTGAACCCATTGCCAAATGCCTTTGGGGCAACATAGGTCTCACAAGCGTCTTTCTTCATAGCGAAGGCTACTATGTTTTCAAATTCAAATCTGTCTCTGATAAAGACAATGTCCTTGCCTCGGGTCCATGGCACTTCGCCTCAAAAGTGATCGTTCTGCAATCTTGGAAAGAAGGAGTTGAATTTTGAAAAAATGATCAGTTCAAATTTCCCATTTGGGTAAAGTTAAGCCAAATTTCGCTTTCTTATTGGTCTGATGAGGGTATAAGCTACCTTGCCAGTGCCATAGGAAAGCCTCTGTTTACTGATGAAATGACATCCAAACATGACTTAATGCACTTTGCCTGCATTGAAGTCCAAGCTTCTTTCTCCTTCCCTTCCTCAATTAATGTTGTTGTTCTGAACGAAGAAACCTCTGAAGACATAATTGTCCCGGTTAATGTTGAATACCAAAGTAGGCCACCATCACGCCCCACCTGGAAAGTCTTTGGTCATTCTCCTTTGAAATGCCCCAAATCCAATTTTAAATGGGTGCCCAAAACGAATGCTCAATCTGATTCTGCTCCTAAACCTGCCGAGGGCACTTCGGCCTTTACTTCCTACTCCTGCTCCTGTTGCTGTTAACACTCCACATGCTGATCCCCATGCAAATGACTGGGTAACTGTTTCTCGAGGTGCCAAAGTTGAGAAAGATTTGACTCATTCTCTTCCTATCTTGGCCTCATCAAACTCTTTCTCCCCCATTGCAAATGTTATTGTCACTGATGCTCTCATGCCCTCTGATCTTGATTCACCTCCTGTAAACTACCCCATACTGAACAAGCTAATTGCTATAGATGAGAAGGAGTGTAAAGACCTGAAGCATAAACATAGAACTGGGATGGAACTTTCTCAAGATGCTAAGCGTAGAAACAAAGGCAAGGGCCGTGGGGGTAAATCCCCCCATTAATCATTACTCTCCCTAGTTATCTATGTTAATGTTAGCTACATATAATATTAGAGGTCTGAATAACAAGTCTAAGCAGGCTTATGTTAAACAGTTAATTTTAGATAATAGTATCTCCTTCATTGGTCTTTTGGAAACCAAAGTCAAGCAGCATAAAGCTAGTAGAATCTCCAGAAATATTTGTAGAAATTGGACTTGGTTTCATAATTATGATTATCACTATAATGGCAGAATTTGGGTTGGATGGAACCACAATATTTGGCAGGTGGATATCCTTTATGTATCCTCCCAAATTATTCATTGTAATATCAAGCACTTATCTAATGATTGTACTTTCTTGGGTTCTTTTGTTTATGGTTTGAATTCTATTTCTGAAACGAAAGACTTATGGGTTGAATTATCCTCTTTTAGTTCCTCTCTCAACTGGTGTGTCTTGGGTGATTTCAATGCTATTAGAAACCTAAATGAAACTGACAGGAATGAAACCGAATGGGATTCTGGTATGGAGGATTTCAAAAAGTGCCTGCAGACTCTTGAAATGGATGACATTAGGGGCATTGGTCCCTTCTATACTTGGTGGAACTGTCAAACTGAAAATCAAATCCATAAGAAGCTTGATAGAGCTTTGGGGAATGCCTCATGGCTCAGCTCCTTTCCTCATGCTCAAGTTACCTTTGCTCCTAGAGGACTGTCTGACCACTCTCCTGTCATGCTTAACCTTGGCATCCCTTCTACAAGGTCCAGGAAAGTACCTTTCCAGTTCTTTAACCACATGATCCTCTTGGATGGCTTTCATGACTGTGTATCTTCTGCATGGCTGCAACCTGACCTGGGTAACCCCTTTCATATCCTGGCTGCAAAGATCAAGAGAACTAAAAGAGCCTTAATTAACCTTAATCACTCCATTGGGAATTTATCATATTCAGTTAAGGAAGCTACTGCAAATCTTCACAGCGTCCAATCCTTGCTTTCCAACAGGCCACTTTATTCGGATCTCATCTCCTAGGAGCAGAGCTGCCTTCATGTTCTTTGGAATTCATTGGCTCTAGAGGAAACTCTTCTCCACCAGAAATCTAGAGCTACCTGGCTTGCTACAGGGGATAGAAACACCAAATTTTTCTCCAATCTGGTGAAAAGCAGGTGGAACACAAACAAAATCCTTTCTCCTCTGGTGAACTGGTTCAGGGGTAGGAGGAGGTTGAAAATGTGGCCGTGAACTATTTCAGAGATTTGTTCAACTACCAGCACCTACCTCCTTCAGCTAACTTTGAAAACTTTGGAGTTCTCCATGCTAAACACATAACTGATTCTCTGCCCTCCTTTCGGCTCCTATCATAGCTACTGAGGTTTTCAAAGCTCTTAATGGTATGAAGAGAAACAAGAGTCCAGGCCCGGATGGATTTAACGTGAACTTCTTCACTCACTGCTAGGACATTGTTGGCGAAGACTTCACCAAAGTTGTTCTATTCTTTTTCTCTTCCTGTCCGCCAAGAGGTATAAATTCAACTGCCATTGCTCTTATCGCAAAGTGCTCCAATCCCTCTCTCGTGTCTGATTTCAAACCAATATCATGTTGCAATATATACAAGTGCATCTAAAAAATTCTTGCTGACAAACTCAAATTGGTCCTTCCCTCTATCATTGATAAGGCACAATCTGCTTTCATCCAAGGCAGAAGTATAAGTGACAACATCTTCCTTGCCCAGGAGCTATTCCGAAACTATCACAGGAAATCTGGTCCTCCTAGGTGTGCCTTAAAAATTGATTTAAGAAAAGCTTTTGACATAGTGAATTGGAATTTCTTAACGGACACCCTTAAATCCTTCCATTTTCCTACTCAATTCATCGACTGGATTTACCCCCTGCATTTCAACTGCTATGTTTTCTGTCAAGATAAAAGGCTCCCTTGCTGGATTCTTTGGTAGTACCCGAGGCCTAAGGCAAGGTGATCTCTTTCCCCTTACTTGTTTGTGCTAGTAATGGAAATGCTCTCCCTCAAACTCAACTGGGGTTCCAAACAATCTGGGTTTCTTCACCACTGGCGCACTAAAGCCAGTGACATCTCTCATCTCCTTTTTGCTGATGACATCATAATTTTCTGCCATGCTAACCTTCAAACCATCTCCATCATACATTCATGTATCCATTCCTTCTCTCTCTTCTCGGGTCTCATTCCTAATATTCAAAAGAGCCAATGTTTTCTAGCCTGCGAAGACCCTGAAACAAAATCATCCATCCTATCCTTTCTAGGCTTCACTCATGGTACCTTTCCCACCAGATTTTTGGGTGCCCCCTCATCTCTTCTAAGCTTTCATACCAGGATTGTATTCCTCTAATCTATAGAATCACTCAAAGAGTCTCCTCATAGACTACTACTGCTCTTGCTTATTTTGGTAGGGTCCAACTCATTAAATCCGTGCTCTTCGCAATTCAATCGTATTGGAGTAATCATTTCCTATTGCCTAAAGCAGTCATTAGAGCCATTCAATCTATTCTCTGTCGATTTCTTTGGAAAGGCACCTCTCTTACTCCCTATGGTGCAAAGGTTGCATGGCATAACATCACACTCCCTACCGAGGAAGGAGGTCTGGGCATTAAAAATCTCTTGGACTGGAATAAAGCTCTACTTTTACTACACCTAACCCATGTCTTGCAGATTAACACTAAATCATTATGGGCTAAGTGGGTGCAGACCACTGTTCTTCTCGGGAAATCTGTTTGGCAGGTACAAATACCCACTGATTGTTCGTGGATCTAGGGACAACTTCTAAAGCTCAGGCCTACTGCTCTTCAGCATCTTAGATACATTGTTGGCCCTGGAGAAAATTTCAATCTCTGGTACGATCCCTGGCTCAATGGTTCTGTCATTAACCCCAGCAATATGATCTCAAATTCAGGCCTAACCGTCTCAGCCACGGTCAGGGACATTATGAATAACACCTCCTGGCACCTCCCCCTATCAAACCATCATGGGATGATTCTCTTTCGGCAACTAGTACAATCTGCTCCCTTTCCCTCTGCATCATTGGATTGTATCTTTTGGGACTCAAAGGATGTTTGTTACATCAAAGCAAGACACATTTGGGATAGCATTAGAATTAGGAAACAGGTTGTTCATTGGCACACAACTCCCTAGCATAAACTGCATGTGCCGAGATACTCTTTCATGCTCTGGCTGTGCGTAGAGCATGGCCCATCTTGTTCATCTTCCTTCTCTTACACCTCACTTCATCCTCTAGATCATTAGCTCTATCACTGGCTTCCTCCCACTTCTCCTCGAAGTGAATCATATCCATCACCTCCATCTCTAACTAAGTACGGAGAGCCTCCTTCTCCGTCCTTTCGCTCAAAACCCTCTGTTCCATTTCCTCCAGCTTCCCTGCCAACTCTACGTTCCTAGCCACTGATCGGTGAAACAAAGTCCCCATCCAGATCCTTGCCTCCTTACGGTGAGCAATCTCCACCTCTATATCTTGCATCGCTAATCGCCTCTGATGGTCCTCATCCCTCAATTTCTGAAACTCAGACTCCCTCTCCCTAGTCACAGCCTCTAGCTCCTCCACCCTGTATCCTAACTCTAAAATCTGCTCCTCATATTCCCTAAGCATCTGATCCTCAAAAGTAGCCTCGTCGGAGTCCTCCATAGGCTCGGGCTCGTCCTCCATAGGCTCCTCCTCCGGATCAGACTCCTCAGGTAGAGGCTCCATCTCCTCCTCCTCGTCATCGTCATCGATAGGGGCCACTACTGATATAGGCTCTGCTATCAATGGTGCCTCATATACCACGTGGATGTCACGCGACTCCTCCTCTACCACTCGACTAGGTCCTCCCATGTCAGTCATCCTACAACCACCAACATAAGACAACAAAAACAACAACTCCATCAGAAGGTTAAATAAACATAATTTCATTGTATATAATGAAATTATATTTCATAACACACTAAGTCACTCTCTGGGAAAACTCTACATGAGTTTTATCTCCTTCCTAACTTCTAAAATCTCCTGAGTTATAATCTAAGGACACTCGCTCCTAAGGTTTATAACTACAGCTTTGATACCAACCTGTGACTTTCCCAAATTCAGACCACACTTGACTCAAATTTGGTTGCCACGTACTAACTCTATCAATAGACAATTTGGCTTGGATAGCTTTTGATCAAATATCAATAGTCTAGCCAAATCAATGGCTTAGACAATTTTTTTTTCGCTAAGTTAGTTTGTTTGTAAATTAAAAAGAAATAGAGATTAAACAATCGCAAAGGGGCATACCCCAGAAGCTATAGAATGGACCACATGGGACAACCCCCAAAATGATCTTCTAAAAGACCAACAACAAACCAATTGAAAGTACAAGGTACGTAACAAATTACAAGCAAATTACAAGCATATAATATGAGCAGGTATTAAGCCTAAACAACCAATCAGCTGAAATAAAGTATACAGAATGAACAAGAACAAGAGCCAAAAGAAAGCTGCCAACACTGATTTTGGGCCGGACTGCACCAGCCGAACTGCACAAGCCGACCTGCCAAATGAACGGCAGCTGCAGACATGAGGCGAGCCCAGAGCCTAGAGTCACCTCGCCTAGAGACACATCGCCCAACCCCACCTCGGCAAGAGCCAGCCACACCTCACATTGCCTAGCCCCCCTCAACCCACCTTCGCCCAGCCCACCTCACCACGCTCAACCCATCTTCGCCCAGCCCACCTCACCAACCCACCTTCGCCCAAAGTCACCTCGCCACACTCTGACCAGTAGACAAAGCCTAGAGCCCAAATCATAACCCTACCCAATCCGGAGTCTCCTCGCCCAAATGCAACGAACCAACAGTAGACTAGCAACACCTCGCCTAGACCAGCAACACCTCACCACCAGCCTCGCCACTTGACTTGGCTGGGGGCATGCGATGAACTGCAGACCAGCACCTCCCCGCCCAAATGCAGCGAACCATCAGCAGCAAAGCAAAACCAAATCATTAGCAGCAAAGCGAATCCGAACCAGCCCACCTAGCCTAGAGCCGGCTCAAACCTAGCCATCCTTGCTTGACCACCAGCGAACCAACATCATCAAAGCAAATCCAGACCACAACTTGCCATGCACCCTAGTGTCCATCAGTGCACCATCATAGCTAATAAACTTTAATCATAGATTTAGCAACCCAGCAGCAGAAGCGAATCAGCAATCAAGCTGCAAACCCAACCCTACAGCCAGCCTCTGAGGTTAGTCCTAGACTAAGCTGCCTTAAGAAAAACTGAAGAGGAAGATAATCTAGACTTTATGATATTTATCATCTCCCTAGCCTTCCCCAATAGGCATCTTGACCTTATTATGGACAATGGAGTTCCTAACTGCCCAAATTTTGTACACTATGGTGGAGAGAACCAGCTTTAGGATAAGTACTCCCACAAAATTGGATAATATAATCCACAAGGTTGTCCCAACTCATTGGAGCATGAGTCCAAGCGCCAATAGTGGCGAGAACTGAAGAGGAATAGGGGCAATCAAAGAACAAGTGAGGAAAGGTTTCAACATGGGTTTCACAAAGAGGGCAATTCAATAGACGGAAGCTAGAATAATTAGAGAACCTGTCATTAGTGGGCAACCTGTGCCGAAGGGCAAGCCATAGAGTAAAGGAGAAACGAGGAATGTGGTGTGAATGCCATAACAGAGCAGCCCAAGGTACTTCCAGAGCACGTGTACGAATTGATTCCCAAATAATAGAGACCTTAATAGATACATTCATCGACAGCAGACGGAGCAGAGAGAGATGTAATTAAGCTTCGAAGTTGCTGCACTTCGTGATGGTTGCTTGCTGGTAACGCCCAGGCTCCCAAAGAGATAACATCAGAGACATGAGCATTGACCGGGATACGGGAGTTGGAGTACGGAGATGGATTTAAGGCCATGCCATTCAACCACGTGTCATGCCAAAAGCTAAAAAAATTGCCATTCCCAACTTTATAGGTAAGGAAATTTAGAGTCGTAGGCCGCAGTTTAAGAATCTTACTCCAAATCCATGAACAGTCCGATGGAGGAGAACAATGCCAGAAATTGGTCTTAGTAAGCACATAGGATTGGACCCATTTAGCCCACAAGGAAGGAGAGGAAGGAGAAATGACCTTGAGTAGATGAAGAATTATGAGGGCCGTATTCCAATCAGTAAGATTCTTTATTGCCAGACCTCCCTCACAATAGGGAAGGGATAGGTCCTTCCATGAGACTTTAGAGCCATTCCGAAGCAAAGAGGAACCCTTCCAAAGGAATCTACACATTATAGATTGGATGGCTCTCAATACCGATTTGGGAAGGATAAAATGGGCCGCCCAGTAAAACTAAATGGCAAAAAGCACTGATTGAATCAACTGCACTCTACCGGAATAGGAGAGGAAACGAGAAGTCCATGATGTTACTCTCGTAGTAATTCTTTGGATCAAGGGCCGGCAATCGGATTGGGATAGTTTAGATGAGATGAGAGGAACTCCGAGAAATCTAATTGGAAGAACTCCTGGCGGTATACCCAACAACTGGTTGATACTCTCCTTAACCGCATTTGGGACATTTGCTAGGAAACATAGACTTTTAATAGCATTAGGGATTAATCCAGAAAACATTGAGAATGATTGGATGCACGAGTGGATAATGGAAACAGAGGGCAGGTCGCCATGGCAAAACAGGATAATATCATCAGCGAAACACATATGCGTGATGATGCAAGATTCTGTTTTCCAATGAAACTTGAAGTTAGGCAAAAGAGTTTCCTTATTCAGAATCATGGAGAATGCTTCCATAGCTAAGTACAAATAAGGGGACAAAGGATCTCTCCTTGACGAAGGCCCCTCCGCTCCCTTAAAATAGCTAGCAAGAGACCCGTTGACTTTGACAGAATACATTATCATTGTGATGCACTCTCGGATCCAGTTAGTGAAAATAGGAGGAAACTGAAGAAGGCTCAGCAGGTCTAACAGAAATCCCCAGTCCACCGTGTCAAAAGCTTTCCGGAAATCAATTTTTAGAGCACATCGGGCCGGACCAGAGAGGCGGTGATAATTTCTAAAAAGCTCCTGTGCAAGGAGAATGTTATCACTAATGCTTCTACCCGAGACGAACGCAGACTGAGCAGGATCAATAAGGGAAGGGAGAACTGATTTGAGTCTATTGGCAAGAATCTTCGCTATACATTTGTAAATTGTGTTGCAGCAGGAGATAGGTCTGAAATCAGACATATTGGAAGGATTTTTTGTCTTCGGGATCAAGGCTATGGCCGTAGCGTTCACTCCTCTCGGAAGGTGCCCAGTATTGAAGAAAGATTGGACTGCAGCAGTAAAGTCTTGACCGATAATATCCCAATAGTGGAGGAAAAAGTTACAATTATCGTTCGGATCAACATTTGAATTTTCCTTACGAAGTATTATTTCTTCAAAGTCCTACTTGTACGATCAATAATAGCACAAGTTCAAGTAATGCTCAATAAAGAGTAAGGTTCGAGTACTTGCCTCAAGCGTAGTTTACTAAAATACCGCTTATCAATACTCTTTCGAATCCTAACATAATATAATACGCATATAGGATATTTATTAGTTACATATGCTCATACATGATATGTAAGTTTAAATGCATAAATGTCTAACTTAGTTGTATACTCTTCACATACTTCATTCCACACCTTGCATACTCGTAACACAAAATCAGTTTATAATTTACCATGAAGCCAAACAATCATAGGCTCTAATCATTACTTTACAAATTACGAATACCTTGGACCTATTATTTGAAAGTCTATAATCACCTCATTAAACATTCAATTCTATAACTTAGCATGCTTCTTAACACATTAGATTATGTACTGGTCATATAATCCATGTTAGAGTATCAATACAAGCATGTAAACACCTTCAAACCATTTACAGAAAACAGACCTTACTGCAAGTTGGCGCGGCCGCGCTTGGTTTGTACTGAGGAGTGGCACGGCCGCGCTGCTCCAAGTGCAAATCAAGACTGCAACATTGCAGCGCGGCTAGACTTGCACATCCGATCACAATTAGTAGGATAACACTTGCATGATCATACATGACGTGATTTAACAAATCAAGACTGCACATGTTGATTTAACAAAGTCCTTCATACTTAGCCATTATACACATGCTACACTGTCCTTTTGGTCTCCACTAAACATGCTTATGTTAGTTAACCCACATATTCCAACTTATGAAGTTTTACATCACCTAAACTTGTCATATTCCATTTACCATGCATGGGTCTAGTTAGGTATTCATGTTAAATCACATCTATAGACATAACGCACCTCATGATGGTCCATTTCAGAATACGTATAAGTATCTATTAGCAAAAACTAGTTTTCTTTTCATTCTTAAGTTTTCCTTTGAGAATCTCATATTAAGCCACCAAGCATGCAAAGCCAATTTACTTACTATACTTCATGCTCTCATATATACATTTTGGACCATATAAGCATGCTCACAATTCCTATATAGTTTATCAAGATTGTAGTTGCAACTTTAAGTTTCCACTAGCCAAACTTATCCAAGCATACAAGATGAGTTCACATAGTCTAAATCATACTTTCATAATCACATAATAGATCACATAAGCATATCTTTAAGTTCAAAACTTAGTGTATACATAGTTCGTTTATATATAGCCAATATAGTCTTTTTCTTGAAACTCCCCTTTTTAATCATGCTTGAATATCTTATATTACCTTTAACCATATAACTAACATATTGTCACATGTCAAGACATATCAGAACGTAATACACTCTCATCCAAGGTTAGAACATGTTTTGCAAAAGGTTTATCAAAACTAGTTTCCAACTCTTTAAGTTTTTCTTTTAATATTCTAACCAAAACAAGCAAAGGTAATTTTCTATGTTCAAAACAACATATCCTAATATGACAGGGTCACTTACATGCATATCCTAACTATCATAGCATGCTCAGAACAATACAGAAACATTAAAGCAGTATCTGGTAAAAACACCACGAGAACTTGGGAAAGCAAGGAGAGACCAAGATTCTCTCCCCTCCGTACTCCTTCGTCTCTCCCCTCCCTCTCCTTCGTTCTCTTTAGAGCTCCTCTTCCCCCACCCTCCACCCTTTTGATGCCTCGCCATGGTTGATTTCTCTCACCTCTCGGCTAGTAACTCTGAGAGTAGCCATTCTCATGACCTTTTCGTCAATTTCGGTGTATCTAACCCTAACTCCCCTGCTGTTGTTGACACGGCTATGGCAGAATCTGATCCCATGCCCGTTACGTCAAACTTTGCCTCTGATGAGTCTATTGACTCAGAAGATAACAGCATCGCTGCGGAAAATATAGGTCCTATGCTTTGCTCCTCTATGTCCGAGATCTTCAAAACAGCGCAGCACCTATCACAACAGGGTCGCCTTGATGCAGTCGATGAACGTAGGAAGTGCCTTACTTTAATATGGACTTCATTAAAGCCCAAGGATTTTCGCTTCAGAATGTCAAATGACTTTGCTAACAATGGAAAATCTGTTAAGAGTGTTAACGAACGCAACATGCTAGATCTTGGCTCCCTGAGACCCGCCGATGCATTTCCTATAGTGCTTGCACCTGTGTCAGTTCTGCAATCTGCTACGGTTGCGTCCCTGTCCCGCTGCCTGTGTGGGGGAAAATGTGATGATAACCCTCCTGAAGCTGTTAAGCCATCCAAACAATCTTGGAGTGATGTCGTAACCAATAGTGCCCCCAAAACACTGCTCTCCTCTTGAATATTCCCCCCCTCTCCCCCGGCTTCGAAGAATGGAGTAATTCGCATTAGACCTCCGGCTGAGGTTCTCCTAAAAGGAAATACTCTCTGGATTATCTGCCTCATGGGGAGCTTTATCAACTCTCGACTCCCTTTTAAACTTGTTGAAGAAACTGTTTATAAGCTTTGGGACAAACATGGACTTACAGAAGGTTTTCTTGCATGATAAGGGGTTTTTTGTCTTCAAGTTTTCGAACTCTCTGGAACGAGAAAATGTCCTTGCTCTTGGCCCTTGGTACATCTCGAACAAACATCTATGCCTCATGCTTTGGAAGGAAGGCATGGATTTCAAGTTTGAAGCCTGCACTAAAGCTCCAGTTTGGGTTAAATTTCATAACGTCCCAATGTCCTACCTTTCTCCTGCAGGGCTCAGTTACCTAGCTAGTGGCATTGGTAAGCCACTCTTCGGTGATAGTGTTACTAGTAAATTCGAGCCTATGACATTTGCCAAAGTATGTGTAGAGCTTTCTTCTTCATCTTCTTTCCCTAGCTGTCTGGAAGTGGACGTTATTGATGAGGAAACCCAAACAGAATAAGTTGTTCGGGTAAAAGTGGAATACCAAAATCGACTTATCATCTGCTCTCATTGCAAGTCTTTTGGCCACTCCTCGCTGCCCTAGTGCCAACTTCAAATGGGTCCCAAAGATACAGGGTGGACATCGAGCCCATGCTCCCCGTGACCCCCCTGTTCAAGGCTCTTCATCTGACCCCCTCCCTACTGATGGTTGGACAGTGGTTGCTGTAACGCCCCGAAATCCGGTCTATCTTTACACCCAGATTCTGTACGTCACGAGTACATCATTCCTCTAACATACATCATTATATACCGAAATATAACAACATACACTCTCTAATCCCAGGTTCTGGAAACCTTATAACCTTTTTCATTACAAATAATGATAATACATTATTCATTTCATCTTACAAGAGTGACTTTTATCCGCCACCAAGGATACATAACAGTTCATTAAGCTAGTCTATAATTCAATTCCATCTTTCTATATTACAAGTATTCACTTGATCCTCTCGCTCCTTCACATTCTGAATGGCACTTCATCTGGATACCGTCAACTTGATCTTTACGGGATCCTTAAGTTCTTCTAACCTCGTTCGCTGAAAATGTTTTTCATTTAAAAGCAAGTGTGAGCATTCAATTTCCCAGCAAGTCATAACAGTTGAACAAACACCTTCAAGAGTTTAAAGATTTCTTCAGAACTTCGATAACCGAACAAAGGTTATGAAGCAACTTGAATAATAAGAATAGTCTCGATTCCTATCATCTTAAAACATCAATCACTTTCATTTTGAAATACTTTCATTCCTCTACCTTTTTCCATACACATCATGTTTGGCTAGAATCATTAGCACATACTTAACAATAACGGTTCATGTATAAATAGAACATACTTAAATTGAACAGCTCTATCACAGAACAGTTCATATCATAGAAACACCAAAGTGTTCAAATTGTGGCTTGGCCTCACGTTCTACCAACTTGTACAAATATCACACATTCGCACATTGACAGAACTTCTCAAGTTCAACATCTGAGAACTTTAAGAAACTAGCATTCATTTAGAATATGAATGAAGTTAGGAAACTTGCCTTACGCACAACTACAGCTTACGCTGAACACATTCCAATTCCTATATAACACATAAGGAGAAAACATAAACACCAATTAGTTATATATTGAACTTACGCATTGGTTTACTTAACTTTACTTCTTAGGGTTCGCGTTCTTGCAATATAAGTTTACGCGACTAACTTTCTTTACCAGTTTACGGCTTCATGACATACGGAGATGTCTTACTCAATACGTTCTTCATCTTTGATGATTTGCATTCTTATTTTCTTCTTATAACTTCTCTAGGACTCAGCACACATTGCTTCTCTGCTAGTAGTCCATATGGTACTCAGAGTGGTTTCCCACAAACAACTAACAAACAAGTTCCCGTCTCATCTACACTGCTATCAAAGTGAGGTAGATCGATTGCCAGTTTTGTATATACATTCGCTCTCTGAAGGAATTGTTTAGCCCAGCTCCGATATGTCAACCATCAAAGGTTACGATTGTACCACAACCTAAACTTATCTTAACTTATTTGAACCATTAAACTTATTGTTCGTTAAATTAATTTCTTATTCTTTACGGCTTTCTGGCAACTAACTGCCATACCTCAGGATTCATTCCTTATCCGACTCACATTCGGCTTTCATTAATCTTATTACCGTTTACTACGGCTTTCTTGATAATTCATATCTTATTTAACACTTTCGTTATCCCTTACATGAACCCCATGTTCATTACTCGTTCTTAGTGTCGAAGCAATACCGATCGTTGTATGTTAAGACCGATCGTCCATCGCAACAACATTGCGTTCACAGCGTCTATACGCTTCACATTTATCTCTAATTATCATAACACCCATCACTCAACGTCTAAGGAATCACAATCATAGCAATCCCTCACGTTCGTTCATCGCGACCACAGTCCCTGGATATTGGTTCCGTAACCCGTACCTAAAATCTTTATCTTTTAATCTTGTTTAATCTTTTCGTTCAACCTTTACTATAGGTTTAATTCACTTGATTAAGTGTTACATTAATTGGACATTATGTTATTTATTGTCCCTTACGTTTCCCCCAAGAGCTGAGCAGTTAAAAGCTCATCTCTGGCTTTTTTCCTACACTGGAGCTGCGGCGCCACTCTCCTCATTAACTCTCACGTAGCAGCGTGAGTTGGCAGTACCCGGTTCCCCGGTCTGGCGCTGCAGCGCCACATTACAAGGCATGGCTGGCGCCGCGACGCCAAGCCCTAGTTCTTGAAAATTTCTCTAAGTGTTAAATCCACTTTGCGACGCTTACTTCCTGATCTCATAACTTCTTCGTTATAACTCGGAACGAGGTCGTTCCAAAGCCATTCTCTTCGTTATCTTACGTACTTCAATACCCTCCGACAAAACTTCATTCTGAATCCGTTAACGTGCCATTCGATTGGCTTGATCTTCACCCTTCATTCATTTTTACACTTTTAATGTTCTTTATTTGTTCGCCCGTAATTCGGTCATCCGAACTCGAAACTCGTTCGTTCTTGAGTCCAAGACTCACGTTTTCTACGTTCTCTTACTTCCTTATGAAACCCTATACGTTCGGGTTCATTTACTAACTTTCTAATTCTCATTCGTCTTTTACGAAATTTTCGCCATAACTTCGTTATAGCTAAGTTTTAATCATGAACGTTTCTACCTTTCCTAACCAAGCAATAAGCATCTAACTTATACGCGATGGTTTTAAATTTGTCCATCAACAACGTTCTTCGTGTTCTTCGCGTGTTCTTCGTGTTCTTCGTTCGTTCTTCATTTTAATCGATATTTTGGATTACAATTTCACTTTTTATTGGAATTTGATGTTGTAGAACACCATTCCTTACTTATTTCACCTACTTATTCATATAATCCACTCTGATCACTCAAAATCCTCACGAATCTTATACTTCCTTAAGAAATTTACAAACTAAACTTCAAATTCTTATTTCTTTATTTTCTTATGATTTCAACCATATGAAATCATTACTAACATCTTTTACTCCTTATTCTCATTAAGTTATGTTTCAAACATATAAAACTTAAAGAAAATATTAAAAGAGCCTAGGGTTCGGATTACCGTTCTTCTTTAATCTCATTCCGCTATACAAAGCCGTCTATTTGCAAGCTTTTCTATTTCACGATCACTTTTGATCCGAGCATTCACGCTCAATCTCTTCCTTCTTCTTCTTCTCCAAGCTCTCAAGCTCTCTCTCTAAGGTGTAGGATTTTCAAAAGCTCAAAATAATGAAATCTAGCTTCCTATTTATAGAAAACCAAAGCTTAGGGCAAATTGGTCATTTTGCCCCCACCTCCTTACTATTCCCACCTCATCCAACACTTAGCCACCAAGTAAACTTGGCCTCCACCCTTACTTGGTGGCCAAGTGGCCGGCCCACATGCCCATGGGTCATCCCATGTGTTTCCCCAATGGTTATTACTCATCCGTTTACCCATCGGTTCGATCCGCGATTTCTTTTCTTAGTTTGGGCCTTAACCCTAATTCTTATTGGGCCTATCTTGGGCTTGATTTCACAAAGCATTAGACTTGACCTAATCCAAGTCCAATTGGATTCTACAAAGTCCATGAACTCAAAGTCCATTAAGATTCTACGCATTCAATTCTCGTATTCTCTTCGTATATCGTTCGTATGATATTCGTATTATACGTCGTAATAATCTTCGTACCATACTCGTATAATAACTAGTATCATACTCGTATTTCTCACGCATAATAACCCTAATTATTATACGAAATCATTAAATTCTCGAAACGTACTTTTCCTAACCCTTAAGTTTTAAGTCCGCAGGTGAAAACTTCGTTTTTGCCATAACTGAAATATTATTGAATATTCCATCACGTCTCAAAATTATACGTAATCATTAGATTCTCAGAATTTCAAAATAAATCTCCGAGCAGAAACTGATGAATAGTGCCTATTTTGTCTTTTTCCCCGAAAATATTTTTATTCCCGGAAAACTTTTATTTTCGTCTTGAAAATTCTTACTCGTTCAATCTAACTCGCAGCTAGAATCCTCCCGACTTATAATCATCCTAGGTTAAAGAATGATTAATAAACACATAGCACATAATAGTATTAATAAAAATTTATTTTATTAATAACTAACTTTAAACTTAAATTCTGAACAACTCGAATTTCCTGGTCGTTACACTCTTCCCCTTTATAAAAATTATGTCCTCGGAATTTCTTAAAACTATACCCGGGTCATCACATTCACCCCTTCTTCACAGAAATTTCATCCTCGAAATTTTAGCTTACCCTTCTTCTCAACTTCCCTTCAACGGAGTTCTTATTTTTCCATCATTCCTAACCCACATAACCTATCAAGAATCATGAACTAGAAGGAATAACGAGGAATATAAAATTTCCTTTAAAAACATTTCATACTTTTGCTGAGGGGTCAAATCGACCATGAACTCTTACTAGGTTAAACAACATTTCGCCATAAATCCTTCTTTAACGGTCAGTTTACAATCACCAAGAAAGTAAACTACCTCTTCCATGTTCTCCTCAGACTTAATCATTCGATTCCGCACCAAAACAATTTGGTTTGGCACAAGTTCTCAAAGAAAGCTTGATTTTCTTATAACATGACATACCATTTGTTTAGCCAAATCAAGTAGCTTAGACCATACCAATAAATTGGATATCAACGTGAAACATTCGTCTAGTCAACTCAATTGATATCGACTACTTCTTTAAATTCTTTTCGCAATACATCAAAACGTTTTATGACGTCATGATACCGTACTTTTCACAGTACGTTGAGGACTTCGTCAGTTTGTGACTTCGTCATTATACATCATACCATAGCGGGTTGTTGATCCTAAGATCACATCCAACACCAGGTTCAAGTGCATTAATAACTCCATATTTTTACCATCCTTGCATCAAATGCACTGATGATATAAAATTCATTTTGATATTTCAAATCAATTTCTATCTAGCCGAAGCAATTAGCATAGAACCAAGAATAGCTCTTTTAAAATACGTTGGTTCCAAAAATTGAACCAATCCTTTCCTTTTCAAAATGTATTCAATAAACTTCAAAATCTAGCATAGCTAGATGACTTGGAAAATCCTATTCTCCATCTTCCTTCATTGTCTTACTGCGACAATACTTAAATCTTCTTTAACACCTTCAATGCTAAGTCTACTGAAAATAACTCATTTTCAGTCTAAACATTCCTATATCTTAATACAGTCCATCAACTTACCACACATTATGAGTTCAGGAACTTTCCATAATAATATGAGTTTAAGAACTATCACAGACCATTGGCTCCATTCGCTGAGATGTTCAAAAACATACCATATTATTATGTCACGAACCTACCATAAGTATGAGTTTCAAGAACTTGCACCTACCTTATCGTTCACCTTCTCGTCATATACATCTTGATAGCGCGACATATTATTCCAATGATTATCACAACCAGAAGCTAAGTGATTGTAGAACCAAACACAATTCCCTGCCCATACAGAAAAATGGTCAACTCAGCTACTGACCGATATAGGAAGCTAAACAGTTGTTACACCAAGGACAATTCTCCTCCCATACAAAGAATTGTTCAACTTAACAATTATATCGCATAAAAGCTAAGTGGTTCTAAAACCACGTACAAATTTCCCGCCCATACAAGTAATCATACAACTCAGCTGCTGATATGAGTCCTCAATTGAAATCCTAAAACTTCTTACTTTCTCTCATAATACGAATTTTCTTTAATTCGTATGCTATCCTTCTGAACTCAATCTGAGTTCTTCTTCATGTACTACTTCGTAGTACTATTCATGTATAGCATTTGCTATAAATCATTCATCGTTTAACAGCTCATCTGTTACTACGATTCACTATGATCACGTGGTGATCTTCGTATCCTTCTCTCTACAATTATAGTCTTAGGTACTCCTACCTAAGGTTTATAACCTATCAGCTCTGATACCAACTTGTAACGCCCCAAAATCCGATCTATCTTCACACCCGGATTCCGTACGTCACGAGTACATCATTCCTCCAATATACATCATTATATACCGAAATATAACAACATACACTCTCAAATCCCAGGTTCTGGAAACCTTATAACCTTTTTCATTACAAATAATGATAATACATTATTCATTTCATCTTACAAGAGTGACTTTTATTCGCCACGTAGGATACATTACAGTTCATTAAGCTAGTCTATAATTCAATTCCATCTTTCTATATTACAAGTCTTCATTGATCTTCTCACTCCTTCACATTCTGAATGGCACTTCATCTAGATGTCGTTAACTTGATCTTTAAGGGATCCTTAAGTTCTTCTAACCTCGTTCGCTGAAAATGTTTTTCATTTAAAAGCAAGTGTGAGCATTCAATTGCCCAGCAAGCCATAACAGTTGAACAAACAACTTCAAGAGTTTAAACATTTCCTCAGAACTTCGATAACCGAACAAAAGTTATGAAGCAGCTTGAATAATAAGAATAGTCTCTATTCCTATCATCTTAAAACATCAGTCACTTTCATTTTGAAGTACTTTCATTCCTCTACCTTTTTTCATACACATCATGTCTGGCTAGAATCATTAGCACAGACTTAACAATAACGGTTCATGTATAAATTGAACATACTTAAATTGAACAGCTCTATCACAGAACAGTTCATATCATAGAAACACCGAAGTGTTCAAATTGTGGCTCAAGGCCTCATACGTTCTACCAACTTGTACAAATATCACACATTCGCACATAGACAGAACTTCTCAAGTTCAACATCTGAGAAGTTTAAGAAATTAGCATTCATTTAGAATATGAATGAAGTTAGGAAACTTGCCTTACGCACAGCTACAGCTTACGCTGAACACATTCCAATTCCTATATAACACATAAGGGAGAAAACATAAACACCAATTAGTAATATATTGAACTTACGCATTGGTTTACTTAACTTTTTTACTTCTTAGGGTTCGGTTCTTGCAATATAAGTTTATGCGACTAACTTCCTTTACCAGTTTACGGCTTCATGACATACAGAGATGTCTTACTCAATACGTTCATCATCTTTGATGATTTGCATTCTTATTATCTTATTATAACTTCTCTAGGACACATTGCTTCTCTGCTAGTAGTCCATACGGTACTCAGAGTGATTTCCCACAAACAACAACCAAACAAGTTCCCGTCTCATCTACACTGCCATCACAGTGAGTTAGATCGGTTGCCAGTTTTGTATATACCTTCGCTCTCTGAAGGAATTGTTTAGCCCAGCTCCCATATGTCAATCATCAAAGGTTACAATTGTACCACAACCTAAACTTATCTTAACTTATTCGAACCATTAAACTTAATGTTCGTTAAATCAATTTCTTATTCTTTAAGGCTTTCTGGCAACTAACTGCCATACCTCAGGATTCATTCCTTATCCGACTCACATTCGGCTTTCATTAATCTTATTACCGTTCACTACGGCTTTCTTGATAATTCATATCTTATTTAATACTTTCGTTATCCCTTACATTAACCCCATGTTCATTACTCATTCTTAGTGTCGAAGCTATACCGATCGGCCATCGCAACAACATTGCGTTCACAGCGTCTATACGCTTCACACTTATCTCTCATTATCATGACATAACATCAAAATGTTATTCATTACCCCCATCACTCAACGTCTAAGGAATCACAATCATAGCAATCCCTCACGTTCGTTCGTAGCGACCACAGTCCCCGGCTATCGGTTCCGTAACCCGTACCTAAAATCTTTGTCTTTTAATCTTGTTTAATCTTTCCGTTCAACCTTTACTATAGGTTTAATTCACTTGATTAAGAGTTGAGCAGTTAAAAGCTCATCTTTGGCTTTTTCCCTACACTGGCGCTGCGGCGCCACTCTCCTCATTAACTCTCACGCCGCGGCGTGAGTTGGCAGTATCCGGCTCCCCGATCAGGCGCAGCAGCGCCACATTGCAAGGCATGGCTGGCGCCGTGGCGCCAAGCCCTAGTTCTTGAAAATTTCACTAAGTGTCATTCGATTGGCTTGATCTTCACCCTTCATTCATTTTTACGCTTTTAATGTTCTTCGTTTGTTCGTCCGTAATTCGGTCATCCGAACTCGGAACTCGTTCGTTCTTGAGTCCAAGACTCACATTTTCTACGTTCTCTTACTTCCTTATGAAACCCTACACGTTCGGGTTCATTTACTAACTTTCTAATTCTCATTCGTCTTTTACGAAATTTTCGCCATAACTTCGTTATAGCTAAGTTTTAATTTGTTCTTCATGAACGTTTCTACCTTTCCTAACCAAGCAATAAGCATCTTACTTATACGCGATGGTTTTAAATTTGTCCATCAACAACAATTATCCTACGATGGCTTTAAATTTGTCCATCAACAACGTTCTTCGTGTTCTTCGCGCGTTCTTCGTGTTCTTCGTTCGTTCTTCATTTTAACCGATATTTTGGATTACAATTTCACTTTTTATTGGAATTTGATGTTATAGAACACCATTCCTTACTTATTTCACCTACTTATTCATATAATCCACTCTGATCGCTCAAAATCCTCACGAATCTTATACTTCCTTAAGAAATTTACAAACTAAACTTCAAATTCTTATTTCTTTATTTTCTTATGATTTTAACCATATGAAATCATTACTAACATCTTTTACTCCTTATTCTCATTAAGTTATGTTTTAAACATATAAAACTTGAAGAAAATATTAGAAGAGCCTAGGGTTCGGATTACCGTTCTTCTTTAATCTCCTTCCGCTATACAAAGCCGTCGATTTGCAAGCTTTTCTATTTCACTATCACTTTTGATCCGAGCATTCACGCTCAATCTCTTCCTTCTTCTTCTTCTCCAAGATCTCAAGCTCTCTCTAAGGTGTAGGATTTTTAAAAGCTCAAAATAATGAAATCTAGCTTCCTATTTATAGAAAACCAAAGCTTAGGGCAAATTGGTCATTTCGCCCCCACCTCCTTACTATTCCCACCTCCTCCAACACTTAGCCACCAAGTAAACTTGGCCTCCACCCTTACTTGGTGGCCAAGTGGCCGGCCCACATGCCCATGGGTCATCCCATGGGTTGCCCTAATGGTTATTACCCATCCGTTTACCCATCGGTTCGATCCGCGGTTTCTTTTCTTGGTTTGGGCCTTAACCCTAATTCTTATTGGGCCTATCTTGGGCTTAATTTCACAAATCATTAAGCTTGACATAATCCAAGTCCAATTGGATTCTACAAAGTCCATGAACTCAAAGTCCATTAAGACTAATCGTATTCTACGCATTCCATTCTCGTATTCTCTTCGTATATCGTTTGTACGATATTCGTATTATACGTCGTAATAATCTTCGTACCATACCCGTATAATAACTAGTATCATACTCGTATTTCTCATGCCTAATAACTCTAATTATTATATGAAATCATTAAATTCTCGGAACTTACTTTTCCTAACCCTTAGGTTTTAAGTCCGCAGGCGAAAACTTCATTTTTGCCATAACTGAAATATTATTGAATATTCCATCACGTCTCAAAATTATACGTAATCATTAAATTCTCGAAATTTCAAAATAAATCTCCGAGGAGAAACTGATGAATAGTGTCTATTTCGTCTTTTTCCCCAGAAATATTTTTGTTCTCGGAAAACTTTTATTTTCGTCTTGAAAATTCTTACTCGTTCAATCTAGCTCGCAGCCAGAATCCTCCCGACTTATAATCATCCTAGGTTAAAGAACGATTAATAAACACATAGCACATAATAGTATTAATAAAATTCATTTTATTAATAACTAATTCTTTAAACTTAAATTCTGAGCAACCCGAATTTTCAAGTCGTTACAGTTGCTAAGGGAAGCAACAATCTAACCCGAAGGATACTATGCTTCCTCCAGACTCAAATTTGTTCAACCTTCTCTCCCATGTGGCTGCTGGTCCTCAGGACTCTTTCTCCGACACTGATGCCACTCCTTCTCCCAACCCCCTGTGGGTAAACTTAAACTGATTAGTGAGAAGGAAGTTAGGGATCTCAAACACAAAGCTGTAGGCTCTCTTGATATTGGTTAAGCCTTTAAGAAAAAGATCAAAGGAGGGGGGAGCAAGAAGTCCCCAGCTTAACTTCATTCCCTGTTTTATGATAAATTTTTGCTCTATGAATATTAGAGGTGTATATATGTCTCCTAAGCAGACTAGCGTCCATGATCTCATTTGTAAGCAAAGTAGCTCTTTTGTTGGCCTGGTTGAAACAAGGGTCAAGTCTCCTAAGGCCAACTCTGCCTCTAAAGCTATTTGTAGGAATTGGCAGTGGCACTTTAACTATGAGTATCATGAGAATGGAAGAATTTGGGTTGGTTGGGACCCAAATATCTGGAATGTCAATGTTATTACAAAGTCTGCACAATTTATCCATTGTTCTGTTTCTTCTGTCAATTTTAGTTTTAATGGGTTTGTTACTGTTGTTTATGGGGCTCTAAGGAAATCTCTTTGGAATGATTTGAGAGCTATTGCTGGCTCGATTGATAAACCGTGGACTCTTCTTGGAGACTTCAATGTGCTTAAATCCCTGACTGAAATTGATGGAGGTGCCTGTTCTTGGGATTATGGTATGCAAGACTTCAAGGATTGGCTTGATGACCTTCTCTTGATGGACCTCCGCACTATTGGCCCCCTTTTCACCTGGCGGGATTCTCAAATAGCAAACCCAACTTACAAAAAGCTTGATCATGCTTTGGTTAATAGCCTATGGTTGGATTCCTATCCCAACTCCCAAGCTCTTTTCTTCCCTCGTGACCTCTCTGATCACTGCCCTGTGGTGGTTTAGTCTGGTATTTCCTTGCCCCACATTTCTAAGCCTTTCCAATTCTTTAATTTCCTGATGGGCCTAGAAAATTATCATGATGTGGTTCGAATTGCTTGGCTCACTCCTTGTTTGGGTGACCATCTTCAGATTCTGGCAGGGAAGCTCTCTGTTGTTAAGTTTGCTTTAAAGGATCTTAATAAGCGCAATGGTAATCTGATCTCAAATGTGAACCAGGCTAGGGACTGCTTGCATGCTACTCAGCAAGCCATCTCTCTTAACCCAGGTGATCCCTCTCTCCTTCTTATTCAGAGATCTCAAACTGATTCTCTTTGGGCTGCTCTCCTCCTTGAAGAGAAACTTGTTAAGCAAAAATCTAGAATTCAATGGCTGAAGGAGGGTGATCAGAATACGGGTTACTTCCATAACCAAGTTAAGCAAAGGTGGAACACGAATAAGATTTTAGCAATTGAGAATTCTGAGGGTGAAGTGTGTTTTGGGCACTTGGTTGTTCAACGTGTTGCAGTTAACTACTTTTATGATCTCTTTGGTACGCCTTCTCCTGCTAATTGCTCCTCTATCCCTCTTCCTGACTCTCTTGGGGCCAAGCTTGTGTCTTCTCAACAAGCTCTTTTGCTTGTGAGAGATGTGTCGAATGAGGAGATTTTTTCCACCCTTAAGCACATGAAGAAGACCAAGAGCCCTGGCCCTGATGGTTTCACTGTTAATTTCTTCCTCCATGCTTGGGACATTGTTGGGGAGGTTTTCACTGCTGCTATTCGTTCATTTTTCAGTCAGGGATGTCTGCTTAGGGGGTCCAATGCCACGACCATTGCTCTTGTGTCGAAAGTTCAGAACCCTTCTACTATGAATGATTACAGACCCATCTCTTGCTGCAATACTACTTATAAGTGTATTTCGAAGCTCATTGCTTCTAGGCTTAAGGATATTCTCCCTTCCATCATCTCTCCTTTCCAATCTGCTTTTGTTCCTGGACGAAGAATTGGTGATAACATTCTTCTTGCTCAAGAACTTTTTAGAAATTACCACAGACCCACTGGGCCGCCCAGGTGTGCTATGAAGATTGATCTCAGGAAAGCTTTTGACTCTATTTCTTGGGATTTTTTGTGGGCTGCTTTACAACTTTTCAAGTTCCCTCCCAAATTTATTTTTTGGATCAAGGCTTGCATCTCCTTTTCCAGTTTCTCTGTTAAGGTTAATGGATGGGGCTTTATGTGGTTACTTCAAAGGGGCTAAAGGCCTTAGACAAGGTGACCCATTATCCCCCTACCTTGTTGTCATTATTATGGAAGTCCTTTCCCTTATGCTTTCCCAGATTTCAAAGCAGGCTTCTTTCAAGTTTCATTGGCGATCCGCGCCTCTATCCATCACCCATCTTTGCTTTGCGGATGACATTCTTATCTTCTATCATGGTGATATTGATTCTGTCTAGAATATTAAGACTTGTCTCGACCAGTTCTCCTTGGGCTCGGGTCTCCACATCAATGCCTCAAAGAGTATGTGTTTTCTCTCCCATGTTCCTCCTACCCAATCGGATCTTATCCTTAGCCTTTTGGATTTTCGTTTGGGGGTGTTCCCTGCTAAATTCTTGGGGGTTCCCTTGATAACCTAGAAACTTAGTCTTGAGAACTGTCGCCCCTCCTTGAAAGGGTCAAAGCCAAAATTAACTCCTGGACTAATAAGTTTCTTTCATACGCCTGCCGTATGCGACTTATCAAGTCAGTTGTCCATGCCTCTCAAGCCTATTTGGTCGGCTCACTTCATCCTTCCTGCAGCGGTTTTGAAAGATCTTCAGTCTTCCATGTCTAGATTCTTATGGAAGGGTCCATCCATGGACAAACATGGATCTAAAGTTGCTTGGACAAAGATTTGTCTTCCCTTTGCAGAGGGTGGTCTTGCAATAAAAAACCTTGCGGAATGGAATAAATTGCTTATCTTATTGCATCTTTGGCACGTCATTAATCCCCTGTCTCCCTCTCTTTGGGCCAAATGGGTTCATATTACTTTGGTTAAGACTAAATCCTTCTGGGCTATTCCTATCCCTCCTGACTGCTCTTGGATGGGGAAAGTGTTACAATGCAGGGATCTTGCCCGTAGGCACATATCTTATGACATAGGAAATGGAGCAAATACTAGCCTATGGTTTGACCCATGGATTGGTCAATCTCCTTTGACAAATTTTGTTCACTCATCTCTGATCGTCAACTCTGGGCTTGGTCCTTATGCCTGTGTGAATAGCATTATAGTGGGTGTTACCTGCTTCGAACCATCAGGATGTCATTGCACTTCGGAATTCTTTTGACTACTCTAGACCTTGTAACTCAGCAAACCATGGTCTTTTCTGGGATGGTACCAAGGATGTACAGGCTTCTACTACCTGGAATTCTATGTGGCTGGGATGGTACCAAGGATGTACAGGCTTCTACTACCTAGAATTCTATGCGGCTGATTGGGTGTAACACCCCCTTTCCGAAATAGAAAGACAGGTTACCCAAAACATAACAAAACTAATGAATAATAGCAAGGCTCAAAGCCACACAAGAATAACCTTAATATCTGATAAATACAACAAGTCAACCATAATAAATAACAAAATGACTAACTCATTATTACAACTCCAAATCAAACTAATGGATCACAACTTAAACAAAATATCTAAACCATTTGGATAAAAGAAGACTCTCGTCACACTTGCCCTTGATTCCCCTAATTACCTGCCGGAAGAAAAACATAGCATGAGCCAAATGCCCAGTACGGATATAGAATACAATTAATGAACCAAAATAACTAACTCAATTAAATGAAAAGACACGAAACGAAACGAACAAAACTAACACAACGAAATAATAGGCTGAATCAAATGGATGTGTGTTATTTCATACCGAGCTCAGAACAAACATAATATACCTTGCCACACAGGCAAGTCAAATAATGCCACACAGGCAAGTCAAATAATGCCACACAGGCAAGCCACACACATTGGACCGTGAATCCAAATGTATGTAAAATCGAAAGGTGTGTTTGGCACAAATATCACCAATCCGCAGAACAGAACAGAACAGAAACTAGGGTCGACCCATACGCCTCCCACAACAAAACAACAACTGGCCAACTCCCAACGGAGGACAACGGAGAAGTCGTGGACTGATCACATCGCCGCAGAAGGTGTCATGCATCGGTGCCAAGAGGACATGTATGTGGTACCCCCATAGGTGGCTATAGCTCAGGTATACCCTACGGTATATTCTAACAAGGATACCATGTCACAACACATGCGACACAATATTAACACAAAGGGGTTCTAATATGTACAGGTTAAACTGAAATGAATCATCAACTCAAAGTCCCCAAAAATACTAACATGCACATTACTACAAATATCACAATAAATTTAGACATGTTGTACTAGTCTAAAGAGTACAAATATGAGTTCCAACTATGAACGCCAAACGAAACTATCACAATGAATTGACAAGGAATAATTATGAGAGGCAATACTAAATTTCAAAACGAATAACGAAATGAACAAATCAAAACAAAAGAATCTCGCTGAAAGAGTACGGAATCCGTACCTAGATTAAGCAATGTAATACCCAAAGTATATTCCAAAAACTCGTTTAGACTCTCTCCGTTCAATCTAAATAATTTAATAAGATCTTATTGCAATCCAATCATTAATAACATAATACTATTAAATTTATTATTAAAAACTTTTACAACTATGTCGGCAAAATTAATTAATTTAAATTAATATACATAACTTCAATTTGATTCACCGATTCTGATTTATAAATTGCATGGCAAAATACTATATATATATATATATATATATATATATATATATATATATATATATATATATATATATATATATATATAATCAATTAAGTTTACTGATCATCAATTATGAATTATATTATTTTATTCATTAGGATTTTTACTCCTTTGTTAGCGACAGTTTGCTACATACATATAATATTTATGAAAGATTTTACCTTAGTCAATTTTCCACTTCTTTTTCTTTCGTCTGGTACCAGTGTTTGTGAAAAAATCCACAGCCGACTTGCTTCTTGCTTCTCTTTCCCTCAGTCACGTATAAAGCGTATGAGAGTCTAATTAGGTTTTATTTAATTAATTCTCCTAATTATATAGAACTTAATATTACCCACATAAATTAAATCCAAATAAATTTTAAGGCCCAAATTTTACAAATTTAATATCCATCATTATTAATACCTATTAGCCCACATAACTTAAATGACTAGTTTGACCAAAATAAAAACAAAGTCTATTTAATATGCTTTAAAACAAAATAATTTTTTTTAATATTTAATTTTTTTTTTCCGGGTATTACATCACCTACCCCTTAAAAAGGATTCCGTCCCCGGAATCAAAAGAATGAACATACCTAATTTTCAAAGAGATGCGGGTACTCCACTAGAATAGACTCCTCCATTTCCCAAGTGGCTTCCCGCTCAGAATGATTTCTCCACAAAACCTTAACAAATGGAATAGTCTTCCTCCTCATAATTCTTTCTTGACGATCCAAAATTGCCTCAGCTTGCTCCTCACAAGTAAGATCCTCCCGAATCTTATCGAACGGATATTGCACCACACAACGGATGATAATTGTAACTTCCCAACACCGACACATGGAACACATTGTGTACATGAGCTAGCTGTGGACCCAAAGCTAACCGATATGCAACCTCACCAACCCTCTCCAGAATCTCAAATGGACCAATATAATGCGGACTAAGCTTTCCTTTCAGCCCAAATCGCCGAATGCCCTTCCAAGGAGAAACTTTTAGAAGCACATGCTCGCCAGATTCAAACTCTAAAGTCCTCCTATGCTTATCAACATAACATTTCTGCCGTGATCGAGCTGACTTCAATTTCTCCTTAGCCACCGCTACCTTCTCCATAGTGATTTGAACTAACTCAGGCCCTTCTATGGCCCTTTCGCCAACCTCATCCCAACAAGTTAGTGTCTGATACTTCTTACCCAATGCCTCAAATGGAGACATCCCAATACTTGCATGCCAGCTGTTATTATAAGCAAACTCAACTAGGCTCAAGTAATCATCCCAATTACTTAACCATTCAAGTGCACAAGACATCAACATGTCCTCTAATGTTTGAATAGTCCGTTCGGATTGCTCATCAGTTTACGGATGAAAAGAAGTACTAAAGTTGAGCCGAGTGCCCCAAGCTCGTTGAAACCATTTCCAAAATCGAGAAGTGAACCGTGGATCTCGATCTGAAACAATTGACACCGGAGTACCATGAAGTTTAACAATCTCCCGCTAAAAGATATGTGCCAACCTATCCACCGACTAACCCTCATGGATAGCCAAAAAAGTGTGCCGATTTGGTCAGCCGGTCCACCACTACCCAAATGGCATCATTCTTCTTGAAAGTCTTCGGCAAACTAGTCATAAAATCCATCGTGATATCTTCCCACTTCCACACTGGAATGTCTAACTGTTGCAGCAAACCACTAGCCCGTTGATGTTCTATCTTCACTTGTTGCAAGTAAGACACTTCCCAACATATTCAGCCACGTCTCGTTTCATCCCATTCCACAAAAAATTCTTCTTCAAATCCCTATACATCTTTGTAGAACCTGGATGAATAGAAAATGGCGAACTATGAGCCTCGGCCAACACCGCCTCCCGAATGATTGGGTCGGATGGTACACACAACCGCTCACCCAACCAAATCACACCATGGTCATCAATACGAAACTCGGGCTGCTTACCCTCCTCTAGATTCTGTGTCAGACTGCACAACTCTCCATCGTCCTTTTGAGCTTCTTTGACCCACGAGATAAGAGAGGGCTCCACTCTCATACCTGCCAAATGTCCATCTGAACCTCGTACATACAACTCCAACTCGAGTCGTTCCATATCTGAAATAAGCTGAGGTTGTGTAATAAGGGCTGCTACAATCCCTGAACAATTTCTGCTAAGAGCATCTGCAACCACATTTGCCTTTCCCGGGTGATACTGAATTCTAGCATCATAATCCTTTAGAAGCTCCAACCAATGCCTCTGCCTCATATTGAGCTCCCTTTGACTGAAAATGTATTTAAGACTTTTGTGATCGATGAAGATATCACAAGTCTCTCCATACAAATAATGCCTCCAAATTTTTAGGGCAAAGATCACCGCTGCCAACTCCAAATCATGTGTGGGGTAATTCACCTCATAAGGTTTAAGTTGTCTAGAAGCATAAGCAATCACCTTACCGTGTTGCATCAGATCACACCCTAAACCCTTCTTAGAAGCATCACTATAAATCTGGTAACCTCCAGTCCCCGATGGCAATGCAAGTATAGGAGCTGTCACAAATCGTTTCTTTAATCCCTCGAAACTCTTCTCGCGCTCCTCATTCCACACAAACTTCGCGCCCTTTCTCATCAACTGAGTGGGCAGCAAGTAAGGAAAACCCTTCCACAAACCGCCTATAATACCCTGCCAAACCCAAGAAACTCCTAATCTTTGTCACTGTAGTAGGTCTCGGCCATTTGGTGATAGCCTCAACCTTCGCAGGATCCACCTTAATGCTTTCAGTAGAAACAATGTGGCCTAAAAATGCAATATGCTCCAACCAAAACTCGTATTTAGAGAATTTAGCATACAATTTCTCTTTCTGCAAAATCCCCAACACTGTGCGAAGATGCTCCTCATGGTCTTCCTTAGACTTGGAGTAAATCAAAATGTCATCAATAAAGACAATAACAAATTGGTCCAAGTACTCCCTGAACACATCAAATCCATAAACACCGCCGGAGCGTTAGTCAACCCAAATGGCATCACCAGAAACTCGTAATGCCCATATCGAGTACGAAAGGCCGTCTTAGTGATATCCTCATCCCTCACCCTCAACTGATGATAACCCGACCTCAAGTCTATCTTCGAAAAATGCTTTGTCCCTTGAAGTTGGTCAAACAATTCATCAATCCTCGACAATGGATACCGATTCCTGATGGTGATCTTGTTCAACTCCTTGTAGTCTATACACAGCCTCATAGACCCATCCTTCTTCTTTACAAACAAGACCGGAGCACCCCACGGCGAAACACTCGGCCGAATCACACCACGATCTAACAATTCCTGCAACTGCTCCTTCAACTCCTACAACTCCAACGGTGCCATCAGATACGGCGCCTTAGAGATAGGCTCCGCACCAGGAACAAGCTCAATAGCATACTCCACTTCTCGCTGCGGTGGCAACCCTGACAACTCCACAGGAAACACATCAAAAAAATCACGAACAATTGGAACATCCTCAATACGGGACTCGCCCTTAAAGGTATCCTTAACAAACAACAAATACCCCTCACAACCCTTTGCTACCAACTTCCCAGCCTTCAAAGCTGAAATCAACTTCAACACCCTACTCGGCTGTGAACTCTGAAACACGAACTCCGGAGACTTCACATCTCCAAATATAACCTTTTTTGCCTGACAATCGATAGTGGCTCGGTGTTTATCCAAGCAGTTCATCCCAAGAATGACATCAAAATAGTGCATACACATCGGAAGAAGATTAACGCTACGGATCTTATCCCCAAAACTGATCAAACACCATCGATACAAATCAGAAATAACAATAGAAGTCCCCATCGGGGTAGCAAAAGACATAACATAATCTAAAGACTAAGATGGCACACCTAGGTACCGAACAAAAGATTGAGCAACAACGGAATGAGTAGAACCCATATCAAATAAAATAGACGCCGCCTCACGATTGCCAACTAAAAGAGTGCCAGAAACAGTACCTGGTGCACCTGCCGCCTGGTTATATGTCAAGGCAAACACTCGACCACCCTGACGCTAACCTCCATTGCCACCATTATCACCACCTCCACCATTTCCACGTGGACCGGTATAATCCCTAGCAATATGACCCATCTGCCCACACAAGAAGCATGCACCTGTGAGTCTGTGACACTGCCTCCCCGGATGATTAGCCCCACAAGTAGCACAAGGAGCTATCGGGATAAGATTTGGGTTACCCCCACCAGCTGGTCCCGGATAACGACCCTGATTCTGTCCCTGCTGACGATTCTGCCACTGCGGATGATTCTGACCATTCCAAGGTAGCTGCTGCTGACAATTTTGCCCTTGCTGAGGCATCTGCTGATAACCCCTATTTTGATTCTGGCCACGTCAATGCCCCTGTTGACCACCACGGTTCCTATTCCACTGACCACCCTGACTTCTCCCATGCTGAACTAAAGTTTGACCCTACTGGTCATCTATGTCCCTCTTTCGACTCCCTTCCGGTTTAGAAGACTGAAAGTCCTGTCGCTCCATCTCAATATTTTTGGCCGCATTTGCTACTGCCGACATATCTGCAAACTCGTTGTTTATAAGATATTGGTGATACCTATAATGAATCCGCCACTTGAACTTCTCTGCCTGTTCTGCCGCCGTCCCTGCTGAGGTTCCCGCAAAGCCTGCCAACCTGGTGAACCTCATCATGAAATCCGTGATGGACTCATCATCTTTCTGCCGAATCGACAGATACTCTCTAGCATAGGCTTCTATCCGTAGTTAGGAAGTACTGCTGATAAAAGACCTCACAAAACTCTGCCCAGCTAAGTGCCTCAACATAACCATCACCCTTTGTTACTTTCATCGCTTTCAACCACCTCTGTGCATCCCTTTCTAGCTTGTAAGCTGCAAGCAACACTTTCTGATTATCTGAGCACCCCAACACATCAAAGATCTTCTCTAGGTGAGCAATCCAATTCTCTGCATCAATTGGAGTCGGAGCTGAACTGAATGCATGTGGTTTCTGCTTCTGAAACCTCTCCAACCATACATTGGAACCACCTGTTGATCAAGACCAGATATCTGCATTCCCTTCCTCAACATTTACACGCTGACCATTATTTTTTGGATTCTCTTGTTCAGGAATTTCTGGTGGCGGCTGCTGCATTGCCTGTGACACCAACTGAGGTAAAGCCTGATTTACCGCCTGATTCACCAAGGTAGCCAATTGAGCATTAACCTGATCATTAGGTTGCTCATTGGCCTGACCACCGCCTCTTCCCCTATTGTTACCTCTCCTCCTAGCAACTCTAGCGGATCTTCGAGCCATCTAAGAAAGAGATCACAATTACAAACAAAGCAAATTAGGGACAAATTCAAATATAACTGATATAATAGCTGAACAGAAAATCAAACGAAACAGAAACCTAACCCAGAAGTCTACCCATAACTCACAGGTCAAAACCTAAATAGGTTTTCTACAAGAAAGAACCTAAGCTCTGATGCCAACTCTACACCCCCTTTCCGAAATAGAAAGACACCACTCAAAACATAACGAAACTAATGAATTTAATAGCAAGGCTCAAAGCCACACATGAATAACCTTAAAATATGATAAATACCACAAGTCAACCATAATAAATAACAAAATGACTAACTCATTATTACAACTCCAAATCAAACTAATGGATCACAACTTAAACAAAATATCTAAACCATTTGGATAAAAGGAAGCTCTCGTCACACTTGCCCTTGATTCCCCTGATTACCTGCCGGAAGAAAAACATAGCATGAGCCAAATGCCCAGTACGGATATAGAATATAATTAATGAACCGAAATAACTAACTCAATTAAACGAAAAGACACGAAACGAAACGAACAAAACTAACACAACGAAATAATAGGCTGAATCAAATGGATGGGTGTTATTTCATACCGAGCTCAGAACAAACATAATATACCTTGCCACACAGGCGAGTCAAATAATGCCACATAGGCAAGTCAAATAATGCCACATAGGCAAGTCACACACATTGGACCGCGAATCCAAATGTATGTAAAAAGGTGTGTTTGGCACAAACATCACCAATCCGCAGAACAGAACAGAACAGAAACTAGGGTCGACCCATACGCCTCCCACAACAAAACACCAACTAGCCAACTCCCAACGGAGCACAAAACGGAGGCGTCATGGACTGATCACACCGCCACGGAAGGTGTCATGCCTCGGTGCCAAGAGGAGCTCAGGTATACCCTACGGTATATTCTAACAAGGATACCATGTCACAATACATGCGACACGATATTAACATAAAGGGGTTCTAAATATGTACATGTTAAACTGAAATGAATCATCAACTCAAAGTCCCTAAAAATACCAACATTCACATTACTACAAATATCACAATAAATTTAGACATGTTATACTAGTCTAAAGCGTACAAATATGAGTTCCAACTATGAACGTCAAACGAAACTATCACAATGAATTGACAAGAAATAATTATGAGAGGCAATACTAAATTTCAAAACGAATAACAAAATGAACAAATCAAAAACAAAAGAATCTCACTGAAAGAGTACGGAATCCGAACCTAGATTAAGCAATGTAATACCCAAAGTATATTCCAAAAACTCGTTTAGACTCTCTCCGTTCAATCTAAATAGTTTAATAAGATCTTATTACAATCCAATCATTAATAACATAATACAATTAAATTTATTATTAAAAACTTTTACAACTATGTCGGCAAAATTAATTAATTTAAATTAATATACATAACTTCAATTTAATTCACCGATTCTGATTTACAACTATGCCGACTTGCTTCTTACTTCTCTTTCCCTCAGTCATGTATAAATCGTATGAGAGTCTAATTAGGTTTTATTTAATTGATTATCCTAATTATATAGAAATTAATATTACCCACATAAATTAAATCCAAATAAATTTTAAGGCCCAATTTTTTTTATTTTTTTTGTTGAATTTAGACTGAATTAAATTAATAAAAAAGGAGTTACAGACCGCATGGGAAAGACCCAAACAAATATACCATAGGACAAGCCCTACAGTATAAGGACTAAAAACATGCAGGCTATCGCCAATGAAAAGTTATATAATACATGTCATGGCAAGAGGAGGGTTGCCGAAGACCCAAAACGAGGCCAACTCAGAGCCCAACTCTACGAAGACCCTGCCTTAACTCTACGGAGCCCCACCCTGCCAAGTATCACTCTACGAAGACACCATAGACAAGGCCCACTCTACGACAGACCAAGCCAAAGGAAGCTCTACGAAGACCCCCTCTACGACCAGATGAGGCACTCTACGATCAGCCAGTCAGACAAGGCACTCGACGACCCGATAAGGACACACTAAACGATCATTGCTTGAAGATCAAGGCCAGAATCACCCTACAAAGAGCTACTATATGAGGACTCAACACAGACCGAAGGCCCCACTTGACGAACCAGATGAGGCCCTCTACACGACCAAGGCGCGCTCTACAGAGGCACTAATCAAATTGAACTCTACGGTTCACTGCCTGAACCCACTCTGTGGAAAACAGGAACGCCATGCTTCAAACTAGAGCACTAGATGGTGGAACCCAGCCAAAGACTTGAGTTTTTGGAATTTAAGGCCTGGAGCAAAATTTAAGGCCTGGAACCCAGCTAAAGTTGCCTGGAGCAAAATTTAAGGCCCAAATTTTACAAATTTAATATCCATAACTTAAATGACTAGTTTGACCCAAATAAAAACAAAGTCCATTTAATATGCTTTAAAACAAAATAATTTTTTTTAATATTTAATTTTTTTTTTCGGGTATTCCATCACCTAACCCTTAAAAAGGATTCCGTCCCCGGAATCAAAAGAATGAGCGTACGTAATTTTCAAAGAGATGCGGGTACTCCGCTCGAATAGACTCCTCCATTTCTCAAGTGGCTTCCCGCTCCGAATGATTTCTCCACAAAACCTTAACAAACAGAATAGTCTTCCTCCTCATAATTCTTTTTTGACGATCCAAAATTGCCTCAGCTTGCTCCTCACAAGTAAGATCCTCCCGAATCTTATCGAACGGATATTGCACCACATGCAACGAATGATAATTGTAACTTCTCAACACCGACACATGGAACACATTGTGCACATGAGCTAGCTGTGGAGGCAATGCTAACCGATATGCAACCTCACCAACCCTCTCCAGAATCTCAAATGGACCAATATAACGCGGACTAAGCTTTCTTTTCAACCCAAATCGCCGAATGCCCTTCCAAGGAGAAACTTTTAGAAACACATGCTCACTAGGTTCAAACCCTAAAGTCCTCCTATGCTTATCAGCATAACACTTCTGCCGTGATCGAGCCGACTTCAATTTCTCCTTAGCCACCGCTACCTTCTCCGTAGTGATTTGAACTAAATCAGGCCCTTCTATGGCCCTTTCGCCAACCTCATCCCAACAAGTCGGTGCCCGACACTTCTTACCATACAATGCCTCAAACGGAGCCATCCCAATACTTGCATGCCAGCTGTTATTATAAGCAAACTCAACTAGGCTCAAGTAATCATCCCAATTACCTGACCATTCAAGTGCACAAGACCTCAATATGTCCTCTAATGTTTGAATAATCCGTTCGAGTTGCCCATCAGTTTACGAATGAAAAGAAGTACTAAAGTTGAGCCGAGTGCCCCAAGCTCGTTGAAACCCTTTCCAAAATCGAGAAGTGAACCGTGGATCCCGATCTGAAATAATTGACACCGGAATACCATGAAGTTTAACAATCTCCTGCTGAAAGATATGTGCCAACCTATCCACCGAGTAACCCTCATGGATAGCTAAAAAGTGTACTGATTTGGTCAGCCGGTCCACCACTACCCGAATGGCATCATTCTTCTTGAAAGTCTTCGGCAAACTAGTCACAAAATCCATCGTGATATTTCACACTGGAATGTCTAACTGTTGCAGCAAACCATTCGCTCGTTGATGTTCTATCTTCACTTGTTGACAAGTAAGACACTTCCCAACATATTCAGCCACGTCTCGTTTCATCCCATTCCACAAAAAATTCTTCTTCAAATCCCTATACATTTTTGTAGAACCTAGATGAATAGAAAATGGCGCGAACTATGAGCCTAAGCCAACACTGCCTCCTGAATGATTGGGTCGGACGGTAAACACAACCGCTCACCCAACCAAATCGCACCATGGTCATCAATACGAAACTCGGGCTGTTAGCCCTCCTCTAGATTCTGTGTCAGACCGCACAACTCTCCATCGTCCTTTTGAGCTTCTTTGACCCACGAGATAAGAGAGGGCTCCACTCTCATACCTGCCAAATGTCCATCTGAACCTCGTACATACAACTCCAACTCGAGTCGTTCCATATCCGAAATAAGTTGAGGTTGTGTAATAAGGGCTGCTACACTCCCTGAACTCTTTCGGCTAAGAGCATCTGCAACCACATTTGCCTTTCCCGGGTGATACTGAATTCCAGCATCATAATCCTTTAGAAGCTCCAACCAACGCCTCTGCCTCATATTGAGCTCCTTCTGAGTGAAAATGTATTTAAGACTTTTGTGATCGGTGAAGATATCACAAGTCTCTTCATACAAATAATGCCTCCAAATCTTTAGGGCAAAGATCACCGCTGCCAACTCCAAATCATGTGTGGGGTAATTCATCTCGTAAGGTTTAAGTTATAAGCAATCACCTTACCGTGTTGCATCAGAACATACCCCAAACCCTTCTTAGAAGCATCACTATAAATCTGGTAACCTCCAGTCCCCGATGGCAATGCAAGTGTAGGAGCTGTCACAAGTTGTTTCTTTAATCCATCGAAACTCTTCTCGCACTCCTCATTCCACACAAACTTCACGCCCTTTCTCATCAACTATGTCAATGGTAAGGCAAGCAAGGAAAACCCTTCCACAAACCGCCTATAATACCCTGCCAAACCCAAGAAACTCCAAATCTCTGTCACTGTAGTATGTCTCGGCAGGATCCACCTTAATGCCTTCAGCAGAAACAACGTGGCCTAAAAATGCAACCTGCTCCAACCAAAACTCGCATTTAGAGAATTTAGCTTACAATTTCTCTTTCTACAAAATCCCCAACACTGTGCAAAGATGCTCCTCATGGTCTTCCTTAGACTTGGAGTAAACCAAAATGTCATTAATAAAGACAATGACAAATTGGTCCAAGTCAATGGATACCGATTCCTGATGGTGATCTTGTTCAACTCCCTGATGATAACCCATCAAGACTTCTTCTTTACAAACAAGTCACAATCCTCGGCAATGGCACCCCATGGTGATCTTGTTCAACTCCCTATAGACCCATCCTTCTTCTTTACAAACAAGACAGGAGCACCCCACAGCGAAACACTCGGCCGAATCACACCACGATCTAACAATTCCTGCAACTGCTCCTGCAACTCCAACAGTGCCATCCGATACGGCGCCTTAGAGATAGGCTCCGCACCAGGAACTAGCTCAATAGCAAACTCCACTTCCCGCTGTGGTGGCAACCCTGACAACTCCTCAGGAAACACATCGGAAAAATCACGAACAATTGGAACATCCTCAATACGGAACTTTAGAGGTATCCTTCACAAACGCCAAATACCCCTCACAACCCTTTGCTACCAACTTCCCAGCCTTCAAAGCTGAAATCAACTTCAACACCCTACTCGGCTGTGAACTCTGAAACACGAACTCCGGAGACTTCACATCTCCAAATATAACCTTTTTTGCCTGACAATCGATAGTGGCTCGGTGTTTATCCAAGCAGTTCATCCCAAGAATGACATCAAAATAGTGCATACACATCGGAAGAAGATTAACGCTACGGATCTTATCCCCAAAACTGATCAGACACCCTCGATACAAATCAGAAATAACAACAGAAGTCCCCATCGGGGTAGAAATAAACATAACAGAATCTAAAGACTGAGATGGCACACCCAGGTGCCAAACAAAAGATTGAGCAACAACGGAATGAGTAGAACCCATATCAAATAAAATAGACGCCGCCTCACGATTGCCAACTAAAAGAGTGTCAGAAACAGTACCTGGTGCACCTGCCGCCTGGTTATAAACACTCGACCACCCTGACGCTGACCTCCATTGCCACCATTATCATCACCTCCACCATTTCCACGTGGATCGGTATATTCCCTAGCAATATGACCCATTTGTCCACACAAGAAGCATGCACCTGTGAGTCTGTGGCACTGCCTCCCCGGATGATTAGCTCCACAAGTAGCACAAGGAGCTATCGGGATAAGATTTGGGTTACCCCCACCAGCTGGTCTCGGATAACGACCCTAATTCTGTCCCTGCTGACGATTATGCCACTGCAGACGATTCTGACCATTCCAAGGTAGTTGCTGCTGACGATTCTGCCCTTGCTGAGGCATCTGCTGATAACCCCTATTTTGATTCTGGCCACGCCACTGCCCCTGTTGACCACCACGGTTCCTATTCCACTGACCACCCTGACTTCTCCCATGCTGAACTGAAGTTTGAACCTGCTGGTCATCTCTGTCCCTCTTTCGACTCCTTTTCGGTTTAGAAGACCGAAAGTCCTGTCGCTCCATCTCAATATTTTTGGCCGCATTTGCTACAGCCGACGCATCTGCAAACTTATTGTTTATAAGATGTTGGCAATACCTATAATGAATCCGCCACTTGAACTTCTCTGCCTGTTTTGCCGCCTTCCTTGCTGAGGTTCCCGCAAAGCCTGCCAACCTGGTGAATCTCGACATTAAATCCGTGATGGACTCATCATCTTTCTGCCGAATCGACAGATACTCTCTAGCATATAGGCTTCTTTATCCGCAGTTGGGAAGTACTGCTAATAAAAGACCTCACAAAACTCTGCCCAGCTAAGTGCCTCAACATAACCATCACCCTTTGTTACTTTCATCGCTTTCCACCACCTCTGTGCATCCCCTTCTAGCTTGTAAGCAATCCAATTGGAACCTGAACTGAATGCATACATGGTTTCTGCTTCTGAAACCTCTCCAACCATACATACAGTGGAACCCCACCTACTGATCAAGACCATCTTGTTCAGGAATTTACACGCTGACCATTTTTTCCCAGATTTTCTTGTTCAGGAATTTCTGGTGGCGGCTGCTGCATTTCCTGTACAACCTGTGCCACCAAGTAAAGCCTGATTTACTATCTGATTCACCAAGGTTGCCAATTGATCATTAACCTGAGGTTGCTCATTGGCCTGACCACTGCCTCTTCCCCTATTGTTACCTCTCCTCCCAGCAACTCTAGCGAATCTTCGAGCCATGTAAGAAAGAGATCACAAATATAAACAAAGCAAATTAGGGACAAATTCAAATATAACTGATATAATAGCTGAACAGAAAATCAAACAAAACATAATCCTAACCCTTCTCTACCCATAACTCACAGGTCAAAACCTAAATAGGTTTTCTACAAGAAAGAACCTAAGCTCTGATGCCAACTCTGTAACACCCCCTTTTCGAAATTGAAAGAGAGGTTACTCAAAACATAACAAAACTAATGAATTTAATAGCAAGGCTCAAAGCCACACAAGAATAACTTTAATATCTGATAAATACCACAAGTCAACCATAATAAATAACAAAATGACTAACTCATTATTACAACTCCAAATCAAACTAATGGATCACAACTTAAACAAAATATCTAAACCATTTGGATAAAAGGAAGCTCTCGTCACACTTGCCCTTGATTCCCCTGATTACCTGTCGGAAGAAAAGCATAGCATGAGCCAAATGCCCAGTACGGATATAGAATACAATTAATGAACCGAAATAACTAACTCAATTAAATGAAAAGACACGAAACGAAACGAACAAAACTAACACAACGAAATAATAGGTTGAATCAAATGGATGGGTGTTATTTCATACCTAGCTCAGAACAAACATAATATACCTTGCCACACAGGCAAGTCAAATAATGCCACATAGGCAAGTCAAATAATGCCACACAGGCAAGTCACACACATTGGATCGCGAATCCAAATGTATGTAAAATCGGAAGGTGTGTTTGGCACAAACATCACCAATCCGCAGAACAGAACAAAACAAAAACTAGGGTCGACCCATACGCCTCCCACAACAAAACACCAACTGGCCAACTCCCAACGGAGCACAAAACGGAGACGTCGTGGACTGATCACACCGCGACGGAAGGTGTCATGCCTCGGTGCCAATAGGATATGCCTGTGGTACCCCCACAGCTGGTTATAGCTCAGGTATACCCTACGGTATGTTCTAACAAGGATACCATGTCACAACACATGCGACACAATATTAACACAAAGGGGTTCTAATATGTACATGTTAAACTGAAATGAATCATCAACTCAAAGTCCCCAAAAATACTAACATGCACATTACTACAAATATCACAATAAATTTAGACATGTTGTACTAGTCTAAAGAGCACAAATATGAGTTCCAACTATGAACGCCAAACGAAAGTATCACAATGACGGGAATAATTATGAGAGGCAATACTAAGTTTCAAAACGAATAACGAAACGAACAAATCAAAAACAAAAGAATCTCGCTAAAAGAGTACGGAATCCGTACCTTGATTAAGCAATGTAATACCCAAAGTATATTCTAAAAACTCATTTAGACTCAATCTAAATAATTTAATAAGATCTTATTACAATACAATCATTAATTACATAATACAATTAAATTTATTATTAAAAACTTTTACAACTATGTCGGCAAAATTAATTAATTTAAATTAATATACATAACTTCAATTTGATTCACCGATTCTGATTTATAAATTTCATGGCAAAATACTTATTAAAATATATATATATATATATATATATATATATATATATATATATATATATATATATATATATAATCAATCAAGTTTACTGATCATCAATTATGAATTATATTATTTTATTCATTAGGATTTTTACTCCTTTGTTAGCTACAGTTTGCTACATACATACAATATTTATGAAAGATTTTACCTTAGTCAATTTTCCTCTTCTTTTTCTTTCGTCTGGTACCTGTGTTTGTGAAAAAATCCACAGCCGACTTGCTTCTTGCTTCTCTTTCCCTCAGTCACGTATAAAGTGTATGAGAGTCCAATTCGGTTTTATTTAATTAATTCTCCGAATTATATAGAACTTAATATTACCCACATAAATTAAATCCAAATAAATTTTAAGGCCCAAATTTTACAAATTTAATATCCATCAATATTAATACCTATTAGCCCGCATAACTTAAATGACTAGTTTGACCCAAATAAAAATAAAGTTCATTTAATATGCTTTAAAACAAAATAATTTTTTTAATATTTAATTTATTTTTTTTCGGGTATTACACTGGGCCTACCGTGTCTTGGCATAGCTTGGTTTGGCATAAGATTGTGCCCCCCGGCAATCTTTTATTCTCTGGCTTGCTTTTCATAAGGGGCTTCGAACCCTTGACAAATTGACTCAATTTGGCCTTAATATCAACCCTATGTGTGTGCTTTGCTTGAATGGTAGGGAAACCTTAAACCATTTATTCTTTGAATGCTCCTTTTCTTTCCAGATTCTGATAGCTGTTCTTAGGCAGTGCGGTTGGAGAGGGTTTAGTAGGAGTTGGGCTTCTATTACTGGCTTTATCTCTAGCCGCTCCTGTACTAATTTTATCTCTAGTCTTCTCCATTTTGGATTTGCTACTGTGGTCTATAGAATCTGGACCGAAAGAAATGCTAGGTTTTTCTCATATACTTCCACCCTTGCTCGGATTCTCATCCGGGATATTATTCATTTGATAAAGTGTGGGCTTCATTCTGATGCTAAATTTCAAAAAATCAAGTCTAGACTATGCTATAGATCTTTTGTGCTGTAACTGTACTCGTCTTGGGATTGCTTGTGGTATGCTATTGTTGTTGCTGGGGACTCGTAGAGTGGGCCTTCGTAGAGTGGGGTTTTGGCCAAGTGGGGTCTTCGTAGAGTGAGGCTTCGTAGAGTGGGGACTCGTAGAGTGGGGCTTCGTAGAGTGAGGTTTGGCCAAGTGGAGTCTTCGTAGAGTGAGGTTTCAGAGAGTGGGTCTTTCGTAGAGTGGGGCTTCGGCCTCGAGTGGGTCGTCTTCGTAGAGAGGGGGTTCGGCCAAGAGGGGCTCGGATGGCATGGACTTCGTTAAGGAGGGGCTCGGATTGGTATAATTTTGGCTTCGGCCAGTTCGGCCTTATGAAGCTTGTAACCAGATGGTCTCTTCTGTGGCTTGGACTTCGGCATTGAGGGGATCGGTGTGACGCCCCCAAAATTAGGTATACATCACCCATCTTGGGTCGTCAGATACAAAGTACAGAATACAAATACAACTTACTAATACAACTGTCGTGTACAATACGACAAAACATAAACTGCGAGTTTGAATACAAATATTATCTTCTAGAGAGTATTCATACTCAAAAGGAGTCCTCATTACATTTATTAACACACCATTACATAGAATAGTGAGGACTACTAACTAATACTATCATTCGGACCATCACTCCGTTCCCCGACTTGCCCCAGCTACGTTCTCATTTCCTGAAGAGAACAGTGAAAGAAAGGATGAGCTCAACTAGCCTAGTAAGAAATATTATGACTAAGATAATGCAGAATAAATTATCATTAACCTTCAACAATGTTAACTGATAAAATATAATAGACATCAAGTTTAACTGCAGCGGAACAAGCAATCCATTAAAAGAGTCAAGTAGAAAATAAATTCTACTATCTTTTATGATTTAAAAGGTTTTTCAACATTGTGATCGCTGGGACTCAGCTTAATAAAATAATCCACATCATCGAATCACCCCTGCACTACGGCCAAGGATATTCGTGTATTCATTAATGGTCATGATCATGCCAACAACTGTCCATCAACGCACTACGGGCCAATGAGGACTTTTACCACATCATTTGTAACATTACGGTCATGATTATACCGAATAATCCCTGGTCATAATCATACCAAGTCCATCTATGCACTACAGGCCACAGATGACTTTCAACATTTTATAAACATGAGGATGATGACAATGATATAAGAATTCAATAAAGAAAGTTCAAGAAGTAATTTATCCCAGAATTAACAACGTCCAAATTGTCAACATGATACTGTTTTGTGGAGTAAAATTCAAGAATACTTAGAAGAATATTTTCATGAAAAGATACTGGATGAAACGCAATTATCAAGGATATTCCACAAATTTCATGGAGTATAGAAGTCAAAACTTAACCAACTGAGTACAATAAAGAATGGAATAACCAAAGAAATCACCATGCATGCGATAGACCGCACAGACAGGTTATTCCAACAGAATAATAAATAATGGAACCAGGTCCGGCGTAAACGCACGACAGGATATTCCGACAGAATAATAAATAATGAAACCAGGTCCGGTGTAAAACACACAGACAGGATATTCCAACAGAATAATAACAAGACGGAATCAGGTCCGGTGTAAAACACACAGACAGGATGTTCCAACAGAATAATAATAAAAACGGAACCAGGTCCGGTGTAAAACACACAGACAGGATGTTCCAACAGAATAATAGAAGAATGTCACCAAGTATAGGGTAGACCGCGTATACAGGTTATTCCAACAGAATAATAAGAAATGGAATAACAACAGTTCTCTTCATGAATAAGAAAGAATAACACCCCTTACCATTTTAAAGAAGAGTTGAAGTAAGGAAGTAGTTAAGTAGCAGAATACTCTTCTTCTCTCTCTATATAGTTTCTCTCTATAGCTTCTCTCTCTAGAGTTCAGTGAATTCGTAAGAAATAATGAAGGAATGAGCTGCTATTTATAGAAAAATAGAATGCATAGTAACTAATCCATGAACGGTCCAGATTGATTACTTTAATCTGACCGTCCATATTTAAAGAAAAATCTTTTAAATAAAATATAATATATTCTGTTTTATATAAAAAGATGTTTCTGTTTTATTACGTTAATAATACGAATAAAACAAAACGTCATTATCGCTAAATAATTCATATTAACTGACAATAATTGAATCAAACTGAGTGACTTCTCACATAAGCATTAATAATCAATACTGTGTGCTACTATGCAACCACACGTATTACTGTACTTTTACTACCGAGTAGTTCAACAGTATCAATGGTAAAACTTCCGCCGTTATTTTTAATAAAATATTTTTGTCGTTTTCTCAATTCGACAATAATTCTGTTGTGGGGTCCACCAATGATTGTGTCGTTGTACGAATATTCCCTGTTAAAACGAATATTCCCCGACCAATCGAATATTATATAACAACTTGCGTACTTTGCAAAATTTATAAATATTACCCACAACTATAACATTATATCAAATTAACTCCATAATATTCAAAAATGATATTTATAGAAAATTCATCTTTATTTATAAAAGTTGGGGTCTTACAACCTCCCCTTCTTATGAAATTTCGCCCTCGAAATTAGGGTACGTACCTGGTATGTCGAAGAGGTAAGGATACCTTGATTTCATTTCAGATTCTAACTCCCAAGTCATTTCCTCAACATCGTGGTTTCTCCACAAAACTTTGACTTGAGGTATAACCTTGGAGCGTAGAATATGTTCCTTCTTATCCAAGATTTGAACAGGAACTTCTTCATACGTCAAATCCTCCGCTATTTCGTCCGGTTCTAACTCAATAATGTGGTTCGGGTCTTCCACATATTTGCGTAACATGGATATGTGAAAAACGTTATGAACACGAGACATACTTGGCGGTAAAGCGAGTCTATAAGCCACAGTTCCTACTCGATCGAGGATTAAAAATGGACCGATGAATCGAGGATTGAGCTTTCCTCTCTTTCCAAATCTCGTAACTCCTTTTCATGGAGCAACACGTAAGAACACATGATCTCCTACATCAAATTTCACGTCCTTTCGATGAAGATCAGCATAACTCTTTTGTCGATCTTGTGAGGTTTTTATACGTTGTCGGATCGTTTGAATCTTTTCTGTAGTCATACGTACCAACTCCGGTCCCAACAACGTTGCTTCACCCACCTCATCCCAGCATACTGGAGAACGACATTTTCTTCCATACAATGCTTCGAATGGAGCCATGCCAATACTTGCTTGATAACTGTTGTTGTAGGAAAACTCCACCAATGGTAAGAACTTGTCCCAACTTCCTTTGAAGTCAAAGACACAGAGTCTTAATAAATCTTCTAGAGTTTGAATAGTCCTCTCTGATTGTCCGTCCGTCTGAGGATGATATGCCGAACTAAATCGTAAATCTGTGCCCATAGCTTTTTGTAAACTAACCCAAAATCGTGAAGTGAATCTTGGGTCTCGGTCAGAAACTATGGATACTGGCATACCATGCAGTCTTACAATCTCGTTTATGTACATACGAGCAAGACGTTCAAGTGTATAAGTTTCTCGTATCGGTAAGAAATGAGCAGACTTGGTCAATCTATCAACAATGACCCAAATCGCATCAATACCTTGAGAAACCCTAGGAAGACCGGTAACGAAATCCATGGTAATGTGCTCCCACTTCCATTCTGGAATTTCAAGTGGTTGCAATGGACCTTTTGGTACTTGATGCTCCGCTTTGACTCGTTGACAAGTTAGACACCTTGAGATAAACAACGCTATCTCTCTCTTCATATTGCTCCACCAAAATGTATGACGAAGATCATGATACATTTTGGTACTTCCAGGATGGATTGCAAACGGTGTGTTGTGCGCCTCCATCATGATTTCATACTTTAAATCAGGGTTGTTAGGAACACAAAGTCTGGAGTTGACTCGAAGTATTCCTTCTTCATCGATTCTTGCTTCCGGCATAGCACCTTCTTGCACTTTCTTCCTCATACGCATCAGCTCCAGGTCTGTAGCTTGAGCAGCTTTAACTTTATCGATTAAAGTCGGTTCTACTCGTATATTCGCCATCATCACATGGGTCCCTGGAGTCTTTAACTCTATCTCCATCCTTTGCAAGTCACACAAAATGGGCCTTTGTGTTGACAATATCGCACTCGTACTTGCATATGATCTTCTACTCAATGCGTCAGCTACCACGTTCGCTTTTCCAGGATGGTATTGAATGGTATGATCATAATCTTTCAACAGTTCAAGCCAACGTCGTTGTCGCATGTTGAGTTCCTTTTGAGTGAAGAAATATTTGAGGCTTTTATGATCCGTAAAGATCTCCACCTTCTCCCCATACAAGTAATGCCTCCAAATTTTAAGTGCAAAGACAACAGCTGCCAACTCTAGATCATGAGTAGGATAATTCCTCTCATATTCCTTGAGTTGTCTTGATGCATAGGCTATGACTTTTCCATGTTGCATGAGAACGCATCCCAACCCTTTGCTCGAAGCATCACTGTAGATGACAAATCCCTCCGAGCCAGATGGTATTGTTAGAACAGGTGCTGAAATGAGTCTCCTCTTGAGTTCTTGAAAACTTTGCTCACATTCTTCGCTCCAACCGAACTTTGTATCTTTCCGAGTCAGCTGAGTTAATGGAGTAGCGATTCGAGAAAATCCTTCCACGAATCTCCGATAATAACCAGCTAAACCAAGAAAGCTACGTACTTCGGTCACTGATTTAGGTTGCTCCCAGCTTTGAATAGCTTCAATCTTTGCCGGGTCAACCGATATTCCACGACTTGATACTACGTGCCCAAGGAATGCTACCTCCTCCAGCCAGAACTCGCATTTCTTCAACTTGGCATAAAGCTTGTATTCACGAAGCTTTTGGAGTACCAGCCTCAAGTGTTGCTCATGATCTTCACGGCTTTTGGAATAAATAAGGATGTCATCAATAAAGACGACCACAAAGTGATCCAAATATTCCTTGAATACCCGGTTCATCATATCCATGAAGGCAGCAGGAGCATTAGTCAATCCAAAGGACATGACTAGGAATTCATAATGCCCGTACCGAGTTCTAAAAGCCGTCTTTGGAATATCCTCAGTTCTAACCTTCAGCTGATGATATCCAGAACGAAGATCGATCTTTGAAAAGAATTGTGCTCCTTGCAACTGGTCAAACAGGTCATCAATACGTGGCAATGGGTACCTATTTTTGATGGTGACATGATTCAACTCCCGATAATCAATACAAAGTCGCATACTTCCATCTTTCTTCTTCACGAATAGAACAGGAGCACCCCAAGGAGAAGTACTAGGACGAATAAAGCCAATGTCTAACAATTCCTGCAGTTGGATCTTTAACTCCTGAAGTTCAATAGGAGCCATTCGATATGGGGCTTTGGAAATGGGTTTTGTACCGGGTTCAAGGTCGATACAAAATTCAATTTCACGCTCTGGGGGTAGGCCAGGAAGTTCTTCAGGGAATACGTCAGGGAATTTATTAACAATAGAAATATCATTCAAAACTGACGTATTTTTGTTTAGATCCGTGACATGAGCTAAGAAAGCTTGACATCCGTTTTTCAATAAACGAATAGCTTTATGGCTTGAGATGACAGCGATTGATTTTAATGGTTTGGTTGCTTGAATTCGCATAATAGGTCGATTAGGAATATGAAAGCTAACAACCTTACGAAAATAATCAATTTTTGCATGATGAGTAGTTAACCAATCAATCCCTAGAATCACGTCAAATGCAAGTATTTTTAATGAAATAAGATCGACAGGTAATGTGTGGGTACCAACTTGAACCAAACAAGACTTATAAACCGTGGATGTAATGAAGGTTTCTCCCAATGGAGTTTCAACAGATAAATCAAAGTCTAATTTCTCCGGAATCAAATTTAATCGATGAGCGCAAGTAGGAGAAATAAAAGAATGGGTAGAACCGGTATCAAATAAAGTATAGACTTCGTTAGAGTTTATGATAAGCTTACCCGTGATGACCTCATTCGGGTTCCTTGCTTTCTGGGAGGTCACAACAAACGCTCTCCCTTGCACTACCGGTTTTGACTTTTCTGGGACGGCCTTTGGTGTCTCCATCTTGGCTGAACTTGTTTTTGGTAAACGACAAAATCGAGCTAAATGACCTTCTCTTCCACAATTATAACATGCTTTAGACGGCATCGCGCAGTTTGGACTGATGTGCCCCTCCCCTCCGCATTTGAAACATATGATAGGTGGTCGTTCTCCTTCCTTAACAACGGGTGCTGGTGCTGACGTCTTTCCATCATTGTTGAATCTCCTCTTCTTGAAATGACCATTCTTATTGTTTTGGCCCTGATTACCACCGAAGTGGTTACCATTTCTGGCCTGTTGATTCCCTCCACGCTTGTTGTCACCGCTTCGATGACCGCTCTCACTGGTATTATCATTTTGTCGACTGCTCTCTTTTGGTTGCGTTGACTCGTTATCGCGCTCCACTAACTGAGCCCTATTCACAACATCTGAATACATACACAGTTTATGAGAAATAAGATGTTGACGTATCTCATGTTTCAAACCTCGCAAAAACATTCGCGTCATTCGCTCTTCATTATCCACCAAGTGGGACGCAAACCGGGACAACTCAGCAAACTTGGCTTCGTACTGCGACACGGTCATGTTGTTTTGCTCCAACTTGATAAATTCCACCTCCTTCATGTGACGAATACTTTTAGAAAAGTATTTGTCGTTGAACAGCTCTTGGAACTTCTCCCAAGACGTCTTCAGTGCGGCAGGTTGAGTACGCTTAATCGATTCCCACCAGTAATCTGCCTCTCCTCGCAACATAAAGGCGGCAAAGGGAACCTTTTGCTCCTCGGAGCATCCCAAGACATCAAATATCTTGGTAATCTGCTTTATCCATGTTTCCGCTATAAGTGGTTTTGGCTCTCCCTTAAACTCTGGTGGTCCCAGCTCCTTGAACTGTTTAGCGGTGATCGTCCGAGAGTTTTCAGTGTTTTCACCTATATTTTGGACAGGAGCCGCTCTCGCCTGCTGTTGCATGAACTGCATAAAGTTTCTGAACATTCCATCATTCATCATTTGGTCAGTGTTGTTGTTTGCATGAGGATTGTCACCTTCCTGATGCACATTATCCTGATTATTGATATGTGGTGAATCAACAGTCGCCTGTGCTCCATTGCTATTCTCAGATGCCATTTTCAGATACTGCCACAAAATAAAAGTTAATTGATATGTCATATATTATCCTTATATTATGACCGACCAATTAAATACCATGCAAATAAACTTAGGTAGGTCATACTAGCGAAGGAATTCCCCGTCTCTCCCCTCCTAGTTCTATTCTCACATCTTAGCCAGGGATCATATCCCTAAGCTCGGATACCAACTGTGACGCCCCCAAAATTAGGTATACATCACCCATCTTGGGTCGTCAGATACAAAGTACAGAATACAAATACAACTTACTAATACAACTGTCGTGTACAATACGACAAAACATAAACTGCGAGTTTGAATACAAATATTATCTTCTAGAGAGTATTCATACTCAAAAGGAGTCCTCATTACATTTATTAACACACCATTACATAGAATAGTGAGGACTACTAACTAATACTATCATTCGGACCATCACTCCGTTCCCCGACTTGCTCCAGCTACGTTCTCATTTCCTGAAGAGAACAGTGAAAGAAAGGGTGAGCTCAACTAGCCTAGTAAGAAATATTATGACTAAGATAATGCAGAATAAATTATCATTAGCCTTCAACAATGTTAAACTGATAAAATATAATAGACATCAAGTTTAACTGCAGCGGAACAAGCAATCCATTAAAAGAGTCAATTAGAAAATAAATTCTACTATCTTTTATGATTTAAAAGGTTTTTCAACACTGTGATCGCTGGGACTCAGCTTAATAAAATAATCCACATCATCGAATCACCCCTGCACTACGGCCAAGGATATTCGTGTATTCATTAATGGTCATGATCATGCCAACAACTGTCCATCAACGCACTACGGGCCAATGAGGACTTTTACCACATCATTTGTAACATTACGGTCATGATTATACCGAATAATCCCTGGTCATAATCATACCAAGTCCATCTATGCACTACAGGCCACAGATGACTTTCAACATTTTATAAACATGAGGATGATGACAATGATATAAGAATTCAATAAAACAAGTTCAAGAATTAATTTATCCCATAATTAACAACGTCCAAATTGTCAACATGATACTGCTTTGTGGAGTAAAATTCAAGAATACTTAGAAGAATATTTTCATGAAAAGATACTGGATGAAACGCAATTATCAAGGATATTCCACAAATTTCATGGAGTATAGAAGTCAAAACTTAACCAACTGAGTACAATAAAGAATGGAATAACAAAAGAAATCACCATGCATGCGATAGACCGCACAGACAGGTTATTCCAACAGAATAATAAATAATGGAACCAGGTCCGGCGTAAACGCACAGACAGGATATTCCGACAGAATAATAAATAATGGAACCAGGTCCGGCGTAAACGCACAGACAGGATATTCCGACAAAATAATAAATAATGGAACCAGGTCCGGTGTAAAACACACAGACAGGATATTCCAACAGAATAATAAATAATGGAACCAGGTCCGATGTAAAACACACAGACAGGATATTCCAACAGAATAATAACAAGACGGAACCAGGTCCGGTGTAAAACACACAGACAGGATGTTCCAACAGAATAATAATAAAAACGGAACCAGGTCCGGTGTAAAACACACAGACAGGATGTTCCAACAGAATAATAGAAGAATGTCACCAAGTATAGGGTAGACCGCGTATACAGGTTATTCCAACAGAATAATAAGAAATGGAATAAAAACAGTTCTCTTCATGAATAAGAAAGAATAACACCCCTTACCGTTTTAAAGAAGAGTTGAAGTAAGGAAGTAGTTAAGTAGCAGAATACTCTTCTTCTCTCTCTCTATAGTTTCTCTCTATAGCTTCTCTCTCTAGAGTTCGGTGAATTCGTAAGAAATAATGAAGGAATGAGCTGCTATTTATAGAAAAATAGAATGCATAGTAACTAATCCATGAACGGTCCAGATTGATTACTTTAATCTGACGGTCCATATTTAAAGAAAAATCTTTTAAATAAAATATAATATATTCTATTTATAGAATAACTTTAATAAAGTATTCTGTTTTATATAAAAAGATGTTTCTGTTTTATTACGTTAATAATACGAATAAAACAAAACGTCATTATCGCTAAATAATTCATATTATTAACTGACAATAATTGAATCAAACTGAGTGACTTCTCACATAAGCATTAATAATCAATAACGTGTGCTACTATGCAACCACACGTATTACTGTACTTTTACTACCGAGTAGTTCAACAGTATCAATGGTAAAACTTCCGCCGTTATTTTTAATAAAATATTTTTATCATTTTCTCAATCCGACAATAATTCTGTTGTGGGGTCCACCAATAATTGTGCTGTTGTACGAATATTCCCTGTTAAAACGAATATTCCCCGACCAATCGAATATTATATAACAACTTGCATAATTTGCAAAATTTATAAATATTACCCACAACTATAACATTATATCAAATTAACTCCATCATATTCAAAAATGATATTTATAGAAAATTCATCTTTATTTATAAAAGTTGGGGTCTTACAATCGGTTTGGTGGGGACTCGCAGAGTGGGGCTTCATAGAGTGGGTCTTCGTAGAGTGGGGCTTCGCCCACGAGTGGGTCGTCGTCGTGGTAGCTGGGTTCGGTTTGCTTTTCCGAGGTTTGGTGCTCAGGACGATTTCGTTTATTGGCATCAGTAGCTGGTTTCGGTTGTTCCGTGTTCAGGCGTCTTGACGATGGTTTTCTTTTTTTATGCTTTGGCATGTACTATCTCTTGTTTTTTGGGCAGACGCCTGTAACCTTTTATAGTCCTTACATCATAGGGCTTGTCCTATGATGTTTTTGCTATTTTTGTTTGGCTTTCCCCATGCGGTTTTGTAATCCCCCATTTTTTTATTTCGGTCTAAATTTAGCAAAAAGAAAAAACACCACGCGCGGCCGCGCGGTATTAGGCTATAGAAGTGGCGCGGCCGCGCCACTTCGTTCTGAGGCAAAAATAAATGGCTCTGCTTCTGCAGAGCCTTAGCACATGTATTGTTAATCCTCAAACCAGACTATCTGTGACACTTTAGAGCATCCATACCAACTCAAGTAACACAGAGACATGCTAATTTACACTAATTTGACAGAGAAATCAACAATTACTAGAATTTGACAAAACCTTAAACTAAAAACAAAATTTATACCTCTTGAAGCCTTAATGGATTTCCCCAATGAACTAAGTAAGCCCTCTCAATTCTCAGCAGCTCACACTTCTATATGCAACTTATCAGACAATCTCAACAACAGAAAATGAGAAGAGGGTGTTCTATTAATAGACAATTCATTGACCAAGTTAAGCCATTATCCAAGAAATCAAACCAAAGGGTGGAAGAAGAATTCATTGGATTGAGAGAGTTTGGTGAAAAGAGATCACCAACTCCCTCTTCCCCATATCTCAGCTCGTGATCAAGGCTATTGTAGCCTTCAACTGCCGATTACTTCATACGCAAAATAGAGTTAGGCTACTGTGCATCACTATTTGGGTCACTTAAAATGGGACACGGGTATTAAATTTCAGCAGCTTAGTTTGTTCTCTTATATTCCCAAAAAAGTAATTTTAATGTGTTAATGTTACTACACAATGGAAAGTTAGGGATTATTTATGTACTCACATCATATAATCCATGTACATTAGTTCAGTCTAATTTTTATTTATAACATGTATGGACTCCATTTAATTAACCAATAGTAATTTAATATCTCCTTAAAACTTTATTATTCCAGTTAGACTCACTTATTGGAATAATTTGCAATTCTTTGACAGAGTACATCTTTTAATATTTTCACACATACTTAATGTCACATAAACAATTATTTATGTAACTTAAAATTCCCAACACTTTATTATATAGTTTTCTATATAATACATAGTCATATTAATGTGTCACACCCCATTTTCTTTTTAATGTAGGAATCATATGTTAACACATACTTTACACACATCAATTAAGTGATATAATTCTAATTTCTCCATTTACTTTACTCACAATAATTAATTAATAATATAATATTAACTAATCTTCCACTTCTTAATTAAATTAATTCCTTAAAGATCCTTTCTCATGCCACACAAGACATTTTCACAATTCTCATCACAATTCACATTCGTATAAGTTCAATTTAAATTAGTTGAATTATTCATTTCACAACACATCAATATTTATATTCAAATAAATATTCATTTTCTCACTTTATCAAATTAATATTTATTCAAGAAATTCTCGGTTCTTACAGTTAATCTTTGGGTTTCCTGGTTTTGGTGTCTTGGGACTGGTTTTTGACGTGGTTAAGGTTTAAGCAAAGGGTTTGGTTCTCTTTTTAACGGTTCGACCACACCATAGATGGCTACCTACGTACTCCCGTTGATAAGGGGAGATCAGGTTTACGTAGTTCCAACTCTGGCTTGAGCTGAATTGTTTGAGAAGTGTTTGTTTACGTTTTTGGGTTTCTTGTTTGGTTTGACCGCACCATAGATGGTTGCTTACGTACTCCCATTGATGAGGGGAGATCAGGTCTTCCATAGTTCCAGCTTCATTGAAGAGATTTTTTGGTTTTTTGGTAAGGGTTAGACCGCACCATATTTTGCTGCCTACGTACTCCCATTGCTGAGGGGAGATCAAGTCTACATAGTTCCTGCTCTGGGTTTAAAAACCTAAAAAGTATTTCTTGGAGTTTGAGCTTGGTTGAAGGCATTTTTAAACTTTTGTAAGGGTTAGACCGCACCATAGATGGCTGCCTACGTACTCCCATTGATGATGGGACATCAGGTCTACGTAGTTCCCTGCTATAGTGAAAACCTGAATTTGCTTGATTGATTTGATTTTTGATGATTTTTATTTTATTTTTATTTTTTTCAGAACCAGGATGTTGGATTGCCATTTCAGACATAATACCTTTTCACGATGTCTGAATTGATAAGCTGGGGAAATTTTTTGCCATCCATTTCTTGCACTCTGAGGGCTCCTGCCGTCAACATCTCCTTGACAATGAAAGGGCATTCTCAGTTCGGGGCGAAATTTCCTTTAGATTGTTCTTGATTAAGGACTTTCTTTAATAGCAAGTCATTTTCTTTGAATTGCCGTACCCGAACTTTCTTGTTGTATGACCGAGCAATCCTCTGTTGATATAATTGACCATAAAAGATGATTGTGGCCATCTTCTCATCTATTAAAGATAATAGGTGGTACCAGTCTTGCAACCACTGGTCTTCCTCCATTTGAGCGTCTATCAATACTCTTAATGACTCCATTTCAACCTCTATGGGGAGTACTTCCTCCATGCCATAGACCAGTGAGTAAGGGGTAGCCCCAATAGAAGTGCGCATTAATGTTCTGTAGGCTAGCAAAGTCAGAGGCAACAAGTCATGTAAGACCCCAAATTTTTTTTTAAATAAAGATGAGTTTTCTATAAATATAATTTTTAAATATTATAGAATGAATTTGATATAATGTTATAGTTGTGGGTAATATTTATAAATTTTACGAAGTACGCAAGTTGTTGTATAATATTCGATTAGTTGGAGAATATTCGTTTTATCAGAAAATATTCGTACAACGGCACAATCATTAGTGGATCCCGCAAAGAAATTATAGTCGGATTGAGAAAACGACAAAAATATTTTATGAAAATAACAGCAAAAGTTTTACCGTTAATACTGTTGAACTACTCGGTAGTAAAAGTACAGTAATACGCGTGGTTGCATAGTAGCACACGGTATTGATTATTGATGCTTATGTGATAAGTCATTCAGTTTTGTTTTATTAGTATTATTAATGTAATAAAACAGAAAAGTTTTTTATATAAAACAGAATACTTTTATAAAGTTATTCTATAAAAAGAATATATTATATTTTATGATGCATAGTGTTGCATAGTGCATGCATAGTATTTTACATAGTAAAATCTTTTTATATAAAACAGAATACTTTTATAAAGTTATTCGTTTTATTAGATTATAAATAGAATATATTTTATTTTATTTAAAAGATTTTGCTTTAAATATAGATCGTCCGATTAAAAGTAAATCAATCTGGACCGTTCATGAATTAGTTACTATATAGTCCATTCTTCTATAAATAGAAGCTCATTCCTTCATTATTTCTTACGAATTCACTGAAACTCTAGAGAGAGAAATTATAGAGAAAAAGAAGAAAAGTATTCTGTTACTTCACTACTCCTATATCCAGTACTCTTCTTCTTAAGGTAAGGGGTATTATTTCTTTTGTATTCATGAAGAGAACTTCTGTTATTTCATTATTTATTATTCTGTTGGAATAAACTATATACGCGGGCTACCCTATACTTGGTGAAATTCTTCTGTTATTCCATTGTTTATTATTCTGTTGGAATATCATGTTTGTGCGTTTTACGCCGGACCTGGTTCCGTCTTTATTATTCTATTGGAATATCCTGTCTGTGCATTTTACGCCGGACCTGGTTCTATTATTTATTATTCTGTTGGAATAACCTGCCTGTGCGGTCTATCGCATGCCTGGTGATTTCTTTTGTTATTCCATTCTTTATTATACTCAGTTGGTTAAAGTTTTGGCTTCTATACTCCATGAAATTAGTGGAATATCCTTGATATTTGCGCTTCCTCCAGTATGTTTTCATGGGAATATTCTTCCGAGCATTCTTGAATTTTACTCTACAAAGAAGTATCATGTTGACAATTTGGACATTATTAGTTCCTGGATAAATTAATTCTTGAACTTGTTTTATTGAATTCTTATATCATTGTCATCATCCTAATGTTTATATTTTGTTGAAAGTCATCTGTGGTCTGTAGTGCATTGATGGACTTGGTACGATTATGACCAGGGATTATTCGGTGTAATCATGACCGTAATGTTATAAATGATGTGGTAAAAGTTCTCATTGGCCCGTAGTGCATTGATGGACAGTTGTTGGCATGATCATGACCATTGATGAATACACGAATATCCTTGGCGGTGCATGGATAATTTGTGGTTGTGATACTAATGAATATCATTGACTACAGTGCAGGGATGATGTGGATTATTTATTAAGCTGAGTCCCAGCGATAAAAGTGATGAAAAAACCTTTTAAATCGTAAAAGATAGTAGATTTTATTCTCTACTTGACTCTTTTAATGGATTGCTTGTTCCGCTGCAGTTAAATTTGATGTCTGTTATATTTTATCAGTTTAACACTGTTGAAGGCTAACGATAATTTATTCTGCATTATCTTAGTCATAATATTTCTTACTGGGCTAGTTGAGCTCACCCTTTCTTTCATTGTTCTCTTCAGGAAATGAGAACGTAGCCGGAACTAGTCGGGGAACGGAGTGATGGTCCTAGATAGTGCATTAGTAGTCCTCACTATTCTGTGAAATAGTGTGATAATAAATATAATGAGGACTCCATTGAGTGTGGATATTGTCTAGATGACAATATTTGTATTAAAACTCAAAGCATATGTTTTGTCGTATTTTACACGACTGTTGTATAATTAGTTTGTATTTGTATTTGTATTACGTACCATGTATCTGGCGACTCAGAATAGGTGATGTATACCTATTTTGGGGGCGTCACAAGTCAAGCCATCCCTTGTCAGTGGACATGTTTTACATGATCTTTTTGATATTCTTATTAGCTGCTTTAACAGCACCATTCATCTTGGGACGATAAATGATGGAGTTAGAATGTTTGATGTAGAATTTGTTGCATAACTCCTCCATCATCTGGTTGTTTAGATTCTTTGCATTATCTGATATTGTTGGGTGTAATCTAATTATGCATGGCACACAAGTATACGTGATCAATAAGTAATATAATGATAAGTAAAGTATCGTTCCCATAGAGACAAATATTGAATTTTATCCTAACGATTACTAATCTTGTATTATCTCAATTTTATTAAACTAATGATTTAATGATGAAATTAAGGAAAAACTACTAAATAAAGAAAAATCGACTAACTACCACAAACTTTAATCAGATATTGGAGAATTAAGCCTGCAATTTCACTTTATGCTTCACTTAGATTCTCGCACTTCTCTTTAATTCAATTTAGCTATTCCAGTTCATTAATCAAGAACACGAAAGTAGATATAACCATCTCTCGATCCACTATACTCATATCAACTTAAATCCACATATGATAGAATTAAGCAGAACACCCTAATTAACTAATTCATTATATCTCTATTACCGAGAAAACTGCGAATCCCTTTAACTGATGTCGGGGTAGGAAGATTCTCAGTTGTTTCTAATTTTGTACGGTCCACTTCCAATCCTTTTGCAGAGACTTTATGCCCAAGGATGATTCCTTCTTCTACCATAAAGTGACAATTTTCCCAGTTAAGTACCAGATTGGTTTCCACGCATCGTTTTAGTACCATGACCAGATTCTCTAGACAACTGTCGAATGTATGGATACACTGAAAAGTCATCTATGAACACCTCTACATTGCGTTTCACCATATCTGAGCATATTGCCATCATACATCTCTGAAAAGTTGTCGGTGCATTACACAGTCCAAATAACATGCTCCTAAAGGAAAAGGTGCCATATAGGCATGTGAGCGTCGTTTTCTCTTGGTCTTCCGGTGCAATGACAATCTGATTATACGCCGAATAACCATCTAACAAGCAATAGTAATAGGGTAAAATCTAATTATGCACAACACGCAAGTATACGTGGTCAACAAGTAATAAAGTGAAAGTAGAGTATCGTTCCCACGAGGAATTGTTTAATAAAAATCACCAAGTACTAACCCGTAACCAACTCAATCTTATTTAAATGAATGAATTTTAAATTATATAAATTAAATTATTTAATTACACTAATTCTAATTACTACTAATTAAAAATTAGATTATGGAGATTTAAGATCACAACTTCACTTATTGCTTCATTTAAGTTAACACACTTCTCATCAATTATTTTCTATCCTGAATTATTAATCAAGAACACTAAAGCAGATAAAACCACCTCTCAATGCATAATCCACTATATCTCTATGTGAATTACAATTAAAAAGGATTTAAAGCACAAGTTCTCTATAAGATTACATATGGCGTAAAGGCATATCTCTATCCTAAACACGAATCATGAATTTCATCTATGCATAAATCACAAACACATGCTATCATGATCAGATCTAAATCTATACTTCATCTCTCGAGTTCATATAGATTATCACGGTAATTGTTAGCTAGGCAATTAAGCAATTAAGTCAAAATCACAATAGACAATCCTCACAATAGAACATAATAATTGATAACGAAGCATATTAAAATAAACTACACAATCCTAATCTCAAACAAAGAATTAGTTCATGATTATTGAATTAAAACTAAGAATCTACACTTGAATACACATTAAAAGACAAAGATAGAAGAAGATAAGAAGATAGAATCTATTGTCTGTAGATTTGAAGCTCCCTCCTTACTCCTACTTTGAATCTTAAATGGTCTCCAAGTTGCTTCAATCTCCAAATCTCATAAGAACTAGTATTTTTTTCCTATTCTACTCTAATATAATCTAATGGAATCCTCTTTCTCTCTAATCTCCCCTCTAATCCTTGTGATTCTCCTTCTTTTATAAGTCTCTTTATACGTCTTTAAGTCCTCTTGGAAGTCCTTGAGTCAATCGGATCGAAACAATCCTTCCCGAACTCAAATTTGGCCAAAATTCGCCTTTTCTGCGCGTACCCCCGCCCCGGCGGGGGTTTATACTTGTAAAGGGTCCACCCTGGCTGGCTAAAGGTCTGTTTTTCAGCTGGTATGCTCGCCCCAGCCGGGATTTTGTGAAGGAAAAGCCCGCCCCGGCGGGGGTCACTTTTCTGCTCTGACATCCTTTGGGAAAATGGCCATAACTTTTGATCCGGGAGGAGTTACGACGCCACCTATCAAATCGAAGATATCGACGAGCTCTACAACTTTCATTCTTGAGATTTGACAGATTCAGATTGGATCAAGGTGGAAATCGAGCTTGAAGTAGATGCTGTGTAAATTGCAAGCATGAGAACTCTTAGCTTTGATCTTTATTGATAAAAAGGCCATAACTCTCGCATCCGAACTCCGATTGGGATGATTCAAGATGTTTCGGAAAGCTAAGAAGAAGATCTACAGTATAATCCAAGTTCCAAGATAAGAACATGCATCCAACTTGATGTTAAAAGTCCTGCACTCTTCCCTTCTTGAATTTGCTTGCATATTTTGGTCTAAAAGATGTCCGAATTGCTTTCCCTTGCTTTTTCTTGCCAATGTTATGTCATAGCCTACAAAATAACATAAAATTTATGAAAACTAACTAAGAAACATAGGTTTAAGCAACTAATTCAAGTAATAGATACCAGATATGTAGGTATAAAACCTACTTATCAAGTACTCATGTCCAGCCAATCTATCCAATATCTTATCAATGAGGGGAAGTGATCCTTTCGGGTTGCCTTGTTAAGTTTCTTGTAATCGATGCATACCCTCCAATCGGTCACTGTCTGAGTCGGTATCAGCTCATTATCTTCATTGGTCACAACTGTCATCCCACCTTTCTTTAGGACACACTGCACTGGGCTCACCCATGAGCTAACTGAGATAGGATAGATTATCCCAACATCCAGCCATTTCAGAATTTCTTTCTTCACTACCTCTTTCATGATCAGGTTGAGCCTCCGTTGCCTGTGGGTTTTGCATCATCTTCCTCCTATCTTGTGCATACAAAATGAAGGGCTTATCCCCTTGATATCCGTAGTAGTCCATCTTATAGCAGATTTATACTCTCAGAGAACCCTCAACAGCTTACTTTCCTGCAAATCGTTAAGTGCAGATGCAAAGATAACATATAAAGTAGATGAATTACCCAAAAATGCATACTTGAGGTGTTTAGGAAGAGGTTTAAGTTCAAGTGTGAGTGGTTCCTCAAGTGATGGTTTTATCCGTGCCGATGCTTTTTCTGCAGTTTCTAAAGTCTCAAACGAAATTTCGCATCTACTCATTTTTTTTTTTTTGCTAAATTTTTAAACTATATAGAAAGAAAAGGAAATTACAAAAAACGTGGGAGACCCCAACCAGAATATAGCATAGACATCATATGACACCATATGATGTCATGACTATAGAAGACTGCAGGCCCTAAGCGTAACAACACTAACTATAAGTTAGTACAAACCAAACCAAATGAACTGAAAATTGCTTTACAAGCTGACCATTACATATCCATAAGAAAACTAAATTCCGAGACAGTCCCCAAACCCATCCAACATATGCAAATAATCAATAAATTCGGGGTCGTCCAAGTCAACATCTCCCAGCAATATGTTTTCCAACGGTTCCCTGTCCATACCTCGAATCAAATCTTCACTTGGCGAATTTTCTGCACTTTGCCTCTCTAGCTGTTTTTCGCTCCGTAATGTAATAGCTTGACACTGCTCTTAATTTCCCATGGGATTCTTTTCAGTGTCACTCGGTAAAGACCCTTGAGGTCTATTGTTCAAGGCCATCGCAAGCTATCCCATTTGACTTTCCAGATTTTTAATTACAGCTGCCTGTATTTTCATTACCGGATATATACTTCAAAAGTAGCTCCTCCAGATCTGACTTCTTCTCATGTTGTGGAGCTGACTGTTGGTGGTGATTTTGAAAACCGGGAGGATATGATGGTCGTGGAGCTTGCTACTAATTCTAATTGTTGCTCCATGAAAAATTTGGGTGGTTCCTTGCCCCCGGATTGTAGGTATTCTGATATAGATTAGGTGGTCGATTATAGCTACCTACAAACTAAACTGCTGTCGAATTTATTGCACATTGATCTATCAGATGTTCCCCCGCACACAATTAACACACATAAGCTACCTGTTGAACCTGTACTCCCGTGAGGGCATCCATTTTCTTTGATAGCGCAGAAATCAGAGCTGCTAAGGCTGTAACTCCATCCACTTCTAACATTCTAGCTACCTTAGGTTGAGTCATTCTTGCAGTTGGCCACATGTAGTTATTAGTTGCCATGGTCTCAATTAAATCATATGCCTCCTCAAATCTCTTAGCCATAAATGCTCCTCCCGACACTGCATCTATGCTAGTCCGAAGATTACTGTTCAACCCATTTAGAAGGTGTTCATCTACAACCACTTGGGCAATCCGTGATGTGGACACTTTCTCAATAACTCTTTATATCTCTCCCAAGCTTCATACAATGACTCTCCATCCTGCTATTCAAACATTGTAATCTCATTCCTCATCTTTACTGTCTTAGTCGGTGGGAAGAATTTTTCTAGGAACTTTTGAGCTAGGTCATCCCAAGTAGTAATTGATCCTGATGGTAGTGAATGTAACCAACTCTTTGCCTTATCTCTTAGTGTGAATGGGAAAAAATGAAGTCTTACTGCATCATCAGATACCCCATTGTATTCGAAGGTATCACATATCTCTAGAAAGCTTACAAGTTGCTCGTTCGGATAGTCATTTGCCAATCCCCCAAACTGCACCGAATTCTGAATCATCTATGTTGTACCAGGCTTTATCTCAAAGTTGTTAGCAGTAATCGCGAGCCTGGTAATACTCGACTGAATCTCGGTTGCCCTTGGTGTGGCATAATCCCTCAGTGCTTTTTAATCTTCCGCATTCGAAGTTCTCTCTAGTCTCTTTTATCCACTTACTCAACCGTTGAAACCTTCTTTCGATATCGTCTTCGTAAGGTAGTAAATCTGACTTCTTTGACCACCGAGTTTGCATGCACTATTCAAGAGAAACTGAAATAAGAAATAAACTAAGAACAAAAAGAAAAATGTTTAACTATAACCGATATAATTAAAATGATATTGAAAGTAATAAACTCAATTTTATGTCCCCGACAACGGCGCCAAAAACTTGTTGGGTGTAATCTAATTATGCACGACACGCAAGTATATGTGATCAACAAGTAATATAATGATAAATAAAGTATCGTTATCACAGAGACAAATGTTGAATTTTATCCTAACAATTATCAATCTTATATTATCTCAATTTTATTAAACTAATGATTTAATGATGGAATTAATGAAAAACTACTAAATAAAGAAAAATCAACTAACTACCACAAACTTTAATCAGATATTGGAGAATTAAGCCTACAATTTCACTTCATGCTTCACTTAGATTGTCACACTTCTTTTTAATTCAAGTTAACTATTCCAGATCATTAATCAAGAACACGAAAGTAGATATAACCATCTCTCGATGCACTATACCCATATCAACTTAAATCCACAGATGATGGAATTAAGCAGAACACCCTAATGAACTAACTATCTCTGTGTGAATTACAATCAAAGAAGGTTTAATCCCAAGTTTTCATAAGATTACATGCGATGTATAGGTATATCTCTATCCTAGGCATAAATTATGAATCTCAACAAAACACAGAAATAACAATCACATACTATTATGATTATGTCTAAACTCATATTTCATCTCTCGAGTTCATACAGGTTCACAAAGAATTGGTGATCAAGCAACTCATAAATTAAGCATAAACCATAATAGACGAACTGAAAATAGCATCATCAAATTAAAATAGAAGCATAACAATCCTCATTACGCAATAATATCCATCATAGGCTTAATAAGAGAATTTAGTTCATAGCTAATGAATTAAAAACTGAAAAGATCAAAAAATCAAACATCCTGATTACAAAACTGAATTTGAAGAATAAAATTAGTAAATAGAACCACCGCTTTTCTTTAATTCACTATGAAATCTTCGTGCTCCAACCTCATTGTGTCAATTCCTCCAAAATCTTCTCAAAATCTAGGGTTTGTTAATTGGAATGTTGAATGATGATTGTGTTCAGTGATATCTCCTCTGTGTAACTGAATAATCTTCTTATCTTGTCCCAATCACATACTAAGTCTAAAAGCTTCGCAACACCAGAAGTATAAATACAACAAAAGACTTCCATCTTGTCGCGCACCCCCGCCCCGACGGGCCTTTTACTCTTGGGAACCCCCCCTCCCCCCCAGCGGGCGTCAAATATAGTTGATGATGTGGACCGCCGCCCCGGCGGGTTACTTTATACTCTAAACCCTCACCCCAATGGGTATATGCTATGTACTTTTCAACTTTTTGCTCTATTTCTGTTGCTTTTGCTGCCTTGACAATCAAACCTCGCCTTAGCCTATCTCCTTATCTCTTCGTTCTTGCCATGGAAGCCTTCTCTATGATCCTGAACAAGGAAACTATATTGCCTAACTTCAAATTCTACTGGCGATCTGAGCCTTGCAATACTACTCACCTCTGCTTTGCTGATGACCTTTTGCTCTTCTGCCATGGTGACTTGCACTCGGTGTCTATCATTCACTCTTGTATCCAGTCCTTCTCCATGTTCTCTGGTCTAATCCCGAATGCCTTGAAGAGTGGTTTTTTGTCTAATGTTGATGATGAGGTGAAGGATAACATTTGCTCCTTGCTTGGTTTTCCCCTAGGTGGCCTGCCTATCAAATTCCTTGGGGTTCCCCTTATTTCCACTAAGCTTACTCATTCGGATTGCATGCCCCTAATCCAAAGGATCACGGCCAGAGTTTCTTCCTGGACTGTTCTTGTAAGACCCCGAATTTTATGAAATAAAAGTATTCAATTTTTCTTATAATTACTATTCAGTAAATGGTTAAATTGATAAAAGTTTAAAGTATTGGGTGAAATATGAATTTTTTTTCAAAATAAGCAAGTGGTTAAAAAAATAATCATTGTTGTCGGGGAATATTCGTTTGGTCGTGGAATATTCTTTCTGTCGGAGAATATTCGTACGACGACGCAGCTATTTGTGGGCCCCATAACGAATAACTGTCGGATGAAGAAAACGACAAATTTGAGTTTTTACAAATAACGGCGTAGTTGTTACCGTTAACACTGTTGGAATACCCGGTGGTTAAAATACAGTAATACGCGTTATTGCACAGTAGCACACGGTATTGCATAGTATTTTTAAAATTATTGATTCTTACGTAAGAAGGCACTACTCAATAATTGTTACAGTAATTACTGTTTAATATTTTATTTTATTGATTCAATAATTGCTACGTTGAAATTTTATATTGTTGTTGTTCAATAATTGTTGCTGCACAGTATTTTCCTTTATCAGATCAATAATTCATATTATTTGAATAGTATTATTAGATAACATTATTGGCAATGTCTAGAAAGTTCTGTCTAAGGAGAGGTTTGGTCATTTAATTGCGCGCCAGTAAGGAAAAATTCTTATTGGAAAGCCCCCTCTTTCCTGGGAACGGCCTGGTTGTCATAAATGTGATTCTGTAATATTATTTGTTAATAATTAATTATTGATTCATATGATAAGAAAATATTTATTTTATGTGGATATAAATGAGGGATATATTTTTGTGGTTAAAAAATGAAGGAGTTAATGTTGAGATTTTTATCCGTATTTTTGTCGGAATGGAGGTATTAAAAATCAGGGTTTTTGAGATATTTTGCGGGGGTTATAATTTTTAATCCGACCGTTGGATCGTGGTAATTTTTGGATATGTTATACATATATAAGTTGAGTATATGCCCATAAATTTTGAACCGTTAAAAATGAACGTATGATTTATTATGAATTTTACGAGATGACTGGTTCAGAAATTGTTGAATTTTCGGAGTTTATCGTTTTGGTGGAAAATTCTAGAATTGGTGGGCCCCACTTGTGGTTGGTGAAGAAATGTGCTGAATTATATTTCAAATGTGGTGGGTGGGAATAGTAGCAGGTAAAGCCATCAGGTTGCAGGTCAAACCTACCAAAATTTTCCTATAAATAGAGGGCTAAGTTAGAATTGAAAATCACACCAGAAACATAAGTTTTCTCTCTTTCTCTCTCTATATTATGAAGCATATTTTGTGAGTATTTAGATACTTTGAGAGTTGCTATTCAGTGCAAGTTTCCTTCAGCATCATATCCGATATCCAGCCAGAAGTACTGCTCTTTTGAGGTAAGGGATAGTAATGGATTTTAAGGGTTGTTATGATTTTCAGTTTCGTAATTTTTCTGAACTTCAAAAATTCTGGAAAAATTTGAAATGATATTTTGATGAGTTTTATTGATTGTGTCCAAAAATGGTGATTTTTGGATGTACAGATTGAGAGTTATGAATTTTATGAGAAAAGACTATTTTAAAAGTAACCGCTTATAATTCCTTGTGGTTAACTCCAAAATTGATGAAATTTTTATTGGGAGTACATGTATATGATAGAAGTATACTCTGTAAATTTCAGAATTTTTAGACAAAAGTACAATTTTTGATAAATGTCTAAATATTCGGCTATTTTGGCCATATAAAAAATAGTAAATGACTTTTAAAAATTCTGAGAAAAATATATGTTCACTATGGGACTATATTATGCTAAATCCCAGAAAAGAAATATTTTTGGAACTGATTTGGTATTTTTCATGAAAATGGTCTAGTTATGAGTAAATGAATTAAATATGTTTTGTGAAGGAAGAAAATTGGAAAATAGGATTTTATGGCTTGAGAATCCTATATGAGGTATATGCAGATTTTTGATGAGGGTTTTGGTTATTGATGATGAAATTGTAAGAGTTGACATTTTATGATGATTAAATGCATTAATTAGTAAAGTGTAAACAATTTAAATAAATTGTTTATAAGCTTAAGAAATGTTATTCTTTCAATATCATTATACCAAAATATTGGTATAGATTTTATTGTGGAATTTCTATCTTTTGTGTCGGGGTTACTATTCATGAGTTACGAATATTACTCTTGAGATTAAAACTATATGTTGATCATATTATTTTTATCATCATATATAACATTTTTATAACCCTGATGTTGAAATTCTCTTTCACTAGAGTGTAAAGATGGGTAGATTATTGGTATGATCATGACTAGGGTTCTCTTTGGCCTGTAGTGCAAAGTTGAATTGTGACTGGTATGATCATGACCATTGAATTTATAATTGAATATCTTAAGCTTAAGTGCAAAGGTGAATTGATCAACATGGTTATAATTATTGTTTATATAAATTCTGAAATGATTATATATTTCTTTGAGATATGAATATATTTGGCCTGTAGTGCAAATATGAATTGTTGATGAATATCTTTGGCATGTAGTGCAAAGATGGCCTGTTGATGAATATCTTTGGCCTGTAGTGCAAAGATGAACTGTTGTTGAATATCTTTGGCCCGTAGTGCAAAGATGGTTTGTTGATGAATATCTTTGGCCCGTAGTGCAAAGATGGATTTGTTAGTATGATTATAAACAGGAACTGTGATTTGGTATAACCATGATCTTTGATGTTTCAGGTAAAGACAGGTGATGAAAATATTCTTCGTCCTGGGTGCGAAGAAAAATTTATAGTCACAATTATGATTATGAGTTATTCATATGATTGTGGAAAGGAACTGTTGAGTGATGTTACATGGATAAAACATTGTTGGTGGATTTTTAACATGGAGAAGATAATAGACTTTATAGTCTATTTGACTCTTCTAATGGATTGCATGTTCCGCTGCAACTATGGTTGAAATTTTTTATCATCTACCATATGTTCTAAATCTCTGATTTATTATTGATGAAGACTATTGATAATTTATTTATCTTTAGTCATGATATTCTTTACTGAGCTAGTTGTGCTCACCCTTTTACTTCACAATTCCTTTCAGGTAATAAGAGTGTAGCTGGGTCGAGCGGGGGTAACAAGGGAATAGAACGGTGGTCATCATTTAGTAGTTATATTTGGTGAAGAAAATAGGGTGAGGCGAACCCAACGTTGGAAGGGTGTTTTGTCACTATCATACAAGATGTCTAATGACATACAACCTCGTGTCATCATAGGACAGGGTTGTGCTCATCCACTTGCTGAGTATATCTATGGGCACTACCTATATAATCTTGGTGTTTGTTTGAAGTATAATTCTCAATTAGAGACAGTGGAGATAATGATAAGTCAAGAGAAGACTCACCATTGGGAAGAATATGATAGTAATCTTCTCGTTTTTCTTTGGGGTCTATTGGGTCAACCAAGGATAATTCTATGGCCATATGATATCTATCATAACCTAGACGCGTGGCCTCCCATGTACGAAGGTTTCCTTGAGCACTTCCCAAAGATTCTAGTTTCTAAAACAGTTTTTGACTGTACCTTTATGTAAGGTACCTTTGTGAGGTGCTGATACATGATGGTGTCCAATGTCACATTTGGTATATATTTGTATCCAAACTCACAGCATATGTGTTGTTGTATTTTGCACGACAATTGTTGTAATAAAGTTGTAGTTGTTTTCTGTACCATGTATTTGACGACTCAGAATGGGTTGGATGGAATGGACCTATTTTGGGGTTGTCACAGTTCTTATTCGGGAAGACTCCAACTGATTAAATCCGTTCTCTTTGCCATTCAATCTTACTGGGCTGCCTATTTCATTCTCCCCAAGTCAGTGCTTCGATCTATTCAATCAATCCTATGCATATTCCTTTGGAAGGGGCCTTCTCTCCTATGTCTGGAGCCAGAGTTTCCTGGAAAGACCTATCTCTGCCCCACTCAGAAGGGGGTCTAGGCCTTAAGAATCTCACAGACTTGAACTTGGCGCTCATTCTCTTCACCTTCTTAAGGTCATCTCTCCATCCCCTTCATCCTCCTGGGCTAGATGGGCAAAAGTCAGTTCTTAAACTTAGAAATTTTTGGCATATTGGCATTCCCTCTGATTGCTCTTGGATTTGGCGTAAGATCCTCAACCTTAGACCTATCTCTCGCTAATTCCTTTCCTACAAGGTTGGCAATGGCACCACCTTCAGTCTTTGGCATGACCCTTGGCTATCCGGCCAGCCGGTGAACCCCTCTGCGGATCTACTATCTAATACTCGGATCCCTATTACGGCACGTATCTCTAGCATCATTGTTTCGGGTTCCTGGTCCCTCCCTCCTAGCAACCACCATGAGGTCCAAACCTTCCATAATCTTTTTTGTGGTATTCCCCTCCCTACTACTGGGGATGACCTCATCCTCTGGGACAACCAAGCCAACCAAGCTATTACTTCCTTGAAGGCCAGATCTATCTAGGACTCCATCCGTTCCAGAGCTCCCTCTGTCCCATGGACTAGTCTTTTATGGCATTCCCTACATGTTCCTTGGTTTTTATTTACATTATGGCTGGCCCTTCGCAGACGTCTCCAAACTAATAACCTGTTCTCGGCCTACTCTAGCTTCCGTCCAATGATTTGCCCCTTATACGAGGTCTCTGCTGAGTCTTTCCCCCATCTCTTCTTTGCATGTCCCTTCTCCACCATTGTCCTTTCTTCGGTCCTTACCCTTGGGAACTGGACTGGCTTTCCACTGGCCTGGGACAATTTGGTGGAATTCATCTTGAATTTTAAGGGGGATTTTATGTCGACTGAAATATTAAAGCTATCCTTTGCTACTACAGTCTACAAAATTTGGACTACCAGGAATTCTAAAGTTCATAACAACTTGAAGATACCTCCACTGGTGTTAGCCCGTGAGATTATTAATGTGATCAAGGCCCGACTCTCGTCCTCCTCAGTTCCATAAGGCTGCCCATACCTCCACCATCTATAATATTTGGTTATAGTGGCTTCGGGTCCGGCTAGGTACCATCTGTCTGTCATGGGTTGCTGACTGGTTCGCCTGGTCATGGTTGCTTGACGATGGGTTGCCAATTTCTCCTGGCTTTTGACGGCTTTGACTCTTATGTATGGTTGTACTGAATTTATACTTTGCTTTATGAATGTTCCTTGTTCTCTCGCTTTGCTCTAGTTTTGTCTTTTGGGTTTCCTTCATGGGCCATGTCCCATGATGATCTCTAAAGCTTCTAGAGTATGCCCCTTTGCGATTGTAGTATATGTTTTCCTTTCTATATACAAACAAATTTAGCAAAAAAAAAACCTCGCCTTAGCCAACACAAACTGAACCTGCACACAGACACAACACACACACATAAAACAATACTAAAACAAAAGGATTAGCAATCATTTAAGTCCGAAAAAGTATCCAATTCGTAGGTATGAAACCCACTCATCAGATATGATCACCTTCGGTTGTCCATATCGACAGATGACATTGTTTCTGATGAAACCAATGATTACCTCTTTGGTGACTTTGGGAAAATTGGCCGCTTCTACCCATTTCATTTGGTAAAGTAATTGATCATGGTGAAGATAAATTGATGACCATTGCTAGCTTTGGGCTCGATTGGCCCGATCACGTCCATTCCCACATTTAAAAGGGTCATGGTGAACTCATTTTGTGTAGTTCATTTGGAGGAGTGTGGATGGCATTTCCATGAATTTGGCATTGATAGCATCTCTTGACATGATCATCACAGTCAGCTTTTAGATAAATCCAATAATGCCTCGTTCTTATTATCTTCTTGGCAAGTGAAGGACCGCTCATGTGTGGACCGCATACTCTACCATGGACTTCATCCATGAGTCTTTGGGCTTGGTATTTGTCTAGGCATCTTAGAAGGCCTATTCCCACATCCCTTTTGTAAAATGTGTCTCCGCTTAGGTATAATTTCATGGCCATTTTATGGATTAACTTTCTTTCAGCTTGACTTGCCCCAACGGGCGTAGATCCATCTCGAAGATATGGGAGGCAGTTCATCTAATACTTCTTCAATGTAATTTCTATAGGCTGGTGCCTTCTGGTTTGCAAATTTGATATCTGGGATTCATCCCCTTTCAGATATGTTTATCAAGGAAGCTCGGGTTACTAGTGCATCTGCGAAATCATTCCTGTTCTGAGAGATGTGGATGAAGGATATTTCTTCAATTTCCATAGCCATCCAGATAACTTGTCGATGGTAAGGCAACAAATGTAATTCTTTGGTGTGATATGCCCCACTGGTTTGCTTGATGACTAGCTCGGAATCGCTAAAGATAGCTAACCATTTGATATCCATTGATTGGGCCCGTTTCAATCCCATTATACAGTCTTCATACTCAACTGTGTTGTTTTTGTTGACAAACTGCAACTTGGTAGCCACGGGATACTGTTCTCCCAAAATAGATACCAGAACTGCCCCTTCTCTGGCACCTTCTATGTTTACAGCTCCATCAAAATACAATTTCCAAGATCATACTATATTTTCCTAATGGATTTGTTGAATTATCATTATTCCTTCATCGGGGAAATACGTTTCCAAGGGTTCAAAATTCCCTAATGGCGCTTTAACCAATTGATCCGCAATTCCTTGACCTTTGATGGACTTTTGAGTCACGTAGATGATGTCGAATTATTAGAGGATCAACTTCCATTTGGACAACTGGCAATTCAACATGGGTTTGTTGAATACGTACTTTAGAGGATCCATGCGGGATATGAGATAGGTTGTGTGACTATGGAGATAATGTTGTAATCTCATGGCAGCCCATGCTAATGTACAACAAGTCTTTTCAATCAAAGTATACTTTTGCTCGCCGCTGCTGAATCTTTTGATGAATAGATAGCTCTTTCTTTACCTCTATCGTCTTTTTGTCCCAGCATGTAGCCCATAGCATTGTCATTGACTAACAGGTACATAAACATGGGAACATTGACCCTTGGAGGTACCAAGACGGGAGCTTTGACCAATTTCTTTTTGATGGAAAGGAAGGCTTTCTGACACTCTTCATTCCACTTCATGGAGGAATTTTTCCTTAACAACTTGAAGATGGGCTCACACGTTGCTGTGAGTTAAGAGTTGAATCTGCTGATGAAATTGATTCTCCCCAGAAATCCCTGTATTTTCTTTTCTATCCAGGGCACGAGCATCTAGGTGATTACCTCAATTTTGGCGGGATCCAATTCAATTCCTCTGGGGTTTGCTAGAAATCCCAGCAACTTGCCTGACTTGACACCGAAGGCACATTTGGCTGGATTTAGCTTCAAGTTATATTTGCGCAATCGATTGAAAAGCATTTTGAGATTGTCGATATGGTCATCTTCCTTCTGGGATTTGACGATGATGTCATCCACATAAACCTCTATTTCTTTGTGTATCAAATCATGGAAGAGGACCATCATGGCTCGCTGATAGGTGGCACCGGCATTGATAAGGTCGAATGATAAACGTCTATAACAAAAGGTTCCCTAGGGAGTGATGAAGATTATTTTCTCCCGGTCCTTTTCAGCAACTATGATTTGATGGTACCCAGTGAAGCAGTCAACAAAAGAATACATGTCATATTGAGTCGTGTTTTCTATTAGTAAATGGATAAAAGGTACTGGGAAATTGTCTTTGAGACAAGCTTTTTTCAAATCCCTGTAATCCACGCATACTCGTACCTTCCCTCCGGGCTTAAGCACAGGAACTATATTGGACAGCCACTCAGGGTAGGTTGATACCATGATGATGCCGGCTTTGAATTGTTTAACAATTTCTTCCTTGACTTTCAGACTCCACTCAGGTTTCAATTGCCTGAGCTTTTGTTTGACTAGCTTGAATCCTTCTTTAATGGGCATGCGATGAATGACAATATTAGTAGACAAACCGATCATGTCCTCATGTGACCATGCAAACACATCCTGGAACTGAGTTAGTATAGCAATCAGGTCTTTCCTTTGGCTTGGGGTAGTCCATGATGATGAGTGGGATTTATACCCGCGAATCGGATACTTTATGGCTTAAATAGTTGCCTGATCTTCATAGATTTTATATAGTTTTATATGATTATAGTGTTATTATACTTAACCGACGTATTGCAAAGCTTTACAGGTGTTTTCTAGCTTCCAAGGGGCAAAATGGTCATCTTTTACACATTCACGCCGCGACGCCAAAGCCCAGCTTTAAGCTTGCGCCGCAGCGCCACCCTCATGTCCAGCCTGACGTCACCTTGGCGCCGCAGCGCCATTGGTCCTTCATGAACTCGCGCTGCAACGCGACCTCCAGTCTCTTTAATGCTGATGTTGCGCCGCAGCGCCACCCATAGGTCTATTGCCCGTGTCGCGACGCGAGCTCCGGTGCCCAGGCAAAGACGACTTGATTTTGACCTAGCTTGAAGGAGAAACAGATATATACAGTAAAACCTCTATTTAGGAATAGACTTGGGACCAAACTATTTGTATTCTAATTGAGAGTTTATTACTAAATAGAGGTATTGGTACAAAATATTTTTCGAACACCTAAAAATATCCACTTTAACAAAAATATCAATAAGAACTCCCTAATAATTATTATTCAAAAAATATTTATGCAAAGTAGTCTTTTATAAGAAAATGTGGTATTTTATAGGAAATATAGTCTTTTATAGGAAAATATAGTCCTTTATAGGGAAATGTAGTCTTTTATAGGAAAATGTAAATGTAGTCTTTTATAGAAAATGTAGTCTTTTAAAATTAATATTGTCTCTCTCTCTCTCTCATATATATATATATATATATATATATATATATATATATATATATATATATGAAATTATTACTATATAGTGGTATAGTTTCTTAATATGGGACTTAAAAAGTATATAACATATTACAATTTAGAGGTTATTCCTATTTATAACTGGCCCAAATTGGGACCATATTTTTTTATAATATTGTAGAGGTTATTCTTATATAGAGTATTCCTAAATAAGGGTTTTACTATATATATATATATATATATATATATATATATATATATATATATATATATATATATATATATATATATCAACAGAGCCTCTGCAATACATATCAGACATCATATATCATATGACATAGCTTAGCTTAGGATAGATTAGTTTTTCTCTTTTCTTCTGTATTTTCTCTCTCTAGTTCTTAGTTGATGTCTGTAAATATAGATTAGGTAGATTAGGGAGAAGTTTGGGAATTCCTTGGAGCATCAAGAGCAGTGAGCTACACGGATTGGAGAGCTTGAAAGGGGCGGAATGCTTGGAGACTGAAGAACCTCGACAGAGTTTATTCTTTTCTATTTATTTCCTCTGATTTTGCAATCCATAAATGTTGTCTTTATTGTTACTTATATTTTGTTCAATAGCTATTAACTGAGTATTGGCTCTAAGGTTATATTGGAACCCTTTGTTATTTAAATTGACTGTCTTATCTCTTTGGTTGGCACCATATAATTTGGTTTAATATATTCATGATTTTGGTAATCTATATGATATCGACAGAAGGATTGTAGATTTACACATAAATATATTGGCATGTGATTATGGGTTTCGACTGCATAAGTTATACGTAGAATAGACATATATCTGTGCGCCACGTGCGACCTAATTGAGAACTTTTGCCTAAATCCTTGTTAGATTAATTCGCCTATGTAGGATTGTATCTAGCGTGGACGTTCTTTTCTGTTCTATTCCCTATCGGGTGGATCTGGAGAGGATATGTTTGTGCATACCTCGACAGAGGTGTATGAGCACCTGTGTGTTCTCGGTCGACAAATTGTCGTGACCATTAAGACCAAAGAGAGAAGGGTAGGTAGTTTGATGAAGCATAGCACGCTAGGTGTTCGACAGAATGCCTGTGTGGGGTGAAGTTGTAACCTTAGCTTGTAATTCCTTCGATTACCATTTGTTATCCATTTACTTGCCTTGATAATTAGTTATAACTAGATTATTCACACTTCCATCTATTGCTGTTCGAATAAGACTTTAGCGATACAAAGTCGGTACTTGGTAAATAAATATTAGTGATAGTTCCTCGTGGGTACGACACTCTACTTATCACTGTATTACTTGTTAGACCGTGTATACTTGCGCGTGTTTAGTGATCGATTTCCTGACCAACAAGTTTTTGGCGCTGTTACCGAGAAATTATTATTATAATATTGTCCAATATTGATTTCAATCAATTCAGTCTTAATATATATATATATATATATATATATATATATATATATATATATATATTTCTTTTATTTGTTTGATCTTCCTTTTTGTTTTTAAGTTTACAGGTTATGGACGATCAATGTTATCTGTTATGTCTTATAACATGTTTTAGGGTCATTAAAATAAGTTAGGTTAGCATTTCCAAAGTTATGCTGTTAACAGCTCAACACTGGGTCTGACTGACCACTGGCGCGGCCGCGCCATGACACCCTTTGTATCCGGCGCGCCCGCGCTCGGCACCAGAAACAGTTTTGCAGAAACTCGAACACAAGTCTCTGTTCTAGGCCAAAAATCCCAATTTCACGATAATATGGATAACCCACACACTACAAACTTAACAAAAGTCACATAGCATATCAATCCTTCTAACACCTAAAATAACTTACATGACCAAATTTAGAGGATTACAACCTTGTTTTTCCCAATTTCTTCATATTTCAACACTTTTAGCGAATTCGATCGCCACGACTTCATTTCTTAACCAATTGACATTATACAAATTACGTTGTTTTTGTTTCTTGGTGTACTAACATAATCTAACATCAATTTACAGATTATACCAACTATTGGTCATCAAATGTTGTACTTAAATAAGCCATATTACATGAACATACATTGATATTTCAATTTCTTCCTACAATTTAATTTTCACATTCTTTGATCATCAAACAACACTCATATATGATAATTAACAGATTATAAATCATACATACATGTATATATATCAATCCAACATAACTATCAACTTTTAGTGGATAATCACTAAGAAATCAAAACATACAATATTAGTAGCAATTTATATCTTGAATCTTTGATTGTTGGGAAGAAGAATGATAAGGGATTGCTTTCCCTTGATACTCCAACTCCTTACCAAAATTTACTGAGAATTTCTCTCTTCCTCACAAACTCTCTCTCTCTTTCTCTGCTCTTAGTCCTTAGAAAATACGTGAAATAAGAAATAACCCAACTAAGCGCTTAAACACTGATAATCGTGGTTATCAATTTATTATGCCAAGCATCTTTGGCTGTTACATTAACCAAAAGCCACAAGGCTTTGTTTGGTTACACAGAATTTCCCATACTAGTTTATTTTAATAATATTTATATTATATAATTTTTACTTGTCACACATGTAACCAATTTACATAACTTACAATTATAGTTATAATAATTATAATTTTTTTATTATAATAATACTTATGATTAATAAATTATTATACATCTAATTTAATTATTAAATTAGACTAGAACAACATTTCATTTTATTTAATTTATTTATTTTATTAAATCAAATCTTTAAATAATAAAATTACCATTAATCAATTTGGTTACTTGCACCACAATTTCATCAATTATTTATTTATCTCCATAAATAAATTAATTAAAATATTTATATAATTCAATAAATATTTAAAATAAATTACAAAATTCTCAATCGTTACAATTAAGTTGATACGAACACGACTAGTGGCAGCTCAAGATAGACAGAAAAAGTATGCAGATCCGCATCTAAAGAAGAGAGAATTTGAAGTCAACTCGTATGCGTTTCTGAAGGTATATCCTTGAAAAGAAAAGATATGCTTCATCTAACTCAAGAACGCGAAGAACGTAAGAGGTAAAACTCGTAAACCAAACTTTTCATCTATTTTCTTGTAGAAATTTGATAGAGAAGTGAAAGTTGGTTCTGTTGTATGTTTACTCTGAAGTATAAGGATAGCTATTAGTGGACTTAAAACATTAATAACCATGTATCAAGTGAAATCGTAATCGAATGATTAAGAATGTAATTAAGAAAATGTGAAAACTTAGCACATGTTGTTGATGGACAAGTTTAAAATCATCGTATATAGGATTAGATGCTATATGCTTGGTTAGGATGATAGATGTTTGAATAATGGAATGAATCCATTTTGAACTGAGTAAAAATCTCGTAGAACAAAGTTATGGCGAAATTTCTAAGAAAAATCGATAATCATCGAAATCATAGTTAACTAGGATTTCTGAACGAAAATGAAATGTTAATAACGAACTTAGAAAGCTAGGGTTTCATGAACATATTGAAGACCATGAAATTTATGAGTCATAGACTCAAGAACTGACGAATTCAGACATCATATGAACGAATTGCGGATGAACGCTCAAGAACGTTCGATTAATGAAAATTTAATCAAGTTGAAGCCTCATTAACGGATTCAGAAAATTGTTCTATTTGCAGAAAATCGTAGTATGAAAGAATAAGCAAGAAATTAGCTTTTGAATGAACCAATTCCGAGCTATAACGAACAAGTTGCGAGCTCTAGAAACGAACGACTTGAGAAATTGAAATAAATTTCAAAGGGATAAAGGAGGCGCCGCAACGCCGCCCAGTGAAGAAATTGGGGTGCTACATCACTAGCACATGATCCTTGGATAATATACGCTACAGCGCAGCACATATACTGAGAAGAAGATGATAGGTTAATGACAATAATACTTATTGATTGTTATTTGACCTAACATGGTATGCTCTGTGATTATATCATGTAGAACCTATAAAAACCCAAAAGGAAAGTGAATTAGCGCTAGAAGACGCTTAAGGCAAGTTTTTATAAGCCCTTGCTATACTTTATGTTGGACAAACTTTATAATTCATGTATGATATGCATTAACTGAATTAACAAGGGAGTCGAGGCCATTTGCTTCGGCTAGACCAGACTTAAAGTATTTTATGAATTTCCTTATAATCTTTCAAAATATTATTGATATTGCTATCTTGTGCAAGTTGCTTTGGTACGGATTCTAAGGTAAAACTGAGTACGAATAAACAAACATTTTTGTCGTAAATCGACTGGCACGTGAGTTTGCCAAAACTTAAAGTAGATACGTCTAATGTAGTAGTGTTGTACTACATACAGTACTATAGGCTGATCACTTAGACGTGCTAGTAAGAAATGTCGGACTTACGGACTTAGTGTCGGGTTGTCCTTTTCAAAGAAAGAAGGAATGAAATGCTCATGGTCTTTGACAAAACTCAAGGTTTAACTAATGTTATTTGTCATTAAACGTTTTATAGAAAAGAGAAGTGCAATTTTTATATGTATTCACAGTACGTCATAACTATTGGTTCAGTTATGAAGATATACTCATGATTCTTGCCTGTTGTTTTATTATAATTGTGCTACTTACTGAGCTAGTTATGCTCACCCTTGCTTGAACCATACGATTGCAGCTAAAATTGAACGGATCGAAGGATCCGGTAAGGACAAAGGAAAGACCAAGGCGGATAAGCAGTTATCCTTGTAATAGAATAGTATTACTTTTATATTAATTTGATACTTTGACAAAGAACACATGTAATGGTTACAAAGAACTTGGGAAGGGACTTGTTATTATGTAATATATACTGAGCAGATTCACTTGTTATTGTTGTAATCTATCAGGTTGGAAGATACCTGAATTTGGGGGCGTCACAAGTGCTATGACCCCGAGTATTGGTGTGGTATTAACAGACCCCGGTAGCATCATATTAATCTCTTGGAACATGGATTGATTGGGAGTAACAGTGTTGTGATCTTCCCTTCATTGATCAACATCTGTAGGATTTCTTCCATTGGTTGACCCAAAGGAGTAAACTTTCTTTGGTCTGCATAGTCACGACGAGCCTGGGATGTTGTTTTCCTTACAAGTTTTTCTTCCAAGGTTTCATTCTCTTGGACTTGTTATTGATTTCTTGTGATAAGGGAGAGGAGACTTGTATTGTAAGACCCCAACTTTATAAATAAAGATGAATTTTTTATAAATATCATTTTTGAATATTATGGAGTTAATTTGATATAATGTTATAGTTGTGGGTAATATTTATAAATTTTACAAAGTACGCAAGTTGTTATATAATATTCGATTGGTCGGGGAATATTCGTTTTAACAGGAAATATTTGTACAACGGCACAATCATTGGTGGACCCCACAACGGAATTATTGTCGGATTGAGAAAACGACAAAAATATTTTATTAAAAATAAAGGCGGAAGTTTAACCATTGATACTGTTGAACTACTCAGTAGTAAAAGTATAGTAATACGTGTGGTTGCATAGTAGCACACGGTATTGATTATTAATGCTTATGTGAGAAGTCACTCAGTTTGATTCAATTATTGTCAGTTAATAATATGAATTATTTAGCGATAATGAAGTTTTGTTTTATTCGTATTATTAATGTAATAAAACAGAAACATCTTTTTATATAAAACAGAATACTTTATTAAAGTTATTCTATAAATAGAATATATTTTATTTTATTTAAAAGATTTTTCTTTAAATATGGACCGCCAAATTAAAGTAATCAATCTGGACCGTTCATGGATTAGTTACTATGCATTCCATTTTTCTATAAATAGCAGCTCATTCCTTCATTATTTCTTACGAATTCACTGAATTCTAGAGAGAGAAACTATAGAGAGAAACTATAGAGAGAGAGAAGAAAAGTATTCTGCTACTTAACTACTTCCTTATTTCAGTTCTTCTTTAAAACGGTAAGGGGTGTTATTCTTTCTTATTCATGAAGAGAACTGTTGTTATTCCATTTCTTATTATTCTGTTGGAACATCCTGTCTGTGTATTTTACACCGGACCTGGTTTCGTTTTTATTATTACTCTGTTGAAACATCCTGTCTATGTGTTTTACACTGGACCTGGTTCTGTCTTGTTATTATTCTGTTAGAACATCCTGTCTGTGTGTTTTACACCGGACCTGGTTCCATTATTTATTATTCTGTCGAAATATCCTGTCTGTGCGTTTACGTCGGACCTGGTTCCATTATTTATTATTTTGTTAGAATAACCTGTCTGTGCGGTCTATCGCATGCCGGGTGATTTCTTTTGTTATTCCATTCTTTATTATACTCAGTTGGTTAAGTTTTAACTTCTATACTCTATGAAATTAGTGGAATATCCTTGATAATTGCTTTTCATCCAGTATCTTTTCATGAAAATATTATTCTAAGCATTCTTGAATTTTATTCCACAAAGCAATATCATGTTGACAATTTGGACGTTGTTAATTCTTGGATAAATTAATTCTTGAACTTGTTTTATTGAATTCTTATATCATTGTCATCATCCTCATGTTTATAAAATGTTGAAAGTCATCTGTGGCCTGTAGTGCATAGATAGACTTGGTATGATTATGACCAGGGATTATTCGGTATAATCATAACCGTAATGTTACAAATGATGTGGTAAAAGTCCTCATTGGCCCGTAGTGCATTGATGGACAGTTGTTGGCATGATCATGACCATTAATGAATACACAAATATTCTTGGCCCGTAGTGCATGGATACTAACGAATATCATTGGCCGTAGTGCAGGGGTGATTCGATGATGTGGATTATTTTATTAAGCTGAGTCCCAGCGATAACAGTATTTAAAAACCTTTTAAATCATAAAAGATAGTAGATTTTATTTTCTACTTGACTCTTTTAATGGATTGCTTGTTCCGCTGTAGTTAAACTTGATGTTCGTTATATTTTATCAGTTTAACACTGTTAAAGGCTAATGATAATTTATTCTGCATTATCTTAGTCATAATATTTCTTACTGGGCTAGTTGAGCTCACCCTTTCTTTTACTGTTCTCTTCAGAAAATGAGAATATAGCTGGGACGAATAGGGGAACGGAGTGATGGACCAGATGATAGTATTAGTAGTCCTCACTATTCTGTTAAATAGTGTGACAATAATTGTAATGAGGACTCCTTTTGAGTTTGTATAGTCTCTAGTAGACAATAATTGTATTCAAACTCACAGTTATGTTTTGTCGTATTGTACACGACAGTTGTATTAGTAAGTTATATTTGTATTCTGTACCATGTATCTGACGACCCAAGATGGGTGATGCATACCTATTTTTGGGGGCGTCACAGTTGGTATCAGAGCTTAGGGAAATGCTCCCTGGCTAAGATGTGAGAATAGAACTAGGAGGGGAGAGATGGGGAATTCCTTCGCTAGTATGACCTACCTAAGTTTATTTGCATGGTATTTAATTGGTCGGTCAGAATATAAGGATAATATATGACATATCAATTAACTTTTGTTTTGTGGTAGTATTTGAAAATGGCATCTGAGAATGTTGAGAATGGCAATGGAGCACAGGCGACTGTTGATTCACCACATATCAATAATCAGAATAATGTGCATCAGGAAGGTGACAATCCTCATGCAAACAACAACACTGACCAGATGATGAATGATGGAATGTTCAGAAGCTTTATGCAGTTCATGCAACAGCAGGCGAGAGCGGCTCCTGTCCAAAATGTAGGTGGAAACACTGAAAACTCTCGGACGGTCACCGCTAAACAGTTCAAGGAGCTGGGACCACCGGAGTTTAAGGGAGAGCCAAAACCACTTATAGCGGAAACATGGATAAAGCAGATCACCAAGATATTTGATGTCTTGGGATGCTCCGAGGAGCAAAAGGTTCCCTTGCCGCCTTTATGTTGCGAGGAGAGGCAGATTACTGATGGGAATCGATTAAGCGTACTCAACCTACCGCACTGAAGATGTCTTGGGAGAAGTTCCAAGAGCTGTTCAATGACAAATACTTTTTCGAAAGTGTTCGTCACATGAAGGAGGTGGAGTTCATCAAATTGGAGCAGAATAATATGATCGTGTCGCAGTATGAGGTTAAATTTGCTGAGTTGTCCCGGTTTGCGTCCCACTTGGTGGATAATGAAGAGCGAATGACGCGAATGTTTTTGCGAGGTTTGAAACCTGAGATACGTCAACATCTTATTTCTCATAAACTGTGTTTGTATTCAGATGTTGTGAATAGGGCTCAGTTAGTGGAGCACGATAACGAGTCAACGCAACCAAAAGAGAGCAGTCAGCAAAATGATAATACCAGTGAGAGCAGTCATCAAAGCGGTGACAACAAGCGTGGAGGGAATCAACAGGGCAGAAATGGTAACCACTTCGGTGGTAATCAGGGCCAAAACAATAAGAATGGTCATTTCAAGAAAAGAAGATTCAACAATGATGGAAAGACGTCAGCACCAGTACCCGTTGTTAAGGAAGGAGAACGACCACCTATCATATATTTTAAATGCAGAGGGGAGGGGCACATCCGTCCAAACTGCGCGATGCCGTCTAAAGCATGTTATAATTGTGGAAGATAAGGTCATTTAGCTCGATTTTGTCGTTTACCAAAAACAAGTTCAACCAGGATGGAGACACCAAAGGCCGTCCTAGAAAAGTCAAAACCGGTAGTGCAAGGGAGAGCGTTTTGTTGTGACCTCCCAGAAAGCAAGGAACCCGAATGAGGTCATCACGGGTAAGCTTTTCATAAACTCTAACGAAATCTATACTTTATTTGATACCGGTTATACCCATTCTTTTATTTCTCCTACTTGCGCTCATCGATTAAATTTGACTCCGGAGAAATTAGACTTTGACTTATCTGTTGAATCTCCATTGGGAGAAACCTTCATTACATCCACGGTTTATAAGTCCTGTTTGGTTCAAGTTGGTACCCACACATTACCTGTCGATCTTATTTCATTAAAAATACTTGCATTTGACGTGATTCTAGGGATTGATTGGTTAACTACCATCATGCAAAAATTGATTGTTTTCGTAAGGTTGTTAGCTTTCATATTCCTAATCGACCTATTATGCGAATTCAAGCAACCAAACCATTAAAATCAATCGCTGTCATCTCAAGCCATAAAGTTATTCATTTATTGAAAAACGGATGTCAAGCTTTCTTAGCTCATGTCACGGATCTTAACAAAAATACGTCAGTTTTGAATGATATTTCTATTGTTAATAAATTCCCTGACGTATTCCCTGAAGAACTTCCACGTATTGATGACCTGTTTGACCAGTTGCAAGGAGCACAATTCTTTTCAAAGATCGATCTTCGTTCTGGATATCATCAGCTGAAGGTTAGAACTGAGGATATTCCAAAGACGGCTTTCAGAACTCGGTACGGGCATTATGAATTCTTAGTCATGTCCTTTGGATTGACTAATGCTCCTGCTGCCTTCATGGATATGATGAATCGGGTATTCAAGGAATATTTAGATCACTTTGTGGTCATCTTTATTGATGATTTCCTTATTTATTCCAAAAGCCGTGAAGATCATGAGCAACACTTGAGGCTGGTACTCCAAAAGCTTCGTGAATACAAGCTTTATGCCAAGTTGAAGAAGTGCGAGTTCTGGCTGAAGGAGGTAGCATTCCTTGGGCACGTAGTATCAAGTCGTGGAATATCTGTTAACCCGGCAAAGATTGAAGCTATTCAAAGCTGGGAGCAACCTAAATCAGTGACCGAAGTACGTAGCTTTCTTGGTTTAGCTGGTTATTATCGGAGATTCGTGGAAGGATTTTCTCGAATCGCTACTCCATTAACTCAGCTGACTCAGAAAGATACAAAGTTCGGTTGGAGCGAAGAATGTGAGAAGAGTTTTTAAGAACTCAAGAGGAGACTCATTTCAGCACCTATTCTAACAATACCATCTGGCTCGGAGGGATTTGTCATCTACAGTGATGCTTCGAGCAAAGGATTGGGATGCGTTCTCATGCAACATGGAAAAGTCATAGCCTATGCATCAAGACAACTCAAGGAATATGAGAGGAATTATCCTACTCATGATCTAGAGTTGGCAGTTGTTGTCTTTGTACTTAAAATTTGGAGGCATTACTTGTATGGGGAGAAGGTGGAGATCTTTACGGATCATAAAAGCCTCAAATATTTCTTCACTCAAAAGGAACTCAACATGCGACAACGACGTTGGCTTGAACTGTTGAAAGATTATGATCATACCATTCTATTAATACCATCCTGGAAAAGCGAACGTGGTAGCTGACGCATTGAGTAGAAGATCATATGCAACGAGTGGGATATTGTCATCACAAAGGTCCATTTTGTGTGACTTGCAAAGGATAGAGATAGAGTTAAAGACTCTAGGGACCCATGTGATGATGGCGAATATACGAGTAGAACCAACTTTAATCGATAAAGTTAAAGCTGCTCAAGCTACAAACCTGGAGCTGATGCGTATGAGGAAGAAAGTGCTTAGGTGCTATGCCGGAAGCAAGAATCGATGGAGAAGGAATACCTCGAGTCAACTCCAGACTTTGTGTTCCTAACAACCCTGATTTAAAGTATGAAATCATGATAGAGGCGCACAACACACCGTTTGCAATCCATCCTGGAAGTACCAAAATGTATCATGATCTTCGTCATACATTTTGGTGGAGCAATATGAAGAGAGAGATAGCGTTGTTTATCTCAAGGTGTCTAACTTGTCAACGAGTCAAAGCGGAGCATCAAGTACCAAAAGGTCCATTGCAACCATGAAATTCCAGAATAGAAGTGGGAGCACATTACCATGGATTTCGTTACCGGTCTTCCTAAGGTTTCTCAAGGTATAGATGCGATTTGGGTCATTGTTGATAGATTGACCAAGTCTGCTCATTTCTTACCGATACGAGAAACTTATACACTTGAACGTCTTGCTCGTATGTACATAAACGAGATTGTAAGACTGCATGGTATGCCAGTATCCATAGTTTCTGATCGAGACCCAAGATTCACTTCACGATTTTGGGTTAGTTTACAAAAAGCTATGGGCACGAATTTACGATTTAGTTCGGCATATCATCCTCAGACGGACGAACAATCAGAGAGGACTATTCAAACTCTTGAAGATCTATTAAGACTCTATGTCCTTGATTTCAAAGGAAGTTGGGACAAGTTCTTACCATTGGTGGAGTTTTCCTACAACAATAGTTATCAAGCAAGTATTGGCATGGCTCCATTCGAAGCATTGTATGGAAGAAAATGTCGTTCTCCAGTATGCTGGGATGAGGTGGGTGAAGCAACGTTGTTGGGACCGGAGTTGGTACGTATGACTACAGAAAAGATTCAAACGATCCGACAACGTATAAAAACCTCACAAGATCGACAAAAGAGTTATGTTGATCTTCATCGAAAGGACGTGAAATTTGATATAGGAGATCATGTGTTCTTACGTGTTGCTCCATGGAAAGGAGTTACGAGATTTGGAAAGAGAGGAAAGCTCAATCCTCGATTCATCGATCCATTTTTAATCCTCGATCGAGTAGGAACTGTGGCTTATAGACTCACTTTACCGCCAAGTATGTCTCGTGTTCATAACGTTTTTCACATATCCATGTTACGTAAATATGTGGAAAACCCGAACCACATTATTGAGTTAGAACCGGACGAAATAGCAGAAGATTTGACGTATGAAGAAGTTCCTGTTCAAATCTTGGATAAGAAGGAACATATTCTACGCTCCAAGGTTATACCTCAAGTCAAAGTTTTGTGGAGAAACCACGATGTTGAGGAAATGACTTGGGAGTTAGAATCTGAAATGAAATCAAGGTATCCTTACCTCTTCGACATACCAGGTACGTACCCTAATTTCGAGGGCGAAATTTCATAAGAGGGGGAGGTTGTAAGACCCCAACTTTATAAATAAAGATGAATTTTCTATAAATATCATTTTTGAATATTATGGAGTTAATTTGATATAATGTTATAGTTGTGGGTAATATTTATAAATTTTACAAAGTACGCAAGTTGTTATATAATATTCGATTGGTCGGGGAATATTCGTTTTAACAGGGAATATTCGTACAACGGCACAATCATTGGTGGACCCCACAACAGAATTATTGTCGGATTGAAAAAACAACAAAAATATTTTATTAAAAATAACGGCGGAAGTTTTACCATTGATACTGTTGAACTACTCAGTAGTAAAAGTATAGTAATACGTGTGGTTGCATAGTAGCACACGGTATTGATTATTAATGCTTATGTGAGAAGTCACTCAGTTTGATTCAATTATTGTCAGTTAATAATATGAATTATTTAGTGATAATGAAGTTTTGTTTTATTCGTATTATTAACGTAATAAAACAGAAATATCTTTTTATATAAAACAGAATACTTTATTAAAGTTATTCTATAAATAGAATATATTATATTTTATTTAAAAGATTTTTCTTTAAATATGGACCGCCAGATTAAAGTAATCAATCTGGACCGTTCATGGATTAGTTACTATGCATTCTATTTTTCTATAAATAGCAGCTCATTCCTTCATTATTTCTTACGAATTCACTGAACTCTATAGAGAGAAACTATAGAGAGAGAGAGAGAAAAAAAAAGTATTCTGCTACTTAACTACTTCCTTATTTCAGTTCTTCTTTAAAACGGTAAGGGGTGTTACTCTTTCTTATTCATGAAGAGAACTGTTGTTATTCCATTTCTTATTACTCTGTTGGAATAATCTGTATACGCAGTCTACCCTATACTTGGTGACATTCTTCTATTATTCTGTTGGAACATCTTGTCTGTGTGTTTTACACCGGACCTGGTTCCGTTTTTATTATTATTCTGTTGGAACATCCTGTCTGTGTGTTTTACACCGGACCTGGCTCTGTCTTGTTATTATTCTGTTGGAACATCATGTCTGTGTGGTTTACACCGGACCTGGTTCCATTATTTATTATTCTGTCGGAATATCCTGTATGTGCGTTTACGCCAGACCTGGTTCCATTATTATTATTCTGTCGGAATATCCTGTCTGTGCGTTTACGCCGGACCTGGTTCCATTATTTATTATTCTGTTAGAATAACCTGTCTGTGTGGTCTATCGCATGCCGGGTGATTTCTTTTGTTATTCCATTCTTTATTATACTCAGTTGGTTAAGTTTTAACTTCTATACTCCATGAAATTAGTGGAATATCCTTGATAATTGCGTTTCATCCAGTATCTTTTCATGAAAATATTATTCTAAGCATTCTTGAATTTTACTCCACAAAGCAGTATCATGTTGACAATTTGGACGTTGTTAATTCTTGGATAAATTAATTCTTGAACTTATTTTATTGAATTCTTATATCATTGTCATCATCCTCATGTTTATAAAATGTTGAAAGTCATATGTGGCCTGTAGTGCATAGATGGACTTGGTATGATTATGACCAGGGATTATTCGGTATAATCATAACCGTAATGTTACAAATGATGTGGTAAAAGTCCTCATTGGCCCGTAGTGCATTGATGGACAGTTGTTGGCATGATCATGACCATTAATGAATACACAAATATTCTTGGCCCGTAGTGCATGGATAATTGTCGTCGTGATACTAACGAATATCCTTGGCCGTAGTGCAGGGGTGATTCGATGATGTGGATTATTTTATTAAGCTGAGTCCCAGCGATAACAGTATTTAAAAACCTTTTAAATCATAGAAGATAGTAGATTTTATTTTCTACTTGACTCTTTTAATGGATTGCTTGTTCCGCTACAGTTAAACTTGATGTTCGTTATATTTTATCAGTTTAACACTGTTAAAGGCTAATGATAATTTATTCTGCATTATCTTAGTCATAATATTTCTTACTGGGCTAGTTGAGCTCACCCTTTCTTTCACTGTTCTCTTCAGAAAATGAGAATATAGTTGGGACGAGTCGGGGAACGGAGTGATGGACCAGATGATAGTATTAGTAGTCCTCACTATTCTATTAAATAGTGTGACAATAATTGTAATGAGGACTCCTTTTGAGTTTGTATAGTCTCTAGTAGACAATAATTGTATTCAAACTCACAGTTATGTTTTATCGTATTGTACACGACAGTTGTATTAGTAAGTTGTATTTGTATTATGTACCATGTATCTGACGACCCAAGATGGGTGATGCATACCTATTTTTGGGGGCGTCACATGTATGCCCCTGACTAATCAACTGCCGAGTTACTTAGTGCTGATGTATCACCAGTTCTGCCAGTTGATCAACCCGTTCTTTGATAGACTTCATTTCTCGCTCCAAAATTCTGAATAATCCCACTTATTTGAATTATCTTTGCTGGTTTGGGGAGAATCACCTAAATATTTGAGTTAATTGGAACTTTCTCCACTCCCTCTACTGATCATATTAACATTCTCTTCCTTGTGTTGAGGGAGAGGGTTATCTTGCACATGTGGTTATTCTGCCTTTGTTACCACAATCTCACCACTGCCTATCAGATCTTGGATCTTATGGTTGAGAGACCAGCAATCTTGGGTGTCATGCCTCGTAGCTCCAGAATGATAAGCACATTTCTTGCTTCTATCAAAATCTTTCCATTTGGGTTGGCTGGAGGAAGGAGTTGGACAATTTTCTTCTATGCTGTCACAAGCTTGAATATAATTTCCAATGAGTCCCCTAAGGGTGTGAAAAATCTTTGATGTCTGACCTCTCCAACCTTTTACAATGGAGGATTTGAGGATTGTGCAGGTGCTTTAAAAGGAGAATAATTTTTCCTTTAAATGGGCAAGTTTTGATTTCCTCTTTGAGTTTGTCCTTGCAGCACCAAGGATACATCTTCTTCTTTCTTTTTATGAACCCTCTGAGGGTTATTCCCATAATTTGAATTTCAATGCATGTATATGGTTAGTAAAACTCATGATTTGAATACGCGTTAGTTTAATACCTAGAATGGATATTGGTTAATCAAGTTATATTATAGAATATTACATAGCCTTGTGTGGCAGTAGTGTGGAATGAGAAAAAGTGTATTCACATACATAAGACAATGAAATAATATATGTGTTTTACATAAGATGATGAAAGGAATATGTTAAGTAAAAGTTAATATTTTAAATATATTACATAGTATTGTAATATATAAAAGGGTTAATATTTGAAAGATAAGTGATTAATAAAATAAGGGAACCAATATAATTATAAGTAATTGTTGGTTAAAGATTGATGCATTAAGTTAATATTTTATGTGGTGGTTAAAGAAAATTATTTTGGAACAACTTATGGAAGAATTATATTATATTAATTAGTGTGGTACAGACTAATTATTGTAAGGAAATGGCTATTTGGATAAAGGTATTATGTGTATAAGTTCCATAGTATATAATCATTTAAGGTAATTAAATAATTTAATATTAAGGTAAAGTGTAGCACCTAAGCTTTACATTAAATGATAATAAAGTGGAAATGGGGAAAAAAGCCAAACGTGGCCTAGACCCCTGATATTTTATTGTTGAGAAAATGAGCTTGAGTTATATAACTCTAGTAAGTGGGATAACTGAGCCATGTGTGGCATGAGTATTAAAGTTAAATCAGACTAAAGATTTAACTTGAATTATTAAAAGAGAATTAATGGAAAAATAATAGATGATTGATAATAATCATTGTGATATTAAAGTGTGATAGGAAATAATGGGTTGAGAGTACCCAACTGATGTATATTTAGCCCAAATAAAATGTTTTGTGGACTAGCCCAATGTACATGTGATATAAGATTATATATTGGAGTATATAAGTATACTTCCGACATGTGGGTAGGTACATATATATCTGTGTATATGTACCCATAACTTAATTTAATGTAGTAATGTTAAGTAATTATAATTGATTTAATAGGCCCAAAAGGAACTAACTTTAGTATGATGGGGACCATTTTACTGATAAGTTAAGGAGTAATATAGCTTGTCCCATATTCATTGTCCCTAATAATATCAGCCATGTAATAGGCCAATGGCCTACTCCTCTATGTTGCTTAAACTCCGTGATGATGATGATGGCTATCTAGAGAAAATAATGAAGAGAGGGATGGAGGAGGAGGGAGTAGTTTACCAACTCATTCTTGTACAATAGCTTCTTCTTCTTCCTTTTGGTTTAAATATGTGGGCAAAGCCATTGTTTGGTCAATGGTTCCTCTATAAACAAAGCCACCTTCTTCTTCTTTCCCATTTGTTGAATGTCTGAGCATTTGATAGCAAAGTTGAATTGGAGAGCAATCAGAGGTTTGGAGAGCTATAGTTAGCAAATTAGAGCAATCAAGAGGTAATAATTCTAATATATGCTCTTAATTCCTAAGTTTTGAATTCCTTAGAAATGTCAAGAAATACTCACTTTTGAGTCAATACTTGATGTATATATCATGATAAACATTTCAGATTAAGACGAAACTTCGGATACAGGCAAAGGCAAAGACAAGTTCCAGGAATGAATTATTGTATAGTTAAAATTTTAATAGTATTGAAAGCAAATAACATTGTAAGTCCTGTAGTATATGAATGTGTATTAAGTTAAGGTTATCGATCTTGGGGAATTATGTTGTAAAGTTTATTATATAAACAATTAATGTTTATATCTTCCGCAATAGTTATAGAATTGGTGTACCAGGTTCGTGGTGATTAGTACCCGGATTTGGGGACGCTACAATGTTTCTTTAAGGATGATGTCATGCTTACATCACGCTTGCAACATCTCTTCTCTAATTGGTCGATTTAAGTTTACATGGATTGGTTGACTTATTATACTTTGGTACCCTGATAAATTATACTTTGGTACCCTGATAAATTATACTTTTCCCCTCGACATATTATCATAATATTTTTTTTCTAGCATATTCTCTTTATATATTTTCTTAGTTTCAACTCTTAGGTTTTTACCCCTAAAGTTTTTCAAAATTCGCATTATTCCCCCTTAACTTTCGTATTCACTTTTATACTTCATTAAGTTAGCAAAATGTCCCTTTGCCCTTTCATATAATTGATTAGGGTTAGGGTTTCCTAATCCTAAATTAGGTTTTCTAAATTAACATTCCTAATTAAGGTTTACTAATGTTATACCTCATCTAATCCACACTTAACATTAATCTCATAATGCAAATACGCATAATCTTAAATACAATTATTATATTAATGTTCAAATCCTTATTCGTAATTCAAATTAGGGTTTTGATCAGTTATTCATCTTGACTTCATTTACCTTTTTTGTAAATAATTAAGTTGACAAACTTGCTAAATTCATATCACACATGCTCAAATTACTAATAACAATAATGATAATAATAAACATTATTCGTAATATATATAATCGTATAAAATTCTCGGTCCTTACAGTTCAAGCCCAACAAACTTGGATGTTTAGCCACTTAGACAAGGACTCTCAATCCTCTAATGATCTGATATTTGATTCTCTTTTAGAGGTGTTGCTAAAATGGCGTAAAGCTTTTTTTCTCAAGTACTTAGCAGCTTGAACTAGATGTTAAGGATCGTTGAATTTGTTCTTTTTCTTTTTGCAGAGTTTAGGCTTTTTGATCAGTGTTCATCTATCTTCTTTTTGAATCCTTGTTGCTTTTTATAATCTGCTAAAAATCTTCTCGTTGTTGAATGCCCGTTTGCGCATTTAATGCTCAAATATTCTAGGATCCTTGATGTGGACGTTTTAAACCTAGGTGTCAGCTTCTTTTTAGCTTGTCTGTCACATTAGTATTTCTCACCTAACACCCTTGACGTGTCACTTTCACCAACTTAGCTGATAGACACATATCCTGATCTTCGATTACACCAAGGATGTTTGGAGAATACATCGAGACCTTCAATTTGCCACGCTCCAATATCAATCAATTTTGTCAGACTTAATTACTCTATGATCAGGTTCTTCTCAACGAACTTTACCTCTGACTTTATAATTCATTTGTCCACTTTACAAACTGAAGTATACTTTACGATTTGTAGCAAACTTTACGATAACTACAAATAACATACGCGATCCATGATTTGTATATTTCAATCATGCGTTTACTCCGCGATCCATCTTCCCATTACAAAATAACATACTGACTTTATGAATATTGAAAATCCTATCAACTATACATCAAATCAGCTTCAACAAGATCAACATAACATTATTTTGATCTTTCTAATCTAAATCCTTGTACATTGAATCAAATCATTATAAGGACTTTACAAATCATACTGGTACAAATATACATTAAACACATTCATCATCAAATTTAAATATGCAAACTCTAACTAAATGAATTCTTTTATTAATAAATGAACAAAATTACAAACTAAATATTTATCACATTCTATGCGATTGACTTGAGGGTAAGGCGGGGCTAGAGCTCATGGGTTACAAAAAGAACCCAGAGCTGTAACCCATGAGCTAAAGGGAATAAAGAAGAAGAATTTCCTTAACAGTTTGAATTCCTTGCTAATAGTGGACAAATGTATTTTATGAAAGGGCTCAGCTCATGACTCCGTCAGCGAGCTCCAGCTGAAGATAATGACTGTAATCGTCATGAAGAAGAAGATCACCTTTGGATCCATATTGATGGACTGGCTATCCAAATGATAAATGATGCTGAGAAGAGGAAGGTCGCAGGCATGCCCGTGCCAAAAATGTTCTGTTCATTAGTATCATCCTGCAGAAGAGGATGAAGAAACTTATGGCGACAACATGACCAACCAATAAAACTAAGCTCAGTTAACTTTTTTAATTGTTCACCTATATACATACATATATAGTATAGATTTAAAAAACAAAAAGAGTGAAAATTGATGAAAAAAATAAGGGTCCACTAGACATCAATATGACCTCTGTAGTTATGTTATGCATTGCGAATTGTACCTCTTACTTGCGCTGCTGATTTTACAATAACTCTGAGCTGCAACTTGCAATTCAGAAATTAAATTTTGTAGTACAAAAAGTACAGCTTACAACGTAGAATGGTGAAGAAAAAACTGTTTTAGCCATTTCTAAATAGGAAAATCAAGTTTCTTTATTTCCCCCACAATCATTTTCAATTCATATTTCTGCCATGTATCTGTTTTTTTTAATGAACATATTAGAGAAAAAAAACAGAAAAAGTTGATTATTTTTTGGTCAAAGTTTCTTGTCCAAAAACAGACGAATTTAGATGAAAAAATAAATAAATATTAATAAATATTTTATAATCTCTATTTACAAACACAACAAAACTAATGCAGAAAAATATATTAATATATTGAAATATAAAAATTATTTTTTTTCTAAAGTCAATAACAAAAAATTATAATTTTTTTTATTCTTTCTTCTCTTTTCCATCCAAAAACTCGTGTCTCATAAACATCAAACAACATAAAATAAGGAAAACTCGAAGGCTTTTGACGCAAGTTGTATGACCCATGTTAAAAAATAAGGAAAATAATTTATATTTTGATAACCACCAAGGTAAGATTTTAAACAATAAAAAAAACTAATGCAAGATTTATTTTTTTAAATAATGCTGAGTCTAAATTTTTTAATCTCAAATATGTCTCAATATAAAATTAAATAATACAATATTTATTTTATATCATAATCAACCGCAAGATATTTACGTAATTGATATAATAATAACATATTATTTAAAATACTTTTAAAAACTAAAAATTTAATTTTTTAATAGTATTATTTGTTAATTATATCTTTTCTCATTCGCGTTGATATTTATAACTTGCATAAATTTGTTTTTCATATTAACTAGTCTCGAAAGTAAAACACACCAACACATAATAGTTCGAAAGTGCGACCCTGAAGTCTGAACCTGCACCTCTCCTTCTACTTCGCCCACCTGATTCTTTTCCAGTTCCTTGTTATCTTTCTCTCTCCTCCCTCCTATTTAAACCCAAACGCCCAATTTTCTCTCTCTAAACATATATATTCATACACAATTCTACCTATATATATATATATATATTACCTCCTTCTCTCTCTACATATACATACATGGCCGAATCGGTGGAACTTCCAAGTCGACTGGGAATTCTTCCATTCAGGAACAAGGTTTTGTTGCCTGGCGCTATTATTCGAATTCGATGTACTTCTCCAAGCAGGTAAATTTACTTTCTTTTTTTAATGAAAACTTTTAAATTTGGCCTATAGAATTATTGAATTTAATTTAATCCTAGCTTTAATTTTGTCCTTTGGTTGAAACTATATAGAACTTTGGAATTTCCGTAGCTGTTTTATCTTTTGTTTGTTTCTGGGTTTTAGCTAATCAGGGCATATAATCGGCTTTTTTATTGGTTATTTTCAGCTGAATACCCTAGAATTCGACGGGTCATATTGTATTAACAATATGATTGTAGGTAATTAAAAGTGAACTGAATTGGAGTTTTTAATTAGGGATTGATATTACTATTTGACGTGGTGTGCTGATTGTCTTTGTTTTGGTTTAATAAAATTTACGGAAAATCTATTGAGAAGTTGATTTATTGTGGGAGTTAAAAAAGGTAGGCTTAAAAAGATGGATAATTTTTTGGGAAACTACTGAATTTTACTTCAGTTATTTATTTATTTACTAATCTTGATTGTCTTTGTTTTGGTTTAATAAAATTTACGGAAAATCTATTGAGAAGTTGATTTATTATGGGAGTAAAAAAAGGTAGGCTTAAAGAGATGGATAATTTTTTGGGAAACTACTGAATTTTACTTCAGTTATTTATTTATTTACTAATATTGAGTTGCGCGTGGTAATGAGTTGGGCAAATTGTATTCATGGGTTTATAATGATTGAATAGTTTTTTTTTTTGCTAAATAATGATTGAATAGTTTTCCGTTTATGCAGTGTGAAATTGGTCGAGCAAGAATTATGGCAGAGAGAAGAAAAGGGATTAATTGGTATTCTGCCAGTTCGTGATGCTGCCGAGGCAATGGCAGTGGGTTCTGTGTTATCTCCAGGTGATCATGAGTTTTCCAATGTATTTAGAAGCAATAAGTAAGTTACTAAAAAAGTTCTATCGCTATTTTAGGAGGCGGGTCTGACTTGGGAGATCGAAGCTCAAAAAATCAAGTTGGTGTATTAGATCCTCACAAGACTGATGGGAAAAATCAGCAGGAAGTTGTTCATTGGCATACCAGGTATGAATTGATAAATGATCAATTTCAGTGTGTTTTGGTTTAGAAAAACCCACTTCTTTGTTGATTCTCTTTTTTATTTTCTTTTTCATTTACCGGTTCTTGAACACAGTTCTAATTGCTGGTTCTTAGTTTGTCACCATTTTCTTTTCTTCATTCATTCTTCTTTAAGCTTCATTATATAGTAGTCATGACTGGACAATGTTTGGTTTACATATAAGGGGAGTTGCAGCTCGAGCTTTACATCTCTCAAGAGGAGTGGAGAAACCGAGTGGAAGGGTCACGTACATTGTTGTTCTTGAAGGATTGTGCAGATTCAGTGTTCAGGAGCTTAGTACAAGAGGAACTTATTATACTGCACGAATCTCTCCTCTTGATATGACAAAACCAGGTAAGTCTTAGAGTTTCATTTTCCCTTATATCTATTAAATATACCTGTCCCAAATTAAGAGTTTATTCTTCCTTTTTGTGATATCTTCCAAAAGACAACTTTTAAATAAGGCACTAAACTTCTTCATGTTCCAGTAATTATTGAACTTGGCCATCAATTGTATTGAAGATAAATCTCCTATAAAACAGCTTGATTTCAAGTGGATCTTTTTTGTTGTCTGTTTGTGGGGTGGGGGGTGGGGGGTGGGGGTTGGGGGGTGGGGGTGGGGGAGGGAAGGAGAAATACACCTTTGTTGCACTGAAGTCCTTGTTAGAATATGTTATTCAAGCTGGTTGCGCCCCTCTTTCCCTTAGAATTTTGCTTATTCAAGTTTTCTTGTACTTTTACTGTGTACAGCTAAATACCTAAGTTTCTATTTGGAACCAGGAAAACTCTAGGGAAGGCAAAGGGAAATGAAACTTAAAAAATTATTAAGATATTTTTCAAGAGTCCATTATAGTATTATACTTCATATAATTATAATTAATTTGTTAAGGTGGCTTTCTTTTTTTAACTGTTATTTAACTTTTCTTTTCCTTTTATTTTTTCTCTTAAGTTACAAATATTGCCTAAATCAACATCTCCAGCTGGAATCTGTTTATTCTTTCAAATTTTATGCTAACTTGCAAGGGATATCAGTCACCTGTTGGGTAAAATTTAGTTACACGCAGCACGAAAGTATACGTGGTCAACAAGTAATAAAGTGTAAGGAGAGTATCGTTTCCACAAAGAATTATTTAATAAAAATTACCAAGTACTAACTCATAATCAACTTAATCTTATTTAAACAACTGATTTCAATTTTGTGAATTAAAATATATAATTAAACTACTACTAAATACCGCTAGTTTAAAATCAGATTACAGAGATTTAAGATCACAATTTCACTTATTGCTTCACTTAGATTAATATACTTCTCATTAATTATGCTCACTATTCTGAATTGTTAATCAAGAACACGTCAATATCTATAATCATTTTTCGATGCATCATAAACAAATCAACTTAAATCTACAAATGACAGAATGAAGTAGAACACCCTAATTAACTAATTCACTATATCTTTATGTGAATTACAATTAAATAGGATTTAAAGCCCAAGTTCTTTATCAGATTACATGCGGTATTTAGGTATATCTCTATCCTAGACACAAATGATGAATTTCATCGCCATGCAGAAAATACAATCACATACTATTATGACCAGATCTAAATCTATAATCCATCTCTCGAGTTCATATAGATTATCACGGTAATTGTTAGCTAGACAATTAAACAATTAAGTCTAAATCACAATAGACAATCCCCAAAATAGATCACAATAATTAATAAAGAAGCATATTAAAATAAATTACAAGCTCCATTGTAATCTTAAACAAGAATTTTGTTCATCGTCATTGAATTAAAACCAAGAATCCATAATTGAATAAACATTAAAAGACAAAAATAGAAGTAAAGAAGAAGATAGAATTTGATGTCTGCAGATTTGATGCTCTTGCTTTGAATGTCTCCAAGTTGCTTCATTCTCCAAATCTAATCTAAAGTAGGGTTTCTCCTAATCTAATCTAATGGAATCATCTCCTTAATCCTTGTGATTCTCCTCTTTTTATAGGAGTCTTCATGTCTCTTTTAGCCCTCCTTAAAAGTCCTTGAAACAAACAGTCCAAACTAATCATTCTTAAACTCAACTTCTGAAAACTCTTTTTCTTCCCGACAAGCCTGCCCCGGCGGGCTTTTTGTAACTAGGAAAGTGCCGCCCCGGCGGGGTAACTTTTTAACTTGGCCTCGACGGGCTTTCCTCAGCAGAAATTATAGAAATGCCACTAAGCTCCATTTTTCAGGTTTTGACCTTCTTAAGCCGTTTCCTACAACAGAAACACAAAAACAAGTAAAATAACACTAAAAATACTTAAAGATAACACAGAATTAAGCCTTAAAGGTGTCCAAATCGTAGGTATAAAATTCACTCATCAAATACTCCAAACTCAAGACTTTGCTTCTCCTCAAGCACTCTGTTCTAAAAATTGGCCTAAGCGGCTGCCTAGGCGCTAGGCGAGGGCCTGGCGCCGCGCTTAAGGCCAAATCTTTTTTTTTTTAAATTACTACCAAAACTAAATCTTGATATATTTATTTTTCTAATGATTTACCATGTTCTTAATGCAAGTTGTAGCATATCAAATCACAACAAGAAGTGAACAAGATCAAGTCAAAATGGATAATTTTATTATAGTTATAATTTTTTGAACTTGTACTAACTTGAAATTCTATAAATGATGATACATTTGTAATATTTAGTTTAGTTCAATATAATTCTTAAATTTATATTTAGTTTCTTAAGTTTTAATATTGAATTGAATTCTTAAAATTTTAAATTTTATTATTTAATACCAATTTTGTTTATGAATAAAACTAATACGTCAAAAATATGTTAGTCATACTTAGTATATGGTATTTGTCATTTTCTTTAAGTCCTCAATTTTAAAAATTACACATTAAAATAATTTCATAACTAATAATATCAAATGTCTCATTCAGTAAACTTCTCACTAATTTTTAAAAATAACATTTATTCAAATTTTTGAGAGAGAAGTACGTATATAATTATATATATGAAGATATCAAGATACTTCTTACTAGTAACACTAATTCTATAATTTAATTATTTCAAGCAATTGATATATATCTTACTACTTAAGTGCAATTACTACTAATTGTATAATTTAATTATTATATTTATTATAGCTTAATTTATTTTATATTATTGTTTTGTTAGAATAATGTAAGATAAAATATTAAAATTGTCTTAAAATAAAAAATTCCGCCGGCCCCTCTGGCCGCCTGCCTCCCGCGCCTAGCGCCTTTTGGAACATTACTCAAGCAAAAACACAAAAGAACTAAAAAAATAAACAAACTAACTCAACTACGTGCAATGTTCTAAAAGGCGCTAGGCGAGAGGGGGGTGGCCGAGGGGGGCCTAGCACCTAGGGGGTCTGGGCTGGATTTTTTATTATAAGCCAATTTTAATATTTTATCTTACATTTATCCAAACAAAACAATAATATAAAGCAAAACAATCTATAATAAAGATAATAAAGACTTTTGCTTAAAGTTCAAACATATATTCATATTGTTAATGTTAAAATTTAAACACAAACATGCAATTGTTTAAAGTTCAAACATATTTTTAACATATTAGTTTTATTCATAAACAAGATTGCTATTAAATAATAAAATTTAAAATTTCAAGAATTTAATTCAATATTAAAACTTAAGAAATTAAACATAAATTTAATAATTATATTGAATTAAACTAAATATTACAAATGTATCATCATTTATATAATTTGAAGTTGGTACAAGTTCAAAAAATTACAATTATAATAAAATTATTCATTTTGACTTGATATTGTTAACTTCTTGTTGTGATTTGATATGCTACATGTATTATGAATGTGGTAAATCATTAGAAAAATAAATATATCAAAATTTAGTTTGGGTAGTTATTAAAAAAAAAAAAACTCTCCGCCTAGGCCCCGTCTAATTTTCTGGAGGAATTTTTTTGTCGCCTTGGGCCTAGGTGAGGCGCCAGGGAGGGTCTAGCGCCTAGGCGGGGATTTTTAGAACACTGACTATATGAATGCATATGCATGATCTACTTCCTAATATGCTTACGAATCCAGCAATAAATCAGTATGATGTCTAGCAACAGGCCTCAAAGATGCCACTACGATACTCAAACAAAATATCCAATTAAGTCAAGGTCCATAACCCTAACCAGTCAGTCAATCCAAACTTGTCATCACCCATGTTGTGCGTGTGTGCTCGTTAACCATTTTAACTAAACACAGTTCACAATAATCACATAACAAACTTCTTAGAAGGAAAATTTCAGTTTCAATTCAATTACTTCTGTGAACATGACAACTCCGGTTAAAACTAAGTAATTACCAAGTCTAGGGGTAAATACATGATTTATTTCTAACTTTATTCAATCACGGGGGCATTTTTGTTCTTTCTCGTGTTTACACTTGACTATGCAATGTCTAGTTCTCTTAGGCTTTTCAATGCTACATATTTAGCGAACTTTCGACCAACGTCTCCCAAACCAGACAGTCTTAGGGCGTTTGGGTGTAAAGACATCCCCTAGGGCTTACTTATTCGAGTAACAAAGGCCACATAACCAAACTAGTCAATGTACTTATTCATATATATATATATATATATATTTTTTTTTTTTTTTGGATTTTCTATTTTTTTTACTTTCTTTTTTTCATAAATATACCCCATAGATTCTCCAAAACTCAAGTTTTTACGTCATTCCAACCTTTACCGCCAGTTCAATAATTTCCTTAAATTTTAACCAAAATTTTCTCATCAGAAACAAATTATGAAACCTTTGAACCAAGTTGATTAAAATAATTAAACGTTAAGTGCTAACCGGTTACATAAGTCACAGACAGGCTCAGATTATCCTCATGATTAAAATTAGAACTCATCATCAATTATCAACATTGTTCAAGTTAACATGCAAAACCAATCTTATCATAGGCCGAGCTAAATTCAAACCAATCCATTGCCTAGATTCATGCAAACATACTATATGTAAACACTCAACGTAAAAGAATTTTTTTTTTTTTGTGATTTTTAAATTTTTACTTTTTTCTTTTTTTTTTAAATAAGCCTACAATATGCAAAAATAACTACAATAAAAATAACTAACCAATGCAATGCATGTGAACTAACCAATGCAATGCATGTGAACTAAACAATTGTAAAATGCAAAATGATCCATCCCCAAACTCAAAGTGAACAATGTCCTCATTGTTTAAATAGACATAATATAATAGTTGAGAACTTCCCTGAATGGTTAAGTGCGTCAGGCTCGACCTCCTCCGCATCGATGCTCTGGGAACTGAACTAGAGCGGCATTCACAAATTTTTCTTCTATCAAAAGCTCGTGTGGTGCTGAAGAACTTTCACCTCGGTGTCTTTTAGGTACCATGTGATTACTGATATCTCAACACTCGGTGACCATGTCAATGTATGGTAAAACAACTTGCTAATCCCTAAGGTGCCAATTGGATATATCAATCTGTCAACAACCTGTTTGAACAACCTGCTGCTTTATCTTTGAAACCTTCTGTCGAACACTTCGAGTGCTAAACAAGTGTTCTTTTCAAGTAATTCCCCAATCTCAGTACAATGACAATTTACAGCAATAATCCATAAATCTAATTGACCCAATCAACCAATTTGTCCCACAAAGTGATTTCAAATCAGTACAATACTATCCAATTGCAAAATTACCCCATCTGAGTCTGTGGGCCATTCCCCCAATTTAAACTGAAAAAAACATAAGTGGATATGCAATCCTTAGATGATATGTTGTCGAATTCGATTGGGCAGAGGTTTAGGGCTTGAATATGTGGTTAATATCCTTTGAGAGCAACGTTTCAGTATTTAGGACTTTAGGTTTTTATTTAAAGTGGGAGGTTATGATATTCGATCCACTGCCAAAAGGAGTAAAAAAAACTGCAATTCGTTATCCCGCCGGGGCGGCTATTTTTTGGTCGTGAAGGCCCACCGGGGCAGGTAGTGACAGAGAGGTTGCGGCCGGGGTGGCATTTTCAGGCCTAAAAACCCCCGCCGAGGGGGCATTATTTTCTGAAATTTTTTTTCTGCAGTCCTGCCTCACTTAGTTGCCTTCCCATACTTTGTTATCTACACATTGAACCCACGAGACCTGAAATGATGAGAGACAAAATGGATTAGAATAGTACTTTGGAACATGAGAGAACTTATAAAGCAAATAACTCCTAAAAATTAACAAAATAAAAGTAATAATTAATTGAAAATATGAAGATTTAACAAATGGACATTCTGCAATAAAGCTCATAGGTGTGTGGCTTCCAGGGGCTGCTGCCCCCTTGCAACCCCCCTGCTCACCGGGAGCTGGACAGCCGCTCGCTCACCGGTGAGCGAGACCCCCGATTGGGTAGTCGTTAGTGGCCATTAGTCGAACCCGTCAAATATAACAACTTGATTTACAGTCTTTCAGCCTGACTTTGTCTGGTCAATGCTATCCAATTCCTCTTCGATAATTGAGGAACCCTCCATCCATCAGTAGCAATATATCATTTGAGAGCTCGCCAACTGAAAGAGACATTGATTCAAGGTCACCTAGCAAGCTCTTTCTAAATAGAATCCCTTGTAAGAACTTCAAACAGCTAGGCTTTTGTCCTTTTGTGTCTGCGAATAGATTTTGGCATTGAAGCGGTTCCAACACAACTGGCTCTTCATCTTTCTCATCCCACCATGGCTCCAAAGTTGTACTCGCTCTTACGTCACAAGGAGCTTTGCCGACGACATGACTACCAATTGGACATGGTTTTGCAAATCTAATCGGATCCTTGAACTTTGTTGGAGAAGGCACTTTGGGCACGAATAACATCGGCTCATCATCGTTTGCACTTAAAGCTAGATCTTTGTTAGCCTTGTTTTCCTTATCCCCACTTGTCTCCTCTTTTTTAACATCTTGTGGCTCATCCAGTTGTAGATTTGGTCCAGGTTCTCCATCAATCTCAGAATTCATGTCATAACACCAATTATTTTGAGGACAGTTGTTCAAGACTTTGAACATTTGATCTATTTGGTTCTGAAGATTTTGAATCGACATATTTTGATTAATCCTCCTCTCCTCATTTGATGCTACGAACTTGGACAACAATTTCTCCAATCTTGAATTATTTATTTCAGTTTCGGAATCCATGTATTGAGGACCATTGGTTGAGGTAGTGATGAGTTGTTCTATCTGTTATGAAAATTTTGGCTCGATATTTTTTGACTCATCATCATCTCTTGGTTTGTTATGAGCTTCGACATGAATTCCTCCAAATTTGACTTTTCTTCTTGTGGCTATGGAGGTGGACATGAGAATTCCTGTGTATATGTTGGATTTGGAGCGTAGTATTGGTCTTTGTAATTGTAGGTCCATGAAGAATTTGGGTGATACTGATACTCCTGATAATAATTGGCATATGCATAATTGTTGAGGTAGCCACCACCATGTTGTCCCGCCCCAAAACTAGCGGTTCATTGATTACTAGGATGATTGCCAGCACAATAATTACAAACTACCGCTATCCTTCGAATACATTGGGTTGCAACAACGTCCAACCTTCTCGAAAGTGTCTCAAGCTGTGTTGATAATGCAAAAATTCGATTGAGTCCATCAATCCCTGTGTCCCTTCTTGAATATGGTCATTGATAATTGCATCCATCCATGGTACTTGAAAAGAGAGAAAAATAGGAAGAAAATTAAATAAAAAGAAAAAAAAATGTTTAAATTAAGATTAATTTGATTGAAATTAATATTGGCAAAAATTATTAAACTAATTCCCCAGCAACGACGCCAAAAACTTGTTGGGTAAAATTTAGTTACGCACAATACGCAAGTATACGTGATCAACAAGTAATAAAGTGTAAGTAGAGTATCGTTTCCACAAGAAATTATTTAATAAAAATTATCAAAGTACTAACTCATAACCAACTTAATCTTATTTAAACAACTGATTTCAATTTTGTGAATTAAAATATATAATTAAACTACTACTACATACCACTAGTTTAAAATCAGATTACGGAGATTTAAGAGCACAACTTCACTTATTGATTCACTTAGATTAATATACTTTTCTTTAATTACGCTCACTATTCTGAATTGTTAATCAAGAACACATCAATATCTATGTCCATCTTTCGATGCACCATAAACAAATCAACTTAAATCTACAAATGACAGAATTAAGAACACCCTAATGTATGTGAATTACAATTAAAGAGGATTTATAACCCAATTTCTTTATCAGATTACATGCGGTATATATTTATATCTATCATAGACACAAATTATGAATTCCATCGTCATGTAGAAAACACAATCACATGCTATTATGACCAGATCTAAATCTAATCCATCTCTCGAGTTCATATAGATTATTATGGTAATTGTTAGCTAGACAATTAAACAATTAAGTCCAAATCACAATAGACAATCTCCAAAATAGGTCACAATAATTAATAAAGAAGCATATTAAAATAAGCTACGCAACAAGCTCCATTGTAATCTTAAACAAGAATTTAGTTCATTGTCATTGAATTAAAATCAAGAATCCACAATTGAATAAACATTAAAAGACAAAAATAGAAGTAAAGAAGAAGATAGAATCTGATATCTGCAGATTTGATGCTCCCTTTTTGCTCTTGCTTTGAAGCTTCAATGGTCTCCAAGTTGCTTCATTCTCCAAATTTAATTTAAACTAGGGTTTCTCCTAATCTAATCTAATCTAATGGAATCATCTCCTTAATCCTTGTGATTCTCCTCCTTTTATATGCCTCTTCATGTGTCTTTTAGCCCTCCTTAAAAAGTCCTTGAAACAAACAGCCCAAACCAATCCTTCTTGAACTCAACTTCTGAAAACTCTTTTTTTTCCCGACAAGCTCGCCCCTGGAGGGCTTTTTGTACTAGGAAAGTGCCGCCCCGGCGGGGGTAACTTTTTAACTTGGCCCCGATGGGCTTTTTTTATACTAGGAATTGCCGCCCCGGCGGGCTTTCCTCACCAGAAATTACAGAAATGCCACTAAGCTCCATTTTTCATGTTTTGACCTTCCGAAGCCGTTTCCTACAACACAAGCACAAAAAACAGGTAAAATAACACTAAAATGCTTAAAGATAACACAAAATTAAGCCTTAAAGGTGTCCAAATCGTAGGTATAAAACCCACTCATCATCACCCAATGCTCACAACTCAATCAACGTCTTTTATCCCAAACAAGTTGGGTATCATCCCCAATGCTCACTAGTGTAATAGGAGACGATCACATCTAAGAATGCTTTATTTTCTTCTCACAACTCAGAATACATCTCACACCTCACATCTCTCATTGAACATTCTGTTCTGGGTGATGCATATGTTCTGTCTAAACTTCCAATGTGCATATTTAATTTTCTACTTGGTGTGCGCAATGTCCATGATGATATTATCACTAACATTTTGCATGATAGTTGTACTGATCAAGATTATTATTTTTCTACTCATAACTAGAGATGGAGCTTGTCGAGCAAGACCCAGATTTCATAGCATTGTCCCGTCAGTTCAAAGCTACAGCAATGGAGCTTATTTCTGTTCTTGAGCAGGTAACTGTGGTTCTTACTTTTCTTTCTTTGAAATGAGATATCTTAGACCTTGCACTTACTAAAAGGATAAAAAAGAGAGAGAAAGGAATTTGTTATATAGTCAATGTTCTAAAAGACACTAGGCGGGAGGCAGACAGGGGTGCCTAGCGCCTAGGGGGCTTAGGCGAGGCTTAGCGTGATTTTTTATTTTAAGCCAATTTTATTATTTTATCATACATTTATCTAAACAAAACAATAATATAAAGCAAAGTAATCTATAATAAAGATAATAAAGGCTTTTGCTTAAAGTTCAAACACATATCCATATTGTCAATGTCAAAGTTCAAACACAAATATGCAATTGTTCAAAGTTCAAACATATTTTTAACGTCTTACTTTTATTCATAAACAAGATTTCTATTAAGTAATAAAATTTAAAATTTCAAGAATTCAATTCAATATTAAAACTTAAGAAACTAAACATAAATTTAAGAATTATATTGAATTAAACTAAATATTACAAATGTATCATCATTTATATAATTTGAAGTTGGTACAAGTTTAAAACATTACAACTATAATAAAATTATCTATTTTGATTTGATCTTTTTCACTTTTTGTTGTGATTTGATGTGCTACAACCTGTATTATGAATACAACCTGTATTATGAATATGGTAAATCATTAAAAAAATAAATATATCAGAGGTTTGGGTAGTTATTAAAATAAAAAAAAATCTCTCCGCCTAGGCCTCGCCTAATTTTCTGGAGGGATTTTTTGCGCCATGGGGGCCTAGCGCTTAGGCGGGGATTAATCGGATCTAGGCGGGAATTTTTAGAACACTATATAGTGTTGCCGTTGATAAGCTTACGAGTATTTGCTACCTTTCTCCCTTTTGGTCTCTATTTCCATTTAATTTTGTTTTAATAGGTGTCAAGTGCTTGTTGCTTAGGGTTCTACGTTGCTTATTCAACAGCTGTTACAAGCCTATGTGCTTGTCATTAACATATTTCGTCGACCTTATTATCCAGTTCTACTTCAAAGTTTCCTTTACTAATGATAACTTTTACAATATTGCGACACATACAATACTTTTTTTCTTTCTTCATGTTGAATAAGTCTTCATTTTAAACTGATTATATCTCATTCAACGATAAAATTATTGATTTAGCTAGAGGCTGCTGTGAGTTATTTTAAAGTTTTGAACTTTATAATGGCACTAATTCTTAAGAACACTTTTCGACTACTTAAAAAAGAAGAAAAGAAGGAGAAAAAAAACACTCCTATCTCACTATACATGTTAAAAGTGATGCTATCCAGGTCCAAACCAATTCTCAACATGGATTGCTGGAAATTCTGTAGCTTCCTAGGCTAGCAACTTTTACCTTACATGTGAAGTTAAGCTGATAGTTTGGTTTAGGGATCAGCCCACGTGTCTAATTCCTCACTCACCATAGTACCATACACATTTCTCTGACCTAGAACTTTTCTTTCTATCTCTTTGATTATTTCTACCACCGTAGACTTGTCTCTAACTTAGAAATGGTATTTCCGCTGTTTTGAGGTTAAACTGTTCATGGTAGAAAATTTTGGAGGCAACCATATCACACTCGAGTAATTTTGAGGTTACTTTCTTTTGGAGGGGTTTGTAATTTGTAAAGTTGCCAAATTAATTTGTATGACATTAAATCAAGCAGCTGACAACACTAAGACTTTACAACAACACAAACAAACCCTAAACTTATGTTTGACTACTTAGAAGTCATTTGGTATTCATTTATGTATGATAGCGAAAGTTTTTTTCTCATCATTGTTCCTTGGTTCTTTGCTGTTTGTAGAAACAAAAAACTGGGGGGAGGACAAAAGTTCTTCTGGAGACTGTTCCTGTGCACAAACTGGCAGATATATTTGTTGCTAGCTTTGAGATTAGCTTTGTAGAACAGCTTTCTATGCTGGATTCAGTTGATGTGAAAATTAGGCTTTCAAAAGCCACGGAGTTAGTTGATAGGCATTTACAGGTAAGTAATGGATTGATGTACCATTTATAACTAAATCAATTTTATTTGGCCTTTATGGACGAGTCATGTTTATATGTAACAGTCAATTCGTGTAGCAGAGAAGATTACGCAAAAGGTTGAGGGGCAGTTGTCCAAAACACAGAAAGAATTTCTTCTTCGTCAGCAGGTTTGCTTTCTTTATCAACTAGATGTCTTCAGGAACTTAAATATAGGTGTATGTACATGTCATGACAATGTTATCCGGGAAAGAGTAAAATAGTCCTAAAGCTGAGATTTATGAGCTCCTATATTTTTTCGCACCTCCAACTGTAAGATGCATGTGAAGCACAAACCTCATGACATTCTCCTTGCGTATGAAGCTTTATTGTCAAGCATTAGGCAAATGTTGAATTATCAAAATGAACTTGAAACATGAAAATGATTATTGTTCATTCTAGCCATACATATTGTAGAGTAATTAAAATCTAGACTTTCTTCCCAATGTTTTCAACATGAAGAGATTTGCGAATCCGATTGTACGAGTTTTCAGTGACTTGCTTGCAGCTAGAGTTTAGTTTGGGTTGTTTTTAACTGGGCTAGTTCTGAGAGAACTTAACTGTATCCGTAAGTGCATGTATCCCTAAGTGTAGTTACTGTAGTATTATCTGAATTCTGCTTTATCTGCTTACTCCTGTTTGGACATACTCTAGATGAGGGCTATCAAAGAAGAACTTGGCGACAATGATGATGATGAGGATGATGTGGCTGCCCTAGAAAGGAAGATGCAAAGTGCAGGAATGCCTTCAAATATCTGGAAGCATGCACAAAGGGAATTAAGGTAATTACATTTTAAGCCAGAAACAGAGGTCCACAATATTTGTGGGGATTAAATAAGTATTTATAGAGACTCAAAACCTTAATATTACTTGGGGAACAATAAAGAAGTAGACGACTAAAATACTCTTACTAGATATTAAAAAACTAATCGCTATCAAATATCCTAAATTCCCCCTAATAAATTAATAAGTAATTATAATATTTGTAGATAGATAAGTCAAAGGAAGATAAAATATAAATATTAATATATTAAGTAATTTATTTCATTAGAACTATCCCATATTAAAAATAAGTTATAGCCATGTTTGTCTCCTCTTTTTCATTTTTAGCTTCTACTTCTTATTCTTTCTTGACTAAAAGACAATTTGCACCCCAAATTTTATACCGTTGTTGACTTTTGCACTCCAAACCGAAAAAGGTGTTTAAGTACACCCCAAACTTCATTATACGTAACAAAAAACACGCTTTCTTCACTTAACCGGTCAAAAGTGACCGGCTAAGGCTGTAACACAAGTTTGGGGTGCAAATTGTATTTTAGTCTTAAAAATTGAAAAAATTATTAATTTTAAATAAAATAAAATAATTTTAAAATAATTAATTTAAATAAAATAATTAATTTTAAAAATAAAAATAAAATAATTAATTTTAAAATAAAATAATTAAAATAATAGAACAGATTTAAAAATAATTTTAAAAAATTTTGTTTTTACAAAAATTTTAAAATAAATTTGTGTTTACAAAATTGTAAAATACAATTTTTTATAAAAAAACATATGTTTTTACAAAAATTGTAAATTAAAATTGTGTTTTACAAAATTGTAAAATACAATTTTTTTACAAAATTGTGTTTAAAAACAGACTTTTTTAAAAACTTATAAAAGCTGATTTTTTTTCAATTTTTTTTGTAAAATTAGATTTTTAAAATTTTTTTTTTTGTAAAAATAGAATTTAAAAACAGATTTTTTTTAAAAAAAATTTGTCTAAAACAGAATTTAAGTTGTCTTTTAGTCTATTTTTTAAAAACAGAATTGTAAAACAGATTTTTTTTTGTAAAAAGTTCTGTTTTTACAAATTTTTTTTTAAAATAATTATGTTTTTACAAAAATTGTAAAATCAAATTATGTTTTACAAAATTGTAAAATTGTGTTTACAAAATTGTAAAATACAATTTTTTTTTAAAAAAAATATGTTTTTACAAAAATTGTAATACAAAATTTTGTTTTATAAAATTGTGTTTAAAAAAAGATTTTTTTAAAAACTTAAAAAAAATTCTGTTTTTAAAAACAAAAACTTAAATTCTGTTTTAGACAATTTTTTTTAAAAAAAAATCTGTTTTTAAATTCTATTTTTACAAAAAAAATGTTTTAAAAAATTCTATTTTTACAAAAAAAATTTGCTTTTACAAGTTTTTAAAAAATTCTGTTTTTAAACACAATTTTGTAAAAAAAAATTGTATTTTACAATTTTGTAAAACACAATTTTATTTTACAATTTTTGTAAAAACAGATTATTTTTTTTATAAAAAATTGTATTTTACAATTTTGTAATCACAAATTTATTTTACAATTTTTGTAAAAAGAATTTTTTTTTAATTTTTTTTTGTAAAAACAGAACTTTTTACAACAAAAATTTTGTTTTATTATTTTAATTATTTTATTTTAAAATTAATTATTTTATTTTTATTTTTAAAATTAATTATTTTATTTAAATTAATTATTTTAAAATTATTTTATTTTATTTAAAATTAATTATTTTTGTCAATTTTTAAGACTAAAAGACAATTTGCACCCCAAACTTGTGTTACAGCCTTAGCCGGTCACTTTTGACCGGTTAAGTGAAGAAAGTGTGTGTTTTGTTACGTATAATGAAGTTTGGGGTGTACTTAGACACCTTTTTTGGTTTGGGGTGCAAAAGTCAACAACGGTGTAAAGTTTGGGATGCAAATTGTCTTTTAGTCTTCTTTCTTTAAAAGTTGTTAACTAGTGTTTGTTAAACTGATTCTGATTCTCCAAAATTTGTTAACGAGTGTTTGGCAAATAATCTGATAAGCTAGATTTTGGTAACAAAATATTAATTAATATATTTATTTGTACAGGCATAAATGAATAAATATTTTAAATATAAATCTTATATTATAAAGTTAATTATGTATAAATATATTAATGTGTAATTTATTAATATATATTATGTTTATTTATTAAAAAATATATATATAGATTTAAAATATAAATCTATATTAAATTATTTATAAATATATAATAATATGTAATTATTTATATATATAAACATATTATATATTTACATATAAATATTAATATAATTATTTATTGATATATATATATATATTATGTTTATTTATTAATATATATATTTAAAGTATAAATCTTATATTAATGTGTAATTATATATATATATATAGATATAGATATAGATATAGATAAAGGGTATGCTCTTGATCCTTTCTATATATATATATATATATATAAATGTATGTACATTATATATAAAAATAATGTCTATATATTAACATACGTAAAAATGTTATATAAATATTATTACATTAATATAAATATTTATGTATATATTATATAAGTATATATAAATAACATAATTTTATTCTATTAAGAGTTTAGAAGTTGATATGAGAAACACCTAAATAGGTGATTCTAGCTTCCAATTTTTTTATGCATTAAGGTACTTGTACATAGCTTCTAGCTTTTGGACTCAAAAGCTGAAACAAACACTACTCGTGTAACTTCTCAGAAGCTAGAAGTTGTCATGAAAAAGCTCAAACAAACGATGCTATATATGGTTTTAGTTTTTAATGGAACCATAACCATATTTTGTAAACTATAACCAAACGAAATTCATTATTTGTCAGGTCTACTGTGTGGGAATACCCCCAATACATTGTAATACTTTAGGGGGAAAACTTGGGTAATATACGTGTATACTTTGGAAACCCTTTTATCATATGTTACATATTTTAATTTTGCTACTCTAAAAATGAAATACTTATTAATTGACGAGTGCGAAATCAATTTACTCTTTTTTGGCTGTCCTTCACCCCTAAAAAATGCTCTGACAAACTTCATACTTCATACTACCAGCTCATTAAATCTACTGAGTGATATTTTACTTTGATGGAAACTTTTGGGGACATTCCTTTAATTTCTACTCAAATTTCATATAATAGGCGACTTAAAAAAATGCAGCCTCAGCAACCTGGATATAACAGTTCTCGCGTTTACCTGGAACTTCTAGCTGATTTACCTTGGCAGATGGCCAGTGATGAACATGAATTGGACTTAAAGGCTGCAAAAGAGCGTCTTGACAGTGACCATTATGGTTTAGTAAAGGTCAAGCAACGGATAATCGAATATCTGGCTGTTCGCAAGGTTGGCCAATTATCTAATCTGTGTTATTTGAATGTGTCCCTGATGTTACGAGTCTCATGACTCTTACATCTATGTTGATTTTAAATCAGAGTCTGTATTGCAGCTTAAACCAGATGCTAGAGGCCCAGTATTGTGCTTTGTTGGTCCACCAGGTGTTGGAAAGACATCTTTGGCATCATCTATTGCATCTGCTCTGGGCAGGAAATTTGTACGCATATCCCTTGGTGGTGTGAAGGATGAGGCTGATATTAGAGGACATAGGAGAACATACATAGGAAGCATGCCTGGGCGTCTCATTGATGGATTGAAGGTAATAAGTTGTTTTAATGATAGATCCTTGTGTTAGATTGACAGTAAATCAAATGATGTATTTTATTATTGTTGTGTGCTTACACAGTAATCTTGACTTTTCTTTCTCCTTCTTTTTTAATTTTTTTTAATAAATAAAGTTGTTCGAGTGCGAACTATGATAACATAAAGATGGTGGGGATGGTTATTAAGTGGACATCCTACCTACATGCGTGTAGGTAGCCTTATGACGGAGTAGGAAGGAAGTATCATTTGACTTGATGCCTGCTAGTTTACAAATCCATCCATTTTTGAAGTTGCAAAATATAGTCCTGTTTTTCAAACACACGTGGTGCACATCTTTGTACAAGAAGTCCTTTAAAAAATTTTAAAGCCTGTTTGGATTATTTACTTTATAACTTCTTGAGTCTGGTAAGAGTTGGTGGAGTTTAGATGTTGTTTACCAAAATAATGGCTCCCAACTATTGCTGCTTCACACAACTTTCTTCCCTTATTCTGCTTGGATATACAGTGTGTGCATGGGCTTTTCTATTTGTTAATGGGATTGTCTATCACTATCAGTTATTTCCCTGCATTCTTGGGATCCTATTTATAATCTTGAGTTTCAAGCATGGTGCTGACAATCTGTTCAGTCAATTCATGTTAGCATCTGACAAGATCAAATTGTCAGTTTCTGCATCTGATGATATAAAAGTAAGATTTCATTATGGATTTCCCATCTTAAGGCCTGATTATAAGACAATTGTCTTCATGTTCCCTGATACCGTGTGCCATGAATCGGGTCTGCCTAAGATTTGTACAAAATTAACCTGGTTGGATGATAATAATGTTTATTTATCTGTAACATATTTTCATTGGATGACACCCAACTTAGAATGTTTAGAAAATTGAATCCATAGCTAAACATCTGGCTGAGGTTAGAATTGATGGCCTTCTGGACGTATTCAGATGCCCTGAGTCCTTCATGTTACTGCAAATACATATATACAATCTCTAGATGTAGATTCTAGATCTAGTGTTTGGCTTTTAGTAAGTGATATGATGATTTTTTTTGCGGTTGGGACTAAAATGCTCTTCTTTGATTGACTTTCAGAGAGTAGGTGTTTGCAATCCAGTTATGCTGCTCGATGAGATTGACAAGACTGGTTCTGATGTTCGCGGAGATCCATCTTCAGCTCTGCTGGAGGTTCTTGACCCTGAACAGAACAAAACATTTAATGATCAGTATCCTATTCTTTAGGTTACTTTTGACTGCCAAATTTTTTTTATTTGTTTCCACGCCACGATTATGAATTTGATCATCTATATCTTATCCTCAACTAGTGGCTTTAAAGAGCTGGGATATATTTTCCCTTCAATTGTAAAAAAAAAGGTCCTCTTTTTGTTGAGTTATTTATTTATTTTATTTTACATTATTTATTTTTCCGAATATTAAAGATTTGCATAAGACACTTTTACGTAATTCTTTTGAATGGTTTATTCAAGGTTAAACTGTAGCAACTAATCTTTATTATGGAGGAAGAAAAACATTGATATAATTATGTCCTATGTAAACCTTAATATTCGCAAAAAGAAAAAAAAAATCAACAAAATAAAATTCGACTACCATGACAAAATCAACAAAATAAAATTGATAGTAGTCTTTTTCTGGACAAAGGTGGGTTTTTTTTTTTGTCAGAATGTAGGTATATTTCTACTACCATGTAGACTTCATAGTCTCTGTTAATCGGATTTTATTGTAGTTGTGTTTTAAGTGCTTCTTAATCTTACCAACAATACGGCTCATATCTTGGGTGTTTGGATCATCACTTTCTACTTATTGTTGTTGAAAATGTAATTCGACAAATTCACATATTAAAATTAAAGTTGTCCTGCGGTTCTTGGATCCTTAATTACCATATTGTTCATCATCCTGCTTTTGCCATGTATTATCATGGAGTACAATTCTGACAATTTGGTTCTGCACAAGGTTATTTGAATCTGACATTTTATGTAAGAGTACATAACCATTTCAAGCATATGTTAGTACTATGCGCTAGCTGTGCAACATGATATTACTTCTGATTGGTCGATATACAGATTAAGTACTGTGATTTGTTTACTAGCTTATTCCTGTAAATACATTCAAAGTGATTCCTTAATTCAAGTTTGATAGCTATTTAAATGTTCCGTATGACCTCTCAAAGGTGATCTTTGTGGCGACTGCAAATAGGGCACAACCTATCCCTCCACCACTCTTGGATAGGATGGAAGTCATCGAACTGCCTGGTTATACTCCTGAAGAAAAGCTTAGAATTGCAATGCGACATTTAATTCCAAGAGTTTTGGATCAGCATGGCTTGAGTTCAGAATTTCTTCAAATTCCTGAGGTATTGAATTATATATTTTTATCTACTTTGATAAGTGAAAAGTTGATTATTTTATAGTAACAGTTAAATGAAGTATGATGAATGGAGATAAACTTCCAGAATCCTTAAAACTTTGATTTATGCATTAAATGAAGGTATATTAACTATAGAATTAATGAACAACTCTGTATTAAAGTCTCTATATCTGATCTTTTAGATGGTTCCACTTTCTCTTTAATCAATGATTCCACGCTCTAGCTCATGATGGTTAGTTAAAATTCAAATATAGTTGGTTGGCAACAGTAATTCTTTGTTACACTTTGGAAACTGAAAAGCTTCGCAAGCACCGTATTCTTGATTTCTTACTACTACTAGTAGGAAATGGCTTTGAATTACTTGCAGAAGTCCCATTTTAAATTGTTCTTCCCCATATTAGGGTAGTGCGAACTCAGTTACCTCGTTTGTAATGGCTTCATTTAATAACACATTTTTTGCATTTATATAATTTAATGAGCAGAAATTCCAGCTTGCACAGGAGGATCTGATTTTATCTCTTCATTTAGTTCCGACTTTATGACCTTGAGTGGTGTTTTAACGAGCTGAAGTCTCAACAGAATCAGCCTCCTTTTGCCTATCCTTGTTCCCCTTTTCAGTTTGGTTGTGCTTTACTAATTAAAATTGTATGAGCATACTTTTTAGAAAATGACAAGGAACAGAAGGTGTTTTTTACATTGACTTATCCTGCATATTACTCCCTGCCTAGGTCCGATTAATCTTCGCCTAGGTGCTAGGAGGCACTTTTATTTTGCTAAGAGCTTAGCTTAGGCGGAATCAGACTTCTACTTTGAAGCTCTACAATAGGCAAATGAATTTATGAAACCTTAAAAGATTGTTTTTTTGGTAATGTTTTATGTAAAATTTTAAAAAATTACATATACTATATGTTTTGTATAGTATAATAAGTATATGCAATAGAAAAATAAAAAAATGAGATCGCCTAAGAAAACACTTAGTCCGTCTAAGAAACCACCTAGGCGCTAGGCGTCCCCTCCGCTGCCTAAGTCCGCCTAACGAAGAACACTGCATATTCCGGCCAGAAACAATGGCAGCCGGTAATTTCATTCTAATTCATGGACCTAGAGATATGCATCATTTTCATTTTACAATTAGATGTTAGGTGAATGAAGGGTTAATCAGCAGTATTGAGGTTTAAGGCATAATCCATGTCAATGAAGATATGTTGATATGTTGTTGTCATATTGCTGGAACTCCATTGAAATAAGGAAAGCTGTAAGGTTTGCTAACTGTTTGATGAAGGAACCAATAAAATTTGCGTAAAGCTAAGGAGGGTCATGCCAAGGGAGTCTTTAAGTTTTTATTGTTCTTTTCTGTAGCCTTTTGTCCTTTCAAGTAGTATTTAGATTCGTACAATATAGAAAGATGAAACACATCATGGGTCTTAACTCTTAAGTGGGGAGAGGTATTTATATAGCTCAGAAATTGGCACCAGGAAACTCTCCCTAGAGGTTACATGGCTCAACTTGTGGGTTTTGAGGTGAAACATGTCGTGATGTTGATCTCCAAATTTATGCATGATAGATTCAGTTACAATCATCTTATGAAGTGACTAATATCTTCTGTTGTGGTAGGATATGGTGAAACTCATCATTCAGAGATACACAAGAGAAGCTGGTGTTAGGAGTCTGGAGAGGAATCTAGCATCTTTAGCTCGAGCAGCTGCAGTAAGAGTTGCAGAGCAAGAACATGTTCTTGCAACTAGCAAAGATATACACCAACTTTCTTCACCGATGCTGGAAAGTAGGCTTGCTGATGGTGCTGATGTAGAAATGGAAGTAATTTCAATGGGTGACAATCATGAGATATCAAACGAATTCAGGGTTACTTCTCCTTTGATTGTTGACGAACCTATGATGGAAAAAGTATTAGGGGTAATAAATTTAATCTTTCAGTTACAATGCTTCACGTTACTTGTCATATGGGGCTGCTTGTCATATGCTGCTAAAGATGTTTCGTATTGGTTCACATATAGTTGTTGGAAAAGTTATCCAATCCGTAGATCCATCAATATTCTTGTATATCTTTTCTATTCTCTTTCTCGTTATGCTTAGCAAACCTGTAGTTTAGTTTACTTACACTTTGAATGCAGCCTCCCAGGTATGATGACAAAGAAACTGCGGAGAGGGTTGCAGCCCCTGGGATATCTGTTGGACTGGTGTGGACTGCGTTTGGTGGAGAGGTTCAGTTTGTTGAGGCTACATCAATGGTCGGAAAGGGTGATCTGCATCTCACGGGGCAACTTGGTGATGTTATTAAAGAATCAGCACAGATAGCTCTGACTTGGGTAATTATTTCATTCTCTATGTTTGTTCTGCATACCAAATAAATGCATAGTGAAAATGTATTCTACAATTTCCCTTGTGAGCTTAGTGTTCAAGTTTTCTTGAAATTTACTGATTCTCTAGGATTTTCTTGACTCAGGTAAGAGCAAGGGCAGCTGACCTTAAGTTGACTGCTGCTGAAGAAACTAATCTGCTGGATGGGCGGGATGTTCACATACATTTTCCTGCTGGTGCAATACCTAAGGATGGACCCTCAGCAGGTGTGACTCTCGTAACTGCACTGGTGTCACTGTTCAGTCAGAAAAGAGTAAGAGCAGATACAGCCATGACAGGGGAGATGACTCTGCGAGGTCTAGTATTACCCGTTGGTGGTGTTAAGGATAAGGTGTGTGCTTCGGACTCATTCTGTTGACTATTCTTTCATTGCTACACAAAAAGAATTATCTGTACTGCATTGTGCCTTTACACTTTAGGTTCTATGTATTTTTTGCAACATAGAACTCTTTTTAATTTCTTACTCGTCTCCGATCCCCATCCTGAAAATGAATTTATTAAGATATAAAAAATAAATATGAAAACATGAATTCATAAGGAAAAAATTATCAGGTACCATAGTGGGGGGAGCATTGTCCCTCTTTTTCTAAATTTCTTTCTGTTACTTCGAAAGTAGCTGCTTCAGCTTCAGCCACTCAAATTTTCGCTGATATTTATATCAGTTGATGAAAGAGCCCAATTCACAAAAAATGCATGTTGGGTCTTTGAAACAGTTCAGATCATTTTGATAATAAAAAGTTTGGTCTGACCCCTATTTTCTTTTGTAAATTTTCAATAAGGTACCCCAGTTATAAGTTATGATACATTTAATTTATAAAATAGTTAAACTAAGTAACTCAATTTATATATACCAAAGCATAAGTACCCTAGTTTTCCCAAAACAAAAAGGTATTAACAACCAACATCCTCGACAAAAAAACAAAAAAACAAAAAAAAATCCCTTTGCCTGAAAATTGCTGTGGTTCCCCCTTTTCTGAGTGCAATTGGTTGTATATTCGGTTTGAACCAACAGCTGGGCTTAGCTATCAAGTTTGGTTGAAGCCATTCGATTTGCATCAGGACACAATTTGAGACTCTTATCAAGAACAACTTTTTATCTTAAGGTTAAACTCTTAGATGCACACATGTACAGGTTTTGGCAGCACACCGCTCTGGCATAAAGAGAGTTATCTTGCCAGAGAGGAACTTGAAGGATCTAGTTGAAGTACCATCAGCTGTTCTAGCAAGCATGGAGGTAATTATTTTCCCATTTCTGGATAAGGTGTTTTTCAACTTTGTTTTTGTGTGCGCGCAAAACTGAATATTTCATGGTCAGTCTTTATTGAGTTTATATCTATGGAGACTATTGGATTTGCATGCATTATCATGTTTTATTATTGCCTGTTATTCTTGATTTTGGAAGAGATCCATTTAAGATTTTTTACGAAGTTTCTCATTAAAAAAATAAAATAAAATAATACACAAAAACAAAGACGTGATCCCAGTAGTGGGACTACAAATTTTGAAGTCACTCAACATATTTTCCTTCACCTTGGAGGACGAGGGAACATAAAATATCCAGAATTTTTTATGAATACATTACAATTCAAGTAAAATTGTAAAACTTTCATTCAATGATTTCCATATTTGGTTTCAATTTATCTTTTGAAATATATCAGTGCCCAAATCTTATGGGTTCAATTGCACTTGCCTTGTTAATGTGTCATTCTATCAGATATTACTCGCCAAGCGAATGGAAGATGTATTGGACCATGCTTTTGAAGGCGGTTGCCCTTGGAGGCTGAGCTCAAAGTTATGACACAAAGCCCTGGGCAATATGTAACGAACCTCCTGTGATTGTGTTGTTTAGTTAATCCACTTGGGTCATTCAGTAGCTGGAGGTGGCTATCGATATCAAAGAGCAGTTGAACTTTTGATATGATTAACTAATAATATGGACAGTTATTGACAAATCATTTTAAATAATCCCACAAAATATTGCTGAGTATGTTAATTCCTTTCCTTTTGGCAAGCTGTATTTGTAAATGGCAAGCAACTGCTTGCTTGCTCCTTTTCTTTTTTATTTATTATAAATTTGGCTGTGTATAAATCATTTTGTTAATTAAACAAAATAAATGCTTTTGTTATTGGTTATGAGGTTAGTTGATGTATTGTATCGTCATGTGTGATGGGAGTGCCTTGGAAAGACCAATAAACATAAAGTTCACCCCCCCCCCCTCCCCGATCCTATTCGATTCGATATTCTACGAAGATTCCCTTCTTGAACACCAATGATTTATAAGTTGATCAAACCATTAATTCCTCAATCAAATTTTTTCTGAGAATGTATTAGTATAGATTTCTCAAAATAAATAAAAAGCCTCAAAGCATTTGCCACCTAACTATGTTGTCTCTATAGCCAAAATGTCCCACAACTAATAAATCAAAACTCTCGACATAAAATGCAGCCCACCTTTCTTGAACACTATAAAGTAATTTATATAATTTTTAAAAATAACAAAAAATAATTGTCATAATGCATTATGTGTCATCACACAACAATTTTCAATGTGAAATGTGTTTTGGTCATCAAATAAATGTAAGCTACAAACAGGATCAAAAAACAATTTTATGCTACAATGGGGAAGCAAACAACAATTTTAAGCTACCAAAGAGAGTATATTTTTAATATCAAAGCCAAGTTTCGATACTGGAGAAACTGTGGGTCATCAGGCCACAATGCTTCCGCTGCAACACTTTAATTTGGAATTGTATTAAATGCAAACATACTTTGGCTTAATAGTGGAAGATTGTAAATCCCTGGCCAGGGACATTGGTAGTTGTCAGTTTGTGTTTGTAAGAAGATCAGCGAACCAGGTAGCGCATGCTCTTGCACGAGCAGCCGGTTCCATGTCTGATCAGGAGGTTTGGGGTCATTCTCCTCCCTTTTTTCTTGTTGATGTGTTGGTCTCTGATCTATGTTAATGAAATATTACCTTTCAAAAAAAAAAAAATGCAAACATATTTTTATTATCAGTTAGGGGTCAAAATTTTGTCTTCAGCTGACATATTATTGAATATTTTAATAATAATTTATGACATAGCAAATCATATGAGATCTACCTAATCAATGTTATAATGACACATCATTTAAGACCAAAAATTTAAGATACGTATACATAGTGTAATGGCTATGTATAAATCCTTTTTGTAATGGATGTTCTGTACTTGGATGTTTCATGATGTTCTAATAGAAAGGTTTGTTTCTTTTTAGTTATACCCACATGCATTGATGTAGAACAAACTGTTACAAGAAAGCTAGGTTTGCTTTATTTCCTTTGAATAAAAAAGCTTGCTCTTAGGTCTGAAGTATAAGCACTACTCCTCCGTTTTTCTAGAATAAGTAAAGTTGGTTCAAAGTGTGATTAGGGCTGAGCAAATAACTAAATTAGACTTGAAACCGCACCAATTAAAACCGCACCAATTAAAACCGCATCAACAGTTCCGGCATATGTTGCGATTTTAAGTTGGTTAAATAACCAAATTTATGGTTCCGGTTTGGTTACTAGCCAAAACCGCACACATAAAATTGAAACCGCACCATGTGTGTGTATGTATGTATGAAGGGACAGACGGAGTACAAGGGAAGCTTATGCTCAATTTTTTTTTAATAGGTAAACTCAATAGGGGCATGATGAGTGGGATTTATGCCCGCGAATCGGATCCTTTAATGCTTAAGAAGTTGTTTGTTCGTCGAATTTTATGTCACTTTTATAGTATTTTATTATTATTTTGCTTAATATATGTTTTGCATGGCTTATTAGGTCATTTCCAGCTTTCAGGAACAAAAAGGTCGATTTCCTTGCACCGGCATTGCAGCGCCTCTTCCAGCCTTAATCTTGGCACTACAGCGCCCCTTCGTTGCTAGCTTGACAGCATACAGCGCTGCAGCGCTCCAGTTCCTTCATAAATTGGCGCTGCAGCGCCACTTATTGACTAGAGATGTTGACCTGGCGCTGCAGCACCTCTTCTAGGCTTAATCTTAGCGTTGCAGCGCCACCTTCGGTTCCCAGACAGACGGGAAGGCCAAATGACCTAGCTGCTGAAGGAAACTTATATATAAATGGCAGCCTCCTTTTGAACTAACTTTTACCCCCCCAACTCTCTCTTATATTTTTCTCTCTTTTAGTTAGTTTCTCTTCCTTTTAGCTTAGATAATTATTGTACATATAATGAGGAAATAGATTAGGGCTTTGATTGGAATTCCTTGGAGCTCAAGAGCATTATAGCAACACGAAACGAAAAGCACAAATTGAAGGGAGTTCTTGGAGATTGAACAAGCATTGACAAGTTTATTCTTTTCTAGTATTTCCTTTGATTTTGTATATTATATAAATGTTGTTTATTTTGCTACTTATGTTTAGTTTAAGAGCTAAGAACTAATTATTGGCTCTAAGGTTATAATGAAACCCTTTGTTAATTTGAATTGAATATCTTACTCTTTGGTTGGCACCATATGATTTGGATCAATACATTTATGCTTAATGATTCTTGCTAAGGAATTAGTGATGATTTTGGTAATCTATAAGAAATTGAAAGATGGATTGTAGATTTATACCTTGATATATTGGCATATGATTATGATTTGTCTACTTGATTCGACTACATAATTTGTGTATAGGATAGGAATATACATGTGCGCCATGTGTGACCTAATTGAGAACCTACACTTTAATTTCTTGTTATGGTTAATTCGCATAGGAATGTGTAGGATTATTACCTAGCTTGGATGTTCTTTTCTGTTCTATTCTCTATCGGGTGGATCTAGAGAGGATAGGTTTATACATACATCAGAAGAGGTGTATGAGCACTTGTGTGTTCTCGGTCGACAATCCGTCGTGACCACGAAGACCAAAGAGAGAAAGTTAGGAAGTTTGATGAAACATAGCACACCATGTGTTTGACAAAATGCTAGTGTGGGGGGGGGGGGTGAAGTTATGATCTTAGCTTGTAGCGCCTTTGATACCAATTGTTAGCCATTACTTGCTTTGTTAATTAGTGTAATTAGGTTAATTAATCATCTTTTATTCTGCTGTTCGAATAAGACTGAAGCGATATAAAGTCAATATTTGGTAAATATTAGTGATAATTCCTCGTGGGATCGATAACTTTCTTATCATTGTATTACTTGTTAGACCGTGTATACTTGCGCGTGTTTATCGGTTGTGAAATCGACCAACATGGCAGAATTTATAAGTTAGTAAAGTCAAAGGGCCAGATTAATAAACAAGTTGAACTTGGTGGGGCAAAAGGAAAAACATCCATTCTAATCTAAATATCTAATTCTTCAAAGTTCAAAGCAACTAAAGGCTACTGCTGACTGCATACAAATTAAGAGTTATCATCGACGACTACGAGAGCTCAGAGTACTTCAAACTTCAAAGCATTGTAACTTCTTTGGCCAAGCACTGTGATGGTGCGACCACCGTCCACCAGGCCACCGCGAGTCCGCGACTTCTCCTTTTCTCGCGACCTTGTCTCTCATTATATTGCAGTCTTTTCTTGCGCATATGAGATTTATAAGGTATCAAAATTAGGGCATTTTAGTTTTATCTTTTTCTCTGTTGATTTATACATTATGTTATTATTATGATTTTCATACTTAGACCTCAGAAATTATTAGGATGCTTTGTTAATATGTTTGGTTGATTTCAATGTTGGTTCATAGTTCTAATCAAAATCTCCTCAAATTCTAGTTACCAGGTGAGAAGATGAACTAGCCCCAAATTATGTCTTCTACCCCTCAAATTCCTTCAAATGAACATATTGAACAACAACATCAACAAGCTGCTAATGAGGTATAAAATCAACACTATTTTATTATGCTAGTGCTATGTATTTCTAAGTAGTAGTTAATTATCATTTTATATACCTTTTATTTTTAGAATCAACATGTATCATCTAATGTTGTTAATCCTGTCAACATAGACAAAGATAAAAAGGAAGATAATAATGAATGTAAAGCGTTCGATTGCTTGGGAACATTTTGAGGTATTAGAGGGTTATGAAGTTGGGTAAAGAGAAGGCAAAATGTAAATATTGTAAGATTGTAGTGGGATGTAATGTGACGCCCCCAAATCCGGGTACTTGAAACCCGTACTTGGTGCTACACGATAACATTCATTCAAACTACTTATGTATTAATTAAACAAAAGTATTATATCAAAGTTATCTACCTCCCCAGTTACGAGAACCTTTAAGTCATTCATTACATAAACATAAGTAAATTATCATAAATTCAGTTATTACAATCAACATTAAACAGACTAATTCTTTAGCTTTCCCTTCCCTTTATCCTTGCCGGAACATTCAGGTCGATCTAGCTTAACTGAAAACATTTAAATTTAAAGCAAGAATGAGCATTTGATTGCCCAGTAAGTAATAGAAAACAATAAATATTAACTGAAAGAGTTAAATGTTTTCTTTGAACATCTATCACTTCTACAACGGAACAATAGTTGTGAAGTAATTTGAACCAATACTGAACAACATAACCAAAAATTTATATTTTTGAAACTACGTACTGACTATGAATGGAGAGCAGTCGATAGACTATGAACTTTTGTTTTCAATTTTCGAAAAGGTTATACAGAAATTCATCCGCAAACCGTTATAACTTACGGGCACGGAGGGTGATCGAGTATGCCCTGTATTGATCAACACTATACTTTAGAACGATGTTTTCGTTCATCATATCCGCCTTGGGCACACAAAATTTTCCCATGATCGGGATGTTCATATTCAATCTAGAATTCGAACCAAAACAATTCAGTTGGATGACAATAATGTTATATCGTGTTCAACGATACCTTAGAATCTAGTCTAGCCGAGTCAAATAGCTTAGACGAGTTTTAAATAACGTATACATACCGAAATTTAATAAGTATGTATCAACATGTGATTAAATACAACCATTATCCAAGTGAGGACATTTGCATAACCAAACTTAGCTATCTATAAACAGGATATATCTTGATCAATAACAATAGATTTAAGAAGTTTGCACAACAGGAATATAATTCAATAACGTACTTACACATTAATTTCAAAGAGTAAGTGTAAGACCCCAACTTTTATAAATAAAGATGAATTTTCTATAAATATCATTTTTGAATATTATGGAGTTAATTTGATATAATGTTATAGTTGTGGGTAATATTTATAAATTTTACAAAGTACGCAAGTTGTTATATAATATTCGATTGGTCGGGAAATATTCGTTTTAAAGGGAATATTCGTACAACGGCACAATCATTGGTGGACCCCACAACATAATTATTGTCAGATTGAGAAAACGACAAAAATATTTTATTAAAAATAACGGCGGAATTTTACCATTGATACTGTTGAACTACTCGATAGTAAAAGTACAGTAACACGTGTGGTTGCATAGTAGCACACGGTATTGATTATTAATACTTATGTGAGAAGTCACTCAGTTTGATTCAATTATTGTCAGTTAATAATATGAATTATTTAGCGATAATGAAGTTTTGTTTTATTCGTATTATTAACGTAATAAAATAGAAACATCTTTTTATATAAAACAGAATACTTTATTAAAGTTATTCTATAAATAGAATATATTTTATTTTATTTAAAAGATTTTTATTTAAATATGGACCGTCAGATTAAAGTAATCAATCTGGACCGTTCATGGATTAGTTACTATGCATTCTATTTTTCTATAAATAGCAGCTCATTCCTTCATTATTTCTTACGAATTCACTGAAATCTAGAGAGAGAAACTATAGAGAGAGAGAAGAAAAGTATTCTGCTACTTAACTACTTCCTTATTTCAGTTCTTCTTTAAAACGGTAAAGGGTGTTATTCTTTCTTATTCATAAAGAGAACTTTTGTTATTCCATTTCTTATTATTTTGTTGGAATAACCTGTATACGCGGTCTACCCTATACTTGGTGACATTCTTCTATTATTCTGTTGGAACATCCTTTCTGTGTTTTACACCGGACCTGGTTCCGTCTTGTTATTATTCTGTTGGAACATCCTGTCTGTGTGTTTTACACCGGACCTGGTTCCGTTTTTATTATTATTCTGTTGGAACATCCTGTCTGTGTGTTTTACACCGGACCTGGTTCCGTCTTGTTATTATTCTGTTGGAACATCCTGTCTGTGTGTTTTACACCGGACCTGGTTCCATTATTTATTATTCTATCGGAATATCCTGTCTGTGCGTTTACGCCGGACCTGGTTTCATTATTTATTATTCTGTCGGAATATCCTGTATGTGCGTTTACGCCGGACCTGGTTCTATTATTTATTATTCTGTTAGAATAACCTGTCTGTGCGGTCTATCGCATGCCGGGTGATTTCTTTTGTTATTCCATTCTTTATTATACTCAGTTGGTTAAGTTTTTAACTTCTATACTCCATGAAATTAGTGGAATATCCTTGATAATTGCGGTTCATCCAGTATCTTTTTATGAAAATATTCTTCTAAGCATTCTTGAATTTTACTCCACAAAGCAGTATCATGTTGACAATTTGGACGTTGTTAATTCTTGGATAAATTAATTCTTGAACTTGTTTTATTGAATTCTTATATCATTGTCATCATCCTCATGTTTATAAAATGTTGAAAGTCATCTGTGACCTGTAGTGCATAGATGGACTTGGTATGATTATGACCAGGGATTATTCGGTATAATCATGACCGTAATGTTACAAATGATGTGGTAAAAGTCCTCATTGGCCCGTAGTGCATTGATGGACAGTTGTTGGCATGATCATGACCATTAATGAATACACAAATATTCTTGGCCCGTAGTGGATGGATAATTGTGGTCGTGATACTAAAGAATATCCTTGGCCGTAGTGCAGGGGTGATTCGATGATGTGGATTATTTTGTTAAGCTGAGTCCCAGCGATAACAGTGTTGAAAAACCTTTTAAATCATAGAAGATAGTAGATTAAAATTCTCTACTTTACTCTTTTAATGGATTGCTTGTTCCGCTGCAGTTAAACTTGATGTTCGTTATATTTTATCAGTTTAACACTGTTGAAGGCTAGTGATAATTTATTCTGCATTATCTTAGTCATAATATTTCTTACTGGGCTAGTTGAGCTTACCCTTTCTTTCACTGTTCTCTTCAGGAAATGAGAATATAGCTGGGACGAGTCGGGGAACGGAGTGATGGACCAGATGATAGTATTAGTAGTCACTATTCTGTTAAATAGTGTGACAATAATTGTAATGAGGACTCCTTTTGAGTTTGTATAGTGTCTAGTAGACAATAATTGTATTCAAACTCACAGTTATGTTTTGTCGTATTGTACACGACAGTTGTATTAGTAAGTTGTATTTGTATTCTGTACCATGTATCTGACGACCCAAGATGGGTGATGTATACCTAATTTTGGGGGCGTCACAGTTGGTATCAGAGCTTAGGGAAATGATCCCTGGCTAAGATGTGAGAATAGAACTAGGAGGGGAGAGACGGGGAATTCCTTCGCTAGTATGACCTATCTAAGTTTATTTGCATGGTATTTAATGGGTCGGTCAGAATATAAGGATAATATATGACATATCAATTAACTTTTATTTTGTGGCAGTATCTGAAAATGGCATCTGAGAATGTTGAGAATAGCAATGGAGCACAGGCGACTGTTGATTCACCACATATCAATAATCAGGATAATGTGCATCAGAAAGGTGACAATCCTCATCCAAATAACAACACTGACCAGATGATGAATGATGGAATGTTCAATAGCTTTATGCAGTTCATGCAACAGCAGGCGAAAGCGGCTCCTATCCAAAATGTAGGTAGAAACACTGAAAACTCTCGGACGGTCACCGCTAAACAGTTCAAGGAGATGGGACCACCGGAGTTTAAGGGAGAGCCAAAACCACTTATAGCGGAAACATGGATAAAGCAGATCACCAAGATATTTGATGTCTTGGGATGCTCCGAGGAGCAAAAGGTTCCCTTTGCCGCCTTTATGTTGCGAGGAGAGGCAGATTACTGGTGGAAATCGATTAAGCGTACTCAACCTGCCGCACTGAAGATGTCTTGGGAGAAGTTCCAAGAGCTGTTCAATGACAAATACTTTCCCAAAAGTGTTCGTCACATGAAGGAGGTGGAGTTTATCAAATTGGAGCATAATAATATGACCGTGTCGCAGTATGAGGCTAAATTTGCTGAGTTGTCCCGGTTTGCGTCCCACTTGGTGGATAATGAAGAGCGAATGACGCGAATATTTTTGTGAGGTTTGAAACCTGAGATACGTCAACATCTTATTTCTCATAAACTGTGTTTGTATTCAGATGTTGTGAATAGGGCTCAGTTAGTGGAGCGCGATAATGAGTCAACGCAACCAAAAGAGAGCAGTCGGCAAAATGATAATATCAGTGAGAGCAGTCATCGAAGCGGTGGCCGCAAGCATGGAGGGAATCAACAGGCCAGAAATGGTAACCACTTCGGTGGTAATCAGGGCCAAAACAATAAGAATGGTCATTTCAAGAAGAGGAGATTCAACAATGATGGAAAGACGTCAACACCAGCACCCGTTGTTAAGGAAGGAGAACGGTCACCTATCATATGTTTCAAATGGGGAGGGGAGGGGCACATCAGTCCAAACTGTGCAATGCCGTCTAAAGCATGTTATAATTGTGGAAGAGAAGGTCATTTAGCTCGATTTTATCGTTTACCAAAAATAAGTTCAGCCAGGATGGAGACACCAAAGACCGTCCTAGAAAAGTCAAAACCGGTAGTGCAAGGGAGAGCGTTTGTTGTTACCTCCTAGAAAGCATAACCCGAATGAGGTCATCACGGGTAAGCTTATCATAAACTCTAACGAAGTCTATAATTTATTTGATACCGGTTCTACCCATTCTTTTATTTCTCCTTTGCGCTCATCGATTAAATTTGACTATGGAGAAATTATACTTTGACTTATCTGTTGAAACTCCATTGGGAGAAACCTTCATTACATCCACGGTTTATAAGTCTTGTTTGGTTCAAGTTGGTACCCACACATTACCTGTCGATCTTATTTCATTAAAAATACTTGCATTTGACGTGATTCTAGGGATTGATTGGTTAACTACTCATCATGCAAAAATTGATTGTTTTCGTAAGGTTGTTAGCTTTCATATTCCTAATCGACCTATTATGCGAATTCAAGTAACCAAACCATTAAAATCAATCGCTGTCATCTCAAACCATAAAGCTATTCGTTTATTGAAAAACGGATGTCAAGCTTTCTTAGCTCATGTCACGGATCTAAACAAAAATACGTCAGTTTTGAATGATATTTCTATTGTTAATAAATTTCCTGACGTATTCCCTGAAGAACTTCCTGGCCTACCCCCAGAGCGTGAAATTAAATTTTGTATCGACCTTGAACCCGGTGCAAAACCCATTTCCAAAGCCCCATATCGAATGACTCCTATTGAACTTCAGGAGTTAAAGATCCAACTGCAGGAATTGTTAGACATTGGCTTTATTTGTCCTAGTACTTCTTCTTGGGGTGCTACTGTTCTATTCGTGAAGAAAAAAGATGGAAGTATGCGACTTTGTATTGATTATCGGGAGTTGAATCATGTCACCATCAAAAACAGGTACCCATTACCACATATTGATGACCTGTTTGACCAATTGCAAGGGGCACAATTCTTTTTAAAGATCGATCTTCGTTCTGGATATCATCAGCTGAAGGTTAGAACTGAGAATATTCCAAAGACGACTTTCAGAACTCGGTACGGGCATTATGAATTCCTAGTCATGTCCTTTGGATTGACTAATGCTCCTGCTGCCTTCATGGATATGATGAACCGGGTATTCAAGGAATATTTGGATCACTTTGTGGTCGTCTTTATTGATGACATCCTTATTTATTCTAAAAGCCGTGAAGATCATGAGCAACACTTGAGGCTGGTACTCCAAAAGCTTCGTGAATACAAGCTTTATTGTGACGCCCCCAAAATTAGGTATACATCACCCATCTTGGGTCGTCAGATACATAGTACAAAATACAAATACAACTTACTAATACAATTGTCGTGTAACGACAAAACATAAACTGTGAGTTTGAATACAAATATTATCTTCTAGAGAGTATTCATACTCAAAAGGAGTCCTCATTACATTTATTAACACACCATTACATAGAATAGTGAGGACTACTAACTAATACTATCATTCGGACCATCACTCCGTTCCCCGACTTGCCCCAGCTACGTTCTCATTTCCTGAAGAGAACAGTGAAAGAAAGGGTGAGCTCAACTAGCCCAGTAAGAAATATTACGACTAAGATAATGCAGAATAAATTATCATTAGCCTTCAACAATGTTAAACTGATAAAATATAATAGACATCAAGTTTAACTGTAGCGGAACAAGCAATCCATTAAAAGAGTCAAGTAGAAAATAAACTCTACTATCTTTTATGATTTAAAAGATTTTCCAACACTGTGATCGCTGAGACTCAGCTTAATAAAATAATCCACATCATCGAATCACCCCTGCACTACGGCCAAGGATATTCGTATATTCATTAATGGTCATGATCATGCCAACAACTGTCCATCAATGCACTACGGGCCAATGAGGACTTTTACCACATCATTTGTAACATTACGGTCATGATTACACCGAATAATCCCTGGTCATAATCATACCAAGTCCATCTATGCACTACAGGCCACAGATGACTTTCAACATTTTATAAACATGAGGATGATGACAATGATATAAGAATTCAATAAAACAAGTTCAAGAATTAATTTATCCAAGAATTAACAACGTCCAAATTGTCAACATGATACTACTTTGTGGAGTAAAATTCAAGAATGATCAGGAGAATATTTTCATGAATAGATACTAGATGAAGCGCAAATGTCAAGGATATTCCACAAATTTCATGGAGTATAGAAGTCAAAACTTAACCAACTGAGTATAATAAAGAATGGAATAACAAAAGAAATCACCATGCATGCGATAGACCGCACAGACAGGTTATTCCAACAGAATAATAAATAATGGAACCAGGTCCGGCGTAAACGCACAGACAGGATATTCCGACAGAATAATAAATAATGGAACCAGGTCCGGCGTAAACGCACAGACAGGATATTCCGACAGAATAATAAATAATGGAACCAGGTCCGGTGTAAAACACACAGACAGGATGTTCCAACAGAATAATAATAAAAACGGAACCAGGTCCGGTGTAAAACACACAGACAGGATGTTCCAACAGAATAATAATAAAAACGGAACCAGGTCCGGTGTAAAACACACAGACAGGATGTTCCAACAGAATAATAGAAGAATGTCACCAAGTATAGGGTAGACCGCGTATACTGGTTATTCCAACAGAATAATAAGAATGGAATAACAGAAGTTCTCTTCATGAATATAAAAGAAATAATATTCCCTACCGTTTTGAAGACGAGCTGAAATAAGGAAGTAGTTAAGTAGCAGAATACTCTTCTTCTCTCTCTCTATAGTTTCTCTCTATAGTTTCTCTCTCTAGAGTTCAGTGAATTCGTAAGAAATAATGAAGGAATGAGCTGCTATTTATAGAAAAATAGAATGCATAGTAACTAATCCATGAACGGTCCAGATTGATTACTTTAATCTGACGGTCCATATTTAAAGAAAAATCTTTTAAATAAAATATAATATATTCTATTTATAGAATAACTTTAATAAAGTATTCTGTTTTATATAAAAAGATGTTTCTGTTTTATTACGTTAATAATACGAATAAAACAAAACGTCATTATCGCTAAATAATTCATATTATTAACTGACAATAATTGAATCAAACTGAGTGACTTCTCACATAAGCATTAATAATCAATACCGTGTGCTACTATGCAACCACACGTATTACTGTACTTTTACTACCGAGTAGTTCAACAGTAACAATGGTAAAATTTCCGCCGTTATTTTTAATAAAATATTTTTGTCGTTTTTTCAATCCGACAATAATTTCGTTGTGGGGTCCACCAATGATTGTGTCGTTGTACGAATATTTCCTGTTAAAACGAATATTCCCTGACCAATCGAATATTATATAACAACTTGCGTACTTTGCAAAATTTATAAATATTACCCACAACTATAACATTATATCAAATTAACTCCATAATATTCAAAAATGATATTTATAGAAAATTCATCTTTATTTATAAAAGTTGGGGTCTTACAACCTCCCCTTCTTATGAAATTTCGCCCTCGAAATTAGGGTACGTACCTGGTATGTCGAAGAGGTAAGGATACCTTGATTTCATTTCAGATTCTAACTCCCAAGTCATTTCCTCAACATCGTGGTTTCTCCACAAAACTTTGACTTGAGGTATAACCTTGGAGCGTAGAATATGTTCCTTCTTATCCAAGATTTGAACAGGAACTTCTTCATACGTCAAATCTTCCGCTATTTCGTCCGGTTCTAACTCAATAATGTGGTTCGGGTCTTCCACATATTTGCGTAACATGGATATGTGAAAAACGTTATGAACACGAGACATACTTGGCGGTAAAGCGAGTCTATAAGCCACAGTTCCTACTCGATCGAGGATTAAAAATGGACCGATGAATCGAGGATTGAGCTTTCCTCTCTTTCCAAATCTCGTAACTCCTTTCCATGGAGCAACACGTAAGAACACATGATCTCCTACATCAAATTTCACGTCCTTTCGATGAAGATCAGCATAACTCTTTTGTCGATCTTGTGAGGTTTTTATACGTTGTCGGATCGTTTGAATCTTTTCTGTAGTCATACGTACCAACTCCGGTCCCAACAACGTTGCTTCACCCACCTCATCCCAGCATACTGGAGAACGACATTTTCTTCCATACAATGCTTCGAATGGAGCCATGCCAATACTTGCTTGATAACTGTTGTTGTAGGAAAACTCCACCAATGGTAAGAACTTGTCCCAACTTCCCTTGAAGTCAAAGACACAGAGTCTTAATAGATCTTCAAGAGTTTGAATAGTCCTCTCTGATTGTCCGTCCGTCTGAGGATGATATGCTGAACTAAATCGTAACTCCGTGCCCATAGCTTTTTGTAAACTAACCCAAAATCGTGAAGTGAATCTTGGGTCTCGGTCAGAAACTATGGATACTGGCATACCATGCAGTCTTACAATCTCGTTTATGTACATACGAGCAAGACGTTCAAGTGTATAAGTTTCTCGTATCGGTAAGAAATGAGCAGACTTGGTCAATCTATCAACAATGACCCAAATCGCATCTATACCTTGAGAAACCCTAGGAAGACCGGTAACGAAATCCATGGTAATGTGCTCCCACTTCCATTCTGGAATTTCAAGTGGTTGCAATGGACCTTTTGGTACTTGATGCTCCGCTTTGACTCGTTGACAAGTTAGACACCTTGAGATAAACAACGCTATCTCTCTCTTCATATTGCTCCACCAAAATGTATGACGAAGATCATGATACATTTTGGTACTTCCAGGATGGATTGCAAACGGTGTGTTGTGCGCCTCCATCATGATTTCATACTTTAAATCAGGGTTGTTAGGAACACAAAGTCTGGAGTTGACTCGAAGTATTCCTTCTTCATCGATTCTTGCTTCCGGCATAGCACCTTCTTGCACTTTCTTCCTCATACGCATCAGCTCCAGGTCTGTAGCTTGAGCAGCTTTAACTTTATCGATTAAAGTCGGTTCTACTCGTATATTCGCCATCATCACATGGGTCCCTGGAGTCTTTAACTCTATCTCCATCCTTTGCAAATCACACAAAATGGGTCTTTGTGTTGACAATATCGCACTCGTACTTGCATATGATCTTCTACTCAATGCGTCAGCTACCACGTTCGCTTTTCCAGGATGGTATTGAATGGTATGATCATAATCTTTCAACAGTTCAAGCCAACGTCGTTGTCGCATGTTGAGTTCCTTTTGAGTGAAGAAATATTTGAGGCTTTTATGATCCGTAAAGATCTCCACCTTCTCCCCATACAAGTAATGCCTCCAAATTTTAAGTGCAAAGACAACAGCTGCCAACTCTAGATCATGAGTAGGATAATTCCTCTCATATTCCTTGAGTTGTCTTGATGCATAGGCTATGACTTTTCCATGTTGCATGAGAACGCATCCCAACCCTTTGCTCGAAGCATCACTGTAGATGACAAATCCCTCCGAGCCAGATGGTATTGTTAGAACAGGTGCTGAAATGAGTCTCCTCTTGAGTTCTTGAAAACTCTGCTCACATTCTTCGCTCCAACCGAACTTTGTATCTTTCCGAGTCAGCTGAGTTAATGGAGTAGCGATTCGAGAAAATTCTTTCACGAATCTCCGATAATAACCAGCTAGACCGAGAAAGCTACGTACTTCGGTTACTGATTTAGGTTGCTCCCAGCTTTGAATAGCTTCAATCTTTGCCGGGTCAACAGATATTCCACGACTTGATACTACGTGCCCAAGGAATGCTACCTCTTCCAGCCAGAACTCGCATTTCTTCAACTTGGCATAAAGTTTGTATTCACGAAGCTTTTGGAGTACCAGCCTCAAGTGTTGCTCATGATCTTCACGGCTTTTGGAATAAACAAGGATGTCATCGATAAAGACGACCACAAAGTGATCCAAATATTCCTTAAATACCCTGTTCATCATATCCATGAAGGCAGCAGGAGCATTAGTCAATCCAAAAGACATAACTAAGAATTCATAATGCCCATACCGAGTTCTGAAGGCAGTCTTTGGAATATCCTCAGTTCTAACCTTCAGCTGATGATATCCAGAACGAAGATCGATCTTTGAAAAGAATTGTGCTCCTTGCAACTGGTCAAACATGTCATCAATACATGGCAATGGGTACCTATTTTTGATGGTGACATGATTCAACTCCCGATAATCAATACAAAGTCGCATACTCCCATCTTTCTTCTTCACGAACAGAACAGGAGCACCCCAGGAGAAGTACTAGGACGAATAAAACTAATGTCTAACAATTCCTGCAGTTGGGTCTTTAACTCCTGAAGTTCAATAGGAGCCATTCGATATGGGGCTTTGGAAATGGGTTTTGTACCGGGTTCAAGGTCGATACAAAATTCAATTTCACGCTCTAGGGGTAGGCCAGGAAGTTCTTCGGGAAATACGTCAGGAAATTTATTAACAACAGAAATATCATTCAAAGCTGACGTATTTTTGTTTAGATCTGTGACATGAGCTAAGAAAGCTTGACATCCGTTTTTCAATAAACGAATAGCTTTATGGCTTGAGATGACAGCGATTGATTTTAATGGTTTGGTTGCTTGAATTCGCATAATAGGTCGATTAGGAATATGAAAGCTAACAACCTTACGAAAATAATCAATTTTTGCATGATGAGTAGTTAACCAATCAATCCCTAGAATCACGTCAAATGCAAGTATTTTTAATGAAATCAGATCGACAGGTAATGTGTGGGTACCAACTTGAACCAAACAAGACTTATAAACCGTGGATGTAATGAAGGTTTCTCCCAATGGAGTTTCAACAGCTAAGTCAAAGTCTAATTTCTCCGGAATCAAATTTAATCGATGAGCGCAAGTAGGAGAAATAAAAGAATGGGTAGAACCGGTATCAAATAAAGTATAGACTTCGTTAGAGTTTATGATAAGCTTACCCGTGATGACCTCATTCGGGTTCCTTGCTTTCTGGGAGTTCACAACAAACGCTCTCCCTTGCACAACCGGTTTTGACTTTTCTGGGACGGCCTTTGGTGCCTCCATCCTAGCTGAATTTGTCTTCGGTAAACGACAAAATCGGGCTAAATGACCTTCTCTTCCACAATTATAACATGCTTTGGACGGCATCGCGCAGTTTGGACTGATGTGCCCCTCCCCTCCGCATTTGAAACATATGATAGGTGGTCGTTCTCCTTCCTTAACGACAGGTGCTGGTGCTGACGTCTTTCCATCATTGTTGAATCTCCTCTTCTTGAAATGTCCATTCTTATTGTTTTGGCCCTGATTACCACCGAAGTGGTTACCATTTCTGGCCTGTTGATTCCCTCCACGCTTGTTGTCACCGCTTCGATGACTGCTCTCACTGGTATTATCATTTTGCCGGCTGCTCTCTTTTGGTTGCGTTGTCTCGTTATCGCGCTCCACCAACTGAGCCCTATTTACAACATCTGAATACAAACACAATTTATGAGAAACAAGATGTTGACGTATCTCCGGCTTCAAACCTCTTAAAAACATCCGCGTCATTCTTTCTTCATTATCCACCAGGTGGGACGCAAACCGGGATAACTCCGCAAATTTTGCCTCGTACTGCGACACGGTCATATTATTCTGCTCCAATTTGATGAACTCCACCTCCTTCATGTGACGAATACTCTCGAAAAAGTATTTGTCGTTAAACAGCTCTTGGAACTTCTCCCAGGATATCTTCAGTGCGGCAGGTTGAGTACGCTTTATCGATTCTTACCAGTAATCTGCCTCTCCTCGCAACATAAAGGCGGCAAAGGGAACCTTTTGCTCCTCGGAGCAACCCAAGACATCAAATATCTTGGTGATCTGCTTTATCCATGTTTCAGCTACAAGTGGTTTGGGTTCTCCCTTAAACTCCGGTGGTCCCAGCTCCTTAAACTGTTTAGCGGAGACCGCCAGAGAGTTTCCAGTATTTCCACCTATATTGTGGACAGGAGCCGCTTTCACTTGTTGTTGCATGAATTGCATAAAGCCTCTGAATATTTGATCATTCATCATTTGGTCAGTGTTGTTGTTTGCATGAGGATTGTCACCTTCCTGATGCACATTATCCTGATTATTGATATGAGGTGAATCAACAGTCGCCTGTGCTCCATTGCTATTCTCAACATTCTCAGATGCCATTTTCAGATACTGCCACAAAATAAAAATTAATTGATATGTCATATTTTATCCTTATATTATAACCGACCAATTAAATACCATGCAAATAAACTTAGGTAGGTCATACTAGCGAAGGAATTCCCCGTCTCTCCCCTCCTAGTTCTATTCTCACATCTTAGCCAAGGATCATATCCCTAAGCTCTGATACCAACTGTGACGCCCCCAAAATTAGGTATACATCACCCATCTTGGGTCGTCAGATACATAGTACAAAATACAAATACAACTTACTAATACAACTGTCGTGTACAATACGACAAAACATAAACTGTGAGTTTGAATACAAATATTATCTTCTAGAGAGTATTCATACTCAAAAGGAGTCCTCATTACATTTATTAACACACCATTACATAGAATAGTGAGGACTACTAACTAATACTATCATTCGGACCATCACTCCGTTCCCCGACTTGCCCCAGCTACGTTCTCATTTCCTGAAGAGAACAGTGAAAGAAAGGGTGAGCTCAACTAGCCCAGTAAGAAATATTATGACTAAGATAATGCAGAATAAATTATCATTAGCCTTCAACAATGTTAAACTGATAAAATATAATAGACATCAAGTTTAACTGTAGCGGAACAAGCAATCCATTAAGAGAGTCAAGTAGAAAATAAACTCTACTATCTTTTATGATTTAAAAGATTTTCCAACACTGTGATCGCTGAGACTCAGCTTAATAAAATAATCCACATCATCGAATCACCCCTGCACTACGGCCAAGGATATTCGTATATTCATTAATGGTCATGATCATGCCAACAACTGTCCATCAATGCACTACGGGCCAATGAGGACTTTTACCACATCATTCGTAACATTACGGTCATGATTACACCGAATAATCCCTGGTCATAATCATACCAAGTCCATCTATGCACTACAGGCCACAGATGACTTTCAACAGAATATAAACATGAGGATGATGACAATGATATAAGAATTCAATAAAACAAGTTCAAGAATTAATTTATCCAAGAATTAACAACGTCCAAATTGTCAACATGATACTACTTTGTGGAGTAAAATTCAAGAATGATCAGGAGAATATTTTCATGAATAGATACTAGATGAAGCGCAAATGTCAAGGATATTCCACAAATTTCATGGAGTATAGAAGTCAAAACTTAACCAACTGAGTATAATAAAGAATGGAATAACAAAAGAAATCACCATGCATGCGATAGACCGCACAGACAGGTTATTCCAACAGAATAATAAATAATGGAACCAGGTCCGGCGTAAACGCACAGACAGGATATTCCGACAGAATAATAAATAATGGAACCAGGTCCGGCGTAAACGCACAGACAGGATATTCCGACAGAATAATAAATAATGGAACCAGGTCCGGTGTAAAACACACAGACAGGATGTTCCAACAGAATAATAATAAAAACGGAACCAGGTCCGGTGTAAAACACACAGACAGGATGTTCCAACAGAATAATAATAAAAACGGAACCAGGTCCGGTGTAAAACACACCGACAGGATGTTCCAACAGAATAATAGAAGAATGTCACCAAGTATAGGGTAGACCGCATATACTGGTTATTCCAACAGAATAATAAAGAATGGAATAACAGAAGTTCTCTTCATGAATATAAAAGAAATAATATTCCTTACCGTTTTGAAGACGAGCTGAAATAAGGAAGTAGTTAAGTAGCAGAATACTCTTCTTCTCTCTCTCTATAGTTTCTCTCTATAGTTTCTCTCTCTAGAGTTCAGTGAATTCGTAAGAAATAATGAAGGAATGAGCTGCTATTTATAGAAAAATAGAATGCATAGTAACTAATCCATGAACGGTCCAGATTGATTACTTTAATCTGACGGTCCATATTTAAAGAAAAATCTTTTAAATAAAATATAATATATTCTATTTATAGAATAACTTTAATAAAGTATTCTGTTTTATATAAAAAGATGTTTCTGTTTTATTACGTTAATAATACGAATAAAACAAAACGTTATTATCGCTAAATAATTCATATTATTAACTGACAATAATTGAATCAAACTGAGTGACTTCTCACATAAGCATTAATAATCAATACCGTGTGCTACTATCCAACCACACGTATTACTGTACTTTTACTACCGAGTAGTTCAACAGTAACAATGGTAAAATTTCCGCCGTTATTTTTAATAAAATATTTTTGTCATTTTTTCAATCCGACAATAATTTCGTTGTGGGGTCCACCAATGATTGTGTCGTTGTACGAATATTCCCTGTTAAAACGAATATTCCCCGACCAATCGAATATTATATAACAACTTGCGTACTTTGCAAAATTTATAAATATTACCCACAACTATAACATTATATCAAATTAACTCCATAATATTCAAAAATGACATTTATAGAAAATTCATCTTTATTTATAAAAGTTGGGGTCTTACATTTATGCCAAGTTGAAGAAATGCGAGTACTGGCTGGAGGAGGTAGCATTCCTTGGGCACATAATATCAAGTCGTGGAATATCAACTCCAGACTTTGTGTTCCTAACAACCCTGATTTAAAGTATGAAATCATGATGGAGGCGCACAACACACAGTTTGCAATCCATCCTGGGAGTACCAAAATGTATCGTGATCTTCGTCATACATTTTGGTGGAGCAATATGAAGCGAGAGATAGCGCTGTTTATCTCAAGGTGTCTAACTTGTCAACGAGTCAAAGCGGAGCATCAAGTACCAAAAGGTCCATTGCAACCACTTAAAATTCCAGAATGGAAGTGGGAGCACATTACCATGGATTTCGTTACCGGTCTTCCTAAGGTTTCTCAAGGTATAGATGCGATTTGGGTCATTGTTGATAGATTGACCAAATCTGCTCATTTCTTACCGATACAAGAAACTTATACACTTGAACGTCTTGCTCGTATGTACATAAACGAGATTGTAAGACTGCATGGTATGCCAGTATCCATAATTTCTGATTGAGGATTTACGATTTAGTTCGGCATATCATCCTTAGACGGACAGACAATCAGAGAGGACTATTCAAACTCTAGAAGATTTATTAAGACTCTGTGTCCTTGACTTCAAGGGAAGTTGCGACAAGTTCTTACCATTGGTGGAGTTTTCCTACAACAACAGTTATCAAGCAAGTATTGGCATGGCTCCATTCGAAGCATTGTATGGAAGAAAATGTCGTTCTCCAGTATGCTGGGATGAGGTGGGTGAAGCAACGTTGTTGGGACCGGAGTTGGTACGTATGACTACAGAAAAGATTCAAGCGATCCGACAACGTATAAAAACCTCACAAGATTGACAAAAGAGTTATGCTGATCTTCATCGAAAGGACGTGGAATTTGATATAGAAGATCATGTGTTCTTACGTGTTGCTCCATAGAAAGGAGTTACGAGATTTGAAAAGAGAGGAAAGCTCAATCCTCGATTCATCGGTCCATTTTTAATCCTTGATCGAGTCGGAACTGTGGCTTATAGACTCGCTTTACCGCCAAGTATGTCTCGTGTTCATAACATTTTTTACATATCCATGTTACGTAAATATGTGGAAGACCCGAACCACATTATTGAGTTAGAACCGGACGAAATAGCAGAAGATTTGACGTATGAAGAAGTACCTGTTCAAATCTTGGATAAGAAGGAACATATTCTACGCTCCAAGGTTATACCTCAAGTCAAAGTTTTGTGAAAAAACCACGATGTTGAGGAAATGACTTGGGAGTTAGAATCTGAAATGAAATCAAGGTATCCTTACCTCTTCGACATACCAGGTACGTACCCTAATTTCGAGGGCTAAATTTCATAAGAAGGGGAGGTTGTAAGACCCCAACTTTTATAAATAAAGATGAATTTTCTATAAATATCATTTTTGAATATTATGGAGTTAATTTGATATAATGTTATAGTTGTGGGTAATATTTATAAATTTTGCAAAGTACGCAAGTTGTTATGTAATATTCGATTGGTCGGTAAATATTCGTTTTAACAGGGAATATTCGTACAACGGCACAATCATTGATGGACCCCACAACGGAATTATTGTCGGATTGAGAAAACGACAAAAATATTTTATTAAAAATAACGGCGAAAGTTTTACCATTGATACTGTTGAACTACTCGGTAGTAAAAGTACAGTAACACGTGTGGTTGTATAGTAGCACACGGTATTGATTATTAATGCTTATGTGAGAAGTCACTCAGTTTGATTCAATTATTGTCAGTTAATAATATGAATTATTTAGCGATAATGAAGTTTTGTTTTATTCGTATTATTAACGCAATAAAATAGAAACATCTTTTTATATAAAATAGAATACTTTATTAAAGTTATTCTATAAATAGAATATATTATATTTTATTTAAAAGATTTTTCTTTAAATATGGACCGTCAGATTAAAGTAATCAATCTGGACCGTTCATGGATTAGTTACTATGCATTCCATTTTTCTATAAATAGTAGCTCATTCCTTCATTATTTCTTACGAATTCACTGAACTCTAGAGAGAGAAACTATAGAGAGAGAGAAGAAAAGTATTCTGCTACTTAACTACTTCCTTATTTCAGTTCTTCTTTAAAACGGTAAAGGGTGTTATTCTTTCTTATTCATAAAGAGAACTTTTGTTATTCCATTTCTTATTATTTTGTTGGAATAACCTGTATACGCGGTCCACCCTATACTTGGTGACATTCTTCTATTATTCTGTTGGAACATCCTTTCTGTGTTTTACACTGGACCTGGTTCCGTCTTGTTATTATTCTGTTGGAACATCCTGTCTGTGTGTTTTACACCGGACCTGGTTCCGTTTTTATTATTATTCTGTTGGAACATCCTGTCTGTGTGTTTTACACCGGACCTGGTTCCGTCTTGTTATTATTCTGTTGGAACATCCTGTCTGTGTGTTTTACACCGGACCTGGTTCCATTATTTATTATTCTATCGGAATATCCTGTCTGTGCGTTTACGCCGGACCTGGTTCCATTATTTATTATTCTGTCGGAATATCCTGTATGTGCGTTTACGCCGGACCTGGTTCCATTATTTATTATTCTGTTAGAATAACCTGTCTGTGCGGTCTATCGCATGCCGGGTGATTTCTTTTGTTATTCCATTCTTTATTATACTCAGTTGGTTAAGTTTTTAACTTCTATACTCCATGAAATTAGTGGAATATCCTTGATAATTGCGGTTCATCCAGTATCTTTTCATGAAAATATTCTTCTACGCATTCTTGAATTTTACTTCACAAAGAAGTATCATGTTGACAATTTGGACGTTGTTAATTCTTGGATAAATTAATTCTTGAACTTGTTTTATTGAATTCTTATATCATTGTCATCATCCTCATGTTTATAAAATGTTAAAAGTCATCTGTGACCTGTAGTGCATAGATGGACTTGGTATGATTATGACCAGGGATTATTCGGTATAATCATGACCGTAATGTTACAAATGATGTGGAAAAAGTCCTCATTGGCCCGTAGTGCATTGATGGACAGTTGTTGGCATGATCATGACCATTAATGAGTACACAAATATTATTGGCCCGTAGTGCATGGATAATTGTGGTCGTGATACTAAAGAATATCCTTGGCCGTAGTGCAGGGGTGATTCGATGATGTGGATTATTTTGTTAAGCTGAGTCCCAGCGATAACAATGTTGAAAAACCTTTTAAATCATAGAAGATAGTAGATTTTATTCTCTACTTGACTCTTTGAATGGATTGCTTGTTCCGCTGCAGTTAAACTTGATGTTCGTTATATTTTATCAGTTTAACACTGCTGAAGGCTAGTGATAATTTATTCTGTATTATCTTAGTCATAATATTTTTTACTGGGCTAGTTGAGCTCACCCTTTCTTTCACTGTTCTCTTCAGGAAATGAGAATATAGTTGGGACGAGTCGGGGAACGGAGTGATGGACCAGATGATAGTATTAGTAGTCCTCACTATTCTGTTAAATAGTGTGACAATAATTATAATGAGGACTCCTTTTGAGTTTGTGTAGTCTTTAGTAGACAATAATTGTATTCAAACTCACAGTTATATTTTGTCGTATTGTACACGACAGTTGTATTAGTAAGTTATATTTGTATTCTGTACCATGTATCTGACGACCCAAGATGGGTGATGTGTCACGAGATGATGGTAGATTTGATATCAATTAAACTTGGGGAATTCGATATCATATTGGGAATGGATTGGTTATTGTATGGGGCATTAATTGATTGCCAAAAGAAATGTGTCAACCTTATGACTCCATCAAAGGTGGTGTTTTATGGTAGCAAGTCACCTCGACAAGCAAGTTGTCTGACGGTGATGCAAGCCAAGAAGTTACTAAGACAAGGATGTGTAGGATACTTAGCCTACATAGTCGATACACAGAAGAAAAGTGCGAAGTTAGAAAAGATACCGATCATTAGAGATTTTATAGACGTATTTCCAGACGATTTGCCTGAACTTTCGCCAGATCGAGAAATCGAGTTCGTGATTGATTTAGCACCAGGAATGGCCCCGATATCTAAAGCCACATATAGAATGGCCCCAATAGAGATGAAGGAGTTGATGGTACAGTTGCAAGAATTATTAGATAAAAAGTATATCCAGCCGAGCGTATCGCCATAGGGAGCGTCAGTGTTATTTGTTAAGAAGAAAGATGGATCAAGGCTCTGCATTGATTACCGAGAATTGAATAAGGTCACGATTAAACAAGTCGATGACTTGTTCGATCAACTGAAGGGAGTGAGATATTTCTCAAAGATAGACTTGAGGAGTGGTTATCATCATCTGAAGGTGAGGCCAGAGGATGTACCGAAAACAACATTCAGAACTCGGTATGGTCATTACGAGTTTCTAGTTATGTCATTTGGTTTAACTAATGCACCTGTAGCGTTCATGGATTTGAGGTGTTTAAACCATTCTTAGATAAATTTGTAGTGGTGTTTATTGATGATATATTGGTGTATTCTAAGTTCAAGGAGGAACATATTGAACACTTAAGGGTGACGTTGGAGATATAGAGGAGAGAGAAGTTGTACGCTAAATTCTCGAAATGTGAGTTTTGGTTAAAACGTGTGCAGTTTCTTGGGCACGTTATTAAAAAAGATGGAATCTCGGTAGATCCATTGAAAGTTGAAGCTGTAATAAATTGGGATCAAACGAAGACACCGTCAGAAGTAAGAAGTTTCTTGGGATTGTCAGGTTACTATAGGCATTTTATACAAGACTTTTCCAAGATCGCAATTCCGTTGACGAATTTAACCAGGAAGGCAGTTAAGTTTGTTTGGACGGAGAAGTTTGAGGAGAGTTTTTAAGAATTAAATAAGAGATTGAGTTTGCCTAATGATACAGGGAATTTTGTGGTATTGTGGTATTCAGTGACGCATCGCATAAAAGACTAGACTGTGTGCTTATGCAGAACGACAAGGTTATTGCGTATGCATCACATCAATTAAAAGATTACGAGAAAGGGTATTCGACTCATGATTTGGAGTTGGCTGCGGTGGTGTTTGCTCTGAAGATTTGGAGGCACTATCTTTATGGAGAGAGGTGTGAGATATATACAGACCATAAAAGTCTGAAGTATATTATTACGACTGCGAGATTCTTTATCATCTCGAAAAGGCAAATATTGTTGTCGATGCCTTAAGTAGAAAGGGACGGGAGAAATTAATGATGTTGACTGCTCAGGAAAAACTTGTAGCAGAAATGGCCAAGATGGAGTTGGAAATTAAATATTCGACAGAATCAGATGAAAAATTATTCCAGATAGGGAGCAGTTCAATTTTGGTGGATAAGGTGAAGAATGCACAATTTTCGGAAAGTGTCTAAAGGCGAGGAAGACAAATTTAAAGTTGATTCGGAAGGGTTACTTCAATTTGAAGGGAGAATTTGGGTTCCTCCAGTACCAAAAATTAAAGAGGAAATTTTGAGTGAGGCTCATAACTCAAGATATTCGATTCACCCTAGAAGTATGCAAATGTACCAGGATCTCAAACATCATTTCTGGTGGCCGAATACGAAAAAGGATGTTGCTGAATGTGTGGCGAAATGCTTAACATGTTAGAAAGTTAAAGTTGAATATCAAAGACCAAGTGAATTGTTGCAACCGTTAGAGATACCAGAATTGAAGTGGGAGCATATCATAATAGATTTTGTGGTAGGTCTTCCAACGACCCAGCAAGGTTACAATGCGATCTGGGTGATTGTTGATCGATTGACGAAGTTGACACACTTTTTGCCAATAAAGATTAGATTTAACCTAGATCGGTTGGCAAAACTGTACGTGAAGGAAATTGTGTCAAGACACGGTGTCCCGGTGTCTATTGTATCAGACAAGGATCTATATTTCACATCAAATTTCTGGAAACGACTATAGGAATGCTTGGGGATGCAGTTGAGAATGAGCACATCGTATCATCCTCAAAATGACAGACAAAGTGGGAGGACAATCCAAACATTGGAGGATATGCTCAGAGCATGTATTATAGATTTTAAAGGGAATTGGGATGACCATCTACCATTGGTTGAGTTTGCCTATAATAACAATTATCACGCAAGTATTGGCATGCCGCCTTACGAAGAGTTGTATGACAGGAAATGTAGAACTCCGTTATGTTGGGACGAAGTTGGAGAACGTCAACTATTAGGTCCATAATTGGTACAATAAACTGCTGAAATAATCAAGGTGATTTGAGGAAGATTGACAGGTGCACATGATAGGCAGAAGAAATATGCCGATCAACATCGACAAAATTGAGAATTTGATGTCGGTAGTTTTGTTTTCTTGAAAGTCTCTTTGGAAAGGGAAAATTCGATTTGGTAAAAAGGGAAAACTAAGCCCTAGGTTTATAGGACCTTTTGAAGTGCTACAACGAGTTGGTGAAATGGCATATGAGGTAGCTCTACCTTCGGAATTAGAACATATTCATAACATTTTCCATGTTTCGGTGTTAAGGCCATATAAGCCCGATTATAAACATGTTATAGAATATGAACCATTACAGTTTGAAAAAGATTTGTCTTATGGAGAAGTCCATGTTTAGATTATTGACATGAAAGAGCAAATACTAAGGAATAAAGTGATACCTTCTGTTAAAGTAATTTGGAGAAACCACAATGCTGAAGAAGCTACGTGGGAACTTGAAGATGTTATGATAAAAAATTATCCTCAGTTATTTGCTTAATCTTGTATAACGATTCTGGGGACAGAATCCTGTTAAGGAGGGGAAAATGTAACGAATGAGTTTACTATACTGAGTTGTGATTCTGGGGACAGAATCCTTTAAAGGAGGGAAGGATGTAACGAACAAGAATTTTGTAATTTAATTTTAAATATTTATTGAATTAAATAAAGATTTTATTTGATTTATTTATTGAGATAAATAAATAATTGATGAAATTATGGTCTAATAGTTTAGTTAAAATGTGTTATAATAATTAAATTAATAAATGATAATTTTATGATTTGAAGATTTAATTTAATGAGATAATTAAGTTAAATGAATTATTAAATAATTATAATGTTGTTCTAATTTAATTTAATAATTAAATTAGAGGTTTATTAGTTTGTGTAATATAATTATAATTTATAATGAAAATTATAATTATATGACAAATGTTAATTTAAATTATTAATATTGAATTAGTTGTATAATGAGTGTGACAAAATGAACCATATAATATAAGTGTTATAAAAATAAATTAAGGAGGGGAATTTTAGTGTAGCCAAACATGACCTTGTGGCCTTTGGCGTAATATAATTGATAGGCTCTTTATTTATTTTTTAACTGAAGAGTACGTGGGATATATACATCAGTTTATTTAGTTTGCGTATTATTCCTAAGGCTAAGTTAGAAACACAGAGAAAATACAGAGAGTTAGAGAATAAGGACAATAGGGAGAATTACAGAGAAATTGAGAGTTCACTGTGAATTGGAAGTCAAGAGGAAGAAGAAGGCTTGTTGAAACCTTGTCATCATCTTTGCTAATCTGGATTAAGGGTAATAATCTATTCCTAATTTCCTCGTTTTGATATTCTCTGTAATTGAGTTTTTGTTGGATTATTGTTTAATATGTTGATGATATGAGTATATAATATGATAATTATCATATTTAAGCAATACTTAGTGATCAAATTCATGGAAATTGGTTTGAAGAAGAAATTGTAAGTTAACAGTGTTTTATGTGTACAAAAGTGGTTTTTTTGAGGCCAAAATTGGTGTTTAATTTTTAGTATAATATGTAAATTGGTTATGAATTATGTTGAGATGTTAAGAAACAAAAAGAATGCAATTGAAATGGTGTAATTTGGTTAAGAAACAAAGATTTGGTGATTGAATTTGCTAAATGTGTTGAAATATGAAGAAAATAGCAAGAACATGATTTTAATCCTTTAAATTTGATTATGTAAGTTGTTTTAGGTGATAGAATGATTGATTGTATATATTATGTAGCTTTAGTTGAGTTTGTAGTGTAAGGGTTTGTCTGTGTTGCTGTAGAAATTAAGAAATTAGATTTTTGGTTTATAACAGTGCTGAAGCTGCTGCAGTTTCTGTCTGCGTACTGGCGTAGCTGCACCAGTACCAAAGGCAGAAACAGTGCAGCTGCGCCTGTTGGGTTTCTTGTGAGAACTTGAGAATTTAGGAAATTTTTAAAATTCTAATTAATTGGTTTAAGATTCAAAATTAGAACCTAGACAGAAAATTAGTGTATGCGTTTGATATTTTTAAGATGGAATTTTGAGGATTTCAAAATTCTGTGAATGATTTAAGTGAATTATTCATGATTAAGTGAATACGTGAATATGTGAATATATTATGTGAATATGGTTATATATGTGTGCATAATGTGGTTAAGGGTCAAGATTAGATAAGCGATATCTGTAACAAACCCCAGGTATATATTAAGAACGTCAACGTTCAATTAGAAAACCCTAGCGATTAACAAGAAACCTGAGAAACCGGTTCTGGAAACCCTAATTTTAATTTCGGGAATCTAAAACCCTAATTCAGAATTTAAAATCCTAATCTGGAAATTTAAATGATTATTATATTGCTTAAGTGCTATGAATTAATTATAATCTTAATTAGGGTAAAACTTAATTAATTAGCAAATCCTAATTTCAAATTTTTAAAACCCTAATTTCGGGATTTGAAACCCTAATTTATAATTGGGAAAAACCTAAGTGTTAATTAAATAGTTTTAATGTTAATTAGAAAATATTAATTCTAATTTTCAAGATATAGTAATTAGAAAATCCTAATCTAATTACGAAATCTAATTTCTAGATTAGAATATTATTTTTCTAATGAAAACCCTAATTCGTGGGTTATAAACCCTAATGACCATTTTAACCTTAGTTTCTTAATTAACAATTTTAATTAGGAAATACTAATCCTAATTAGCAAGATTTAAATTGTGATTAGGAAATTTTAATATAATTAGAAAATTCTAATTATAATTTAGAAATATTATTTTTTCTATTTTTGAAAAACCTAATTTGGAAATTTTAAAAATTATTTCTAAAACCTAAGGGTTCAAACCCTAAACTCTAATTGTCTCAAAACCTAAACCCTAAGGGTTTGCAACAAATGACAAATATAGAAATAAAATGGTAAGAAAATGACGAAAATGCCCTTTGTGCATTATTTAGTGTAACTTGCAAGTCTTGCCCTATTTGAGTTGGTGAGCAACCCTAAGCCTAGCTTGTGACTTTTATATCTAGCAATCTCAGCCAATTTGACAGCCCATTACATTGCATTATTACATTTTTTAGAGATTCAGAGAGAGAGAGAGATTGCCTACTTTAAATTTCATTTGTCCAAGTCCCTTTTCTCTTTAACTTTTCGAAATCTAGAGTGATAGACAGTTAAAAGTTGAGCCATGATCAAGTATTAGCAAGCCAAGAATAGGAACAAAAATCAGAAACAAAGGATCAAGCTTATAAAGGTATAAACCCTAGCTTTATAAAAATCTCATGATCTGGTGTTAGTTGTTAAGATTTGTTGTTTTAAGTTATGTTTTAGAGTGTCATTTGATGATCTGGGTTGTCAAAACTCAGATCTATATCATTTAGATGATCGAAATATAAGATTTATCAAATCTGGAAAAAGGTTGAAAAGTCGCCTGACAACCGAAAGTCAGAGCTTCTAGATTCTTCTTTGTTAATTGTTTTTGTGTTTTAAGAGTTTGTACTTGTAGTATGTTATAAGGGCTGTGATATGGAACTTGAATCAAGCCCAGATCACGTGTAGATTGAAAGTTATAGGCAATCAAAACCCGTTGACTGTTCACGAGAACTGAGTTTCTGGGCAGCCCAGAAACCCAGAACCGGCCTGACAAGCTTTTGTAAGCCTCTGATCTTGCTGATGTTTGTTTTTTTGGCCATGTTGTTGGTTAGATGTTGTAGACAGGTATAAGGACTACATAATCATGCTTTTAGATCACCAAAAATACGTAACAGAATCATAGATATCCTTGGTCAAAATAGCATTGACCATCACGACGGATGAAGATTCTGGGTAACCCAGATCTTCATCAGCCGAGTTTTCTGTCAGAGTTTGACCAGCCTTGATCTTATATATGTGTTGATGTTATTATGTTATGATGCTATGTCGTTGTACCCTGTTATGTGATCTACACTATGGAACCATTGGATTGCACAAATCAAACACAGAACTCAACTTATAAGAACCCAAAGTAGGTAATTAGCAACTGTTCTTCATTTTTGGAAAACCCAAAAATGAAGAACAACTACTGACAAGAATTGGGAGGCTTAGATCTTGCAGATTTGACATGTTTTAGCCATAACACTTGCTGGAGATTATAGTATTACAATAATACTACAATTCCATTACACTAGACTTCCCAGAAACACAATGAACAAGAAATTAAAACCGGTCAAACTAGCTACCTCGAACTCTGACAAGGTTTCTGGGTTTATGTTCAAGAACACCAAGAACACCTTATGTCGCTATAGGGCCCTTTAGCAACAATTAATTTCGGAAAATTAATATTTTAATTAAATAAATTGAATTAAATGGTTTTTAATTATTAAAAATACATAATAAATTATGAAAAATTATTTTAAAGTCTGAAAAATAGTTTTTAATTATTTTGAGTATATTTCAAAAATATTTAATATTTTTAGAATGTAAAAGGTATTTATTTATTTAATTATAATATTAAATAAATTATTTAAAAATAGTTTTAATTCATGAAAAATAATTTTTTGGTAAAAGAAAATAGTTTAAGTTATTTTTAGTGACTTTTGATATTTTGTGATGAAATTTATTAATAAATCAATATTAATGATAATTAGTTTATTTAATAACTATATTAAATAAATTATGAAAAATAGAATTAATGATTTAAAAATCATATAAAAATGATTTAAGTGTTAGAAAAATATTTTAAAATATAACTTTTGGTATTTTGTCATGAAAATATTAATATTTCAATATTAATAGCAATTATCGGATAATGAATTTAAGTATTTAAAAATCATATAAATATGATTTTTAAGTATTAAAAATATTTTATGATATTATAAATATATTATAATATTATGACATGTATTTTATTAATATTTGAAAATAAATAAATATTAATGATAAAAGAATTATGTGGTATTTAATTTATTTAAATAGAATTTTAATGAATAAAAATACTATTAAATGATAAAAATTATTACAAGCTTACGAAAAATATTTTGACTGATATTAAAATTATCTGAGATAATTGTTAACTATTAAGTCAGAGTTTAATTGAACTTAGACTCGATAAAAGTCCGACTAGACCGTCGGGACGTTAGAATTTTGTCAGAATCAAGATAGACTGCAATAGTTTGACTTGATATCGAGTCCTATGTGTGTTATAGACTGATAGGGTTATGTGTTATGTGTTTAGGTTATTCTATGTATATATATATATATATATATATATATATATATATATATATATAATAGTATTATATTGTGATGATATTATTCTAATAATGGAGATCTATATTACTAATATTAGGTCTTCGGATAAAGCGTTATAAATTGCGTAGCGGAAATCAACGGTTCAGGCAAGTTTGTTTTTACTTAACTCTACTAAGAGTTGTTTTATTCGGATAAGCTTATGGTTAATCATTGCTGGTTGCCATGAATTGTATTCTGTATATATTGCATGTATAAGTCGGGTATGAAAGGCTGATCACCTTCATTACCAGTTGGTTTCAGATATATTTGTTCATGTATAATACTTGTTCAGTCATAAATTTGTTCCTGCTAGTTCACAATTATATTGTTGAATTATAGCCAGCTTATTATTCAGACTCTTTCCATCATGATATATCGTTATATTATTGAATTTAAACTTGCTGGGCAACTTTTATGCTCACCCTTGTTTTATCATGATAAAATATTGTAGATTAAGGCAAATGCGTCGGATACAAGGAAAGGCTAAAGACAGTTATAGCGTAAAGTTAATATGTGCGATTAGATTGTAATAGTATTGTATAATATTAATGTTATTGTAAGTTCAATAAGTTATGATTTGTGTATTAAGTTAAGGTTACTCGACCTTGGAGAATAGTGTGTAATGTATTGTATAAATAATTTATGTTTATATCTTCCGTAAATAGTAATAGTGTTAGAATGACTGTACCAGATCCATGGTGATTTAGGACACGGATTTGGGGCCTTCACATTTCTAGCATCGAGCACCAACGCGGCTGCGCCGGTGCCAAGGCTTGGGAAAGGGCACCTGCGCATGATAAGGATTTAAACATGTAATGAAGTTCCATAACAGATTGTGAGTGTGTGGTGATTTTTAGATTGAAAAGATAAAGACTTAGAAAACTTTGACTTGTTAATTGATTAAGACTTGAGATGTATTTAAGGCGTGTCGATGCCTTACTAAGTTGGTGATTTCAGACCTGTATAAGGTGTTGGAGATTGGAATGTGAGATAGGTGAATGAAATGAATTTGAATGAGAATTAAACCTATAAGATTAAATGTTAGTTGAACTAATCAGTATTGCGATTTTAATGGTATATGTAGGGTATTTGGCGAACGTTTATTATACTTGAGTAGCTTACGTACGTGGCAAGTTTTCTAACTTCATTCTCTTTATAATGAATGCAAGTTTCATAACTCTATTTACTTTTTGTTGTCGAGCAAGTTCTCTAACCCTAATTTTTTACTATGCAAGTTCCTAAACCTTATGTTTGTGTTGAGCGAGTTTCATAATTTTAACTTTTGTTTCTGGCTATTCAAGCATAAATTTCCCAAGTTCATTGTTCCAAATGAGATTTTCTAACTCTTTTGAATGTAATACTTTGTATATACAATGTCTATTTAATTGTATATTGTTGATATTCAATCTTTGACTTAAGTTTCATTGTTAAATCTTATATTACCATGTTGAACGTTCGAATAGCAAATAAACCTTTATTGATTGGACTAATCTATAATTGATAAATGTTCTAAAATTCTAGAATCACTGTTAATCTATTCCAAACTAAACCTTCTTTAGTGCGGAAATTTTAAAGTCAAACTTAGATTAACAACCCTAATATAAGGGATTATGTACGCGTTAGCATTTAGATGTGTGTGCACAATACATGGTACGAAGGGCTGATCCCCCTAAGTACGTAGGGAATGGTCTGTATAGTCTAAACGACTGTTAAGGTTAATGTAAAAACACCTAATAACCGGGGACATAGTTCATGGTCTTAAGACCCTCAGATATAAATCTTGAACTTGTTTTTTATTCTTGATTCGTAGAACAAGTTCTCTATTATTCAGTATTCCTTGCTTAACCTTATGTTGTTGGTATTATTATTCTTTATATTAGTGAGCAATTGTTTGCTCACTCTTGCAATTAACACTGCAGCTAAAGTTGAGAAAGTTGAAGTGCCATCTACTAGCAATGGCAAGGACAAGATGTCTAAATGATGAAGACTTATTTAATTTTAATTACTAAATTTATGTTATGAGAATTATTTAATTATGCGATGTATTCTGCAAACTTATGTAATAATTCAAGGTTAGGTTACCTGGGATTGTTTTTAAGTTGATGTAACCTTTTAATGGGAAATATTATTGTTTGAGTTATTTAAGTTATGTCTTTATCCTTGAATATGGGCAGATAGATTTAAATTGTTTGGATAGTGAACACCAAATTCTGTGGGAATGAAGTACCCGGATTTGGAGGTGTCATAAAGAGAACCAGATTGATAATACCTTTATTCTCCCCCAATGATTTGCTTGATCAATTTGATGTGAGAACGAGATTGGTGCTAATTTACTTCTTCGATTGGTGGCAGAAAGGTTCTAACACCCCAAAATCCGGTCTATTTTTAGACCCGAATTCCGTACATCACGATCCCACTTCTTACTAAACATGCATCATTATATAGTTAAATATAACAACATACATTCTCAAATCCCAAGTTCTATTACCTTATAACCTCGTTTATTACAAATAATGATAATTACATTATTCTTTACATCTTACACGAGTTACTTTTATCAGCCACCAAGGATACATAACAGTTCATTAAACTATACATAGCTCAATTAAATTATTCTACATTACAAGTCTTCTCTTGATCTTCACGCACATTCACATACTGAATGATACTTCATCTGGATACTGCTCAGCTTAATCTTTAAGGGATCCTTAAGTTTTTTCTAACATCGTTCAATGAAAATATTTTAATTTAAAGCAAGTGTGAGCATTCAATTGCCCAGCAAGTTATAGCAGTTGAACAAATAACTTCAAGAATTTAAAAATTCCTTTAAGACTTCAATAACTGAACAAAAGTTATGAAGTACCTTGAACAATAGGAATAAATCTCGATTCCTATCATTTTAAAACATTAGTCACATACACTTTGAAATACTTTCGTTCTTCTACTTTTTCCATACACATTCTGTCTGGCTAGAATCATTAGCACAAATTTAACAATAACGGTTCATATATAAACAGAATATACTCATATTGAACAGTTCAATCAGAGAACAGTTCATCTCATAGAAACACCAAAATGTTCAAATTATGGCACAAGGCCTCATACATACTACCACCTTGTACAAATATCAAACATTTGCACATAAACAAGACTTCTCAAGTTCAACATCTGAGAAGTTTAAGAAACTAGCATTCATTTATAATATGAATGAAGTTAGGAAACTTGCCTTACGCACAGTTACAGCTTACGCTGAACTGCTCATTCTAAATCTCTATATAACACATAAGGAAATATCACGTACCCCAATTAGTCATATACTTGACTTACGCATTGGTTTACTTAACTTTACTTCTTAAGTTTTGCGTTCTTACAATCTAAGCTTACACGATCAACTTTCATTACCGTTTTACGGCGTTACGACATACAGAGATGTCTTACTCTTCATTGTCTTACGGTCAAATCATACACGGAGTGTAGGTTCTACCCGTTCAATATTCCCTTACACTCAACCCTCACGTCGTCTAAAGTGTTTAACGCTTACATTTCATTATAACATTCTCTATCCGACTTACCCTCGGACTTTTATTAATCTTATTACCGTTCGCTACGACTTTCTTGATAGTTCATATCCTACTTGCTACTTTCATCAACTTCTAAGTCATGCAAATAATGTATACTTAGAACGTTCGTCTGATGCGAATACGATTCACGAAAATTATTTACGTATTCAGCGTTCACGTTGCTCGTCTCTTAATCTCTAATTCAACCTTTACCCAAGGTTTTAATTGCTTTCAATCGTTATCCATCCCATGAACCCCATATTCATTATTCTTTCTTAATGTCGAAGCCATACGGTTCGTTGTATGCTAAGACCGATCGTTCATCGCAACTGCATTGTGTTCACAGCGTCTATACGCTTTACACTTAACTCTCATTATGACATCATAACATCGAAATGTTATACATCATCCTCATCACTCAACGTCTAAGGAATCACCATCATAGCAATCCCACACGTTCGATTCATCACGACTACGGTCCCCGGATATCGGTTACGTAATCTAGCGTTTACATTCTTCGTCTTTTAATCCCGTTAAATCTTTCTGTTCAACCTTTACTAAAGGTTTAAATCACTTTTTTTAAGTTTTATTTTATGTGAACTTTACGTTCATTAACTATCTGTACACTTCCCCCCAGAAATTGAGCAATAAAAAGCTCAACACTAGGTTTTCTCTTGCACCGGCGCTGCGGCGCCAGTTCCCTTCTTCTTTCTCACGCTGCGGTACCACTCAGCAGTGGCTAATGGCCCGGGTTGGCGCTGCGGTGCCAGCTCCCAAGGCACAGTTGGCGCTGTGGCGCTAGGCCTAGAATTTCCAAAAAAAATTCTAAGTCTTGGAAATTGGTTTAGACGCTTACTTTGAAATCTCATATCTTTCTCGTTATAATTCGGAAAGAGGTCGTTCCAAAGCCATTCTCTCCCGTATCTTATGTACTTTAACTTCCCCTGGACAGAAATTTATTCTGAATCCATTAACACGCCATTCGATTGGCTTAAACTTCATTACTCATTCATTTTATGTTATTAACGTTCTTCATCCGTTCATCCGTAATTTGGTCATCCAAACTCGGAACTCATTCGTTCTTGAGTCCACGACTCACGTTTTCTACGTTCTCTTACATTCTTATGAAACCCTACGCCTTCAGGTCATTTATATACTTTCTATTTCTCGTTCGTCTTTTACAAAATTTTTGCCATAACTTCGTTATAGCTAAGTTTAATCCGTTCTTCATGAACGTTTCTACTGTTCCTAACCAAGCAATAAGCAACTAACCTATACGCGATGGTTTTAAACTTATCCATCAACAATAATTATACTACGATGATTTTAAATTTGTTCATCAACAACATTCTTCGTGTTCTTTATGTTCTTCGTTCGTTCTTCATTTTAATAGATATTTTGATTATGATTTCACTTTTTATTAGAATTTGATGTTATAAAACACCATTCCTTACTAATATCACCGAATCGTTCATATGATACATTCGGATCGTTCAAATTCATTACGAATCTTATACTTCCTTAAGAAATTTATAAACTAAACTTCTAATTCTTATTTCTTCGTTTCATCATGATTTCAACCATATGAAATCATTCATTACATCTGATACTTCTTATTCTCATTAAGCTATGTTTTAACATAGAAAACTTAAAGAAAATTATTTAGAAGTTAGGTTTTCGGATTACCTCTCTTCTTTAATCTTCCTCCGTTAGACAAAGCGTGCACTCGGGATAGCTTTTCCTCTCCCTCTTCCTCTTCATCCGAACTCTCTCCATCTCTTAAGTGTTGGTTGAAATTTCTAACCAAACAAATGAGCTTAAGGCTTGTTTATATAGAAAACTAAGGGGCAAAATAGTCATTTTGCCCCAAACCTCCTTACTATTCCTTTGCTTAGCCACCAAGTAAAGTTACTTTACTTGGCCACCAAGTAAAGCTACTTTACTTGGCCACCAAGTGGCTGGCCCACATGGCCCATAGGTCCCCCATGGGTTATACCCATCCAATGACCCATCGGTTCGATTCGCGGTTTATTTTTTTAGTTTGGGCCTTAACATTAATTCTTATTGGGCCTATCTTGGGCTTGATTTTCATACACATTGGGCTTGACATAATCCAAGTCCAATTGGATTATACAAAGTCCATAACTCAAAATCTATTAAGACTAATCGTATTCTACTCGTTCAAATCTCGTATTCTCTTCTTATATAGTTCGTACGATATTCGTATTATACGTCGTAATAATCTTCATACTATACTAGTATAATACCTAATATCATACTCGTATTCCTCACGTATAATAACCCTAATCATTATACGTAGCCATTAAATTCTCTTATCTCACTTTTCTTAACCCTTAGGTTTTAAGTCCGCAGGCAAAAACTTCGTTTGCCATAACTGAAATTTTATTAAATATTCCATCATGTCTTAGAATTCTATCATTACGCGTTTCTCAGAAATTCAAACTCAATCTCTGAGCAGAAACGGATGAATAGTGCCCATTTCATCTTTTTCCCCCGAAATATTTTGTTCCCAAAAAATATGTATTTTCGTCTTGAAAATTCTTACTCGTTCAGTCTAGCTCGTAGCCAGAATCCTCCCGAATTATAATCATCCTAGGTTCTAGAACGATTAATAAACACATAGCACAGAATAGTATTAATAAAAATTCATTTTATTAATAACTAATTCTTTAACTTAAATTTTGGACAATCCAATTTTACCCGGGTTGTCACACTTCCCTCCTTATAAAAATTTCGTCCTCGAAATTTCATAAAACCACACCCATACCTGGGTCCTCACATTCTCTCCTTCTTCACAGAATTTTGTCTTCGAAATTTTAGCTTACTCTTCTTCTCAACTTCTCTTCAAAGAAGTTGTTATCATTCTAACATTCCCTAACCTCCATAACCTAACAAGAATCATGAAGTAGAATGAATAACGAGGAATATAAAGATTCTTTTACAACATTTAATACTTTTGTTGAGGGGTCAAATCGACCATGAACTCTTACTAGGTTTAACAACATTTCACTGTATACCCTTCTATCACGGTCCGTTTACAATCACGAAGAAGGTAAACTACTTCTTCCATACGTAGGCGATCAACCCATCGTATAACCCCATTCTGGGGTATGTTCACCTCAGACTTAATCATTAGATTCCGCACCAAAACAATTTGGCTTGGCATAACTTTTTCAAAGAAAACTCGATTTTCTTATAACATGACATACCATTTGTCTAGCCAAATCAAATAGCTTAGACCATACCAATAAATTGGGCATCAACTTGAACCATTCGTCTAGTCAAATTAATTGACATCGACTACTTCTTTAAATTCTTTTACAATTCATCAAAACGTTTCATGATGTCATGATACCGTACTTTTCACAGTACGTTGAGGACTTCGTTAGTTTATGACTTCATCATTATACATCATACCATAGCGGGTTGTTGATCATAAGATCAAATCCAACACTAGGTTTAATTGCATTAATAACTCCATCCTTTTACCATCCTTGCATCAAATGCATTGATGATATAAAATTCATTTTGATATTTCAAATCAACTTCTGTCTAGCCGAAATAATTAGCATAGACATACCAAGAATAGCTCTTTTAAAATCCGTTGGTTCAAAAAGTTGAACCAATTCTTTCCTTTTTAAAACGCACATATTAGCACGATTTCAATAAACTTCGAAATCTAGCGTTGCTAGATGACTTAGAATATCCTATTTCTCCATCTTCCTTCATTGTCTTACTTGTGACAATACTTAATCTTCTCTAACACCTTCAATGCTAAGTCTACTGAAAATACTCATTTCCAGTCTAAACATTCTTATACCCTAGTATAGTCTATCAACTTACCACACTTTATGTGTTTAGGAACTTTCCACAACCATATGTGTTTAAGAACTTATCTTCGCAATATGTAATCTAAAAACAAATTAAGGACTATCCATATGCTTAGGGCCCAGAAACATAGCATATAACTATGAGTCACAAACTTTTCATAAGTATGAGTTTCAAGAACTCGCACCTATCTTAACATTCTCTACCTATCACACATATACATGAGAAAAGATTCACCTTCTCACCATATACATATTGATAGCGCGACATACTATTCCAATGATTATCACTACCAAAAGCTAAGTGATTGTCGAACCAAACACAATTCCCTACCCATATAAAGAATTGGTCAACTAAGCCACAAATCAATATAGGAAGCTAAGCGGTTGTTACACCAAGGACAATTCTCCGCCCATACAAAGAATTGTTCAACTTAACAACTATATTGAATAAGAAGCTAAGTGGTTCTAAAACCAAATACAAATTCCCTGCCCATACAAGGAATCATACAACTCAGCTGCTGATATGAGTCCTCAATTGAAATCTTAAAACTTCTTACTTTCTCTTTACTTAATAAGAATTTTCTTTAATTCGTATGCTAACCTAACTCAATCTGAGTTCTTTTTCCCGTACTAATTCATAGTATCATTCACTTATAGCATTAGCTATATGTCATCCATCGTTTAACAGAACAATTGTTATTACGATTTACTATGATCACGTGGTGATCTTCTTCCTTAATCGTTTAACTCAACGATTTCCTTATCCTTCTTTCTACGATTATAGTCTTAGGTACTCATACCTAAGATTTATAACCTATCAGCTCTGATACCATAATGTAACGCCCCGAAATCTGGTCTATTTTCACACTCGGATTCTGTACGTCACGATCCCACTTCTCACTAAACATGCATCATTATATAGTTAAATATAACAACATACATTCTCAAATACCAGGTTCTATTACCTTATAATCTCGTTCATTACAAATAATGATAATTACATTATTCTTTACATCTTACACGAGTGACTTTTATCCGCCACCAACGATACATAACAGTTCATTAAACTATACATAGTTCAATTAAATTATTCTACATTACAAGTCTTCTCTTGATATTCACGCACATTCACATACTGAATGACACTTCGTCTGGATACCGCTCAGCTTAATCTTTACGGGATCCTTAAGTTCTTTTTAACATCGTTCGCTGAAATTATTTTTATTTAAAGCAAGCGTGAGCATTCAATTACCCAGCAAGTCATAACAGTTGAACAAACAATTTCAAGAATTTAAACATTCCTTTAAGACTTCAATAACCGAACAAAGATTATGAAGTAGCTTGAACAATAGGAATAAATCTCTATTCCTATCATTTTAAAACATTAGTCACATACACTTTGAAATACTTGAAAGTAGTATGCACACAAGCCAATCATATTTGATGATAAAACATATACTTTGTAACAATCTTATTTATTTATTAATAAAAAGTATTAATTTATTAAAGGCTTTTAATTATCTACATGATGCTGCTTTATAATATGTGATAAACCCATAGTTTTAAGCGATGCTTTTAGAATAATGATGATGATCATTCTAATGAGATCTAAATTCTTAGAAAGATTAAAACTAAAATAGTTCCCAATCGTTGGATTACTAGATTGGGGATTAGTGAATCCAGATAGATTGGTACATACGTTACTTGCTTATTGGATGAGGATGATTGATCTCATGATCATTTGTGTGGAGACACTGAAGCAAGTATGTAGGTACTTATTGGAGAATAAATACACTGAACGTGGCTCGCTAGGGAATACTTAATGGAGTTTTACTTACCTGTCAATAGGAATTCCTGTAGTGATAGTAGTACAAGTGATCCTTGGACTTGAGATCATCATAGTATCTTGTGTATGATGAGTTATACTTTGACTTATTCTTTAGGACCCTTAGGGTATATTAAAGGGTATGCTTGGGTATAATAAGTTATACATGGAGATAATGTATGATTAATAAAGAATCTACCACTTCTAGAAAAAGAAGAGAAATGTCCTATGTGATTTGATAAATGATAACTCAGTAGTCCTTGGCCAAGGCAGAATGAAATTAGAAAGGAGTTTCTAATTTGCATTATTTCGAGTTGTGCATTTAAGAGTCGAAATATATATAATTAAATAAAATAAGACTTGACAGTAATTCCATGTCTTATATTTAATTGGGACATTGTATGGTGGAAGGATTGAATTGTACGGTAACTATTTACTCAAAGGTTCTTTTATGATTAATGTTAAAATCTATATTATCTGAAAAGTCGTTAATCGCTAGGGAGGCTTATCCCTATTGTAGAATAAATATTATTTATTTAAATAAATTAATAGTTTAATTTATTTATTTAAATAAGATTAGAATTGTTCTAATTGATTTATTCACAACCGGTTTAATATGAAGAACCTAAAGGGTCACACCAAAAAAAGGAAGAATAATTATTTAAGAAGTTAATGTCATAATCGTAATAATAAGTTAAGTATATTTAATTTAATCTATGGTGAAATAATAAATTAAATAGCTTAATATTTATTATTTAAAATTTTGAAAATATTAAATATAAATTAATAAAAGGAGTCTTATTATTATTATTACTATTACTATTATTTAATTCCTAATAGAGTTTGGGAATTAATTAATAAAAGTACTCTCATATATTCCTAATAAGATTAGGAGGTTAAATTAATTAAAAAAGTTTAATTAATTATCCCTAATAAGATTAGAGAGCTTAATTAATTAAATAATATCCTATTTTCTAATTAGATTAGAAGGGTTAATTGATATCTTTATAAGAGGAGTCTGATATCAGATATCAATATCCAATTGTTGGAGAGTACACATTTTCTATGAGAGATAGAAAAACTAGGGTTTCGTCAAATGTACATCTTCTTGAATATTTCTTCTTCCTTAGTGGATCACTTCTAGAGGCCATATATTTGGGTGGCTAACATTGATCAAAGGAAGGAATCAAACCCGGTGAATTCAAGTTGAACACGAAAAAGATTGGAGGTGAACTTGTACTTGAGGAAGCTTGAATCTTCAAAGGTATGATTATTGTTCTTTATATTTTCGTTTAATTAATAATTGTGCATAAAGGATGATCCGGGTATATGGTTTATAAAATTTTAAAACTCTGCTTTTCATGCTTCCGCTTATTTTGTGCAATTTGATTGCGTCCATGTATCTTACAAACCGAACAGTGGCATCAAAGCCAAACTTTTATGCGAATTATTAATTATTTTAATTTGATATGTATATTGATATGTGTTTAGAACAATTTAATTGAGCATGATTTATTGTATAAAATTTATTTTTTTAAAAAAAAATGTGAAACCATTTTTTTTCCGCTGCTAAATCCGTGGCTTTAATGAGTCACAATTTTCATCAGAAGGAAAACTGAAGGATCACGTTACTATATATATTATATTATATATATATATATTATAAGATCATATATATATATATATATATATATATATATATATATATATATATATATATATTAATTCTTAATAATTTTATTATTAAAATAAAAGTTTATTTTAATCTTAAAATAAAAAGTTTATTTTAATTTTAAAATTAGATTTCATGCTAACTAATTAGAGTTGGAATTAGATTCTATGATAACTAATTGGAGTTGAAATTAGATTCCATGTTTCCTTAAATAAAGGAGTTTATTTAGATATGGAATAAGATTTCATATTATTAAAAATAAAGGAGTTTATTTGTGAATAGAAAAGAGAATCTGTGTTTCCTTTAATAAATGAGTTTTTTTTACTTGGAATTGAATTCCATAATTAATTAAAATAATTGAGTTTATTTTGATTAAGATTTTGTTTAAAATAAAATAGTTTATTTTATTTAAAATTGGATAAATTAAAATAAAAGAGATTTATTTTGATTTAAATTTTGATTAAAATAAAAGTGTTTATTTTTATTCAAAATTAGATTTTATGCTAACTAAATTTACCCATTAAATGATATTGAATGTTTATTATTCATGAGATGAATGTTATTTATTGATGCATATGGTGATGTGTATGATAATAAATGGGATTGATTAGGGACTATTGACCAATATGATTGGATTTTATTTTAGTTAGATGCATGAATGTATATATTTTATTAAATGGGGTCTGCGTACCTCGTCATCTCTAATTTTTTCTTAATGTAAATTCTAACTTCCTCCTATGTACTTTACCTTGACTGTTGATCAAGGTTTCTATTTATTTTAAATAGTTTTGTAATAAGAATAGTTATAATTATTTTGAAGAATTAGATATTAAGGAGCAATGAGCGCTTGAAGACCCGTTTGTAATGGAGCTCGAGTTTAAATGTAATAGTTATACTTAAATATTAATTCTTGCACCCCTACGGTTTGACCTTTTGGTTCACTCAAGTGAACCAAACTAGAATAAAAGTCCATAATAGATCCGGGTAGAATATAGTATTCTATATGTGCATGCTTATACACTATATATATATATATATATATATATATATATAAATGTAAAAAATATCTAACTTAAGTAAAAGAAAAAGTTATTCTTTTACTTTTACTTTTACATTTACTAAAGTAAAAGACTTTTGCTTTACGGAAAGCAAAAGCTGAGTGCATGCGTGCTAAACAAGATGAGACAAATTAATAACAAATCCCTCAAAATTTTTATTTATTAAGTCCTAAGCGTTCAAAGATATTTGGAATATCGAACGTCGCCTTCTAGCATGATAAAAATAATAGAGTATCAATTAATTATTTTAAGTTTGTTGTGTCACCACAAGGCTTATCGTAATTCTTTGAGATGTTAATTTTATCACATTTGATGCTTATAAAGAAAATTGAACAATGTTGTTTTGTTGTGTCATCACAAGGACAATATTTTTCTTTTTTGAATATATGGAGTGCTAGGTTGGACTTAACTTGTATAATTTTGATTCGGATGTGCCACCTCTTGATCAAAATAATCTAAGAGGCAAAATGAAAGGAGTTGCATAGTTGATGTAATTGACAAGAGTTGTCTACCTATTTATTTATATATAGTTTATTGTGTCACCATAAGGCTATATACATTTGAAATGAGATCCTTATTATCACTTGCAAATCTTTAATTAGATTTTGCTGAACTATATAAGTGAGGGTAATATAGTTTGATGAAAATAGTGGGAGATACCAATTTAAAATAAGGCCTAATTTATTTTGGTAATTAATAAAAGAATGTATGCTAAAATGTTGTTAATTACAAATTCATTTACAGAATTTTACAATGTCTAAATTACTATCACTATGAAACATATTAGATGCTATTTAATCGGATCGAATTAAATGGATTGGTTAAGGAATTTGAGAATAGTTCTCATGGCTGAAAAGCTATCTTATGTCCTTAATACGCCTATCCCTGAAATGGTTGCAGACAATGCCTCTGAGGAAGAGATTGCTACTTTTAGAAAGTGACAAGATCATCACAGTTGGCTCAATGCATCATTCGTGCATCCATGAGTAACGTGCTTCAACATCAGCATGAAACTATGGATATATGCTCCTACTATATTCCTGCACATCAAGTAGTTGATGGTGAGGAAAGTAGGACTGATAGATATCAGATATCTAAGGAGCTCTTCCGATCTAGAATGACCGATGACACTACAGTACAGATAAAAGTCCTTAACATTATCAATTTGATTTATCAATTAGGACACCAGGTTTTGTCATGGATGGAGAGTTGAGACAAGATTTGATCTTGCACTCACTCCCGGACTCCTTTCACAATTGTTGTGAATTTTTTTCATATGTACAAGCTAGATATCAGCCTCGCTGATTTGCTTAACATGTTGAAAAATGTTGAGAGTCACTTTCCAACTAAGAAAGACCATGTCTTACTGGTAGGGGCCAAAGGATCTTCTGAAAAGAAGAACGATTCAAAGAAGGTAACTAGAAAGGCAAAAACAAAGGATAATAAGAGCAAAACTGATACGGATAGCAAAGGAGTTTGCTTCCACTGCAATAAACCTGGACACCAGAAAGAAACTACAAGAAGCATCTTGCAGAGGCTAACCAGAAGAAGCTTAGTGAAGCTTCGGTTACAAATATAGTTTTTGTTCATGATTAAAATAACTTTTTCTTTAAGTCAAGTTTTTACTTGGGTATTGGATACTGACTTTGGTTATCATAAATATAGATTTATGAAGGGATTCAGCAGAAGTAGAAAGCTAAACAAAGATAAGTAATCCTATGTGTGGGAAATAAAGCAAAGGTTGCTGCATTAGTCATAGAAACTTATAGTTTAACACAGCCTACTACCAAGTCTATTAAGTCAATAAGTTGTTATTGTATTCCAGTTCTTGTTAGAAACATTATTTCTATTTTATTGTTGGACAATGATATCTTTGGTATTATATTTAAGAACAATTGTTGTTCTATTTATAATAATAATGCTTTGTATAGAACTAGAATATTACTTAATGGATTTTGTATACTTGACTTACGTGAAAAATTATTTTGTAAATTAAACGATATAAGAAAATGAGATTATCATTCAAAGAGTTTAATGTGTGTATTTGCTGAAATACAAGTGTGAATTATTTGAAAGATTCAAAGAATTCAGAAGTAAAACTAATTTTAAAAGTATTAAGATTTTTTTATTAGATCAATGAATAAATACTTGTGCAATAAGTTTTTAGATCATCTCAAATGATTTTCTCACAATGGACGCCTCCTGATACGCAATAATTGATTGATGTATCTAAAAGGAAAAATCGTATCTTATTGGACATGGTGCGGTTCATAATGATTTTACCGACATTTCAGTATCCCTCTAGGGTCATGCCCTAGAAAAGACTGCATATCTACGAAAAGGTAACCTTAAAATCCGTCCCCAAGACTCCATAAAAGTTATGGACAAGGAAGATTCCTAATCTTAAGTATGATAAGATAAGGGATTATCCAACTTATGTGAAAAGGTTTCAAAGGATAAGCTTGGGACAAAATTTGACAAGTACAGATTTGTGGGACATCCTAAAGTAAGTTTAGAGTATATGTTATATAATCCTACTAAGCAAAAGGTGTTTTTTGTGAAACACGCTACCTTCTAAGATAAAAGTGTTTATCATTAAAGGGGCTAGTGGGAGGATAATAAATCTTGAAGAGTTTAAGAACCACAAAACACTATAAGTCAAATAAGAGAAACCTGTAGATAGAACTATTGTACCACAACCGAATCGTAAATCTGGAATAGTACCGAAGATACCTGGGAGGTATGGATTCATCATAGATGATGATGATGATGTACGTATCATAGAAGATGATGATCTAGTTACATACGATGAGGTAAGAGTTGTAGACACTCAGAGAAATGAATTGAAGCAATGTTCTCAAATATGGAACATTCATTTTGATTAGACAATCAAAAGAGTTTGATTTTTATCAAAAACAAGAATGAATCTAGTGTGTACAAAAGGGTCAGTGGGAGCGTCGTTGTGACGCCCCCAAAATAGGTATACATCACCTATTCTGAGTCGCCAAATACATGGTACAGAATACAAATACAATCTTAAATATACAATATGAGCTGTGAGTTTTAATACAAATATTGTCTTCTAGACAGTATTCAAACTCAAAATAAGTCCTCATAGAATAGTGAGGACTACTAATGCTATCATTTGGACTGTTACTCCGTTCCCCGACTAATCCCTGCTACGTTCTCATTTCCTGAATAGAACAATGAAAGTAAAAGGGTGAGCTCAACTAGTCCAGTAAGAAATATTATGACTAAGATAATGCAGAATAAATTATCGTTAGCCTTCAACAGTGTTAAACAGATATAATATAACAAACATCAAGTTTAACTGCAGCGGAACAAGCAATCCATTAAAAGAGTCAAGTAGAGAATAAAATCTACTATCTTTTATGATTTAAAAGGTTTTTCATCACTTTTATTGTTGGGACTCAGCTTAATAAATAATTCACATCATCCTTGCACTACGACCAAGGATATTCATTAGTATCACAACCACAAATTATTCATGCACTACGAGCCAAGGATATTTGTGTATTCATCAATGGTCATGATCATGCCAACAACTGTCCATCAATGCATTACGGGCCAATGAAGACTTTTACCACATCATTTGTAATATTACGGTTATGATTATACCAAATAATCCCTGGTCATAATCATACCAAGTCTATCTATGCACTACAGGTCACAGATAACTTTCAACATAATATAAACATGAGGATGATGACAATGATATAAGAATTCACTAAAACAAGTTCAATAATTAATTTATCCAAGAACCAATAACGTCCAAATTGTCAACATGATACTGCTTTGTGGGGTAAAACTCAAGAATACTCGGAAGAATATTTTCATGAAAAGATACTGGATGAAGTGCAAATATCAAGGATATTCCACTAATTTCAAAGCTTTAACCAACTGAGTATAATAGAATATATGAAACTGCAAATAGATTTTCGCCCACCATGCGGTAACCCACGTAGACAGATCATTTCTATAATTTAATAAGGAATGAATACAAAGGATCATTCACCATGCATGTGATAATCCACATAGACAGGTTATTCTAACAGAATAATAAAGAATAGAATAACAGAAGAATTCACCATGCATGCGATAGACCGCACAGACAGGTTATTCTAACAGAATAATAAATAATGGAACCAGGTCATGCGTAAACGCACAGACAAGATATTCTTACAGAATAATAAAGAATGGAACCAGGTCATGCGTAAACGCACAGACAGGATATTCCGACGGAATAATAAAGAATGGAATAACAATAGAATTTCACCATGTATACGGTACTTCGCATAGACATGTTATTCCAACATAATAATAAAGAATGGAGCAACATCTCTTACGAGTATTGGAAGGAAAATAATTCTCTTCATGAATATGAAAGAATAATACCCCTTACGAGTACAACAAATAATATCACTTACCTTAGAAGAAATTGGATATAGGAATAGTGAAGTAGCAGAATACTTTTGTTCTTCTTTTTCTCTATAATTTCTCTCTCTAGAGTTTCAGTGAATTCGTAAGAAATAATGAAGAAATGAGCTTCTATTTATAGGAGAATGGACTGAATAGTAACTAATTCATAAACGGTCCAGATTGATTTACTTTTAAACGGACGGTCCATATTGATTTACTATGCAGTATTAATAAAATATTCTAATAAAATAAAATCTTTTAAATAAAATATAATATATTCTATTTATAATCTAATAAAACGAATAACTTTATAAAAATATTATGTTTTATATAAAAAGATTTTACTATGCAAATACTATGCAGGCACTATGCAAATACTATGCATAATAGAATATTATATATTCTATTTATAGTCTAATAAAATAAATAACTTTATAAAAGTATTCTGTTTTATATAAAAAAAAATTTACTATGCTAATACTATGCAGACCCTATGCAAATACTATGCATTAGAATATTATATATTCTATTTATAGTCTAATAAAATAAATAACTTTATAAAAGTATTCTGTTTTATATAAAAAGTTTTCTGTTTTATTACATTTATAATAATAATAAAACAAAACTTATCACCTTTATTATAATTCACAATATTAATCGACCAGGTCGTTCCCAGGAAAGAGGGAGATTTCCAATAAGGATTTCTCCCTATTGACGCGCAATTAGGTGACCAAACCTCTCCTTGGCAGAACTTCTAGACATTGTTAATATTACAAATAATAATATGAATAACTTTGCCGTCTCAATTATTGATTTAATAACATAACATATTATACAGATGCTACTATGACAATAATTGAATCAATAATATGAGAGATATGATGCAGCAATTACTGTATCAATAATTGAGTATAACTGAGCGACTTTTTACGTAAGCATCAATAATCAATACCGTGTGCTACTATGTAACAATGCGTATTACTGTACTTTTACTACCGTTCAACAGTTTTAACGGTAACACTTTCGCCATTATTTTTATAAAAAGATAATTCTGTCGTTTTCTTACTACGACAATACTTCCGTTGTGGGGTCCACCAATGATTATGTCATCGTACGGATATTCTCCGACAAAAAGAATATTCCCCGACCAAATGAATATTATATAATAACTTGTATACTTTACAAAATTTATAAATACTACTCACAACTATAACACTATCTCAAATCCACACTATAATATTAAAAAAAATATTTCGAGAAAATTAAATCTTTATTCATAAAATTTGGGGTCTTACAGTTGTGATATTTCTAGTATTATATGTTGATATACTGCGGATAAAGAATAACATATCAATGCTACAATCAGTAAAGATAAAGTTGTCTAAACATTCCTCCATGAATAATTTGGGAAGAGTATCTTAATTGGGGATACAAATCTACATAGATAGATTTAAGAGGATGCTCTACTTAACTCAAGGAACGTATATTCATTTCATGCTAAAGTCGTTTAACATGACAAACTCCAAGAGATGTCTCATGTTGATGAGTCATAGAGTGTATCTCTTTTAATAGTCCCCATAGACTCCTGAAAAGAGAGATCGCATGAGTGACAATCATGTATTTGAAATATACGAGACCTGATGATGATCGGTCATATTCTGGAGAAGATCACTATAAGATAGTAAAAAACATCTTAAAGTACTTAACCGGCACTAAGGATGTGATTAAAATTTATGATGGGCCTAAATTAAAACTAGAGTGCTTAACAGACTCAAGTTTTTTAGATAAACCAAGACGACAAAAAATCTACTTTAAGGTAAAGGGTTACGTTGAACAGTGGTGCAGTGAATTAGAAAGGTTCCAAACAACAAAGAGTTGCTGGTTTAGTGATAAAAACAAAGTATATAGCTATAAATGAAGCTGTTAGTTAATTATTTGGATGAAAAGCTCATTACAGAACTAGGAATAGTTCCTAAGTCTCATCTTAGATCTAAACATGTGTTGTGGCACTTTTATTTGATTATAGAAATCATTGAAAGATGGGAAATCACTATAGAGATAGTGGACTCTCAAGAACAACATTACATATCCATTAACTAAAGCTTATCCAACAGCAGGATAATCGTCACTTATAGAAGAAGGGTATGAGATACCATGGCGATTAGCTTTAGTGCAAGTTGGAGATTGAAAGTAGTATGCACACAAGCCATGTTTGATGATAAAACATATACTTTGTAACAATCTTATTCATTTATTAATAAAAAGTATTAATTTATTAAATACTTTTAATTATCTACATGATACTGCTTTATAATATGTGATAAACCCATAGTTTTAAGCAATGCTTTTAGAATAATGATGATGATCATTCTAATGAGATCTAAATTCTTAGAAAGATTAAAACTAAAATAGTTCCCAATCGTTGGATTACTAAATTGGGGATTAGTGAATCCGGATAGATTGGTACATACGTTGCTTGCTCATTGGATGAGGATGATTGATATCATGATCATTTGTGTGGAGACACTAAAGCAAGTATGTAGGTGCTTATTGGAGAATAAGTACACTGAACGTGGCTCGCTAAGGAATATCTAATGGAGTTTTACTTACCTATCAATAGGAATTCCTGTAGTGATAGTAGTACAAGTGATCCTTGGACTTGAGATCATCATAGTATCTTGTATATGATGAGTTATACTTTGACTTATTCCTTAGGACCCTTAGGGTATATCAAAGGGTATGCTTGGGTATAATAAGTTATACATGGAGATAATGTATTATCAATAAAGAATCTACCGCTTCTAGTAAACGAAGAGAAATGTCCTATGTGATTCAATAAATGACAACCCAGTAGTCCTTGGCCAAGGCAGAATGAAATTTATAATTTACATTATTTAGAGTTATGCATTTAAGAGTTGAAATATATATAATTAAATAAAATAAGACTTGACAGTAATTCCATGTCTTATATTTAATTGGGATATTGTATGGTAGAAGTATTGAATTGTACGGTAACTATTTACTCAAAGATTCTTTTATGATTAATATTGAAATCTATATTATTTGGAAAGTCGTTAATCGCTAGTGAGGCTTATCCCTATTGTAGAATAAATATTATTTATTTAAATAAATTAATAGTTTAATTTATTTATTTAAATAAAATTGATTTATTCACAACCGATTTAATATGGAGAACCTAAAGGGTCACACCATAAAAGAAAGAATAATTATTTAAGAAGTTATTGGCATAATCGTAATAATAAGTTAAGTATATTTAATTTTATCTATGGTGATAGAATAAATTAAATAGCTTAATATTTATTATTTAATATTTTGAAAATATTAAATATAAATTAATAATAGGAGTCTTATGATTATTATTACTATTACTATTATTTAATTCCTAAAGGAGTTTGGAAAATAATTAATAAAAGTACTCTCATATATTCCTAACAAAATTATAAGGTTAAATTAATTAAAAGAGTTTAATTAATTATTCCTAATAAGATTAGGGAGCTTAATTAATTAAATAAATTTAATTAATTAAATAATACCCTATTTTCTAATTAGATTAGAAGGGTTAACTGATATCTTTATAAGAGGAGTCTGATATCAGATATTAATATACGTGATTCCAATTGTTAGAGAGTACACCTTTTCTATGAGAGATAGAAAAACTAGGGTTTTGTCAAATATCCATCTTCTTGAATATTTCTTCTTCCTTGGTGGATCACCTCTAGAGGCCAAACATTTAGGTGGCTAACATTGATCAAAGGAAGGAACCAAACGCGGTGAATTCAAGTTGAACACGAAAAAGATTGGAGGTGAACTTGTACCTGAGGAAGCTTGAATCTTCAAAGGTATGATTATCGTTCTTCATATTTTCGTTTAATTAATAATGTTGCATAAAGGATGATCCGGGTATATGGTTTGTAAAATTTTAAAACTCTGATTTTCCATGCTTTCGCTTATTTTGTGCAATTTGATTGCGTCCATATATCTTACAAACCTAACAATACTTTCATTCTTCTACTTTTTCCATACACATTCTGTCCGGCTAGAATCATTAGCACATAATTAATAATAACAGTTCATATATAAACAGAACATACTCATAGTGAATGGCTCTTGGAGTAATCTGTTACTCCTTTTTCTCTTTGGGGTTTCTGCAGTTGATACTTTCTCTTCTCCTGTTCTATGTTTCTTGTTGTCAGTAGAGAGACTGCTTGGTGGAGCCTCTGTATTCTTTACACTCTTAGACTTCTTCTTTGCAGGTGTGACTGCTACTGGTACAGAGTCATCAGATTGAGAGCTTTCCACCTCTTGTGCCTTCCTCTTCTTTGCAGAGAACTTGTTGCTGCTCCCAGTTGTTATTAGCCTCATGTTTTCCTTTGGATTTTTCTTCCAGTTTACAAACAGCTGTGGATACATGACTTTATGGACGTTTAGTTGTTCTCCCTCATCATCCTTAATCTTGCTTCCCAGTTTGTTCTTCAACATAATACTCAACAGTCTTCCATAAAAAACTTTTGTAAGGGGTTTATCTGTAGATTTCTTCATCTCAGCCTTCTCCACCCATTTGGTCAGCCAATCAATTAGAAGGGCTCCGAAGTTCATCTGTTGCTTCATGACGATTGCATTCATGACTCTTAATTGCAGATCATTGACTGTATCATGTGCGTTGTCTTTGCACAAGATTCATTTTCCTGTAATCTTTGCCAGAAATTCAAATTCTTCAGGAAACTCTTTCTTCTTTATATCCTTCAGATTTACGTTCCTCTTGTAACACATTAACCTCTTGCCTTCTTCAATGTCAACTTCGTCGAGGCTTATCAGACCTTAGTTGGGAAACCCTAGACATTGATTGATGTCTGATGCCTTTATCTTCATACTTGCTCCTTTGACCTTCGTGGACAGAAGCCCAGAATCTATTGATGCATTGGAGTAGAACTGCTTCATTAGCTCTGTATAGACTGGAGTGTCGGCCTCCAAGCACTCAGAAAACCCAGCTTTCCTTACGAGCTCAAGTATGTCCTTGAACTTCTTTTCTAATCTTTCGAACTTCTTGAAGCCAAGTTGGATTCCGATTATAACTCGCCATTCTTCTATTATGAGGGTTCGAAATATATGGGTATTTGGTTTCAGACTTCTTATGAGAGATAGTTGAATGCGATTTGGGCGAATCTAGAGGTTTGATGGATTTAGGCTTTGAAGAGGGTTCTAGGGTTTGAAAAAGATAGGGAGAGAGGTTCAATAGCTTTTGGTAACTGTTTTGAGATTTAAATTTGTCTTTATGACACTTCCTTCTGACTCTGCATAAGCTATGATGTGTTAACCATTCATTGGTTGCACGATGCCCAGTAAGAAACTGTAACTCCCCATAAACTTTTCAGTTTGATGTTCCCTTTAAGAAAATAGATATTACTGACGTGAATTGATCGTTGACCTTTTCACTACATAGAGTAGCTTGGTGAGGTAGCTATGGACTCTACGATTTTCTTTGTCGACTCAATGATCTTCTTCTATGAGATGCTGCAGTGGATGGTTTGACACTAATCCTCATCTTGAAACTGCATAGCTTAACTACTGATGTACTTTATGAAGGTTTGGGCACTCAACTTCTGAGGTCAGTCTGTAGGACATCTTTCCAATCGGTATTCAAACTTATCTCCTCATGATCTAAATGGTTGAACATTTGTCTAGTTCTTTCGAGCTTCCCATGAGCTAGTATATCCTTTGGGAAGACTGCGATCGTCGAGCCTACTCTATGATCGTTGAGGTTGCACTACTATCGTCGAGTTTACTTCAGAATCTACTCTACGATCGTTGTCTGACCTGTCCTTGAGATAAATTTGACTAAGCAATCCTTCTGGGTTAAGGTAGCTCAGGAAGGGCCAACCTCTTAAAGTGAACTAAGGGTCAGGTTTGTCCCTGAGGCGCTTTCGAAATGAAAAACTTTAGAAGTGGTTAGCACTGATATCTCATTTGACCTTTTCTGCTGGGGAGTTCACCAACCAACTCTAGACATTTGCATTGGCGGTAATCGTGGTGTCCTCCTGCTCTTATACTACGATCATGTGTTTGATTGTAGGCGCTTCACGATTTTGAGTTAGGTGATTAACAAGGTTATCAGTAGTAAGTTTTGAGACGTTCCTACTGACTATGGATCTTTATTTGGTTCATCAGCCACAAAGTTTTGGGACTCTATAACTGGTACATTGCTTCATAGTATATTTCTAATATTTTTAGTGCTGCTGTTCTTTAGCGGATCACTGTTCCCCCATAGTTGATACTATCTTCTAAGAGAGGTGTGAGTTCTTCTTCTTCATGTGCATTAGAAGGTTGCCTTGCATATCTCCTTCTGATCACTCTACAATAGTTTGACAGAACTACGAACGTAGTCTTTTTTGACGGTTTGTACTTGTGGAGTTCTGCATCTGTAATGAGTTCCTCACGATTAATGTTCGATGATCCTCTGTTGTGAACTTCCTTAAGGATTCTTTTAATATGATATGCTTTGCGTGATTGAGCATATAAAACCCTTTTTATCTTAGGGTGAATGGTCTGCTTCCATATAGTTATCAGCATTCATGTTAGCTCAGCAAGTCTTTAAGGACAGGCTTTGACAAATAGGAGTTTTGTCAGAGACCTTTCTGAAATGTCTTAAGCATTCTGCTGGTTGAATCTTCTTGACTGAAGTTTTCTGCTTCATCATTCCTTAGTGTGGTCAGATAGACCAGGGTGCAGGTTAGATAAATTTCTATTTTTGGTACCCATGGTTAAATGGGTCCTACCAGGTTAGCCTTCAAAATCCCTATTCCTTATATAATAGAATTATCATCATCTTGATCACCAACAATCATATTCATGCATGTAACTAATTTAGATATTACATTTTGAGATGCATGATGATGAATGTGTGTAAGATTAACCATTTAAATAAAACACTCTTTTTCTTTGATGGTTTCATTGTTTACTTAGTTATGTTCACAAGTTTTAAATGTTCACGGAGTGAGAATCAACTCTATAACTTATTTGCATCTAGTTGATTCATGGAGGTGATCAGTTTCTATGAATCTTCAAGATACTCTTGTAGAACTGATCATACTCTATGTGTTATCAAAAACATAGAACATAGGTTTGAACATACATACTAACTCTGTAACGCCCCGAAATCCGGTCTATCTTCATACCCGAATTCCGTACATCACGATTCCATCTCCTTCCAAACATACATCATTATATAGCTAAATATAACAACACACATTCTCAAGTCCCAGGTTCTAAGACTTTATAATCTCTTTCATTACAAATAATGATAATTACATTATTCTTTACATCTTACAAGAGTGACTTTTATCTGCCACCAAGGATACATATCCGTTCATTAAAACTAATCTATAGTTTAATTAGACTATTCTACATTACAAGTATTGGCTTGATCTTCACGCACATTCACATACTGAATGACACTTTGTCTGGATACCGATCAGCTTGATCTTTACGGGATCCTTAAGTTCTTTCTAACATTGTTCGCTAAAAATATTTTTATTTAAAGCAAGTGTGAGTATTCAATTGCTCAGCAAGTCATAGCATTTGAACAAACAACTTCAAGAATTTAAACATTTTTTTAAGACTTCCATAACCGAACAAAGGTTACGAAGCAGCTTGAATAATAGGAATAATCTCTAATTCCTATCATCTTAAAACATTAGTCACATGCACTTTGAAATACTTTCATTCTTCTACCTTTTTTCATACATACTCTGTCTTGCTAGAATCATTAGCCTTAACAATAACGGTTCATGTATAAACAGAACATACTCGTAGTGAACAGTTCAATCACATAACAGTTCTTCTCAAATAAACACCGAAGTGTTCAAGTTGTGGCACAAGGCCTCATACATACTACCACCTTGTACATATATCGCACATATGCACATAGACAAGACTTCTCAAGTTCAACATCTGAGAAGTTTAAGAAACTAGCATTCATTTAAAATATGAATGAAGTTAGAAAACTTGCCTTACGCACAGCTACAACTTACGCTGAATTGCTCATTCCAATCCCTATATATTATATAAGGAAAATAGCACATACACCAATTAGTCATATACTTGACTTACGCATTGGTTTACTTAACTTTACTTCCTAAGGTTTACGTTCTTGTAATTTAAGTTTACGCGACTAACTTTCTTTACCGTTTTACGGCTTCATGAGATACAGAGATGTCTTATTTATACATTCATCATCTTTGATATTTTACATTCTTATATTTTTCTTATAACCTTTCTAGGACTCAGTACACATCGCGTCTCTGCTAGTAGTCCATATGGTACTCTGAGTGGTTTCCCACAAACAACCAACAAACAAGTTCCCGTCTCGTCTACACTGTCTTTCACAGTGAGTTAGATCGGTAGCCAGTTTCGTATATACCTTCGCTCTCTGAAGGAATTGTTTAGTCCATCTCCCATATGTCAATCATCAAAGGTTACGATTGTACTACAACCTAACTTTATCTTAACCTATCCGGACCATTAAACTATAATGTTCGTTAAGTCAATTCTTATTCCTTATGGCTTTCTGGCAAATAAATGCCATACCTCAGGATTAATTTCTTATCGTCTAAGTCATACAGTCGTTTGTATACTCGGAACGATCGTTCAATGTCAATACTATACGTTCATAGCATTAAACATTTTACAGTAACTTATTCATATCCTACAACGTCCGGTTCATTCGATTTGGAACGTTATCCAAGTTATAATTATTAACTCAGCTTCGTTACGTTATACATACTTGTCTTCATTATCTTACGGTCAAACTATACACGGGGTGTAGGCTCTGCCCGTTTAATATTCGCGTACACTCAACCCTCGCGTCGTCTAAAGTGTTTAACTCTTACTTTCGCTCTTTATCCGACCCATATCGGATTTTCATTACTCTTATTACCGTTCGCTACTGCTTTTTATGATAATTCATATCTTACTTACTACTTTTGTCAACGTCCAAGTCATACAACCATTGTACACTTAGAACGTTCATCCAACGCGAATACGATTCACGAGGATCGTTTACGTATTCAGCGTTCACGTCGCTCGTCTCTTAATCTCTCATTCAACCTTTACTCAAGGTTTTAATTGCTTTCAAACGTTATCCATCCCATGAATCCCACGTTCATCATTCTTTCTTAATGTCGAAGCCATACTGTTCGTTGTATGCTAAAATCGATCGTTCATCGTAACAGCGTTGCGTTCACAGCGTCTAAATGCTTTACAGTTAACTCTCATAATGACATCATAACATCGAAATGTTATACATCACCCTCGTCACTCAACATCTTAGGAATCACAATCATAGCAATCCCCTACGTTCGTTTAATCGCAACTACGGTCCCCGGATACCGGTTCCGTAATTTGCGTTTACATTCTTTATCTTTTAATCACGTTCAATCTTTGCATTCAACCTTTAATACAGGTTTAAGTCACTTGATTAAGTGTTACTTTAAGCGAACTATATGTTCTTTATCTTCCCTTACGCTTCCCCAAGAGTTGAGCAGTTAAAAGCTCCTCTCTGGGCCTTTTCCCATACCCCCGCCCCGGCGGGGGTTTGTATGCTAGAAATTCCTGCCCCGGCGGGCCTCACTCCTACTAATGAACTAAATACCCCCGCCCCGGCGGGGGTCCCTTTTGATCTTACTTTTCTTCTAAGTCTTTTACATGCTTGAGACACTTTACTTTGAAATCCCATAACTTATTCATTATAACTCGGAACAAGGTTGTTCCAAAGTCATTCTCTTCCTTATCTTACGTACTTTGATTACCCTTGGACAGAACTTTGTTCTAAATCCATTAACATGTCATTCAATTGGCTTAAACTTCATCTTTCATTCATTTTACGATATTAACGTTCTTCGTTCGTTGGTCCGTAATTCGGTCATACGAACTCGGAACTCGTTCGTTCTTAAGTCCACGACTCACATTTTTTTACGTTCTCTTACATTCTTATGAAACCCTACACATTCGGGTTTAATTACATACTTTCTACTTCTCGTTTGTCTTTTATAAAATTTTCGCCATAACTTCGTTATAGCTAAGTTTAATCTGTTCTTCATGAACGTTTCTACCGTTCCTAACCAAGAAATAAGTAACTAACTTACACGCGATGGTTTTAAACTTGTCCATCAACAACAATTACGCTACGATGGTTTTAAATTTGTCCATCAACAATGTTCTTCGTGTGCTCTTCGCGTTCTTCGCTCGTTCTTCATTTTTAATCTATATTTTGATTACGATTTCACTTTTTCTTGGAATTTGATGTTATAGATGACCGTTCCTTACTTATTTCACCGAATCGCTCATATGATTCTTTCGGATCACTCTAATTCATTACGAATCTTACACTTCCTTAAGAAATTTATAAACTAAACTTCTAATTCTTATTTCTTCATTTTCTCATGATTTCAACCATATGAAACCATTCCTAACTTCTTTTACTTCTTATTCTCATTAAGTTATGCATTTAACGTAGAAAACTTAAAGAAAATTTGTGACGCCCCCAAATTCGGACCGCCACTTGGTCACTCGAATTTGGTTCGTCGCGTGCTCAAAGTATTACCATAATAACTAAAATCACACATTCACAACGGAAGATCTAATTTAGAATAATATACAATGGTTTATTATAATTATTCTCCCAAGTCTCGCAACCTACAGTACTTAATAGATTACATAATAATATCGAATAAAGACTTTTTACATAATCCTACTTAAGCTTAAACATAGTCTGAAAACGGTCTTAATACAACATAATAGACTTAAACATAAAAGGGACAAGCTAGTCGGTAGCCTTGACCTTGCCCTTGTCTTTCCCATAGACACCTCCCTGTTCTACTTTAACTGAAAGGTTTAAATAAGCAAGAATGAGCACAAATTACCCAGCAAGTAATATACAACAAGGGTAAAGAGTTTTATAACACGAGTTTCAAATATCGAAGTATTACCTCTAAGATAGTGCAGAGTTTCAGAATAATATCATTAATAATGAATATCAACATTTCTTGGAATAAGAACGATAATTCGATGTAAATCAATAGATATATATATGAATTCAAAGACTATCAATGTATCTAACTGGATAAATAATTTATACTGAGCAGTCACTAAGGACTATTGAACATCTACTAGAATTACCAATATTAAACCGATAACCCACAATTCAAGTACTATAGATGATCAATCTACAGTACTACATGTTATGCATAACACCACAGTAATAATCTACTCATGTGTTGGGGTTTCCAATGACATACATTCCCCTTACCATAAGGGTTGTTCAACTCAGTTTTCAAGATTTCTGCACCAGTCAAATGGGTTTGGACAGTTTTATAAACATGCATATAGTCTAGCTGAATCAAATGGCATAGACACTTTCACAATATTCCATAACAATACCAAGTTCAACATGAATAATAGTTTTCTCAAGAATTTTCATAATAGCTCATTTAAACAAGTAAATAAGGTAACTTGCATTCAAAGAGATAAGGTTTGCTTACGACATTCGTCTAATAAAGTAATGCAAGAATACTTTGCACAATGTAAAGTATTGTTTAGATACTTGCACAATAAAAGTAGGGTTCGGATACTTGTCTTAAGCGTAGTTTATCCACGTTAAGAAATCAACACCTTCGAATCCTATTTATAGCGTATTATATGTTCAAGATGTTCATTAGCTAACACAGTCTTTAATCAAGCTTGACATGATTCAAGTATGCACATATGGTACAAAATCAGGTTATAGATTCATCATGAATTAAATACCTAGTTATTTCATAAGTAAATTAAGAAAGCTTAAGGTTAAGTCCTTTTTACCCATGGACCAACCTGTTACGAGGCAAACACCATCATATCATCTAAGCATCACTTATATACATGTATCAGTATTTTTAAACCACCCCTAGCAATATAGGCATCATACAAGTCAACTAACCCAAAATCTGATTTCAAACTAACCAGGTTCTGATTTCAGACTGGCGCAGCTCCGCCATGGCTAAGCCTAGGAACGGCGCAGCTGCGCCATCCCCTAGCTAAGCGTAGACTCAGCTGCTGCCTTGTGGTTTCTGTCTGGCTTGACCAAAACAATTATACATGATATATTTGTCATGTTAAAGGTCTTTTCATGCTTCTCAAGTCAATCTAGGTTCCTTCTTTCACAATAAAATTCTAAATTGATCATTTCGACTATTTAAGGCCATTCAAGGTCATGAAACCACAAAGTTTATCATGCTTGCTCTCTAAATATACAAAGTAGTTATAAAACTCATATTAGGCATGCTTGTGAGTATTCATAATACATATGTGAAGTTAGCACCGCCTTGGGTGAAAAAATGCTTCGTTTATGCTTTTCTTGAAATAATACACAAGCATGGTATATATATGTTTATATGGCATAAGTGAGTCTAAGAGTACCATCAAACATGATCATAAATGCCATATTCTAATCCTCAATACATGTTCAAAATTCGTAATTTCATTCGTAAAGCTTACTAATTAGTTCCACATGTCGATGCTTGCTTACTACTCTCATAAACACCATCTAAAGGTTTACTCATGCATTTCTAAGTCATACTAACATGCTTGCAAAGTCAGTTTACATACATGGCATACATATATATCAAGTTCGTTTTTAAGTTCCTAAATTTATTTTAAAACTCCACATCATGCTAATCTAGTCTAAGCATGCTCACATTGGTTCATATATCTATATATACCCCTTACACATGCTTGCATGCTAGTATATGTCATAATGAGTGACTAACGCTTGGCAGATTGCAAAACAAAACTCAAAACTGAATTTAGATATGGAATAAGATTTCATATTATCCAAAATAAAGAGTTTATTTTGACTTGGAATTGGATTCCATAATTAATTAAAATAAATGAGTTTATTTTGATTAAAGATTTTGATTAAAATAAAATAGTTTATTTTATTCAAAATTGGATAAATTAAAATAAAAGAGATTTATTTTGATTTAAATTTGGATTAAAATAAAGGAGTTTATTTTGATTCAAAATTAGATTTTATACTAACTAAATTTGCCCATTAAATGATATCAATATATATATTAAATGTTTAATATTCATGAGATAAATGTTATTTATTGATGCATATGGTGATGTGTATGATAATAAATGAGATTGATTATGGACTAGTTGACCAATGTGATTAGATTTTATTTTAGTTGGATGCATCAATGTATGAGTTTTATTAAATGGGGTCTGCGTACCTCGTCTTTTCAAATTTTTTCTTAATGTAAATTCAATCTCCCTCCTATGTACTTTCCCTTGACTGCTGATGTGACGCCCCCAAAATAGGTTCATTCCACCCAACCCATTCTGAGTCGCCAAATACATGGTACAGAAAATAACTACAACTTTATTATTACAATTGTCGTGCAATACAAATATTGTCATCTAGACAGTATTCATACTCAAATGGAGTCCTCATTACAATTATTGATACACTATTTTACAAAATAGTGAGAACTACTAAAACAACTATCTTGAACCATCATTCCATACCCCGACTAGTACCCGCTACATTCTCGCCTCCCGAGAAGAAAAATGGAACAAAAAAGAAAAGGGTGAGCTCAACTAGCCCAGTAAAGAATATTATGACTAAGATAATATAGAACAAATTATCGTTAGTCCTCAACAGGGAAAAATCTGATAGAATACAATAGACAACAAGTTTTAGATCAACAACTGCAGCGGAAACAATAATTCATTAGAATAGTTAAGTATAGAATGAAATCTACTATCATCTATGAATTTAAAAGTCCATCATCGATATTTTATCCCCGTAACATCAATCAATAAACATCTTGAATCAAATATTCATCTTTGCACTACAGGCCCAAGATATTCATCAGTTGGTCATGTTCATCTCAACACCTATTCATCTTTGCACTACAGGCCAAAGATATTCATCAACAGTTCATCTTTGCACTACAGGCCAAAGATATTCAGTAATATCATCATTTAGGACTGAGGATGATGAAAAATATATTTCAAAAAAAACGAATCCAGTGAAACAAAAGAACAAATATTAAGGGTTCGTACTTTAAACAATCCAAGTTCAAAAATACTTCATAAATAATCAGAGTGGAATAAAATTCAAGAATGATCAAAACATAGATCCAATCAAAAATAGGAATCATAACAGACAATCTTGGACACAGAAAAGAAAATTTAATTTTTCTATGAATAGTGTCGTATTCGTGAATAGTACCGTATACGTGAATAGTAAGTCCGACACTAAAAGATAGAAATTTCATAAAAAAATTATCATGCTTCGTGAATAGTACTCATGAATAGTAACTCGTGAATAGTAATTCATGAATAGTAACTCGTGAATAATAACTCATGAATAGTAACTCATGAATAGTAACCCCGACATGAAAAAATTTCAAATTTGATAAAAAGTTTCAACCAATATTTCGGCATAATGAGATTGAAGAAATAATATCATTTTCGAAGAAAATAACATCCCTTACCTCGAAAGAATAATACTTCTGGCTGGAATACTGGGTATAGTACTGAAGGAAACTTGTACCGTATAGCAACACTCAAAGTATCAAAATACTCACAAAATACGCTCGATATATAGAGAGAAAATTTAAGTTTCTGGTGTGATTTTCAATTCTAACCTAAGCACCCTATTTATAGAAAAATGCTTAGAACACCAAAGCAGAAAATTTATATATATATATATATATATATATATATATATATATATATATATATATTAAATTCCTACGCACCCTCTTCTTTGGTCAACAAATCAGCCACACATGTTCCAAAGACAACAAAAACGTTTTTGTTAATTAAAACAATTAAAGCTTTCAAAAAATCAGTTATTCCGGAATTTCAGAACTTCAATAATTCATAATAAATAGCCCTTTTATCAGAAAATTCGAATCTCGCAACTTTTTATAGGAAATTCAATTCTCTACAACTTTGCAGAAGAAAGTTTTTTCAAATTCCAAACAGAAATTGACCGAAATCTATAAACAGACGATTTTATAGGCTATAATCAAATTTCAGTCAAGAAATGGGTCCACCAACATGTTTAACATGTTTTTAGTATTTATTGCAACAAAAATACTCCTCCGCCTCATTTACTCATATATACCACATTCATTATAAAAATATCATCATTATTATATTTTAATAATATAATAAAATATTATTTTATTTGAAAAGATAAAATATCGATTTTCAACAATTGTCACTTTAAAAATTTTCTCCATCTATATTCACATAAAATGAATATTTTCCTCATCATATAAATCAATAATTAATTATTCACAAATAATATTACAGAATCACAATATTGACAACTAGGCAGTTCCCAGGAAAGAGGGGAATTTCTAATAAGGATCTCTCCTTACTGGCGCACAATTAGATGACCAAACCTCTCCTTAGACAGAACTTTCTAGACATTGCCAATAATATTTTCTAATAATATTATTCAGATAATATGAATTATTACTTCGATAATGGAAAGTACTGTGTAGTGACAATTATTGAAATAACAATAATATAAAATATCAACGCAGCAGTTATTGAATCAATAAAATACAATACTGAACAGTAATTACTGTAATAATTATTGAGTAGTGCCTTCTTACGTAAGAATCAATAATTGGTGCAATACCGTGTGCTACTGTGCAACAACGCGTATTACTGTGTTTTAACCACGGGTATTCTAACAGTATTAACGGTAACAACTACGCCGTTATTTATAAACAACTTATACTTGTCGTTTTTTTATCCAATCGCTTTCTGTTATGGGGCCCACAAAAGGCTGCGCCGTCGTACGAATATTCCCCGACAGCAAGAATATTCCACGACCAAATGAATATTCCCCGACAACAATGAATATTTTATAACCACTTGCTTACTTGAAATATTTGCACCTTTCACCCATAACTAACCACATTAATCAAATCAACCCTTACTATTTCAAAATAATAAATAAAGGAAATTTCATTTTATTAAAAAAAATTCGGGGTCTTACAACCTCCCCTCCTTGTGAAATTTCGTCCTCGAAATTAACGTACGTACCTGGTGTTTCGAAAAGGTGAGGATACCTCGCTTTCATTTTCGTTTCCACTCCCAGGTCATTTTCTCAATAGCATGGTTCCTCCACAAAACTTTAACTTGCAGTATGACCTTTGTGCGTAGGACATGCTTCTTCTAATCCAAGATCTTGACAGGTACCTCCTCATACGTTAAATCTTCGGCTATTTCGTCTGGTTCTAACTCAATAACGTGGTTTGGGTCGTCCACATAATTTCGTAACTTCGATACGTGAAAAACGTTATGAACACGCGACATACTTGGCGGTAAAATGAGTCTATAGGCCACAGTTCCTATTCGATCGAGGATTTCTAATGGACTAATAAATCGAAGGTTTGAGCTTTCCTCACATCGCCGATTCTCGCTTTTGGAATAACAACTTCTTGCACCTTCTTCTTCATATTCATCAGCTTCGGTGTGTAGCTTGAGCGGTTTTAACTTTATCGATTAAAGTCGATTTTACTCGTATATCATCACGTGATCCATAGAGTCTTTAACTCTATCTCTATCATTTGTAAGTCATACAAAATGGGTCTTTGTGTTAACAATATCGCACTCGTACCCGCATACGATATTCTACTTAACGCGTTAGCTACCACGTTCGCTTTTTTCAGGATGGTATTGAATGGTATGGTCGTAATCTTTAGCAGCTCGAGCCAACGTCATTGCCGCATGTTGAGTTCTACATTCCTCGCTCCATTCGAATTTTGTATCTTTTCGAGTCAGCTGGGTTAATAAAGTAGTGATTCGAGAAAATCTTTCCACAAAATCTTCGATAATAACCAACTAAGCATAGAAAGCTACGTATTTTGATTACTGACTTAGGTAGCTCTCAACTGTGACTCATATCCCAATCTTGGATAGCACGTCACAATGACACCTATCAGTTTACTACCACACAAATATGGCGTCTCCTACAGAGAGTCTGGCTTCGGTGTATTCCACAAAGGAAGTCACCAGATAAAGGCTCGGGTACCAAATTCTATAGTTGAATTTTTAACTCCTGAAATTCAATAGGAGCCATTCGGTATGAGATTTTAGAAATGAGTTTTGTACCGGGTTCAAAGTCGATACAAAATTCAATATCACACTTTGGGAGTAAGCCAAGAAATTCTTCAGGAAATACATCAGGAAATTTACTAACAATAGAAATATCATTCAAATCTGACATATTTTTGTTCAAGTCCACTAAGAAAACTTGACATTTGTTTTTTCAATAAACGAATGACTTTATGGCTTGATATGAAAGAGTTTGACTTCAATGGTTTGGTTGCTTGAATTCGAATAACAGGTTGCTTAGGAATATGAAAACTAACAACCTTACGAAAGCAATCAATTTTGGCATGATGAGTAGTTAATCAATCAATCAATCCCTAAAATTGCATCAAAAGCAAGTATCTTTAAAGAGATAAGATCAACAGGTAATGTGATGGTGCCAACTTGGATCAAACAAGATTTATAAACAGTAGATGTAATGAAAGTTTCTCCTAACAGAGTTTCAACAGATAAGTCAAAGTCTAATTTTCTTCGGAGTCAAGTTTAAACGTTGAGTATAAGTAGGAGAGATAAATGAATGGGTAGAACCGGTATCTAATAAGGTATAAACTTCGTAAGAATTTATAATTAACTAACCCGTGCTAACTTCGTTCGGGTTCCTCGCATTCTTACCAGTCACGACAAACGCTCTTCTAGTAACCGTTAACTTTGACTTTTCTGGGACAGCCTTTTGAGTCACCATCTCCGCTGGACTGGGTTTCGCTACCGTACAATCTAGAGCGATATGACCTTCTTTTCTACAATTATAACATACCTTGGAAGGCTGTGAACAGTTTGGACTTATATGTCCCTCCTCTCCGCATTTGTAGCATCTAACTGGCGGTCGTTCTCCTCCCCTAGAATTTGTTGCTGGTGCTGGTGCTGGTGCTGGTGCTGCTGCCGACATCTTCCCGTCATCGTTAAATCTTCTCTTCTTGAAATTTCCACTTGAGTTATTTCTTCTATTATCTTGGCCATGATTACCACCGAAGTGGTTACCATTTCTGGCACGATAATTTCCTCCACGATGGTTATCCTTGTTCTGATGACCGTTGCCATCGGTACGATTGTCATCGAGTTGTAGGTCGTTATTCTTCGATTGAGCTGACTCATTATCGTGCTCCAATAATTGAGCCCTATTCACAACATCTGAATATAGAGAAAATTTATGAGAAATGAGATATTGACATATATCAGGTTTCAAACCTCTCAAAAACATCCGCGTCATACGTTCCTCATTCTCCACCAAATGAGGTGCAAACCTGGATAACTCCGCGAACTTCGCCTCGTGTTGGGACACCGTCATGTTGTTCTGTTCTAGTCTAATAAACTCTACCTCCTTCATATGACAAATACTTTCAGGAAAGTACTTGTCATTGAACAGTTTCTGAAACTTTTCCCAAGACATGTTGAGTGCGGCTGGCTGGGTACGCTTCACAGATTCCCACCAGTAATCTGCCTCGTTACGAAACATAAAAGTGGCGAATGAAACCTTCTATTCCTCCATGCATCTCAAGACATCAAATATCTTGGTAATTTGCTTGACCCACGTCTCCGCCTTAATCAGATCCAACTTTCCCCAGAATTCTGGTGGTCCCAACTCTTTGAACTGTTTGACTGTGACAAACCGTGCGTTGCTATCATTTCCACCGGTATTTTGTACACGAGTCTCCCTCGTCTGGTTTTGCATGAATTGCAAAAAGCTTCTAAACATCCCATCGTTCATCATCTGCTCGTTGGTGTTGTTCACTGGAGGAACATTGCCAGCCTGTTGCACGTTCTCCTCGTTGGTGAGCACATGTGTCTCCATGGTCTCATTTACTCCACTGTTAACATTCTCAGTCGACATTCTCAAATACTGCCATAAAACAAGGGTTAATTTAAGCAATTAACATATCACATAATACCCCTATATTATGACCGACCAACAAATAAGCTTAGGTAGGACACACTAGCGAATGATTTACTCGTCTCTCCCCTCTTAGTTCTATTCCCCGATCTCCACCAGAGACTATATTCCTAAGCTCTGATACCAACTGTGACGCCCCCAAAATAAGTTTATTCCACCCAACGCATTCTGAGTCGCCAAATACATGGTACAGAAAACAACTACAACTTTATTATTACAATTGTCGTGCAAAATACGACAACACATATACTGTGAGTTTAAATACAAATATTATCATCTAGACCCGCTACATTCCATACCCCGACTAGTACCCGCTACATTCTCTCCTCCTGAGAAGAAAAATGGAACAAAAAGGAAAAGGGTGAGCTCAACTAGCCCAGTAAAGAATATTATGACTAAGATAATATAGAACAAATTATCGTTAGTCCTCAACAGGGAAAAATCTGATAGAATACAATAGACAACAAGTTTTAGATCAACAACTGTAGCGAAAATAACAATTCATTAGAATAGTTAAGTAGAGAATGAAATCTACTATCATCTATGAATTTAAAATTCTATCATCGATATTTTATCCCTGTAACATCAATCAATAAACATCTTGAATCAAATATTCATCTTTGCACTACAGGCCAAAGATATTCATCAGTTGGTCATGTTCATCTCAACACCTGTTCATCTTTGCACTACGGGCCAAAGATATTCATCAACAGTTCATCTTTGCACTACAAGCCAAAGATATTCAGTAATATTATCATTTAGGACTGAGGATGATGAAAAATATATTTTAAAGAAAACGAATCCAGTGAAACAAAAGAACAAATATTAAGGGTTCGTACTTTAAACAATCCAAGTTCAAAAATACTTCATAAATAAGCAGAGTGGAGTAAAATTCAAGAATGATCAAAACATAGATCCAATCAAAGATAGGAATCATAACAGACAATCTTGGGCACATAAAAGAAAATTTAATTTTTCTGTGAATAGTGTCGTATACGTGAATAGTAACTCCGACACTAAAAGATAGAAATTTTACAAAAAAATTATCATGCTTCGTGAATAGTACTCGTGAATAGTAATTCATGAATAGTAACTCATGAATAGTAACCTCGACATGAAAAAATTCCAAATTTGATAAAAAGTTTCAACCAATATTTCGACATTGAAGAAATAATATCATTTACGAAGAAAATAACATCCCTTACCTCGAAAGAATAATATTTCTGGCTGGAATACTGGGTATAGTGCTGAAGGAAACTTGCACCGTATAGCAACACTCAAAGTATCAAAATACTCACAAAATACGCTCGATAAATAGAGAGAGAAAATTTTAGTTTCTGGTGTGATTTTCAATTCTAACCTAAGCACCCTATTTATAGGAAAATACTTAGAACACCAAAGCAGAAAATTTAATATATATATATATATATATATATATATATATATATATATATATATATATATATATATATATATATATATATTAAATTCCTACGCACCCTCTTCTTTGGTCAACAAATCAGCCACACATGTTCTAAAGAACACACAAAAACGTTTTTGTTAATTAAAACAATTAAAACTTTCAAAAAATCAATTATTCCAGAATTTCAGAACTTCAATAATTCATAATAAGTAGTTTATCAGAAAATTCGAATCTCGCGACTTTTTATAGGAAATTCAATTTTCTACAACTTTGCAGAAGAAAGTTTTTCCAAATTCCAAATAAAAATTGACCGAAATCCATAAACGGGCGATTTTACAGGCTATAATCAAATTTCAGTCAAGAAATGGGTCCACCAACATGTTTAACATGTTTTTAGTATTTATTGCAACAAAAATACTCCTCCTCCTCATTTACTCATATATACCACATTCATTATAAAAATATCGTCATTATTATATTATAATAATATAATAAAATATTATTTTATTTGAAAAGATAAAATATCGATTTTCAACAATTGTCACATTAAAAATTTTCTCCATCTTTATTCACATAAAATGAATATTTTTCTCATCATATAAATTAATAATTAATTATTCAGAAATAATATTACAGAATCACAATAGTGACAACCAGACAGTTCCCAGGAAAGAGGGGGCTTTCCAATAAGGATCTCTCCTTACTGGCGCACAATTAGATGATCAAACCTCTCCTTAGACAAAACTTTCTAGACATTGCTAATAATGTTTTCTATTAATATTATTCAGATAATATGAATTATTGCTTCGATAATGAAAAATACTGTGTAGTGATAATTATTGAAACAACAATAATATAAAATATCAACGCAGCAATTATTGAATCAATAAAATACAATACTGAATAGTAATTACTGTAACAATTATTGAGTAGTGCCTTCTTACGTAAGAATCAATAATTTGGTGCAATACCGTGTGCTACTGTGCAACAACGCGTATTACTGTGTTTTAATCACCACGTATTCTAACAGTATTAACGGTAACAACTACGCCGTTATTTATAAACAACTTATACTTGTCGTTTTCTTCATCCAATCGTTTTTCGTTATGGGGCCTACAAAAGGCTGCGCCGTCGTACGAATATTCCCCGACAACAATGAACATTTTATAACCACTTGCTTACTTAAAATATTTGCACCTTTCACCCATAACTAACCACATTAATCAAATCAACCCTTACTATTTCAAAATAATAAATAAAAGAAATTCCATTTTATTAAAAAAAATTTGGGGTCTTACAGCTGATCAAGGTTTCTATTTATTTTAAATAGTTTTGTAGTAGGAATAGTTAGAATTAATTTTGAAGAATTAGAGATCAAGAAGCAAGGAGTGCTCGAAGACCCGTTTGTAATGGAGCCTGAGTGCAAATATAATAGTTATATTTAAATATTAATTCTTGCACCCCTAGGGTTTGATCTTTTGGTTCACTTGGTGGCTCTAGTGAACCAAACTAGAATAAAAATCCATAATCAATCTAGATACATCTACCTTCTCATCTTTAACTGTAATAGTTATATAAGCAAGAGTGAGCAAACAAAGCTCACTTGAAATAACAATGAAGAAAATCTTACAACATTTGCCAACTAATAGGCTCAATAGAACTGAACAATATGTTCTATTAACATTCTGAAATATACAACTGAGGGTCTAATGACCACGAACCATGTCCACAGTTATAAGTAATCTTTCAATTTTAACTTTAATAGTCATAAGACTATAAGGACTCCACGTACTTAGGGGGATCAGCTCTTCGTACAATATATTGTGCACAAACATTTCAACGCTAAGCGTAAACCTCTTATAAAAGAGTTGTTCATCTCAGTATTTGAATACAAGTCAGCACCAAAGTAGGTTTGGTTTGGATATATTACAAGGTAATTTAGAATTCAACGGTCATCAACTAAGGATTAGTTGAATACAAAAGAACTAACTGTACGCTATGAAATAATCATAACTGAATCGATATTTGTAACTTAATATCATGCTTTAGGAACAATCTAATAGCATAAACACTGAATAATCATAACATAATTTGCTTGAAACATATAAAGTCAATGTTATTGAGAATTGGATACTAAGCATGCAAAGTGAATAGTAATTTGAACGATAAAGTTGTTCAACACTAGAATATTAAAATATACCGATTCGCATGCTAAATAACAAGTTACATATTAAAGAAACTTACTCAATAATAACAATCTAGCTCTACGAAAGTGTAGAGTTAGCAACTTGCGTAATTGTAATTGAATTAAAAGCAATAACGTACTCAACGAAATTAAACTTGCACAACGAAGTGTTAGAGTTAGAAAACTTGCTCAATGCAAAAAGAGAAGTTTAGAAAACTTGCTCAAAGAAAATTTAAGCACTTGCACAATTATAAGAGTAGAGTTAGAAAACTTACCTTGCGCGTAGATTAAACCGTTAATATCCAAATCACAATACCCTATATACATATGTTAATATGATATGATCAGTCATAATCAACACTACATCACGTATGGTTTAAATGTCTAACCATGTAATCAAGTTATATTCCTAAATGATAATAAACTCGTTAGGTATTAACACCATGTTCGTTCAACACATTACAATACTAAAATAATAGAATTATTTGGTCATATAGCATTACAACTAAAAATTTCAGACTTCTGTGCAAGACAAAAGTCATTTTAGAATATTCTGCTAAGTGGCGCCGCGGCGCCACAGTTTGAACTGTAGGCCGCGCTACGGCGCTGAGGTGGCGATTCGGCGCGGGAAATATATAAGGACTCAGCGTTGCGGCACGAAGTCCGGCGCTCCGGCGCTGACTTCGGCGCTGCGGCGCGAAGTCTGGCTGGGGCGCTGATTTTGGTGCTAATGTGCGAGATTTGACGCTGGAGCATGAATTTTTACGCTGGGGGCGCCGAAACTCCCAGAAACTAAACCAAGAACAGAGTAAAGCTACTGTCTTAATTTTTAACAACAATTAACACCAATTAACATGTACGACTTCACGTAAATTACACATGAATGCTAAAAATCATCCATAATCCAATTATCAACAATTCGAACAACAATTTTAGAAACTTAAATTTTGAAACACAGTTTTTAAAACTCAAAACTCCATTGTTGTTGATAAATAAAATATAGTGAACTGAAATTCCACAGTTATAACCAAATTTGATTCCTTTAAACTACGATTTTTTTGAAATTCATACCAAATAAACAAACATGACCTTCAACTTCATAACTAGCATTCACGAATTTTTGTTAACATGCAAAACATATATTCGTCGTATATATATTTTTCAGTGTAAAACCAAGTTCTCTTTCTCAATGAACTTAATTTAGCATACAACACACACACACACACATATATATATATATATATATATATATATATATATATATATATATATATATATATATATACATGCTAGTTATAACAATTATAACAACACCAATATATAATATCATAACCAATTCTAGAACATGGTTTACAAGAATTTTGTAAAACTTTATACACAATGAAAAAGAAAAACACAGAGACATACAAATTCACATAGCTGTAATATAAAACATATACAATAAGGTTTATAAAACATACCTTTTGTTGTTAAGAAATTACTTGATAACAGAACTCGCTTTGGACAATCGCACACTTAGCTTCCTGTCAGACTCTGTGAACTTTTCTTAGGCTTAAGCCAAAATACACAATACGTAATTTTTAGGTAACCAACGCTTACCTTTGAAACGTAAAAACTGACGCCTTAATAAATAATGCTAATAAGTTATCAGTTTTAAAAGTTAATATATATATTATATATATTTTATTTATTTAATTAATATTATAAATTCAAAATTTAAAAGAAATCCAAAAGCCATAAGGCTTTATTTGGCAAACCATTTAAAAATTAAAGGATTAATATACTTAAACCTTGTTTGGAAAAAACTAAATTAAAATTACTTTAATTTATTTTAATAACTCTTTATAACATAGCTATTTGTCATACTTTATTTAATAACAATTTATTAAATAATTCACTTAATCACATAACTCAATCCACAAATATAGTTAACTGTCAAATTGAAATAATAATAATTTCCTTAACTTTAATTATTTATTTAATAAACAATTAATCAACTCAAATCAATTTAGACAAATACAAATATATATTCAACAATTAACACATCCAATAAATATTTATATAAATCAATAAATATTTATAAATTACATTTAAAATTCTAAAATTCTGGAATGTTACATCATTCCCCTCTAATAAGAATTCCGTCCCCAGAATCACAATTCAAACAACATATTCGTTACATTCTTCCCTACTTAAAAAGATTCTGTCCCCAGAATCGAAGATATAGATTAAACAAATAACTCAGGGTACTCTTTCAACATTTTCTCTTCGAGTTCCTTCGTAGCTTCTTCAGCATACCATCCTCCATATCACCTTCACAGAAGGTATCACTTTATTCCTGAGCACTTGTTCTTTCTTGTCTACTAGCTGGATAGGAATCTCTTCATAAGACAAATCTTTCTCGAACTGCAACGGTTCATACTCGATCACGTGCTTATAATCGGGTTTATATGGTCGTAACACCGAAATATGAAAAACATTGTGAATGTTTTCCAACTCTGGAGGTAGAGCTACTTCGTAAGCTACCTCTCCAACTCTTCGTAGCACCTCGAAGGGTCCAATAAACCTCGGGCTTAGCTTTCCCTTCTTACCGAAGTGAATTTTCCCCTTCCAAGGGAAAACTTTTAGGAATACATAATTTTCTACATCGAATGCACGATCTTGTCTACGTTGATCAGCATACTTCTTCTGTCGGTCTTGAGCTGCTACCAGTCTTTTTCTGATGAGTTTGATAATGTCAGCAGTTTGTTGTACCAGTTCTGGTCCTAGCAGTTGACATTCACCGACTTCATCCCAGCACAGTGGAGTTCTGCACTTTCTGCCGTATAATGCTTCGTAAGGCGGCATGCCGATGCTTGCGTGGTAACTGTTATTGTAGGAAAATTCCACCAATGGTAAATGTTCTTCCCAGCTACCTTTAAAATCCATGACGCATGCTCTAAGCATATCTTCCAATGTCTGAATCGTTCTTTCGCTTTGGCCATCGGTTTGTGGATGATATGTCGTACTCATTCGTAACTGTGTTCCATACATTCTTATAGTCTCTTCCAGAAATTTGATGTGAACCTCGGATCTCTATCTGACACAATTGACACTGGAACTCCATGTCTCTACACGATCTCTTTAACATATAACTTTGCCAGCTGATCAAGATTAAATCTAATCTTTATTGGCAAAAAGTGTGCAGATTTTGTCAGTCTGTCCACCATCACCCATATCGCGTCGTATCCTTTCTGAGTTGTTGGAAGACTTACCACAAAATCTATTGTGATATGCTCCCATTTCCATTCCGGTATTTCCAACGGTTGAAGTAATCCGCTTGGTCATTCATGCTCGGCCTTCACTTTCTGACATGTCAAACACTTTGCAACACATTCTGCAACATCTCTTTTCATGTTCGGCCACCAGAAATGATGCCGTAAATCTTGATACATTTTTGTACTTCCTGGATGAATCGAGTATCTTGAGCTATGAGCTTCCGTCAAGATGTATTCTTTAATATCTTGTACTGTTGGAACCCAAATTCGTCCCTCGAATCTTATCATTCCCTCAGTATCGACCTTGTACTTCAATTCTTTACCCTTGGCCACACATTCCTTTATTTTTCTACATTCTTCATCCTGTAGTTGTGCGTTCTTCAGCTTGTCCACCTAAGTTGGACTAGCTTCTATCTGATACAATTTTTCACCGGATTCTTCTGGAAATTTTATTTCTAGCTCTAGCCTTGCCATTGCTGAAATGAGCTCCTCCTTATCAGTTAACAACATCAACTTTTCTCTGCCTTTCCTACTCAAGGCATCTGCAACCACGTTACCTTTGCCCGGATAATAAAATATCTCACAATCGTAATCCTTTATCAATTCCATCCATCTCCTTTGCCGCATGTTCAGGTCTTTCTGTGTGAAGATATACTTCATACTTTTATGGTCTGTGTAGATCTCACATTTTTCTATAGAGATAATGTCTCCATATTTTCAAAGCAAATACTACTGCCGCCAACTCTAAATAATGAGTCGGATACCCTTTCTCATAGTCTTTCAGTTGCCTTGATGCATGCGTAATAACCTTTCCATTCTGCATAAGGACACAACCCAATCCTTTATGTGAAGCATCACTATACACCACAAAGTTTCCTGTATTATCTGGTAGTGACAACACAGGTGTCACACTTACCTTCTTTTTCAGTTCTTGAAAACTTTCCTCACACTTTTTTGTCCAAATAAATTTTACAGATTTTCTCGTCAAATTTGTCAACGGAGTAGCAATCTTGGAAATTTTTTGAATAAATCGTCTGTAATATCCGGCCAATCCCAAGAAACTTCTTGCTTCTGATGGAGTTCTTGGTTGCTCCCAATTTATCACCGCTTCAACTTTTGATGAATCCACTAAAATCCCATCCTTATCAATTACATGACCAAGAAATTGTACACGTTCCAGCAAAAATTCATATTTAGAGAATTTCGCGTACAATTTTTCTTTTCTTAGCGTCTCCAGCGTCAGACGTAAATGTTCCACGTGTTCCTCTTGAGATTTAGAGTACACCAAAATATCATCGATAAATACCACCACAAACTTAACTAAAAATGGTTTAAACACCCTGTTCATTAAATCCATGAATGCTGCAGGGGCGTTTGTCAAACCAAATGACATCACTAAAAATTCGTAATGTCCATAGCGAGTTCAGAATGCTGTCTTCGGTACATCCTCCTTCCTCACTTTTAATTGGTGATATCCACTTCTCAAGTCTATTTTCGAGAAATATTTAGCACCCTTCAATTGATCAAACAAGTCATCTATTCTTAGCAATGGATATTTGTTTTTAATAGTGACTTTGTTTAATTCCCTATAATCAATGCAAAGACGCATTGACCCATCCTTCTTCTTCACGAATAACACTGGCGCTCCCCACGGTGATACACTCGGTTGAATATACTTCTTATCTAACAGTACTTGTAGTTGTACCATCAGTTCCTTCATTTCTACCGGAGCCATTCTTGTACGGGGCTTTCGATATCGAAGTAGTCCCTGGCGCTAAGTCGATCACGAATTCAATTTCTCTGTCGGGCGGAAGTCCCGGCAAATCTTCTGGAAAAACGTCCATAAATTCCCTAACTACTGGTATTTCCTCCAATTTAACACCCTTCTCCTTTTGAGTATCGACTATGTAAGCTACGTACCTTACACAGCCCTGACTCAACAACTTCTTAGCCTGCATCATCGTCAAACATCTCATTTATCTAGGCGATTTGCTACCATAGTTACCTTTGACGGAGTCATAAGGTTTACACACTTCTTTTGGCAGTCAATTATTACTCCATAATTGAATAGCCAATCCATTCCCAATATCACTTCAAACTCTCCGAGTTTTATCGGGATTAAATCTACCATCATGATATTCCCCTTAATATTCACCCTACAATTTTTGTATACGAACATAACAGGAATCACTTCCCTATTCGCAATTTCTATGTTTAAAAGGGAATTCAACTCTTCTCTAGATATTTCTAACTTCTTAGCAACTTCATCAGATATAAACGAGCAAGTAGCACCCGAATCAAATAATACATATGCATTTATATCATTGATTTGGATAATACCAGACACGACATCTTTTGATTGCACCGCGTCCTGTACCGTCATGTTAAAGGTTCTGGCTGTGGGCTTATTTGTTGACGTCGGTCCAGCAATAGCCGGTGCACCTCCACTAGCATTTCCCTTGCTTCCAGCTGTCTCACCCAACTTCTTCTTTGGACACTCGCGAGCAAAGTGATCCTTTGACCCGTAGGTGTAGCAAACATTCTTCTTGGGTTGATTGCAATTTGGGGCGATGTGACCCTCCTGGCCACAGTTGAAGCATACTCGTTTCCCCACCAAGCATACACCCTTGTGAAACTTTCTGCATGTAGCACATACTTCGAACTTATTCTTTTGCTGGCTTCCTTGTTGATTTCCAGCTCCCCCATTCGCATTCCACTTCCTTTTCAAATTGTTGCCATTTCCGCCGTTACTACCACCACTCTTAGCTTCACCTTCACTTTTCTTTTTCCTCTGTTGTTGATTGTGTTTTGTTACAGCCTCGCCTCCACTCTCAGCGAGAATCGCCTTCTCCATCACTGCTGTAAACGTCTTCAACTGGAACAAGGAAACCCTACTGTACAACCAGGGCTTCAGTCCATGTTCAAACCTTTTTGCCTTACGTTCATCTGTGCTGACTTGATATGGTGCAAACCTCGCCAACTCATTGAATTTCGCAGCATACTCAGACACCGACATTGTTCCCTACTTCAACTCCAAAAATTGCACTTCTAGCTGACTCTTCGAACTCTCTGGGAAATAGGTCTCGAAGAATAACTCCTTGAACCTATCCCAGGTCATCACTCCTGGTCCTTCCTGGGTTTTATTGGCCTGCCACCAATAACTAGCCTCTGCTTTCAACATGAACGTTGCAAAAGCAGTCTTCTGTTCATCCCCTGCCCTAGCGACTTCAAATATTTTCTCTATTTCCATAATTCAGGTCTGTGCCTCAACTGGATTCATGCACCCACGGAATTCAGGTGGTCCAACTGCCTTAAACTCCTTAAACGTTGTAGCTTGATTTTGTGGTTGATTCTATGGTTGATTCTGCAGTGCACCTGTTAGTAATGTCACCAGCTGCTGAACGGGGTTAGCTTCAGCATTATTGTTGTTGGTTCCTTCAGTGGTTCTCTATCGGGGTGGTTGACGTCTTGGAGGTATTTTCTGTTAAAAATACACTCATTAGATTATTACTCAACTCTTTTAAGTAATTTTTTTTAACTTGCCCCCAAAGAAGTAATAATCACATAACACATAGCACTTTGAAATAATAAGATAAATAACTTTTATTCACTCATAATTTCTTTGGAAAACATCATAACAATAGCATCACTGCTATTTACATTATTTTCCTGAACTACTAAAGCTTCAGGACATCATCATCATATCCCACAGGTTACATGACACTGGGGACTTACATATTATTTATCATATCATATATCTTATATCAAGTACATTTCCTAGGATGTCCTATTAAGATACTGTATAGCCTTTCGACGCTCTTCTTCCATAACTCGGAACATTGTTCGGCGATCTAACACGTACGATGGCAGAGTCTCGAACTGAATTGGATAACCCATGACCCGATCTTGAGCTCGATTGATCATGGTATTGAATACTTTATCCATCTCCTCCATCTTCATCCTCTTTGATTGCGCTCTCTTACTGCTATCCAAGTTCGTTGATAAGCTTCTTCGTATGCGTCTTCAGCTCTTGCTTTCTTAGTAGCTTCTTCCTTCAGTTTGTTCTTCAGTTCTGCGATCACCTCGATCAATTGTTCTTTCTCTCCTTCAGTTTGTACTAGCTTCTCTTCAACATTAGTCAGTCGTTCCTCACGATCCTGGATCTCGTTGTCCTTCTGTGTCATTGCAGTCTGTTGTTCAGCTACTATCTCTTGCAACTCCTCGATGGTATCCTGAAGTTCTACGTTACGGTCGTAGACTTCATCATACATACGAGCAGCTATCGAGGTTAGTTCTTCCTCCTCATCCTCGTCATCCTCATCCTCCTGTGGCAACTCCACGGGATCCTCCTCATTCGTCTCCAAATCATCATCCTCATCTTCAACCACTGTGACCAACGGGGTTGACTCCCGTAACAGTAGTTGTTCCCAAACAACCTGAATGTCGCGAGCTCCTCCTCTATAGGCATCTGAGATCCTTCCTCTCTAGCCTGACTGGATTCTCCGACATTAGTCATCCTGACAAAAAATTTAAGTTTTAATTATTAATCATTCTACTCGACACTCATGAGCACATAAGTTATAAACACGTAAACACATAAGTGTGTTATTACTTTCTCCTTGAAACTCGATAAGAGTTCATCACTATCTTTTCAAAGGTTACTTCCTAAGGCTTTTCCCCCCCACCTAGGGTTCATAAACTAAAGCTCTGATACCAATCATAATAAAATTGAATAATAAACCTTCCCTTAAGGGATTACATAAATAAAATCTCACAGGTTATCTAACCTTTAATTACAATCATTCAAATGCGGAAATTAAATAAATACTTCATTACATCAATCAAATTAAAGTCTAGTAAATAACTGTCAACACATTACAAGTCTTCAGTACTTGTTCATCTTTCCCTTTCCTTTACTGGTGCTAGGTACATCTACCTTCTCATCTTTAACTGTAATAGTTATATAAGCAAGAGTGAGCAAACAAAGCTCACTTGAAATAACAATGAAGAAAATCTTACAACATTTGCCAGCTAATAGGCTCAATAGAACTGAACAATATGTTCTATTAACATTCTGAAATATACAACTGAGGGTCTAATGACCACGAACCATGTCCACAGTTATAAGTAATCTTTCAATTTTAACTTTAATAGTCATAAGACTATAAGGACTCCACGTACTTAGGGGGATCAGCTCTTCGTACAATATATTGTGCACAAACATTTCAACGCTAAGCGTAAACCTCTTATAAAAGAGTTGTTCATCTCAGTATTTGAATACAAGTCAGCACCAAAGTAGGTTTGGTTTGGATATATTACAAGGTAATTTAGAATTCAACGGTCATCAACTAAGGATTAGTTAAATACAAAAGAACTAACTGTACGCTATGAAATAATCATAACTGAATCGATATTTGTAACTTAATATCATGCTTTAGGAACAATCTAATAGCATAAACACTGAATAATCATAACATAATTTGCTTGAAACATATAAAGTCAATGTTATTGAGAATTGGATACTAAGCATGCAAAGTGAATAGTAATTTGAACGATAAAGTTGTTCAACACTAGAATATTAAAATATACCGATTCGCATGCTAAATAACAAGTTACATATTAAAGAAACTTGCTCAATATTAAAGTATAAGATTTAGAATACTTGTATCCTCATGAACAACTAGATACAAGGACTTTCTCAATAATAACAATCTAGCTCTACGAAAGTGTAGAGTTAGCAACTTGCGTAATTGTAATTGAATTAAAAGCAATAATGTACTCAACGAAATTAAACTTGCACAACGAAGTGTTAGAGTTAGAAAACTTGCTCAATGTAAAAAGAGAAGTTTAGAAAACTTGCTCAAAGAAAATTTAAGCACTTGAACAATTATAAGAGTAGAGTTAGAGAACTTGCCTTGCGCGTAGATTAAACCGTTATTATCCAAATCACAATACCCTATATACATATGTTAATATGATATGATCAGTCATAATCAACACTACATCACGTATGGTTTAAATGTCTAACCATGTAATCAAGTTATATTCCTAAACGATAGTAAACTCGTTAGGTATTAACACCATGTTCGTTCAACACATTGCAATACTAAAATAATAGAATTATTTGGTCATATAGCATTACAACTAAAAATTTCAGAATTCTGACAAAAGTCATTTCAGAATATTCTGCTAAGTGGCGCCGCGGCGCCACAGTTTGAACTGTAGGCCGCGCTGCGGCGCTGAGGTGGCGCTTTAGCGCGAGAAATATATAAGGAGTCGGCGCTGCGGCGCGAAGTCCGGCGCTCCGGTGCTGACTTCGGCACTACGGCGCGAAGTCTGGCTGGGGCGCTGATTTTGGTGCTAAGGCATGAGATTTGATGCTGGAGCGTAAATTTTTATGCTAGGGAGCCGAAACTCCCAGAAACTAAACCAAGAACAGAGCAAAGCTACTGTCTTAATTTTTAACAACAATTAACACCAATTAACATGTACGACTTCACGTAAATTACACATGAATGCTAAAAATCATCCATAAACCAATTATCAACAATTCGAGCAACAATTTTAGAAACTTAAATTTTGAAACACTGTTTTTAAAACTCAAAACTCCATTGTTGATAAATAAATTACAGGTAACTGAAATTCCACAGTTATAACCAAATTTGATTCCTTTAAACTACGATTTTTCTGAAATTCATACCAAATAAACATACATGACCTTCAACTTCATAACTAGCATACACGAATTTTTGTTATCATGCAAAACATATATTCGTATATATATTTTTCACTGTAAAACCAAGTTCTCTTTCTCAATGAACTTAATTTAGCATACACACACACACACACACACACACACACACACACACACACATATATATATATATATATATATATATATATATATATATACATGCTAGTTATAACAATTATAACAATACCAATATGTAATATCATAACCAATTCTAGAACATGGTTTACAAGAATTTTGTAAAACTTTATACACAATAAAAAAGAAGAACACAGAGACATACAAATTCACATAGCTGTAATATAAAACATATACAATAAGGTTTATAAAACATACCTTTTGTTGTTAAGAAATTACTTGATAACAGAACTCGCTTTGGACAATCGCACACTTGGCTTCCTCTCAGACTCTGTGAACTTTTCTTAGGTTTAAGCCAAAATACACAATACGTAATATTTAGCTAACCAACGCTTACCTTTGAAACGTAAAAACTGACGCCTTAATAAATAATGCTAATAAGTTATCTGTTTTAAAAGTTAATATATATATTATATATATTTTATTTGTTTAATTAATATTATAAATTTAAAATTTAAAAGAAATCCAAAAGCCATAAGGCTTTGTTTGGCAAACCATTTAAAAATTAAAGGATTAATATACTTAAACCTTGTTTGGCAAAAACTAAATTAAAATTATTTTAATTTATTTTAATAACTCTTTATAACATGGTTATATGTCATACTTTATTTAATAACTATTTATTAAATAATTCACTTAATCACATAACTCAATCCACAAATATAGTTAACTATCAAATTGAAATAATAATAATTTCCTTAACTTATTAATTATTTATTTAATAAACAATTAACCAACTCAAATAAATTTAGACAAATACAAATATGTATTCAACAATTAACACATCCAATAAATATTTATATAAATCAATAAATATTTATAAATTACATTTAAAATTCTAAAATTCTGGAATGTTACATATTATGCAAACATGCTTCGCATGTTAATTAATATGACGCGTATTTTATATATATATATATATATATATATATATATATATATATATATATGTGTGTGTGTGTGTGTGTGTGTGTGTGTGTGTGTGTGTGTGTGTGTGTGTGTGTGTGTGTGTGTGTGTGCATGCGCGCTAAACAAGATGAGACAAATTAATAACAAGCCCCTCAAATATTTTATATTAAGTTGTAACGTTCAAAGATATTTAGAATATTGAACGTCTGCTTCTAGCATGATAGAAACAATAGAGTATTGAATATTTAATATGAGTTTGTTGTGCACACACAAAGCAAGTATTAAATATTTAAGATGTTGTTTTTATTACATATGATGTTTATAAGGAATTGAATATTACTGCTTTGTTGTGCACACACAAGGGCTGTAGTTTCCTCTTTCACTTATATGGAAATGATGGGTCTGACTTAACTTAAATCATTTTTGTTCGGATGTGCACACACTTGACCATTATGATCTAAGAGACAAAATACAAGGAGTTGCATAGTTGATGTAATTGACACGAGTTGTCTACCTATTTATTTATATATAGTTTATTGTGCACACACAAGTCTATATACATTTAAAATGTGATCCTTATTCTCACTAGCATATCTTCAATTAGATATTGCCGAACTATATATATTGAGGGTAATATAGTTTGATGAAAATAGTGGGAGATACCAATTTAAAATAAGACCTAAATTATTTTGGTAATTAATAAAAGAATGTATGCTAAAATATTGTTAAGAACAAATTCATATACAGAATTTTACAATGTCTAAATTACTATCACTGCGTAGCATATTAGATGCTAAATTAGTCGGACAGAATTAAACGGATTGGTTAAGGAATTTGAGAATAATTCTCATGGCTGAAAAGCTATCTTATGTCCTTAATATGCCTATCCCTGCAATGGTTGTAGACAATGCCTCTGACGAAGAGATTGCTACTTTTAGAAAGTGACAAGATGATGCATAGTTGGCTCAATGCATCATGCTCGCGGGTAACAAGCTTCAGCGTCAGCATGAAACTATGGATGTTCCTACTATATTCCTTCATATCAAGTAGTTGATGGTAAGAAAAGTAGGACTAATAGATATCAGATATCAAAGGAGCTCTTCCGATCTAGAATGACCGAAGGCACTATAGTACAGACACATGTCCTAATGATGATCAATTTAATTTAACAATTAGGATAACTGGTTTTGCAATGGCTGGAGAGTTAAGTCAAAATTTGATCTTGAACTCACTCCCGGACTACTTTCACAATTGTTGTGAATTTTTCATATGAACAAGCTAGAGATCAGCTTTGCTGATTTTCTTAACATGTTGAGAAATGTTTAGAGTCACTTTCTATCCAAGAAAGACCAAGTCTTACTGGTAGGGGCCAAAGGATCTTCTGAAATTAAGAACGATTCTAAGAAGGTAAATAGAAAAGGCAAAAACAAAGGATAATAAGAACAAAACTGATACGGATAGCAAAGGAGTTTGTTTCCACTGCAATAAGCCTGGAAAGAAACTGCAAGAAGCATCTTGCAGAGGCTAACCAGAAGAAGCTTAGTGAAGCTTCGGTTACAAATACAATTTTTTCATAATTTAAAATAAATTTTTTTTTAAGTCAATGTTCTACTTGGGTATTGGATACCAACTTTGGTTATCATAAATATAGATTTATGAAGGGACCAAGCAGAAGTAGAAAGCTAAAGAAATATAAGTAATCCTATGTGTGGGAAATGAAGCAAAGGTTGCCACATTAGCCATAGAAACTTATAGTTTAGCAATGCCTACAGACAAATCTATTAAGTTAATAAGTTGTTATTGTATTTCAGTTCTTGTTAGAAATATTATTTCTATTTTATTGTTTGACAATGAAATCTTTGGTATTATATTTAAGAACAATTGTTGTTCTATTTATAATAATAATATTTCGTATAGAACTGGAATATTACTTAATGGAATTTGTATACTTGACTGATGTGAAAATATATTTTGTAAATTGAACAAACTAGTATAAGAAAAGGAGATGATCATTCAAAGAGTTGAATGTGTGTATTTGTTGAAATACAAGTGTGAATTATTTGAAAGGTTCAAAGAATTCAGAAGTGAAACAAATTGGCAAAGTATTAAGATTCTTTGATTAGATCAAGGAATAAATACTTGTGCAATAAGTTTCTAGATCATCTCAAATAGTTTTCTCATAATGGATGTCTCTCAATACGCAATAATTGATTGATGTATCTGAAAGAAAAAATTGTACCTTGTTGGACATGTTGCGGGCCATAATTATTTTACAGACATTCCAGTATCCTTCTGGGATAATATCCTAGAAATGGTTGCATATCTACGGAAAGGGTAACCTCAAAATTCCCCCCCAAGACTCCATAAAAGTTATGGACAGGGAGGATTCATAATCTTAAGTATGTTAAGATAAGGGGTTGTCCAACTTATGTGAAAAGGTTTCAAAGGATTTGGGACAAGATTTGACAAGTACAAATTTGTGGGACATCCTAAAGTAAGTTTAGGGTATATGTTCTATAATCCTACTTTGCAAAATGTGTTTTTTTTGCGAAACTCGCTACCTTCTAAGATAAAGGTGTTTATCATTTAAGGGGCTAGTGGGAGGATAATAGAATATTAAAGAGTTCAAGAACCACAAAATACTATAAGTCAAATAAGAGAAACTTATAGATAGACCTATTGTACCACAACCGAATCGTAAATCTGGAATAGTACTGAAAATACCTGGGAGGTATGGATTCATCATAGGTGATGATGATGAGGTACGCATCATAAAATATAATAATCCAGTTACATACGATGAGGTAAGAGTTATAAACACTCAGAGAAATGGATTGAAGCAAGCTTCTCAAAAATGGAATATTCGTTTTGATGAAACAGTCAAAAGAGTTTGATTTTATCAAAAACAAGAATGAACCTAGTGTGTACAAAAGGGTCAGTGGGAGCGTCGTGACATTTCTAGTATTATATGTTGATATACTACGGATAAGGAATGACATACCAATACTACAATTAGTAAAATTAAAGTTGTCTAAACATTCCTCCATGAATGATTTGGGAAGAGTATCGTAATTGGGGATACAAATCTATATAGATAGATTTAAGAGGATGCTTGACTTAACCCAAGGAACGTATATTCATTTGATGCTAAAGTCGTTTAGCATGGCAAAATCTAAGAGATGTCTCATGTTGATGAGCTATGGAGTGTATCTCTCTTAATAGTCCCCATAGAGTCATAAAAGAGAGATCACATGAGTAACCATCATATATACAATGAAATGTACGAGACCTGATGTTGATCGGTCATATTCTGGAGAAGATCACTGTAAGACAGTGAAAACCATCTGAAAGTACTTTACCGGCACTAAGGATGTGATCATATTTATGGTAGGTCTGAAACTAGAGGGCTTAACAGACTCAAATTTTTCTTCAGACAGACCAAGATGATAGAAAATCCACTTTAAGGTAAAGCGTTACCTTGAATGGTGGTGGAGTGAATTGGAAAGGTTCCAAACAGCAAAGAGTTGCCGCTTTAGTGATAAAGACAAAGTATATAACTATAAATGAAGTTGAAAGTTGATTGTTTGGATGAAAAGTTCATTACAGAACTAGGAATAGTTCTTAAGTCTCATCTTAGATCTAAACATGTGTTGTGGCACTTTCACTTGATTATAAGAATCATTAAAAGATGGGGAATCACTATAGAGATAGTGGACTCTCATGAACAACATTACATATCCATTAACTAAAGCTTATCCAACAGCAGGATAATCGTTACTTAGAGAAGAAGGGTATGAGATTAAAAGTAGTATGCACACAAGCCAATCATGTTTGATGATAAAGCATATACTTTATAACAATCTTATTCATTTATTAATAAAAAGGATTAATTTATTAAAGGCTTTTAATTATCTACATGATGCTATTTTATAATATGTGATAAACCCATAGTTTTAAGCAATACTTTTAGAATAATGATGATGATAATTCTAATGAGATCTAAATTCTTAGAAAGCTTAAAACTAAAATAGATTCCAATCGTTGGATTACTAAATTGGGGATTAGTGAATCCGGATAGATTGGTACATATGTTGCTTGCTCATTGGATGAGGATGATTGATCTCATGATCATTTGTGTAGAGACACTAAAGCAAGTATGTAGGTGCTTATTAGAGAATAAGTTCACTGAACGTGGCTCGCTAAGGAATACCTAATGGAGTTTTACTTGCCTGTCAATAAGAATTCCTGTAGTGATAGTACAAGTGATCCTTGGACTTGAGATCATCATAGTATCTTATGTATGATGAGTTATACTTTGACTTATTCCTTAAGACCCTTAGGGTATATCAAAGGATATGCTTGGATATAATAAATTGTACATGGAGATAATGTATGATTAATAAAGAATCTACCACTTCTAGTAAAAGAAGAGAAATGTCCTATGTGATTCGATAAATGACAACCAAGTAGTCATTGGCCAAGGCAGAGTGAAATTAGAAAGAAGTTTCTAATTTGCATTATTTGGAGTTGTGCATTTAAGAGTCGAAATACATATAATTAAATAAAATAAGACTTGACAATAATTCCATATCTTATATTTAATTGGAACATTTTATGGTGGAAGGATTGAATTATATGGTAACTATTTACTCAAAGGTTCTTTTATGATTAATGTTGAAATTTATATTATCTGAAAAGTCATTAATCGCTAGGGAGGCTTATCCCTATTGTAGAATAAATATTATTTATTTAAATAAATTAATAGTTTAATTTATTTATTTAAATAAGATTAGAATTGTTCTAATTGATTTATTCACAACCGGTTTAATATGGAGAACCTAAAGGGTCACACCATAAAAGGAAGAATAATTATTTAAGAAGTTAATGGCATAATTATAATAATAAGTTAAGTATATTTAATTTAATCTATGGTGATAGAATAAATTAAATAGCTTAATATTTATTGTTTAATATTTTAGAAATATTAAATATAAATTAATAAGAGGATATAAATTAATAAGAGGAGTCTTATTATTATTATTATTATTATTATTATTATTATTATTATTATTATTATTATTATTATTATTATTATTATTTAATTCCTAAAGGAGTTTGAGAATTAATTAATAAAAGTGCTCTCATTTATTCCTAATAAGATTAGGAGGCTAATTAATTAAAAGTTTAATTAATTATTACTAATAAGATTAGGAGCCTAATTAATTAAAGGAGTTTAATTAATTAAAATAAAACCCAATTTCTTAGTTGTTAAGGAGGGTTGCCTATTTCTATAAATTAGAGGAGTCTTATTATGGGTGTATGGTTGTTGTTGACTTTTTCACAACTGACGTGATTCTAATTGTTGGAGGGTAAGCTCCTTTTCTATGAAAGATAGAAAAATTAGGATTTTGCCAACCACCCATCTTCTTGAATCTTTATTCTTTCTTGGTGGATCACCTCTAGAGGCCAAACACTAGGGTGGCTAACGTTGATCAAAGAAAGGAACCAAACCCTGGTGGATTCAAGTTGAACGCGAAAAGAATTGGAGGCGAACTTGTACCTGAGGAAGCTCGAATCTTCAAGGGTATGATTCTTATTCTTCATATCTTTTTGTTTAATTAATAATTGTGCATAAAGGATGATCCAGGTATATGGTTTGTAAAATTTTAAAACTCTGATTTTTCACGTTTGCGCTTATTTTGTGCAATTTGATTGCGCTCATGAATATTACAAACCTAACAAGTTGTTCCCAACTACTTACTGCTTCGACTTTTTCGGGGTCTACTGAGATTCCATTCTCGTCCACCACGTAGCCTAAGAATTAAACCTTCTTCATCCAAAATTCACACTTTGAAAACTTCACATACATCTTCTCCTTTCGTAGTGCCTCCAAAATAATCTTCTGATGTTCGGCGTGTTCTTCCTCTGTCTTCGAGTAGATCAAAATGTGGTCTATGAAAACTACTACGAATTTATCCAAGTATGGCTTGAAAACTCGATTCATCAAGTCCATGAATGCTACCGGAGCATTAGTTAAACCAAATGACATTACCAAAAACTCGAAATGTCCATAATTGGTACGAAACGCAGTCTTTGGTATGTCCTCGTCCCGCACTTTCAGTTGATGATATCATGTCCGTAAGTCGATCTTCGAGAAACATTTCTCTCCCTTCAGTTGATCAAATAAGTCGTCTATCCTCGGTAATGGATATCTGTTCTTGTTCGTTAATCTGTTCAATTCTCGATAATCGATACAGAGCCTCATCGATCCGTCCTTTTTCTTCACGAATAGCACTGGTGCTCCCCAAGGAGACACACTCGGTCGAATGTAACCCTTATCCACGAACTCTTGAAGTTGTGTCATCAATTCCTTTATTTCTACTAGCGCCATACGATATGGAACTTTTGAAATCGGTGTTGTTCCCAGTGCTAAGTGTATTACGAATTCGATTTCTCTGTCTGATGGAAGACCAAGCAGATCATCCGAAAAAACATCTTGAAATTCATTCACTACGGGTATATCTTTAATTGCTACTCCCTTTTTTCGAGTATCTACGATATAAGCTAAATAACCTACACATCCTTTCCTTAACAATTTTTTGGCCTGCATCATCGTAACGCAACACGATTGCTTAAACGATGAGCTACCATGAAACACTACCTTAGACTTACTCGGAGTCTGAAGGTTCACACACTTGTTCTGATAATCAATTATTAATGCATGATTATATAACCAATCCATTCTCAGTATTACGTCAAACTCTCCCAATCTAATAGGAATCAAGTCTACGCTCAGTTCATGTTCTCTAATGTTTGCGTGACAATTTCGATACACGTATTCTATATGGATTATTTCCTTATTCGCAACTTCTACGTCCAAGGAATCTTCTAAACGTTCTCGGGGTGTACTAAGTTTACTAGCAAATTCTTCAGATACAAAAGAACAAGGTGGCACACCCGAATCAAATAATACATAAGCATTTATATTATTGATTGGGATTATACCTGACACCATGTCCTTCGCAGCTACTGCGTTTTGGACGGTCATGTTAAAAGTTCGGGCGGTCGATCGGTTGGGTTGCGTAGGTCCACCAATCATTAACATGCTCCCCCCTCCCTGGCCTCTGCCAGCTCCACTACTTCCTTTCTTCGGGCAGTCCTTGATCTGGTGCTCTGTTGATCCACAAGCAAAATATCCTCTGATCTTCTTTGGCTTTTGGCAATTTGGCGATATGTGCTCCTCTTGGTCACAATTATAGTAAGTGCTCTTTCCCTTCCAGCACTCCCCCTGATGACTTCTTCCACACTTGTTGCAAGCTTCAGTCCTATTTTTTTTTGAAGTTTCCCTGGTGACTTCCACCTTGGTTATTGTTTCTATTGTTGTTGTTGTTGTTGTTATTTTCCCACTTTCTCTTTCCAGAATTACTTCCTCCGCTGCTGCTTCCTCCTCGATGCTCACTACTAGTGTTCTTGTTCTTCTTCTCTTTATGATATAGACTTAAGGCCTCACTGCCACTTTCCGCAATGACTGCCTTCTCCAACAAGGTCACAAAGGAATCAATCTGAAAGACTGATACCTTATTATACAACCACGGCTTCAACCCTTGCTCGAAGTGTCTCTCCTTCCTTTCCTCATCCCCAACTTGGTGCTCCGCAAATCGCGCTAGTTCATTAAACTTCGCTGCTTATTGCGCCACCGTCATATCTACTTATTTTAACTATAAGAACTTCACTTCCATCCTACTCTTCATACTCTTCGGGAAATAGTTCTCGAAGAACAATGTCGTAAACCTTTCCCATGTTATCGTTCCTTCCCTCGCTCTCTGCTAATTAGTTTCCCACCAATAGTTCGCTTCACACCTCATCATGTATGAGGCAAATACTGTCTTCTGGTCTTCACCCACGCGAGCTATAATGATGGCCTTCTCGATCTCCTTGATCCAGGTTTGCGCAACTATTGGGACAGTAGTTCCCGTGAACTCTAGGGGTCCTACACTCTTAAAATCTTTGAAGGTTGTTATTCTGACAGCTTGGGAAACGGGTGGTACGGGTTCGTTTCTTCCCCTCAGAGCTTCTCCCAATAAATATACAAGTCTCTGTATCGGATCTACTATTCCTCTCTCATTATTTACTGACTCTTCCGGGACAGTTATTCTATGCCTGAGCAGGATTTTCTGCATCACAAAATTTTTCATTTTATTATCTAATTATCATATTTAGGCATTTCTCAATTGAAAAGAACTAAAGGTTTAAACACGTTTATGAATTAAGACCATTTATATTCATAGGCCAAATGGTTACAATAGTTCTTTTCTAGCATACTGCTATAAATGATAACACATATCCCCTAATATCACAAAAGACGGGGATAACGCTAGCTTACTACCCCTCTAACACTTTTCAAAAGTTGGGGTTACCATCGTCTCACATCTTACACAAAAGACTGAGATTACAATAACATATTAACAACACATAAATAAAATATTACACTACTGAGCTTTTCCCTCTAGACTCAATCTAGCGTCCCATGCTCCACGGTGCTCTGATATTCCTTCTGCGTAATGTGTGCCACCATATCCCGACTTATGGTATGTTGGGTCTGTCCTTGCTCAGTTGGGTAGTGATTCACCCCATCGATCAGTCTCTCCATGGTCGTGCGTAGAGCATAGCCCATCTTGTTCACCTTCCTCCTCTTGCACCGCACCTCATCCTCTAGATCTCATCCACCCTGTCATTGGAATCCTCCCACTTTTCCTCAAAGTGAATCCTATCCATCACCTCCATCTCTAACTGAGTTCGGAAAGCCTCATTCTCCGTCCTCTCACTCAAAAGCCTCTGTTCCATTTCTTCTAACTTTCTTGCCAACTCAATGTTCCTCGCCACCAATCGGTGAAACAAGGCCCCCATCTGGATCCCTGCCTCCTTCCGGTGAGCAATTTCCACCTCCATCTCCTGCATCGCTAGTTGCCTCTCAAGAGTTTCAGTCTATAGCTCCTCGACTCTACATCCTAATTCCAAAATATGTTTTTCATACTCTCCCAACATCTGATCCTCGAAAGTAGACTCATCGGAGTCCTCCATGAGTTCGGGGTCCTCCACCATAGACTCCTCCTCTGGATCAGACTCCTCAGATAGAGGCTTCATCTCCTCCTCCTCCTCATCATCATCGTCAATAGGGGCCACTATAGAGATGGGTTCTACTATCAAGAGTGCCTCATATACCACATGAATATCACGCGGCTCCTCCTCTACTACTCGTCTAGGTCCTCCCATGTCAGTTATCCTACAATCACCAACATAAGACAAGACAAACAACAACTCCATTAGAATGTTAAATAACATAAGTTCATTGTATAGAATGAAGTTACATTTCATAACACACTAGGTCTCTTAAGGAAAACTCTACATGAGTTTTATCCCCTTCCTAACTTCTAAGTTTTCCTAAGTTATAATCTAAGGACTCTCGTTCCTAAGGTTTATAAGTATAGCTTTGATACCAACCTGTGACACCCCCAAATTTGGACCGCCACTTGGTCACTCGAATCGGTTCGTCACGTGCTCAAAGTATTACCATAATAACTAAAATCACACATTCACGACGGAAGATCTAATTTAGAATAATATACAATGATTTATTATAATTATTCCCCCAAGTCTCGTAACCTACAGTACTTAATAGATTACATAATAATATCGAATAAAGACTTATTACATAATCCTACTTAAGCTTAAACATAGTTTGAAAACAGTCTTAATACAACATAATAGACTAAAACATAAAAGGGACAAGCTAGTCGGTAGCCTTGCCCTTGCCCTTGTCTTTCCCAGAGACACCTCCCTATTCTGCCTTAACTGAAAGGTTTAAATAAGCAAGAATGGGCACAAATTGCCCAGCAAGTAATATACAACAAGGGTAAAGAGTTTTATAACACGAGTTTGAAAAATCAAAGTATTACCTCTAAGATAGTGCAGAGTTTCAGAATAATATCATGAATAATGAATATCAACATTTCTTGGAATAAGAACGATAATTCGATATAAATCAATAGATATATATGAATTCAAAGACTCAGTGTATCCAACTGGATAAACAATTTATACTGAACAGTCACTAAGGACTATTGAACATCTACTAGAATTACCAATATTAAACTGATAACCCACAATTCAAGTACTATAGATGATCAATCTACAATGCTACATGTTATGCATAACAACACCACAGTAATAATCTACTCATATGTTGGGGTTTCCAACGACATACATTCCCCTTACCATAAGGGTTGTTCAACTCAGTTTTCAAGATTTTCGCCCCAGTCAAATGGGTTTGGACAGTTTTATAAACATGCATATAGTCTAGCCGAATCAAATGGCATAAACACTTTCACAATATTCCAGAACAATACCACGTTCAACATGAATAATAGTTTTCTCAAGAATTTTCATAATAGCTCATTTGAACGAGTAAATAAGGTAACTTGCATTCAAAGAGATAAGGGTTGCTTACGACATTCGTCAAATAAAGTAATGTAAGAATACTTTGCACAATGTAAAGGATTGTTTAGATACTTGCACGATAAAAGTAGGGTTCGGATACTTGCCTTAAGCATAGTTTATCCACGTTAAGAAATCAACACTTTCTAATCCTATTTATAGCGTATTATATGTTCAAGATGTTCATTAGCTAACATAGTCTTTAATCAAGCTTGACATGATTCAAGTATGCACGTACAAAATTAGATTATAGATTTATCATGAATTAAATACCTAGTTATTTCATAAGTAAATTAAGAAAGCTTAAGGTTAAGTCCTTTTTATCCATGGACCAACCTATTACGAGGCAAACACCATCATATCATCTAAGCATCACTTATATGCATGTATCAGTAGGTTTTAAACCACCTCTAGCAATATAGGCATCATACAAGTCAACTAACCCAAGATCAGATTTCAAACTAACCAGGTTCTAATTTTAGACTGGCGCAGCTGCGCCATGGTTAAGCCTAGGACTGGCGCAGCTGTGCCGTCCCCTGGCTAAAGCCTAGACTCAGCTGCTGCCTTGTGGTTTCTGCCTGGCTTGACCAAAACAATCATACATGATATATGTGTCATGTAAAAGGTCTTTTCATGCTTCTCAAGTCAATCTAGGTTCCTTCTTTCATAATAAAATTCTAAATTGATCATTTCGATAATTTAAGGCCATTCAAGGTCATGAAACCACAAAGTTTATCATGCTTGCTCTCTAAACATACAAAGTACTTATAAAACTCATATTAGGCATGCTTGTGAGTATTCATAACAGATACGTGAAGTTAGCACCGCCTTGGGTGAAAATATGCTTCGTTTATGCTTTTCTTGAAATATGATACACAAGCATGGTATATAAATGTTTATATGGCATGAGTGAGTCTAAAAGTAGCATGTTCGAAATTCGTAATTTCATTCGTAAAGCTTACTAATTAGTTCCACATGTCGATGCTTGCTTACTACTCTCATAAACACCATCTAAAGGTTTACTCATGCATTTCTAAGTCATACTAATATGCTTGCAAAGTCAGTATACATGCATGGCATACATATATATCAAGTTCGTTTTTAAGTTCCTAAATTAATTTTAAACTCCACACTTTCTTTAATCATGCTAATGAAGTCTAAACATGCTCACATTGGTATATATACCCCTTAAACATGCTTGCAAGCTAGTATATGTCATAATGAGTGACTAACGTTTGGCAGATTGCAAAATAGAACTCAAAACTAAATTCAGGGGTCGGCGCAGCTGCGCTGCGCCTCAGTGTTAATACGGCACATCTGCGCCACGTCTGGTTCGAGCCAGGAACAGTTTGCGTCGGCAGAAAATTAGCCCAAACACATAAATTACTCACGAATTCGTTTCCAAACACTCATATATCAGTTTAAACATGCTTATAAGGTCATATAACAACTATATAACCAATACCCAACCTCATTAACATCCAATCCCACAAAATCAAAATTTTGAATATCAAGAACTCGAAAACTCATTTGACAGAAACTGAAATGGAAAACAAGGAATGGAATTATACCTCTGAATTGTGAAAGGAACTTGCTCCTAATGAACTCTCAAGCTCTTAGAATACTTGTATGCTCTCAATCTCACCCTTTGACAATTCTTAGCACTTGGAAAAATGGAAGGAGAGCTCTCATTTATAGAAAAATCAATACATAGATTTTGAAGTTTTCCATTGAATCAAACTCATGGGTTGAAGGATTGTATGAAGGTTAACAAGGAGTTGGTAATTGGTTGGTAATTTGCATCATGACCATCACTCCCCCATGATCATTAGCTAAGAACCTTGGAAGAAAAGAAGAATATAGGCCTTAGCCTTTATGATTAGGGAGTAATTCGGACACACATTTTGGGACAACTCCAATATCTCAGCATTCTTACCCTCTTAAGTCATACACTTATACAAAACCCTTATTCTTATGTTATAGTGTATATATTACCCATGCCTTAGTTATAATTTTAATGTCACAATATAATTCACATAATTAATATTTCAAGGTAGTAGATGTTATGCAACATACATATAATTAATGTACATTCTATTTTAATGTCTACCCACATGTATATGGTTACTTACACATTTCATGATATATTTATACTATATAGTTTCAATATGCATAATCACATTGCTTCATTCATAAAACTTAATATATAGTCACGTAAGTGCCACACTACACTATATAGTATAGTTTTATTATTGCTCACATGCACAAACCGTTAATCTAATATTATTATATTAATAACTTACTTATTTATGTCAAATAAATAAATTATTCACTTTCTCGATTAATTACCACCAATATAAATTAATCCATTCTTCCTTGATTAATGTATTTATGGATCTCCATAATCATTAATTATCTATATAATTCTTATTATATTTATAGATATATTGCAAATAATAATAATCACATATAATTAATTAATTACCAAGTAATCAATATTCTACCACAATTAATTAATATAAATTAATGGTTTACTTAATAATTCCTTCGTCGACCATAACGTACATTATTTCATGGTTTATCAATGTCACAAATATTACACAATTGTTCCATTTAATTTTTAAAGCAGAAAGTAAATTTTTCTCCAACTGACAACTGGTGCAGCTGCGCCAGTTTGTACTGCTAGGACGGCGCAGCTGCGCCGTACCCTGACAGTGCCAAGACTGATTTAGCTTCAAGCATGTGCCAATTTTCATTGCTAAACTCGTTTTATACGACATGAATTAATGTCCACATGAATGATATTACAAGTCTAAGAGCGTATTGATTACTTAATGAAATCGCATGATCATACACGACTAATCTTCCTAATTCCCGTTTTAACTTGCTTAGTGAATTTTTTTCGTTTCACATTATGCCACACAAGGCATTTCACAATTCTCATTGTCCATTCACACATCTTAATACGCATTGATCTAATACGAATCAATAGAATTAACCGACTCTCAAAACAATAACATTTATATTCACATAATTATTATTTCCATTAATATATTCATTTAATAATACATGAAAATTCTTGAGTATTACAAAATTTATAAGAGACGAGGTTTCGGATTACCTTCCTCCTTTAATCTCCTTCCGTCGGACAAAGTTTGCTCACGAGCAAGCTTTTCTTCTTCCTTTCCTCTTCTTCCTCCTATCCGAACTCTCTCTCTCTCTCTCTCTCTCTCTCTCTCTCTCAAGTGTTGGAGGATTTTCAAAATCCCACACAAATGAGCTTAAGGCTTCCTTTTATAGATTTTCAAGGCTAGGGGCAAAATAGTCATTTTGCCCCAACCTCCTTACTATTCACACCTCCTCATTCCACCTCTTTACTATTCACGAAGCTTCCCTTGGAAGCTTCGTGCTTCCGTCTTGCAGAATTCGTCCGACAGTTCGAAAACTGCGATTCTCGGAATTCAAATATTTTTGGATATTTCGTCTTTCCTTTACCGATTAACTTTTACGTATTCTTCGGATTTCCAAAAAATTGAAAAACACTTTTCGACGTTAAGGGTTTTCCTTCACATTTTTCCATAACATAGCTAAATGAATGAAAAGTACATAATAATACTTTGTCGTTTTTATTTCGTCCGATTTCTACACGTTTTTCGAGAAAAATTTTTATCGGTTTACTTAACTATTCACGATATATTATAATCGAATCTTTCGATGGAATATCATTTTGACATGCCGAACTCTCAGAAAGGCTTAGGTTATTCAAACCCTAACCCTTAGGTTTCGTCGGGTAAATAGTGCCTATTTCGTCTTTTTTCCTGGAAATATTTTTGTTCTCGAAAATTTTTTATTTTCGTCTTGAAAATTCTTACTCGTCCAGCCTAGCTCGTAGCCAGAATCCTCCTGTATTATAATCATCTTAGGTTCTAGAACGATTAATAAACACATAACACATAATAGTATTAATAAAAATTCATTTTATTATTACTAATTCTTTAAACTTAAATTCTGGACAAACTGAATTTCCGGATTGTCACATTCTTCCCTCCTTCTAAAAATTTCCTCGAAATTTCTTAAAACCAAACCCTTACCCGGGTCCTCACATTCTCCCCTTCTTCACAGAATTTCGTCCTCGAAATTTTAGCTTACTCCTTTTCTCAACTTCTCTTCAAAGAAGTTCTTATCTTTCAAACATTCCCTAATCTTCATAACTTATCAAGAATCACGAAGTAGAAGGAATAACGAGGAACATAAGGATTCCTTGAAAATATTTCATACTTTTGCTGAGGGGTCAAATCGACCATGAACTCTTACTAGGTTTAACAGCATTTCACCGTAAACCCTTCTACCACGGTCAGTTTATAATCACCAAGAAAGTAAACTAACTACCTCTTCCATACATAGGCTATTAACCCATTGTATAACCCCGTTTCGGGGTATGTTCACCTCAGACTTAATCATTAGATTTTAAACCAAAATAATTTGGCTTGGCATAACTTCTCAAAGAAAGCCTGATTTTCTTATAACATGACATACCATTTGTCTTAGCCAAATCAATTAGCTTTGACCAAACAAATAAATTGGACATCAACTTGAAACATTCGTCTAGTCAAATCAATTGACATCGACTACTTCTTTTAAATTATTTTACAATACATCAAAATGTTTCATGGTGTCATGATACCGTACTTTTCACAGTACGTTGAGGACTTCGTCAGTTTATGACTTCATCATTATACATCATACCATAGCGGTTTATTGATCATAAGATCAAATCCAACACTAGGTTTAATTATATTAATAACTCCATCCATTTACTATCTTTACATCAAATGCATTGATGATATAAAATTCATTTTGATATTTCAAATCAACTTCTGTCTAGTAGAAACAATTAGCATAGACATACCAAGAATAACTCTTTTAAAATCCATTGGTTTCAAAAGTTGAACCAAGTCTTTTCCTTTTAAAACACACATATAAGCACGATTTCAATAAACTTCAAAATCTAGCATAGCTAGATGACTTGGAATATCCTATTTCTCCATCTTCCTTCATCGTCTTACTTGTGACAATACTTAATCTTCTCTAGATCCTTCAGTGCTAAGCATATTGAAAATACTTCGTTTTTAGTCTAAACATTCCTATATCTTAGTATAGTCCATCAACTTAACACACTTTATATGTTTAGGAACTTTCCACAACCATATATGTGTTTAAGAACTTATCTTCGCAATATGTAATCCAAGAACAAATCAAGGACTATCCATACGCTTAGGGCTCAGAAACATAGCATAAAACTATGAGTCACAAACTTTTCATAAGAATGAGTTTTAAGAACTCAAACCTATCTAAACATTCTCTACCTATCACACATATACATGAGAAAAGATTCACCTTCTCACCATATACGTATTGATAGTGCAACAAAACTATTCTAATGATTATCACTACCAGAAGCTAAGTGATTGTCGAACCAAACACAATTCCCTGCCCATATAGAGAATTGGTCAACTCAGCTACTAATCGATATAGGAAGCTAAGCGGTTGTTACACCAAGGATAATTCTCTACCCATACAAAGAATTGTTCAACTTAACAACTATATCGAATAAGAAGCTAAGTGGTTCTAAAATCACATACAAAATCCCCGTCCATACAAGGAATCATACAACTCAGCTGCTAATATGAGTCCTCAATTGAAATCCTATAACTTCTTACTTTCTCTTTACTTAATACGAATTTTCTTTAATTCGTATGCTAACCTTTACAACTCAATTTGAGTTCTTCTTCCCGTACTACTTCATAGTATAGCATTAGCTATAAATCATCCATCGTTTAACAGAACAACTGTTATTACGATTTACTATAACACCCCGAAATCCGGTCTATCTTCACACCCAGATTTCTTACGTCACGATTCCATCTCCTTCCAAACATACATCATTATATATCTAAATATAACAACATACATTCTCAAGTCCCAAGTTCTAAGACCTTATAATATCTTTCATTACAAATAATAATAATTACATTATTCTTTACATCTTACAAGAGTGACTTTTATCCGCCACCAAGGATACATATCCGTTCGTTAAACTAATCTATAGTTTAATTACACTATTCTACATTACTAGTCTTGGCTTGATCTTCACGCACATTCACATACTGAATGACACTTCGTCTGGATACCGATCAGCTTGATCTTTACGGGATCTTTAAGTTCTTTCTAACATTGTTCGCTGAAAATATTTTTATTTAAAGCAAGTGTGAGCATTCAATTGCTCAACAAGTCATAGTAGTTGAACAAACAACTTCAAAAACATTCTTTTAAGACTTCCATAACAAAACAAAGGTTAAGAAGCAGCTTGAATAATAGGAATAATATCTGATTCCTATCATCTTAAAACATTAGTCACATGCACTTTGAAATACTTTCATTCGTGTACCTTTTTCCATACATACTCTGTCTTGCTAGAATCATTAGCACAGACTTAACAATAACGGTTCATGTATAAACAGAACAGTTCAATCACATAACAGTTCTTCTCAAATAAACACCAAAGTGTTCAAGTTATGGCACAAGGCCTCATACATACTACCACCTTGTACATATATCGCACATATGCACATAGACAAGACTTCTTAAGTTTAACATCTGAGAAGTTTAAGAAACTAGCATTCATTTAAAATATGAATGAAGTTAGGAAACTTACCTTACGCACAGCTACAGCTTACGCTGAACTGCTCATTCCAATGCCTATATATTATATAAGGAAAATAGCACATACACCAATTAGTCATATACTTGATTTACGCATTGGTTTACGCGACTAATTTTCTTTACCGTTTTACAGCTTCATGGCATACGGAGATGTCTTATTCATACATTCATCATCTTTGATGATTTACATTCTTATAATCTTCTTATAACCCTTCTAGGACTCAGTACACATCGCGTCTCTACTAGTAGTCCATATGGTACTCTGAGTGGTTTCCCACAAACAACCAACAAACAAGTTCCCGTCACATCTACACTGTCTTTCACAGTGAGTTAGATCGGTTGCCAGTTTCGTATATACCTCCGCTCTCTGAAGGAATTGTTTAGCCCAGCTCCCATATGTCAACCATCAAAGGTTACGATTGTACTACAACCTAACTTTATTTTTACATATCCGAACCATTAAACTATAATGTTCGTTAAGTCAATTCTTATTCCTTATGGCTTTCTAGCAAATAAATGCCATACCTCAGGATTCATTTATTATCGTCTAAGTCATACAGTCTTTTATATACTCGGAACGATCGTTCAATGTCAAAACTATATGTTCATAGCGTTAAACATTTTATAGTAACTTATTCATATCCTACAACGTTTGGTTCATTCAATTTGGAACATTATCCAAGTTATAATTATTAACTCAGCTTCGTTACGTTATACATACTTGTCTTCATTATCTTACGGTCAAACCATACACGGGGTGTAGTCTCTGCCTGTTTAATATTCGCATACACTCAACCCTCGCATCGTCTAAAGTGTTTAACGCTTACTTTCGTTCTTTATCCGACCCATATCAGATTTTCATTACTCTTATTATCATTCGCTATGGCTTTTTATGATAATTCATATCTTACTTACTACTTTCGTCAACGTACAAGTCATACAACCATTGTACACTTAGAACGTTCGTCCAACGCGAATACGATTCACGAGGATCGTTTACGTATTCAGCGTTCACGTCGCTCATCTCTTAATCTCTCATTCAACCTTTACTCAAGGTTTTAATTGCTTTCAAACGTTATCCATCCCATGAATCCCACGTTCATCATTCTTTCTTAATGTCGAAGCCATACTGTTCGTTGTATGCTAAGACTGATCGTTCATCGCAACAGCGTTACGTTCACAGCGTCTAAATACTTTACACTTAACTCTCATAATGAAATCATAACATCAAAATGTTATACATCACCCTCGTCACTCAACGTCTAAGGAATCACAATCATAACAATCCCCAACGTTCGTTTTATCGTAACTACGGTCCCTGGATACCGGTTCCGTAATTTGCGTTTACATTCTTTATCTTTTAATCACGTTCAATCTTTGTATTTAAACTTTAATACATGTTTAAGTCACTTGCTTAAGTGTTACTTTAGGTGAACTATATGTTCTTTATCTTCCCTTACGCTTCCCCAAGAGTTGAGCAGTAAAAAGCTCCTCTCTGGGCCTTTTCCCATACCCCCGCCCCGGCGGGGGTTTGTATGCTAGAAATGCCCGCCTCGACGGGCCTCGCTCCTGCTAACGAACTAAATACCACCGTCCCAGTGGGAGGTTTAGCCTTTAACAATGCCCGCCCTAGTGGGGGTCCCTTCTGATCTTGCCTTTCTTCTAAGTCTTTTACATGCTTGAGACGCTTACTTTGAAATCCCATAACTTCTTCATTATAACTCGGAACGAGGTCGTTCCAAATCCATTCCCTTCCTTATCTTACTTACTTTGATTACCCTTAGATAGAACTTCATTCTGAATCCGTTAACATGCCATTCCATTGGCTTAAACTTCATCTTACATTCGTTTTACGTTATTAACGTTCTTCGTTCGTTCATCCGTAATTCGGTCATCCGAACTCGGAACTCGTTCATTCTTGAGTCCACAACTCATGTTTTCTATGTTCTCTTACATTCTTATAAAACCCTACACATTCAGGTTCAATTACATACTTTCTACTTCTCATTTGTCTTTTGCAAAAAATTTCGCCATAACTTCGTTATAGCTAAGTTTAATCCATTCTTCATGAACGTTTCTACCATTCCTAACCAAGCAATAAGCAACTAACTTACACGCGATGGTTTTAAACTTTTCTATCAACAATAATTACACTACGATGGTTTTAAATTTGTCTATCAACAACGTTCTTCGTGTTTTTCGCGTGTTCTTCGCGTTCTTCGTTCTTTCTTCATTTTTAATCAATATTTTGATTACGATTTCACTTTTTCTTAGAATTTGATGTTATAGAACACCATTCCTTACTTATTTCATCGAATCGCTCATATGATTCTTTCGAATTGCTCAAATTCATTACGAATCTTATACTTCCTTAAGAAATTTATAAATTATACTTCTAATTCTTATTTATTCATTTTCTCATGATTTCAATCATATGAAATCATTCCTAACTTCTTTTACTTCTTATTCTTATTAAGTTATGCGTTTAACGTAGAAAACTTGAAGAAAACTTATAAGAGACTAGGTTTCGAATTACCTTTCTCCTTTAATCTCCTTCCGTCGGACAAAATTTGCTCACGAGCAAGCTTTTCCTCTTCCTTTTCTCTTCTTCCTCCAATCTGAACTCTCTCTCTCTCTTTCTCTCAAGTGTTGGAGGATTTTCAAAATCCCACACAAATGAGCTTAAAGCTTCCTTTTATAGATTTTCAAGGCTAGGGGCAAAATAGTCATTTTGCCCCAACCTCCTTACTATTCACACCTCCTCATTCCACCTCCTTACTATTCATGAAGCTTCCATCTTACGGAATTCGTCCGACAGTTCGAAAACTGCGATTCTCGGAATTCAAATATTTTTGGATATTTCGTCTTTCCTTTACCGATTAACTTTTACGTATTCTTCGGATTTCTGAAAAACTAAAAAATACTTTTCGACGTTAAGCTTTTTCCTTCACGTTTTCCCCTAACGTAGCTAAACGAATTAAAAGTAACAATACTTTTTGTCATTTTTATTTCGTCCGATTTCTGTACGTTTTTCGAGAAAAACTTTTATCAGCTTACTTAACTGTTCACGATATATTTCGACAGAATGCCATTTTAACATACCGAACTCTCAAAAAAGCTTAGGTTATTCAAACCCTAACCCTTAGGTTTCGTCGGGTGAATAGTGTCTATTTCGTCTTTTTTCCTAAAAATATTTTTATTCCTAGAAAAATTTTATTTTCGTCTTGAAAATTCTTACTCGTCCAGCCTAGCTCGTAGCCAGAATCCTCCCGTATTATAATCATCCAAGGTTCTATAACGATTAATAAACACATAGCACAGAATAGTATTAATAAAAATTTATTTTATTAATAACTAATTCTTTAAACTTAAATTCTGGACAAACCGAATTTCTGGGTTGTCACAGACTCATCAGCTAAGATTTCTTCACATAAGATTAGTTAAACCTTGATATACTTATGACCTATTTCAGACTTCTTTCAAGATGTTATCTTCAACCTAAAACTTGGATGGAAAGAAAGTTTGTTAGCATTTGAGTTTCCAACCTCAGTGTACTTTCTCTCTTCAATATTTTAAGCAGAGTATGATTTCTTGAAAGAATACTGTTATAGTGCATAAGGAGGTGCAACATGATGTACACATTTATATTAGTGAGGAAGCATACCTTTCTACTGTCAGTTTCTTAACATTCATTTAACTTAGATATACTGAGATTAGGCACTGATGTGCATAGTTTTTCATTTGCTCCTGACAGCATGTTGCTCCAGTTGTCCTTTAATCAATCAGTCATAGTCTTGAGGATGTAAGCTTAATCTTGGCATCTTTAGTTCTTTGACGTCCTTGAGTCCACACGGTTCACATCCACCTGTTGGTTGGCCAAATACATTTTTGAGAAGTTCTTCTTTCTTCTCTAGATAAGCGCTTCTTAACATGTATGGCCTTTTCATCTTTCAGGCTAGTGAATGTTTGACTCTTTGCTGTTGATGTCTCTTGAGCTTCCTCGTCTTATCTTTAGACTACAAGATTGACTGTGGCCAAGGATTGGTCTTGTTGTTATGGTATCTAAGAACATGAACCAATCTGAGCAGCTTTAGGTGTTTATACACATTTACCTGTACACAATATTTTCAACATGTGAGCTCATCTGCATTTACAAGTGACTTACTACTAAACTAAGTTTAGAACAATGTTTGTGCCTAGGATTAGACTCAAAGCGATTAGCTTTTGAATATAGCATGTGAACCTGCTCTGATGCCAATTGTTAGTTTCCAGTAGGCACACAATAGATCTAGAAGGGGGGGTTGAATAGATCCTTTTATTTTCAAATCCTTTTCTCGCTTTTTTTGTATTGCTAATGATTTAGCATATGACAAGCATAAGAATCTTTTCAAGCACAACGGAATAAGTAAAAGATCCCCTTCATTGATATGTTCTTAATCATACATACATTGTTCTTAGAGTTAGTTAAGTTGTAAGCTGTTAGTACATGCATAGCAATTATAGCAGTTAGGTACATAATGTAAATGACATAAAGTAAAAGACACAAGGGATTTTAAGTGGTTCAGAGACTCAAGCTCCTAATCCACTCTTCTACTTTCAACTAGCAGGATTTCCACTAAGGAAGGGCAGCACATTGAATCACTAAGATTCTTTCAAGGCCAGCAGCCTTGAAACTTCAGTTCATTAAGAACTCTTCAAGGTCAGTAGCCTTGGAACTTCTCTAGTTCCCTAGGAACTCTTCAAGCCCAGCAGGCTTGGAACTTTATTTAGTCCCTCCGGACAAGGACCCTTCAGGCCCTGGCTTCTTGATGGTGTTGTTGTTGTTGTTGTTGTTGTTGGTGCCTTGCTGCTAAGATGTCTTTAAGCTTGACCATCTTCTGTACTTAGCAGCTTGGCGTAGTCCTCTTGGCATTCTACTTTGAGTCTGGACTACATCTTCTTTGGTGCAACTGATCTTCATTCTGTTCTACTCATCTTCATCTGTTATTAGCTATGCACCATCACCATTTGGGTCTGCTAAGTGTTTGAGCTTTTGGTAGACTTCGTCTGGCACTTAGCATTCCCTGAACCCTTCTTGTCTGGTTTGCAGACATGGTTCTGCACTTGTTTTGTTTCAGCTTTCGATTGATGGTGATTCGTAGAGTGGTTCTCCGGATCTTCTTTGGGATCTGCCACTTTTCTGAATGCTATCTTCTTGGCCTTCTCGACTCTCAGCTCAGCTGTCATCTTCAGTGGCATTCTCATCTTTGTTGAGTGAAGCTTTAATCTTTTCGTTCTTCTTCAAGGCTGCTTCACTTCCACCTTTATAATCTCACTGTCACTGAGACTTGTTATGTTTAGTTCTTGTGGAACTCGTAGAGTCAACAATAGCATTCCAACAACTCAACGATTTTGCAACTTAGCAACATCAGTAACTTTTGATCTTTGAAACTCTGGATGATATATACTCCTTCCCAATCTTCCCGTTGGGATATAGCCATTGAAAGCTATTTAAATTGCTTCACAGATCTCGAGTTATTTGGTGTAGACTGCAGATGTGACATGACGTCTCCTTTATAACTTTTCTGACACTGCAGTCTACTGTTTCTCCTTTATAACTTATTCTGTTTAGTTCTTGTGGAACTCCTAGAGTCAACAATAACATTCCAATAACTCAACGATTCCATAACTTAGCAACATCAGTATCTTTTGATCTTTGAAACTCTGGATGATACATACTCCTTCCCAATCTTCCTGTTGGGATATAGCCGTTGAAAGCTATTTAAATTGCTTCATAGATCTCGAGTTATTTGGTGTAGACTGCAGATGTGACATGACATCTCCTTTATAACTTTTCTGACACTGCAGTCTTGGGCAGGTAGTCAACTTTATTTCTTCCTTCTGATTTCTCGATCAGAGGTTGTCCTTTTGCATCGATGCTCTCAATAAGCTCTGTTCGAATATTAATCTTCAGATTGAACCGTTACCAATACTTCAATCTTTAGATGACCGAACTACACGATTCTGATGCATATCTTCTTAGACCTGATCGTAGTGTTATGTTGAATGTTGCTCATCGACCGGTTGAGTCAACACTACGATCCTGAAGAGTGTTCATTAGATCCTCAATGTAGAACACTTATTCCTTCTCTTGTTCAGTGCTTCAACACTTTTGTTTGCTTCGACTGATCTCAGACACTGATGACTTGTTCCTTGTTCTGGCCTCTTCTGAATAGTAAGACACTTCAAATTTGTGGCATGCCCAACTCTCTTTCTCCTTGTGATCTCCCGTTCACTTATCATCAACGGACTGGCCCAGTGCTTAATCACTTTAGCCTTGTTCTTCAAAAGCTGACCAGTATCTTCGTGTACACTCTATCAGTTTCTTCTTTATTTGGCAAACACTACGATCCTAGTTAATCCCAGGATTGTTGTCTTCTATTCTCTTGACAGCTACTGCACTTGTTGACTTTCCTTAGTCATTTGCTTTGACTGAAGACTTCTTTTGATCAACTTGTGGAAGACTTCATCTTGAATGGCTTCGCAACTCAATCTATATGTTGATTGTAATGCAGCTCAGACCAGAGGCTTCATACTTTGGATATTCTAGGAGTGCTCATTTGTTGGGAATCGTATTTGCTTTACAATTCTGCCTTGGCGTTGTGAGCACATTTGTTGAGGCCTTAGTTATGCACTCTACAATTTAGCTTCGGCTGTGCAGACACTACGACTCCGAGATCAAATCTTGACACTCTATAATTTCTGTCTTTATGCTTGTTGTCTTCATCTGATCTTGCTCAACTATGATCTCTGCCTCTGATATGATCAGTAGACTCTACGCCTCCGAGTGTAGTCTACGATTCTTGACTTGGCTTCGGCAGATGCTCGTTCGGTTCTTAGACAAGCTGTCTCTACGATTCTGAATATGACTTCCTCAACAAACTACGGCTCCGAGGAAGTTCTACTCGACACACTACGATCTTTCCTCGTCTCTCCTGGCAGTCTACGAACTCCGAGATCCACTATCTTACAGACTACGATTTTACCTTGATAGCTCTCGAGTTTTCCTTGACTCTCCTAGTAGACTACGATTTTTGATGCAGTGCTCGATGATCAGACATGCCTATCTATTACATTATAAGATCAACCTAACAAGCTTGATCTTTCTATATTTATAGTCCTTGTACATCATTTCTTTTTTAGGACTTTACAAAGCTATTTTGCATATGTAGGATCAACCTAACACATTTGATCAATTCATTCTAAGTCTTTATACATATTTTCCTATTATCTATCAAAAGACTTTACAGCTTTTCTTGATGCAAGCATACTTGCATATTCATTCATATATATCATAATCAAATCATATATAAATAGGAATATCATTCACATGCTTATTCCTGACAGATGTTATTTTCAGTTCGTCTATTATGGTTTATGTTTAATTTATGAGTTGCTTGATCACCAATTCTTTGTGAACCTATATGAACTTGAGAGATGAAGTATGGGTTTAGACCTAATCATAATAGCGTGTGATTGTGATTTCTACGTATTGTTGGGATTCACAATTTATGTCTAGGATAAAGATATACCTATACATCGTGCGTAATCTTATGAGAACTTGTGATTAAACCTTCTTTAATTGTAATTCACATAGAGATATAGTGAATTAGGGTGTTCTGTTTAATTCTATCATCTATGAATTTTAGTTGATATGGGTATAGTGCATCGAGAGATGGTTATATCTGCTTTTGTGTTCTTGATTAACGAATTAGAATAGTTAATTTGAATTAAAAAGAAGTGTGTCAATCTAAATGAAGCATTTAGTGTGTGTAGGCTTAATTCTCCAATATCTGATTAAAGTTTGTGGTAGTTAGTTGATTTTTCTTTATTTATTAATTTTCCATTAGTTTCATCATTAAATCATTAGTTTAATAAAATTGAGATAATACAAGATTGGTATTAAGATAAAATTCAATATTTGTCTCTGTGGGAACGATACTCTACTTATCACTTTATTACTTGTTGATCACGTATAGTTGCGTGTTGTGCGTAATTAGATTTTTCATCTAACATCCACCAAATGGGATGCAAACCGGGACAATTCCGTAAACTTGGCCTCGTATTGTGAGACAGTCATATTATTCTGTTCCAATTTGATGAATTCCACCTCCATCATATGACGAATACTTTCTGAAAAATACTTATCGTTGAATAATTCCTTGAACTACACCCAAGACATCTTAAGTGCAGAAAGATGAGCACGTTTTACAGATTCCCACCAGTAATCTGCTTCTCCACGCAATATAAAGGTGGCGAAGGGAACCTTTTGTTCCTCTGTACATTCCAGTACATCAAATATTTTGGTGATCTGCTTAATCCAAGCTTCTGCCTTAAGTGGCTCTGGCTTTCCCAAAAACTTCAGCGGTCCTAACTCCATGAATTACTTGGCAGTGACCAGCCGTGAGTTACCATTGTTTTCACCTGTATTTTGAACAGAAGTCTCTCTTGTCTGGTGTAGCATGAATTGTAGAAAGCTCTTAAACACCCCATCGTTTATCATTTGGTCGGTGTTGTTGTTTACAGGAGGATTATTACCTTCCTGATGCACATTATCCTAGTTATTGATTGCGGTGTCTAAATCATCATACCATCATCAAGTTTAATACAATATGCATTCAACAACTAGTCTTTTTTTCATGTGCTCCTAGTCAGGAGAGATCGCATTATAGCTTTAACCTGCAAATTAAGCAAGATTGAGCATGACGGCCCAACAAGTCTAACAGTGTATCATGCATCACATAGCACATAGGTTCACATTCAGTTCATGCATTTGTATTCTTAGAGTTCAAGTATATTATAAATGCATCAATAAACTTATGCCCTGCTAGTAACAATATATGTCCCATAGCACAATACACATGTTCTGCAACTGTCATTCATTACACATATCTATTGAGTTCCCCGATTCAATTCAACAATTAGTCATAATTTAACATTTATCATTCACAAAGCAAATAATGCAGTTTATAGGTATCACATACTTATAAACTAACAATTATTTATAGCAATTATAAGTCCACATAAATAAACTGAGAAATTTACTTTCTATCCTCGTTCATCTCTATGGGCATATCATACGTCAGTGCATATCTTGTTCCTTTTGGTTTACGTAATCCTTACATTTACGTTTGTCATATAACCTATAATAGTCGGTTACAACACATTTGTTAATTTTATCTTAGAACCATCACATGACTAGATTAGATTACTAACCTTTAATCACACAATCAATCAAGTTGCAACCTCAAATTTCGTTTAAGATTAGTTTTTTTTAATCGTTACCTCATTAACCAAAATTTAGATATGTTTGAGATCATACTACATAGTAATGCACCAAACTGAAAATCTTCACTTTTGAAAATTTAGCTTCTCTAACTTCTTAATTTTCAAGGCTACTTCGAAGAATTTTATCTTCATCCTTGCTAACTTAATTTCTAGCCTTTATTTTTTTATTTTTTTGGAACAGAAATGTAGTCCTTGCCACATAGCATTTTTCAAAAATATAACTTGTATAAAATCAATAAGGACATCAAATAATGCTTTGAAAAATTATGTTTATAACAGATTCCTAATTTATCATGTGTTTACTCACTACCATGCTTACAAAGATTAAAGTATGAAAATAGTTTTAATACTCCATGCCTGCACATGTCCATCAACCAAGATCCCAGTAGAAAAGCTTTGTTATTATCACGTAGCATAACCCACATCTTTTACAACAAAAATATACTAAGTTTTATATTTCTTCATAAGTTAAACAATGAAACAATAGTATACTGAAAAAAGATCACTAAATACAAAAAAAAGTAACGTGTTAATAACTTTTTTTTTCTCTAATGAAGCAAATTGACATACTACAAGAAGTTCAACCCTCTTATCAAATTTAACAAAATAATATATAATTTAGTAGCAATATCTACAAGCAGCGTTACTTTTCTTATTTAAATTTCCAATTTAATTCCCCTTTTCTTAATCTTCAGTAGCTATAGTTTCATTGCGTTAACTTACAGTAACAAAATTCTTCACAGCTCAACTATTAATTATACAATATTATGCAATCAAAAATTGAAAATTAACTAAATGGGTCATCTAAATTCCAATCAAACCAGGCTATAATAAGTAAGAACAATAAAACATAGAGAATGATAGATTTTTAGAGCACTCCAATCTCTCAGTTTTTTAATCTATCATATTTATCTAATTTATTTTCCATATAATATACTGGTTATAATTATCATCTCAAATTATTTTCAATTTTCTAACTTATTTATGCTTGGCATAAGTTGGACATTAAAACAATGAGAAAAAGCACCTTTACCCCATTGTGGTTGTCGTGTTTTAAGCAATTAGCCATTGTGCTTTAAAAATATTCAATTGACCCACTATGGTTTTTAAAAATATACAATCAAGTCATTCTGTCCAATTTGACTAACAGACATCTAAAAATATCCTACGCGGCTTTTTGAAAAAAAATAAATATTACATGTATTTGCTGACTGGGCGGGAGGAAGCTTGGTTATCCTACGTGGTTTTTTCTTTTCCTTTTATCTCTTTTCCAAATAATACAAATAATATATCAAAATTTTTGAATCAATGAGATCTATTATAACATTATATTAATTTCTACAAAAATTAAAAATCAAAAATTATTAATTGCGTGGAAAAAAATAATTAAAATAGTAATAAAATTAAAATAAATATTTTAATTCATTTTCTTTATTTGTATTCTTTTCCTTTCTTTTAATAATTAATTTTATTTTGAAAAGTAATACTAATATATATTTTAATGATATAAAAAAGGTAAGTACATAATTAACATAAAATAGAAAATTTGATACAATTAGCAAAAACTAGTTAAACAAATGATTAAAAATTAAAATTAATTATACAATCAAAATCTCATTATTATTTTTATAATTTTTTCTTTTCCTTTATCTCTTTTTCTTTCTTTTAATTATTTTAATTCTAAATAATACAAATAATCAAATACCAAATCCTCTATCTCATCATCCTCTGTCTCCTTCAACAAGATCCCAAATCCCCCAAATACTAAATCCCTCATTCAAATCCCCAAATCCAATTACCTACAAATCATAATCTCGTCGTCCCTCTCACGCCGACAAGCTCACTCACGATGTCATATTTGCGATATTAACCTCAAAAACAAAATCAAATTTCAGTGGGGATTATGGGTAGGCAAACTCCTTATTTATTAAATTTAGCTATGATTTTAGAATTAATAACTTGTTTTATATGAATTTAAGTATTGTGGATATCAATTTTGGGTAGCCAGTAGCCACTGGCAAAACTTAAAAGTTTAAGTGGCTTTGAATGATTTTTGGTGTTGTAGAGATGAAGTACAAGGGAAGCGGGAAAAGGGAAAAGAGGTCATTGAAGAGAGGGAAGGAGGCTTGGGAGTGGAGAATTTTAGGGTGTGCCACCATTAATTATTTTATTTTTATTTTTATTTTTAAAATTAATTATTTTGAAATTAATTAATTATTTTTAAATTAATATTTTATTTTTATTTTAAAAATTACCACCATGGCCGTCTCGGAAAAAATGGGGGGATGATTGAATCCATGGGAGATGAATATTTTGATTATTTGTATTATTTAGAATTAAAATAATTAAAAGAAAGGAAAAGAGATAAAGGAAAAGAAAAATTTATAAAAAAATAATGAGGTTTTGATTGTGTAATTAATTTTAATTTTTATGTCATTTGTTTAACTAATTTTTGCTAATTGTATCAAATTTTCTATTTTATGTTAATTATGAAACAACCCGGGTCAAATCCCGAGTCAGGAACAAATCTCGGGTTAAATCCCAAGTCCGAATCGAATCAAATCCATCAAAATAAGGCCTCAAACTACTGGCCCAATAGTATCTTCTTGGGTCATCTTAGCCCACCATAGGCTCCCAAAAGGTCATGACTTGAAGGTACTATTGGTAATTACTTAATTCCTTATATGCAGACAAATTTTTTCCCCTATCTTTCGATGTGGGACTGAGGTGTTACAAACTCCCCACTTAAATTTCTGACGTCCCCGTCAGAACCGATCATACACACGGCCTAAAGATCTTTGCCTCTCTAGCCATTGTGAGATAATACCGGTTGGCTTCGTGTCCCCACCTCCGGACCTCCATCTCTCCATTGTGGGATAATACCACCAGCCTTCGTGTCCCCACCTCCGGCAACCCGATCGGATGACCCGACCCGAGCTTTCGAGAGTCGGCTCTATCATATCATATCAGCTATATTCGAATCTATCTCTAATCTATTTTGTTATCTATTCGTTGATCTCTTTGTTAGATGGCTCGTAGATCCGCCAGAGTTGTCGGGAGGCGAGGCAACAATAGGGGAAGAGGTGAGGATCAGCCCAATGAGCAACCTAATGATCAGATGAATGCTCAGTTGGCTACCTTGGTGAATCAGGCAGTGAATCAGGCATTACCTCAGTTGGTGGCACAGGTTGTACAGGCAATGCAGCAGCCACCACCAGAAATTCCTGAGCAAGGGAATCCGAGAAATAATGGTCAGCAAGCAAATGTTGAAGAATGGAATACAGATGGTTTTGATCAGCAGGTGGTTCCGATGTATGTATGGTTGGAAAGGTTTCAGAAGCAGAAACCACAATCATTCAGCTCAGCACCAACTCCAATTGATGCAGAGAATTGGATTGCCCACTTAGAGAAGATTTTCGACGTGTTGGGGTGCTCGGATAATCAGAAAGTGTGTTGCTAGCTGCTTACAAGCTGGAAGGGGATGCGCAGAGGTGGTGGAAAGCGATGAAAACAACAAAGGGTGATGGTTATGTTGAGGCACTTAATTGGGCGGAATTTTGTGAGGTCTTTTATCAGCAGTACTTCCCAGCTGCTGATAAAGAGGCCTATGCCAGAGAGTATCTGTCGATTCGACAGAAAGATGATGAGTCCATCACAGATTTTATGACGAGGTTCACCAGGTTGGCAGGCTTTGCGGGAACCTCTGCAGGGACTGCAGCGGAACAGGCGGAGAAGTTCAAGTGGAGGATCCATTACAGGTATCGACAGCATCTTATTAACACCAGGTTTGCTGATGTGTCAGCAGTGGCCAATGCTGGCAAGAATATTGAGATGGAGAGACAAGGCTTTCGGTCTTCTAAACCGGAAGGGAGTCGAAAGAGGGACAGAGATGACCAGCAGGGTCAAACTTCGGGTCAGCACGGGAAGAATCAGGGTGGTTAGTGGAACAAGAACCGTGGTGGCCAGCCGGGGCAATGGCGTGGACAGAATCAGAACAGGGATTATCAGCAGACGCCTCAGCAAGGGCAAAATTGTCAGCTTCAGCTACCTTGGTATGGACAGAATCGTCAGCAGGGGCATAATCGTCAGTAGGGGTAGAATCAGGGTCGTTATCCGGGACCAGCTGGTGGGGGTAACCCGAATCTCATTCCGATAGCTCCTTGTGCTACTTGTGGGGCAAATCATCCGGGGAGGCAGTGCCACAGACTCACCGGTGCATGCTTCTTGTGTGGACAGATGGGTCATATTGCTAGGGATTGTACCGGTCCACGCAAAAATGGTGGAGGTGGTGATAATGGTGGCAATGGAGGTCAGCGTCAGGGTGGTCGAGTGTTCGCCTTGACATATAACCAGGCGGCAGGTGCACCAGGTACTGTTTCTGGTACTCTTTTAGTTGGCAGTCGTGAGGCTTCTATTTTATTTGATACGGGTTCTACGCATTCTGTTGTTGCTCAGTCTTTTGTTCGGCACCTGGGTGTGCCATCTCAGTTATTAGATTATGTTATGTCTATTTTTACCCCGATGGGAACTTCTGTTGTTATTTCTGATTTGTATCGAGGGTGTCCGATCAGTTTTGGGGATAAGATTCGTAGCGTTAATCTTCTTCCGATGTGTATGCACGATTTTGATGTCATTCTTGGGATGGACTAGTTAGATAAGCACCAGGCCACTATCGATTGTCAGGCGAAGAAGGTTATATTTGGAAATGTGAAGTCTCCAGAATTCGTGTTTCAGGGTTCACAACCGAGTAGGGTGGTGAAGTTGATTTTGACTTTGAAAGCTGGGAAATTAGTGGCAAAGGGTTGTAAGGGGTATTTGGCATTTGTGAAAGATACCTCTAAGGGTGAGTCTCACATTGAAGAGGTTCCAATTGTTCGTGACTTTCCCGATGTGTTTCCTAAGGAATTGTCAGGGTTGCCACCTCAGCGGGAAGTAGAGTTTGCTATTGAGCTTGTTCCTAGTGCGGAACCTATCTCTAAGGTGCCGTATCGGATGGCACCATTGGAGTTGCAGGAGTTGAAGGAACAGTTGCAGGAATTGTTAGATCGTGGTGTGATTCGGCCGAGTGTTTCGCCGTGGGGTGCTCCGGTCTTATTTGTGAAGAAGAAAGATGGGTCTATGAGGCTATGCATAGACTACAGAGAATTGAACAAGATCACCATCAGGAATCGGTATCCATTGCCGAGGATTGATGACTTGTTTGATCAACTTCAAGGGGCAAAATATTTTTCGAAGATAGACTTGAGGTCAGGTTATCATCAGTTGAGGGTGAGGGATGAAGATATCCCTAAGACGGCCTTTCGTACTCGATATGGGCATTACGAGTTTCTGGTGATGCCATTCGGGTTGACTAACGCTCCGGCGGTGCTTATGAATTTAATGAATCGGGTGTTCAGGGAGTACTTAGACCAATTTGTTATTGTCTTTATTGATGACATTTTGGTTTACTCCAAGTCTAAGGAAGAACATGAGGAGCATCTTCGCACAGTGTTGGAGATTATGCAGAAGGAGAAGTTGTATGCTAAATTCTCTAAATGCGAGTTCTGGTTGGAGCAGGTTGCATTTTTGGGCCACGTTGTTTCTGCTGAGGGCATTAAGGTGGATCCTGCGAAGGTTGAGGCTATCACTAAATGGCCGAGACCAACTACAGTGACAGAGATTAGGAGTTTCTTGGGTTTGGCAGGGTATTATAGGCGGTTTGTGGAAAAGTTTTCCTTGCTTGCCTTACCATTAACCCAGTTGATGAGAAAGGGCGTGAAGTTTGTGTGGAATGAGGAGCGTGAGAAGAGTTTCGAGGAATTGAAGAAACGACTTGTGACAGCTCCTATACTTACATTGCCATCGGGGACGGGAGGTTACCAGATTTATAGTGATGCTTCTAAGAAGGGCTTGGGGTGTGTTTTGATGCAACACGGTAAGGTGATTGCTTATGCTTCTAGGCAGCTTAAACCTTATGAGGTGAACTACCCCATACATGATTTGAAGTTGGCAGCAGTGATATTTGCCTTAAAAATTTGGAGGCATTATTTGTATGGAGAGACTTGTGATATCTTCACCGATCACAAAAGTCTTAAATACATTTTCACTCAGAAGGAGCTCAATATGAGACAGAGGCGTTGGTTGGAACTTCTAAAAGATTATGATGCGAGGATTCAGTATCACCCGGGGAAGGCAAATGTGGTTGCAGATGCTCTTAGCCGGAAGAGTTCTGGGAGTGTAGCAGCCCTTATTACACAACCCCAACTTATTTCGGATATGGAGCGGCTTGAGATGGAATTGCATGTATGAGGTTCGGATGGGCATTTGTCAGGTAAGAGAGTGGAGCCCTCTCTTATCTCGTGGGTCAAAGAAGCTCAAAAGGAAGATGGGGAATTGTGGAGTATGACGCAGAATCTAGAGGAGGGCAAGCAGTCCGAGTTTCGTATTGATGACCATTGTGTAATTTGGTTGGGTGAGCGGTTGTGTGTACCGTCCGATCCAATCAAGGAGGCGATGTTGGCTGAGGCTCATAGTTCGCCGTTTTCTATTCATCCAGGTTCTACGAAGATGTATAGGGATTTGAAGAAGAATTTTTGGTGGAATGGGATGAAACGAGATGTGGCTGAATATGTTGGGAAGTGCCTCACTTGTCAACAAGTGAAGATAGAACATCAACGAGCTAGTGGTTTGCTGCAACAGTTAGACATTCCAGTGTGGAAGTGGGAGGATATCACGATGGATTTTGTGACTGGTTTGGCGAAGACTGAAGATTGATGCCATATGGGTAGTGGTGGACCGACTGACCAAATCGGCACACTTTTTGGCTATTCATGAGGGTTACTCGGTGGATAGGTTGGCACATATCTTTCAACAGGAGATTGTTAGACTTCATGGTACTCTGGTGTCTATTGTTTCAGATCGGGACCCACGGTTCACTTCTCGATTTTGGAAAGGGTTTCAACGAGCTTGGGGCACGCGGCTAAACTTCAGTACTTCTTTTTATCCGCAAACTGATGGGCAATCCGAATGAACTATTCAAACGTTGGAGGACATGTTGAGGTCTTGTGCACTTGAGTGGTCGGGTAATTGGGATGATTACTTGAGCCTAGTTGAGTTTGCTTACAATAACAGCTGGCATTCAAGTATTGGAATGGCTCCTTTTGAGGCACTGTATGGTAGAAAGTGTCGGGCACCAACTTGTTGGGATGAGGTTGGCGAAAGGGCCATAGAAGGGCCTGAGTTAGTTCAAATCACTACGGAGAAGGTAGCGGTGGCTAAGGAGAAATTAAAGTCGGCTCGATCACGGCAGAAGTGTTATGATGATAAGCATAGGAGGACTTTAGAGTTTGAACGCTCTGATACCATATGAAACAACCCGGGTCAAATCCCGAGTCCGGAACAAATCTCGGGTCAAATCCCAAGTCCGAATCGAATCAAATCCATCAAAATAAGGCCTCAAACTACAGGCCCAATAATATCTTCTTGGGTCATCTTAGCCCACCACAGGCTCCCAAAAGGTCATGACTTGAAGGTACTATTGGTAATTACTTAATTCCTTATATGCAGACAAATTTTTTCCCCTATCTTTCGATGTGGGACTGGGGTGTTATAAATTATGTACTTACCATTTTTATATCATTAAAATATATATTAGTAATAATTTTTAAAATAAAAATAATTATTAAAAGAATGGAAAAGAGATAAGGAAAAGAATACAAATAAAGAAAATGAATTAAAATATTTATTTAATTTTATTACTATTTTAATTATTTTTTGTCACGCAATTAATGATTTTTTATTTTTAATTTTTGTAGAAATTAATATAATGTTGTAATAGATCTCATTGATACAAAAATTTTGATATATTATTTGTATTATTTGGAAAAGAAATAAAAGGAAAAGAAAAAAACCACGCAGGATAACGAACCTTCCTCCCACCCAGTCAGCAAATACACGTAATATTTTTTTTTTCAAAAAGCCGCGTAGGATATTTTTAGATGCCTGTTAGTCAAATTGGACATAATGGCTTGATTGTACATTTTTAAAAACCATAGTGGGTCAATTGAATATTTTTAAAGCACAGTGACTAATTGCTTAAAACACGACAGCCACAATGGGGTAAATGTGTTTTTTCCCTTAAAATAATTAAGTAGTTTTGAGAAATTGTGCAAGGTCAGCCGCTACAGTGCAACACAGCAAGCATCGTGCACGCACGCGGCTGCTGCTACTGCTTGTAGCAGCTGCCCACACTGCCCTGGCCTAGCCTCAGCAACCCACTTCACCAATTTCCAGATTACACCTCACTTGCCTTCTTGCAACCAAACTTAAACATTATATATAGGGTATGCAATAGTATTTTAATAAAATATAACCCATCTATTTCAGACCTTATGGACCAGTTCTACACAAACCCCAAACTGTTTGGCTGAAATAGTTTTTAAACCAAGCATGAACACAATTTTCTAACTAACTGAGTTACTTTTCAAATTTCTAGATAGTAAGTTTAACATCCGATCAAAACCAATTTTTAACATGTTGTAGATGCTATAGTAGGCTATTTTTAAAAAAATATATAAGCCACCAAATTCGGACCTCATAGGCAGACTAAAACAGGCCCTAAAAATGCCCATCGTAACAGTTTTCAAAATTTTTCTAGCTCGACTCTCTTGCACTAAAACAGTCATAACTAATTCGTTTTTAAACAATTTTGAGTGATTCTTGCGCCCACTCAAAGCTAACTTCTGGAGCTACAACTCTTATTCAATAACCTTCTCCAAATTCTGCACCCATAATTTCAGAAAATTCGCGCAAGGGACAAGTTCGAATCTGATTTCCAGATTTTGGACAGATTTAACGCGACTACTTTGAATGGTCATAGCTCCTTGCTCCAAAGTCGGAATTAGTCCGTTCCGAAGTCTATGGAAAGCTTATTCAGTATAATATAACACCCCAAAAGCCCAGAATTTTCTGAAAACATATATTAGACCCGAAATTGGCCTCAAGGTCAGCGGTCACACTAGTTTTCCACTTTTTGTTTTGACATCCAAAACTCACCTCGACTCAATCCAACCCAACTTTCTTTACAAATAAGTCTTATTTAACATAATAAGACTCATCTATGGTCTTGTCTCCATTATATTAGGCGTTTTTAGTCAATTTAGCTCATTTGAGCATTTTTACAAACATAAAGCGTGCGCCTAAATTATGGACTGTTGTCTATAGGTTTGGGGCTGCTTAATCAACTCATTCTCGCCAACCTTATTGCTCAACACAACCATGCTAATCTCAAAGGTTGTACTTCAGTCCACAAGGATCCATTTACAAGATATACCAAACATGTATACATAATACACTAACTAGTTACTTACTAGCTTTCTAATTCATTTCAAAACTTTACTTTATACAATTTCAACATAATCATACTATATATCAACTCTAATTTACTAAATAACATGATCACAAACCATACATATAACTATTACTCTTCATTTCTCAATCACAATCATTACTAACTGTCTTTATTTTTTTTGTAAACCAATTAATTTCATACTAAAATAGTAAAGATAATTAATTACCTTATAGCTTAATTGAGGATACTTGATGCAATACTTCCCCTCTTTTCAGTCGCTCCATGCACAAATACTTCTCTTATTTCCACTGATGGCTTCAGTTCTTGGAGTAATTTAGTGGTTTAGTAATATTCAGGAGTACTTTGTGCTAGAAATTTGCAAGTAATAGAGAATAGAAAAAAATGGTTTGGAAAAGATGAGCAATAGAGATGAGAAACCGAAATGAATTTTCCTTAAGCCCTCTCAAGCATCCTTTTAAAATCTTGCAAATCTTGGCAAAATTTTAGGTTAGATTATTTAGGCTAGGTGAGTTAGTAGATATGTTTTGAAAAATAAATAACCCATGTGCTATTACCTTCTCACCTCACACCCCCTTGCTCCACTTTCGGCTCCATTTTATTTTTCTACTAACTAAGCTCCCTTTTATATAATATTTATTATACATATTATATATTACCCATAATATTCATTAAATACAAATGTAATATTCTTTTACACCGTATGCGCAAAATATATGCGTTTTATTTTATTTTTCATATAAATGGAAATTTATTCAATAAATAAGATATTACAATTAATATAATATCCTCACTTTATTAAAATAAATCAATGCTAGAATTTATTTTAATATCCTTTATTTAAAGTATACAATAATTTATGTATACTTTGTAGACACTTGAAATTTTGCATTCCTATTACTAACTTTGTAGGAAGGTGAAATCGTCTTCCAGAGATAACCCTAAAAGTCAAATCAGCACCGTCCTGGAGACAACCCCGGGATACTCAGTCTTTACCATCTCGGAGATAACTCCGAGATATTCAGTTCCAGCCCCGGAGACAACCCCGGGAGTTTCAGTTTGAACCTCGGAGACAACCTCGAGGAATGCAGTTCCAGTTCCGGAGATAACCCCAGAATCCTTAGTTTCATCTCGGAAATAACCCCGAGATCTTCATTCCCAATCCCGAAGACAACCCCGGGAGATACAGTTCAAACCTTGGAGATAACCTCGAGGCATGCAGTTGCTGTTCTGGAGATAACCCCGAAAATACTTGTTTCAAAACTTCTGCGATCAGCTTTAACACTCGGTGATAGCCCCGAGACACTCAACTCCATATCCGGAGATAACCCCAGGAAGACAGGCATTCAACACTTACAGCCGCCCAATCTCAAAGATAACCCTGAGCAACGACTGCTAAATTAGCCTAAACTGGAGATAACCCTAGTGAGGGGCAAAATCATCATTTTGCCACTTCAATCCTGCATTGCGTCATCTCAGAAAACATTTTAACATACATTATACACAGAAAAGTCCTAAAAGAACCAATAGCTCCAATCCCGAGTGACAACTACACAAGACAACACACCGGATATAATTTGAAGCTTGAAGACCTGGGCATGGTCCCATCTTCCCGACTTCGTACAACCTCTTATCCCATGTCATTGTGTAGCTCTCGACAACAGCATGCCTTAAAAGGTCTTATACACCTTGATCGGATTCTCGGATTGATGTTCTGAAAGTTTGAGCGAACATCACGTTGCACGCGTGTACGTACTTCGAGACGACGGGACCCACGGAGCCCGGGGCACCTCGGGCAGCCGCAGGTGCATCTGCGACTATCGCAGGTACACTTGCAGCTCCTCCCTTTATAAATAGAGGGCTTGGGGCAGCCATTTTGCAAGAGAAAACGACGAGGAAGCCCTGTCCAATTTGCTCTATACATACTATAACTTGAGTGCTTTCTCATTTTAAACACTAGTGAGCTTCTATTTGGCTATTTTTTTACTGGCGGGAGCCAAGTGTTCATCTATTTAAAGCTATTGAAGTCTTCGTTGGCATTCCACTGTAACCCTTCTTACATTATCTAAAGCCTTTTCTCCACTTCTTGCACACACCGTTATTCACGTTGAGAGTCGTGTTGAATGTGTATACCCGAACTTCGGTGCGTGATTTTTTATTTCTTTTGTACATATATATATATATATATATATATATATATATATATATATATATATATATATTTGTATAACATATCGATATGCCTCGATTACTAACATCGGAGCGTTTATTGTATATGTACCTCTATTCGATGAGCCTGGATTTACATCCGGAGCATATATATATATATATATATATATATATATATATACATTTCTGTCAGGCCTGGAGTTCACTCCGTAGCCTTTTATTGCTTTATTTACATTTAGTCCCGCCTGAAGTTTTCTTCGTAGCGGTTGATCGCTTTTACAGCTTTATTTACATTTCTTAATCCCCCATTGAGGTGCTTCGTGGTGGTTGATTATATGTGTGTGTGTGTGTGTGTGTGTATATATATATATATATATATATATATATATATATATATATATATAACTGTTTACAGCTTTCATACAAATTGCTACATCATATGAGCCTAGGAATCATGTGATCACAGATTCAGTCTTCTGAATCTAGATTCGGTTCCCGTGATGGACACTACCACTGTACATGGTTTGTAAATTATTCGCGGTGTTGAATTTCCTTAGATGGCTGTCATGCCCACAAGGAGTTCGGCACTGCTATATACTTTATTTTCTCGAGGATGTCTCGCATCTCGAAAATAAAAGCAACTAAGCCGAACATTTAATAAAATGGAAGTATCAAATGCCTCAATTACTATTGAGCATAAGGGTTTAAAAAACCTCTTTTTATAAAACATCATTGCTATATCTTGTTAAAACTGAACTTTTATACAAAATTCAAACTCTTTGTTTATAGGTGCAAACGAGGCATATCACTAATTCTAGATAATTGCACATTGACCCATACACACACACACACACATTCATATAATAGTTTAATTGAAAAGTGGCGGTCACTGTGATAACACGGATGTCGGGGGGTGCCTAACACCTTCCTTCTGCATAATCAAGCCCCCGGACCCTAACGAATCTTGGTTTCACACACCAGTCAAATAGTGTCACATCACTATGTCAATGTGCAAACCTTTACTCGGTTGCGTTGGTACAACCATTTAAAAATATCAACTGACGACTCTTACAGTCCAATCATCACATATACATGTCGGACCTTTTCACAACTTATTTTTTTTAAACAAATCTCACCTAACATGAGAACACCAAAAGACAAAAACAGAAAAGGGACAAATAAAAATCCCGACATCGACAGGTGGCGACTCTGCTGGGTCTCCGGTAAGAGGGCTTAAGCTGCTATTACAAACTTTTTAAAACTGTTATATGCTTGCATGTGAATGTTGCATTTACATTTGAATAAATGTGTACGAATGTATTTACTTATTGCACTTAGTGCTTCGTACTATATCTGTTTGTGATATTAGTGTTTCGCACATGTCATCATTTTCATAAACGGTGAGACACGTTGTATGTGAATGTATGTTGTGTGGTTCCTCAACCATGAGGCTATCCTATGGGTGTTTGATTACTGGACTCGTAGGGAGACTAATTCCAACAAGGCTCAGGAAAGGCACCACCCAAATTCGCTCCATTTGAAAGACCGGATTAACTTCCCGTCGAGTAAATTGCGATGATTTGGGAACCTACATGCCAAAAAGCCGCGAGAGTAGCCTAAGATAGGTCAGCCTCTGATTAACCAAACGCGGAGGAAAGTCTCTTCATACTTTCCATTTCCATTACTTGTAAAATCAATTACTTGTAATTTCATTTCCATGTCAAACTCAATGTAATAGAAAATATGAAGGAACATGTACACATACATTCCCTTTATATCTGAACCTGACATGCTATACAAACAACTAACGTCCGTTTGTGCTGGATAATACTCCTAAAACGGATACATCACATAGCATGTAAACATTTCAACATTCCCTAAGACTAAACTACATAAGTCTTTTTGTAGGGAAACAATTGGACCTGTTACCCGATCAAAGTCCAAAAAGGCAACAAGCCTACGACGAAGCATGGCTTCACCTAGCCAGTCTAATCCTACTCCTGTCTCCTGTGAGGAGTTCAAAGGATTAAACCACTAAATTACAGAGTTGGCTGTTCTGCTGAAAGAACTACATCAGTCTACTCAGGGTCCTCGAATGCCCATACATACAGAATCCTCTGCACAGGGAGGAACTCAGGGAACAGACAAAGAAGTTCCCACACCTGAGTTGGATACAACCAACAAAAATCCTGAAAGCAACCATCTCAGAGAAGATCCAGACACTGGTGATATCAGGAAAATGGTCCTATAGATGGAAGAGACCATTCGGTCTATCAAAGGGATTGGAGCACATGGGAGTGTTTCATACACAGACCTTTGTATATTCCCTGGTGTTCATTATCCAGGGAAATTCAAGACTCCCAACTTTGAAAAGTACGACGGGTTGGGAGATCCCTATTCAAATTTGAAAGTCTTCATTGGGGAACTCAGATCTTATATGCCGAGGATGAAAAGCTTAGAATGCAGCTGTTTCAAAAGAGTCTGACTAGTGAAGCTCGATCATGGTATACCAGACTGGACAATTCTAAGAATCATAGCTGGGAAGAGCTAGCACATGCTTTTCTCAGCCAGTATATTTTCCAAACTCAGATGGCTCCTGACCGGTACCAAATTACCAAAGTCAGAAAACAAACCAATGAATCTTTCAAAGAGTATGCTCAAAGGTGGAGGCGCCTTGCTGCTTAAGTTGTTCCCTCTATAACTGAGTCTGAGATCACCTTTATAGACATACAAGAGGCTCCCTTCTACGAGAGAGTTTTAGCTGGCAATGGCAAACCATTCTCCGAAATGATCAAACATGGAGAAATAGCTGAGATGGGTTTTTAAAATCAGGAAAGATTCAAGACCTAGTCGCTCTGAAAGCTGTTGCTGAGCACATCCAGTCCAGAAATTATGGAAACAACCCCCGGAGGGTCCATAAGAAAAAAGAGGGGGATGTTTCCTTGATACTACAAGGTCAGAAAGACAGTAAGAATATGCTTATCCAGAGGAAAAACTACTCCCCTTTTCAAGCGCAATCTTCAAACCCTTCATTACCAAAGAGTGGAGAAGTCAGACGCACTCGAGTGTTCACACCCTTAGGGGACTCACTTGAGAACATTCTCAATCTTCTGACAACTCAGAAGAAAATTACCCATCTTCTTCCACCAGCCAACCCGAATAGGAAGGGTTTCAATGCTAGTCGGAAATGCGCTTCTCATGCTGGAGCTCCAGGTCATGATACTCAGGATTATTGGGCCTTGAAACACAAGATCCATGATTTAATTGATAACGGTGAGAGGTAGCTATACCCGACCAACCCCACGTGCAAGACAACCCTCTTCCTCAACACAAAGAAGAAGAGGTTAACATGATTAATTGGAATAGTGGACAGACTTCCCATTCCATTGTCGGACCTTCCCAAACTAGCAAGGATAGTGCTAACAAGTGAGACTATGCGAAGTTTTAGTTTATGATGGAACAGAAAATGAATGCTCTACGTGAGCAACTCAACCAATTGACAGAACTGGTGATCCATCAGCACCAAGTCACACGTCAATTGTGTAGCCAGGAGCATGCTAGTCTCCTTCCTCATGTTACAAATACTCCACCGCGCACTCCAAAAAATGAAACACTAGAGGATAAAATTACAAAAAGACCGAATGCCAAAGCCCGTCGGGACTTAGCCAATCATAGGGAATTTATATACCTAGGCTAACCGATGGAAAATATATTGCAAATGCTGATCAATGAAGGAAGAATCACAGCTCTGCTACCTCCAATCAGCCCGCATTAAAGACGGTTTAATTTTAATAGAGTGTGCTAATACCACTCCCAAACTCGCGGTCACAGTACATAAGAATGATGGGCGAGACTCTGCCACCTTATTCAGAACTTAATTGACAGTGGTGTCCTACAGCTGGCAGACGATGACACTGTTTTATTAGAAAGTAGGGACGCATTTCCTACAAAATGGAAGGAAGTCATAGAAGTCATATCTTTTGAGGCAGAATCAGATACCCCCTCACATACAATTCAACCTATTCAGCTCAAGGGTATTGAAAATCCCTTGTAAGTGGCTGCACCAAGACCAATTATCTTACCATTTAGACCACAATATCCTGTTGTCAGCCTAAAGAAAGTTCCATGGAATTATGAAGAGGTTGATGGATCTACATCCCACATAACTGTTGCAGTGTCAAAGGCGAATCCACTGTGTCTTCCCAAACGGGTGATGAAGCCCACCATCAAATCAAAGGGAAAAATGCCCATGGAGAAAATTAAAGAATTCCTCCGTACTATGGGACATAATGAAGCCAAGGTTGTTTCAAGATTAAGAGAAGCTCCACAACAAATTTCCATACTGGACTTAGTTTTCTCTTCCGAAGAGCACACTGGATGATGATATACCTCCCGAAGGGACGGGCCATTGTAAGCCGTTGCATATAGCGATAATATCCTCCGGGTACGTGGTCGTAGGAGTATTGATCGATGGAGGATCATCCTTGACTGCCCTTATGCCACTTTAAATAAGATGAATATCAAGCTCAAGAGAATTCAAAGCAGCCATATGGTTATCAAAGCTTTTGATGGATCCCGATGAAATGTTGTGGGAGAGATTGAACTACCTGTGGAGATTACATTCAATGTATCCTTTCATGTGCTCAGAATAGCTACAGGATACAATTTTCTCTTAGGGAGATCGTGGATTCATACGGCTGCGGCCGTCCCGTCCACCCTACACTAGCAACTTAAATACATCATTAACAACAGCCTAGTCACTGTTAATGCTGAGCCATCATGTCTTGTAGCTCATCAGTTCCAACGAAGTTGAGCCTGTCAGCTTTCATGCCCTGGAGGTGAGTAACACTCACTACCATCCTATTGGGGCGCCACCTTTGATACCCAAAATTTCTGTCGAGGTAATGTCGGCAAGCCAAGAAATGTTATCTTTGGGTTATCAACCTGGACAAGGGTTGGGCAAAGATCATCAGGGCATTAAGCACCCAATTCAAATTCCTAGTCAAATAGGAACAGCTAGACCAAGCTATTCTGCTGGCTCCAGTCACAGGAATTCTCATAAGCACAAACAGGTTTCTTCATCTTCAGCCACACGACGATTGCTTAAACCTATAGAGGCTGAGCCTGTACAGACGTTAGTTAAGGTTCCTGCACATGTAATGACTATGTTATTTCCTAAGCCGATACCGGCCAAAGGAAAAGAAGTCTTGATACCGGATCTAGAGGCGGAGGAAGAGGATCAGAGGCGCAAGCAGAACATTACAAGGCGCTTATCAAATATACGCATCATAGTCCACACGGACAGTACAAACAGGGTAACCCCAGACGCTGATTGTCCAGATATCATGGTCATCATTCGGGAAAAGGAGGACAATAACAGCCCCTTCATTACTGTTGTCCACCAGGACTTCACCCTCGGCAATTGGAGCAGTACGCCTTGTATTTTTTAACAAGGGTAAAAACGGCAGAAACTCCCTCTGCCCTGTAGATATCAATAACTGCTTACTTTTCTGTACAGTATTAGTAGTTGTTTTGTCATTGCGTGCTAACACTTTGCATGACTGAACAATTTCATATATTAAGTGAAAGCATATTTTGTTTCAGGACTCTGAACTTCGATGTGCATATACTTGCTGACGAGGTGCCTTTTCTCCACAAGGACTGTAACTTTGATGAAAAGTTGGACTCAGACTTGATGGAAATACAAGAGGACACTGAGATACCTCAGGAGATCAAAGAATGGGTTGAAGATAAACCCAAACCAAACCTTGATCAAACCATTTCATCCAATCTCAGAACCTTAGAAAACCCTAAACTAATCCACATTGGTACAGACCTTACTCCAAACCAAAGGAATGACATGGTTACACTATTAACCCAATTTTAGGATGTGTTTGTATGGTCTCATGAAGATATGGTGGGTTTGTCCACTGACATAGTCATTCATCGCCTTCCCATTAAAGAGGGATTTAAACCAGTCAGGCAGAAGCTCAGGCGATTAAACCCTGAGTGGCGTTTAAAGGTTAAAGAAGAAATTATGAAACAATTTCATGCAGGCATCATCATGGTGTCCACATACCCTGAATGGCTATCCAACATAGTCCCCGTGCCTAAACCAGGAGGAAAGGTGTGAGTTTGCATAGATTACCTGTAAGACCTCGAATTTTATGAAATGAAAGCATTCAATTTTCTGATAATTATTATTTTATTTCGTAAATGGTTAAATTGATAAAAGGTTAAAGTTAAGGGTGATATGTGAAATTTTTTACAAAGTATGCAAGTGTTATAAAATATTCGTTTGGTCGGGGAATATTCTTTTTGTCGGAGAATATCCGTACGACGGTACAATCATTGGTGGACCCCACAACGGAAGTATTGTCGTAGTAAGAAAATGACAGAATTATTCTTTTATAAAAATAACGGCGAAAGTGTTACCGTTAAAACTGTTGAACTACCCGGTAGTAAAAGTACAGTAATACGCGTGGTTGCATAGTAGCACACGGTATTGATTATTGATGCTTACGTAAGAAGTCACTCAGTTTTACTCAATTATTGCTATAGTAATTACTGCATCATATCTCTCATGCTATTGATTCAATTATTGTCATAGTATCATCTGCATAATATGTTATATTATTAAATCAATAATTGAGACGACAAAGTTATTCATATTATTATTTATAATATTGACAATGTCTAGAAGTTCTGTCAATGAGAGGTTAGATAATCTAATTGCGCGTCAATAGGGAGAAATCCTTATCGGAAAGCCCTTTTTTTCTTGGGAACGACCTGAATGTTAAATATAGTGAATTATAATATTAACGATGAATAAGTTCGTGTTGATTAAAGATGAAATTGATAGTTTCATTGTGTTGGGGTTATTAGTGTTAGTGGAAATCGATATTTATTTCGATAATAATTAATGTATGGAGGTTATATTGACCAATCGGGTAATTAACCAGATAAATGAGTAATTAAGTACTATTAATTCACATGCTTATAACTATGTGTTCACATGTATGTACTATTGATTCACAAGATTTACTATTAGGGGAGTTGGTGTAAGATTGATAATACTTGCATGACTAAGTTAAATAATGGAGGTATAGATGAAGGTATTGTACTGTAATTAATTTTTTTTACATGTTTAGAACTATTGAGTCACATAATTTACTATTGATTCACATGATTTATTATTAGGGGATGTGGTGCAAGTTTGATAATACTTGCAAGACTAAATTAAAAATGAAGAAAAAGAAGAAGGTATTATACTGTAAAATTTCGAGCCCCAAAATGTGCAATTATTGAAACTATATTTTCCTATAAATAGAAGCTCATTCTTCCTTCATTTTTCACCAATTCACTAAAGCTATAGAGCAATTATTATAGAGAGAAATTATAGAGAGAAAGAAGAAGAGAAGTATGCTACCTCACTAGTCCAGTATCCAGTTTCTTCTAAGGTAAGGGGTATTATTTCATTCGTATTCATGAAGAGAGTTATTGTTATTCCATTCCTTATTATTCTGTTGGAATAACCTGTATACGCGGACTACCGTATACATGGTGAAATTCTTCTGTTATTCAATTTTTTATTATTCTGTTAGAATAACTTGTCTGTGCGTATTACGCATGACCTGGTTCCATTCTTTATTATTCTGTTGGAATATCCTGTCTGTGCTGATTACGCATGACCTAGTTTCGTTATTTATTATTCTGTTGGAATAACCTGTCTGTGCAGTCTATCGCATGCCTAGTGAATTCTTTTGTTATTTCATTCGTTATTATTCTGTTAGAATAACCTGTCTACGCGGACTTCCGCATGCATAGTGAATTCTTCTGTTATTCTATTCTTTATTATTCTGTTGGAATAACATGTCTATGTGGACTACCGCATGCAGAATGATCCTTCGTATTTGTTCCTTATTAAATTGTGGAAATGATCTGTCTACGTGGATTACCGCATGTCGGATAAAAATTCATTTGCAGTTTCGTATATTCTATAATACTCGTATGAGATATCATTTCTTTTGTACTCGTCATGGAATATCATTTTCTTTGGTATTTTTTTACGAGTTACTATTCATGGGTTATTATTCACCTGATTACTATTCACTCTAGTATCATTCACTCAGAGATTCGGGACACTTTTCATGTCGGGGTACTATTCACGAGGTACTATTCTCGAAAGTACTATTCATAGGATACTATTCACCTGAAAAATATTTTTTTTTCTGTCCAAATTATTCTTGGTACATGAATATTATTCTTGAATTTTACTCCACAAAGCAATATCATGTTGACAATTTAAACGTTATTGAATTCTGGATAAATTAAATTATAAATCTTTAAAATTTATCTTGGAACTTGTTTTATTGAATTATTATGTCATTGTCATCATCCTCATGCTTATATTGTGATGAAAGTTATCTTTGGCTTACGTGCAGAGATGGACTTGGTATGATTATGACTAGGAATTATTCGGTATAATCATAACCGTACTGTAACGAATGATATGGTAAAAGTCCTCATTGGCCTTTAGTTCATTGATGGACAACTGTTGGTATGATTATGACCAGGGATTATTCGGTATAATCATGACCATTGATGATTACATGAATATCCTTGGCCGTGATGCAGGGATGATTCGATTTTATTTATTAAGCTGAGTCTCACTGATAAAGTTGATGAAAAACTTTTTAAATCATAGAAGATAGTAGATTTTATACTCTATTTGACTCTTCCAATGAATTATTTATTCCGCTGCAGTTGTTGATCTAAAACTTGTTGTCTATTATATTCTATCAGTTGTTATACTGTTGAAGGCTAAGGATAATTTATTCTGCATTATCTTAGTCATAATATTTCTTACTGGGCTAGTTGAGCTCACCCTTTTTTCACTGTTCTCTTCAGGAAATGAGAATATAGCTGGGACAAGTCGGGAAACGGATTGACGGTCCAGATGATTGTTTTAGTAGTCCTCACTATTTTATAAAATAGTGTGACAATAAATGTAATGAGAACTCCATTGAGTGTGGATATTGTCTAGTCGACAATATTCTTATTAAAACTCTTAGATTATGTTTTGTCGTATTTTACACGATTGCTGTATAATTAAGTTGTATTTGAATTTTGTACCATGTAATTGACGACCCAAGATGGGTGATGTATACCTATTTTGGGGGCATCACAGTTGGTATCAAAGATTAGGGATATGATCCCTTGCTGAGATGTGAGATAAGAACTAGGAGGGGAGAGACGGGGAATTTCTTCGCTAGTATGACCTACCTAAGTTTATTTGGTATTTAATTGGTCGGTCAGAGTATAGGGATAATATGTAATATGTCAATTAACCTTTGTTTTGTGACAGTGTTTGAAAATGGCATCTGAAAATGTTGAGATCAGCAATGAAGCACATGAGACCGTTGAGTTACCAACGATCAATACCCAAGATAATATGCAACAAGAAGACAATAATCCCCAGGTAAATAATAACACCAATCAGATGATGAACGATGAGATGTTCAGAGGATTTATGCAATTCATGCAACATCAGGCAAGAGAGACTCCTATTCAAAATGCAGGTGGAAATAATGGCAACCCACGGTTGGTCACTGCTAAGTAGTTCAAGGAGCTGGGACCGCCGGAGTTTTTGGGAAAGCCAGAACCACTTAAGGTGGAGACGTGGTTAAAGCAAATCACCAAGATATTTGATATCTTCGGATGCTCCGAGGAGCAAAAGGTTCCCTTTACCACCTTTATGTTGCGTGAAGAGGCAGATTACTGGTGGAAATCTGTAAAACATACCCAGCCTGACGCATTCAAGATGTCTTGGGAGAAGTTCCAAGAGCTGTTCAACGACAAGTACTTTCCCGAAAGTATTCGTCAAATGAAGGAGGTGGAGTTTATCAAGTTGGAGCAAAACAATATGACCATGTCGCAAAACGAGGCTAAATTTGCAGAGTTATCCCGATTTGCATCACATTTGGTCGATAATGAGGAGCGAATGACGCGAATGTTTCTAAGAGGTTTCAAACCCGATATACGTCAATACCTCATTTCTCACAAATCTTGTTTATATTCAGATGTTGTTAATAGGGCTCATTTATTGGAGCGCGATAATGAGTCAGCACAACCAAAAGGCAACGACCAACAACACGATAATAATCACACCGGTGGCAACGACCATCGGAACAATGATAACCATCGTGGGGGAAATTATCATGCCAAGAATGGTAACCACTTCGATGGTAATCATGGCCAAGATAATAGGAGTGGAAATTTCGAGAAGAGAAGGTTCAATAACGATGGAAAGATAGCAGCACCACCACCCTTTTTCAAGGAAGGAGAACGACCTCCAATTTTATGCTTCAAATGCAGAGGGGAGGGACATATCAGTCCAAACTGCGTGATGCAGTTCAAAGCATGTTACAATTATGAAAAAGAAGGTCACCTAGCCCGATTTTGTCGTGCACCAAAGTCAAGTCCAGCTGGGACGGTGGCACCAAAGGCGAATACGAACAAAACAAAGTCGGTGGTTTCAAGAAGAGCGTTTTTCGTGACTTCTCGAAAAGCGAGTGTGTAAAACCCCAGATTTTATGAATAAAGATTTAATTTTTCAAAATATTTTTTTAAATATTATGGTGTGAATTTGAGATAATGTTATAGTTATGGGTAGTATTTATAAATTTTACAAAGTATGCAAGTTGTTGTAATATTTGATTGGTCGGGAAATATTATTTTTGTCGAGAAATATTCGTACGACAGCACAATTATTGGTGGACCCCACAACAGAATTATTGTCGGATTGAGAAAACGACAAAAATATTTTATGAAAATAACGGCGGAAGTTTTACCGTTAATACTGTTGAACTACTCGGTAGTAAAAGTACAGTAATACGTGTGGTTGCATAGTAACATACGGTATTGATTATTGAGGCTTACGTGATTAGTCACTCAGTTTGATTCAATTATTGTCAATTAATAATATTAATTATTTAGCGATAATGAAATTTTGTTTTATTTGTATTATTAACTTAATAAAACAGAAACATCTTTTTATATAAAACAGAATACTTTATTAAAGTTATTCTATAAATAGAATATATTATATTTTATTTAAAAGATTTTTCTTTAAATATGGACCGTCAGATTAAAGTAAATCAATCTGGACCGTTCATAGATTAGTTACTATTCATTCCATTTTCCTATAAATAGAAGCTCATTCCTTCAATATTTTATTACGAATTCACTGAACTCTAGAGAGAGAAACTATAGAGAGAAACTAAAGAGAGAAAGAAGAAAAGTATTCTGCTACTTTAACTACTTCTTTATTTCAGTTCTTCTTTAAAATGGCAAGGGATATTATTTGTTGTACCCGTAAGGGGTATTATTTCTTTTGTATTCATGAAGAGAACTTCTATTATTCCATTATTTATTATTTTGTTGGAATAACCTGTATACGCGGGCTACCCTATACTTGGTGACATTCTTCTATTATTATGTCTTTATTATTATTTTGTTGGAACATCCTGTCTGTGTGTTTTACACCGGACCTGGTTCCGTCTTTTTTATTATTCTGTTGGAATATCCTATCTGTGCGTTTTACGTCAGACCTGGTTTCATTATTTATTATTCTGTTGGAATAACCTGTCTGTGCGGTCTATCGCATGCATGGTGATTTCTTTTGTTATTCCATTCTTTATTATACTCAGTTGGTTAAAACTTTGACTTCTATACTCAATGAAATTAGTGGAATATCTTTGATATTCGCGCTTCATCTAGTATCTTTTCATGGAAATATTCTTCTAAGAATTCTTGAATTTTACTCCACAAAGCAGTATCATATTGACAATTTGGACGTTGTTAATTCTTGGATAAATTAATTCTTGAACTTGTTTTATTAAATTCTTATATCATTGTCATCATCCTCATGTTTATAAAATGTTAAAAGTCATCTATGGCCTGTAGTGCATAGACGGACTTGGTATGATTATGACCAGGGATTATTCGATATAATCATGACCGTAATGTTATAAATGATGTGGTAAAAGTCTTCATTGGTCCGTAGTGCATTGATGGACAGTTGTTGGCATGATCATAACCATTAATAAATACACAAATATTCTTGGCCCGTAGTGCATGGATAATTGTGGTCGTGATACTAAAGAATATCCTTGGTCGTAGTACAGGGGTGATTCGATGATGTGGATTATTTATTAAGCTGAGTCCCAGCGATAAAAGTCATGAAAAACCTTTTAAATCATAAAAGATAGTAGATTTTATTCTCTACTTGACTCTTTTAATAGATTGATTGATCCGCTGTAGTTAAACTTGATGTCTATTGTATTTTATCAGTTTAACGTTGTTGAAGACTAATGATAATTTATTCTGCATTATCTTAGTCATAATATTTTTTACTGGGCTAGTTGAGCTCACCCTTTCTTTCACGGTTCTCTTCAGGAAATGAGAATATAGCTGGGACGAGTCGGGAAACGGAGTGATGGACCAGATGATAGCATTAGCAGTCCTCACTATTCTATGTAATAATGTGATAATAATTGTAATGAGGACTCCTTTTGAGTATGGATACTCTCTAGAAGACAATATTTGTATTCAAACTCACAGTTTATGTTTTGTCATATTGTACACGACAGTTGTATTAGTAACTTGTATTTAAATTCTGTACCATGTATCTGGCGACCCAAGATGGGTGATGTATACCTAATTTTGGGGGCATCACAGTTGGTATCAGAGCTTAGGGATATGATGATCCCTAGCTAAGATGTGAGACTAGAATTAGGAGGGGAGAGACGGGAAATTTCATCGCTAGTATGACCTACCTAAGTTTACTTGTTATTTAATTGGTCGGTCAGAGTATAGGGATGATATGTGATATGTTAATTAACCCTTGTTTTGTTACAGTATAGCATCCGAAAATGTTAAGATAAGCAATGGAGCAAAATAATATGACCGTATCGCAGTACGAGGCTAAGTTTGCGGAGTTATCCCGGTTTTCATCTCATTTGGTCGATAATGAGGAGCGAATGACGCGAATGTTTCTAAAAGGTTTGAAACCCGATATACGTCAATACCTCATTTCTCATAAACTTTGTTTATATTCAGATGTTGTGAATAGGGCTCAGTTATTGGAGCGCGATAATGAGTTAGCACAACCAAAAGGTAACGACCAACAACACGATAATAATCATACCGGTGGCAACGACCATCGGAACAACGATAATCATCGTGGTAGAAATTATCATGACCAAGTTAATAGAAGTGGAAATTTCAAGAAGAGAAGGTCATTTAGCTTGATTTTGTCGTGTAGTGCGGTCAAGTCCAACTGGGATAGTTATGCCAAAGGATCTCCCAGACAAGCCAAAGGTGATAGTTTAAGTGAGAGCGTTTATTGAGGTACCCGAACGAGGTTATTACGGGTAAGTTAATCATAAACTCTTGTGAAGGCTATACTTTATACGATACCGGTTCTACCCATTCTTTTATCTCTCTTGCTTGCGTTCAACGTTTAAATTTGACTCCGGAGAAGATAGACTTTGACTTATTGGTTGAAACTTCGTTAGTAGAAACCTTCGTTACCTCTACTATTTATAAATCTTGTTTGATTCAAATCGACACTTTCATGTTACCTGTCGATCGTATCTCTTTGAAAATACTTGCCTTTGATGTGATTTTAGGAATCGATTGGTTAACTACTCATCATGTTTTTTTTGTAAGGTTGTTAGCTTTCATACTCCTAACCAATCTGTTATGCGAATTCAAAGTAACCAAACCACTAAATTCAATCATTGTCATATAAAGTCATAAGTAAAGAGCCCGATCCTTTCGTTGTTGACTTCCTTGTGTAGAATGCACCGAAGCCAGACTTTCTGTAGGCGACGTCGTGAATGACGATGGCAAGTTGATAGGTATCAATGTGACGTGCTATCCAAGTCTTGGATGAGGGTCACAGTTTTGAACGATATTTCTATTATTAATAAAGTTCCTGACGTATTCTTGAAGACATCTTAGCCTACCCAAGAGCGTGAAATCGAATTTTGTATTGACCCCAGTACAAAACCCATTTCTTAAACCCTCAAATATTTCTTCAACTAAAACTAACGTATTATACGCCAAAGACATTGGCTCGAGCTGTTGAGGATTACGATCGTAACATTCAATGTCATCGTGGAAGTGAGAACGTGGTAGCTGACGCGTTGAGTAAAAGATTGTATGCGAGTGAGATGTTGTTAACACAAAAACTCATTTCGTATGACTTACAAATGATGAAGATAGAGTTAAAGACTCTAGAGACCCACGTGAAGATAACGAATATACGACTAGAATCGACTTTAATCGATAAAGTTAAAGCCGCTTAAGCTACATACTCAGAGCTGATGAATGTGAAGAAGAAGGTTCAAGAGGGCGTTATTCTAGAAGCAAGAATCGACGAAGAGAGGAAATCTCAACCCTCGATTTAATTAGCCCATTTGAAATCCTTGATCGAGTAGGAACTGTGGCCTATAGACTCATTTTATCGCAAAGTATGTCGCGTGTTCATAACGTTTTTCACGTATCGATGTTACGTAAATATGTGGACGACCTAAACCACATTATTGAATTAAAACTAGACGAGATTGCAGAAGATTTAACGTATGAGAAGATACGTGTTAACATCTTGGATAAGAAGGATCATATTCGATGCTCAAAGGTTATACATTAAGAGTTAGAATTTGAAGTGAAGTCAAGGTATCTTCATCTGTTCGGCATACCAGGTACATACGTAAATTTCGAGGGCGAAATTTCATAAGGAGAGGAGATTGTAAAACCCCAGATTTTATGAATAAAGATTTAATTTTTAGAAATATTTTTTTAAATATTATGGTGTGAATTTGAGATAATGTTATAGCTGTGGGTAATATTTATAAATTTTGCAAAGTATGCAGTTGTTGTATTATATTCGATTGGTCGGGGAATATTATTTTTGTCGGGGAATATTCATACGACGGCACAATTATTGGTGGACCCCACAACGGAATTATTGTCGGATTGAGAAAATGACAAAAATATTTTATGAAAATAACGGCGGAAGTTTTACCGTTAATACTGTTGAACTACTCGGTAGTAAAAGTACAGTAATACGTGTGGTTGCATAGTAACATACGGTATTGATTATTGAGGCTTACGTGATTAGTCACTCAGTTTGATTCAATTATTGTCAATTAATAATATGAATTATTTAGCGATAATGAAGTTTTGTTTTATTCGTATTATTAACGTAATAAAACAGAAACATCTTTTTATATAAAACAGAATACTTTATTAAAGTTATTCTATAAATAGAATATATTATATTTTATTTAAAAGATTTTTCTTTAAATATGGACCGTCAGATTAAAGTAAATCAATCTGGACCGTTCATGGATTAGTTACTATTTATTCCATTTTTCTATAAATAGAAGCTCATTCCTTCATTATTTTCTTACGAATTCACTGAACTCTAGAGAGAGAAACTATAAAGAGAAAGAAGAAAAGTATTCTGCTACTTGACTACTTTATTTTAGTTCTTCTTTAAAACGGAAAGGGATATTATTTGTTGTACCCGTAAGGGGTATTATTTCTTTTGTATTCATGAAGAGAACTTCTGTTATTCCATTATTTATTATTCTGTTGGAATAACCTGTATACGCGGGCTACCCTATACTTGGTGACATTCTTCTATTATTCCGTCTTTATTATTATTCTGTTAGAACATCATGTCTGTGTGTTTTACACCGGACCTGGTTCCGTCTTTATTATTATTCTGTTGGAATATCCTGTCTGTGCGTTTTACGCCGGACCTGGTTCCATTATTTATTATTCTGTTGGAATAACCTGTCTGTGCGGTCTATCGCATGCATGGTGATTTCTTTTGTTATTCCATTCTTTATTATACTCAGTCGATTAAAACTTTAACTTCTATACTCCATGAAATTAGTGGAATATCTTTGATATTTGCGCTTCATCTAGTATCTTTTCATGGAAATATTCTTCTAAGAATTCTTGAATTTTACTTCACAAAGCAGTATCATATTGACAATTTGGACGTTGTTAATTCTTGGATAAATTAATTCTTGAACTTGTTTTATTAAATTCTTATATCATTGTCATCATCCTTATGTTTATAAAATGTTGGAAGTCATCTGTGGCCTGTAGTGCATAGATGGACTTGGTATGATTATGACCAGGGATTATTCGGTATAATCATGACCGTAATGTTACAAATGATGTGGTAAAAGTCCTCATTGGCCTGTAGTGCATTGATGGACAGTTGTTGGCATGATCATGACCATTAATGAATACACAAATATTCTTGGCCCGCAGTGCATGGATAATTGTGGTTGTGATACTAAAGAATATCATTGGCCGTAGTGCAGGGGTTGATTCGATGATGTGGATTATTTATTAAGCTGAGTCCCAGCGATAAAAGTCATGAAAAACCTTTTAAATCATAAAAGATAGTAGATTTTATTCTTTACTTGACTCTTTTAATAGATTGCTTGATCCGTTGTAGTTAAACTTGATGTCTATTGTATTTTATCAGTTTAACATTATTGAAGACTAATGATAATTTATTCTGCATTATCTTAGTCATAATATTTCTTACTGGGCTAGTTGAGCTCACCCTTTCTTTAACGGTTCTCTTCAGGAAATAAGAATATAGCTGGGACGAGTCGGGAAACGGAGTGATGGACCAGATGATAGCATTAGTAGTCCTCACTAGAAGACAATATTTGTATTCAAACTCACAGTTTATGTTTTGTCGTATTGTACACGACAGTTGTATTAGTAAGTTGTATTTGAATTCTGTACCATGTATCTGGCGACCCAAGATGGGTGATGTATACCTAATTTTGGGGGCGTCACAGAGTGACCCGAACGAAGTTAGCACGGGTTAGTTAATTACAAATTCTTGCGAAGTCTATATCTTATTAGATACCGGTTCTACCCATTCTTTTATCTCTCTTGCTTGCACTCAACGTTTAAATTTGACTCCGGAGAAATTAGACTTTGACTTATCAGTTGAAACTCTGTTAGGAGAAACCTTCATTACACGTGCTATCCAAGTCTTGGATGAGAGTCATAGTTTTGAATGATATTTATATTGTTAATAAATTTCTTGACGTATTCTTGAAGACTTCCTAGCCTACCCCTAGAGCGTGAAATCAAATTTTGTATTGACCCCAGTACAAAACCCATTTCTAAAACCCTCAAATATTTTTCTTCACCCAAAACGAACGTATAATGCGCCAAAGACATTGGCTCGAGCTGTTGAAGATTACGATTATACCATTCAATACCATCGTGGAAAAGCGAATGTGGTAGTTGACGCGTTGAATAGAAGATCGTATGCGTTTTCGAGTGCGATGTTGTTAACAAAAAAAACCCATTTCGTATAACTTACAAATGATGAAGATAGAGTTAAAGACTCTAGGGACCCACGTGAAGATAATGAATATACGAGTAAAATCGACTTTAATCGATAAAGTTAAAGCCGTGCAAGCTACATACTCAGAGCTGATGAATGTGAAGAAGAAGGTTCAAGAGGGCGTTATTCTAGAAGCAAGAATCGATGAAGAGAGGAAATCTCAACCCTCGATTTAATTGGCCCATTTGAAATCCTTGATCGAGTAGGAACTGTGGCCTTTAGACTCATTTTACCGCCAAGTATGTCGCGTGTTCATAACATTTTTCACGTATCGATGTTACGTAATTATGTGGACGACCCGAACAACATTATTGAATTAGAACTAGACGAAATAGCAGAAGATTTAGCGTATGAGGAGATACGTGTTAAAATCTTGGATAAGAAGGATCATATTCGACACTCAAAGGTTATACCTCAAGAGTTGGAATATGAAATAAAGTCAAGGTATCCTCACCTCTTCGGCATACCAGATACGTACGTAAATTTCGAGGGAAAAATTTCATAAGAAGGGGAGATTGTAAGACCCCGAATTTTATGAAATGAAAGTATTCAATTCTCTGTTAATTATTATTTTATTTCGTAAATGGTTAAATTGATAAAAGGTTAAAGTTAAGGGTGATATGTGAAATTTTTTACAAAGTATGCAAGTTGTTATAAAATATTCGTTTGGCAGGGAAATATTCTTTTTGTCGGGAAATATCCGTACGACGGCACAATCATTAGTGGACCCCACAACGGAAGTATTGTCGTAGTAAGAAAATAACAGAATTATCTTTCTATAAAAATAACGGCGAAAGTGTTACTGTGACGCCCCCAAAATTAGGTATACGTCACCCATCTTGGGTCGCCACTTACATTGTACAGAATTCAGAGAAAACCTACTAATACAACTATAGCATCCCCAAATCCCGGTCCTAATCACCAAGGATCTGGTATACTATTTCTATAACTATTGCGGAAGATATAAACATAAATTGTTTATACATTAAACTTTTTCACATCATTCCCAAGGTCTACAACCTTAACTTAATACATACATTCAATATCTTAAATGTTTACAATACTATTTTTGCCGGAAGATTTAATAAATCTAACTGCACCATAATTTAGTCTTGCACTTTGCCTTTACTTCTGTCTTTACTCGAGCTTTCTTCTAAATCTAAAAATTTTATCATGATATAGCAAGGGTGAGCATCAAATTTGCCCAGCAAGTTTGAATTTATTTGAGGATATATCATGATTGAAAGAATTGAACAATAAGCTAGCTAACTTTCAACAATATAAACATTGTGAAAGAGCATGAACAAATTTTCTTAGCTGAACGACCAAGTCAATGAAAATGAATGGTCAAGCATAAACATGAACAGATTAACTGAACCAAATGGTAATGAAGGTGATCAGCCTTTCATACCTGATGAACATTTACAATATGCACAACGTGCGAATCAATAATCAATATAGACATGAATAATCAACAACAACTATTCACTAACATGCTTTGAAATTACAACTCATGGTTGAGTTAGGAAACTTGCCTGAACCGCTGATTACCGCTAAGCAATATAATGTAATCTCTTATGAAAGACCTATCAATTATAAGATTGATCTTTGAATTAGCATAACATACGTATTAACTCATAATACTATTACTTAATCAATCAATTATCTAACACTTAATCACATAATTAAATAACACCTTAACCCATCAGCATTATTATCATCCTTTGATAACTCCTTAATCACTATATCATATACATTATGATTTAACACTCTAATAAGTCAAATACCAAACTAGTAACCTGAATTTCAAATGCAGCAAGCTGGATTCCAAATCCAGTAACCTAGATGGTCAATTCACAAACCCAACTGCAATCCAACAAACTGGATTTCAAATCCAACAAACTAGATCGCAATCCAACAAACTGGATTCAACAAATTTTTAATCTAGTAAACTATTTTTCAATCCAGCAAGCTGGATTCATCAGATTTTCTAATCCAGCAAGCTGGATTCCATATCTTTTTTTACGAAAATACCAAAACAACTTATTATTTTTCTATCTTTTGGCCATGCTTATATACATATATTTCTTACACAAAAAATATTTTTCCATAATTTTCCATCTTCCTTTGGTATTTTTCAAAAATTATTTTTTAGTCATTTCCTTAAGAAATTAGCTACCTCGTGCTTAACTCCAGAAATTCCCATCTCTTGACAGAATCTTATACGTCTTAACGTGAGCCCACAGTTTAAATTTCGTGGCCATCGGAGTTATAGAACTCCGGTTATAGCGATTTTCGTCGGAAAATCTCAGAAATTGAAATGGTCATAACTTGGTCATTTTAAGTCGGAATTAGCTCATTTTTGGACAGGAGGTACTTAATACCATATATTTTCATGTCCCAAAAGGCCAGAATTTTTCTCACAATTTAAGTGGCCGAAACTGCCATTTTAAATTTTGGGCAGAAGCTATTTGACATTTTGCAGTTTTGGAGTCCTTTGGTAAAACTTATATAAAATGAGATATATAACTCCAATTAATGATCCGTGAATTTTGTTGGATTCGTATCTTTCCGATATACAATTTTCATCTATCACAATCCATATTTGGACATGTTAAGCTCCCGGAAATTAGCCTGGAAGTGGCTGGTAAAAACTGTTGTTCTAACAGTTTTCTTAGCTTTGTGTAGTTTGGGATAACTTCCATAACTTGCTCATTTTTCAACCTAATTGAGTGATTCCAAAGGGGTTTTATCCTTAATACATATATCTAGCATCCCAAGAAAATAATCACAAATATCCATCATAGATTTCAAACATCAAAAGCTAGATCACCCTTTCAAGTTTAAGCTTTCCAGAAAAATCCTATTTTTCCATTCCTTTTGATTTCAACTAAATCAACACCCAACATGAGTAGATCTAAACATGAAATACTCATAAACATATAGATCTAAGGTTTTAAACCTCAAGATCATAACTTCATATTATCAAAAATCAAATCAAACAAAATAAAAAAGGTTTAAGCTAGTTTAAGTTTTCACCTTAATTTTTGGGCTACTCTGCTTTCTCTTCCAAAGTAGAAGATGAATTTATGGAGCATCAATGGTGTAGATCCTTCCTCTCTCTCTCCTCCTCTCCACCGAATCTCTCTCCCTCTCTCTCTCTCTCTTATGCTTTTGCTTTGTTAGTCTAAGAGAAAGTAAGAGGAAGTAAAATAAAAAATGAAAGAGAATGATGTTAGATTTTGTTGGAGGATTTTGTATAGATATAAGATATGTATATAATAGATATTTTCCCAACATCTTCTTATCTCTTTCTCTCACTTAATCATCACATGGTTGCTTGCACTCTTTGCTTAATATGTTGGTTAAATAAACAAGTGACACGTGAAATGAGTTGTCACCAACTAAAGTGAAATAATCATCACATTCATCTCCCCTTCTCTCCTCTCTTGTTTGGGCCGGCCATGTGGCCTTAATTAGTCCAATTTTTGGCTTTCTTTTTATGCTTTAATTGATTTACTAAATGTCTAAAAAGTCCCTCCTCCATTGGGCTAAGTTTTGGGCTCCCAATTAATTCTTTTGGGCTTCAAAATTAAAATGTTTGGCTACAACAACTAACATCTTCCAACACTTCTAATATTACCATTTCCTAATTATTTAATTAGGGTTTTCATTTCCTCAATTATAACATAAATCCTTACTCATGCACATTTAAATTATTAACCCAATTAGACTTGCTATAATTAGGTTATAAAATTAATTAGTTGAGATATATAAATTAAATCTCTTAGAATTAGTATATGTTTTATATACTAACATTCTCACCTATTATAACCTCTTAGGTTATTTACTTAACACACCTAATATATATATTAGGTTACTTAACTTAATCCTTAATTCAACTTACTCACATATTAATACAAAATAATTTAATAAATTGAGACATGGTCCACAAATCTCTTAGATTAGGTCACTAGTATATAATTAAAATACTAGAATCACATACACATAATCTTATGAACTCATACACTAAACATATACCTCATTATCAGACTATCACTTGAAGTCTATCAAATCATTCAAGTTCTTCTCCAAAAATTTTGAAATCTTTAAATTCCTTCATAGAAATGTGAAATCCATACACTTATTTTCTGTCTAGGTTCATCTTATAACCTTTATTCAATCTTTTAAGATTTTATAAAATTGTCTAAATTTTCGGGTTGTCACAACAACTGTCGTGTATAATAACGACAAAATATAATTATGAGTTTGAATACAATTATTGTCTACTAGAGATTATACAAACTCAAAAGGAGTCCTCATTATAATTATCGTCACAATATTTAATAGAATAGTGAGAACTACTAATACTATCATCTGGTCCATCACTCCGTTCCCCGACTCGTCCCAGCTATATTCTCATTTTCTGAAGAGAACAGTGAAAGAAAGGGTGAGCTCAACTAGCCCAGTAAGAAATATTATGACTAAGATAATGCAGAATAAATTATCATTAGCCTTCAACAGTGTTAAACTGATAAAATATAATAAACATCAAGTTTAACTGCAGCAGAACAAGCAATCCATTAGAAGAGTCAAGTAGAGAATAAAATCTACTATCTTCTATGATTTAAAAGGTTTTTCAACACTGTTATCGTTGTGACTCAGCTTAATAAAATAATCCACATCATCGAATAATCCTTGCACTACGAGCCAAGGATATTCATTAAATTATCAATGGTCATGACTATACCGAATAATCTCTGGTCCATCTCTACACGTAAGCCAACGATAACTTTCATCACCATATATATAAGCATGAGGATGATGACAATGATAAAAGCATTAATCAAACTAAAACAAGGATAAATGTTACAGACATTAACTTTATCCAAATATTATCAATCACATAATAAATTCATAATCTAATATTATTAATATCATAACAATATTTTAATCACTTCTTAAACTTATAAACAATTTATTTTAGTTGTTTACACTTTACCAAATAATGCATTTAATCATTCAAACATGTCATACTCATAATATTTCATCACCAATGATCAAATTCCTTATCAACAAACTACATATACCTTATATAGGATTTCCAAGTCATAAAATCCTATCTTCCAACTTTGTTACTTCACATAACATATTTAACTCATTTACTCATAACTAGATCATTTTCATGAAAAATACCAAATCAGTTCCAAAAATATTTTTTTTCTGGGATTTAGCATAATATAGTCCCATACTGAAAATATATTTTTCTCGAAATTTTTAAAATTCATTTACTATTTTTCAAAAATTAATTTCTAATTAATTCCTTAAGAAATTAGCTACCTCAAGTTTAACTCCATAAATCCCCAAATCTTGACAGGACACATGTTAACGTGAGCTCCCAGTTTAAATTTCATGATCATCGGAGTTATAGAACTCCGGTTATAACGATTTTCGTCGGAAAAATCTAAATATTGAAATGGTCATAACTTGCTCATTTTAAGTCGGAATGAACTCATTTTAGGACACGATGTTCTTTATACCATATACTTTCATGTCCCAAAAGGCCTAAATTTTTCTTACTAATTAAGTGGCCGAAACAACCCTCACAAAAACATGGCAGCAGCTTTTTGGCCATTTTACAGTTTTGACTCCTTTGCTAAAATCAGTCCACGCGAAAATCTACAATACCTTTTCAAGTAATTCCACTTGGATAAGTTAGAAAACTCATAGATCTAACTCTAGGACTTAACCACACTCAAAAATTCAAAATATAATAGGAGATATGATCAATTGAATTTTATGTTACGTTTTTACCAAAATCTGATTTTTCAACCCTTTGTGATTTCTAAGAAACTTTCTTGTTTTCACATAATAACCAACATCACATCATAGCACTTACTAATACTTCATATACCCATGATTTTCATCAGTCCAATACTTTTATTATGACTCTCATCATAATCAACGTAAACAGATCATTTTCACAATTTAATATGGAATGAATACAAAGGATCATTCACCATGCATGTGGCAATCCACATAGACAGGTTATTCCAAACAGAATAATAAAGAATGAAATAACAGAAGGATTCACCATGCATGCGATAGAGACCGCACAAACAGGTTATTCCCAATAGAATAATAAATACGGAATAATAAATGATGGAACCAGGTCCGGCGTAAAATGCACAGACAGGATATTCCGATAGAATCGTAAATACGGAATAATAAATGATGGAACCAGGTCAGGTGAAATTCACACCGACAGGATATTCCGACAGAATCGTAAATACGGAATAATAAATGATGGAACCAGGTCAGGTGAAATTCACACTGACATGATATTCCGACAGAATCGTAAATACGGAATAATAAAAGAAGATCACCAAGTATTGGGTAAACCGCATATACAGGTCATTTAACCAAATATAGGGTAAACCGCGCATACAGGTTATTCCAACAGAATAATAAAGAATGGAATAACAGAAGTTCTCTTCATGAATAAGAAAGAATAACACCCCTTATGAGCACAACAAATAATATTCCCTACCTTTGAAAGAAAAAAGTATTCCGACTAGTAGGGCGATGATATACTCGAAGAAAACTTGTACTACGCTCAAAGCTTTCTTAAACTCTAAAGAAATACGCTCAAGATTATAGAAGAAGAATTCTCTCTATAGTTTCTCTCTCTAAAGTTTCAGTGAATTCGTAAGAAAATAATGAAGGAATGAGTTTCTATTTATAGGAAAATGGAATGCATAGTAACTAATCTATGAACGGTCCAGATTGATTTACTTTAATCTGACGATCCATATTTAAAGAAAAATCTTTTAAATAAAATATAATATATTCTATTTATATAAAAAGATTTTTACTATGCAAACACTATGCAACACTATGCATAATAAAATATAATATATTCTATTTATAGAATAACTTTAATAAAGTATTCTGTTTTATATAAAAAGATGTTTCTGTTTTATTACGTTAATAATACGAATAAAACAAAACTTCATTATCGCTAAATAATTCAGATTATTAATTGACAATAATTGAATCAAACTGAGTGGCTTCTCACATAAGCATTAATAATCAATACCGTGTGCTACTATGCAACCACACGTATTACTGTACTTTTACTACCGAGTGGTTCAACAGTATCAACGGTAAAACTTTCGCCGTTATTTTCATAAAATATTTTTGTCGTTTTCTCAATCTAACAATAATTTTGTTGTGGGGTTCACCAATGATTGTACCGTCGTACGGATATTTCTTGACAAAAAGAATATTCCCCGTGAATAGTAACTTGTGAATAGTACTCTGACACAAAAAGTGTCCCAAATACTCGAGTGAACAATACTAGAGTGAATAGTAACCCGTGAATAGTAACTCATGAATAGTAACTCCGACACAAAAAGTGTCCCAAATACCCGAGTGAACAATACTAGTGTGAATAGTAATTTGGGTGAATAGTAGCCCGTAAATAGTAACCCGTGAATAGTAACTCGTGAATAGTAACTCCGACACAAAAAGTGTCCCAAATACTCGAGTGAACAATATTAGAGTGAATAGTGACCAGGTATTTTATGACAACTTGTTTACTTTAAAAAAAAATCACATATCACCCTTAACTTTAACCTTTTATCAATTTAACCATTTACCAAAATAGAAAAATTGAATACTTTTATTTCATAAAATTCGGGGTCTCACAATCTCCCCTCCTTATGGAATTTCGTCCTCGAAATTTACGTACGTACCTGATATTCGAAGAGATGAGAATACCTTGCTTTCTTTTCGGATTGTACCTTTCCGGATAATTCCGCTCTATCATGATTTTCCCATTTCTCATCTCCTGTATTTCAGATATCATTCTAGAATATACCTTCAAAACAAAGGTTAATTGACATATCACAAATTGTCAACTTATCCAAAAAAAATTCGGCTTAGGTAAGTCACACCCTAGCGAAGTATATTACTCGTCTTCTAGACAAATATCTCCGCCAGTGACCATATCCATGTAACATCAATCAACAATTTCTGTCCACAATCATATGAATAACTCGTAATTATAATTGTGATTCTGAATTCCTTTTCGCACCCAGGAAGAAGATAATTTACATCACATATCTTCACCTGAAACATCAAAAATCATGGTTATACCAAATCACAATTCCTGCTCATAATCATACTAATAAATTCATCTTTGCACTACGGCTAAAGATTTACAACTGTATAACCAATAATCAACAGTTAATCTTTGCACTACAGGCCAAAGATATACAACTATAAAATCAATAATGCTGAGACTCAGCTTAATAGTATCACGACCACGAATTATTCATGCACTACGGGCCAAGGATATTCGTGTTTTCAATTACGGTCATGATTATACCGAATAATTCCTGGTCATAATCATACCAAGTCCATCAATGCACTACGGCCAAAGATGACTTTTACCACATCCATGAATTAATATTTCATTGCTGAGACTCAGCTCAATAATTAATCCACATCATTTGTAACATTACGGTCATGATTATACCGAATAATCCCTGGTCATAATCATACCAAGTCCATCTATGCACGTAAGCCACAGATGACTTTCAACACAATATAAATATGAGAATGAGGTATTGACGTATAGGGTTTCAAACCTATTAGAAACATTCGCGTCATTCGCTCCTCATTATCGACCAAATGGGATGCAAACCGGGATAACTCCACAAACTTAACCTCGTACTGCGATATGGTCATATTATTTTGCTCCAATGCTTATCTCAACATTGTTAGATTTCATTTTCAAACACTGCCACAAAACGAGGGTTAAATCAACATGTCACATATTATCAATATACTCTGACCAACTAATTAAATAACAAATAAACTTAGGTAGGTCATACTAGCGAAGAAATTCTCCGTCTCTCCCCTCCTAGTTCAATTCTCACATCCTAGCCAGGGATCATATCCCTAAGCTTTGATACCAACTGTGACGCCCCCAAAATTAGGTATACGTCACCCATCTTGGGTCGCCACTTACATGGTACAGAATTCAAAGACAACCTACTAATACAACTGTCGTGTACAATACGACAAAACATAACTATGAGTTTGAATACAATTATTGTCTACTAGAGATTATACAAACTCAAAAGGAGTCCTCATTACAATTATCGTCACACTATTTAATAGAATAGTGAGGACTACTAATACTATCATCTGGTCCATCACTCCATTCCCCGACTCGTCCCAGCTATATTCTCATTTCCTGAAGAGAACAATGAAAGAAAGGGTGAGCTCAAGTAGCCCAGTAAGAAATATTATGACTAAGATAATGCAGAATAAATTATCATTAGCCTTCAGCAGTTTTAAACTGATAAAATATAATAAACATCAAGTTTAACTGCAGCAGAACAAGTAATCCATTAGAAGAGTCAAGTAGAGAATAAAATCTACTATCTTCTATGATTTAAAAGGTTTTTCAATACTGTTATCGCTGGGACTCAGCTTAATAAAATAATCCACATCATCGAATAATCCCTGCACTACGGGCCAAAGATATTCATTAAATTATCAATGGTCATGACTATACCGAATAATCTCTGGTCCATCTCTACACGTAAGCCAACGATAACTTTCATCACCATATATATAAGCATGAGGATGATGACAATGATAAAAGCATTAATCAAACTAAAACAAGGATAAATGTTACAGACATTAACTTTATCCAAATATTATCAATCACATTATTAATTCATAATCTAATATTATTAATATCATAACAATATTTTAATCACTTCTTAAACTTATAAACAATTTATTTCAGTTGTTTACACTTTACCAAATAATGCATTTAATCATTCAAACATGTCATACTCATAATATTTCATCACCAATGATCAAATTCCTTATCAACAATCTACATATACCTTATATAGGATTTTCAAGTCATAAAATCCTATCTTCCAACTTTGTTACTTCACATAATATATTTAACTCATTTACTCATAACTAGATCATTTTCATGAAAAATACCAAATCAGTTCCAAAAATATTTCTTTTCTGGAATTTAGCATAATATAGTTCCATACTGAAAATATATTTTTCTCGAAATTTTTAAAATTCATTTACTATTTTTCAAAAATTAATTTCTAATTAATTCCTTAAGAAATTAGCTACCTCAAGTTTAACTCCATAAATCCCCAAATCTTGACAGGATCTTACACATATTAACGTGAGCTCCCAGTTTAAATTTCATGATCATCGGAGTTATAGAACTCCGGTTATAGCATTTTTCGTCGAAAAAACCTAAATATTGAAATGGTCATAACTTGCTCATTTTAAGTCGGAATGAACTCATTTTTGGACACGATGTTCTTTATACCATATACTTTCATGTCCCAAAAGGCCTAAATTTTTCTTACTAATTAAGTGGCCAAAACAGCCCTCACAAAAACGTGGCAACAGCTTTTTGGCCATTTTGCAGTTTTGACTCCTTTGCTAAAATCAGTCCACGCGAAAATCTACAATACCTTTTCAAGTAATTCCACTTGGATAAGTTAGAAAACTCATAGATCTAACTCTAGGACTTAACCACACTCAAAAATTCAAAATATAATAGGAGATATGATCAATTGAATTTTATGTTACGTTTTTACCAAAATCTGATTTTTCAACCCTTTGTGATTTCTAAGAAACTTTCTTGTTTTCACATAATAACCAACATAACACATCATAACACTTACTAATACTTCATATACCCATGATTTTCATCAGTCCAATACTTTTATTATGACTCTCATCATAATCAACGTAAACAGATCATTTTCACAATTTAATATGGAATGAATACAAAGGATCATTCACCATGCATGTGGCAATCCACATAGACAGGTTATTCCAAACAGAATAATAAAGAATGAAATAACAGAAGGATTCACCATGCATGCGATAGAGACCGCACAAACAGGTTATTCCCAACAGAATAATAAATACGGAATAATAAATGATGGAACCAGGTCCGGCGTAAAATGCACAGACAGGATATTCCGATAGAATCGTAAATACGGAATAATAAATGATGGAACCAGGTCAGGTGAAATTCACACCGACAGGATATTCCGACAGAATCGTAAATACGGAATAATAAATGATGGAACCAGGTCAGGTGAAATTCACACTAACAGGATATTCCGACAGAATCGTAAATACGGAATAATAAAAGAAGATCACCAAGTATTGGGTAAACCGCATATACAGGCCATTCAACCAAATATAGGGTAAACCGCGCATACAGGTTATTCTAACAGAATAATAAAGAATGGAATAACAGAAGTTCTCTTCATGAATAAGAAAGAATAACACCCCTTATGAGCACAACAAATAATATTCCCTACCTTTGAAAGAAAAGTATTCTGACTTGTAGGGCGAGGATATACTCGAAGAAAACTTGTACTACGCTCAAAGCTTTCTTAAACTCTAAAGAAATACGCTCAAGATTATAGAAGAAGAATTCTCTCTATAGTTTCTCTCTCTAGAGTTTCAGTGAATTCGTAAGAAAATAATGAAGGAATGAGCTTCTATTTATAGGAAAATAGAATGCATAGTAACTAATCTATGAACGGTCCAGATTGATTTACTTTAATCTGACGATCCATATTTAAAGAAAAATCTTTTAAATAAAATATAATATATTCTATTTATATAAAAAAAATTTTACTATGCAAACACTATGCAACACTATGCATAATAAAATATAATATATTCTATTTATAGAATAACTTTAATAAAATATTCTGTTTTATATAAAAAGATGTTTCTGTTTTATTACGTTAATAATACGAATAAAACAAAACTTCATTATCGCTAAATAATTCAGATTATTAATTGACAATAATTGAATCAAACTGAGTGACTTCTCACATAAGCATTAATAATCAATACTGTGTGCTACTATGCAACCACACGTATTACTGTACTTTTACTACCGAGTAGTTCAACGGTAAAACTTTCGCCGTTATTTTCATAAAATATTTTTGTCGTTTTCTCAATCCAACAATAATTTCGTTGTGGGGTCCACCAATGATTGTACCGTCGTACGGATATTTCTTGACAAAAAGAAAATTCCCCGTGAATAGTAACTTGTGAATAGTATTCTGACACAAAAAGTGTCTCAAATACTCGAGTGAACAATACTAGAGGGAATAGTAATTTGGGTGAATAGTAACCCGTGAATAGTAACTCCGACACAAAAAGTGTCCCAAATACCCGAGTGAACAATACTAGAGTGAATAGTAATTTGGGTGAATAGTAGCCCGTAAATAGTAACCCGTGAATAGTAACTCGTGAATAGTAACTCCGACACAAAAAGTGTCCCAAATACTCGAGTGAACAATATTAGAGTGAATAGTGACCATGTATTTTATGACAACTTGTTTACTTTAAAAAAAATTACATATCACCCTTAACTTTAACCTTTTATCAATTTAACCATTTACCAAAATAGAAAAATTGAATACTTTTATTTTATAAAATTCGGGGTCTCACAGTTACCGTTAAAACTGTTGAACTACCCGGTAATAAAAGTACAGTAATACGCGTGGTTGCATAGTAGCACACGGTATTGATTATTGATTCTTACGTAAGAAGTCACTCAGTTTTACTCAATTATTGCTATAGTAATTACTGCATCATATCTCTCATATTATTGATTCAATTATTGTCACAGTACCATCTACATAATATGTTATATTATTAAATCAATAATTGAGACGACAAAGTTATTCATATTATTATTTGCAATATTGACAATGTTTAGAAGTTCTGTCAAGGAGAGGTTAGATAATCTAATTGTGCGTCAATAGGGAGAAATCCTTATCGGAAAGTCCCCTTTTTCTTGGGAACGACCTGGATGTTAAATATTATGAATTATAATATTAATGATGAATAAGTTCGTGTTGATTAAAGATTAAATTGATAGTTCCATTGTGTTGGGGGTTATTAGTGTTAATGAAAATCGATATTTATTTCGAAAATAATTAATGTCAGGAGGTTATATTGACCAATCGGGTAATTAACCAGATAAATGAGCAATTAATTACTATTAATTCACATGCTTATAACTATGTGTTCACATGTATGTACTATTGATTCACATGATTTACTATTAGGGGAGTTGGTACAAGATTGATAATACTTGCATGACTAAGTTAAAAATAGAGGTATATGTGAAGGTACTGTACTGTAGTTAATTTTTTCACATGTTTATAACTATTGAGTCACATGATTTACTATTAATTCACATGATTTACTATTAGGGGAGGTGGTGCAAGTTTGATAATACTTGCAGGACTAAATTAAAAATAAAGAAAAAGAAGAAGGTATTATACTATAATATTTTGAGCCCCAAAATGTACAATTATTGAAACTATATTTTCCTATAAATAGAAACTCATTCTTCCTTCATTTCTCACCAATTCACTAAAGCTATAGAGCAATTATTATAGAGAGAAATTATAGAGAGAAAGAAGAAGAGAAGTATGCTAACTCACTAGTCCAGTATCCAGTTTCTTCTAAGGAAAGGGGTATTATTTCTTTCGTATTCATGAAGAGAGCTATTGTTATTCCATTCCTTATTATTCTGTTGGAATAACCTGTATACGCGGACTACCGTATACATGGTGAAATTCTTCTGTTATTCCATTCTTTATTATTCTGTTGCAATAACCTGTCTGTGCGTATTACGCATGACCTGGTTCCATTCTTTATTATTCTATTTGAATATCCTGTCTGTACGGATTACGCATGACCTGGTTCCGTTATTTATTATTATGTTGGAATAACCTATCTGTGCGGTCTATCGCATGCCTGGTGAATTCTTCTTGTATTCCATTCTTTATTATTCTGTTGGAATAACCTGTCTATGCGGACTACCGCATGCATGGTGAATTCTTCTGTTATTATTCTATTCTTTATTATTCTGTTGGAATAACCTGTCTATGTGGACTACCGCATGCATGGTGAATGATCATTCGTATTCATTCCTTAATAAATTATGGAAATGATCTGTCTACGTGGATTACCGCATGACAGATAAAAATCTATTTGCAGTTTCGTATATTCTATTATACTCGTATGAGATATTATTTCTTTTGTACTCGTCATGGAATGTCATTTTCTTTGGTATTTTTTTTACGAGTTATTATTCATGAGTTACTATTCACCTGATTACTATTCACTCTAGTATCATTCACTCGGAGATTCTACTATTCACGAGATACTATTCCCAAAGTACTATTCATAGGATACTATTCACCCAAAAAATAAATGGTAGAGTCTCGAACATGGTTCGGCGATCTAACACGTATGATGGCAGAGTCTCGAACTGAATTGGATAACCCATGACCCGATCTTGAGTTCGATTGATCACGGTATTGAATACTTTATCTATCTCTTCCATCTTCATCCTCTTTGCTTGTGCGTCCCTTACTGCTCTTCTAGTTCGTTGATAAGCTTCCTCGTATGCGTTTCAGCTCTCGCCCTTTTGGTAGCTTCTTCATTCAGCTTTTTCTTCAGTTCCACGACCATCTCGATCAGTTGTTCCTTCTCTCCTTCAGTCTGCATCAGCTTCTCTTCAGCATTAGTTAGACGTTCATCTTGATCCTGGATGTCGTCGTCCTTCTGTGTCATTGCAGTCTGTTGTTCAGCTACTATCTCCTGTAACTCCTCAACTGTGTCCTGAAGTTCCACGTTACGGTCATAGACTTCATCATACGTATGAGCAGCCATCGAGGTTAGTGGAGTCTCCTCCTCCTCGTCCTCGTTATCTTCATCCTCCTGTGGCAACTTCACGGGATCCTCCTCATTCGTCTCCACATCATCATCCTCATCTTCAACCACTGTGACCAACGGGGCTGACTCCCGTGGCAGTAGTTGTTCCCAAACTACCTAAATGTCGTGAGGCTCCTCCTCTATATGCATTAATATCATTGATTGGGATAATACCTGACACCACATCTTTTGATTGCACAGCATCTTGCACAGTCATGTTGAAGGTTCTGGCTATGGGTTTGTTTGATGCTGCAGGTCCTGTAATGGCCCATGTACTTCCATTGTTACCTCCATTGCTTCTGATTGTCCTCCCTCCTTCTTGTTAGGGCATTCACGAGCAAAATGATCCTTGGATCCGCACGTGAAGCACACCTTCTTCTTCGGTTGAGTGCAATTTGGGGCGATGTGACCCTCTTGGCCACAATTGTAGCAAACTCGTTTCCCCATCAAGCACGCACCCTTGTGAAATTTCCCGCATGTCGCACATGCTTCAAACTTTTTGTTTTGCCGGTTACCCTGATGGTTTCCAGCACCCATGTTCCCATTCCACTTTCTCTTCAAGTTGTTGTTGTTGTTGTTGTTGTTGTTGTTGTTGTTGTTGTTGTTGTTGTTGTTTCCACTGCTACCACCTCCATTCTTAATCTCATTCTCATCCTTTTTCTTCTTCTGTTCCTGATTGAACTTTGTCACTGCCTCACCTCCACCTTCAGCGAGTACTGCTTTCTCCATCACCGCTGCAAATGTCTTCAACTGGAACAGGGAGACCCTACTGTACAGCCAGGGCTTCAGTCTCTGTTCAAATCTCTTCGCCTTACGTTCGTCTATGCTGACTTGATATGGCGCAAATCTTGCCAATTCGTTGAATTTTGCGGCATACTCAGATACCGTCATCGTTCCTTGTTTTAGTTCCAGAAACTGAACCTCTAACTGACTCTTAGAACTCTCTAGAAAGTAGGTCTCGAAGAATAACTCCTTAAACCTATCCCAAATCATCACTCCTGGTCCTTCCCGGGTTTTATTGGCCTGCCACCAATAACTAGCTTCTGCTTTCAACATGAATGTTGCAAAAGCAGTCTTTTGTTCATCCCCTACCCTAGCGACTTCAAATATCTTCTCAATCTCCATAATCCAGGTCTGTGCCTCGACCGGATTCATTGACCCACGAAATTCAGGTGGTCCGACCGCCTTAAACTCCTTAAACGTTGTCCCTTGGTTTTGAGGTTGATTCTGCAACGCTCCTGTTAGTAATGTCACTAGTTATTGAACGGGATTATCCTCAACATCGTTATTGTTAGTTCTCGCATTGGTTCTGACGGGCTGGTTCACGTCTGGGAGGCATTTTCTGTTAGAAAAAAAACATCTATTAGACTATTACCCAACTTCTTTAAGTATTTTCTAATTAACTTGTCCCCATAAAAAAAATAACCACATAACACTTTTGAATAAAATAATAGTTTTTTTTATTTATTCATCATAACCTTTTTGGAAAACATAAAACAATAGCATCACTACTATCTACATTACATTCCTGAACTACAAAAGTTTCAGGACACATCATCATTCTCATATCCCATGGTTACTTAACACTCGGGATTTACACATTATTTAACACTTATTACTTGCAAAATAGACAGATTTCCTACGATGATCTATTAAGATAATCAGTAGCCTTTTGACGCTCTTCTTCCATAACACGGAACATGGTTCGGCGATCTAACACGTATGATGGCAGAGTCTCAAACTGAATTGGATAACCCATGACCCGATCTTGAGCTCGATTGATCACGGTATTGAATACTTTATCCATCTCTTCCATCTTCATCCTCTTTGTTTGTGCGTCCCTTACTGCTCTTCTAGTTCGTTGATAAGCTTCCTCGTATGCGTCTTCAGCTCTCGCCCTCTTGGTAGCTTCTTCATTCAGCTTTTTCTTCAGTTCCACGACCATCTCGATCAGTTGTTCCTTCTCTCCTTCAGTCTGCATCAGCTTCTCTTCGGCATTAGTTAGACGTTCATCTCGATCCTGGATGTCGTCATCCTTCTGTGTCATTGCAGTCTGTTGTTCAGCTACTATCTCCTGTAACTCCTCAACTGTGTCCTGAAGTTCCACGTTACGGTCATAGACTTCATCATACGTACGAGCAGCCATCGAGGTTAGTGGAGTCTCCTCCTCCTCGTCCTCGTTATCTTCATCCTCCTGTGGCAACTTCACGGGATCCTCCTCATTCGTCTCCACATCATCATCCTCATCTTCAACCACTATGACCAACGGGGCTGACTCCCGTGGCAGTAGTTGTTCCCAAACTACCTGAATGTCGCGAGGCTCCTCTTCTATAGGCATTTGAGGTCCCTCCTCCCTAGCCTGACTGGATTCTCCGACATTAGTCATCCTGACAACAAAATTTTAAATTTTTAGTTATTAATCATTCTACTCGACACTCGCGAGCACATAAGTTATAAACACATAAGCACATAAGTGTTTTATTACCTCTTCCTTAAAAACTCGATAAGAGTTATCTCCACTATCTTTTCAAAGGTTACTTCCTAAGGCTTTTTCCCCCACCTAAGGTTCATAACCTAAAGCTCTGATACCAACCTGTGACACCCCCAAATCCCGGTACTTCATTACCTCAAGATTTGGTGTTCACGTAATCAAAACATTCATTTCTAACTACCCAATCATAATAGAATTGAATAATAAAAGAAAACCTGCCCATACAGGATTAAACTTAAATAAAAAATCTCCCAGGTTATCCAACCTTTAACAACAATCATTCAAATGCGGAAAATTAAATAACTTCATTACAATCCTTAAATCAAATTCTGAAAGTAAACTATCAAAACTATTACAAGTTTTAAGTATTTATTCATCTTCCCTTTTCCCTTACTGGTGCTAGGCACGTCACCCGTTTCAACTTTAGCTGTAAGAAATTTTACAGGCAAGAGTGAGCAAACAAGGCCCACTTGAAATAACAATAAGTAAATCTTTAAACATTCACATCAATTGCCAATATTAGGCTCAATAGAACTGAACAATATATTCTATTAACTTTCAGAAAATTATAACATTTACTGAGGGTCTAATGACCACGAATCATGTCCACAGTTATAAGTAATCTTTCAACTGTAACTTTAACAGTCATAAGACTATAAGGACTCCACGTACTTAGGGGGATCAACCCTTCGTACAATGTATTGTGCACAACCATTTCAACGCTAAGCGTAAACCTCTATTAAAAGAGTTGTTCATCTCAGTATTCAGAATACAAGTCCGCACCAAAGTAAGTTTGGTTTGGATAAGCTTTCAAGGGAATTTGGAATTCAACGAATATCAACTAAGGAGTAGTTGAATAAAACCAATAACACTATACTATAGAATAATCGTAACTAACTAAGTATTTCGTTCTAAGTTCATGCTTTAGGGATAATCTAATAGCATAACTATTGAATAACACATCATACCTTGCTTTGAATAACATTAAGCTAAGGGTACATCTTAGAATTTAATATCAAGCATGCACAACAAATAATAGCTTGAACGATAAACTAAAGGTACTTGCATGCTAATATAACAAGTTTAGAGTTAAGAAAGCTTGCATAATCATAATAACTATCTCAACGAAAGTGCAGAGATGAGAAACTTGTATCATCATGAATAACTGAATACAATGAAGTTGCTTAATGGAAATACTTTACTCAATAAAGTATAGCATATGAATTTTTTTGCATAACGAAGCTTTAGAATTAGAAAACTTGCTTAAGTATAACATAACAGTGAAAAGCAACTTTGCTGAATAATAAAGTAGCAAAGGTTAGGGAACTTGCCTTGTGCGTAGGTTAAACAATTACTATTCACGTTCATCCCAAGTCCTACACATACCATATGTATTGACAATACATATTAGTTACACTAACATTACCTTTATGAGTTACTTTATTACTCTTAGTATAGCTACTAACTAAGTTTAAGTTTAAACTGATGCTCAACTAATGATCGTATTAATATAGCAGTTACTCAAAATAATATATATTATATATTTATTTTATTTATTTAATTAATACTTTAAATTCAAAAGAAACCCAAAAGCCATAAGGCTTTGTTTGGCAACCCATTAAAGTTTAAATGATTAATATACTTACACATTGTTTGGCAAAACTAAATTAAATGACTTTAATTTATTTTAATAACTCTTTATCACATAGTTATTTGTCACACTTTATGAAATAACAATTTATTAAATAAATCACTTAATCACATAACTCAATCCACACAACACATTAATTATTTAACAAATAAATAATTAACTAAATAACTCAATCAAATTGAACAATTACTTATTCAATAATAAACACATCCAATAAATATTTATATAAATCAATAAATATTTATAACTTACATTTAAAAATATGGAATGTTACAATGTCAATTAACCCTTGTTTTGTGACAGTGTTTGAAAATGGCATCTGAAAATGTTGAGTTCAGCAATGAAGCACATGAGACCGTTGATTTACCAACGATCAATACCCAGGATAATGTGCAACAAGAAGACAATAATCCTCAGGTAAATAATAACACCGATCAGATTATGAACGATGAGATGTTCAGAGGCTTTATGCAATTCATGCAACATCAGGCGAGAGAGACTCCTGTTCAAAATGTTGGTGGAAATAATAGCAACCCACGGTTGGTCACTGCTAAGCAGTTCAAGGAGCTCGGACCGCCGGAGTTTTTGGGAAAGCCAGAACCACTTAAGGCGGAGACGTGGATAAAGCAGATCACCAAGATATTTGATGTCTTGGGATGCTCCGAGGAGCAAAAGGTTCCCTTTGCCACCTTTATGTTGCGTGAAGAGGCAGATTACTGGTAGAAATCTGTAAAACGTACTCAGCCTGACGCATTCGATGTCTTGGGAGAAGTTCCAAGAGCTGTTCATTGACAAGTACTTTCCTGAAAGTATTCGTCACATGAAGGAGGTGGAGTTTATCAAGTTGGAGCAAAACAATATGACCGTGTCGCAATACGAGGCTAAATTTGCGAAGTTATCCCGGTTTGCATCCCATTTGGTCTATAATGAGGAGCGAATGACGTGAATGTTTCTAAGAGGTTTGAAACCCGATATACGTCAATATCTCATTTCTCACAAACTTTGTTTATATTCAGATGTTATGAATAGGTCTCAATTATTGAGGCGCGATAATGAGTCAGCACAACCAAAAGGCAACGACCAACAACACGATAATAATCATACCGGTGGCAACGGCCATCGGAACAATGATAACCATCGTGGGGGAAATTATCATGCCAAGAATGGTAACCACTTCGATGGTAATCATGGCCAAGATAATAGGAGTGGAAATTTCAAGAAGAGAAGGTTCAACAACGATGGAAAGAAAGCAGCACCAGCACCCGTTTTCAAGGAAAGAGAACGACCACCAATTGTGTGCTTCAAATGCGGAGGGGAGGGACATATCAGTCCAAACTGCGTGATGCAGTCCAAAGCATGTTACAATTGTGAAAAAGAAGGTCACCTAGCCCGATTTTGTCGTGCACCAAAGTCAAGTCCAGCTGGTACATGAATATTATTCTTGAATTTTACTCCACAAAGCAGTATCATGTTGACAATTTGAACGTTATTGAATTCTGGATAAATTAAATTATAAATTTTAAACATTTATCCTTGAACTTGTTTTATTGAATTATTATGTCATTGTCATCATCCTCATGCTTATATTGTGATGAAAGTTATCTTTGGCTTACGTGCAGAGATGGACTTGGTATGATTATGACCAGGGATTATTCGGTATAATCATTACCGTAATATAACGAATGATATGGTAAAAGTCCTCATTGGCCTGTAGTTCATTGATGGATAGTTGTTGGTATGATTATGACCAGGGATTATTAGGTATAATCATGACCATTGATGATTACATGAATATCCTTGGCCGTGATGCAGGGGTGATTCGATTTTATTTATTAAGCTGAGTCTCAGCGATAAAGTTGATGAAAAACTTTTTAAATCATAGAAGATAGTAGATTTTATGCTCTACTAGACTCTTCTAATGGATTGTTTATTTCGTTGTAGTTGTTGATCTAAAACTTGTTGTCTATTATATTCTATTAGTTGTTATACTGTTGAAGGCTAAGGATAATTTATTCTGCATTAGCTTAGTCATAATATTTCTTACTGGGCTAGTTGAGCTCACCCTTTCTTTCACTGTTCTCACTACTACAAAACAGTAAATAGATAACGCGAAAAAAATGTTGTGGTTTCAATCAGAAAAACGTCGTGGTTACAATCTATTTGACACCCTTACACAACGTTTTTAGAACGTTGTAGCTAAGCACATTATACAACGTTTTTTAAGAAAAAAATATTGTAGATTTGTTTTCCATAAATTAACAGATGCTTAAAAACGTTATAGAAGGTATGATTCCACAATATTTTCTGACTAAAAATGTTGTTGTTTAATGTATCAGATAACGTTTAGGCACATTTACACAACGTTTTTAAAATATTATAGATTAAAAAAAAGAAAAAAAAAGTTATGGTTCACCTACATTACCAATGCACCTGCAATATGTTAATGCCATGATATATAGCTAAAAGGTCTAAATTCTCATTTAAATTGAAAGCCAAAATGTATCAACCATTCAAAATACATCCCAATAATACCATTCGTTTACAGTTTTAATTTACTACATCCACAAAATATATACGAAACTATCCATATATGCATCTCAAATTCACTTTTCAATATAAATATAAATGAACATGTTAGCACTGTAGAAACTAGAAATGAATCTGATCATGAAAGAAACATTTATGTCAATGTAAAAACAAAAAAAAAAATCAAATTTTGAGAAGGCAAAACAACTCTGCATTAAGAAATCAAATTGCTCCAGGAAACTCCTGTCCATCTTGTTCACAGTCAAGACAGGTCGAATCCTTTCTCCAAGGGCTTGTCTGAGAAGTGTTTCTGTTTGGACACATACACCTTCAATGCAATCAACCACAACAAGTGCTCCATCAGTAATACGCAAAGATGTTGTAACCTCTGAATCATAGCATATACCAAAAATAATTGATTCACTACAAATAGAAGATACCAACAGTGAAATGTATTTACCAACAGCAAGGAGGATTTAAAGATTACCTCAATTTCTTTGTAAAGTTGTTGCCTTAGAGCGCCATTTGTCGACATATAGTTGACAATATATGTACGCTGCCCTTCATATGGTGTTATAATCCATATTGATCTGTAAGATAAATAGAGTAATAAAACTATCACATTAAGGTGTAGAAGCCCTCAACGAAAAGTAAAAAGTACAAAAGCTCAATAAAAATATACCTGACTAGGAACTACACCACTCTTGTCGTCACAATTTTTTCAACATTTGCAGCATCAGTCCTGTTTAGATATGATGTACCACTAGCACTTATATATCTCATCTTGTCCCATCTATAAGAAACAAAATAGGTTCAAATAATATTGAAACATGATAAGAATAGACAGTTAAGCACAGCTTGAACATCAAATAGGATGAATGAAGGTTATTCAGTCAGCTAAAAATATATACACACAAAACAACTGAGAGTCTATATTGAATTATAACCCTGGTTGTAGTCAGTCACTTCAGGAATACTATGCCCATCCCTCATATTACCATTAGACTCTGGCAAAGAAATATCATATTACCACCAATTTAACTACATGCCAATGGGACTGAGCAAGTTGAGTCAATTACAGAGAAGGCAAAAATGCAAATATATAAGATGATATTAGCAAAACGTATGTTGGTAAATAACAAATCTCTTGGTAATAGGAATGGTACTTACGTCATCTGATTCCTCTTTCTCCTCCACCTTTTCCTCTTTCTTGGCCTCAACTGCAGCTGGAGCAGCACCACCACCACCACCGCCACCAGGTGCAACCACAGCAACAGCACCACCTCTAACTAACAAGAAGAAATAGGTAAAAAATAACATCTTAATTGCAAAGAATCCAGTTTGGTATGATCAAAATAGTCTATGCTAATACTACTAACATCATATTATTATAAATGAATGTTGTTTGTCGTCACATATACCCTAGTAATCTTTGATATGAACCAGCCAATATAACCCTGACAATTTTTTATCAAAAGTCATATGAATTCTGGATAAATTAAATTATAAATCTTTAAAATTTATTCTTGAACTTGTTTTATTGAATTATTATGTCATTGCCATCATCCTCATGCTTATATTGTGATGAAAGTTATCTTTGGCTTACGTGCAGAGATGGACTTGGTATGATTATGACCAGAGATTATTTGGTATAATCATGACCGTAATGTAACGAGTGATGTGGTAAAAGTCCTTATTGGCTTGTAGTTCATTGATGGACAGTTGTTGGTATGATTATGACCAGGGATTATTTGGTATAATCATGACCATTGATGATTACATGAATATCCTTGGCCGTGATGTAGGGATGATTCAATTTTATTTATTAAGCTGAGTCTCAGCGATAAAGTTAATGAAAAACTTTTTAAATTATAGAAGATGGTAGATTTTATGCTCTACTTGACTCTTCCAATGGATTGTTTATTCCGCTACTTGTTGTCTATTATATTTTATCAGTTGTTATACTGTTGAAGGCTAAGGATAATTTATTCTGTATTATCTTAGTCATAATATTTCTTACTGGGCTAGTTGAGCTCACCCTTTCTTTCACTGTTCTCTTCAGGAAATGAGAATATAGCTGGGATGAGTCGGGGAATGGATTGACGGTCCAGATGGTTATTTTAGTAGTCCTCACTATTCTATAAAATAGTGTGACAATAAATGTAATGAGGACTTCATTGAGTGTGGATATTGTCTAGATGACAATATTCTTATTAAAACTCTTAGATTATGTTTTGTCATATTTTACACGACTGTTGTATAATTAAGTTGTATTTGAATTTTGTACCATGTAATTGGCGATCCAAGATGGGTGATGTATACCTGTTTTGGGGGTGTCACATTACCGGGATCTGAAAAAAGCTTGCCTTAAAGATAACTTTCCCGTGCCATTTATCCACATTCTCATTGATAATATTTCTCAATATGGCATGCACTCCTTTGCTGATTTCTTCACGGGGTACCATCAAATCATGGTTGCTGACGAGGGTAGTGAGAAAACTACATTCATCACGCCTTGGGAAACCTTCTGCTACAAACGGTTGTCATTCGGCCTCATCAATGCCGGAGCTACCTACCAGCGAGCCATGATGGCTCTTTTCCATGATTTAATGCACAAGGAGATAGAGATCTATGTGGATGACATCATTGTCAAGTCCCGAAGAGAGGAAGACCACTTAAACCATCTCAGAAAGCTCTTCAACGGGTTGCGTAAGTACAACTTAAAGTTAAATCCAGCCAAATGCGCCTTTGTCATTAAATCAGGCAAGTTGCTAGGATTCCTAGTCAACCATAAGGGGATTGAGCTAGATCCCACCAAAATCCAGGCCATTACGAAAATGCCCATTCCAAAGACAAAGAAGGAAATACAGGGATTTTTTTGGAAGAATTAACTTCATTAGCAGGTTCATCTCCCAACTCACAGCAACCTGTGATCCTATTTTCAAGTTGTTAAGGAAAAACTCCTCCATAAAATGGAATGATGAGTGCCAAAAGGTCTTCCTTACAATCAAAGAGCAGCTAGTCAAAGCTCCTATTTTGGTACCACTCAGGGATGATGTTCCCCTGTTCATGTACCTTTCTATTAATGAAAATACCATGGACTGCTTACTAGGATAGAAAGACGATAGAGGCCAAGAGCGAGCTATTTACTACCTCAGCAAAAGATTCAACAGCAGTGAACACAAGTACACTCTAATTGAGAAAACTTGTCGTGCTTTAGCATGGGCTTCCATGAGGTTACAACATTACCTCCATGGTCACATAACCCATCTTATATCCCGTATGGATCCTCTCAAGTACGTGTTCAGTAAACCCATGTTGAATTGCAGACTGTCTAGATGGCAGTTGATCCTACAACAATTTGACATCGTCTACGTGAAGCAAAAGTCCATTAAAGGTCAAGGAATTGCGGATCAACCGGCCACCGCACCTTTAGAGGATTTTAAACCTTTGGAGACATACTTTCTCGATGAAGGGGTAATGACAGTTCAGCCACACCATCAGTACGATGCACGCCAAACATGGAAGATGTATTTTGATGGAGCTGTAAATATGGAAGGTTCTAGGGCTGGAGCAGGTCTAGTATTCGTTACAGGGGAGCAGTATCCCGTCACCGTCAAATTGCAGTTTGCTAACTCCAATAATACAGCTAAGTATGAAGGCTGTATCATGGGGCTAAAACTTGCTCAATCAATGGGCATCAGACAGTTGTCTTTGGAGATTCTGAATTGGTAATTAGACAAACCACAGGAATCTATCACACCAAAGGTCTACATTTGCTGCCTTATCATCGGCAGGTTCTACAAATGGCCTCGGAGTTTGAAGAAATATCCTTCCTCCGCATTCCTCGGATCATGAATAACTTTGCGGATGCGCTAGCAACCTTGGCCTCCTTGATCAACATACTTGACAAGGAAAACATGCCAACCCTCACATTTGCCCAACAAAAGGCACCAACCTATGGGAACTATGTTGGAGAAGTATCGGATGAGCTACCTCCCATCCAACACCCTTGGTATCAATATATCAAGGAGTACTTACAAAATGGATCTACACCCGCTGAGGCGAGCCCGATTGAAAGAAGGCGGATCCATCCACTGGCTATGAAATTCTACTTGAGCGGAGATGCACTCTACAAAAGAGATGCAGGACTAGGTCTTCTCAGATGTCTGGACAAGGACCAAGCTCAGAGGCTCATGGATGAAATCCATGGTGGAGTATGTGGCCCATACATGAGCGGCCCTCTACTTGTAAATAAGTTACTAAGAACATGGCATTACTGGATCTCTCTCAAAGATGACTGTGATGATCACGTCAAGAGATGTTACCAATGTCAAATTCATGGGAATGCCATCCACGCCACTCCAAGGGAGCTCCACAATATAAGTTCACCCTGGCCCTTCTCAATATGGGGAATGGACGTGATCGGGCCCGTCGAGCCCAAAGCCAGTAATGGGCATCGGTTTATCTTTACCATGATCGACTACTTCACCAAGTGGGTAGAAGTAGGCTTCTTCCCCAGGGTTACCAAAGAAGTCATCATTGCTTTCATCAGAAACAATGTCATTTGTCGATATGGACAACCAAAGGTAATTGTATCAGACAATGCTAAGAACCTCAACAACAAAATAATGGAGGAGTTGTGCAGTAAATTCCATATCAAACATCTCAACTCCGTCATCTATCATCCAAAGATGAATCGTGCTGTTGAAGCGACTAACAAAAATATCAAGAAGATCATGCAAAAGATGTTTGCCAATCACAAAGGATGGCCTGACCTATTGCCTCTGACTCTGTTAGCCTACAGAACATCAATGCGCACTTCCATTGGGGCAACCCCTTACTCATTAATCTATGGGATGGAAGGAGTACTCCCCGTAGAGGTGGAAATGGAATCCCTTAGAGTATTGATAGACGCTCAGCTGGATGAAGACCAATGGTTACAAGATAGGTATCACCAATTGTCTCTAATAGACGAAATGCGAAGTGATGCTATTTTCCATGGTCAATTATACCAACAAAGGATCGCCCAATCCTACAACAGAAAAGTCCGGCTACGGCGGTTCAAACAACATGACTTGGTTTTGAAGAAGATCATTGACAACCAAGATCAGTCTAAGGGAAAATTCGCCCCAAACTGGGAAGGCTCGTTTGTTGTCAAGGACGTATTGACAGGAGGTGCTCTCAGATTACAAGAAATGGATGGCGATGAATTTCCACAACTCATTAACTCGGACACTGTGAAACGGTACTATGTCTGAGATTACCATCAAGCAAACATCCTGGTTTTGGATCACCAGATCTCCAGTCATTTCAGGTTTTCTAACCCTTCACTACATACAACCTTTCTTCACACTTACTTGCCCCATCAGGGACATACACACTTTTCCAACCAGCAGCCTGGTTTCAGATCGGTAGATCCTTCACACAACATTACTTTTCACACCTGCAGTTTTGTCCTATCAGGGATTAAAACTTTTCACACCTGCAGTTTGTCTTGTACATAGGATCAAACTTTATCCCCTGCAGTTTGTCCTGAACATGGGATCAAATTTTTTATTGGCTGCAAACCGCCCTGAACATGGGGCGAACTACGCCGACCTGATCTCCCCAATACACGGGAGTACGTAGACAGCCATTTTATATGGTCCGGTCACAATAAAATAAAAATAACAAAAACATTTCTACACCCTTCTCATTATAAAAACAAAAACAAAAAACACATCTCTACATCCCTTTGCCAGCGTTGAACCTTTACACCAGGTTCGAACTACGCAGACCTGATCTCCTCTTCTATAGGAGTACGTAGGCAGCCATTCATGGTTCGGTCTTACCCCTACCAAAATGCAAAAAGTTATCAACGGTACTGGGATCATCTTTCAATCCACCACATTTCATATGCTTCAGACAAAAGGGATGGAACTTCCTAACCTCCCCACATAAACGGTAGAATTGGCAACCATCTAAGCTGCGGTTGATCCTTAAAGAGAAACACCAATCCAAAAGAGATAGAACTAACTGGGCTCCCCCATACAAAGAAGTACTGGCGACCATCTATGGTGCGGCCAACCTCAGAGAGGAAAGCCACACTCCTATCCACATCTACATATAGAAACCAATCCCAAGACACCAAAGAAGCTAGGGAATACACACAGATCAATGATCCATTCTAAAAGATCCTGAGATATCTCAATGTCTATCCATCAAGGAAGAGTTCAGAATACATGGAGATCACAAGCCTTGATGAAACAAGCAAATATCAAGCAAGTAGCAATGCACAACTAAAAGGGAAGTGAATCAAAATATATTTCCCTATCACATATAATGTTTTTTGATATATACAATATGAACTGTACATGACAAAATGGCTAACCTAGTTTATGCAGGAAAGTATAAGCCCATCTACAAGTCAGTGTATATGCGAGTTATAAAGTCTAACATGGTATCCTTCTCAGAAGAAGGAGGTAGCACTGTGATCTCCTGTACAAGGGTCTCTACGCGAGCTAATAGATCTACAGCCATCTGCATGGTGGCACTGTGCTCATCAATATACGTACTCATCTCTGCAATGATACCAGTAGTAAGGGACCTCATTGTGGTACTGTCTATAACTGCTACATCCCGGGCAGATATAGCGCTATCCCGCTCAACTATCACTGCATCTCTGGCTGATCTGGCCTCATCTCACTCAATAATAGCAGTATCTACATGAGCTAAGGCATCGTCTCTCTCTGATAGAGCGACATCTCTCCCATCAAGAGTTGTCAACATCAATGTGCCTGATCTCTCTCGAAGGTCATCAAATGCAAACTCTACACTAAATACTCTGAAGGGGGAGTCACAGCTGCAGAAGTACTGGGAGAGTGAACAAGAGCTGTTGTCAAACCAGCAAACAGCTCATCCTCCTTGGTGAAGAAATTAACAGCCTCCATGGTCTCCTCACTAGCATACTCAATCCCCGGCATTGTGGATACTACCGCAGCCGATGAAGTCTCTGTCCCCATCCATGCAGAATACTATGATGAACTGCCCGGATGGCTAACAGAAAAATTAGCACTCTCACGCTGATCCCAACAGGCACACACTCGGGATCTGTCCTCTACTGACAAATGGCTAGAAGCTAAACGCTGACCTAACGCCCCCTTCAAAGGATGAAAGTCCTAGAACTGGCCAAACTGTGACATCACAGCCAGTGGGTGGTAGGTAGTCATGCCCCTCAAACCAGCCAGAGGTAGATAATCCATGCCAGGGGCATGAGTAATAAAGTTATAGGGTGAACTGAGCCCTGAACACGGCAAAATGTCAAATGGATCTCCAATCCTTGCCAAATATAACGACCAGGATGCTGCGTCTACACACTCTGCTGGCTGAAAGGAGTAGGACATGGTTATCTCATGGGAAAAACAATACACATGCCGTCGGAACGTGCCAATCGGTCTCAAGTGTGACATAAACCACACGTACAACATGACAGAGCTGCTTGTAAATACACATGCAGGGTAGGTGTGGCAAAACGTGGCTGATCTCAGCGTCTCTTCCACAATCATCGGCACGATGGTATGACCCTCCCTAATAGCTCTCACTGCTATGATAACACCGATGTCTAGCTCATCCATATATCGTGGCATGTATACGTACGCCACTACGCACATCACGAGTACATCCACTCTGGCCACATGCCACTGATCCTCTAGTGTGGTGAAATCCCCGGAGTACCGCGCATAGCTGTCCACTGAGCCAAATCTGTCTATCAAAAAATGCTGGGACAATACACGGCCGGATGTAATCTCATCCTCTACTACTCTACGTCTCAACACGGTGAGGGTCATGAACTGTCGACGCATATCTCCGACAGCCATCTGAGCGCTAGGTCTGTCTAAGGGCAAGGCAGTCAACCGCTCATACTCCTCCAAGGTAGGAGTCAACTCATGGGTCCCAAATTAGAAAACCTACCTCTCCGATACCTAGTGCTCTAGCATGCCATCTACGAAGCCCAAGGGAACCTGGAATGTTAGGAGAGTCATGGAATCCTGCAATACCCAATCTACAATCACCCTATCTGAAGGTGACATACTATCATACCAAGATCTCAGACGGGAGGCCACCAATACTGGTGGGGTATGATCAATACGGCTGACTGTCGAAGAAGACATCTGTGTGGGCCGTGACATAAGACCATCCAAGGGTCAATGCTGAATATCTATGGATATACATACATATGCATGACATAATACATGTATGACAAATAATAGATGGCAATATGATGTAGGGAATGGAAAAACAGTATATACATTCCTAAGTACATCATCATCTAAATACATCATCACTGTACAAATGAAAAATATAGGAAAATGGGGCACAACCGCCCTACTACTAACATAGGCCTATCAAAAGATATAGCGATAATGGGGCACAGCCGCCCTACTATCTAACAGAGGCCTATCAAAAAAGATAATGAGAATACACATCAGAAGAAGACAATGGTGTCAATATCTACATCATCAATCCTCTCCACCTAATGTAACTCCTCATAAGTCACTGGATCTCCATCAACGGGGATGTCAAGCCTATACAAGGGAGGATCTGTACCGGTAAAGCCATATGGGTTACCTGAGGGGCCAGCGCCTGAGCTGGAAGGATCAAAAGTATCTGACTCGAAAGGATCTCTGCCCAAATACCTGATGAAAAAATGTGCCCGGTCCAACTACGGGGTCAAACTGTCAATCTGTGTCAAATGAGTTGGATCTCGGACACAAGACACCCAATCCATCATCATCATAGATCCAGGAACTATATCCCCCATGAACTGAGTGGTGCGGGTCTGGCCTCCGATAGTACGAGGGGACCCCCAGCGGTATAATGCCTCCTAGGTAAATGAACCCTCTGACAAAGTGTAGCCGTCAATGCCCAACAACGGGATATCATCGATAGGCGACTGCAACACAGGCCAATAACGCCTGGCAGGAGGCAAGATCGGTACACGAATCTCTCCTGTGGTGCTCCTAATAGCACGCTCTCCTAAATAGAGCTCCCATCCTCCATCTGTGAAGAGAAATCCTACGGGTGGATATCACGTGCTCGACACCAGTCGGGAATCCATCCTCAAAACCAATGGTCAAATGTTCCCTAGAGTAGGGAACCCAAGTGATGACATCAGCTATCAACAGCTCCAACTGTAAGAGACAATGGATGAAACCCTCAGCTACAGGAACCTCCGCCAATATGGAGTGATGCTATCGTCGCCCTTATAGATAGGTCTCTAAACCTAACACACTCATAGGATGCAAACATGGGAGCCTCTCATAGGCCCAAAACTGCCAACATAAAGGCAAACATCTGCTGTCAGTGAACACTCTTAACCTGTACATGGAAAATAAAAAGAGAAATACACACCAGCAGAAACGAGTAAAATCCTAACCAAGCCTTTGTCAAGCCCTGCGAACGCATGCGCATTCCCTTGAGGAAATAGGCAAAGGTGTAGGAGCCCCAATCATACTCTCCAATACAGTCCACCTCCCGAGTGGCGATGATCAAAGCGAATGACACCGTGGAAGAGTTGTCGGCAATGAAACAACCCCTGAAAATCATCAGGAACAATCGTCGAAGAATGTGATCCCTGATTCTCACATCAGCGGGCATGGGCTCACTCAACAGCCCACTCATAGCATCTACACTCAAAGGACCTGTACGAACGGTCCTTCCCTTGAGCGCCTCAGCCGAAACTCTTAGCAAGGATCTGACGGTAGTTGGGGTAATGTTCGCCGTACATGGCACTGGCGCCCCTCCAAACTCCATACCGGTGATAAACCGCCAATCCATTGGCATCATCACCACCTCACAATCCAACAAATAGAGAGACTGAGTTTGGTGAAACTAGCGCTCAGACAATGCCCTGAGGTAACCCCAGGGACACCAACGGGGAAGAATGGAAAAGAACGCTCCAAAACCCCAATCATGCATACCTCGGTAATCTGGATGCAGAGCCTGATACAGGGAGTGTATGTTAAACCAGTTCCCTCGAGGCTGCGTAAAGCCGAGAACCTGTATCAAATGCAAATCAAACATTAGAATCCTGGCTCCTCGTCAATAGGAAAAAGGAAGATCAAACCCAGCTTTTACCTCGTTTACGTGCAAGTAAACCGAGGGGTGGCAAATCAAATCACCCAGAAGATCTAGAATAGCCACCTGAATGCCTGAAAGATCCCTGCGGGGAACATTAGCTGCAGGAGCTGGAGCCGCTACCGGTACATCCTCTTCCTCGTCCTCAACATCTGGTACATCAACCAAGACAGGATAAATCACTGTCTCTGCCAAACGGCGAGGCTGTCTGACTAAACGGGGTCGAGGCACTTCAGAAGCCCTCCTCCAAACACCTGAAGTGGTCCTGCCAGAACTGCTCAGCTGATCCGGATCCATAATATCTGGACACAATTCTCCAAATCACCTCAGAAAGGGTGTGGTAAATTCTAACCTGGAGCTTTTCAAATGCATTGTTATGACTACATGTATGCATGCATTATTTTAGCATACGCCTACAATAGAGTTAAAAATGCTTGGCTACCCAATGCCTAGACTTTTGGAAAAAAATTTTAGAGTCTCCTTTATAAACATGACTATCCACGTGCATATAGGCATGACTAGGTGGCCATTAAATAGCACACCTACCCACAGTCATAAACATCCTACATGTATAAATATATCAAAGTTATAAATCCATAAGGGTAGCCTAATTACCAGGATTACTTTTTTTTTCTTACCTTTTGCTCATTTGTCCTAAAATAGGATAAGAAGTAGCAGAAAAAGGTACCAATTTGACTGTTTCAAAAGTTCAATTTTTTCACATCATTATGTTTAACATAGTTTAATACTAACATTTACTATGCTAAATATTTTTTATCAAGTCATATGAGCATGCATATTCACTACTATGTCTTTAGACGCATTTCATATGATAAGTCATTTTCCAACGGATAAAAATTGGAAAAGAAGACATGCATACATTACCAGAACAGTGTAGAACACTTGTATGATGACAGAATTTGCAGAAAGACGCCCGAACTCAGTAGATCTGAAGAAGAGCTCTCAGATTTCCTGTGCAGCGTAACTTGAAAATGACTTGTGAAAGCCATAGGTGCCTTAAAGGCCACCCACGGCTGGCCGCAGGTGTACCTGTGGCTGCTGCAGGTTTACCTTTGGCTCCCTTGGGTGGGGCCCACCCCTCCGGCTCGGTCCAGTTCGAGTTGCAAAGGAGATCTCGCAAGTTAAAAAGGCCAAATCAGGGAAAAAAATGTTATGCGATTGAGCGGACTAGCCTGAAATCCTGGTTTTTGTGGACCAAATTACGGGTCTACATAAAACTCATTGGTTTTCGCCCGGACACAGGCTTACTATACCAATGATCACAACTGTTGCAAACTTCATTCGACAATACCTCACGAAGGTCCGATGCCGTCAGTTTGTGGTTAAAACTCCAAAACACTTCTCCCTAGTGGGAACTTCATACATTTCATCCGTTGATGCACATGTTGACGAAGGTCAAGCAACCTTGACAACACTCAGCCAATGGCAAGTAAACCCATCGAAGCATTGAAAGTCATTCGATGATTTCAGTCATTGATGCACACATTAACGAAGGTCAAGCAACCTTGACGTCATCCCCAGCAAGGATTTCAGCCGCTGATGTACATTTCAACGGGGGTCAGGCAACCCTGACAAACACAGACTGTTGGCAGTAACTTCGACAGAGTCCTAGTGATACAAACCAGGGAACACCATCTTCATCGGGGAGGACCGATGATGGAATTTGTAATACACAATCTTCATCAGACAAATGTTCATTCCCCCAGAGTCTCTTGTACATGAGAGGAACATCTATGATGGAAAGTCTGTACCAAGGATTAAAGACTTTGGTGATAACCCCAACGTCAACATCTTGGAAGTTCCTGAGAACTTTGGAGCACACATCCAAGCAGTTCATCATGGTTATCAGTGATAACTCCAAGTCCCATGACAAATTATGGGAGCAAACGGTTATCACATCCCGTTGGAAAACGGTCCAATAAACCACATATATCATACATCTGCATCATGCTGCAGTACATTGCATCATGAATATCTTGTTATATTTCAAGTGTCTAGTATTCTTTATCCTATCCACGCCATTACATTGCATGAATATGATAAAGAGGGGCATCTGTAGACACTCAAAATTTTGCATTCCTATTACTAACCTTGTAGGAAGGCAAAATCGTCTTCTAGAGATAACCCTAGAAGTCAAATCAGCACCGTCCTGAAGATAACCCCGGGATACTCAGTCTTTCCCATCTCGGAGATAACCCCGATGTGACAACCCGAATTTTCATAAGTTATTAAAATAAGGATTTAAAAATTAAAATTCTTATTATGAGATGTATATATTTTGAATTATGTGATTTGGTATGAAGAGAATTATTTATTGAGATTATGTGATTAATATGGAGTAATGTAACTAAGTATATTATATTAATTAAATGATTATTTAATATTTAATTAATATGTAATGATTTTATTTTTTAGTTCTAATTTAATTGAGATAATATAGTGATGTGGTAATTGTTACATGAAGTTATAATTAGCGAGTAATTATAATGTGACAATTTTATGTGATTAATTGATGTTACACTTTTAATTAATTAAATTAATGTTATGATTTAATTAATTAAAGGATAACATTAAGAATATGTGTTAAAGGATCTACTAAAATAGTTAAAAGAGTTTTTAAAATCGTTTTCCCAAATAAGGCCTTAACTATTAAAACCTGATTTTAAAATAATATGGTTTTGCCAAACAAGCCTTAGGGCTTTTAAATTTCTAATTTTTGTAACTTATATATTAAATTGATAATTAGTATATATAATTATATTGGGAGTTACATATTCTATAATTATATGTATTATATGTATATTATATATACACTAAGTTACGTTAGTTTTCTAAACCTAAGTCTAAACCAAGAACAAAGAGAAGAAGAAGAGGAAGTGTGACACCCCTAAATTCGGGTACTTCCATTCCCACATGATTTGGTGTTCACTATACAAACATCATATATCTATCTACCCATAATAAAAACAAACCATACAATAGATAGAAATAAATCCTCCCCTTATGGGGTTACAACATCTGAATAATAAATACAATCCCAGGTCATACTAACCTTAAACATCTGTGCGGAAACATAAATAAATAATAAGTCTTAAACAACATAAAGTCTAAATATCATTACATAACCACATAATAACCAGTCTTCATTACTTGCTAATCTTGCCCTTGCCTTTACTAGTGGAAGGCTCGTCTGATCTTTCGTTCTTAACTGCAATGTTATTATTACGCAAGAGTGAGCACGATTGCCCATAAGTATAATAATGAAAGTAACAATATAATAACATGCGAGTGAATCAAAGACTTCTGAAATAAAGCTCAACTTTTGAATCAAGAATGAATAACAAGAATCAAAATAAATTTGAGGGTCATAAGACCTTGAACTATGTCCTAGGTTATCAAGGGTTATACTTGAAACCTTTAACAGTCATAAGACTATGGACTCTTCTTCTCGTACAGCCCTTAGTACCATACTGTACACAATATCTTAACGCTAACGCATAAGTAATCCCCTATATAGGGCTGTTCATCTCAGTTTGACATTTGAGTCCGCACCAAAGGAAGTTTGGTTTGGATAATTCATCAAGAGTTCTGAAATTTAGAACGCTCATCAACTATGGACTAGTCGAATCATTAAGGGTTCGCTAGTCTAACAAGATTTAACAGTAAATGGTATTTAAATTGAATAACAATCTCAAGAGGTATACAATAGAACAAGTATTGTATAACAGATTCATACTTTGAAAAGATAATTAATCTTTAATATAACAAATCAAACTAGATTTAATAATAACAAGAATTGCTTGAAGTAATTTACAAACTTGAATAATGATAACAAGTAGGGTTAGGAAACTTGCCTCGTGCGTAGATTACACATTAATTAAGCAAGTTCCTTGACTTAAATCCTACATATCATTTACATTCATAATACTAGTTAATTATAACGTACTAGTCATCACAAGTTCATTCTCTTTGTCTAACTTTGATTATGACAATACTTAGTCAAATTACTACATTCATCGTCACATAATTTACATCTCACGAACATTAAGCCAACTATGCATTCAATCATTCAATTCACACGTAATTGTGTTATGGATGTGTTAAGAATCTACTTTAACATATCATTATATGTTTAACCTAATTTTATATTTATTAGGTTGAGCTACTATTACATTTCTATACTTGAACACTTAAAATTTGCATTTCTGGATATTCTGTTAACTGGCGTTGCGGCGCCACAGTTATACTTGGTCTTCACGCTGCGGCGCTGTGGCGCTGCAGCCGGGTACTTGGCGCTGCGGCGCGGGACTTCAGTTCTGGAGTTGGCGCCGTGGCGTGAAACTCCAGATTTTGATTCTCAGTTCGCGAAGAACACAGAGTTCAGCGAAAAAAACCCTACATGATCATTAAGTTCACTAATTTAACATACCCACATGCTAGAATTCATACATAACCATTACCCAACATTTTTAGAATGATTTTAACCCATTAAAACACATAATTACATAATTAAAACATAAAATTTTCACTGTTCTTCATGTTCTTGAAGGTTTGAACATAAATCATACAAATTAACACTACGGATTTGTTATAACATCGAATCCGTTCATTTAAAGTTTGGTCTCTTCATATCGACATGCATAATAACATACAAGTATAAATTTTACAAAACAATTTATGTTTGACACATTAAAATCACGTATAAGGGCCATATGGCCATAACCCATACTCTGTAAATTTTGAAGCAATCATATACGATGTATTTTCATGAACTGATGATATGGAAACCTACATAATATATAATTAAATACGATATGATACATCATAACACATACACAACCCATAATCATTACTCTTTTCTTAAATACAGAGGTTTAAACAAAAACTTTGAAAACCATTTTCATGAAATCTTAATGACGTAAAAGAGAAATTGGGTTTGGAGAAATTACCCAGGGTATAAAGTGTATATTTGTAGGCTTAGATGCTTTCTTCAATCACTGAGTTTCTCACAAATTCTCTGAATTTTCTCTAAAATCTCTCTGGCTCTCAGTTTTGCTTTTTCTAAACTTTGCAATAATGAAAAGGGAAAAATACGTATAATAATATAGGAAAGGAACTGACGCGTATAATGGTCAGTTAACCCAATAATGGGTAACTGCTTCCAACCACTACTAGGGCTTTGTTTGGCTGGTCAAGAATAGGTTTCAAAACCATTTAATTTAATTAAACTTTTATAATATAGTTTAAATCAAGTCACACCCAGTTCAATTATCTTATTTAATTTAATTTAAATAAAATATAATAAATAAAATATAATAATTTCTCATTAATTCACATAGTCAAATAATTAAATTCTCATTTATTAATAATGTCAATTATTAAATCTCTAATTAATTATTAAATTAATTACAATAACGTTAGGCTTATTAATTATTTCTCTTAATTCAATAAGCTCACATAAATACATACTTGAATAATAAATATTCTCCACATAAATATAACACATATAATTAAATTAATCTATCACAACTGCATCCATTAATTATTTAATCTAATAATTAATTCATCAAAAAATATTTATTTAATTCAATAAATATTAAAATTAAATTATAAAATTTCGTTTGTCACATCTTTCTCCCCTTAAAAGGATTTTATCCCCAGAATCACGACTCAATTACTTCGACCCGTTACATTCTTGCCCCCTTACAAAGATTCTGCCCCTAGAATCGCATACGCACAATTAAGTAAATAAATGAGGGTAATTCTTCATCATATTCTCTTCGAGTTCCCACGTAGCTTCTTGAGCATTGTGGTTCCTCCAAATTACCTTAACAGAAGGTATTACTTTACTTCTGAGAACTTGTTCTTTTCTGTTGACAATTTGAATAGGAATTTCTTCGTAAGATAAGTCTTTTTCAAAATGTAGTGGTTCGTATTCAATTACGTGCTTGTAATCGGGTTTGTAGGGTCGTAAAACAGAAACATGGAAGACGTTGTGGACATTCTCGAGTGCTGGAGGTAAGGCTACCTCGTACGCAACTTCTCATCCTTCTCAGAACTTCAAAGGGTCCAATGAATCTTGGGCTTAATTTCCCTTTCTTTCCGAACCTAATCTTTCCCTTCCAAGGAGAGACCTTTAAGAACACATAACTACCCGGTTCAAACTCAACATTCTTACGGTGTGGATCGACGTATTTCTTCTGTCTATCTTGAGCTGCTACCAGTCTTGTTTGGATCACTTTGACTATTTCTGCTGTCTGCTGTATCATTTCTGGGCCTAACAATCGCCTTTCGCACACTTCATCCCAATATAGCGGAGTTCTGCACTTTCTGCCGTATAACGCCTCGTAAGGCGGCATGTCAATACTAGCGTGGTAACTGTTGTTGTAGCCGAACTCTACGAGTGGTAGGTGATCGTCCTAATTTCTTTAAAGTCCATCACACAGGCTCTTAGCATATCTTCTAATGTCTGAATCGTTCTTTCACTCTGTCCATCTGTTTGAGGGTGATATGTTGTGCCCATTCGCAATTGCGTACCCATGCATTTCTGTAAACGTTTCCAAAAGTTCGATGTAAAGTGCGGATCCCTATCGGAAACAATTGACACCGGCACTCTGTGTCGCGAAACAATCTCTTTCACATATAACATCACCAACTGATCTAAGTTGAATCTGATTTTGATCGGAAGGAAATGAGCGGATTTTGTCCGTCGGTCAACGATAACCCATACTGCATCGTAGCCTTGCTGAGTCGTCGGAAGGCCAACCACGAAGTCCATTATAATATGTTCCCATTTCCATTCTGGGATCTCTAACGGTTGTAGCAACCCACTCGGTCTCTGATGTTCTGCTTTCACTTTCTGACAGGTCAGACACTTGGCAACACACTCTGCAACATCTCATTTCAGATTAGGCCACCAGAAATATTGTCGAAGATCTTGGTACATCTTGGTACTACCAGGGTGAATCGAATATCGTGAGCTATGAGCCTCGCTCAAAATATCTTCCTTAATCTCTGGTACTGGCGGTACCCAAATTCTACTTTCAAATCTTAGTATTCCTTCCTTATCCATCTTAAATCTTGGTTCGGTTCCTTCAGATATCTTCCTTATTACCTTTTTGCATTCATCATCCTGAAGTTGAGCCTCCTTAACTTTATCCAGTAGGATTGTACCAGATTACATCTGAAATAGCTTCTCATCAATTTTCATAGGATACTTCACTTCCAACTCCAGTTTCTCCATTTCTGAAATCAATTCCTTCTGAGCTGTCAGCATTAATAACTTCTCCCGACCCTTTCTACTTAAGGCGTCGGCAACCACGTTTGCCTTACCCGAATGGTCTAAAATCTCACAATCGTAGTCCTTAATTAATTCCAACCACCTTCTTTGGCGCATATTCAGTTCTTTCTGTGTAAAAATATATTTCAGACTCTTGTGGTCTGTATATATTTCACACTTCTTCCCATAGAGATAGTGCCTCCAAATTTTCAAAGCGAAAACCACTGCAGCTAACTCCAAGTCGTGGGTCGGATACCCCTTCTCATAGTCTTTCAGTTGTGGTAACGCATACGCAATGACTCTACCGTTCTGCATAAGCACACAGCCAAGTCTTTTATGCGACGCATCACTATAAACCATAAAATTTCATGTATCGTCCGGAAGAGACAGCACAGGTGCTGAACTCAACCTCTTCTTTAATTCTTGAAAGCTTTCCTCACACTTCTCTATCCAAACAAATTTCACAGCTTTTCGAGTCAAATTCGTTAACAGAGTTGCGATCTTGGAAAAGTCCTGAATGAACCTTCTATAATAACCTGTCAATCCAAGAAAACTTCTTACTTTCTTCGGCTGATCCCAGTTAATCACAGCTTTAACCTTGGAGGGATCCACCGAAATCCCGTCCCTATCGATCACATGTCCAAGAAATTGTACCTGCCAGAATTCGCATTTTGAAAACTTGGCATACAACTTCTCTCTTCTCAACACTTCCAACGTTAATCTCAAATGCTCTTCATGTTCTTCCTTGGTTTTCGAATATACCAAAATATCATCTATAAATACCACTACGAACTTGTCCAAAAACGACTTGAACACGCCATTCATTAGTCCCATAAATGCTGCAGGAGCATTCGTTAAACCAAACGACATTACTAAAAATTCGTAGTGACCATATCATGTTCTGAATGCTGTCTTCGGTACATCCTCTGGTCGCACCTTCAATTGATGATAACCATTCCTCAAATCTATCTTGAAAAAATATTTTGCTCCCTTCAATTGATTAAACAGATCATCGATCCTCGGTAATCGATATCTATTCTTAATCGTGACCTTATTCAGTTCTCTATAATTGATGCAAAGCCGCATTGTCCCGTCTTTCTTCTTTACAAACAACACTGGCGCTCCCCACGGCTATACACTCGGTTGAATGTACTTCTTGTCCAGTAATTCTTGTAGTTGTACCATCAATTCTTTCATTTCTATCGGCGCCATTCGGTATGGTGCCTTCGACATTGGAGCGGTTCCTGGCGCCAAATCGATCACAAATTCGACCTCTCTATCTGGCAGAAGTCCTGGCAAATCGTCCGGGAATACGTCGGCGAAGTCCCTCACTACAGGTATTTCTTCTACTTTCGAATTCTCTTTACGACTGTCGACTATGTAAGCTAAATATCCTACACATCCTTGTCGTAACAACTTCCTGGCTTGCATCATCGTCAGACAACTCGCTTGTCTAGGTGACTTGCTTCCATAAAACACAACCTTTGACGAAGTCATAAGGTTAATACACTTCTTTTGGCAATCAATTACCGCCCCGTAATTGAATAACCAGTCCATTCCCAAGATAACGTCAAATTCCCAAAGTCGAATAGGGATAAGATCTACGTTCATGATATTACCCTTAATATCCACTCTACAGTTCTTATGCACGTACTTAACATGGATTATTTCTCTATTCGCGATTTCTTATTCATGGGATATTCTAACTCATCCTTAGGCAAATTCTAAATTCTAAGCAAAGTCATCGGATATAAATGAACATGTAGCACCCGAATCAAATAATACATAAGCATTAACTCTATTGATCGGAATGATACCTGACACCACATCACGCGACTGCACTGCATCCTGCACCGTCATATTGAAAGTCCTGGCGGTTGATCGATTGGTTGCGGTTGGTCCTGTGATGGTCAAAGCGCTTCCACTGCTATTTCCCCGGTTTCCTCCTGATCCTGCCCCTCCAGATCCTTTCTTAGGACAGTCTCTTGCCAAATGATCCTTTGAACCACAAGTGAAGCAGGCACCCTTCTTTGGGTTAGGACAGCTAGGTGCTATGTGGCCTTCCTGACCACAATTATAGCACACATGTTTACCCTTCATACACACTCCCAAATGAGCTTTCCCGAAGGTCGGACACGCTTCAATCCTTTTCTTCTGACCTCCTTGATGGTTTTCGGTTGATGAGTTGTCATTCCACCTTTTCTTCTGATTAATATTACCACCTCCTGTGCTACTTCCACTAGCCTTGTTATTTCCTTCACTTTCATTCTTCTTCTTCTTCTGATCCTGATTGTATTTGGTTACCGTAGTACTTCCACCTTCAGCAAGTATGGCTTTCTCTAGTACCCCGGCGAATGTTTTCAACTGAAACATCAACACCTTACTATACAACCACGGCTTCAGTCCTTGTTCGAACCTTCTTGCTTTTCTCTCATCTGTGTGCACTTGATACATGGCGAACCTTGCCAATTCATTGAATCTAGCCGCATAATCTGATACAGACATATTCCCTTGCTTCAATTCCAGAAACTGAACCTCCAATTGGTTCTGCGAGGTAGTCGGGAAATACATCTCGAAAAACATCTCTGAACCTCTCCCAGGTTATCATACCTTCTCCTCCACGGACCTTGTTTGCTTGCCACCAAAAACTGGCTTCAGATTTCAGCATAAACGTTGCAAAAGTGGTCTTCTGGTCCTCTCTGACTCTTGCAACCTCAAAAACCCTCTCCATCTCCATAACCCAAGTCTGAACTTCGATCGGGTTCATGGAGCCTTTAAACTCTAGCGGTCCCACCACCTTGAAATCCTTAAATGAAGTATTCGGTGGAGCTTGAGGTTGATTATTCATTGCTCTAGCTAGTAAGTTCACTAATTGTTGGACGGGATTAGCATTAGCGTTATTGTTATTATTCGTTGACTCTTCCTGAGCTGGTTGACAGTTTTGTCTTCTTCTCGGCGGCATATTTCTGTTAAGAAAATACACTTATTAAATCTTTATTAAATTCTCTAAATAGTTAAGGCTTAACTCAACAATTTAACATAATCACTTAACACATTATCTCAAACAACTTGATATATTTATTCAAATCAAAAGTTTTAACATCAAACGATAGCATCACTGCTATTTACATTAACTATCCCGAGATAAAGAATCTACAGGATTTAAAATATTAAAATATTCATTCGTTCATAAACACGTTTGAATTTACATCTAAAAACTAAATAAGTTTTTCACATAATTAAACAAATACTATCACTGCATGTTAAGGCGCTGAATAGCCTTGCTACGTTCCTTTTCCATAATACGAGACATCGTTCTGCGATCCAGCATGTACGATGGTACACCTTCAAACTGGATTGGGTACCTCAAAACTCGATCTTGGGCTTCATCCATTGCATTATTAAGTGTAGAGTATGTCTCTCCAAGCTTAGCCTTCTTTACACGACAATCCCTCTCTGCAAGATTAGCACGACATGATTCTCTTACCCAGCCTTCCTCTGCTATGATCAGCCTCTCTGAGCTTTCCTTCAGTTCCATCTTTAACTTCTCTATTTCTTCGGTCTTCTCCTCGGTTTTACCCTTCTCATGGACCAAATCTCATTCTACATTTCTCAGTCTTGTGTGAAGAGTCTCAACCTCCCTCTCCTTCTGCTCGAGAGTAATCTGCTGAATAATCGCCCGCTCAGTCAAATCCTGAACAGTGTCTCGTAATTCTACGTTACGGTCATATAACGCGTCGTACATCTCAGCATCAATGGAGTTCGGTGGGAACTCCTCTTCTTCCTCTTCCTCTTCCTCTTCCTCTTCCTCTTTCTCTTCCTCCTCGGGATCCTCCTCTGGATCAGTCTCAGGCTCATGCTCCTGACCAACAACAGTGATCAATGGAGATGGCTCTCTCTGAATCTACTGCTCCCTGACAACATGAATGTCTCGGGGCTCCTCCTCAGTAGGCACTCGGGGTTCCTCCTCCCCAGCTTGACTAGCTCCTCCAACATCTGACATCCTGACAACATAGTTTTAAGTTTTAGTTACTAAGTCGTACTAGTGAGCACATAATTTAACACATAAGTACATAGAGTCTTTTATTATCTTTCAATGAATTAAGAAATTCATCTCTTAGAACTCGATAAGAGTTTTCTTTCACTATGTTCTTCTTATAAGGCTATTACCTAAGGTTGTTCCCTCACCTAAGGTTCATAACCTACAGCTCTGATACCAACCTGTGACACCCCCAAATCCGGGTACTTCCATTCCCACATGATTTGGTGTTCACTATACAAACATCATTATCTATCTACCCATAATAAAAACAAACCATACAATAGATAGAAATAAATCCTCCTCTTATGGGGTTACAACATCTGAATAATAAATACAATCCCAGGTCATACTAACCTTAAACATCTGTGCGAAAACATAAACAAATAATAAGTCTTAAACAACATCAAGTCTAAATATCATTACATAACCACATAATAACCAGTCTTCATTACTTGCTAATCTTGCATGAATATTTTGTTATATTACATAACCACGTAATATCTTGTTATATTTCAAGTGTCTAGTATTCTTTATCCTATCCACGCCATTACATTGCATGAATATGATAAAGAGGGGCATCTGTAGACACTCAAAATTTTGCATTCCTATTACTAACCTTGCAGGAAGGCAAAATCGTCTTCTAGAGATAACCCTAGAAGTCAAATCAGCACCGTCCTGAAGACAACCCCGGGATACTCAGTCTTTCCCATCTTGGAGATAACCTGGATGTGACAACCCGAATTTTCATAAGTTATTAAAATAAGAATTTAATAATTAAAATTCTTATTATGAGATGTATATATTTTGAATTATGTGATTTGGTATGAAGAGAATTATTTATTGAGATTATGTGATTAATATGGAGTAATGTAACTAAGTGTATTATATTAATTAAATTATTATTTAATATTTAATTAATATGTAATGATTTTATTTTTTAGTTCTAATTTAATTGAGATAATATAGTGATGTGGTAATTGTTACATGAAGTTATAATTAGCGAGTAATTATAATGTGACAATTTTATGTGATTAATTGATGTTACACTTTTAATTAATTAAATTAATGTTATGATTTAATTAATTAAAGGATAACATTAAGAATATGTGTTATATTAAAATAGTTAAAAGAGTTTTTAAAACCGTTTTCCCAAATAAGGCCTTAACTATTAAAACCTGATTTTAAAATAATATAGTTTTGCCAAACAAGCCTTAGGGCTTTTAAATTTCTAATTTTTGTAACTTATATATTAAATTGATAATTAGTATATGTAATTATATTGGGAGTTATATATTCTTTAATTATATGTATTATATGTATATTGTATATACACTAAGTTACGTTAATTTTCTAAACCTAAGTCTAAACCAAGAACAAAGAGAAGAAGAAGAGGAAGTGTGACACCCCCAAATCCGGGTACTTTCATTCCTACATGATTTGGTGTTCACTATACAAACATCATATATCTATCTACCCATAATAAAAACAAACCATACAATAAATAGAAATAAATCCTCCCCTTATGGGGTTACAACATCTGAATAATAAATACAATCCCAGGTCATACTAACCTTAAACATCTGCGCGAAAACATAAATAAATAATAAGTCTTAAACAACATCAAGTCTAAATATCATTACATAACCACATAATAACCAGTCATCATTACTTGCAAATCTTGCCCTTGCCTTTACTAGTGGAAGGCTCGTCTGATCTTTCATTCTTAACTGCAATGTTATTATTACGTAAGTGTGAGCACGATTGCCCACAAGTATAATAATGAAAGTAACAATATAATAACATGCGAGTGAATCAAAGACTTCTGAAATAAAGCTCAACTTTTGAATCAAGAATGAATAACAAGAATCAAAAGAAATCTGAGGGTCATAAGACCTTGAACTATGTCCTAGGTTATCAAGGGTTATACTTGAAACCTTTAACAGTCATAAGACTATGGACTCTTCTTCCCGTACTTAGGGGGATCAGCCCTTAGTACCATACTGTGCACAATATCTTAACGCTAACGCATAAGTTATCCCCTATACAAGGTTATTCATCTCAGTTTGACATTTGAGTCCGCACCAAAGGAAGTTTGGTTTGGATAATTCATCAAGGGTTTTGAAATTTAGAACGCTCATCAACTATGGACTAGTCGAATCATTAAGGATTCGCTAGTCTAACAAGATTTAACAGTAAATGGTATTTAAATTGAATAACAATCTCAAGAGGTATACAATAGAACAAGTATTGTATAACAGATTCATACTTTGAAAAGATAATTAATCTTTAATATAACAAATCAAACTTGATTTAATAATAACGAGAATTGCTTGAAGTAATTTACAAACTTGAATAATGATAACACGTTCCTTGATTTAAATCCTACATATCATTTACATTCATAATACCAGTCAATTATAACGTACTAGTCATCACAAGTTCATTCTCTATGTCTAACTTTGATTATGACTATACTTAGTCAAATTACTACATTCATTGTCACATAATTTACATCTCACGAACATTAAGCCAACTATGCATTCAATCATTCAATTCACACGTAATTGTGTTATGGACGTGTTAAGAATCTACTTTAACATCTCATTATATGTTTAACCTAATTTTATATTCATTAGGTTGAGTTACTATTACATTTCTATACTTGAACACTTAAAATTTGCATTTCTGGACATTCTGCTAAATGGCGCTGTGGCGCCACAGTTATACTTGGTCTTTGCGCTGCGGCGCCGTGGCTGTAAGACCCCAACTTTTATAAATAAAGATGAATTTTTCTATAAATATTATTTTTGAATATTATGGAGTAAATTTGATATAATGTTATAGTTGTAGGTAATATTTATAAATTTTGCAAAGTACGCAAGTTGTTATATAATATTCGATTGGTCGGAGAATATTCGTTTTAACGAGGAATATTCGTACAACAGAACAATCATTGGTGGACCCCACAACGGAATTATTGTCGGATTGAGAAAACGACAAAAATATTTTATTAAAAATAACGGCGGAAGTTTTACCATTGATACTGTTAAACTACCCGGTAGTAAAAGTACAGTAATACGTGTGGTTGCATAGTAACACACGGTATTGATTATTAATGCTTATGTGAGAAGTCACTCAGTTTGATTCAATTATTGTCAGTTAATAATATGAATTATTTAGCGATAATGAAGTTTTGTTTTATTCGTATTATTAACGTAATAAAATAGAAACATCTTTTTATATAAAACAAAATACTTTATTAAAGTTATTCTATAAATAGAATATATTATATTTTATATAAAAGATTTTTCTTTAAATATGGACCGTCAGATTAAAGTAATCAATCTGGACCGTTCATGGATTAGTTACTATGCATTCTATTTTTATATAAATAGTAGCTCATTCCTTCATTATTTCTTACGAATTCACTGAACTCTAGAGAGAGAAACTATAGAGAGAAACTATAGAGATAGAAGAAAAAGTATTCTTCTACTTAACTACTTTCTTATTTCAGTTCTTCTTTAAAACGGTAAGGGGTGTTATTCTTTCTTATTCATGAAGAGAACTGTTGTTATTCCATTTCTTATTATTCTGTTGGAATAACCTGTATACGCGGTCTACCCTATACTTGGTGACATTCTTCTATTATTCTGTTGGAACATCCTGTCTGTGTGTTTTACACCAGACCTGGTTCCGTTTTTATTATTATTCTGTTGGAACATCATGTCTGTGTGTTTTACACCGGACCTGGTTCCGTCTTGTTATTATTCTGTTGGAACATCCTATCTGTGTGTTTTACACCGGACCTGGTTCTATTATTTATTATTCTGTCGGAATATCCTGTCTGTGCGTTTACGCCGGACCTGGTTCCATTATTTATTATTCTGTTGAAATAACCTGTCTGTGCGGTCTATCGCATGCCGGGTGATTTATTTTGTTATTCCATTCTTTATTATACTCAGTTGGTTAAGTTTTAACTTCTATACTCCATGAAATTAGAGGAATATCCTTGATAATTGTGGTTCATCCAGTATCTTTTTATGAAAATATTCTTCTAAGCATTCTTAAATTTTACTCCACAAAGCAGTATCATGTTGACAATTTGGACGTTGTTAATTCTTGGATAAATTAATTCTTGAACTTGTTTTATTAAATTCTTATATCATTGTCATCATCCTCATATTTATAAAATGTTAAAAGTCATCATCTGTGGCCTGTAGTGCATAGATGGACTTGGTATGATTATGACTAGGGATTATTCGGTATAATCATGACCGTAATATTACAAATGATGTGGTAAAAGTCCTCATTGGCCCGTAGTGCGTTGATGGACAGTTGTTGGCATGATCATGACCAGTAATGAATACACGAATATCCTTGGCCGTAGTGCAAGGGTGATTCGATGATGTGGATTATTTTATTAAGCTGAGTCCCAGCGATCACAGTGTTGAAAAACCTTTTAAATCATAAAAGATAGTAGAGTTTATTTTCTACTTGACTCTTTTAATGGATTGCTTGTTCCGCTGCAGTTAAACTTGATGTCTATTATATTTTATCAGCTTAACATTGTTGAAGGCTAATGATAATTTATTCTGCATTATCTTAGTCATAATATTTCTTACTGGGCTAGTTGAGCTCACCCTTTCTTTCACTGTTCTCTTCAGGAAATGAGAACGTAGCTGGGGCAAGTCGGGGAACGGAGTGATGGTCCGAATGATAGTATTAGTTAGTAGTCCTCACTATTCTATGTAATAGTGTGTTAATAAATGTAATGAGGACTCTTTTTGAGTATGAATACTCTCTAGAAGATAATATTTGTATTCAAACTCACAGTTTATGTTTTGTCGTATTGTACACGACAGTTGTATTAGTAAGTTGTATTTGTATTCTGTACTATATATCTGACGACCCAAGATGGGTGATGTATACCTAATTTTGGGGGCGTCACAGTTGGTATCAGAGCTTAGGGATATGATCCCTGGCAAAGATGTGAGAATAGAACTAGGAGGGGAGAGACGGGGAATTCCTTCGCAGTATGACCTACCTAAGTTTATTTGCATGGTATTTAATTGGTCGGTCATAATATAAGGATAATATATGACATATCAATTAACTTTTGTTTTGTGGCAGTATCTAAAAATGGCATCTGAGAATGTTGAGAATAGCAATGGAGCACAGGCGACTGTTGATTCACCACATATCAATAATCAGGATAATGTGCATCAGGAAGGTGACAATCTTCATACAAACAACAACACTGACCAGATGATGAATGATGGAATGTTCAGAAGCTTTATGCAGTTCATGCAACAGCAGGCGAGAGCGGCTCCTGTCCAAAATATAGGTGGAAACACTGCAAACTCTCGGACGGTCACCGCTAAACAGTTCAAGGAGCTGGGACCACCAGAGTTTAAGGGAGAGCCAAAACCACTTATAGCGAAAACATGGATAAAGCAGATTACCAAGATATCTGATGTCTTGGGATGCTCTGAGGAGCAAAAGGTTCCCTTTGCCGCCTTTATGTTGCGAGGAGAGGCAGATTACTGGTGGGAATCGATTAAGCGTACTCAACCTGCCGCACTGAAGATGTCTTGGGAGAAGTTCCAAGAGCTATTCAATGACAAATACTTTCCCAAAAGTGTTCGTCACATGAAGGAGGTGGAGTTCATCAAATTGGAGCAGAATAATATGACCGTGTCGCAGTATAAGGCTAAATTTGCTGAGTTGTCCCGGTTTGCGTCCCACTTGGTGGATAATGAAGAGCGAATGACGCGAATGTTTTTGCGAGGTTTGAAACCTGAGATACGTCAACATCTTATTTCTCATAAACTGTGTTTGTATTCAGATATTGTGAATAGGGCTCAGTTAGTGGAGCGCGATAACGAGTCAACACAACCAAAAGAGAGCAGTCGGCAAAACGATAAGTGAGAGCAGTCATCGAAGCGGTGACAACAAGCGTGGAGGGAATCAACAGGCCAGAAATGGTAACCACTTCGGTGGTAATCAGGGCCAAAACAATAAGAATGGATATTTCAAGAAGCGGAGATTCAACAATGATGGAAAGACGTCAGTACCAGCACCCGTTGTTAAGGAAGGAGAACGACCACCTACCATATGCTTCAAATGCGGAGGGGAGGGACACATCAGTCCAAACTATGCGATGTCGTCTAAAGCATGCTATAATTGTGGAAGAGAAGGTCATTTAGCTCGATTTTATCGTTTACCGAAAACAAGTTCAGCTATGATGGAGGCACCAAAAGCCGTCCCAGAAAAGTCAAAACCGGTAGTGCAAGGGAGGGCGTTTGTTGTGACCTCCCAGAAAGCAACGAACCCGAATGAGGTCATCACGGGTAAGCTTATCATAAACTCTAACGAAGTCTATACTTTATTTGATACCGGTTCTACCCATTCTTTTATTTCTCCTACCTGTGCTCATCGATTAAATTTGACTCCGAAGAAATTAGACTTTGATTTATCTGTTGAAACTCCATTGGGAGAAACCTTCATTACATCCACGGTTTATAAGTCTTGTTTGGTTCAAGTTGGTACCCACACATTACCTGTCGATCTGATTTCATTAAAAATACTTACATTTGACGTGATTCTAGGGATTGATTGGTTAACTACTCATCATGCAAAAATTGATTATTTTTGTAAGGTTGTTAGCTTTCATATTCCTAATCGACCTATTATGCGAATTCAAGCAACCAAACCATTAAAATCAATCGCTGTCATCTCAAGCCATAAAGCTATTCGTTTATTGAAAAACGGATGTCAAGTTTTCTTAGCTCATGTCACGGATCTAAACAAAAATACGTCAGTTTTGAATGATATTTCTATTGTTAATAAATTCCCTGACGTATTCCCTGAAGAACTTCCTGGCCTACCCCCAGAGCGTGAAATTGAATTTTGTATCGACCTTGAACCCGGTACAAAACCCATTTCCAAAGCCCCATATCGAATGGCTCCTATTGAACTTCAGGAGTTAAAGATCCAACTGCAAGAATTATTAGACATTAGCTTTATTCGTCCTAGTACTTCTCCTTGGGGTGCTCCTGTGCTATTCGTGAAGAAGAAAGATGGAAGTATGCGACTTTGTATTGATTATCGGGAGTTGAATCATGTCACCATCAAAAATAGGTACCCATTGCCACGTATTGATGACCTGTTTGACCAGTTGCAAGGAGCACAATTCTTTTCAAAGATCGATCTTCATTCTGGATATCATCAGTTGAAGGTTAGAACTGAGGATATTCTAAAGACGGCTTTCAGAACTCGGTACGGGCATTATGAATTCCTAGTCATGTCTTTTGGATTGACTAATGCTCTTGCTGCCTTCATGGATATGATTAACCAGGTATTCAAGAAATATTTGGATCACTTTGTGGTCGTCTTTATTGATGACATCCTTATTTATTCCAAAAGCCGTGAAGATCATGAGCAACACTTGAGGCTGGTACTCCAAAAGCTTCGTGAATACAAGCTTTATGCCAAGTTGAAGAAATGCGAGTTCTAGTTGGAGGAGGTAGCATTCCTTGGGCACGTAGAATCAAGTCGTGGAATATCGGTTGACCCGGCAAAGATTGAAGCTATTCAAAGCTGGGAGCAACCTAAATCAGTGACCGAAGTACGTAGCTTTCTTGGTTTAGCTGGTTATTATCGGAGATTCGTGGAAGGATTTTCTTGAATTGCTACTCCATTAACTCAGCTGACTCGGAAAGATACAAAGTTCGGTTGGAGCAAAGAATGTGAGAAGAGTTTTCAAGAACTCAAGAGGAGACTCATTTCAGCACCTATTCTAACAATACCATCTGGCTCGGAGGGATTTGTCATCTACAGTGATGCTTCGAGCAAAGGGTTGGAATGCGTTCTCATGCAATATAGAAAAGTCATAGCCTATGCATCAAGACAACTCAAGGAATATGAGAGGAATTATCCTACTCATGATCTAGAGTTGGCAGCTGTTGTCTTTGCACTTAAAATTTGGAGGCATTACTTGTATGGGGAGAAGGTGGAGATCTTTACGGATCATAAAAGCCTCAAATATTTCTTCACTCAAAAGGAACTCAACATACGACAACGACGTTGGCTTGAACTGGTAAAAGACTATGATCATACCATTCAATACCATCCTGGAAAAGTGAACGTGGTAGCTGACGCATTGAGTAGAAGATCATATGCAAATACGAGTGCGATATTGTCAACACAAAGGCCCATTTTGTGTGACTTGCAAAGGATGGAGATAGAGTTAAAGACTCCAAGGACCCATGTGATGATGACGAATATACGAGTAGAACCAACTTTAATCGATAAAGTTAAAGCTGCTCAAGCTACAGACCTGGAGCTGATGCGTATGAGGAAGAAAGTGCAAGAAGGTGCTATGCCGGAAGCAGGAATCGATGAATAAGGAATACTTCTAGTCAACTCCAGACTTTGTGTTCCTAACAACCCTGATTTAAAGTATAAAATCATGATGGAGGCGCACAACACACCATTTGCAATCCATCCTGGAAGTACCAAAATGTATCATGATCTTCGTCATACATTTTGGTGGAGCAATATGAAGAGAGAGATAGCGCTGTTTATCTCGAGGTGTTTAACTTGTCAACGAGTCAAAGCGGAGCATCAAGTACCAAAAGGTCCATTACAACCACTTGAAATTCCAAAATGGAAGTGGGAGCATATTACCATGGATTTCGTTACCGGTCTTCCTAGGGTTTCTCAAGGTATTGATGCGATTTGGGTCATTGTTGATAGATTGACCAAGTCTGCTCATTTCTTACCGATACGAGAAACTTATACACTTGAACGTCTTGCTCGTATGTACATAAACGAGATTGTAAGACTGCATGGTATGCCAGTATCCATAGTTTCTGATCGAGACCCAAGATTCACTTCACGATTTTGGGTTAGTTTACAAAAAGCTATGGGCACAGATTTACGATTTAGTTCGGCATATCATCCTTAGACGGACAGACAATCAGAGAGGACTATTCAAACTCTAGAAGATTTATTAAGACTCTGTGTCCTTGACTTCAAGGGAAGATGGGACAAGTTCTTACCATTGGTGGAGTTTTCCTACAACAACAGTTATCAAGCAAGTATTGGCATGGCTCCATTCGAAGCATTGTATGGAAGAAAATGGCGTTCTCCAGTATGCTGGGATGAGGTGGGTGAAGCAACGTTGTTGGGACCGGAGTTGGTACGTATGACTACAGAAAAGATTCAAACGATCCGACAACGTATAAAAACTTCACAAGATCGACAAAGGAGTTATGCTGATCTTCATCGAAAGGACGTGGAATTTGATGTAGGAGATCATGTGTTCTTACGTGTTGCTCTATGGAAAGGAGTTACGAGATTTGAAAAGAGAGGAAAGCTCAATCCTCGATTCATCGGTCCATTTTTAATCCTCGATCGAGTAAAAACTGTGGCTTATAGACTCGCTTTACCGCCAAGTATGTCTCGTGTTCATAACGTTTTTCACATATCCATGTTACGCAAATATGTGGAAGACCCGAACCACATTATTAAGTTAGAACCGGACGAAATAGCGGAGGATTTGACGTATGAAGAAGTTCCTGTTCAAATCTTGGATAAGAAGGAACATATTCTACGTTCCAAGGTTATACCTCAAGTCAAAGTTTAGTGGAGAAATCACGATGTTGAGGAAATGACTTAGGAGTTAGAATCTGAAATGAAATCAAGGTATCCTTACCTCTTCGACATACCAGGTACGTACCCTAATTTCGAGGGCGAAATTTCATAAGAAGGGGAGGTTGTAAGACCCCAACTTTTATAAAAAAGATGAATTTTTCTATAAATATTATTTTTGAATATTATGGAGTAAATTTGATATAATGTTATAGTTGTAGGTAATATTTATAAATTTTGCAAAGTACGCAAGTTGTTATATAATATTCGATTGGTCGGAGAATATTCGTTTTAACAGGGAATATTCGTACAACGGCACAATCATTGGTGGACCCCACAACGGAATTATTGTCAAATTGAGAAAATGACAAAAATATTTTATTAAAAATAACGTCGGAAGTTTTACCATTGATACTGTTAAACTACTCGGTAGTAAAAGTACAGTAATACGTGTGGTTACATAGTAACACACGGTATTGATTATTAATGCTTATGTGAGAAGTCACTCAGTTTGATTCAATTATTGTCAGTTAATAATATGAATTATTTAGCGATAATGAAGTTTTGTTTTATTCGTATTATTAACGTAATAAAACAGAAACATATTTTTATATAAAACAAAATACTTTATTAAAGTTATTTTATAAATAGAATATATTATATTTTATGCAAAAGATTTTTCTTTAAATATGGACCGTCAGATTAAAGTAATTAATCTGGACCGTTCATGGATTAGTTACTATGCATTCTATTTTTCTATAAATAGCAGCTCATTCCTTCATTATTTCTTACGAATTCACTGAACTCTAGAGAGAGAAACTATAGAGAGAGAGAAGAAAAAGAATTCTGCTACTTAACTACTTTCTTATTTCAGTTCTTCTTTAAAACGGTAAGGAGTGTTATTCTTTCTTATTCATGAAGAGAACTGTTGTTATTCCATTTCTTATTATTCTGTTGGAATAACATGTATACGCGGTCTACCCTATACTTGGTGACATTCTTCTATTATTATGTTAGAACATCCTGTCTGTGTGTTTTACACCAGACCTGGTTCCGTTTTTATTATTATTCTGTTGGAACATCCTGTCTGTGTGTTTTACACCGGGCCTGGTTTCGTCTTGTTATTATTCTGTTGAAACATCCTGTCTGTGTGTTTTACACTGGACCTGGTTCCATTATTTATTATTCTATCGGAATATCCTGTCTGTGCGTTTACGCCGGACCTGGTTTCATTATTTATTATTCTGTCGGAATATCCTGTCTGTGCGTTTACGCCGGACCTGGTTACATTATTTATTATTCTATTGGAATAACCTGTCTGTGCGGTCTATCGCATGCCGGGTGATTTATTTTGTTATTCCATTCTTTATTATACTCAGTTGGTTAAGTTTTAACTTCTATACTCCATGAAATTAGTGGAATATCCTTGATAATTGCGGTTCATCCAGTATCTTTTCATGAAAATATTCTTCTAAGCATTCTTAAATTTTACTCCACAAAGCAGTATCATGTTGACAATTTGGACGTTGTTAATTCTTGGATAAATTAATTTTTGAACTTGTTTTATTGAATTCTTATATCATTGTCATCATCCTCATGTTTATAAAATGTTAAAAGTCATCTGTGGCCTGTAGTGCATAGATGGACTTGGTATGATTATGACCAGGGATTATTCGGTATAATCATAACCGTAATGTTACAAATGATGTGGTAAAAGTCCTCATTGGCCCGTAGTGCGTTGATGGACAGTTGTTGGCATGATCATGACCATTAATGAAAACACGAATATCCTTGGCCGTAGTGCAGGGGTAATTCGATGATGTGGATTATTTTATTAAGTTGAGTCCCAGCAATCACAGTGTTGAAAAACCTTTTAAATCATAAAAGATAGTAGAGTTTATTTTCTACCTGACTCTTTTAATGGATTGCTTGTTCCGCTGCAGTTAAACTTGATGTCTATTATATTTTATCAGTTTAACATTGTTGAAGGCTAATGATAATTTATTCTGCATTATCTTAGTCATAATATTTCTTACTGGGCTAGTTGAGCTCACCATTTCTTTCACTGTTCTCTTCAGGAAATGAGAACGTAGCTGGGGCAAGTCGGGGAACGGAGTGATGGTCCGAATGATAGTATTAGTTAGTAGTCCTCACTATTCTATGTAATAGTGTGTTAATAAATGTAATGAGGACTCTTTTTGAGTATGAATACTCTCTAGAAGATAATATTTGTATTCAAACTCACAGTTTATGTTTTGTCGTATACATGACAGTTGTATTAGTAAGTTGTATTTGTATTCTGTACTATGTATCTGACGACCCGAGATGGGTGATGTATACCTAATTTTGGGGGCGTCACAGTGGCGCTGCAGCCGGATACTTGGCGCTGCAGTGCGGTGGCGCTGCGGCGCGGGACTTCAGTTCTAGAGCTGGTGCCGCGACGCGAAACTCCAGATTTTGATTCTCAGTTCGCGAAGAACACAGAGTTCAGCGAAAAAAACCCTACATGATCATTAATTTCACTAATTTAACATATCCACATGCTAGAATTCATACATAACAATTACCCAACATTTTTAGAATGATTTTAACCCATTAAAACACATAATTACAGAATTAAAACATGAAATTTTCACTGTTCTTGATGTTCTTTGAAGGTTTGAACATAAATCATACAAATTAACACTACGAATTTGTTATAACACCGAATCCGTTCATTTAAAGTTTGGTCTCTTCATATCAACATGCATAATAACATACAAGTATAAATTTTACAAAACAATTTATGTTTGACACATTAAAATCACGTATAAGGGCCATATGGCCATAACCCATACTCTGTAAATTTTGAAGCAATCGTATACGATGTATTTTCATGAACTGATGATATGGAAACCTATATAATATATAATTAAATACGATATGATACATCATAACACATACACAACCCATAAGCATTACTCTTTTCTCAAATATAGAGGTTTAAACAAAAACTTTGAAAGCCATTTTCATGAAATTTTAATGACGTAAAAGAGAAATTGGGTTTGGAGAAATTACCCAGAGTATAAAGTGTATATTTGTAGGCTTAGATGCTTTCTTCAATCACTGAGTTTCTCACAAATTCTTTGAATTTTCTCTAAAATCTCTCTGGCTCTCAGTTTTGCTTTTCCAAACTTAGCAATAATGAAAAGGGAAAAATACGTATAATAAAAAGGGAAAGGAACTGACGCGTATAATGGTCAGTTAACCCAATAATGGGTAACTGCTTCCAACCACTACTAGGGTCTTGTTTGGCTGGTCAAGAATAGGTTTCAAAACCATTTAATTTAATTAAACTTTTATAATATAGTTTAAATCAAATCACACCCAGTTCAATTATCTTATTTAATTTAATTTAAATAAAATATAATAATTTCTCATTAATTCACATAGTCAAATAATTAAATTCTCATTTATTAATAATGTCAATTATTAAATCTCTAATTAATTATTAAATTAATTAAAATAACGTTAGGCTTATTAATTATTTCTTTTAATTCAATAAACTCACATAAATACATACTTGAATAATAAATATTCTTCACATAAATATAACACATATAATTAAATTAATCTATCACAACTGCATCCATTAAATATTTAATCTAATAATTAATTCATCGAAAAATATTTATTTAATTCAATAAATATTAAAATTAAATTACAAAATTTCGTTTGTCACAGGAAGAAAAAGAAGAAGGGAAACCTTGAGAAAACAAAAGAAAAACTTTTATCATCTCCATCTTTTCTCCTAATTCAACCTAGAAAGATATCAAACTAACCCTTATACTAAATTAAGATATTTTGTATTTAGTCTTTGTAAAATTAGATTTTCATGATTATGAATTTATATGTATATATGGTGTTTATATGTTTTCATATGCGATTGTATGCCATGAAAGGAATTTTCACAATACAAGTGTTGTAAAAACAAGTTTTAAAATCATGTTCTTCTATGTTTTCATAGTTTTAGAGTTCTATGTAAAAATCTTTTGGTGAAACTTAATAATTTTGATATATGAATGGGATGGGTGTGTGTGTGTGTGTGTGTGTGTGTGTATATATATATATATATATATATATATATATATATATATATATATATATATATATATATATATATAGTTGTTCAAAAGTTTCAATTCACAAAGATATGATGAACATGATGAAATTATGTTCATAATGTTTGATTATAAAGTTATGTTGAAAATTGTGCTTAAATCTTTGATGTGAGCATGAGTTATGTGTAATATTGGGTATCATATATTATGAGTTATATGGTTGTTCTAGCAATTCAATCAATGTAATTTTGATAAAACAAGAGGAATTTTGTTCATAATGATTTTTTGTGAATTAATTTTTGAAAATAGCATTTGAAACTATCAAATTGATGTTTGGTTATGATTTATTGTTGAAATTGATCGTGTATTATGTTAGTATGTTAAGAATATGAGTTATCACAAATGGAATTACTTGAATTGGTTTAAAAATGAATTCACAATGAAGAATTTCGCTATGAATGTCAAAAGAAGAAGAAATAAGAGAAATAGTAAAATTAAAGGCTGTAATCTTGATGTTTATGTTGTTTATGGGATTAGAAACGTGTTAGAAACATTAGTTTATGTTTCTGTAAACATATTACACCTTGGGTAGGTTGGTATAGTTATTAGAAAGGAGTTTGTAGGCCTAATTTGGCTCTCTGTAGTGTTCGGGATGATATTTCACAAAATTGCAGAAGGGACCCCCGCCCCAGGGGCTCCCCTAGAGAAAAAACCCCCGCCCCGGCAGGGGGGGTAGTCTGTCCAACAAAAATTTTGAAAAACAAAACTGACCAAAACTGTTTTACTAAAATGAGCATAACGTTTTCATACAAACTCCGATTGAGGCGATTCAAGATGATTCGGAACAGGAATGTATAGATCTACAAGTTTTATTCTTTAAGATTTTCAATTTGAGGTCAGGAACAGGGGTCAAAATTGTCATCTTTAGGACTGTTGTGTTTTCGGAGGCAATCGGAGGGCGTCGGGCATGCACGTATGCAAGTGTAGTGCTTTTGACGATAAAAGATGTTTTCCTAAGTTATACAACATGAATGTTAGTAAATATAATGATGATTAACATTAATAAATGATGTATTAGATAAGTTATGTAAGCACACTAAGCATACACAAGAGAGACGATTCGGGCATGTGACGAATGAAAGTCGAAACGCCGTGACAAGTGTTAATGAACATTATAAGATATGGAATGGGTTAATATAAAACCCATAAGTATTCCTAGCAAGACTTAAACACTTGAATAAATTTTGAATATTACATAAGTCGAAAAGTTAACACAGTCTAATTGAACATTGTGTGCTAATTAACAGGAAGGATTATGAGATGTGGAGTAGAGTTTAGATTACAATTACTATGTATTGCTATGTGACTAATAGTTGATGTGTATGATTATATAATTGTGTAGGGCACGTGAAGTGCAGATAGCTGTAAGCTGTTAATCTGTTATTGGTAAACAACGATCAAGGCAAGTCTTTCGGTTCCTATTTTCTACGTGGACTTAATGAACTGTTTTAAAATGCATGATATGTTATATGTGTTGTAAGCGAGCATGATATGTTATACATGTTGTAATCATGAAATGTTAAAGTCAATTTATGACTACATTATTTTGGTTAAATAATGATGATTGAGTAAGGAACTCAATCTTTTATTTGCTATGTGAATTAAAGCATGTATTCCATGTTACTTTAATTATTATGATATGTATGTTGAGCATATTATTATGTGCTATGTGATGTATGAAAACTGTTAGAACTTACTGAGCTGTCGAGCTCACTCTTGCAAATAATAATTTTTGCAGGTCAAGATTTCAAGGTAAGGATATGTGCTAAGTGAATTATAGAGATCCATATTCACGAAGATTACTTATGTTTTATGAGAAATGTATTTAATATTTTACATGTAACATGTTGTTGAATTGTAAGTTGAGATATCCGGTGTATATGGATATCTATTTATGATGTAAGACTTTGTATAGTCATTTTGTTGTAACGATTCATGATATAAATTTGAATTGAAGCGATGTAATGTAAAGGTTGCGATTCAGGGCAATACAGAAGGAAATATATAAAAGTTTTAAATATTCCGTATTTTTAGTGATTTTAATATCGAGTAATGATGTAAAGATAGATTAGAGTTGTATTGTTAACGATCGAGAAGGAGAATATTATTGTTTAAATTTTGGGGTCGTTACACCCGAGATATTCAGTTCCAGTCCCGGAGATAACCCAGAGAGTTTCAGTTTCGACCTCGGATATAACCCCGAGAAATGCAGTTTCAATTCCTGAGACAACCCCGCAATCCTCAGTTTCATCTCAGAGAAAACCCCGAGATCTTCATTCCCAATCCCGGAGACAACCCTGGGAGATACAGTTCAAACCTTAGAGATAACCTCGAGGCATGCAGTTGCAATTCCAGAGATAACCCAAAAAATGCTTGTTTCAAAATTTCTGCGATCAGCTTCAACACTCGGTGATAGCCCCAAGACACTCAGCTCCATACCCGGAGATAACCCCAGGAAGACAGGCATTCAGCACTTACAGCAGCCCAATCTCAGAGATAATCCTGAGAAACGACTGCTAAATCAACCCAAACCGGAGATAACCCCGGTGAGGGGCAAAATCATCATTTTAACACTTCAATCCTGCATTATGCCGTCTCAGCAAACATTTCAACATACATTATACACAGAAATGTCCTAAAAGAACCAATAGCTCCAATCCCGAGTGACAACTACACAAGACATCACACCGAATAGAATTTGAAGCTTGAAGACCTAAGCACGGTCCCATCTTCCCGACTTCGTATAACCTTTTATCCCATGTCATTGCGTAACTCTTGACAACAGCATGCCGTAAAAGGTCTTATACACCTCGATCGGATGCTCGGATTGAAGTTCTAAAAGTTTGAGCGGGCATCACGTTGCATGCGTGCATGTACTTCGAGACGGCCGGACCCGCGGAGCTCGGGGCACCCCGGGCTGCCGTAAGTGCATCTGTGGCTACCGCAGGTACACCTGCGGCTCCCCCTCTATAAATAGAGGGCTTGGGGCAGCCATTTTGCAAAAGAAAACAGCGAGAAAGCCCTGTCCAATTTTCTCTGTACACACTATAACTTGAGTGCTTTCTCATTTTAAATACTTGTGAGATTCTATTTGGCTATTTTTTACCAGCGGGAGTCGAGTGTTCATCCATTTAAAGCTATTGAAGTCTTCTTTGGCAGTCCACTGTAAGACTTCTTACATCATCTAAAGTCTTTTCTCCACTTCTTGCACACACCGTTATTCACGTTGAGAGTCGCGTTGAGTGTGTATGCCCGGACTTCGGTCCGTGGCTTTTTATTTCGTTTGTACATATATATATATATATATATATATATATATATATATATATATATATATATATTTGTACTAACATCATCGAGTTATGTCTCGATTGAGCCTGAATTTACATCCAGAGCGTTTATTGCTTTTATATATGTACATATATATAAACTGTTGTCGAACTCTGTTCGATGAGCTTGGATTTACATCCGGAGCGTTTACTGCTATATATATATATATATATATATATATATATATATATATATATATATATATATAACCCGTGCCTGAAGGCACTGTATAATTTAAAAATAAATCATAAATATAAAAAAATAAAATATGGACACACACTAAATTAAAAGCCTAAATTAATTCTTAACACACCTGCATTTTTCATACATACTCTACAAAGCATTTAAATAAAAATTCTTATGAAGACAAATTTCAATGAATAAATAAAGAATATCCAACTTTAATAGTCAAATTCTCATAAATTTAAAATAAGTTTAACTATATTTCAAGATTTATTTTTTATTATTTTTAAGCCTTTTTGATTGATTGTAACTTTTTAAATAGTAACTTGACAATTAAAAATTATTGTTTGCTTGTTATAACAACTTTTTTTTTTGTCAAACGTAGATGGGTATACAATTTCACAGAGCCGTAACTTGATACAAAAACTGATTGCAGGTTGTTATATAAATTTAGGATTAGCTCAGCAACGAAATTTAAAAATGAAGAACCAAGACAAATAAGAGAGAGAGGTCAAACAAATAAGGTGACGAATGACTAATAGTTAAGTTATATGGTCAATTTTGCAACTTGCTAATGTAACAGATTGTATGATCAAATCTTTATGAATTTTCATCCATATATATATGGATGACCCATGTAGTTTCCTTCATTAGATCATTCAAATAATGGTAAACAACTATAAAAGGACATGCAGAAACAAAACTTTTTAAAGCAGCCAAAGAAAAAACACAGCCATCCAAAAGAAAGGCACAAGAGCACACAGTGAAGTCAACAGATGAGGTCACCCACAAAAATTTTTTCCAAATAAGGGAAATAGGAAATAGAAAATAGGATGAGGGAACGTAAACTTATAGTCTTACTTTGACCATTTAAGCAAAATGACAATGGCTCTAACAGGGACATGTCAATAAAAGCATATAATCTCAAGCCAAAGAATTTTAAAAACAATTGTTCTCCTCCAACCCAGATAAAAAAATACAGAAGATGGAAAACAACAAGAATTTACAATTTGAAATCACATGTATTCAAACAAATTAAAAAAAATGGGTAAATTCCAGCTGGCTCAATTACTCGATATAATTGAAGTAGCAGTAAAATAAGAAACATCAAGCAAACATAAATTTTGTTAGCTTAAGAATATGAGCAATAAAAGTAATAACAATATAAAAAAGCTAAAAAAAATTTCATGCCTTGAGACACCAGAGAAAACAAACATCCACCCAAGGAGGCATAACAAAACCTTTTGGCTTTAAGCTGTGATTTTGTTTCTTTCATTCTTTCTTGGGAAGTCAGAATCAACATAATGACTACACCCAACAATCAATATAGTTCTATTATTGTTTTTAAAATAAAGAACACATATAAATCCATTTATCAAAATAAGAAAACTGAACAAAAAATCATAATCACTAAAAAGGGGAAAAGAAAGGACTCAAAACTTTTCAATCAAATTTCTACTTTCTCAGTTACCAAACAAGTCCAAAGTTTCAATTGGAAATTCTAATTAAATACATATAATAAAGTGCCTTCAGGCAACATGCTATATTTATTAATTTATGATAATTATATCAAAGATATTTGAATTATTATAATAATAATAATTAATTATTACTTGGTAGAAATAAATTAGTGTAGATAATAAACACACAAATGTTTCATACTAACATTGAAATTTAATAAATTGGGTAGTGTAAAGTTGGTTGTAGTTTGGCAAAAGAATTTCTTCATTTTTAATTTTAATTTTAAAATTAAAGATAAATTTTAAATAATATTTTCTAATTAAAAATTTAATAATGATAATGTGATACACTAAAAAGGTTAAGAATTTTATGCTACGTAGTAATATTAAAATAAAAAATTATAATCAAATTTAAATTTCGAGTGATTTGTTCTATCTATCCGTGCATCTAACTTTGGAAGACTATGGAATATGAAATATGGAATATGGAATATGGAATATGAAATATAGAATAATGGAAGATTGGATTCACCGTCTTAGACACTGTACGTACGTCATTGGAATACATCCTACATGATAGTAAGTTAAGTTATGAAAAATGTTACTTTCACACTAATTTCATAATTCCTTATATTTAAATATAATTCCCTATTTTAAAGAATAAAAAAAAATTACGCTACTTTCGTGAATTTATTTTCAGTCATTTTAGAGTTTATTATACACTCTTGTCTTGTTTACTTTAAATTTTCTATTAAGGGATAAAATTCTCCCTTTCAAAGTTTAACAAAAATTTACTTTTAACTTTAAAGTATCACTTTTTTCATTGTTGATTAATTTTTTTTATAAAACTAATTCATTTTATGTGTGTGTGTTCAAATAATGGTGTTTTTTTGGAAAGTGAAAGAGTGAGAGAGTGAGATGATGAATGTGGGTTTGAATTTTTGAAAAATAAATTCTTGGCCGTCGGATGTTGAAGCCCCAAATGATTTGAAGTCGTTGGATGTTGAAGCCTTGAGATTGATTTGAGACCGTTGAATGTTAAAATCTTGGGATTTGAGCCGCTCTGTTTTATATATATATATATATATATATATATATATATATATATATATATATATATACATTTCTGTCAGGCTTGGAGTTCACTTCGTGGCCTTTTATTGCTTTATTTATATTTCGTCCCGCCTGGAGTTTACTTTATAGCGGATGATCGCTTTTACAGCATTATTTATATTTCTTAATCCCCCATGGAGGTGCTTCGTGGTGGTTGATTATCTGTGTGTGTATGTGTGTGTGTGTGTGTGTGGGCCCCGAATCCGGGTCCCGAACCACCGCGGATCCGGTTCGATCATTCTAACACTATATAAATATGTGCGGAAGATATAAACATAAATTATTTATACAATAACCTTACACATAATCCCCAAGGTCGAGTAACCTTAACTTAATGCACAACTCATAACTTATTTAACACATAACATTATTATTATACAACTATTACAAATCTAATCGCACAAATTCTAAAGCTGGAACTGTCTTTAACATTTCCTTGTATCCGACACGTTCGCCTTAATCTGCAATGTTTATCATGATATAGCAAGGGTGAGCATAAGATTTCCCAGCAAGTTTAAGTTTAATAAATTAATGATATATCATGATTGAAAGAATCTGAATAATAAGCTGGCTATAATTCAACAATATAATTGTGAACTAGCAGGAACAAACTTTTGACTGAACAAGTATTAAATATGAACAAATATATCTGGACAGAATGGTAATGAAGGTGATCAGCCTTTCATACCTGACTTATACATGCAATATGTACAGAGTATAATTCTACAATGGCAATCAGCAATGATTAACCATAAGCATATCTAAATGAAACAACTCTTAGTAGAGTTAAGTAAAACTTGCCTGAACCGTTGATTACCGCTACGCAATTTATAACGCTTTATCTGAAGACCTAATCTTAATAATATAGACCTCCAATATTAGAATAATATCATCACAATATAATATTATATATATATATATATATATATATATATATATATATATATATATACCCACCAAATAACCTAAACACATAACTCTATCAGTCTACAACACACATAGGACTCGGTATCAAGTCAAACTATTACAGTCTGAGTTGAACCCGACACAAATCTGACATCCCGACGGTCTAGTCGGACTTTTATCGAGTCTAAGTTCAATTAAACTCTGACTAATACTTAACAATTATCTCAGATAATTTTAATATCAGTCGAAATATTTTTCGAAGTCTCGTAATAATTTTCACATAATTATTATTATTTATCGTGACTTTTCAATCATTAAATACCACAATTATTTTATCATTAATATTTATTTATTATCAAATATTAATGAAAATGATCACATAATATTATAATATATTTATAATATCACAAAGTATTTTTAATACTTTAAAATCAAATTTATAAGATTTTTAAACACTTAAATTCATTATCCAATAATCACTTTTAATATTAAAATATTAATATTTCCATGACAAAATATCAAAAGTTATAGATTATAACTTAAAATATTTTTCTAACACTTAAATCATTTTTATATGATTTATAAATCATTAATTCTATTTTTTCTTAATTTATTTAATATATTTATTAAATAAATTAATTACCATTAATATTAATTAATTAATGAATTTCATCACAAATTATCAAAAGTTACTGAAAATAACTTAAAATATTTTCTTTTACCATAATATAATTTTTCATGATTTTTTATAAATTAAAATCATTTTTAAATAATTTATTTAATATTATAATTAAATAAATTAAATATCATTTATATTCTAAAAATATTAAATATTTATGAAATATACTCAAAATAATTAAAAACTATTTTTCAGACTTTAAAATAATTTTTCGGAATTTATTTTGTATTTTTAATAATTAAAAACCATTTAATTCGATTTATTAATTAAAAATAATTAATTTCTAAAACTAACTGTCGCTAAAGGACCCTATAGCGATAGAATCGTCGCTATAGGTGTTCTTGAGCCTTCATGTCAGACACTAAGGTTGGAGGTTTGACCAGAATTTGATCTAGGTTCCTAATGTTTTCTGGGCTTGATTAAAAGTTTATGTTGTAGTAGTTTTGCAACACTACCATTAACAATCAACAACGCAATCATACTACATCATGATATGAAGATCTGGTCTCCAAAACATACTGTCAGACCATGCCTGGGTTTTCTGGGTAACCCAAAAACCCAAGGCAGTTCGAGTGTCTCATTTTGAGCACAATTATCTAAGGGTTCTGGTCATTAGTTTAGTGGTTTTATGGATTCAGTATATAGTCCTTATGTCAGTGAACATTTGCATCTCACTAACTCCACCTAACAACATCACATGATCACGGTCTAGCATGGTCAAAGTATGTCAGAAAGTTAGTTCTTCCGGTTTTTTAGGTTTTCCAGAAATGCTAAAATAGTGAGAGTCACCTACTTTGACCACCGATTACTTCTAATATGTTGCTTGTTTACATGATCTTAAGCCATAATTTTAAAGTACAACCGACAGCCTAGAAACTAGTTACAAACACACCATTAAATCATTTCACAACTGACAGATCAAGGCCTTCAAAGTATTGTTAGACGCTGGTTCACACTTTCTGGGTTACCCAGAAAGTGTTCGGTCATGCTTGGTCAACTCACTTTGACCATGAATAACATGAAATATGGACATGTAATGGATGTGATTTCACTCCCATATTACAGTCCTCATGTCAAACTACTGATCCAAAACATAAAACAACAAATATCAAAAACAGAAAGAGATCTACGGCCACTGACATTAGCATGTCAGGCGATCATTTTCAACAATTCCAGATTTTTGAAATCTTTAGATTCAAGCATCTAGATAATATGGATCCATGATCCAACAACCCAGATCTCTAAATGACACCTTATTACACATATTTAACCAACCAACAACAACATCTAACATCAAATCCTAAGATTTTTATAAAGTTAGGGTTTATACCTTTAAGCTTGATTTCTTGAACCTGATTCTTTGATGCTGATCATGGAATGTTAAGACATGATATTAGCTTATCATATCTCACTTTCTCACTCTATATTCCCGAATTTTAGAGAGAGAGGGTCTTGGGAGAAAAATGAAAATGGAAGTAACCATTTTCTCTCTCTTAATCTTTATAGATAATATGATTCAATGTATTGGATTGCAATAGATGGCTGATAAATGACACATATCTAGGGCTAGGGCTATGGTTAGTTCACCAACCCAATATATGGCAATATTTGCAAGTTAAGTCCAATTATGCAATAAGGGTATTTTGGTCATTAGACTTTTAAATTTAATGGCATTCTTGTCAATTGGCCAAACCTTTTGGGTTTAGGGTTTGGAAATCCTTAGGGTTTGAACCCTTAGGTTTGCAATTTAGTTTCTAACATTTTCGAATTTAGGTTTTCAAAATCAAAAAAAAATTAATATTTCTAAATTATAATTAGAATTTTCTAATTATATTAAAATTTCTTAATCATAATTTAAATCTTGCTAATTAGGATTAATAATTCCTAATTAAAATTGCTAATTTAGCAATTAGGGTCAAAATTGGTCACTAGGGTTTATAACCCACGAATTAGGGTTTTAAATAGAAAAATAATTTTCTAATTTAAAAAATTTAGATTTAGTAATTAGATTATGGTTTTCTAATTACGTATAACTTGAAAATTAGGATTAATATTTCCTATTTAAAATTAAAGGTATTAATTAACACTTAGGTTTTTCCCAATTATAAATTAGGGTTTCTAATCCATAAATTAGCGTTTTCTAAATTTGAAATTAGGGTTTGATAATTACTTAAGCTTTACTCTAATTAATATTATAATTATTTACACTTACGTCATTAAGTTCCCAATTTAGGGTTTCCAACTTCCGAATTAGGGTTTCAGATTCTCATAACCGAAATTGGGGTTTCCAAAACCGATTTCTAGGGTTTCTTATAATTTGCTAGGGTTTTCTAACTAAACGTTGACGTTCTTAATATACGATTAGGGTTTGTTACAGATAAAATTTATCTGGTCAACCCTTGACCCTTGACCCTTAACTACATACTGTACCCGTATAATAACATTTACACAGAACATATTCACTTATTCCCCTAATCCTGAATAATTCACCTAAATCCTTCACAGAATTTTGAAATCCTCAAAATTTCTTCTCAAAAATATCAAACGCATACACTTATTTTCTGTCTAGGTTCTAATATCGAACCTTAAATCACTTAATTAAAATTTTAAAAATATTCAAAATTCTCGGGTTGTCACAATATATATATATATATATATATATATATATATATATATATATATATATATATATATATATAACTTTTATATATATATAACTGTTTACAGCTTTTATACAAATTGCTACATTATGTGAGCCTATGAATCATGTGGTCACAGATTCAGTCTTCTGAATCTAGATTCGGTTCCCGTGATGGACATTTCTAGTTGTACATAGTTTGTAAATTATTCACGGTGTTGAATTTCCTTAGATGGCTATCATGCCCACAAGGAGTTCAGCACTGCGATATACTTTATTTCTCGAGGATGCCTCGCATCTCGAAAATAAAAGTAACTAAGTCGAATATTTAATAAGATGAAAGTATCAAAGGCCTCAATTACCATTGAGCATAAGGGTTTGAAAAACCTCTTTTTATAAAACATCATTGTTATATCTTGTTAAAACTGAACTTTTATACAAAATTTAAACCCTTTGTATATAGGTGCAAACGAGGCATAGCACTACTTCCAGATAATTACACGTTGACCCACACACACACACACACGAATTAATATAACAGTTTAATTGAAAAGTGGCGGTCACCGTGGTAACACGAATGTCGGGGGGTGCCTAACACCTTCCCTCCGCATAATCAAGTCCCCGGACCCTAACGAATCTCGGTTTCACAGACCAGTCAAATAGTGTCACATCACTAGGTCAATGTGCAAACCTTTTCTCGGTTGCGTTGGTACAACCATTTAAAAATATCAACTAGCGACACTTACAGTCCAATCGTCGACACATGTCGGACCTTTTCACAAGTTATTTTTTTCAAACAAATCTCACCTAACATGAGAACACCAAAAGACAAGAACAGAAAAGGGACAAATAAAAATCCCGACGTCGGCATACTTTACTAATTATTTTGTTTCGTAATATAAATTGTCTCTTAACAATTTATTTTTGTGTAATAAATATATATATACATATATTTATCACATCACAAATATTCGTATACTGCACGTATACACAACACATATAATAAATTAAAATTTTATTTTCTAATTTCTTATTTTAAATATTTATCGGGAAATTCAAATTATTTTATTTTCCCTTCTATAAATGGTTTTCAACAATTTAACTGTAATAAATATAATAATATATTAAAAACATACATATATTACATTCAATAATGTAATATATGATTTCTTCAATAAAATGGTGGTTATCCACCAATTTACCACATAAAAATAATAATTTAATATTATAAATTATTTTAATTACTTATTTTAATCATACCCATCATATTTCCTTTAATAAATTGCTCCTACAATTGCTTACATATAATACTAATATATTTATTATACACCAGAATCACATAGTGCATAGTTCATACTCACTTATGCAATACAATCTTACTTAACATATTATCTAATAAGAATTTTATTTGTTTAATTCTAATTTAAATATTTTTCAGAAATTTGGGTTATCACAAGTTCCCTAACTCAAACTCGAGTTATTATTTCAAAGCATGTTAGTGGATAATTATTGTTGATTATTCCACATCTATGATTATTGATTCGCACTTAGTGCATGTTACATATGTTCATCAGTATGAAAGGCTAATCACCTTCATTACCATAAGGTTCAGTTAAATTTGTTCATGTTCATTGTTGACCACCCAACATTATTGGTTCAGTCATTCAATTATTAGAATTCTGATTCATGCTCTTTCACAATTATTATATTATTGAAAATTCGAAAGCTTATTTTTTCTTTCAATAATGATATATCTTTATTGTATTTAAACTTGCTGGGCAAAGTAGTTGCTCACCCTTGCTATAACATGATAACCAATTTTAGATTAAAACGAAGACTCAAAGAACGACAGTGGCAAAGGCAAATTCCAAGAGTAGATTATTATGCATTTAGAACTATTAAGTTATCTAATGTAAATGATATTGTAAACCTTTTAAGTTATTGAAGGTATGCATTAAGTTAAGGTTGTAGACCTTGGGATATATTGTAGAGTTTATTGTATAAACAATTTATGTTTATATTTTCTGCATTAGTTAGAGAATATGTAAGAAAATGATGTATTGTGAAGCACCAGGTCCGAGGTTCAAGGTACCCAGATTTGAGGCCGCTACAACACTCAAAGACTAGGAGTGCAAGCAGATGAAGAAAAGAATTGAAGATGGAGAGAAAACTAAGTAAGCCTTGACAAGGAGGGGTTATTACGTTTCGAAAGAAGAATTTGGGTTCTGTGTAATGCGGAATTAAACCAGGAAATAATGGAAGATGCCCATAATTTGAGGTACTCGATACATCCGGGAAGCACCAAGATGTATCAAGACCTTCGACAGAACTTTTGGTGCCCGAATATGAAGAGAGAAATATCAAAGTATGTTAGTAGGTGCTTAACTTGTTAGAAAGTTAAGGCTGAACACCAACGAAAAAGTGGATTATTACAATCACTAGAGATTTCGGAGTGGAAATGTGAGCATATCACGATGGACTTTGTGGTGGAACTTCCAACGAAGCAGAAGGGATACGACACTATTTGGGTAATAGGGGATCGTTTGACGAAATTGGCTCACTTTTTGTCGATAAGAGTCAGGTATAACCTAGACCAGTTAGCTAAACTTTATGTCCAAGAAATCATTTCGAGACATGGGGTACTAGTTTCGATTGTATCGGATCATAATCCACAATTCACATTGAATTTCTGGAGGAGTTTATAGGAATAAATGGGAACTCAGTTGAGGTTGAGTATAGCGTACAATCCTCAGACCGACAGACAAAGTGAACGAACAATTTAGACACTAAAACATATGTTAAGATCTTGCATTATAGATTTTAAGGAAAGTTGGGACGATCATCTACCATTAGTAGAGTTCACTTACAACAATAGTTATCACGCAAGTATAGGCATGCCACCTTACAAAGTGTTATACAAAAGAAAGTGCAGGACGCCACTGTGTTGGGATGAAGTAGGGGAACGTCGGATGTTGGGACCTGAAATGGTACAACAAATGGCAGATGTGGTAAAGTTGATACGTACTCAACTAGTAGCGGCTCAAGATAAACAAAAAAGTATATAGGTCATCATCGAGAGAAGAGTGAGTTTGAAGTTGGTTAGTATGTCTTTCTGAAGGTATCGCCTTGAAAAGGGAAGATACGCTTTGGGAAAAAGGGGAAATTGAGTCTGAGGTTTATATGATAGCTTTACCTCCAGAGTTGGAGCATATACAAAATGTGTTTCACATGTCAGTATTGTGTCCTTATAAACCAGACTATAAGCGCGTAATAGAATATGAACCTATTCAGGTTGAAAAAGACTTAACGTATGAAGAATTTCCTATTCAGATTATTGATAAGAAGGAACATGTCTTAAGGAATAAGGTAATACCTTCGGTGAAGGTAGTATGGGCGAACCACAATGCTGAAGAAGTAATGTGGGTTCGAAGATAAAATGCAGGAAAAATTTTCTCATTTATTTGCTTAATTTATATCGAGATTCTGGGGACAAAATCCTTATAAGGGGGAAGAATGTAACAACTGAGAAAATTGGATTATTATGTGAATTAATTTTTATTTGATTATATTGAATAAATGAAATTATATGTTTATTAAACTGAGTAAACTGATTAAAGGTCGTTCTCTAACCTAGGATGAACGTATGATCGTAGGATTCTGGCTATATGCTAGAAATAAATTATTTGAATTTCCAAGACGAAAGTAAAAGTTTTCCGAGAAATTTCCAAGAAATCACTATTCATCCATTTCTACTTGGAAATTATTTTTAAATTTCTGAAAAATGCGTAATGATAGAATTCTGAGACAAGATGGAATATTCAATAATATTTCAGTTATGGCAAACGAAGTGTTAGCCTGCATACTTAAGAATTCAATCGTTAGGGAAAGTAAATCTTAAGAATAAGTATTTAATAAGTATAATAAGAAAGGTTATTATACGTATAATACAAATATCATACGAAGTATATATATATATATGGACTATAGTTATTGGATTTAGACTTTGTAAAGCCCAAGTTAACTAATTGGCAAGCCTAATTGAACAATGAAGGAGGCCCAATGATGAATTATATCAAGGCCCAAGTAATATTTAAATCAAGCCCAAAGTTAGGCCCAATATTGAATAAAATCTAAGCCCGAACCAAGAACCAAACCCGTGGATCGAACCGATGGATCACAGGGAGGGTAAATGGGTTGGGGCAACCCATGGGGGCCCTACAACCCTCACATAGCTGGCCACTTGGTTGCCAAGTTAGTTAAATAGCTTCTTTGAGAAGCTTTGCAAGAGGAGGTGGGAATAGTAAGGAGGTTTGGTCTTTTGACCAAATTGCCCTCACTTTGTATCTCCTATATAATCAAACCTTAAGTCTTCATTTGTTGTTTTACGAACATCAAAAAACTCACATATTGAGAGAGAAAAGAGAGTTAACAAGTAATCAAGCTTTAAGTCAAGAACGCGAAGAACGCTAAGGTAAAAATACGTAAACCCTAGCCTTTGATTCTTTTCTATTTAAATTTTTTAGAGAAGTTATGAATTGGTGGAGCATGTCTCTTTCGGAGAAATAAGGATGACTATTAGTGGATTAAAACATTATTATGCCACGAATAAGTGGAATCATAAAAGAATGATTAAGCATTTAATGAAGAAAAACCATCAAAATTTAGAATTTGTTGTTGATGGACAAATTTAAAACATCGTGTATAAGTTAGATGCAAACTGCTTGATTAGGATATAGATGACTGACTAATGGATTGATTCCATTTGTTTTGGCATAAAAATCTAATGTAACGAAATTATGGCGAAATTTACAGTAAAAGACGTTAATCGTCAAAATCATAGTTAACTAAGATTTCTGAACGATAGTGGAAAGTCGCCGATGAACTTAGAAACCTAGGGTTTCATTAGCATATCAAAGAACTATGAATTTAAGAGTCGTGTACCCAAGAACGGACGAATTCAGACGTAAAACGAATAAGAAATGGACGAACGTGCGAAGAACGCTCAAGAATGATTCACGAACGAGTAATGAAATTTGAACCAATGAAATGGTCATTAATGGACTTAGAAACTTATTTTGTCCAAGTGAAATCAAAGTACGTAACATAAGTAAGAAAATGTCTTTTGAACGAGCCTATTCCGAGTTATAACAAATCGAGTTACGACCTCGGGAAACAAGCATGTTGAAAATCTTAAAAAAATTCAAAGGCTCAGGGGAGGCGCCGCAGCGCCGCCCAAGCCTTAGAATCTCATGCCGCAGCTCCTGTCCGGGGACTTAGCTCCAGCTAACTCGCGCCAAAGCGAGAGTGTTATGCCTAAGAGTGGCGCCGCAACGCCCTTAGGGAAATTTTTTCCGACGTGAGCTTTTGTTAATCCAACTTTTTGTGTCGTAATTGTGGGGCAAGTATATACTTAATATACATGAAGAAAGATATCCTAAACAACATGTATATATAAGTTTAGGAATTAAACGTTGATTAAAAGTTAATAAACTTAGAACATGAAATGGGAAACCGAGAATTGTGTATCGTATTCGTGTTTAACGAGCGTCTTAATGTTTTATAGTATTTAATAGATAGACGCGATACGAAGATGATGAAATATAAAGGTAAAACTTATGTAATCGCTATACGGGGTCCTATATCGATAATCCGAGGGAAACGTATTTCAATTAACCTACCGGTTTGAGTTATAGCTATCATAATGCATAAATGATGAGTAATGAATGTCGGTTTATGACAATTAGATGTTAATAAGTCGTAATGAATGTTGAATACCTTAAACGAATGTTATTAATGAAGTAAATTTGATTAAGCTATAGAAGAGAAAGAAGTTGGTTTAAACAATGTGTGTAGATTGTTTGGTAGCTAATTTCAGTGTGATATGTGAATATATCATGTAGAAACTGTAAAGGCCGAAAAGGTTGAACTTAACGTAGAAGACGCTTGAAGGCAAGTTCTTCTAACTCTTGTCTGACCTTCGGGTTATCTAGCTGAAAATAACCAAATGGTCGGTAATAGTTACTTAACGGTACTTTGGGCAGCGGGATGGGATATTTTAAACCTCGGGGTATGAAATGTAAAAAGGTGTATACTCCAGGGTACGATATGCCGTTAATCCAAGAAACAAACATGTATTGCAAAATTCTGCAATGACATCTGAATTTGTAGCATTAGTTTCAGGGGTCCGAGAAGAAGAATGACTAAGGAATCTACTATTAGAAATAGGTCTAATAGATAACCCATATATCAATTAGGTGTAATAGAGAGACATCACTCACTAAAGCCCATAGTAAAGTCTACAACGGGAAATCAAGACATATAAGATTAAGACATAGCTATGTGAGAAAGTTAATTTGTCATGGTATAATCACTATAGAATTTGTTAGATATGCGAAAAACTTAGTAGATCCTTTTAACCAAAGGGCTTGCTTGAGAGCTAGTGGTTAAAACATAAGGGGATTGGTCTCAAGCATATTACTAAAAATCACTAATGATGAAACATCGACTCAATTCTTATTAACCCTAAGTCTTGAGTTCAATGAGTTAAAGTACATTAGTTATTTGTGAGTGCAAACACCTTCTAAGTAAATATAGTCATCCCAAGGTAGATGGTACTTGGAAGTCATAATGGTATGGAGAGGGTGAGCACCAAATGCTTTTAATAGACTTATAAAATATATATCTTTGGTATGTTAATTACAGGACATATTTGATAAGTTTACCTAGTGAGTGTGAGGTGAGGCAACTTCTTTCGAGTTCAAGGGCCCGACTCTAGATCACTCATGATATAAGGTACGAGAAACAAGGCTATTAAATATGTCATTAAACAATTCTATGAAGAGAAGTTGAACATATGATACAAGTCTAGTTAACCATATAAGATTTGTGGTTTAAAGTTTATACTACCACATTTTTTGTTTAACTTTGACTTGTTTTCGATAATTGAAGATTCAAGTCTAAACAACATCTTCATCTATGGATTAACTTCACTAGACTAGTTAAGATCTAGCTTAGTTTATTTTTTATTGTCAAAATATTTTGAAAATGGTGGGGAGATTGTTAATGATTTTCAAAATTTCTAATCAAATTTTGTGTGGTTTATTTTTATATATGAGTTGAAAAGGGAAAAGGAAATACAACAGTAACAGTAGTAGTTATTTCTATAATGGCAGTTGGTGTCGATTTTATTTGCAAGCTAAAAGTTGCAACTATTTATAATTGTTGCAATAACAAAAAACTACAGCAGTTAGCGATAGTTTTTACTAGTTTTGGAAAGTTGTAAATTTACAAATGACACCTACTTATATACTATAAATAAGGGGCACATGTAGCATTCTAGAAAATATTGGAAACATTCATTCTTATCAAATAAGAAATTTGAGTCCTTTTTTGTTGAATTGATTTAGGTGTTGAAAGGTAGACTCCAAAAGTCACAAGTTCATGACGAGAAAGTCGAAAATCCACCTCAGAAAAACAATCCTCCTAGAGTAATTGTTAATATGAATAAGAGAAACTCTGTTATAGTCATTTCTATACATTCAATGTACTCAATGGATAGAGGAATACAAAGAGTTGAACATAGTCAAATAAGAAATGGAAAGAACCTTCTTATTCTTCTTCTTCAAATCTTCTAACTTATTGCATTATTGGAGAATACAATACTTGGTAAACAATAATTCAAAAATTCATTTTATCCGTATGATATTCTTCAATAGTGCAAATTGAGGAATATCACGGCCTTCATTGTTAGTTAGAGGAAGTTTGTTGGAACCACTTTACATCAACTAGTGGGGCGAATTAAGCCTTAAGGGCAGCAATCTAGTCATGCCTTAAAGTCATTTGATCTACCATTTTCAGTTCAATCACTAAAAAAATATTTAATCTAACAAAAATAGGCATGAGAGCTCCAAGAACAATGAAAAAGAGGAAGATTAATATTTAAAATATGAAAGAGTGAACTTAACAAAAGTTCAATAAAAGACGGGAAGGGAGAGAGAGACGAGAAGAACAACAAAAGATGGGGAAAGAAACAGAGAAATATAGTAAAAGAGATATAGATAATATTGAGAAAGGAGATTTAAAGAGAGAATTTGAGAAAATGAGAGAAAAATTGAGACACATTGTGATGGAGATTGAGAGATTAGTAAAGAGCAATGGAGAAAAGGTTTAATGGGAGAGGAAGAAAAGTGAGAGAAGGATGATAGTTCGAGTAAGTGAGGGACAAAGAGGAAAGAGAGGAGTGAGACACTAAAAAAAAATGGGGCTTCAGCAACAACCAATTTTTGTTGCTAAATGTGCCAAATTTCGTTACAAAAGAGCAACGACTTTACTGTCGTTGCGTCTTTCGTTGCGCAATGAGCGTTGCTAATTGTTCTGCAACGAACGTTTTTTTTTCGTTGCCAAAAGTAATACATTTTGCAACGAAATTTGGCTTTCGTACAGAGACATCGATCCTTTAGTAACAAAATGTATTGTTACAGAATAATTAAAATTTCGTTGCTAAAAACTCCATTTCGTTGCAAAAGTCTACTAATTGGCAACGAAATGAACTCTTTTTTTTTTACAACGACCATGCATTTTCGTTGCAATTGACACCATTTTGCAACGACATTTTTCGTTGCAGTAAATTATGAAAATTGTTGCCTAAGCTTGCTTTCGTTGCAGAATGTAAATTTTTTAGCAACGATTTTCGTTGCTGATTATATTATTTGGCAACGACATTATGCGGAATCAGCAACGAAAATGTTTGTTGCTGGTTATTTTTCAATAGCAACGAAAGTTGCCAATTAGCAACGACATTATGTGTTGCCGTTTCTTTATATGTGCAACGAAAGTTAATATGATTTGCAACAATAAAAAATGTTGCCATTTATTTTAGTATTAGTAACAATATCCTCTCCGTTGTTATTAGGTTAATTTTTCTTTGCCAAATATTATATTTTTAATGTCATTAGCAACTAAAATTTGTTGCTAAATGTATAAAAAATTATTGCTATATTAAAACTAGTTCAATGCTTTGGTAACGAATTATATTGTTGCCAAATCAAAATTTGATATTCTTTTTGTGTACCTGACTAGCTCAATGTCCCAATAGCAAATAATGGCAAAAATACAAAAAACTAAAATATTATTAACTTAATAAAATCATCAACTACATAATCATTCATTATCTTTACAATTAACAATCTAAAGCTATCACACTTCTTCAATCAAAGTATATATCTACATATATAGAGAGAGTACACTTCATAATTTCGTCCCCTGTATTCCGTAAACGTAGCACGAAATTTTGACACCCAGTATTGTAAGGCAGGTCGTAGAAGCAATCTTCCTGCATATATTTAAAAATAATAGCAAGTCAGAAAAATGAAGCAAATAGATCACCCTGCACTTAGTGCCAAAATCAATACACAAAGACAATAGAATTGCTACATTGTACTAATGTACACCGTATAGCTCATAAGCAGAAAAGACATAAGCAATCACAATATAATTTGCTACAAATCCAAATAGAAAAAGAACCTTCAGTGCGACTATATGATTGCTCTGTTACAAGAAAAAATTGAAATCTTAATCGGCCATTTCATGAATTAATTTCAGTAAGCATAGTGGTAAACATATTTTCTGTTACAAGACTTGTAGATTATTATTATATGTTGACCTCAAGTCAGAGTTCAGTCACATTCAACAACCACAAGCATCACACAATCTTAAATACCATCACACAATCTAAAATAACAATATTTAAATTTCTATATAGAAAGGACAACAATTATGGAAAAGTTGAGGTTATTAATCAATGTGAAAAAACTTTTCTTGAGACGACAAATTTCCATACAGTATATGCCCCAAAGATGCTAGCTATAATCACAGACATCATAGATTTATTTACCAAGAATTCAACATGTTGCAGCAGACATTGGAAAGACATATTTATTGATAACTTGGGAATTTTTAAGTGGTAAGGGCAAGTTGTTTTTTGCTTTTGAAGCACATTATCAGGAACTATAACTGTATCTCCTTTTTGCGAAAATAACTAAGCAACACCAGCTCATAAAAATTAAAGTAGAAACACGAAACATATAAGTGCACACCTCAACAGCCTCACGGGTGTAGCATTTTCTTTATCCCATGGCAATGGAGGACTACCTTCAGAAAACATGTTTGGAGGCTAAGGATAGCAAACAAGTTTTATCAGTAATAAGTAAAATTATAGCATTTTTTTTAATTCTACAAGCACATAACTATATATGGATCTACAAAAACCTCAACTTTGAAAGAAAAGGATATCATGTAAAGATGAGCTGAAAACATGTCAGTCTCACAGAAGTCCTCAATAAAATCGTTGGACATAACCTCTGCATATAGAAGAAGAACAGGCTAGTGAAGAATATTATCTTTATCTACCACTGGCTTTTTTACTCCCGTGAGATCGTGGAACATGGCCTTCCCAAACTTTATTCCTCTATCATCAATAGCAGAAACAAGACTCTGCATAATATAAATGGAAAGATGAACATGTTTAAAGATATCTAAGAGTTTAAGATATCTAAGAGTGTTCTGTTATTTTCTTTTTCATTATAGTGTGCATATTAGTCTTATTAATTATACCTTAGCTGCTGCCATAGCTCTTGAAATTTGAGCTTCACGGAGCTCATATTCTGACTTCTGCAAATAAATTTGCTTGGCTAGCTTATTTAATTCTTCATTATCTGGAAACTGCTCCAGTCCTTTTTGACAATATGATTCTGCTTCCACCAACAGTTTCAGACTTAATTAAGCTTTAACAGCTCTATAGTAAGCCTAAAAGATAACAAACATAATCATATCAGAACTTCTCTGACCAGCTGCAGGAGAAATCAGATATCCTTCAAATTTAAAGGAGAGATTTTTTAGTATGAACATAAAACATAAAATATCAACCTTAGCATAGGAAGGAGAAAGCTTTATTGCCTCTTCGGCATCCAAGAGAGCACGTCTATAGTGTTACCCAGTTATAGATTCACATGGGCTCTGTTTGCAAATATAACGGAGTTCTCTGAGTCACTTAAAGCCTTCTGATTAATTTCCCTGGTGTAGCAATCAATGGCATCAGAATAGTGCTTTTTCCCCATCTTAACATACTCATTACCCTTTTTCTGTCAGAAAGTGTATAATAATTACCCTTTGCATATATCACAAAGAGTAAATACCCAAAAGGAGAGAAAAAAAAACAAATACCAAAAAGGAGGCCATAGATTCTTACAACTTCAGGGCATTCATAATCAATACCAGCATCCTCAATCATCTTTCGTTTTTTTTTATCCCTTTTCATGATTCCTTCTACCAACTTCTTGTGCTCTTCAAATGTTCTTTCCTAAATAATCATCACCATTTGGTTGCATAATTATGTTAAATTAACCACCAGATATCTTATTTTACTGAGAAGTCACATTACTTGCTTCTTTTCAAATTTGTTACATAAGCATCGATATAAGAGTCTACCAAAAAATTAATATGCAACAGAATTATACCTTGTTATGTGTTTCCTCTCAATTTGAACCCAGTCCAATGGTTTGAACTAACGGCTAACACCTTTCCACCTGAAAATGAGGGAGTAAACTTTTATGTGACACAACAACAAACATAGAAGGTAAGGGGAGAGTCATGATAGCCAATATGTTAAATACATGAAACAGATAAGTAGCAGCAAGTTCCCAATAGACAAACCTTTTGAAGTAAAATCCGAACATCTAAGGGAATATAAGGTCTACTTTATTTTTTTATAAACATGAATTAGATATTTACACAGTAATCCATTTAAAAAAACGATACAATCTAAGTGAAGGTTTTGACTCAGAGAGACTACTCCTACCCTCAAACACAAAAAATGTCTGTAACTTCTCTGTCTTCTCAGCCCACAGTAGGTAGTAAAAAAGAATACAATATTCAGATAAAAAAAATAACGTAAATTCAGAAAACACATAATGCTAGGGATCATATATACTTGAATAAGGAAAATTAATTAACGTGAAAAAAATAATATAATTCTAGCAACACCCTGCTGTAGAGGTTTTTTGCACATACTTAAATATAATTTTTGACGTAAAAACTACTTTAACATAAAACTTTAGGAAATAATCAAAGGCTAACTCATTATTTCACTTGCACGGTGTAAGTGAACCCCATCTATATATGATCACAGGTTTGAAACTGAGTTACATTAATCTGGAACATACAAGTACTTATGTCACATAACACATCTTTAACTCATGGCATCAAATGATATGGGGGGAATCATGATAAGCACATCAACTGTTTTAAACAGAAAAACTTTTACACTTTATGAACTGAGAGGGAAAGACAATTACATGAATTCTCATAGTCAGTTATGAATGAGGAACTGTAAAAGTAATAGAACCCACAAGGCTATAGAGTCGATCTGAGGAACTTTAAGAACAAAAGAAGTGAAAAAGGAATTATGGGAAAAAGAAATAAAGAGGGTATGCATGCATAATTACTTATGCTGCTAATAGCCTACCTCAGTACATACTACCATATCCATCATCGTTATAGAAATAAAAATGCTAGCAAAATAGAAAAGAAAAACATACACTTCCTGAATTATAGTTCATCCTTTATCATGATTTGAACCAAGTGTTAAACTACATAATAATAAAGCCACATAATTCAAAGATGTCAAAAACCATTTGCATCATAAAATAAACATTATATCGATTCATCCTAATACTAAATAAGCTTCATTCACCTATTTATGTTCTATGATAAGTTGATAACAAAGTAATTTCCATCAGTTTCTGTAATTTTCTTCGAGAACTGGACTTAGTATTTCATCAAAAATATCTGGCAAAAAGAAATACCAAGTCAAGTCACCCAATTAAAGCACGTATGCATGTATATGTTTCAAAATAAGGGAAGCAAACCATAGTCTAATCCGAGTCTGATGAAGATTCTTCGACATCATAATTGGGAGCATCCTCTGAAGATCAGTCCGTGTCATTGTTAAAAGATTCTTCAGTATGTCAGATTGGCAAGGGACTCTGCATGCCTTAGCACCATCTGGCAGTGATCTCACTCAGAGGCAATATCAAGACCTTGAGACATCTCCCACTACAAGAAAAATGCAGAAAGAAAAGATGTAACAGCTTATGTTATGTCATTTAGTAGCTAAATATATATATATATATATATATATATATATATATATATATATCCTTATTTGAAAATACTGGGAATATAGGTCATGCAACATAACATCTTATATAAGTTTGTGCATACTGAAAGAAAAATGATATTCTTTAATGAGAGTTGGGCAGCATTATTTAATGCAAATTTAAAAAATATGGGTCCAGTTCCCTGCTATGCAAAACACCTTTTTAGTTCTTTTTGGAAATACTAAGAACTTCCACTAATAACAGAAGCATCAACTGATTTTCCAGGCCTAGTCCCTCTACAGTGAACAATAGAAAAGACTTTGGATCTGTCTTAAGTTTGTAGCACTTAAAAATTCTAGCAACACCCTGCTGTGGAGGTTTTTTTCACATACTTGAATATATTTTTTGATGTAAAAACTACTTTCACATAAAACTTTAGGAAATAATCAAAGGCTGACTCATTATTTCACTTGCACCGTGTAAGCGAACCCCATCTATATATGATCACAGGTATGAAACTGAGTTACATTAATTTGGAACATACTAGAATTAATTCATTAGTGAAAGCAGACCATATTAATTGACCAAATGGAAATAACTTCATGTAGCTCACTTTTGCATAATGTTAGATGTGAAAGCAGATAAATGATTTTGCTAGCACAAAAGTGAACACAAACACAAACAAACAAATACTTGGGCGTGATTTGAAACATTTCAATTGGTACTTGAATGTCATTTATTTCAGTAAAACAAAAGAAAATATTAGCCTTCCCTGTGAACAAAATAATTATTATTCCTTCTCCATACAAATATCAACACCTCAATTCAAGATGAACTTGGAAGCTCATAATTCTTGCATTTCGTAAAATCAGTTATCGTACCACTACTCAAATATTAACAGTATACAAATCACCCCTCAACTCTTAAGTGCACCAACATTTTACAGATTACACTCATTACAATTTAAAATGAAACGAATTTTGTTGCCCCCAAATCCCGATGGAGGATAAAAAATGATTTATATGTGAAAAATTTATAACAAAATTGAATTACTCCATCACAAAGTTAATATGCAACATATAAAATTAGTACTTTGAAGAAAACAAACCAACAACCTATGAATCATACTGAATATGCACAACCAATACCTCTAAAGGTCTAATTTCAATTGAAAATAAGAATGAAACCCTATACCTCTAAAGGTCTAATACGTTATATAAGCAGCTTAGCAGCAAACTAATATGGTCGATCGGACATATGCATCTATATAGACTATATTGACGGACAAGGAGCAAACTAATATATAAGCAGATAAACTAATATATATTAGCAAACTAATATGGTCGATCAGACATATGCATGTATATTGATGGACAAGAAGACTCACTGTCGTCACCGACTTCCGATTCAGAGTTCGAGTCTTCGAGATTTGCTATGGATTTGGAATGATTCTTGTCACTTGAGGGTTGAGAGATTCATATTGAGAGCTTGAGACTTGAGATGAGACGAGAGTTGTTCGACTTCACACTTCAGAGTCGGCTAGGCTAGTAATGCCTTATGCGCTGAGCGGCTGAGGTGAGTCATTAGTAGTATTTTATTTATTTTAAGAGATTTATTCGAATAACCCAAAAATAATACCCGTATAAACTAATCGAAAATCGTATATAATTTCGGATATAACCAAAATGGTAAAAATAACCGAATTATCAAAAAAAACCGGTTAGTTTATTTTAGTTTGGTTCGGTAATTTAGTTATATCTATTTTTTGCTCAGTCCTAAGTGTATGTATGCTATACATTGATATAAGAAAAAGGGGTCGTAAAAAATTTTGGGCATAATGCCCAGGCACCTTGGGTTTTTGTGACACCCCCAAATCCGGTACTTCTATTTTCACAGGATTTTGTGTTCATGATACAACATCATCAATCTATCTACCCAGAAGTAAATGCAAACCATGCAATAATAGAAATAATAATAATATCTCTCCCCTTATGGGGTTACATCAACTACATAAAAAAATAAATTCCAAGTTACTCTAACCTTAAACATCTGTGCGGAATTATAAACAAACAAGTCTTAAACAACATCATCCTAATTACATAACCACAATAATAGAACAGTCTTCATTACTTGCTAAGCTTGCCCTTGCCTTTACTAGTGGAAGGTCCGTCTGCTCTTTCGTTCTTAACTGCAATGTTATTATTACACAAGAGTGAGCACGATTGCCCACAAGTATAATAATGAAAACAACAATATAATAACATGCGAGGAAAATAATAACTTCGAATATAAAAGCCCAACTTTTGAATCAAGAATGAATAACAAGAATCAAAAGAATTTCTGAGGGTCATAAGACCTTAAACTATGTCCTAGGTTGCCAAGGGTTATACTTGAAACCTTTAATAGTCATAAGACTATGGACCTTTCTTCTCGTACTTAGGAGGATCAGCCCTTAGTACCATACTGTGCACAATATCTTAACGCTAAAGCGTAAATAATCCCCTACACAGGGTTGTTAATCTCAGTTTGACATTCGAGTCCGTACCAAAGGAAGTTTGGTTTGGATAATTCATCAAGGGTTCTGAAATTTAGAACGCTCATCAACTATGGACTAGTCGAATCAAAAAGGGTTCGCTAGTCTAATAAGGTTTAACAATAATTGATACCTTAATTGAATAGAATCTCAAAAGGTATACAATAGAATAAGTATTGTATAACAGCATCATGCTTGAAAGATTTATAAACTTTAATATACAAAACATACTTGATCAATAATAATGAGAAATTACTCAATGTAGAAAGGTGAATTAATCAACTTATATAACGATAACAAGTAGGGTTAGGAAACTTGACTCGTGCGTAGATTACACTTTAACTAAACTCGTTCTTTGATTTAAATCCTACATATCAATTACGTTCGCAATACCAGTCAATTACAACGTACTAAACATCATAAGTTATTCTTTGTCTAATCTCGAATTTATGACTATACTTAGTCAATTACTACAATTATTGTTAAAAATTAGATTTCACGAACAATAAGCTAACTATGCATTCGATCATTCAATTTACACGTAATTGTGTTATGGACGTGTTAAGAATTTATTTTAACACCTCATTATATGTCTAACAAGTTTTTATGTTCATTACTCTAAGTTACTAACACGTTGCTAGACTTGAACATTTAAAAAAAACATTTTCTGGACATTCTACTAAGTGGCACTGCGGCGCCACTTTTGTACTGAGTCTTGGCGCTGCGGCGCCGTGGCGCTGCGGCCTGGTACTTGGCGCTGCGGCGCAAGAATTGAACTGGGAGTTGGCGCCGCGGCGCGAAATCCCAGACTCTGAATTTCCAGTTCGCGAAGAACACAGAATTCAGCGAAATCAACACTTCTTAAACACTAATTTCACCAAATTACACATACCCACATGTTATAATTCATATATAATCATTACCCAACAATTATAGAATAATTTTAACCCATTAAAACATATAATTACAGAATTAAAATATGCAAATTATACTGTTCTTGATGTTCTTAAAGTATTGAACATAAATTCCTAAAATTCAATGTCACGGATTCGTTATAAAGCCAAATCCGTTCATTTAAAGTTTGGTCTCTTCGTATGAACATGCATAATAAAATACGAGTGTAAAATTTAGGGATAATATATGATCAACACATGAAATATCACGTATAAGGCCATATGGCCAAAACCCAAACTCTGTAATTTTGCAGCAATCATATACGACGTAAAATTATGAACTGATGATAAGGAATTATATACAATATATATTAAAATACATTAAACGACATCTTAACACCTATATGCACATAACTCTCACAATTTCAATTACAGAGACTTTACAGAAGACTTAGGAGTCATATTCATGAAAACTTTAAATGACGTAAATAAAAAAAACCGGGTTAAAGAGATTACCTAAGCGTAGATAAAGTAATAGGAGATGAATTAAAGCCTTCCTCAATAATTCTCAAACACCAAGCAAACTCTCTCAACAATTTTCTCAAACTCTCTATATACTCTTTTAGTGGTTAATATTCATCAAATCTAAAATTTTAACAGTTTATTTCTTGTAAATAGTCAGTATTTGAGATTTATTAACTAGATTTATACTAGATCTAGTCAAATCTAGCTTTTGACTGGTTCAATAGCTGTAAAACTTGAACCTGGAAGCTAGAATGGCTAAGATCTATACAGATCTAGTTTTCTTTCTAGTTTTTGTAAATTTCAGCAACCATGTGACCCTAGATGTGATATTATGTAAGCCTGGAGCTATATGATCTAAGATCCAACTAACAAATCTAGTTCTAGCTCTTATAATGGACCCTTTTCAGTTGTACAGCTAGCTTGTAAATTTTGTACTTGTAAATCTAGGACCTTAAAACGGTTATCCGGATTTAAGGTCCCCGTAATAATGAAAATCTTATGTGTGGTGCTCGGGCATACTTTGATGGCTTTCATAGCCATAATCCTATGTGAGTATAAGGGTTTGAAAATATGTTTTCAAAATATCACTTTATATGCCTTGTATTAAAATTGAACTTTTATATAAGTCAAACCCTTTGTATATAGGCACAAAAGAGGTACAAAACTACTTTCAATAAAGCAGTTAGGCCCAATTAACTGTAATACACACACACACACATAAACACAAATTAGGGAATAAAAAGCACGGTAACCGTGTTTCACGGAAGTCGGGGGTGTGCCTAACACCTTCCTCCCACTTAATCAAATTCGTATGGAGCGAGGAATGCGAGAAGAGTTTCCAAGAGCTTAAGAGGAGACTCATTTCGGCACCTGTTTTGACCATACCATCTGGTTCAGATGGATTTGTTATCTACAACGATGCTTCAGACAAAGGACTAGGATGTGTTCTCATGCAACGTGAGAAAGTTATAGCCTATGCCTCACGACAACTTAAAGAATATGAGAGGAATTATCCTACTCATGATCTAGAGTTGGCAGCAGTCGTTTTCGCGCTAAAGATCTGGAGGCGCTATCTATATGGGGAGAAAGTGGAGATATATTCAGACCATAAAAGCCTCAAATATTTCTTCACTCAAAAAGAACTGAACATGCGGCAACGACGTTGGCTCGAGCTGTTGAAAGACTACGACCATACCATTCAATACCATCCTGGAAAAGCGAACGTGGTAGCCGACGCATTGAGTAGAAGATCACACGCGGGAACAAGTGCGATGTTGTCAACACAAAGGCCCATTTGGTGTGATTTACAAAAGATGAAGATAGAATTCAAGACTCCGGGGACCCATGCAATGATGTCAAGTATACGTATAGAACCAACTTTAATCGAAAAAGTTAAAGTTGCTCAAGCCACAGACCCGGAGCTGGTGCGTATGAAGAAGAAAGTGGAAGAAAGTGCTATTCCAGAAGCAAGAATCGATGAAGAAGGAATACTTCGAGTCCATTCCAGACTTTGTGTTCCTAATGATTCTGATTTAAAGTATAAGATCATGATAGAGGCACACAATATACCATTTGCAATCCATCCTGGATACCAAAATGTATCGTGATCTTCGACATACATTTTGGTGGAACAATATGAAGAGAGAGATTACAAAGTTTATCTCGAGGTGTTTAATTTGTCAACGTGTAAAGGCGGAGCATCAAGTGCCTAAGGGCCCATTGCAACCACTTGAGATTCTGAAATGGAAGTGAGAACACATTACCATGGATTTTGTTACAGGTTTTCCCACGGTTTCTCAAGGCATAAATGTTATTTGGGTTATTGTTGATAGATTAACCAAGTCTGCTCATTTCTTGCCGATACGGGAGACTTATTCCCTTGAATGTCTTGCTCGTATGTACGTAGAAGAGATTGTGAGATTGTATGGCATGCCAGTATCCATAGTTTCAGATCGTGACCCAAGATTCACTTAACGATTTTGGATTAGCTTGCAAAAAGCTATGGGCACGGATTTACGATTCAGTTCGGCATACCATCCTCAAACGGACAGACAATCAGAGAGAACTATTCAAACTCTAAAGATCTATTAAGACTCTGTGTCCTAGACTTCAAAGGGAGTTGGGATAAGTATTTATCGTTGGTGGAATTCTCTTACAACAACAGTTATCAGGCAAGTATAGGTGTGGCTCCATTTGAAGCATTATATGGACGAAAGTGTCGCTCTCTAGTATGTTGGGATGAGGTGGGAGAAGCAACGTTTTTGGGACCCGAGTTGGTACGTATGACTACGGAGAAGATCCAAACAATTCGACAACGTATACAAACGGCACATGATCGACAAAAGAGTTATGCGGATCTTCATCGAAAGGACGTGGAATTTGACATTGGGGATCATGTATTGTTGCGTGTGGCTCCATGGAAGGGAGTTACAAGATTTGGGAAGAGAGGAAAGCTCAATCCACGATTTATTAGTTCATTTCAAATTCTTGACCGAGTAGGAAATGTGGCCTATAGACACGCGTTACCTCCAAGTATGTCTCGTGTTCATAATGATTTTCATATATTTGTGCTTCGTAAATATGTGAAAGACCCAAACCACGTCATTAAGTTAGAACCGGACGAGATAGCTGAAGACTTAACGTACGAGGAGGTACCTGTCAAGATCTTAGATAGGAAAGAGCATGTCCTACGCACAAAGGTCATACCACAAGTTAAAGTTTTGTGGAGGAACCGTGCTATTGAGGAAATGACCTGGGAGTTAGAAACGGAAATGAAAGCGAGGTATCCTCATCTTTTCGAAACACCAGGTACGTACATCAATTTCGAGGACGAAATTTCATAAGGAGGAGAGGTTGTAAGACCCCAAATTATTAATAAATGAAATTTAATTTTCTCTATTTATTATTTTGAAATAGTAAGGGTTGAATTGATTAATGAGGTTAGTTATGGGTAAAATGCGCAAATATTTTAAATAAGCAAGTGGTTATAAAATATTCATTGTTGTTAGGGAATATTCGTTTGGCCGTGGAATATTCTTCCTGTCAGGGAATATTCGCACGACGGCGCAGTCTTTTGTGGGCCCCATAACGAAAAGTGATTGGATAAAGAAAACGACAAATATAAGTTGTTTATAAATAACGGCGTAGTTGTTACCGTTAATACTGTTGGAATACCCAGTGGTTAAAACACAGTAATACGCGTTGTTGCACAGTAGCACACGGTAGGTATTGCACCAATTATTGATTCTTACGTGAGAAGGCACTACTCAATAATTGTTACAGTAATTATTGTTCAGTATTTTATTTTATTGATTTAATAATTGTTACGTTGATATTTTATATTACTATTGTTTCAATAATTGTCATTACACAGTATTTTCCATTATCGAAGCAATAATTCATATTATCTGAATAATATTATTAGATAACATTATTGACAATGTCTAGAAAGTTCTGTTTAAGGAGAGGTTTGCTCACCTAATTGCACGCCAGTAAGGAGAAATCCTTATTAGAAAACCCCCTCTTTCCTGGGAACTGCTTGGTTGTCAGTATTGTGATTCTGTAATATTATTTGTAAATAATTAATTATTGATTAATATGATGAGAAAAATATTCATTTTATGTGGATATAGATTGAGAAAATTTTTAAAGTGACAATTGTTGAAAATTGATATTTTATCTTTTCTGATAAAATAATATTTTATTATATTATTATAATATAATAGTGATGATATTTTTACAATGAATGTGGGATATATGAGTATATGAGAAGGAAGAGTATTTTTGTTACAAAAGTTGTTTAAAACATGTTAAACATGTCTGTGGGCCCATTTCTTTACTGAAATTTGATTATAGCCTGTAGAATCGTCCGTTTGTGGATTTCGGTCAATTTCTGTTTGGAATTTGGAAAAATTTTCTTCTGCAAAGTTGTAGATAATGAAATTTTCTATGAAAAAGATATGTGGTTTGAATTTTTCTGACAAAAAGGCTATTTATTATGAATTATTGAAGTTCTGAAGTTCCGAAATAATTAATTTTTGGAAGTTTTATTTATTTTTATTAATAAAAACATTTTTTATACTTTGTGGCCTCATTAAACATGTGCTAAGTGCTGAAGCTAGAGAATTCAAAGTGGGCGTAAGAAAATTTAATTATATATTAATATTTTATTAAATTTTCTGCTTTGGTGTTCTAAGCATTTTCCTATAAATAGGGTGCTGCTTAGGTTAAAATTGAAAAGCACACCAGAAACTAAAGTTTTCTCTCTCTATACTATCGAGCATATTCTTGTGAGTATTTTAAGACTTTGAGTATTGTTATACGGTGCAAGTTTCCTTCAACTCTATATCCAGTATTCTAGTCAGAAGTACTGTCTTTTCGAGGTAAGGGATGTTATTTTTTTTATAAATGATATTATTTCTTTTAATATCATTATGCCGAAATATTGATCTGAACTTTTTATCAAATTTAAAACTTTTAGTGTCGGGGTTACTATTCACGTATACTGTAAGACCCCAATTTTTATAAATAAAGATGAATTTTCTATAAATATCATTTTTGAATATTATGGAGTTAATTTGATATAATGTTATAGTTATGGGTAATATTTATAAATTTTGCAAAGTAAGCAAGTTGTTATAAAATATTCGTTTGGTCGGAGAATATTCTTTTTGTCGGGGAATATTCGTACGACGGCACAATCATTGGTGGACCCCACAACGGAATTATTGTCGGATTGAGAAAACGACAGAATTATCTTTCTATAAAAATAACGGCTGAGGTGTTACCGTTAAAACCGTTAAAACTGTTGAACTACTCGGTAGTAAAAGTACAGTAATACGCGTGGTTGCATAGTAGCACACGGTATTGATTATTGATGCTTACGTGAGAAGTCACTCAGCTATACTCAATTATTGCTACAGTAATTGCTGCATCATATCTCTTAAATTATTGTCATAGTATCATCTGTATAATATGTTATATTATTAAATCAATAATTGAGACGTTGTGGTAAGTTTGGTTATTTTATGGGGGGCCATATGTCATCATCTAAGAGTCTCTTCGTCAATAGTAATTATCGTCGTCAATAGTAATTACCGTCGTCAATAGTATTTACCTTGGTCAATAGTAATTACCTTCGTCAATAGTATTTACCTTGGTCAATAGTAATTACCTTCGTCAATAGTATTTACCTTGGTCAATAGTAATTACTTTCGTCAATAGTAGTTGTCCCTTCAATATTACCAAGAGTCATTTGACCCTTCGTTAAGACCAAGAGTCATTTGACCCTTCGTTAAGACCAAGAGCCACCCTCAGTTTTTCTATAAATAGAGGCCTAGGGCTTCATTATTTTTCACGAATTCATTCAAGCTATAGAGAGAGAAAGTATAGAGAGAATAAGAGAGAGAGAATAAAAGTATTCTGCTACATCACTTTTCCAATATCCAGTTCTTTTAAGGTAGGGAATATTATTTCTTTTATATTCATGAAGAGAACTTCTGTTATTCCATTTGTTATTATTCTGTTGGAATAACCAGTATACGCGGTCTACCCTATACTTGGTGACATTCTTCTATTATTCTGTTGGAACATCCTGTCTGTGTGTTTTACACCGGACCTGGTTCCATTATTTATTATTCTGTCGGAATATCCTGTCTGTGTGTTTACGCCGGACCTGGTTCTATTATTTATTATTCTATTGGAATAACCTGTCTGTGCGGTCTATCGCATGCATGGTGATTTCTTTTGTTATTCCATTCTTTATTGTACTCAGTTGGTTAAGTTTTGACTTCTATACTCCATGAAATTTGTGGAATATCCTTGATAGTTGCGTTTCATCCAGTATTTTTTCAAGAAAATATTCTTCTAAGCATTCTTGAATTTTACTCCACAATGCAGTATCATGTTGACAATTTGGACGTTGTTAATTCCTGGATAAATTAATTCTTGAACTTGTTTTATTGAATTCTTATATCATTGTCATCATCCTCATGTTTATAAAATGTTGAAAGTCATCTGTGGCATGTAGTGCATAGATGGACTTGGTATGATTATGACCAGGGATTATTCGGTATAATCATGACCGTAATGTTACAAATGATGTGGTAAAAGTCCTCATTGGCCCGTAGTGCATTGATGGACAGTTGTTGGCATGATCATGACCATTAATGAATATACGAATATCCTTGGCCGTAGTGCAGGGGTGATTCGATGATGTGGATTATTTTATTAAGCTGAGTCCCAGCGATCACAGTGTTGAAAAACTTTTTCAATCATAAAAGATAGTAGCGTTTATTTTCTACTTGACTCTTTTAATGGATTGCTTGTTCCGCTACAGTTAAACTTGATGTCTATTATATTTTATCAGTTTAACATTGTTGAAGGCTAATGATAATTTATTCTGCATTATCTTAGTCATAATATTTCTTACTGGGCTAGTTGAGCTCACCCTTTCTTTCACTGTTCTCTTCAGGAAATGAGAACGTAGCTGGGGCAAGTCGGGGAACGGAGTGATGGTCCGAAGAATAGTATTAGTTAGTAGTCCTCACTATTCTATATAATGGTGTGTTAATAAATGTAATGAGGACTCCTTTTGAGTATGAATACTCTCTAGAAGATAATATTTGTATTCAAACTCACAGTTTATGTTTTGTCGTATTGTACACGACAGTTGTATTATTAAGTTGTATTTGTATTCTGTACTATGTATCTGACGACTCAAGATGGGTGATGTATACCTAATTTTGGGGGCGTCACAGTTGGTATCAGAGCTTAGGGATATGATCCCTGGCTAAGATGTGAGAATAGAACTAGGAGGGGAGAGACGGGGAATTCCTTCGCTAGTATGACATACCTAAGTTTATTTGCATGGTATTTAATTGGTCGGTCATAATATAAGGATAATATATGACATATCAATTAATTTTTATTTTGTGGTAGTATCTGAAAATGGCATCTGAGAACGTTGAGAATAGCAATGGAGCACAGACGACTGTTGATTCACCACATATCAATAATCAGGATAATGTGCATCAGGAAGGTGTCAATCTTCATGCAAACAACAACACTGACCAAATGATGAATGATCAAATGTTCAGAGGCTTTATGCAATTCATGCAACAACAGGTGAAAGCGGCTCCTGTCCACAACGTAGGTGGAATTACTGAAAACTCTCTGGCGGTCACCGCTAAACAGTTTAAGGAGCTGGGACCACCGGAGTTTAAGGGAGAACCCAAACCACTTGTAGCTGAAACATGGATAAAGCAGATCACCAAGATATTTGATGTCTTGGGTTGCTCCGAGGAGCAAAAGGTTCCCTTTGCCGCCTTTATGTTGCGAGGAGAGGCAGATTACTGGTGGGAATCGATAAAGCGTACTCAACCTGCCGCACTGAAGATGTCCTGGGAGAAGTTCCAAGAGCTGTTTAACGACAAATACTTTCCCAAGAGTATTCGTCACATGAAGGAGGTGGAGTTCATCAAATTGGAGCAGAATAATATGACCGTGTCGCAGTACGAGGCAAAATTTGCGGAGTTATCCCGGTTTGCGTCCCACCTGGTGGATAATGAAGAAAGAATGACGCGGATGTTTTTAAGAGGTTTGAAGCCGGAGATACGTCAACATCTTGTTTCTCATAAACTGTGTTTGTATTCAGATGTTGTAAATAGGGCTCAGTTGGTGGAGCGCGATAACGAGACAACGCAACCAAAAGAGAGCAGCCGGCAAAATGATAATACCAGTGAGAGCAGTCATCGAAGCGGTGACAACAAGCGTGGAGGGAATCAACAGGCCAGAAATGGTAACCACTTCGGTGGTAATCAGGGCCAAAACAATAAGAATGGACATTTCAAGAAGAGGAGATTCAACAATGATGGAAAGACGTCAGCACCAGCACCTGTCGTTAAGGAAGGAGAACGACCACCTATCATATGTTTCAAATGCGGAGGGGAGGGGCACATCAGTCCAAACTGCGCGATGCCGTCCAAAGCATGTTATAATTGTGGAAGAGAAGGTCATTTAGCCCGATTTTGTCGTTTACCGAAGACAAATGCAGCTAGGATGGAGGCACCAAAAGCCGTCCCAGAAAAGTCAAAACCGGTTGTGCAAGGGAGAGCGTTTGTTGTGAACTCCCAGAGAGCAAGGAACCCGAATGAGGTCATCACGGGTAAGCTTATTATAAACTCTAAAGAAGTTTATACTTTATTTGATACCGGTTCAACCCATTCTTTTATTTCTCCTACTTGCGCTCATCGATTAAATTTGATTCCGGAGAAATTAGACTTTGACTTATCTGTGGAAACTCCGTTGGGAGAAACCTTCATTACCTCCACTGTTTATAAGTCTTGTTTGGTTCAAGTTGGTACCCACACATTACCTATCGATCTGATTTCATTAAAAATACTTGCATTTGACGTGATTCTAGGGATTGATTGGTTAACTACTCATTATGCAAAAATTGATTGTTTTCGTAAGGTTGTTAGCTTTCATATTCCTAATCGACCTATTATGCGAATTCAAGCAACCAAACCATTAAAATCAATCGCTGTCATCTCAAGCCATAAAACTATTCGTTTATTGAAAAACGGATGTCAAGCTTTCTTAGCTCATGTCACAGATCTAAACAAAAATACGTCAGTTTTGAATGATATTTCTATTGTTAATAAATTCCCTGACGTATTCCCTGAAGAACTTCCTGGCCTACCCCCAGAGCGTGAAATTGAATTTTGTATCGATCTTGAACCCGGTACAAAACCCATTTCCAAAGCCCCATATCGAATGGCTCCTATTGAACTTCAGGAGTTAAAGATCCAACTGCAGGAATTGTTAGACATTGGCTTTATTCGTCCTAGTACTTCTCCTTGGGGAGCTCCTGTTCTATTCGTGAAGAAGAAAGATGGAAGTATGCGACTTTGTATTGATTATCGGGAGTTGAATCATGTCACCATCAAAAACAGGTACCCATTGCCACGTATTGATGACCTGTTTGACCAGTTGCAAGGAGCACAATTCTTTTCAAAGATCGATCTTCGTTCTGGATATCATCAGCTGAAGGTTAGAACTGAGGATATTCCAAAGACGGCTTTTAGAACTCGGTACGGGCATTATGAATTCCTAGTCATGTCCTTTGGATTGACTAATGCTCCTGCTGCCTTCATGGATATGATGAACCGGGTATTCAAGGAATATTTGGATCACTTTGTGGTCGTCTTTATTGATGACATCCTTATTTATTCCAAAAGCCGTGAAGATCATGAGCAACACTTGAGGCTGGTACTCCAAAAGCTTCGTGAATACAAGCTTTATGCCAAGTTGAAGAAATGCGAGTTCTGGCTGGAGGAGGTAGCATTCCTTGGGCACGTAGTATCAAGTCGTGGAATATCGGTTGACCCGGCAAAGATTGAAGCTATTCAAAGCTGGGAGCAACCTAAATCAGTGACCGAGGTACGTAGCTTTCTTGGTTTAGCTGGTTATTATCGGAGATTCGTGGAAGGATTTTCTCGAATCGCTACTCCATTAACTCAGCTGACTCGGAAAGATACAAAGTTTGGTTGGAGCGAAAAATGTGAGTAGAGTTTTCAAGAACTCAAGAGGAGACTCATTTCAGCACCTGTTCTAACAATACCATCTGGCTCGGAGGGATTTGTCATCTACAGTGATGCTTCGAGCAAAGGGTTGGGATGCGTTCTCATGTAACATGGAAAAGTCATAGCCTATGCATCAAGACAACTCAAGGAATATGAGAGGAATTATCCTACTCATGATCTAGAGTTGGCAGCTGTTGTCTTTGCACTTAAAATTTGGAGGCATTACTTGTATGGGGAGAAAGTGGAGATCTTTACGGATCATAAAAGCCTCAAATATTTCTTCACTCAAAAGGAACTCAACATGCGACAACGACGTTGGCTTGAACTGTTGAAAGATTATGATCATACCATTCAATACCATCCTGGAAAAGCGAACGTGGTAGCTGACGCATTGAGTAGAAGATCATATGCGGGTACAAGTGCAATATTAACAACGCAAAGGCCCATTTTGTGTGACTTGCAAAGGATGGAGATAGAGTTGAAGACTCCAGGGACCCATGTGATGATGGCGAATATACGAGTAGAACCGACTTTAATCGATAAAGTTAAAGCTGCTCAAGCTACAGACCTGGAGCTGATGCGTATGAGGAAGAAAGTGCAAGAAGGTGTTATGCCGGAAGCAAGAATCGATGAAGAAGGAATACTTCGAGTCAACTCCAGACTTTGTGTTCCTAACAACCCTGATTTAAAGTATGAAATCATGATGGAGGCGCACAACACACCGTTTGCAATCCATCCTGGAAGTACCAAAATGTATCATGATCTTCGTTATACATTTTGGTGGAGCAATATGAAGAGAGAGATAGCGTTGTTTATCTCAAGGTGTCTAACTTGTCAACGAGTCAAAGCGGAGCATCAAGTACCAAAAGGTCCATTGCAACCACTTGAAATTCCAGAATGGAAGTGGGAGCACATTACCATGGATTTCGTTACCGGTCTTCCTAGGGTTTCTCAAGGTATTGATGCGATTTGGGTCATTGTTGATAGATTGACCAAGTCTGCTCATTTCTTACCGATACGAGAAACTTATACACTTGAACGTCTTGCTCGTATGTACATAAACGAGATTGTAAGACTGCATGGTATGCCAGTATCCATAATTTCTGATCGAGACCCAAGATTCACTTCACGATTTTGGGTTAGTTTACAAAAAGCTATGGGCACGGAGTTACGATTTAGTTCAGCATATCATCCTCAGACGGACGGACAATCAGAGAGGACTATTCAAACTCTTGAAGATCTATTAAGACTCTGTGTCTTTGACTTCAAGGGAAGTTGGGACAAGTTCTTACCATTGGTGGAGTTTTCCTACAACAACAGTTATCAAGCAAGTATTGGCATGGCTCCATTCGAAGCATTGTATGGAAGAAAATGTCGTTCTCCAGTATGCTGGGATGAGGTGGGCGAAGCAACGTTGTTGGGACCGGAGTTGGTACGTATGACTACAGAAAAGATTCAAACGATCCGACAACGTATAAAAACCTCACAAGATCGACAAAAGAGTTATGCTGATCTTCATCGAAAGGACGTGGAATTTGATGTAGGAGATCATGTGTTCTTACGTGTTGCTCCATGGAAAGGAGTTACGAGATTTGGAAAGAGAGGAAAGCTAAATCCTCGATTCATCGGTCCATTTTTAATCCTCGATCGAGTAGGAACTGTGGCTTATAGACTCGCTTTACCGCCAAGTATGTCTCGTGTTCATAACGTTTTACACATATCCATGTTACGCAAATATGTGGAAGACCCGAACCACATTATTGAGTTAGAACCGGACGAAATAGCGGAGGATTTGACGTATGAAGAAGTTCCTGTTCAAATCTTGGATAAGAAGGAACATATTCTACGCTCCAAGGTTATACCTCAAGTCAAAGTTTTGTGGAGAAACCACGATGTTGAGGAAATGACTTGGGAGTTAGAATCAGAAATGAAATCAAGGTATCCTTACCTCTTCGACATACCAGGTACGTACCCTAATTTTGAGGGCTAAATTTCATAAGAAGGGGAGGTTGTAAGACCCCAACTTTTATAAATAAAGATGAATTTTCTATAAATATCATTTTTGAATATTATGGAGTTAATTTGATATAATGTTATAGTTGTGGGTAATATTTATAAATTTTGCAAAGTAAGCAAGTTGTTATAAAATATTCGTTTGGTCGGAGAATATTCTTTTTGTCGGGGAATATTCGTACGACGGCACAATCATTGGTGGACCCCACAACGGAATTATTGTCGGATTGAGAAAACGACAGAATTATCTTTCTATAAAAATAACGGCTGAGGTGTTACCGTTAAAACCGTTAAAACTGTTGAACTACTCGGTAGTAAAAGTACAGTAATACGCGTGGTTGCATAGTAGCACACGGTATTGATTATTGATGCTTACGTGAGAAGTCACTCAGCTATACTCAATTATTGCTACAGTAATTGCTGCATCATATCTCTTAAATTATTGTCATAGTATCATCTGTATAATATGTTATATTATTAAATCAATAATTGAGACGTTGTGGTAAGTTTGGTTATTTTATGGGGGGCCATATGTCATCATCTAAGAGTCTCTTCGTCAATAGTAATTACCGTCGTCAATAGTAATTACCGTCGTCAATAGTATTTACCTTGGTCAATAGTAATTACCTTCGTCAATAGTATTTACCTTGGTCAATAGTAATTACCTTCGTCAATAGTATTTACCTTGGTCAATAGTAATTACTTTCGTCAATAGTAGTTGTCCCTTCAATATTACCAAGAGTCATTTGACCCTTCGTTAAGACCAAGAGTCATTTGACCCTTCGTTAAGACCAAGAGCCACCCTCAGTTTTTCTATAAATAGAGGCCTAGGGCTTCATTATTTTTCACGAATTCATTCAAGCTATAGAGAGAGAAAGTATAGAGAGAATAAGAGAGAGAGAATAAAAGTATTCTGCTACATCACTTTTCCAATATCCAGTTCTTTTAAGGTAGGGAATATTATTTCTTTTATATTCATGAAGAGAACTTCTGTTATTCCATTTGTTATTATTCTGTTGGAATAACCAGTATACGCGGTCTACCCTATACTTGGTGACATTCTTCTATTATTCTGTTGGAACATCCTGTCTGTGTGTTTTACACCGGACCTGGTTCCATTATTTATTATTCTGTCGGAATATCCTGTCTGTGTGTTTACGCCGGACCTGGTTCTATTATTTATTATTCTATTGGAATAACCTGTCTGTGCGGTCTATCGCATGCATGGTGATTTCTTTTGTTATTCCATTCTTTATTGTACTCAGTTGGTTAAGTTTTGACTTCTATACTCCATGAAATTTGTGGAATATCCTTGATAGTTGCGTTTCATCCAGTATTTTTTCAAGAAAATATTCTTCTAAGCATTCTTGAATTTTACTCCACAATGCAGTATCATGTTGACAATTTGGACGTTGTTAATTCCTGGATAAATTAATTCTTGAACTTGTTTTATTGAATTCTTATATCATTGTCATCATCCTCATGTTTATAAAATGTTGAAAGTCATCTGTGGCATGTAGTGCATAGATGAACTTGGTATGATTATGACCAGGGATTATTCGGTATAATCATGACCGTAATGTTACAAATGATGTGGTAAAAGTCCTCATTGGCCCGTAGTGCATTGATGGACAGTTGTTGGCATGATCATGACCATTAATGAATATACGAATATCCTTGGCCGTAGTGCAGGGGTGATTCGATGATGTGGATTATTTTATTAAGCTGAGTCCCAGCGATCACAGTGTTGAAAAACTTTTTCAATCATAAAAGATAGTAGCGTTTATTTTCTACTTGACTCTTTTAATGGATTGCTTGTTCCGCTACAGTTAAACTTGATGTCTATTATATTTTATCAGTTTAACATTGTTGAAGGCTAATGATAATTTATTCTGCATTATCTTAGTCATAATATTTCTTACTGGGCTAGTTGAGCTCACCCTTTCTTTCACTGTTCTCTTCAGGAAATGAGAACGTAGCTGGGGCAAGTCGGGGAACGGAGTGATGGTCCGAAGAATAGTATTAGTTAGTAGTCCTCACTATTCTATATAATGGTGTGTTAATAAATGTAATGAGGACTCCTTTTGAGTATGAATACTCTCTAGAAGATAATATTTGTATTCAAACTCACAGTTTATGTTTTGTCGTATTGTACACGACAGATGTATTATTAAGTTGTATTTGTATTCTGTACTATGTATCTGACGACTCAAGATGGGTGATGTATACCTAATTTTGGGGGCGTCACAGTTGGTATCAGAACTTAGGGATATGATCCCTGGCTAAGATGTGAGAATAGAACTAGGAGGGGAGAGACGGGGAATTCCTTCGCTAGTATGACATACCTAAGTTTATTTGCATGGTATTTAATTGGTCGGTCATAATATAAGGATAATATATGACATATCAATTAATTTTTATTTTGTGGCAGTATCTGAAAATGGCATCTGAGAACGTTGAGAATAGCAATGGAGCACAGACGACTGTTGATTCACCACATATCAATAATCAGGATAATGTGCATCAGGAAGGTGTCAATCTTCATGCAAACAACAACACTGACCAAATGATGAATGATCAAATGTTCAGAGGCTTTATGCAATTCATGCAACAACAGGTGAAAGCGGCTCCTGTCCACAACGTAGGTGGAAATACTGAAAACCTATTATAAATAATACCGATATCCAAATATTAGAATATTATCATCACAATATAATACTATTTTATATAATTATTGAATAACCTAAACACATAACACATAACCCTATCAATCCACAAACTACCTAAGGCTCGGTATCAAGTCAAACTATTTCAGTCTGAATTGAAACTAACACAATTTCGTCATCCCGACGACCTAATCGGACAATTCTCAAGCCTAATATCGCTAAGACTCAGTTTAAACTGGTTCACAAATATCTTAGATAAATTATTAGTCAAAATATTTTTCATAAGCCCATAATAATTTTCAAATAATTATTACAATGTATCATGATTTTTCAATCATTAATATCGTATTTATATGAATTAAATACCACTTAATTACATTACCATTAATATTTATTTAATATTAAATATTATTAAAAATTATAACATAATATTATAATATATTTATAATATATCAAAGTATTTTTAATACCTTAAAAATCCAATTTTTATGATTTTTAAACCTTTAAATCCATTATCCGATAATTGCCATTAATATTAAATATTAATGTTTTTCATGACAAAATACCAAAAGTTATATTTTATAACTTAAATTATTTTTATAACACTTAAATAATTTTTAAATCAATAATTCTATTTTTCCACAATTATTAACTAAATTAATTATCATTAATACTAATTAATTAATGAAATTCCTCACAAAATATTAAAAGTCGTTAAAAATAACTTAAAATATTTTCTTATACCATAATATAATTTTTCATGATTTTTTAAGTATTAAAATCATTTTTAACTAATTTATTTAATATTACATTTAAATAATTTAAATACACTTAATATTCCAAAAATATTAAATATTAATGAAATATATTTAAAATTATTAAAAACTAATTTTCAGGCTTTAAAATAATTTTTAGGAATTTTTAATAATTAAAAACTATTTTTCTCTATTTATTAAATAAAATAATTAATTTTGAAAAATAACTATCGCTAAAGGTGGCGTTAGTGACAAAACCGTGGCTATTGGTGTTTTTGGCCAAAACCCAGATCTTCATGTTAGTGACTAAGGTGCTATGTTTGACCATGTCTATATCATTGATCTTCATGTTTCTGGGTTATCTAAAGTGATAAATATGTAATATTTATGTCATACTACACAAACAAACTAATTCCATGGTCATATCAGATAGATATAAGCAATCAAAAAGTCTGACAAAGCTGTTCTTCATTTCTGGGTTTTTTAGAAAATGAAGAACATCTCATGGTTAGATCCTTAGATCTTGAGCTCTAAGTCTGCTTTGTGTGATTTATGAGTTCACACTTGTAGTTCTGATGTCAGAGTACAATAACATAACACTAAATCAACTTAAAAACATCACCAAAAGAAAATCTGGGTTGGTCAAAGTAGGTCAGAAAAACTGTTCTTGAACATTTCTGGGTTTTCCAGAAATGTTATTGAGCAGTTGGTCAACCTATGTTTGACCTTCACTAAAACTGATTCTGTTAAGTATCTGGGTGATCTAGAGGTATGGATATGTAGTATATATATATATATCAGTCTACAAGATCAAAACAATAAAATGCCCAAACTATCAAAGATCAATAAGATCCGAGACCATAAAAGTCTTGTTAGAGCCAACTTGGAAATCTGGGTTGCCCAAATTCCAGTTGGTCATGGTCGGTCAACCATGTTTGACTGCTCATAACTTGCAATCTACACATGATCTGGGCTTGATTCAAGTTCCAGATCAAAGCTTATAACATAGAACAGATCTATAACATAAAACACAACTAAAACCTAACACAAAAAAGATCTAGAGGCTCTGACATTCGGTTGTCAGGCCATATTTTTTAACTTTTCCAGATTTTTGAAAACTTGATTTTCATGCCTATAAATGTTATGGATCTATGATGTAACATCATAGATCACTAAATAACACCCTCAAGCACCAATCTAAACAACAACTAACAACATCTAACATAAGATCACTTGATTTCTAAAATTTAGGATTTTTATAACTTTTCTAGTTTTGATCTTAAATCTGACTTTTTGATTCTGATCCTTGGCAAGCTATGAAGTGTTCTTAGCTTTGTTTCTCACTCTCTCTCACTCTAGATTTCGAAAATTGTGGAGAGAGCGTCTTGGAGAAAATGAGAAGTAAAGTATGCATTTTCTCTCTCTTTAATCTATTTATTTTGATACAATGCAAATATGGCTGATGAAAGGGGCAAGATGGCTGGAGTTTTTGCACATGGGGTAGATAGAGTTGTTGAGCAACTAAAGTTTTTGGCAATATTTAGCAAAAAAAAAAGTTTCCTATTAAAGAATGCAACAAGGGCACTTTAGTGTTTTAGCCTCTAATTTTAATGGCACAATTATCTTTTGATCCAACCCTTAGGGTTGAACCCTTAGGGTTTGACCCTTAGGTTCTTAAAAATTAATTTTCTAGGATTTCCAATTTAGGTTTTCAAAATAGAAAATTAATATTTCTAAATTATAATTAGGATTCTCTAATTATACTAAGATTTCCTAATCATAATTCAAGCTTGCTAATTAGGATAAATATTTTCTAATTAAAATTGCTAATTTAGCAATTAGGTCCATAATTGTACATTAGGGTTTCTAACGGAACAATTAGGGTTATAAATTTTAAAATTAGGGTTTTCTAATTAATTCGTTAGGCTTTACCCTAATTAATCTTATAATCAATACACTTAAGTCTCTGAGATCCCAAGTTAGGATTTTCGTAATTCGAATTAGGGTTTTGGATTCCCAGAACGGAAATTAGGATTTCCATAACCGGCTATTAGGGTTTCTGGCTAATCATTAGCGTTTTCTAATTGAACGTTGACGCTCGAATATAATATTAGCGTTTGACACTGATACAATTTATCTGGTCAACCCTTGACCTTTTATCCACATACTGTACACATATATGACCATATACACAGAACATATACACTTATACCCTTAATCCTGAATAATTCACCACAAAAATTTTTAAATCCATAAAATTTCTTCCCTGAAATGTCAAATCTATTCACTTATTTTTTGTCTAGGTTTATTATTTAACCTTAATTCAATATTTTAAGATTTTAATAAATATCTAAATTCTCGGGTTGTCATATTCACCTGTTCTTCTAAAAATTTCATCCCCGAAATTTACCTTACACCTTATACCTTTCATACACAGCATCACATGTTACCCAAAACATCTCTCATAAGAGTTAAATTATTCAAATCATATTGAGGAGTTATATAGACTACGCAACTTTCATTTTCGAAAATGTTATATGAAAATTCATCCGCAAACCGTCATACTTACAGACACATAGGGTAATTAGCCCGATATGCTCAGTACTGGCCAAGTATTGCTGGTTGGAACAAGTTTTCCCCGTTCCTTCTATCATATCCGCCTTAGGCGCACAAAAAATTTCTTACCTCAGTCTTTATTGAAATCCCCACCAAAACAATTTGGTTCGAGAAAATTTTCAAAGAACGCTTAGAGTTTTCATAAACGTTGGTCTAGCCGAATTAACTAGCTTAGACTCGTATCAATAATTCAATTCAATCGAAATATTTAGGTATAACCAAACCCCGTTGGCAAATTAAATTTTAAAATTAGTTTGAAAATGACATCATGATGTTGTACTGTATTAACAACCCGTTTGAGGATGCCGTCATTGAGTGACTTTGTCATAACACATCATACAATAGTGGAATAACAATTTTAGATCAAATTCAACACTAAGTATTCCTGTATTTACAACTCCATCAACTTTTTATCATCTCTGCACCAGGTTACATGGTACATAAGTGATAAATAAAAAAATATTTTGATATTTCAAATCATTATCGTCTAGCCGAAACAAGTAGCATAGACTATACTTTAAACCGTTCAAAAAAAAAAAACCATTGCAATTCAGTTTTATCATCTCAACAGGTAACGATGTGTCGGTGGCCCGAAGTCCACACATACACAATGGTCACTAGAAGTTAAGAATAAAAATTCATTTCCAAAAGGCACATAGTGCGCATTTAGCTTGATGTCAAAAATTTCGAGTCTAGCATAGCTAGCAGATTTGGAAAACCTATGTCTCCACTAATAATTCATTGTCTAATATTGCTATCTATTCCTATTATCCTCAATATTCTATTCACACATAGTTCTACCCAGTTCGTCAAACTTACCACACTTATGAGTTCAGGAACTTGCCACAATCATATGAGTTTAAGAACTTGCCCTAGTCAGACCTTTGGCGTCCATTCGCAGAGGGGTTTGTAAAATATTTCATATAATTATGAGTCACGAACGTACCATAAGTATGAGTTTTTTGAACTCGCACTTAACCTTATATTCTTTACCTATACCTTATCTATCTATTATACACATGAGAAAAGAATTACCTTCTCAACACGCATATAGCAAATAGCGCGACACAAACATTTAATAATCCCCACTTAATCCTAACTCCCTTCTCAATACGAATTTCATTCAACTCGTATTCATAATCCTTTCCTGAATCTGTACTAATTCATAGTACAACTGACACACAGGAATCCTGCTGTAAACTTTCCAATCATTAGATTGATTCTTTTCCCTGCTATCACCTTATCAGATCACGGGGTGATCTCATCGTATATATTACGATTTATTTCTATACCTTGATCGTTTTGTTTTACGATCTCCTATCACTGTACTTTTAGTCTTTTAGACTCTATCTATTCATCACCACTGTTCACCTTTATTATCAGAGTTTGGGAACTCTGTATCTTTATAATTCGCCGAGATTCGTCTTTGAATCTTACCGACACACTAACGTTATTTGAGTTAGTACTTATCCTAATCACTGCGGTTATTAGTCTCAGGTAACCCTACCTAAGGTTCATAACCTACAGCTTTGATTGTGACGCCCCCAAATCCAGGTATCTTCCAACCCGACAGATGGTGCTACACGGTACTACCGTTCACACAAACATTCAATTGAAATGCCTCAAAAGAACGAATATGTCTTATATATATTCCAAAATAATATTACCATTCCCCAGGTTCTTTATAACCGCTACATTTGTTCTTGTCATAATATCAAATATTATCATTACAAACCTATACACATAGGTAATCTACGGGTTCGCCTTAGCCTTCCCTTTTATCCTTGCCGGATCCTTTGGTCCGTTCGGTCTTAGCTGCATTCATATGGTTCAAGCAAGAGTGAGCCTAACAAGCTCAGCAAGTACAACAATTTCATTTAAACGACATACTTGAAACATAGGAACCGTATATCTTCAATAGCTGAACAATAGCTATGAAGTACTATCGATAATTCAAAATAGCACTTTTTTTCCTTTAAAACGTTTTACAATGATAATATTCAGTAAAACATCAATTCTGGTCCAAGACCATGAGCATTTCATTCTTTATTTAAAAAGGACAACCCGGCACTAAGTCCATAAGTCCGGCATATCTTACGAGTACATCTAGGTGATCAGCCTATAGTACTCTATGTTGATCAACACTGTATCCTTTAAGCGTATGTACGTTGAAGTTTTGGCAACCTCGCGTTCCCATCGAATAATCGATGTGAAATACATTTGTTTATTCATACTCAGGCTTACCTTGAATCCGTACTAAACAATTGGCGTAGGATAGCATTATCAATTCTATATTGAAAGACTTGTGAATAAATCAATCAATTCTTCAAGATTAGTCTAGCCGAGTTAAAACCATTCATGCATCTCATAACATGAATCATTGAAAACCTAGCTAACACGAAGGTTAGACAAGCGATAAGAAAAAAAACTTGCCTTCAGCGTCTGCTATAGTAAAAATTTCTTTCCCTTTGAGTCTTTATAGTCTCTACAACACATAACCACATAACATACCATATTAGGTCATGAATGAACATACATGGTTCCTAATGAATCTTACCCTTCTTCTCAATTTAATCTTGCATTAGATTTGTTATTATTGGTTCCGGCTTGCCGTTTACATCGTTCTTACCAACTTCTTTCTCTTCTATATCTTAAGTGGATTTACTTCATTAATACCACTCATTTCGAGTTAATCATCCATCCTCACGCCTTACTATCATTCTTACGTTAATAATTGAAATTCGATTGTCATTGGTTAAGTACACTCATTGCATACCGTTCCCGTTCACGTAATATTCAACAACTTTTAGTTATAACTCTCAATGTTATTGTTATCATCGAAGATACTACTTTAAGTTAATTAACTTATCATCAATTAACAATCTTTCATTTCGTATACTTAATCATACTTATTTCTTTAATAAAACTCGTTTCGAGTATTTATCTGCCCTTACGGCTTATTATCGTTCGTCGTTTTATTATTAATAACTTACGTTCAATTAATCTTTCCTTCAACCTTTAGTGACATACATAAGGTTTATAACATCCTTAATGATGTTACATTACACTTTAGTTCATTACTAATCAATTAATGTTCTTGCTTCACTTATAAACTTTCCTTACTATGAAATCCTTAAGGCTAAGGCTGGCGCTGCGGCGCCAGCTTCCTCTTGTTATGCCGCGCTGCGGCGCCACACTTAAGAGGCTACAGACCGGACCCGGCGCTGCGACGCGAGTCTTAGCATTGCAGGCCGTGCTGCGGCGCCAACTAACAGTGCGCATGGTTTCGGCCTCGCGCTGCGGCGCGGGTCTTTCTTCTTTGAGTCGCGCTGCGGCGCGGACTCTGTGCCTTAGAAAAATTTTACAGATTTTCTACTTAGTAAAATTCCCGAGCTCGTAACTTCTTTGTTATAAGTCTGATTGACTAGTTCAAAAGCCTACGATTCACAAATTACATGTTCTACGTGTTCATGCAAGAATTTTACAATTTCGAATCCGTTAACTCAAAATTCACTTTTTAGTTCATTTTAACGAAAATGATAAACGTTCGTGAACGTTCATCGCTCGTTTCTTCGTTCTAAGTAGGAATTCAATCATTCTCGAGTCCGCAACTCTATAATGCCAAATAAGACTTAACTCCATTGAAAACCAATGTTTCCAAGCTCAATATCAAAATCTGACTTCCATTATGAGAATTTCACGAATTCGACGATTATCGTCCAAACTCGTGAATTCTGCCAAAACTTCGTTACTTAAGATTTGCTCTTCGTTTCAAATGGATTCATTCCTCCACATGGCGAGAGCCCAAAGAAAAACGGGAAAAACGAAAGAATAGAAGAAGCCTAAGAGTAGTCCTAAGCGGTCTTCAAAACCGGTTAAAGGACCCGTATTGGGGAAGCGACTCTGGGTCAGACGATGATGAGGTACTACCAAAGCTGCCAGAAAGGGTTACTACACCTCTGACTAAGGTCCAGGTGTCAAATGTCGAAAACCTAAAGACATTTGTCGTTAAGCCAAGAAATAAGGGAAAAAGGGGATTATTTATTACAAAAGCTCCCCACAACCCCTTTCACATGATGACATTAATATTGAAGAGGAACATGTCACTTCCAGCCAGACAAGCTATAATGGGTTTTTACGACCCAAGGATAAAGCACATCATGGAACGAGAAGGAAGTAAGGCATTGGAATTAGGAAATAACATTTATTCCAAGATAGCGGTAGCAAGTCTTCTGTGGAGGCTAGGAGTAGCAATAGGAGAAGGAAAGGCTAGAAGAGCCCTTTCTATTGTAGTGGAAACCATGCCTTTCCCACTTTATTCGAAAGCGCCCCTGTCCTCTCTTCCTTCTTGCTTTCTTACGACAACTACCTATTGTATATATCATAACATCCTGCAAGAACAACGTTCTCTAGAATCGTCCCTTACTCCATTTCTTTCTGTTAAAGGAAAGCCCATGCCTTGACTTGCTTCACGCTGTACTTACTGCTTGCTTACATGCTTACTTGGAACTGAACTCTCATGATTTCTCATAAATAAATAAAAGAGCGAGATGTGCCTCCATGAAGGCGTTCTCTTCAGAGAACCCCTCAAGGAATGGTTGACCTAGGCTAAAAGAAGCGCTACTTTCTTCTCAGCTCGCTTAGGGCTTGGAAGATTCTTCGCTAGCGAATCAATCGTACGTAGTAGTTTTTTTCGTTCTATCTATTCGAGATTGGCTTGGTGTTCCGTGTACCTTTAAGTTTAAATTTCAGAGTAAGCGAGCTTCTCGTTAGTGAGCCTTTCGGGGCTTTGGCTTGTCACATTAGTATGAAATCTTTTCTCTTTTAAAGCGCCCTCTCTTTCAAAAGAAAAGGAAATCCATTTTCGACCTATACTATAAATCGATTGAACCAGGGGCTGGGCTCATGTTGTGTTAAGATGTTAGTAATAAGTTCTTACTTATTCCTCATGAGTTTATAACTTATAAAAATATAACTACTTATGTTTTCATTTCTCATGACTTATGATAGTTCATGACTTCTAACCATTATTCTTGCTTTATTTTATCATACTAACTTCATTAATGTAAAATATGTTACAAGTTCCTACAATTCTTCCTTGGTTCATAACTTCATTTATTGGTTATCTTACAACATGACTTAATTACGGCTTAAGTCTTTTGATTAATCATTTTAATCACTTCCTAGCATACTAGTTCTACGACTACTCACTTCTCTATCAATTAAACAGATGAAGAATCATGGTTTAGAATTGTTTACCCTTGAATATCACTTGGTTAATCTTTAATCTTCTTCTTGCTTCTTGAACTATGAAATACTAGCTTTCTAGCTTTTTCTCTCAAGCCAATAAGCACCTTATAAGTTGGATGAAATGAAACAACCAACAAATGAAAATCCTAAGCTTGCTATTTATAGGAATCTCAAAGTGAGGGTAGTTTAGACATTAAACCAATCCCACCTCCTTACTATTCATTACTTCCTAATTAAGTTAACTTGATCACCACATATACTTGGCCAGTAAGTTTACTTGTTAATCACCTAGCTTATCCTTTTGCTTGCTCATCACTTTAATTACTTGGCCATCACAACACTTAGCCCTTAAGTTACTTTACTTGGCCACCACAACACTTAGTCGTTAAGCTACTTTACTTGGCCACCACTTTGGGTCATCCATGGGTTACTCCCATGGGTTTAAACCATCCCATAACCCATTGGTTCTTACTTTGGGCCTTTAGCTTAATTAATTTAACTTATACATTGGGCTTGTAATTAAACAAACATTGGGCTTGTTTATTAATTCCATTTGGATATTACAATTTCCTACACAATCCTACAAATTCAATACATTTGGCTTAAAGCCTCAAAACGTATAATTTACGTATTAATCTTGTATTCCATCTCGCATACATATTTATCATTTACGATATACCATCATTCGTACATACTCGTATAATACCTCGTATCATACTCGTATTCATTACCTCATACACTACCTACGTTAATGCGATCATCGTTTTATTCATTATACACATTTAAATTCCTTCTCGGAAATCATGTTCCCTAATCATTAGGTTTTAAGTCCGCAGGCAAAAAACTGTGTTTGTCATAACTAAAATATTATTGGATATTTCATCTCACCTCGATATTCTATCGTTACGTATTTCTCGAAAGTTCAAAAATAATTCCCGAGCAGATATGCGTGAATAGTGTTTTTCAGAGAATTTCTCGGAAAGCTTTTATTTTCATCTTGGAAATTCAAACACTTTAATTCTATCATGTTACCAAAATACTACGACGTTCCGACATGTTTACGTCATAGAACGACCTTTAATTAGCTTACTCCCATAAATAATCAATTAAATTCATTTAATCCACATAATCAAATAAAAATTTAATTCTCAAAAATCCATTTTTTCTAGGGCATTACACTCTTCCCCCCTTATAAGGATTCTGTCCCCAGAATCTCGTTAATAATGCATACACCATTAAGGAAATTTTTTTCTTTATTTTAATCTCGAGTCCCCACGTTGCTTCTTCGGCATTGTGGTTCCTCACATTCACCTTCACCGAAGGTATTATCTTAATTTACATGACTTGTCACTTCCTATCAATAATCTGAGTTGGAAGTTAAACACTTACTAACATATTACACTATCTTCCTTTTATTAATTCTTCTTTTAACTTTAAAATTATTTGGAACTCAAATTCCTCCTCCAAAACATGATTATACTTGATCCTCTATTCATCCTGCATCCTCTTCTTCATTCGCTTGTACACCTCGTTACTTAGTTGTATTTACTTAACTCGTTCCATTTTCGTGGATTGAGTCTACATTGCGAATAACATTTCTACTACTTCATTCCGTAATTTAACTTCTAACTCCGTTCTCGCCATCTCCGTTATTAACTCATTCTGAGTCACTAACATTGATAGCTTTTCCCTACCCTTCCTACTTAATGCGTCAGCTTCTACGTTAATTTCCCCTGAATGATATAACATATCACTGTCGTAATCTCTTATCCATTCTAATTACCTTCTCTACCTCATATTCAACTCCTTCTATGTGAAGATATATTTCAGACTCTTATAGTCTGTATATATCTCACATTTTTTCCCGTATAAATACTATCTTCAGATTTTTTAACTCTAAAACTACCGCTACCAATTCTAGATCATAAGTAGGATAAACCTTCTCATAATCTTTTAACTGGCGTAATGCATACACAATGACCTTGCCATGCTACATGAGCACGCAATCTCGTCATCTAAGCGAAGCATTGAGATACACTACAAAATTCCTCGTATCATCTAATACAGATAATACATGTGCTTAATTAACCTTCTTTTTTTAGTTCTTAAAAACTATATATATATATATATATATATATATATATATATTATTTTTTTTTTCTCACTTCTCATTCCCAACGTACTTATCAATTTGCCACCGACTTGCTCGGTGTAATACCCGAGAATTTCCGCGTATTATTAATAGGAGTGAATATTTATTTGAATATGAACAACGATTTCGTGTTATGAAATGAAATAACTCAATTATATTAAATGACTGAATAATTGAGGATATGCGGAGTTTTGCGATGAACTCATTGAAGCCTTGTGTAATGCCCCCAAATCCAGGTATTTGAAACCCGAACTCGGTGCTTCACGATACCATTTCTATGAGCGGAATAATACTAATAATAATAACAGTAATATAATTATTAAACTTAATTTACATGATTATCAGAGTCTAGCTCCCAAGTACATAACCTTTAATACATTCTTTACATAACATGATAGATAATATATATCATTGTCTTAATAATATCAAACTATTACATAAGATAACATTGCATTCATTCAGCAACCTTTCCTTTTCCCTTGTTCTTAGCAGAGCCCTTTGGTTGTTCACACTTAGCTGAAAACATTTAAATTAAGCAAGGATGAGCATTTGAGTGCCCAGCAAGTAATAACAATTATAAATATTAGTTGAAAGGATTAAATGTTTTCTAAGTACTACCCTTCTACAACAAATCAATAGTTGTGAAGTAATCTGAACCAATAACAATAACATAACAACTCTCTATCAAAATTTTGAAACTACGTAATGACTATAAATAGGGTTAAGGTGACATACTATGAACATTATTTTCAATTTTCGAATAGGTTTAGCAGAACTTCATCCTCAAACCTAGATCATGATACACTACTAACAACATATTTTAACACTTAATCATAACATCTAACATCAGATCAATGGTCAGATTTTCAAGTTAGGGTATATTCCTTCTATGAACGATTTTGATTTTTAGGTCACTGATTTGGTTATGCTTATTAGTGGGGCTGTTTTTGGTGATTGAAAAATTTATGAAATTCGTGGGTTAGAGAGAGAGAAGCTCAAGGATGAGAGTTGGACAAAAATAAGTGAGCAAATGATTTTTCTCTCTCTCCAATTCTATATATATAAGTCTTGGATGGTATGGCTGATAATGGACTGATATATATGTAAAATTCAGTCATATTGAGAGTCAAAGGTGGTTCACCAACTAAAGTATTTTCCAATTTTGCAAGTTAGCTACAATAATGCTGTAAGACCCCAACTTATTAATGAATAAAATCAAATTTTCTCTAAATATTATTGTGAATAATAAGGTGTTAATTTGATATAATGCTTTGGTTATGGGTGAAATGTGAAAATTTTGCAAAATAAGCAAGTGGTTATAAAATATTCATTTGTTGTCGGAGAATATTCGTTTGGTCGTGGAATATTCTTTCTGTCGGGGAATATTCGTACGACGGCGCAGCCTTGTGTGGGCCCCATAATAGAAAGCAATTGGATGAATAAAACGATAAGTATAAGTTGTTTATAAATAACGGCGTAGTTTTTTACCGTTAATACTATTGGAATACCCGGTGGTTAAAATACAGTAGCACACGGTATTGCACCAATTATTGATTCTTACGTAAGAAGGCACTACTCAATAATTGTTACAGTAGTTACTGTTCAATATTTTATTTTATTGATTCAATAATTGTTGCGTTGATATTTTATATTATTGTTGTTTCAATAATTGTTGCTGCACAGTATTTTCCATTATCAGATCAATAATTCATATTATTTGAATAATATTATTAGATAGTATTATTGACAATGTCTAGAAAGTTCTATCTAAGGAGAGGTTTGGTCATCTAATTGCGCGCCAGTAAGGAGAAATCCCTATTGGAAAGCCCCCTCTTTTCTGAGAACGACCTGGTTGTCATAATTGTGATTCTGTAATATTATTTGTGAATAATTAATTATTGATTTATATGATAAGAAAATATTTATTTTATGTAGATATAATTGATGGATATATTTATTTTATGTGAAGGAATTAATGTTGAGGTGTTTTTGTCGGAATGGAGATATTAAAAATTAAATCACTGTTCTTGAGATATATTGCGTGAGTTATAATTTTTAATTTGACCGTTGGATTGTTGTGATTTTTGGATATGTTATACATATATAAGTTGAGTATATGTCCACAAATTTTGAACCGTTAAAAATGAACGTATAATTTGTTATGAATTTTAAGAGGTGAATGATTCGAAAATTAGGTTTATAAATGATTTTGGTAGAAAATTCTAAAATTGAGTGGGCCCCACTTTTGGTTGGTGAGAAATGTGCTGGAATTTTTATTCAAATGTGGTGGGTGGGAATAGTAGCAGGTAAAGCCATCAGGTTGCAGGTCAAGTCTGCTTCGGCGTGCTAACATTTTTCTATAAATAGAGGGCTAAGTTAGAATTGAATATCACACCAGAATTCATTAGTTTTCTCTCATTTTCTCTCTGTATTATCGAGCGTATTTTGTGAGTATTTAGATACTTTGTGAGTTTTTATTTATCAGTGCAAGTTTCTTTCAGCCTTATATATTCCGAACAGAAGTACTGTTATCTTGAGGTAAGGGATGTTATTTTATTCTTAAATGATATTATTTTCTTCAATATCATTATGCCGAAATATTGGTATGAACTTTTTATCGAATTTGAAACTTTTTGTGTCGGAGTTACTATTCACGTATACGGTACTATTCACGTATACGGGCACTATTCACGAAAACGGCACTATTCACCGAAAAATAAAATTTTTCCTTTTTGTCCAAGATGTTTACTATCTTTGATTGTATTCATATTTTGATTTATTTTTAAATTCTACTTCACAATTGGTTGTTATGGAGTATTATTGCACTTGGATAAACTGTAATATTAATCCCTAATATTTGTCCTTCTGTCTCACTGGGTTCGTTTTCTTTAAAATATTTTTCATCATCCTCAGTTCTAAATGATGATATTACTGAATATCTTTGGCCTATAGTGCAAAGATGAATGGATGGATGAGCTAGGCCAAACAAATAATTGCTCAGTCCTGATTTGAACTGGGAGCCGCGCGGTCGCGCGTCTCCTTAGTAAAAATCAGGCGCGGTCGTGCCATTCTGCAGAGTTGGAAAGTGACTTCTGTGATTTCTAAAGTATGTAGCATGCTAGTGTAACTTCGTTATGTTTATTTCTGTTCATGATACACTGATAAAGGTAGCTTTGCATGTTAACACCTATCTTAGCTTGAATTGACAAAGTGTTTTAAAATGATGAAGTCTAACGATAGATCCGAGCTACGTAATAGCATATGTATAAGGTTTCTTGATTGAGTCGTGTGTGTATATTTGGACTATATTTATCAAGATTGTTTATCGAATATGTTTAACAAATGAATATCCGATACGCGTATCACATTATGTTAGGATTTGAAAGAATATTGTTAAGCGATACTTTGGTAAACTGCACTTGAGGCAAGTATCCGAACCATACTCTTATTGTGCAAGTATAATTGCATTCTTTATTCGACGAATACCGTAAGCTTATCTCTTTGAATGCAAGCTATATTACTTTTCCGTTCAAATGAGCTAATACGCTTAAACCCTTGTGAAAGATATTATTTATGTTGAACTTTGTAATGTTCTTGAATATTGTGAAAGAGTCGATGCCATTTGATTCGGCTAGACTATATGCATGCTTATAAAAGCTGTCCAAACCAATTGATTGGTGCGAAAATCTTGAAAACTGAGTTGGACAACCCTTTTGGTAAGGGGAGTATTTGTCATTGGAAATCCCAACACATGAATGAATATTATTGTGGTGTTATGTATAACGTAAAGTATTGTAGACTGATCATCTATAGTACTTGATATTTTTGGGGTTATCAATTTAATATTGGTAACTCTAGTGGAAGTTCAATAGTCCTTAGTGACTACTCAGTATAAATTGTTTATTCAGTTGGATACATTGATAGTCGTTGAATTCATATATCTCTATTAATTTATATTGAATTATCGCTCTTATTACAAGAATTATTGATATTTACTCATGATATTATCTTGAAACTTTGAACTATCCTAGAAATGACACTTCGATATTTCAAACCTTGTGATATTATGTCCTACACCCTTGTTGCATAGTACTTGCTCGGCAATTTGTGCTCATCCTTGCTTCTTTAAAACCTTTCAGTTAAGGAAGAACAGAGAGGTGTCTCTAGATCAGACAAGGGCAAGGGCAAGCCTACCAACTAGCTTGTCCCTTTTATGTTTAAGATTATCATGTTGTATTAAGACTATGTTTGAACTTAAGTATGATTATGTAATAGGTCTTTATTCGATACCATTATGTAATCTATTATGTACCGTAGGTTGAGAGACTTGGGAGAATAATTATAATAAATCATTGTATATTATTCTAAATTAGATTTTTCTGTTGTGGATGTATGATTTTAATTATTGTGGTAATACTTTGAGCACGTGATGAACCGAATTTGAGTGACCAAGTGGAGGTCCGAATTTGGGGGCGTCACCGGTTGGTATCAGAGCTATAGTTATAAACTTTAGGAGCGAGAGTCCTTAGATTATAACTTAGGAAAACTTAGATGTTAGGAAGGGATAAAACGTATGAATAGTTTTCCTTGAGAGACTTAGTGTGTTATGAAATGTAACTTCATTTTATACAATGAATTTATGTTATTTAACATTTTGATGGAGTTGTTGTTTGTCTTATCTTATGTTGGTGATTGTAGGATGACTGACAAGGGAGGACCTAGCCGAGTAGTAGAGGAGGAGCCGCGTGATATCCACGTAGTCTATGAGGCACCCTTGATAGCGGAGCCTATATCGGTAGTTGTCCCTATTGACGATGATGAGGAGGAGGAGATAGAGCCTCCACCTGAGGAATCTGATCAGGAGGAGGAGCCTATAGAGGAGGAGGAACCCGTGGAGGAGGAACCCGAGCCCATGGAGGACTCCGACAGGACTACTTTCGAGGATTGGATGTTAGGAGAATATAAAGAACAGATTTTGGAATTAGGATGTCGAGGAGCTAGAAATTGAGACTCTTGAGAGGCAAACTAGTGATGCAGGAGATGGAGGTGGAAATTGCTCACCGTAAGGAGGCAGGGATCCATATGGGGGCCTTGTTTCACCGATCGGTGGCGAGGAACGTTGAGTTGGCAGGAAAGCTAGAAGAAATGGAACATAGGATTTTGAGTGAGAGGACAGAGAAGGAGGCTCTCCGAACTCAGTTAGAGATGGAGGTGCGGATTCACTTCAAGGAGAAGTGGAAGGATTCCAATGATAGGGTGAATGATCTAGAGGATGAGGTGCGGTGCAAGAGGAGGAAGATGAACAAGATGGGCTATGCTCTACGCACGGCCATGGAGAGATTGATCGATGGGGTAAATCACTACCCAGCTGAGCAAGGACAGAGGCATACCATAAGTCGGGATATGGTGGCACACATTAAGCAGAAGGAGTATCAGAGCGCCGTGGAGCGTGGGATGTTAGATTGAGTCTAGAGGGAAAAACTCAGTAGTGTAGTAGTTTATTTATGTGTTGTTAATATGTTGTTGTAATCTCAATCTTTTGTGTAAGATGTGAGATGGTAGTAACCCCAACTTTTAAAATGTTAGAGGGGTAGTAAGCTAGTGTTGTCTCCGTCTTTTGTGATATTAGGGGATATGTGTTATCATTTATAGCAGTATGCTAGAAAAGAACGTGTATTGTAACCATTTGGTATATGAATATAAATGATCTTATTTCAGAAACGTGTTATAAACCTTTAGTTCCTTTCAATTGAGAAATGTATAAGTGTTGTAATTAGATAATTAAATGAAAATTTTGTGATGCAGAAAATGCCCCCCAGACGTAGAATAACTGTCCAAGAAGAGTCAGTTAATGATGAGAGAGGACCTGTAGACCCGATACAGCGACTGGTAGATTTATTGGGAGAAGCTCTGAGGGGAAAAAACATACCCGTACCACCCGTTCCCTAAGCTATCCCAGTAACAACCTTCAAGGATTTTAAGAGTGTAGGACCCCCAGAGTTCACAGAAACTACTGACCCGATAGTTGCGCAAACCTGGATCAAGGAGATCGAGAAGGCCTTCACTATAGCACGCGTGGGTGAAGACCAGAAGACATTATTTGCCACATAATGTGATGAGGGGTGAAGCAAACTATTGGTGGCAAACTAATCAGCAGAGAGCGGGAGAAGGAACGATAACTTGGGAGAGGTTTACGACACTGTTTTTCGATAATTATTTTCCAAAAAGTATGAAGAGTAGGATGGAAGTGAAGTTCCTAGAGTAAAAACAAGGAGATATGACGGTGGCGCAATACACTGCTAAGTTTAATGAACTAGCGCGATTTGTAGAGCACCAAGTTGTGGATAAGGAGAGGAAGGCGAGACGTTTTGAGTAAGGGTTGAAGTCGTGGTTGTATAATAAGGTATCGATCTTCCAGATTGATTCCTTTACAACATTGTTGGAGAAGGTACTCATTGCGGAAGGTGGCAGTGAGGCCTTAAGTCTATATCATAAGGAGAAGAAGAATAAGAACGCTGGTAGTGAGCATCGTGGAGGGAGCAGCAGTGGAGGAAGTAACTCCGGAAAGAGGAAATGGGAAAACAATAACAACAGAAACAATAACTAAGGTGGGAGTGGGAAAACTTTAAGAAAAGGACCAAAGCTTGCAACAAATGTGGAGGAAGTCGTCAGGGAGAGTGTTGGAAGAGAAAGAACACCTGCTATAATTGCGGCTAGTAGACCTGGCAAAAGTGGCTCAGGCCCGCGGGCCGGTCCTGCCCGCCCGTAAAAAATTGGGCTACTGGCTTTATTTTTTCCGCCCACTAAAAGCTGGGCCTTTTTGAACCGGCCCAATTTTAGCCTAGCCCAATGACAGCCCGCCCGTGGGTGCTCGGCCCGCCCGGTCATTTGAAAAAAACCTATCTATATCTTTATCTTATCTGGCTATTAACTTAGAGGACGGCAGTGGCTATTTTTTTTTCCTAGATCTAGATCTGAAAATTGAGACTGAGAGTGTCTGAGACTTTGAGTCTTGAGAGCAAAGAGTCTAAGAGAGTTCGATAGTTCGATTGTGAAGACTGAAGACGACGACGACTGTGAAGCACTGAAGCTTCTTATCTTCGTCCCGAATCCACACCGAGTCGCCGACTGTGAACTGTGAAGCTTCTTCTTCTTCTCTTCAATAGTTAGATACTTCGATCGATCGACCTCGACGACTGAGAAGGTTTGATTTTTTCTTTTATATGATTTTTCATTTTTTCTGGTCATTATATAATATATCTCAGTGACTCAGTGTAATTTTTTCCTTTATATTTTTTCATGTTCGAGTTAGGTACGTATATATATTACATATATGGAAAATCTGAACACTGAACCAACTTCTATTATTTGACTCAGTATAATTTTTTCCTTTGTAGGTTTAGCATAAATCCAAAAATTTTGTCCTACTTTTCACTTGCAGAAAATGAGAAACCTAAAAATCAAGATTGTGAAATTCTACCAGATAAGAATTTAGTATTTATATACTAACATATGTTTTGTTCCCAATTTAGTATTTATATACTACATATGTTTTATGGAAGAAAAATGAACATACACTGGGTTTCAATTGATTTGTTCCCATTTCTTGACTCCTCTTAGTGGTCGAGTGATTTGAAATTGATGAACATTTTCACTCTATTCTGATTCTAATTATGATGAACATTTTCACTCTATTCTAATTTTATTCTGATTGTATAATCCTTTATATATTTTGTTTGTAGAGTTCATATGGATCGTGTAACAATTGATTTGATTGATGGGGGAGTTGAAAAAGCTCGGACAATTTGACACAAGTCACACAACCAATTGACAGTTCGAAGAGAAAACAAAGGGAAGAAAGTTCAATTTGGAATCAATATGAAAAAAAGATAGATCCTTCAACCAAAAAGTTAAGAGCATATTGTAAAACATGCACAAAAAGTTATGCTATTGGAGATGGTGGTAGTTCTCATGGGACTAGAAATTTGCATGCACATGAAAAGTCATGTCCCGGTTTAGTTAACCAAAATGTGACTCAAATGCATCTAAATCATGAAGGAAAAATGCTTAATAGAAAATTTAGTCAGCTCATTTATAGGGATAAAATGGCTGAAGCAATCATGATGCATAACTATCCATTCTTGATTGTTGAACATGAAGGATTACGAAGAGTGCATAACTATTTGAATTTGGATGTGAAATCGTATACTAGAAATACTGCCAAAGCGGATTGTATTATAATTTATAAGCTTGAGAAAGCAAAATTGAAACGTGCGTTTGAGAACATCCGAGGCAGAATTTGTCTCACTTCTGATTTGTGGTCGTCCGGTACTAGTGAGGGTTATATTTGTTTAACCGCTCACTTTATTGATCATGATTGTGTGTTGCACAGTAGGATTATAAATTTCTGTCATTTCCCCCCACCACATACTGGTACTCTTTTATCAGAAAAAATCTTTGAGTTTTTGAAGCATTGGGGAATTGAAAAAAAAAAGATCTTTTCTATCACTTTAGATAATGCAACAAATAACTACAACATGCAAAATTTCTTAAAGGCTCATTTGAGAGGAAACTTGCTTTGCAATGGTAGTTTTTTCCATGTTCGGTGATCTGCTCACATATTAAATCTCATTGTTCAAGATGGTTTGAAAATTGCAAGTGAACCTTTACGCAAAATTAGAGAGAGTGTCAAATATATTAAGGGATCTGAAAGTAGATTATTAAAGTTTGTTACATGTTGTGAACAATTGTGTCAGTAGAATCGGGTTTGCGTTTGGATTGTGTGACTAGATGGAATTCTACATGGGAGATGCTTGATAGTGTTCTGAAATTTAAAGATGTATTCTTTCAATATGCCATAGTTGAATCATCTTTACACAACTTGTCCATCAAATGATGAGTGGGAAATAGCATAAGCTATCACTACATTTTTGAAACCATTTTGGAAAATTACAGAACTTTTTTCGGGCACGAGTTATCCAACAGCAAATCTGTATTTCTTACATGTTTTGAGGATAAAAGAACTTTTGATGTTTAATAAGTCTTGTGAGATTGAGGTAATTAGAAACATGGCAAATGAGATGTTGCCAAAGTTTGACAAATATTGGAACGACTATGTTGTTATCTTGTCCATAGCTACTATTCTTGACCCAAGGTATAAGGTGCAATTTGTCAAATTTAAATTGAAAAAATTTGAGATGGATGAGTATGTTATAAATAGAAAAGTGGAGAAAATTGTGGATGCTATGAAATCTTTGTTCAAGGAATATGCAATGGAGTTGTCTAAAGATGGTTCACAACAACCACAAGTAAGGACTTCAACTATTGCTACCACTAACATGGGCGAAAATAGTGATGATGAGTTTGATGTAAGTAAAGTTTTCATGTATTATAAATTTTTTACTTTTTTGCATATTTATCTATATTGCATATTTATGTTGATGAACTTTTGATGTTTAAAATTTTAAATAGGAGTTTGTGAGGGAAGTGCAAGGTACTACATCAACAAGAACAGAATTGGAGCAATACTTAGAGGAGAAAATCGTCACTAACAAATCTTCTTTTAATATTCTCGAAGAATGGAAAAAACTTTCTGAGAGGTACCCAATCCTTATTTTTTATTCTAGTTTTATACCTTTATTTTATACATGACTAATGACTATATAGTATTTTGAAATATTGCGTTATTATAGATATCCAATACTAGCGAATATGTCATATGATATCTTATCAATTCCAATTACAACGGTTGCTTCGGAGTCGACCTTTAGCATTGGAGCAAAAGTTCTCACAAAATATCGTAGTTCGCTTCTACCGGATAATGCACAAGCATTAATTTGTGGACGTAATTGGATTTGTGGATATGAAATACAAGGTTTGTTCTAGTTGTAAATATTGTTACTTTAATTGAGCAATATTAGTTTGATTTTGGGTATTGAATTTGAACTATTGATATTTTAAATTGCCATTTTTAATGTAGATGATGGGCTAACGGACGACCAACTTTTGGTACCACTAGTTGCAAATCAAGAGTCAAAGGGTTCTAACATGGGCGAAATTATAAGGAGTGACTAGACATTACTCACTAGTAAGTATTTTATTTTTTATGGACTATTTCTTTGATTTTTTAAGTACTAAGAAAAGGTAATCTTGTGTTTGCCATGCTTGTACTGTTTTTAACTTTTTATATTCGTGGTTTTTCACCCCATATTTTTCACCATGTTGAGGAACATCTTGTACACTGCACATAATTTAGTTGTTACTAAATTACATAAACTATTTAAATGACATTGTATTACCATGTTTATCCTGTTTTGGCTGACAGTTATAAGAGGCATCTATTATCTTACAACATCAATTTAGTTGTGCTCTAATTTGCTTCTTATTACAGCCCTAGTGGCTAGTAGACATGCTTAGTTGTGGCTGACAGTTATAAAGTCTACCCTGTTTTGGCTAGTAGCCACATGCTTAGTTGTGGCTGACAGTTATAAAGTCTACCCTGCTTGGGGGGAAACGATGGGTCCATTTTATATAAAACATTTGAGTTGATTTTGTCTTTTTGGTATGTTGTGTGTCTGTTTGAGTCACGAGAGGACGAGAGGGTGTTCCCTTTGAACAAATCCTTTGGATTTTGAAAATAACATCTCATTGTAACCTCTTTTGCAAGTTGCTTTATTTATTAGTAGTATTATTTCTTTTGGTACTGGATGGGTGTACTACCTTTCGTAGCTTTGTCTTGGCTCACCAATTGGTGCTGCTCTTTCTATTTCTGAAAAGTTGCTAATTTTGTCAAGTTAGAAAAAGGGCTTTAAGATAATAGTTAAGAACTTGAACTTGGTTTGTGTCTCAGACCTTTAAAAATGGTTTGAGATTGGCTAATATTTAAATATATGAATCAAACATTACTGACTCTTATTGCGATTATTTTGTGTCAGGAATTACAATTACGAAATAAACTCATACATGAAATTCAATATAATTATAATGACACATTTATGAATCTTTTTGTACAGGATGTCAAGCCATTCTTTCACTAGCAGTCTAGCAGATGGGATTGATGAATCTTATTTCTGTTGATGCCTTGATGAGTTGATGGTGACATACTGACATGTCAAATGAAATCAATATTGTTGCTGAGTTGCTGTTTTAATATTTAAATGTGTACTTTATCATTTATCAATCATTGTATTTGTATGTAAATTATAATATGTTACAACAACTGAAGTTACTGAACAACAATTGTAATATGTTACTGAACAATTGTAATATGTGTACTTTACTGAAGTTACTCAACAACAGGATTTAAAAATATAAAAAAAAAAGGAAAAGCCCGCGGGCCGGGCTAGCCCGGCCCAACCCGGGCCACTGGCCGCTTAATTTTAGCCCATCAAAACCCGGGCCTTTTTGGCCCGGCCCGTCGTTGGCCCGACCCGTACTCGGCCCGGCCCGGCCCGCCCGTTTGCCAGGTCTAACGGCCAGGAGGGGCACATATCGCCAAATTACCCAAAGCCGAAGAAGATCAGAGGATGTTTCGCTTGTGGATCGACAGAGCACCAGATAAAGGATTGCCCAAAGAAAGGAAGCGGTGGAGCTGGCGGAAGCCAGGGAGGAGGAAGCAAGTTAATGATTGGTGGACCTGCACAACCCAACCGATCGACTGCTCGAACCTTTAACATGACCGTCCAGGACGCAGTGGTTACGAATGACGTGGTGTCAGGTATAATCCCAATCAATAATATAAATACTTATGTATTATTTGATTCGGGTGTGATCTGTTCTTTTGTATCTGAAGAATTTGCTAGTAAACTTAATACACCCCGAGAATGTTTAGAAGATTCCTTGAGTGTAGAAGTTGCGAATAAGGAAATAATCCCCGTAGAATACACTTACTGAAATTGTCGCGCAAACATTAGAGAACATGAACTGAGAGTAGACTTGATTCCTATTAGACTAGGAGAATTTGACGTAATACTGGGAATGGATTGGTTATATAACCATGCCGCGATAATTGACTGTCAGAACAAGTGTGTGAACCTTCAGACTCCGAATAAGTCTAAGGTAGTGTTTCATGGTAGCTCATCGCTTAAGCAATCGTGTTGCATTACGATGATACATGCCAAGAAATTGTTAAGGAAAGGATGTGTAGGTTATTTAGCTTACATCGTAGATACTCGAAAAAAGGGAGTAGAGATTAAGGATATACCCGTTGTGAATGAATTTCAAGACGTGTTTCCGGACGATCTGCTTGGTCTTCCGCCAGACAGAGAAATCGAATTCGTAATAGACTTAGCACTGGGAACGGCACCAATTTCGAAAGCTCCATACCTTATGGCGCCAGTAGAAATGAAGGAATATCAGATACAACTTCAAGAGTTACTGGATAAGAGTTACATTCGACCGAGTGTGTCTCCTTGGGGAGCACCAGTGCTATTCGTGAAGAAAAAGGACGAATCGATGAGGCTCTGTATCGATTATCGAGAATTGAACAAAGTAACGATCAAGAACAGATATCCATTACCGAGGATAGACGACTTGTTTGTTCAACTGAAGGGAGCAAAGTGTTTCTCAAAGCGACCTACGGATAGGATATCACTAACTGAAAGTACGTGATAAGGATATACCAAAGATTGCGTTTCGAACCCGCTATGAACATTACGAGTTTTTGGTAATGTCATTTGGTCTGACTAATGCTCCGGGAACATTCATGGACTTGATGAACTGAGTTTTCAAGCCTTACTTGGATAAATTCGTAGTAGTTTTCATCGACGACATCTTGATCTACTCGAAGACAGAGGAAGAACACGTCGAACATCTGAAGATTGTTTTGGAGGCACTATAGAAGGAGAAGATGTATGCGAAGTTTTTAAAATGCGAATTTTGGATGAAGAAGGTTCAATTCTTAGGCCACGTGGTGGATGAGAATAGAATCTCAGTAGACCCCGAAAAGGTAGAAGCAGTAAGTAGTTGGGAACAACCGAGAACACCGACGGAGGTGAGAAGTTTCTTAGGGTTAGCCGGGGATTATCGTAGATTTATCCAGGATTTTTCTAAGATAGCGACTCCGTTGACGAATCTGACGAGAAAGACTGTGAAATTTGTATGGACCGACAAATGCGAAGAAAGTTTTCAAGAGTCGAAGAAAAGATTAAGCGAGGTGCCTGCATTATCATTACCAGATGATACGGGAGGATTTGTGGTGTATAGTGATGCATCACATAGAGGACTGGGCTGTGTGCTGATGCAGCATGGCAAGGCCATTGCGTATGCGTCACGACAATTGAAGGATTACGAAAAACGATACCCTACTCATGACTTACAGTTAGTAGCAGTAGTTTTTGCGTTAAAGATATGGAGACATTATTTGTACGGAGAAAAATGTGAGATATACACGGACCACAAAAGTCTGAAATATATCTTCACACGGAAGGAGTTGAATATGCGTCAGAGAAGGTGGTTAGAATTGATCAAAGATTATGACCGTGATATTCTTTATCACCCGGGGAAGGCAAACGTAGTTGCCGACGCTCTGAGCAGGAAAGGAAGGGAGAAATTGTTTCAACTAACAACTCAGGAGGAGTTAATAAGAGATATGGAGAAGTTGGAAATATAAGCGAAGGGACCCGAGAGGTCTGAAGATAAGTTATTTGTAATGGATGCTTGTCCGACATTGTTGGATAGAGTAAAGGGAGCCCAGGAGAAAGATGGAGACTGTGCGAAAATCAGGAGAAGGATCACGGAAAATGGGGCAGAAAAATTTCGAAGAGATAAAGACGATATCTTAAGATTCGAAGGGAGAGTGTGGGTACCAGCGGTAACCGAGTTGAGAGAAGAGATTTTGCATGAGGCACATAATACGACATATTTCGTTCATCCGGGAAGCACGAAGATGTACCGAGATTTATGACAACATTTTTGGTGGCCCAATTAAAAACGGGAAGTCGTAGAGTGTGTTAGTAGATGTTTGACTTGTCAATGCGTAAAGGCAGAGCATCAGCGACCGAGTGGGTTGCTACAACCGTTGGAAATACCATAGTGGAAATGGGAGCATATCACAATGGATTTCGTGGTAGGACTTCCAGACACACAGAAAGGTTTGGATGCCATTTGGGTTATCGTGGATCGATTTATGAAGACCACACATTTTCTACCGATCAAGATTCGCTACAGTTTGAATCAGTTAGTGAGTCTGTACGTAAAGGAAATTATTTCACGACATGGAGTGCCGGTGTCGATTGTTTCTGACCGAGACTCGCGTTTCACGTCAAAATTCTGGAAAAGCTTTCACGAGAGGATGGGAACACAGTTAAGGTTAAGTACTGCTGTCATCCTCAGATAGATGGACAGAGTGAGCGAACAATACAAACGCTAGATGACATGCTTAGGACTTGCGTGATGGACTTCAAGGGAAATTGGGACGACCACCTACCCTTAGTCGAATTTGCGTATAATAATAGTTACCATGCCAGTATCGGCATGCCACCGTACGAAACTCTTTATGGAAGAAAGTGCAGAACGCCATTATGTTGGGACGAAGTCGGAGAACGACGAATACTCAGACCAGAGTTAGTACAACAAATCGCGGACGTGGTGACAGTAATAAGGGCTAGACTAGTGGCAGCTCAAGATCGCCAGAAAAAGTATGCAGACTTGCATCGGCTAGACCAAGATTTTGAAGTCGGCAGTTTTGTATTCCTGAAGGTATCTCCATGGAAGGGAAAGATCCATTTCGACAAAAAATGGAAACTGAGTCCAAGATTCATAGGACTGTTCGAGATACTGAAGCGAGTAGGCGAGGTAGCGTACAAAGTTGCATTACCACCTGAGTTGGAGCACATCCATAACGTGTTTCACATATCCGTGTTTCGTCCGTACAAGCCTGACTACAAGCACGTGGTTTCTTATGAACCCATTCAAGTGGAGAAGAACTTAACGTATGAAGAAATTCATGTCGAAATTCTAGATAGGAAAGAGCAAACTTTAAGAAATAAAGTCATTTCTTCTGTAAAAGTACTTTGGCGTAACCTCGATGTCGAGGAGGTAACGTGGGAGTTAGAAGATAGGATGATGCAGGATTATCCCCAACTGTTTGTGTAACCTTGTGGCAATTTCGGGACGAAATTTTTATAAGGGGGGAGATGTAATACCCGAGAATTTCCGCGTATTATTAATAGGAATGAATATTTATTTGAATATGAATGATTTCGTGTTATGAAATGAGATAACTCAATTATATTAAATGACTGAATAATTGAGGATATGTGGAGTTTTGCGATGAACTCATTGAAGTCTTGTGTGGCATGGTGATGGGACATATTAATAGTAATATTAATTAATGAAGAAATTATAAGGTAAACAATTAAGTAATATTAATTGTTAATTGTTGTTGTAGTATATTTCTAGATTGTTAATTGATGTTAATAAGGGTTAATTACTATGTGATAATTAATTGTTGTATTAATTAAGTGATAATGGATGTGGTAGAATATTGATTAATTAATAATGGTAGTTAATTAATAATATATGATTATTATTGTTAGCAAATGTGATAAGTATTAATGGCTATGTACAGTAATCAATGAATAGAATGGTATGATTTATTTAATTTATGAAGACATGTGATATTATATAATTCTTACAATTAATAAGAAGATGTGGTGTGACACATTGGTATGGCTATGAAGTATATATAAACTATATAATAAGTGTAAGGAATTATAAGTTACATAAACAATTATTTATGTGATAATAAGTATGAGTGGAAATATTAAAAGACATACTCTGTCAAAGAATAATAAATTATCTCAATAAGTGAGTCTACTTGAAATAATAAAGTTTTAAGGAGATATTAATTACTAGTGGGTAATTAAATGAAGTCCATACATATAATAATTAGACTGGACTAATGTACATGGATTATTTGATGTAAGTACACAAATAACCCCTAACTCTCTATTGTGCAGTAGCATTAACACATTAAAATTATATTTTGGGAATTAAAGAAACCAAAGTAAGCTTTATAAACACAATTGCTGAGATTTAATACCTATGTCCCATATTCAGTGACCCTCCATAGTACATAAACAGTAGTCTACTCCTTCATTGCGTAAACTTCAGCAAAACCAATAGGCTACAACTCTATGGTTATGATATGGCTACAAGTTTGGGCAGTTGGCCAACTCTTCTTTATCCCACATTTCTTCTCAATTTCTGTTGGATCAAACCATGGTGTAATGCCATGAACTGGATACTTTATTCTCTATATATAGCATTATTCCTTCTCCATTCACTGATTGCTTGAATTTTCTGTTAAGTGTGAATTGAGGGTGTGAGTTGCTGAGCTTTGTAGAGGTATAATCACAGTAGTGAGAGAGTTCAATTTAAGCATCAAAGAGGTATAATCCCTAATTTTGTTCTTAGTTTGAGTTTTGTCTAAATTCTTGCAATTGTATGAAATCTCTGTAAATTGATGTAGAGTAGCATGCCATTGTGTTATTTGAGTTGGTACACATGTTTTGGAACATGGTACCTGGTCTGGTTGCAGGTTTTGCATCTCATGTGTTGAGGCTCTGCAGAAGCAGAGCCATTTTTTCCAGTCTGCTCGAAGTGGCGTTGCCGCGCCACTTCCATAGGCTTATACCGCGCTTGGTGCTGTTCTTAGATGCTGAGTTGAGGTTTCTGAATTGTTCTGAGCATGCTATGATAGTTATGTTAAGCATATAAATAACCCTAGCATGTGCTTAGATATTGTTTTGAATATATTACGTTGTTTTAGCTTGATTTAAGTTAAGTTTTCAAGAAAATTTCAAGATTTAGAAAACTAGAAATCATGAACTTGAAGTAAATGAATATTCTGATCTAGCAAGCATGTTAGTATCGTTTTGAAATGCATGTCGGATATACTAACTTATGTATATGGACTTCATATTGAAGCATGATCATGTTGGATTTAGTAGTAAGCTTTGCTAATGAAAATGTGAACTTTGAACATGAATAATAATGTGCTACTTTGAATGTTAGAATCTAATGATTATGAACATGTTAGATGATACCCTTAGACGCACTCATGTATCATAAATGTATATATACCATGCATAGGTATCGTAACGAAGCATATTTCAAAACAAAACAATGTTAAATACACGTATGTGATATGAATACTCACAAGCATGTCTAATATGATTTATATGACTACCTTATATGTTTAAGAATCAAGCATGTTGGACTTTGTGATTTCATAACCCTAAATAGCCTTAAATTGTTGAGATGTCCAACTTAGAACCGTATTGTGCAAGACGGGACCTAGATTAAACTTGAAAGATGTGAAAGGACCCTTAACATGTTAATATATGTTATGTATGTAAGGATGGACGAGCTAGGCCAAGCAAATAATTGCTTAGTCCTTATTTGAACTGGGAGCTGCGCGGCCGTGCGTCTCCTTAGTACAAATCAGGCGCGGCCGTGCCATTCTGCAGAGTTGGAAAGTGACTTCTGTGATTTCTGAAGTATATAGCATGCTAGTGTAACTTCATTATGTTTATTTCTGTTCATGATACACTGATAAAGGTAGCTTTGCATGTTAACACCTATCTTAGCTTGAATTGACAAAGTGTTTTAAAATGATGAAGTCTAACGATAGATCCGAGCTACGTAATAACATACGTATAAGGTTTCTTGATTGAGTCATGTGTGTATACTTGGACTATATTTGTCAAGATTGTTTATCGAATATGTTTAACTAATGAATATTCGATACGCGTATCACATTATGTTAGGATTTGAAAGAATATTGTTAAGCGATACTTTGGTAAACTGCGCTTGAGGCAAGTATTCGAACCCTACTCTTATTGTGCAAGTATAATTGCATTCTTTATTCGACGAATACCGTAAGCTTATCTCTTTGAATGCAAGCTATATTACTTTTCCGTTCAAATGAGCTAATATGCTTAAACCCTTGTGAAAGATATTATTTATGTTGAACTTAGTAATGTTCTTGAATATTGTGAAAGAGTCGATGCCATTTGATTCGGCTGTCCAAACCAATTGATTGGTGCGAAAATCTTGAAAACTGAGTTGGACAACCATTTTGGTAAGGGGAGTATTTGTCGTTGGAAACCCCAACACATGAATGAATATTATTGTGGTGTTATGCATAACGTAAAGTATTGTAGACTGATCATCTATAGTACTTGATATTTTTGGGGTTATCAATTTAATATTGGTAACTCTAGTGGAAGTTCAATAGTCCTTAGTGACTACTCAGTATAAATTGTTTATTCAGTTGGATACATTGATAGTCGTTGAATTCATATATCTCTATTGATTTATATTGAATTATCGCTCTTATTACAAGAATTATTGATATTCATTACTCATTATATTATCCTGAAACTTTGAACTATCCTAGAAATGACACTTCGATATTTCAAACCTTGAGATATTATATCCTACACCCTTGTTGCATAGTATGCTGGGCAATTTGTGCTCATCCTTGCTTATTTAAAACCTTTCAGTTAAGGAAGAATAGGGAGGTGTCTCTGCATTAGACAAGGGCAAGGGCAAGGCTACCGACTAGTTTGTCCCTTTTATGTTTAAGATTATCATGTTGTATTAAGACTATGTTCGAACTTAAGTAGGATTATGCTAGTCTTTCTTTATCCGATATTATTATGTAATCTATTATGTACTGTAAGGTTGCGAGACTTGGGAGAATAATTATAATAAATCATTGTATATTATTCTAAATTAGATTTTTCCTTTGTGGATGTATGATTTTAATTATTGTGGTAATACTTTGAGCACGTGATGAACCGAATTTGAGTGACCAAGTGGAGGTCCGAATTTGGGGGCGTCGCACTCGGCGCCTCTTACAAAAAGTCTAACTTCAGTAAATCTGTCAACCCATACGACATACCCAAAAACTCGTAATAATCATAACGAGTTCTGAATGTCGTCATAGGTACCTCCTCCTGCCTTACATTCCACCGACGATACCCCATACACAAATCTATCTTAGAAAAATTCTTTGCCCCTTTCTACTGATCAAATAGATCATCGATCTTGGGCCATGGGTATTTATTCTTAACCGCTAACTTACTCCTATTACGATTGTCGATACGCAACCGTAACGACTCATCCTCCTCCTTAACATCCTCCTAACTTGCGTCATGGTTAGACAACAAGAGCGTCGCGATATTTTATTACCGTAAATTACTACCTTTGATTTTCTGAGAAAACTGAAGATTCACACTTTTCTTATAACAATTTATTATAGCTCTATGGTTAATCAACCCATTCAAACCGAGAATTTCTTCAAATTCTCTCAACTTTATCGGTACTTGTCTACCGATACTTGCTTACCTTTATTATTCATGAAACAATTTCCACGAATATAATTAATGAAAGTTATTTCCTCATTCTCTACCTTAACGTGTAAAGGTATTTACAATCCCCTTCTCTGGGCAATTGCTTGTCATGTGGTCCAACGACCCACATTCAAAACAACCATGGTTTTTCTTAGGATTAGGACAATTGGGTGATATATGACCCTCCTGTCTACAATTATAACGAACCACTTTCCCCTTCGGACAGACTCCTAGATGAGTCTTTCCACATGTCTTACATGCTTTCATACTACGTTTAGGATCCCCTTGTCCCACTCTAGTATTCCCGGAGCTAAAATTCTTTCTTTTTGGCATACTGCCACTATCACTAGCACTCTCTGCCTTGGTTCCTCCCTTTACTCTACTCTTATTCTTTCTCTCTTTGTGGTATTGGGTCAATGCCTCACTACCACCTTCTGCTATAATCACTTTCTCCAGAATGGTCCCATAGGAAGCACTTTGGAATACCAAAATTCTACTATAGAGCCAGAGTTTCAGGCCATGTTCAAGCCTATGGGCCTTCCTCTCCTCAGTGTCCACTTGGTGTGGAGCAAACCTTGCCAATTCATTGAATTTGGATGCATACTGGGGAACTGTCATGTCCCTTTGCTTAAGTTTTAAGAACTTAATCTCCATCCTCCCTTACATGCTTGTAGGGAAATAATTCTCGAAGAAAACTTCAATCATACACAAGTATTTCACTTATTTCAGTATTTCAGTATTCTCGAAGAAAACTTCAATCATACACATTGTATCTAATCTAAAGATTAAAGAGAGAGAAAGTTCACAAATCTTGCTCATTTGTTATCTAACTCTCAACCAACTCCTTTTCTCTTCTTGGCTACGAAATGTTATCTAACTCTCAACCAACTCCTTTTCTCTTCTTGGCTACGAAATACACAAGTATTTCAGCCCCTAGTAAAGCCTCTAACACACCAAAATCAGTAGGAGAAGGCAAAGATCAAAGATTGGACAAGTGAGATATAAACCCTAACTCATATTTCGATCTTGTATGCTTAGAAATGAGGTTTGTGTGTTTATTAGTGTGTTATGAGATGTTATTAGGTGATCTATGATGTTATATCATAGATCCATAGCATCAAAGTGGGTAAAAATCAAAGTTTTTGAAAACTGCCTAGAACCCTAAAAAGTTGTCTGACAAGCATATGTCAGAAGCCATAGATTTCCCTACCTGTTAATGATTTGTTGTGTTTTATGTTTTAGATTTGGAGTATGCCTTGTGGACTGTAATCTGGAACTGGAATCATGGTCATACAATGTCCATTTACAAGTTATTGATGGTCAAAGTCGGTTGACCGACCATGACCAAGCAATTCTGGGTAACCCAGAAACTGCCCAGAAAGGCCTGACAAAGTTTTGATAAGCCGAGATCTGTCAGGTGTTAGATGATTTGTGTGTGTTGTTGTAACCAAGTTGTAGCCTATTATATGGACTATAGATCCATGCCTTTAGATCCCTTAAACAACAAATATATTGAATGTAGTGGACGGTTAAAGTAGACTGTTCAAGCACAAAGTCAGTTTTCTGGAAATTCCAGAAACCGTATGAACAATGTTTCTGACAGAGTTTGACCAGTTCGAATCTTGTGAGTTGGACTGAGATTGTGCAATATATATGTTATGACACCCCCAAATCTGGGTGCTTCAATTCCACAGGATTTGGTGTTCGCTGTACAAATATCATCTATCCATCTACCCATAATAAATGCAAACCATGCAATAGATAGAAATAAACATCCTCCCCTTATAGGGTTACAACATCCGAATAAAAATGCAATCCCAGGTTAAACTAACCTTAAACATCTGTGCGGAAATATAAACAAATAAGTCTTAAGTAACATCAATTCTAATTATCATTACATAACCATATAAATAAACATTCTTCATTACTTGCTAAGCTTGCCCTTGCCTTTACTAGTGGAAGGTTCGTCTGCTCTTTCGTTCTTAACTGCAATTTTATTATTACGCACGAGTGAGCACGATTGCCCACAAGTATAACAATATAATAATGAAATAATAACATGCGAATAAATCAAAGACTTCTGAAATAAAAGGTCAACTTTTGAATCAAGAATGAATAACAAGAATCAAAAGATTTCTGAGGGTCATAAGACCTTGAACTGTGTCCTAGGTTACCAAGGGTTATACTTGAAACCTTTAACAGTCATAAGACTATGGACCTTTCTACTCGTACTTAGGGGGATCAGCCCTTAGTACCATACTGTGCACAATATCTTAACGCTAACGCATAAGTAAATCCCTTTGCAGGGTTGTTCATCTCAGTTTGACATTCGAGTCCGCACCAAAGGAAGTTTGGTTTGGATAATTCAATAAGGGTTCTGAAATTTAGAACGTTCATCAACTATGGACTAGTCGAATCAATAAGGTTCACTAGTCTAATGAGGTTCAACAATAATGATATTCAATTTGAATAATAATCTCAAGAAGTATACAATAGAACAATTATTGTATAACACATTCATAATTTGAAAGGATAATAAATCTTTAATATAATAATTCGAACTTGAATAATAGTAATGAGAATTTACTCAAGGTAAATAATAAACTTGAGCAATGTTAACAAGTAGGGGTAGGAAACTTGCCTCGTGCGTAGGCTAAACGATTACTACTTCCGTTCACCACAAATCCTACACACATACCGTATGTATTCACGACATTCATTAGTTACATTTTCACTTAATTATTTAATATAAACTCCACTTTATTTAACAAATCATTACCCTTCTAATTTAATTACTTAATTAAATTAGAATATTTTCATTCTCTTACTATTATTACACTCGAATAAATTATTTCATAATAATTTCCATCGAATATTTATTTTTATTTATTTTTATTTTTATTTACCGCCGGGACGGGGTAATGTAGTTTGGTAACGCCCGCCGGGGGCGGGGTTACCCATGCTCATTTTCTGCAGTTCTGCAGTTCGCGAACATAACAAGGCCAAATTAGGCCAAAAATCAATCACAACTAAAATTATACGTGAATATGGCCATAGCTTCGAATTAGTTATTTTTACACGAATTTAGACTTACCCAATCATTATAATACATATATAATAATTACTTAACCCATCTAGCATGATTTTTAACAAGTTACAACATATAATTTGCAAAATCAACACATTTACTTTCATTGTTCTTGATGTTCTTGAAAGTTTTGAACATAAAACATAATTTCAACACTACGGATTCGTTATAACACCAAATCTATCCATTCAAATTTCGTTTTGTTCGTTTTATCATGCATAATCACATATAAGTGGAAATTTTGTAGAAAAATTTATGGTTGACATATTAAAGTTACGTATAAGGGTCATAAGGCCAAAACCCAAACTCTATAAATTTTGAAATAACAAGTCATCGTATTATGAAACTTATGATATGGAATCATATACAATATATATTAAACATGCTACTATGACATAAATCACGTATATAACCACATAGTCAATACAATTTCCAACCACAGAGAATTTTACAGAAATTGGAGAGCCATATTCATGAAACTTAAACAACGTAAAATAGAAATTGGGTTTGAAGATATTAACCCAAAGCGTAGTGTAGATTTAATAAGAGGTGAATTCCTTCTCAAAAAGTTATCAATTTCTCTCTGACTTCTCAACTCTCTAATTCTCCCCCTCTCTGATTTGTCAGACTTTGAAATAATAATGAATGAAGAAGAATACGTAATAAAGTAACTGAGTCTTTATGCGCAGAGTTGAGGTCAGTTACTTCATACGTGGTTTAACTGCCCTCAACTCCTCTTAAGGCCTCATTTGGCTAGCCTTAAAAAGGCTTATAACCATTTAATTTAATAAAACCTTTTATTATATAGTTTAAATCATGTCACACCCATACACAATAATTCAAATATCTTATTTAATTTAAATTAAATAAAATATAATAATTTATCATAAATTCACATAATCATATAATTACTTTTCTCATTAATTAATTACATTAAATTATTAAATCTTTAATTAATTATTAAATTAATTAAAATAACATTAGGCTTATTAAATATTCCTTTTTAATTCAATAAGCTCACATAAATACATACTTTGAATAATAAATATTCTCCACATTAATTTAATAAATATAACACATATAATTTAATTAATCTACCACAATTGCATCAAATAATTATTTAATCCAATAATTAAATCATCGAAAAATATTTATTTAATTCAATAAATATTAAAATTAATTTACAAAAATCTCGTTCGTCACATCTTTCCCCCTTAAAAGGATTCTATCCCCAGAATCACGACTCAATAAATTCGACCCGCTACATTCTCCACCCTTACAAAGATTCTGTCCCCAAAATCGCTTACACATAATTTAAGTAAATAAATGAGGGTAATTCTTCATCATATTCTCTTTGAGTTCCCACGTAGCTTCTTCAGCGTTGTGGTTCCTTCAAATTACCTTAACAGAATGTATAACTTTATTTCTCAGAACTTGTTCTTTTTGGTCGACAATTTGAACATGAATTTCTTCGTAAGATAAGTCTTTTTCAAAATGCAGGGGTTCGTATTCAATTACATGCTTGTAATCGGCTTTGTAGGGTCGTAACACAGAAACATGGAAGATGTTGTGGACATTCTCGAGTGATGGAGGTAAGGCTACCTCATACGCAACTTCTCCGATTCTTCGTAGTACTTCAAAGGGTCCAACGAATCTTGGGCTCAATTTCTCTTTCTTTTCGAACCTGATCTTTCCCTTCCAGGGAGAGACCTTTAAGAACACATAACTTCCTTATTCAAACTCAATATCCTTACGATGTGGATCAGCGTATTTCTTCTGTCTATCTTGAGCTGCTACCAGTCGTGCTCGGATAACTTTGACTATTTCTGCTGTCTGCTGTACCAATTCTGGCCCTAGCAATTGTCTTTCACCTACTTCATCCCAGTAAAGTGGAGTTCTGCACTTTCTGTCGTATAACGCTTCTTAAGGCGGCATGCCAATACTAGCATGGTAACTGTTGTTGTAACCGAACTCTACTAACGGTAGGTGATCATCCCAATTTCCTTTAAAGTCCATCACGCAGGCTCTTAGCATATCTTCTAATGTCTGAATCGTTCTTTCGCTCTGTCTGTCTGTTTGAGGGTGGTATGCTGTACTCATCCGCAATTGCGTGCCCAAGCAATCTTGCAGACATTTTCCAGAAGTTCGATGTAAAGTGCGGATCTCTATCGGAAACAATTGACACCGGTACTCCGTGCCTCGAAGCAATCTCTTTCACATATAACCTTGCCAACTGATCTAAGTTGAATCTAATTTTGATCGAAAGAAAGTGTGCGGATTTCGTCAATCGGTCAACGATAACCCATACTGCTTCGTAGCCTTTCTGAGTCGTCGGAAGGCCAACCACGAAGTCCATTGTAATATGTTCCCATTTTTATTCTGGAATTTCCAACGGTTGAAGCAATCCACTTTTTATTCTGGAATTTCCAACGGTTGAAGCAATCCACTTGGTCTCTAATGTTCTGCTTTTACTTTCTGACAGGTCAGACACTTGGCAACACACTCTGCAACATCACGTTTCAAATTTGGCCACCAGAAATGTTGTCGAAGATCTTGGTACATCTTGGTACTACCAGGGTGAATCGAATATTGTGAACTATGAGTCTCGCTTAAAATGTCTTCCTTAATCTCTTGTTTTGGCGGTACCCAAATTCTGCTTTCAAATCTCAGTATTCCTTCTTTATCATCTTAAATCTTTGTTCGGTTCCTTCAAATATCTTCTTTGTCACCTTTTTACATTCTTTGTCCTGAAGCTGAGCCTCCTTTACTTTATCTAGTAGAGTTGTATCAGATTGCATCTGAAATAGCTTCTCATCAATCTCCATAGGATACTTCACTTCCAATTCCAGTTTCTCCATTTCTGCAATTAACTCCTCCTGAGCAGTCAACATCATCAACTTCTCACGACCCTTTCTACTTAAGGCATCGGCAACCACATTTGCCTTTGCCCGGATGGTATAAAATCTCACAGTCGTAATCCTTGATTAATTCCAACCATCTTCTTTGACGCATATTTAAATCCTTTTGTGTAAAAATATATTTCAGACTCTTGTGGTCCGTATATATTTCACACTTCTCCCCATAGAGACAGTGCCTCCAAATTTTCAAAGCAAAAACAATTGCAGCTAACTCCAAGTCGTGGGTCGGGTATCCCTTCTCGTAATCCTTCAATTGTTGTGATGCATACGCAATGACTTTGGCATTTTGCCTCAGCACACATCCAAGTCCTTTATGCGACGCATCACTATAAACAACAAAATTTCCTGTATCATCCGGAAGAGATAACACAGGCGCTGTACTCAACCTCTCCTTCAATTCTTGAAAGCTTTCTTCACACTTCTCCGTCCAAACAAATTTCACAGCTTTTCGAGTTAAATTCGTTAACGGAGTTGAGATCTTGGAAAAGTCTTGAATGAATCTTCTATAATATCCTGCCAATCCAAGAAAACTTCTTACTTCCGACGGCGTTCTCGGCTGATCCCAGTTAATCATGGCTTCGACTTTTGATGGATCTACCGAAATTCCATTTTTATCGATCACGTGCCCAAGAAATTGCACTCGTTCAATCCAAAATTCATATTTCGAAAACTTGGCATACAACTTTTCCCTTCTCAATACTTCCAATGTTAATCTCAAATGCTCTTCGTGTTCTTCTTTGGTTTTCGAATATACCAAAATGTCGTCTATAAATACCACTACGAACTTGTCCAAAAACGGCTTGAACACACCATTCATTAGTCCCATAAATGCTGCAGGAGCATTCATAACAAACAACATTACTAAAAATTCGTAGTGACCATATCGCGTTCTGAACGCTGTCTTCGGCACATCCTCTGGCCTCACCTTCAATTGATGATAACCGCTTCTCAAGTCTATCTTGGAAAAGTAATGGATATCTGTTCTTAATCGTGACCTTATTCAGTTCTCTGTAGTCAATGCAGAGCCGCATCGATCCATCCTTCTTTTTCACAAACAACACCGGTGCTCCCCACGGCGATACGCTCGGTTGGATGTACTTCTTGTCCAGTAATTTTTGTAATTGTGCCATTAATTCTTTCATTTCTACTGGTGCCATTCGGTATGGTGCCTTCGATATTGGAGCAGTTCCAGGCGCCAAATCGATCACGAAATCTACCTCTCTATCTGGTGGAAGTCCTGGCAAATCGTCTGGAAATACGTCGACGAAGTCCCTCACAATCGGTATTCCTTCCACCTTCGGATTCTCTTTTCAACTGTCGACTATGTAAGCTAAGTATCCTACATAGCCTTGTCTTAATAACTTCCTGGCCTGCATCATCGTCAGACAACTTGCTTGTCTAGGCGACTTGCTACCATAAAACACAACCTTTGACGGAGTCATAAGGTTAATACGCTTCTTTTGACAATCAATTACAGCCCCGTAATTGAATAACCAGTCCATTCCCAAGATAACGTCAAATTCCCCAAGTCGAATAAGGATAAGATCTACGTTCATGATATTACCCTTAATATCCACTCTACAGTTCTTATGCACGTACTTAAAAGGGATTATCTCTCTATTCGTAATTTCTATGTTCATGGGATGTTCCAACTCATCCTTAAGCAAATCTAAACTATTAGCAAAGTCATCGGATATAAAGGAACAAGTAGCACCCAAATCAAACAAAACATAGGCATTAATTTCATTGATCGGAATGATACCTGACACCACATCACGAGACTGAACTGCATCCTGCACCGTCATGTTAAAAGTCCTAGCGGTCGGTCGGTTTGTTGCGGTTGGTCCGGTGATAGGAAAGGCATTTCCACTGCTGTTTCCCCGATTTCCTCCTGATCCTGACCCTCCCGATCCCTTCTTAGGACAGTCTCTTGCCAAATGGTCCTTCGAACCACAAGTGAAACAAGCACCCTTCTTTGGGTTTGGACAGTTTGGTGCTATGTGGCCTTCCTGACCACAATTGTAGCACACTCGCTTCCCTTTCATGCAAACTCCCAAATGAGCTTTTCCGCAGTTTGAGCACGCTTCGATCTTCTTCTTTTTCCCTCCTTGTTGACTTCCAGCTGATGAGTTATCCGTCCACTTCCTCTTCTGATTATGACTACCCCCAGAGCTACTCCCACCAGTCTTGTTATTACTTTCATTCTCACTCTTCTTCTTCTTCTGCTCTTGATTATACTTGGTCACAACATCGTTTCTACCTTCAGCGAGGATGGCCTTTTCCAGTACTCCAACAAATGTGTTTATCTGAAACAATGATACTTTACTGTATACCCACGACTTTAGTCCTTGTTCGAATCTTCTGGGTTTTCTCTCGTCCGTGTGTACTTGATACGGGGCGAACCTCGCTAACTCGTTGAATCTAGCCGCATAATCCGGTACGCTCATATTTCCCTACTTCAATTCCAGAAATTGAACCTCCATCTGGTTCTGCGAGCTGGTTGGGAAGCCATGAAGTGCATCTCGAAAAATATTTCTTTAAATCTCTCCCAAGTAATTACACCTTCACCTCCTCGCACTTTGTTTGCTTGCCACCAATAGCTAGCTTCAGACTTCAGCATAAACGTTGCATAAGCGGTCTTCTGGTCTTCTCTCACCCTAGCGATGTCGAAAACCTTCTCCATCTCCATAACACACGTTTGAGCCTCGATCGGGTTCATAGAACCTTTAAATTCTGGCGGTCCCACCGCCTTGAAATCCTTAAACGTAGTATTTGGTGGAGCTTGAGGTTGATTGTTCATTGCTCCAGTCAGTAAGTTAACCAATTGCTGAACAGGATTAGCATTGGTGTTATTGTTGTTATTCGTTGACTCTTCCTGAGCTGGTTGACGGTTTTGTCTTCTTCTCGGCGGCATATTTCTGTTAAGAATATACGCTTATTAGGTCTTTATTAAATTCTCTAAATAGTTAAGGCTTAACTCAACAATTTAACATAATCACTTAACACATTATCTCAAACAACTTGATATATTTATTCAAATCAAAAGTTTTAACATCAAACGATAACATCACTGCTATTTACATCATCTATCCTGAGATAAAGAATCTACAGGATTTAAAATATTAAAATATTCCTTTGTTCATAAACACATCGGAATTTACGTATAAAACTAATTAAGCCTTTCACATAATTAAACAAATCCTATCACTGCTGGTTAAGGTAACGAATAGACTTGCTACGCTCCTCTTCCATGATGCGAGACATCGTCCTGCGATGAACTGGATAGGGTACCTCAAAACTCTATCCTGGGCCTCATTCATTGCATTATTAAATGTAGAGTATGTCTCCCTAAGCTTCGCCTTCTTTGCACGACCGTCCTCTTCTGCAAGATCAGCACGACGTTACTCTCTTACCCATCCTTCCTCTGCTATAATCAGCCTTTCAGAGCTTTCCTTCAGTTCCTTCTTCAACTTTTCTATCTCTGCGATCTTATCTTCGGTTTGACCCTTCTCGTGGACCAAATCCCATTCTACATTTCCCAGTCGTGAGTAAAGAGTCGAAATCTCCCTCTCCTTCTGATCTAGAGTAATCTGCTGAATAATAGCCCGCTCAGTCAGATCTTGCACCTCATCTCGTAACTCCACGTTACGATCGTATATTGTGTCGTATATCTCAGCATCAATGGAGTCCTCTTCCTCTTCCTCATCAAATTCCTCCTCAGGATCAGTCTCAGGTTCATGCTCCTGATCAACAACGGTGATCAATGGAGATGACTCCCTCTGTACCAACTGTTTCCTAACGACATGAATGTCTCAGGATTCCTCCTCTGTAGGTACTGTAGGTACTCGGGGTTCCTCCTCCCCTGCTCGACTAGTTCCTCCAACGTCAGACATCCTGACAACAAAATTTTAAGTTTTAGTTACTAAGTCGTACTAGTGAGCACATAACTTAACACATAAGCACATAAAGTCTTTTATTATCTTCAATGAATTACAAAAATTCATTTCCTAGAACTCAATAAGAGTTTTTCATCACTATGTTCTTCCTAGAAGGCTATTACCTAAGGTTGTTCCCCCTCCTAAGGTTCATAACCTACAACTTTGATACCAACTTGTGACACCCCCAAATCCGGGTACTTCAATTCCACAGGATTTGGTGTTCACTGTACAAATATCATCTATCTATCTACCCATAATAAATGCAAACCATGCAATAGATAGAAATAAACATCCTCCCCTTTTACAACATCCGAATAAAAATACAATCCCAGGTTAAACTAACCTAAAACATCTGTGCGGAAATATAAACAAATAAGTCTTAAGTAACATCAATTCTAATTATCATTACATAACCACATAAATAAACATTATTCATTACTTGCTAAGCTTGCCCTTGCCTTTACTAGTGGAAGGTTCGTCTGCTCTTTCGTTCTTAACTGTAATTTTATTATTACGCAAGAGTGAGCACGATTGCCCACAAGTATAACAATATATTAATAAAATAATAACATGCGAATAAATCAAAGACTTCTGAAATAAAAGGTCAACTTTTGAATCAAGAATGAAAAGATATTAACAAGAATCAAAAGATTTCTGAGGGTCATAAGACCTTGAACTATGTCCTAGGTTACCAAGGGTTATACTTGAAACCTTTATAAGACTATAGACCTTTCTACTCGTACTTAGGGGGATCAGCCCTTAGTACCATATTGTGCACAATATATTAACGCTAACACATAAGTAAATCCCTTTGCAGGGTTGTTCATCTCAGTTTGACATTCGAGTCCGCACCAAAGGAAGTTTGGTTTGGATAATTCAATAAGGGTTCTGAAATTTAGAACGTTCATCAACTATGGACTAGTCGAATCAATAAGGTTCACTAGTCTAACAAGGTTCAACAATAATGATATTCAATTTGAATAATAATCTCAAGAAGTATACAATAGAACAATTATTGTATAACAAATTCATACTTTGAAAGGATAATAAATTTTTAATATAACAATTCGAACTTGAATAATAGTAATGATGAGAATTTACTCAAGGTAAATAATAAACTTGAACAATGATAACAAGTAGGGGTAGAAAACTTGCCTTGTGCGTAGGCTAAACGATTACTACTTCCGTTCACCACAAATCCTACACACATACCGTATGTATTCACGACATTCATTAGTTACATTTTCACTTAATTATTTAATATAAACTCCAGTTTATTTAACAAATCATTACCCTTCTAATTTAATTACTTAATTAAATTAGAATATTTTCATTCTCTTACTATTATTACACTCAAATAAATTATTTCATAATAATTTCCATCGAATATTTTTTTTTTAATTTTTTTTACCGCCAGGGCGGGGTAATGTAGTTTGGTAACGCCCACCGGGGGCGGGGTTACCCAGGCTCATTTTCTGCAGTTTCTGCAGTTCTGCAGTTCGCGAACATAACAAGGCCAAATTAGGCCAAAAATCAATCACAACTAAAATTATACGTGAATATGGCCATAACTTCGAATTAGTTATTTTTACACGAATTTAGACTTTCCCAATCATTGTAATACATATATAATCATTACTTAACCCATCTAGCAAGATTTTTAACAAGTTACAACACATAATTTGCAAAATCAACACATTTACTTTCACTATTCTTGATGTTCTAGAAGGTTTTGAACATAAAACATAATTTCAACACTACGGATTCGTTATAACACCAAATCCATCCATTCAAATTTCGTTTTGTTCGTTTTATCATGCATAATCACATATAAGTGGAAATTTTGTAGAAAAATTTATGGTTGACATATTAAAGTTAAGTATAAGGGCCATAAGGACAAAACCCAAATTCTGTAAATTTTGAAATAACAAGTCATTGTACTATGAAACTTATGATATGGAATCATAGACAATATATATTAAACATGCTACGATGACATAAATCACGTATATAACCACATAGTCAATACAATTTCCAACCACAGAGAATTTTACAAAAATTGGAGAGCCATATTCATAAAACTTAAACAACGTAAAATAGAAATTGGGTTTGAAGAGATTACCCAAAGCGTAGTGTAGATTTTAATAAGAGGTGATTTCCTTCTCAAGAATTATCAATTTCTCTCTGACTTCTCAACTCTCTAATTCTCTCCCTCTCTGATTTGCCAGACTTAGAAATAATAATGAACGAAGAAGAATACGTAATAAAGTAACTGAGTCTTTATGCGCAGAGTTGAGGTCAGTTACTCCATACATGGTTTAACTGGGCCTCAACTCCTCTTAAGGCCTCATTTGGCTAGCCTTAAAGGCTCTTTTTCATCAGCAGAGTCTGCATTTTCTTCCATGAATCCAGCTTCACCTTCATTGCTGGATTTGTTCTTTGGGGACTCAGACTTGAGACTTTCAGTTTCCTTCTCTTCTTCTGACTCTTCGTCCTCTTCTTCGTCAGATGGACTTTCTTGGGGAACTAGTGCTGGCATGCTTACCACCTTAACTTTCTTTCTTAATGGCCCTTGAGCAGTTTGTTACTTCTTCTCTTAGTGGTTTCTGCAGTCAGGACTTTTTCTCCTTCATCCTTGTCTCCGGTGAAGAGACTTCTTGGTAGGGCCTCAGTTTTCTTCACACTTTTGGATTTCTTCCTTGCTGGTGTGGTTACTGCTGGTTGTAGTCACCAGATTCAGAACTCTCCATCTCTTTCGCCTTCCTCTTCTTCATAGAGACCTTGCTTCTGCTCCAGTTGTTGTTAGCCTCATGTTTTCTTTTGGGTTCTTCTTCCAGTTTACGAACAGCTGAGGAGACATTACTTTGTGAAAATTTAGAGGCTCTCCCTCATCATCCTTGATCTTGCTTCCCAGCTTCTTCTTCATCACAATACTCAGCAGTCTTCCATGAAAGACCTTAGTCAGGGGTCTATCTCTAGACTTCTTTATCTCAGCCCTTTCCACCCATTTGGAAATTTGATCAAACAAGATAGCTCCAAAGTTTATCCGCTTCTTTAGAACTATTGCAGACATAATTTTCAACTGCTGATCAAGCACAGTGTCATGTGCAGTATCCTTGCATAGTATGCATTTGCCCACTATCTCAGCAAGGAACTCGAATTCCTCAGGAAACTCCTTCTTCATGTCCTTCAGACTAGGGTTTCTTTGGTACCCCATAATCTCCTTTGCTTGTTCAGTGTTGATCTCATCAAGGCTTTTCAGTCCTAGGTCAGGAAAGCCTACGCATTGATTGATATATGATGATTTCAATTTTAGAGACTGACCTTTGACCTTGGTAGAAAGGGTTCCGACATTTATGGATGCATTTGAGTAGAACTCCTTAACCAGTTCAGTATATACTCGAGTGCTTGCCTCAAGACATTCTGAGAATCCAGCTTTCTTCACAAGTTTAAGAATGTCTCTGAATTTTTTTTCGAATTTCTCAAACGACTTGGTTCCGAGCTGAATGCCAGTGATTACTCGCCAATCTGCCATTTGAATAGTTTCGAGGAATGTGGGTATTTGATTCAAAGAGATTTATGAGAGATAGCTGATTGTGATCAAGGCTCTGGAGGTTTAATTGATTTTGGCTTCGAAGAGGATTCTAGGGTTTGAGAATGGGAGGGAGAGAGGTTCGATAGTTTTGGTAACTGTTTGCATGTGTCAACCAACCATTGGTTGTACAATGCCCAGTAATGAGTTGTAACTCCCCCAGAACTCTTCAGTTTAATGTCCCTTTTTAAAACAAATAGGCGTCTGACATGGATTGATCGTTGACCATTTTGGTTCGTAGAGTAGCATCGTAAGGCAGCTATGGACTCTACATTTTCCTTTGTTGACTCAACGATCTTCTTTTGAGAGATGCTACAGTGGATGGTTTTGACATTACTCCTCATTTTGAAACTGTATAGTTTAATCATTGATGTACTTTATGAAGGGTTGGGGACTCTACTTCTGAGACGAATTTTCAGGACATCTTTCCAACCAGTATTAAACCTTATCTCCTCATACTCTGAATGGTTGGGCAATTGTTTAGTTCTTCCGAGCTCATCATGAGCTGGTGTATTCTGGTAGGACTGTGATCGTCGAGTCTGCTTCTACGATAGTTGAGGTTGCACTACGATCGTTGAGTTCTCTTCAAACTCTATTCTACGATCGTTGACTGTCTTGGTCCTTGAGATGATCTTGACTAAGCAATCCTTCTGGTTTAAGGTAGCTCAGGAAGGGCCAACCTCTTAGAATGAGCTAAGGGTCAGGTTTGTCCCTGAGGCGCTTTCCAGATGAAAAACATTAGAAGTGATTTGCACTGATCTCTCATTTGACCTTTTCTGCTGGGGAGGTCCTCTACCAACTTTAGACAATTGCATTTGCTGTAATCGTGGTGTCCTCCTGCTCTTACACTACGATCGAATGTCTGATCGTAAGTACTCCACGATTTTGAGTTGGGTGGCTGGTAGGTTATCAGTAGCACGTTTTGAGACGTTCCTACTGACTGCTCCCCCATGGTTGATACTGTCTTCTCAAATGGATGTGATTTCCTTTTCTTTAGGTGTATTATAGAAGGCTTTCATATCCCCTTCTGACTGGAATCATCATTCTCTATTAAATCTTCTTATATCGTAGGCATGGATATCTTCTACGATCATTTGACAGCACTACGAACGTAGTCTTCTTTGACAGTCTTGTGTTTGTGAAGTTCTGCTTCTGTAATGAGTTCCTCATGACTGATGCTCGATGATCCTCTGATGTGAGCTTCCTTGAGGATTCTTCTCATATACCATGCTTTGCTTGATTGAGCATACAAGACCTTTTTCATCTTTGGTTGAATGGCCTGCTTCCATATAAAGATCAGCAGCCATGTGAGCTTTATTCAGATTAGCTCAGCAGGTCTTCAAGGACAGGCTTTGACATATAGGAATTTTATCAGAATCATTTCTGAACAGTCCTAAGCCTTCTACTGCTTGAGTCTTCTTGACTGAAGTCTTCTGCTTCAGCATTCCTTAGTGTGGTCAGATAGACCAAGTACCTGCAGGTTAGATACTTTTCTACTTTTGGTACCCATAATTAAATGGGTCCTGTTGGGTTAGTTTTCTAAATCCTTGTTCCTCATATATTTGAATCATCATATTGATAACCAGTAATCATATTTATGCATGTAACTAATTTAGATAATACAATTTGAGATGCATGATGGTGAGTGCATGTAAAATTTATCATTTTAATAAAACACTCTTTTCCTTTGATGGTTTCATCATTTGCTTGGTTATGTTCACAGAGTTTAAATGTTCACAGAGTGAGAATCAACACTATTACTTATGCATATCTGGTTGATTCATTAGAGGTGATCAGTTTCTACGAATCTTCAAAATGCTCTTGTAGAACTGATCATACTCTGAATGTTATCAAACACTTAGAACATAGGTTTGTACATACATACTAACCCATCAGCAAAGATTTCCCCACATAGAATTAATTTAACCTTTGATATGCTTATGACCTATTTCAGATTTCTTTCAAGATGTAATCTTCAACCTAAAACTTGGATGGAGAGAAAGTTTGTAAGCATTTGAGTTTCCAACCTCAGTGTACTCTCTCTCTTCACCTTTTTAGGTAGATTATGATTTCTTGACAGGGTACTGTTATAGTGCATAAGGAGGTGCAATGTGACGCCCCCAAAATAGGTCCACACAACTCATTCTGAGTCGCCAGATATCATACTATAAAAATCAAATACAAACTTCATTTATACAACTATTGAACTATCGTGCAGAGTACGACCACAGTTAAACTGTGAGTTTTAATACAAATGTATGTAACTCTCATGGTGCCTCGACCACATTACATAAAAGTACAGTCAAAAATTGTTTTAGAAATTAAAATCTTTGGGAAGTGCTCAGTAAAACCTTCGTACATGGGAGGTCATGCGTCTAGGTTATGATAGATATCATATGTCCATAGAATTATCCTTGGTTGACCCAATAGACCCCAAAGAAAAACGAGAAGATTATATCATATTCTTTCCAAAATTGAGTCTTCTCTTGACATATAACTATCTCCACTGTCTGCAATTGAAAATTATATTTCAACCAAACTCCAAGATTATATAGGTAGTGCTCGTAGATATACTCAGCAAGTGGATGTGCACAACCATGTCTTATGATAACACGAGGTTGTATGTCATTAGACATCTTGTATGATAGTGGCAAAACACCCTTCTAAAGTTGGGTTCACCTCACCCTATTCGATTCACCAAAATTAAATATCAAATGACGTATATAATACGACACACTTATCTAAAGTTCTCAATAAAATTATTTTCATACTATTTAGGGAGAACCTCAACAACTATAGACCATCGTTCTAATCCTCTTAATACCCCGCTCGACCCAGCTACACTTTTATTACCTGAAAGCAATTGTGAAGCAAAACGGTGAGCACAACTAGCCCAGTAAAGAATATCATGACTAAAGATAATTAAATTATCAATAGCTTTCATCAATAATAAATCAGAGATTTAGAACATATGGTAGATGATAAAACTTTTCAACCATAGTTGCAGCGGAACGAGCAATCCATTAAAAGAGTCAAATAGACCATAAGGTCTATTATCTTCTCCATGTTAAAAGTCCACCAACAATATTTTATCCTTGTAACATCAATCAACAGTTCCTGTCCACAATCATATGAATAACTCATAATCATAATTGTGGTTCTAAATTCCTCTTCGTACCCAGGACGGAGATAATTTTCATCACCTATCTTCACCTGAAACATAAAAAATCATGGTTATACCAAATCACAATTCCTGCTCATAATCATACTAATAAATTCATCTTTGCACTACGGCCAAGATATTCATTAACAATTCATCTTTGCACTACAGGCCAAAGACATACAATTGTATTTTAAAATAGACAAGTAGAGCATGATATCTACTACCTTTTACGAATTAAAAGTGTATAATCAATATTTTATCGCTGAGACTCAGCTTAATAAATAATCCACATCATCTATTCATCCCTGCACTACGGCTAAGGATGTTCATGTAATCATCAATGGTCATGATTATACCGAATAATTTCTGGTTATAATCATACCAATAACTGTCCATCAATGCACTACGGGCCAATGAGGACTTTTACCACATCATCTATAACATTACGGGTCATGATTATACCGAATGATCCCTAGTCATAATCATACCAATAAACAGTTCATCTATGCACATAAGCCAAAGATACTCATCAATCAATAGTTAATCTTTTTTTTTTGCTAAATTTAGATTGAAATAAATAAATGGGGGAGTACAAACCGCATGGGAGACAACCCAAACAGCAAAGCAAAACATCATAGGACATGCCCTATGATGAAAGACAATGAAACATCGCTAAAAAGATTACAGGTAACAGAACAAAGCATAAAATGTCAAGACGCTCGAAGTGGAGCAGCCTCGACTACCCTCCTGAAGAAGCCAAAATCCCATTTTTGAAGATCCATGCTCCTGAAACCCACACTACGAAGCACACTCTGCTACCGATCCCAGCCAAACCCAAGCACTCTACGACCGTGGACACTCTACGACCTAAGCACACGCTACGATTTCTAAGGCCGAAGTTCTCTCTACGAATAGCCATCACTCAGCGAATACCCAGCAAACCCAACTCTACGAAGACACTAGTTTAGGCCCACTAGCCGAAGCACACCCTACGACCGAACTAGCCGAGGCACACTCTACGACCAAACCCAGCCAACCGCAGACACAACTCAACTCTACGAAGCCCCAGCCTAGGCCGACCCCCAGACCATGAGGACCAAGCCAAACCCCACTCCATAGTCACTTGTTCAGGCCCCCTCCATATCCAGCAGCAACTGACAGCTACAACACAAGAGATCTATAGCACCTTTTAAATTTAATTCTTTGAAATTTAACATTAGAGTGTAGTCCACACTTAATCAAGTGAATAATATCCCGAATAAGATATACAACTATAAAACCAATAATCAACAGTCCATCTTTACACGTAAGCCTATACAACTGTAAAACCAATAATCAATTATCCATCTCTGCATGTAAGCCAAAGATATACAACTGTAAAACCAATAATCAACAGTCTATCTTTGCACGTAAGCCAAAGATGACTTTCATCACAATATAAGCATGAGGATGATGGCAATAATATAAACATTAATCAAACAAAATCAATGATAAATATTAAAGACTTTAAATTTATCCAAATATTATCAATCACTTAATAAATTAATAATCTAATATTATTAATATTCTAATAATATTTTAATCACTTCTTAAACTTATAAACAATTTATTTTAATTGTTTACACTTTACCGAATAATGCATTTAATCATTCAAAATGTCATACTCATAAGATTTCATCACCAATGATCAAATCACTCATATATACCTTATATAGAATTTCCAAGCCATAACTCTTATTTACCAATTTTTCAACTTCACATAACATATTTAATTCATATGTTCGTAACTAAACTATTTTCATGAAAAATATCAAATCAGTCCAAAAATTATTTATTTTTGGGATTTAGCATAATATAGTCCCATATTGAACATATATTTTTCTCAAAATTTTTTAAAATTCATTTGCTATTTTTCATATGGCCAAAACTGCCGAATATTTAGACATTTATCATAAATTGTACTTTTGTCCAAAAATTCTGAAATTTACAGGTATACTCCTGTTATATATATGTACTCCCAATAAAATTTTTATCAATTTTGGAGTTAACCACAAGGAGTTATAAGGGTTTACTTTTAAAATAGTCTTTTCCTATAAAATTCATAACTCCTTATCTATAAATCCAAAAATTGTCATTTTTGGACACAATCTAGAAAACTCATCAAATTATCATTTCAAATTTTTCTAGAATTTTTGAGGGTCAGAAAAATTACGAAACTGCAAATGGATTTTCACTCGCCATGCGGTAATCACGTAGAAAGATCATTTCCACAATTTAATAAAGAATGAATACAAAGGATCATTCACCATGCATGTGGTAATCCACATAGACAGGTTATTCCAACAGAATAATAAAGAATGGAATAACAGAAGAATTCACCATGCATGCGATAGACCGCACAAACAGGTTATTCCAACAGAATAATAAATAATGGAACCAGGTCATGCGTCATCCGCACAGACAGGATATTCCAACAGAATAATAAAGAATGGAACCAGGTCATGCGTAATCCGCACTGACAGGATATTCCAACAGAATAATAAAGAATGGAATATCAACAGAATTCACCAGGCATGCGATAGATCGCACAGACAGGTTATTCCAACAGAATAATAAAGAATGGAATAACAGAAGAATTTCACCATGTATGCGGCACTTCGCATAAACAGGTTATTCCAACATAATAATAAAGAATGGAATAACAGAAGAATTTCACAATGCGGTACTTCACATAGACAGGTTATTCCAACATAATAATAAAGAATAAAATAACAATAGCTCTCTCCATGAATATGAAAGAAATAATACCCCTCACTATAATAATAATATCCCTTACGAGTACAACAAATAATATCCCTTACCTTAGAAAAATTGAATACTGGAGTAGTGAAGTAGCAGAATACTTTTCTTTTTTCTCTCTATAGTTTCTCTCTCTAGAGTTTCAGTGAATTCGTAAGAAATAATGACGGAATGAGCTTCTATTTATAGAAGAACTGAAAGTAGCTCTTGGTCTAAACGAAGGGTCAAAATGACTCTTGGTAATATTAAAGAGACAACTACTATTTGCGAAAGGGCAATTAACTCTTGGAACACCGAAGAGAGAAGTAACTCTTGGAAAATCGAAGGGACAAGTAACTCTTGGAAAATCAAAGGGACAAGTAACTCTTGGAAAACCGAAGGGACAAGTTACTATTAAAACTTTAAACCAACGATCCATATTGATTTACTATTATAATTTCAACCAACTGTCTGAAAAATTATCACATCTTCTCATGGAATAATATTATACTCAAAAATGATTTGGACAAAAAAAATATTTTTTGGGTGAATAGTATCCTGTGAATAGAACTTCGGGAATAGTACCCCGAATAGTACCCCGACACGAAAAGTGTCCCAAATAGCCGAGTGAACAATAAGAGTGAATGGTTTTGTAGTATCTATGACAAAGTGCAAAAGTGTTACACTTAGATGACCTAACAACATCACATATTGAAGATCAAGATCGTTCAAAAACTTGTCAGACTGCTAGGGATTTTTTGGGATTTCCAGAAATTACTTTTGTGTTCGGTCAACAGGTTTTGAACGGTTATAACTCTCAACTGATTGATCCTATGAGCGTGATTCCACTTCCAGATTACTAACCTCATAACATACTACAACTACAAAGCTTAAAACAGGTCTAATCATTAACAGAATGAGATCTATGGGCACTGACATTTGGTTGTCAGACACAGTTTTTAGGATTTTGGACAGTTTGCTTAAATCTTCATTTTTATGCATTTAGATGTTATGGATTTATGTTTAACCAAAACCAGATCACTAAATAATATTATACTTAACATATTTAAACACTAAAACTTAAAATCTACCGAGGCTTTAAAGATCTAAGATGGAATTAGGGTTTTTACCTTTTAAAGCAACCTTTTGATTTCCACTCTCTGATTCTGATCTTGGCTAGCTAAGGGATGTACATGAATGAACTTTTAACTTATAGATGTTTATCTCATGCACTTAATGAGTGTAAGGCTTTGCTATGTATAGAAGGCAAGATTATGTTTTCTTTAGTCTTTAAACCATTTCTTTGATGATTAAGCATGATCCAACGAATGTGATTGATCATAGGTGTCAATTTGTGGTTGGGGATGGTGATTTTAAGCACATGTGAAATCTCCAAGTAGTGAATCACCAAGATTTGGTCTGATATATTAAAAGAAAAGGAAAGGCCATTTTGGTCATTTCACACATGTTAAGGGCAATTTAGTAATTTCACAATTAAATTTAAGGTAATTTATTCATTTCATCCCTTTCTAGAAGTTTTAAGGTTTTGTTATTAGGTTTTGACCCCTTAGGGTTTGTTAATTAGAATTAGGGTTTAATAATTATGATTAGGGTTTCTAAATCCTTAATTAGGGTTTAGGCAATCTTATATTTAGGGTTTCATAATTAAGATTAGGCTTTTCAAATTATGTTTTCATAATCAAATTTACTAATGTTATATCTTATTATATAACTATACCTACTATCAATGACATATCATTCCAAGTATAATTATAGTAACACATGTATTAATATTTGAAATTTGTATTAAAAATCCTTATTAGGGTTTGGAATATTACAACAGCTTTGTCAGTTCACTGGCCCAAAACAGTTCTAACTGCATAATTGCTTACATCACACATGATTTCAAAGGGTGTCCAATTTGGGGATTGTATCACAGGTGCAGAGGTCAATAGGTTTTTCAACTTGTCAAGCACCTCTTCGCACTCATCAAAAAACTAGAATTCGTCATCCTTCTGCAACAACTTACACAATGGCAGAGCAATCTTTGAGATGTTTTTAATAAACCTACGATAAAAACCTGCATGTCCAAGAAAAGAACGAATCTCCCACACATTAACGGGCTAAGGCATAGCAGAAATAACATTTATCTTAGCTTTATCAACTTTAAGACCTTTAACTGACACAACATGACCAGGTACTATTCCTTGTACTACCATAAAGCAACACTTTTCCCAATTCAGAATAAGATTAATTTCCAAGCATCTATCCAAAACACGAGTGAAATTATCTAGGCATGCATCCTAAGAATCACCACGAATCGTGAAATCATCCATAAAGACCTTGATGCAATTTTCTAAGAGATTGAAAAAAATGCTTACCATGCATCTCTGAAATGTACCTAAAGTATTACAAAGTCCAAAAGACATTCGACGATATGCAAATGTGCCAAAGGGACATGTCTTTTCTTAGTTTTTGGGTGCAATCACAACATAAAAACCATCTAGAAAGAAATAATAAGTATACCTAGCTAATCTTTCTAACATTTGGTCAATAAAAGGAAGATGAAATGATCTTTTCTTGTTACAACATTCAATTTTCTATAAATCAATACACACTCTCCATCCTGTTTATGTACGTGTGGGCACCAACTCATTGTTGTCATTCTTGACGATAATAATTCCATATTTCTTCGGTACTACCTGCACTCACCCAATGACTGTCTGAAATGGGGTAGATTATATCGGCATCAAGCAATTTGAGCACCTCCTTTTTCACTACCTCCATCATGAGTAGATTCAATATCCCTTGCGCTTCCCTCGTGGGTCTAACTCCATCCTCTAACAAGATCGATGATGCACATTGTCAGACTGATACCCTTGATATCTGCTATGGTCCAACCAAAAACTGTAATGTGGTCCCTTAGGACTCTTAGCAATTTTTCCTCCTGCAATCAACTGAAGCACCTGTGTTATCCTTACCAGATAATACGGGAGGTTTTACAATTTATAGTGATGTGTCACACATGGGACTAGGTTGCATATTGATACAGAATGGTAAAGTCATTACATACTACGCGTCACGACAATTATAGGACTATAAGAAGGGATACCCTACCCATGACCTGGAATTGAATGCAGTAGTGTTTGCCCTTAAGATATAGAGACATTATCTCTACGGAGAAAAGTGTAAGATATATACAGATCACAAGAGTCTGAAATATATCTTTACACAAAAAGAGTTGAAGATGAGCCAGATAAGATGATTAGAATTGATCAAAGACTATGATTGTGAGATTCTTTATCATCCCGGGAAGGCTAATGTAGTAGTAGCAGATGCTTTTAGCAGAAAAAGTGAGAAGTTGTTCGTTTTGAAAGAGCAAGAAGAGAAAAGAAATTGAGAAAATGGAGTTGGAGGAGAAAAATTCGAAGAATTCGGATAAAGTAAAAAAATGGAAGCAAGTCCGACTCTACTCGATAAGGTGAAGGAGGCACAATAAAATGATGAAGAATGTGGTAACATCAAGAATCAATTAGCTGAAGGTGATGAGTTGAAGTTCAAGATCGATGGCACCGGTTTGTTGAGATTTGAAGGACGAATTTGGTTACCTTTTTTACCAAAACTAAGAGAGGAGATTTTGCAAGAAGCACTGATATACACATTTTTTATACACTTTAATATTTCCATATTTATTATTTTATATTCTTATTTTATTTAACTAATATATTTTATTTTGTTTTGTAAGAGATAATATTTGTTTTTCTTAGGGAGCAAATAAAGGATTTATATATCTAACCTTTAAAGATGGAAAAGGACTCTTAGAAGATTACCATATAGAGATGGAAGTCAAGAAGGAAAGAAGAGGGAAACACAGAACAAAACTATCCAAGTTCAATGAACCTAAATTAGGGCACAAATGTTTATCCCTATAAATAGGTCTCTAGTTTTAGAGAGAAAGACACCACTTGTTATTTTCTTTTTCTTAGTTTTTCACTTATGTAGAAGGGAGTAAGATATTTAGAGTTTATCTTTTCTCTTATTCCAATCACGCGTGGAACTACTGTCAGGGAGTATTTATAATTTTCTTTTACTGATAAAATAGAAATTCTCTTTTAGTTATTGTTCTTATTTCATGCAAATAGTAGTACTAATATTTTTTGTTTTTGTTTTTAATTCCATGACTAGCTAAATTTCTAATACCTAAGATTAAGATGAAACTAAGTATTTCGTAATAATAATGCCTAATTATTTTCGCCTTCATATTTTCTTTCGCATAAATTGCATATGATTCTTATATTGATTGCGATGTTTTGATAAGTCATAGTTAATTTGTGAGTTTTTCATAACTTATGCTTTCCCATATTAATTATATGAATCATTATTTTTAAAAGGAAGGGAAAATAATTTGGGGTTTAAATTAGGAAATAGGAAATTATTTATTATGTTAATATTTTGTGGAATTCCTAGGTAATTTCTCATTAATAGTTTTCGTTATTAATTAATAGTTTGCATAATTTAGTTAATAAATCTACTCCACCATTTTTTTTTCTAATTTACCTAAAATATTAATTAAGGATATATTAAAAAATTGATATAATCTCTGTGGTTCGATATGCACTCACCAAATCTATAATAAACGTTGTGCACTTGTAATACATAATTTTAACACGTCAAGTTTTTGGCGCCGTTGCCGAGGACTAGAATTAATTTTTATTTATTCGAATTACTTTTAACTCTAATTTTTTTTCTTCTGATTGAAGCGGATCGGAGAGAAAAGATAAAGATTTTGTTGCTGTGCTTTCTTCAGTATTTCATATCTCTATATTTTTTTAAAATAAAATAAATATAGTAGTTTAATTTTTTTTATTGTTTTTTTATTTGCCGCATACATTCACTCACGTAGAGCACATCCTGTTAGGTTTTCATTATTTATTTATTTATTTGTTTTTTTTTTGTCAAATATGAACTGTGGTGACTGCTGGAGGATTGAAGTATGTCAAAATTTCTCCTTTTGTAATCCACATAGTTTTAGGACATTTTTTTTGCTAAATTTGTTTGTACATAGAAAGGAAAATAGATACTACAATCGTAAAGGGGCATACCCCAGAAGCTTTAGAGATCATAATGGGACAGGCCCCATGAAGGAAACCCAAAAGACAAAACTAGAGCAAAGCGAGAGAACAAGGAATATTCATAAAGTAAAGTATAAATTCAGTACAACCATAGAGTCAAAGCCGTCAAAAGCCAGGAGAAATTGGCAGCCCATCGTCCAGCAACCATGACCAGGCGAACCAGTCAGCAAACTAACAGTCAGCAACCCATGACAGACAGATGGTACCTAGCCGGACCCGAAGCCACTATAACCAAATATTATAGATGGTGGAGGATGCCCTTATGGAACTTCAAGGAGGAAGAGAGTCAGGCCTTGATCACATTAATAATCTCACGGGTTAACACCAGTGGAGGTATCTTCAAGTTGTTATGAAGTTTAGAATTCCTGGTAGTCCAAATTTTGTATACTATAGTAGCAAAGGATAGCTTTAATATTTCAGTCGATATAAAATCCCCCTTAAAATTCAAGATGAATTCCACCAAATTGTCCCAGGCCAGTGGAAAGCCAGTTCAGTTCCCAAGGGTAAGGACCGAAGAAAGGACAATGGTGGAGAAGGGACATGCAAAGAAGAGATGGGGGAAAAGACTCAGCAGAGGCCTCGCATAAGGGGCAAATCATTGGACGGAAGCTAGAGTAGGCCGAGAACAGGTCATTAGTTGGGAGACGTCTGCGAAGGGCCAGCCATAATGTAAATGAAAACCGAGGAACATGTAGGGAATGCCATAAAAGACTAGTCCATGGGACAGAGGGAGCTCTAGAACGGATGGAGTCCCAGATAGATCTGGCCTTCAAGATAGCTTGGTTGGCTTGGTTGTCCCAAAGGATGAGGTCATCCCCAGTAGTAGGGAGGGGAATACCACAGAAAAGATTACGAAAGGTTTGGACCTCATGGTGGTTGCTAGGAGGGAGGGACCAGGAACCCAAAACAATGATGCTAGAGATACGTGCCGTAATAGGGATCCGAGTATTAGATAGTAGATCCGCATAGGGGTTCACCGGCTGCCCGGATAGCCAAGGGTCATGCCAAAGACTAAAGGTGGTGCCATTGCCAACCTTGTAGGAAAGGAATTAGCGAGCGATAGGTCTAAGGTTGAGGATCTTATGCCAAATCCAAGAGCAATCAGAGGGAATACCAATATGCCAGAAATTTCTAAGTTTAAGAACTGACTTTTGAACCCATCTAGCCCAGGAGGATGAAGGGAATGGAGAGATGTCCTTAACAAGGTGAAGGATAATGAGCGCCAAGTTCCAGTCTATGAGTTTCTTAAGGCCTAGACCCCCTTCTGAGTGGGGCAGAGATAGGTCTTTCTAGGAAACTCTGGCTCCATGACATAGGAGGGAAGGCCCCTTCCAAAGGAATCTGCATAGGATTGATTGAATAGATCGAAGCACTGACTTGGGGAGAATGAAATGGGAAGCCCAATAAGATTGAATGGCAAAGAGAACGGATTTAATCAGTTGGAGTCTTCCCGAATAAGGAAGAGGGTGAGCAGTCCAGGAAGAAACTCTGGCCGTGATCCTTTGGATTAGGGGTATGCAATTCGAATGAGTAAGCTTAGTGGAAATAAGGGGAACCCCAAGGAATTTGATAGGCAGGCCACCTTAGGGAAAACCAAGCAAGGAGCAAATGTTATCCTTCACCTCATCATCAACATTAGACAAAAAACAGTGACTTTTGAACTCAATTCATTCCTTCTCCTGTCCCCTCCTTGGTGGATGACCTCAATTCATTCCTTCCTATTGCTATTTCGGGTGGGATTTTGGATGACCCTTCTGACACAGACTACTCTCCTTCTCCCAACCCTTTGGTGGGTAAGCTGAAGATGATAGACAAAAAGGCGGGTTGTGATCTTAAGGCGAAAGCTCGTTTTCAAAGAAAAAGAGCAAAGGAGGGGGGAGACTTGCCCCAGTTTAACCTTTTATATCATGGTTAATTTTTGCTCTATGAATATTAGAGGTGTAAATATGAAGTCCAAGCAGGATAGCGTCCTTGCTCTTTTGTGTAAGCATGAAATTTCTTTTGTTAGCCTAGTTGAGACTAGAGTCAAATGTCCTAAATCCATTCCTATTTCCAAAGCCATATGTAGTAAATGGACATGGAAGTTTAATTATGATTATCATGTGAATGGGAGAATTTGGGTTGGTTGGGACCCTTCGCTTTGGACTGTAAATATTGTCTCTAGTTCCTCTCAGTATATGCATTGTTTTGTTTTATCTGCTGCTTCTAATATGTAATTTTTTGTCACTTGTTTATGGGCTAAACACTTCTTCTGAGAGAAAGGACCTTTGGAAAGACCTGAGAATGTTAAGTCACTCGGTCAATATGCCCTGGTGTCTTCTTGGTGATTTTAACGAGGTTCTTTTTGTCTCTGATATTTTGGGAGGAGTTTTCTCCGGGTCTAGGGGTATGCAGGATTTTTTGGATTGCTCTTCTGACCTGCTTCTATCTGATCTCCGTGCTATTGGGCCTCTGCACACTTGGTGGAATTCCAGTGACAGAAAACCCCTATTCAAAAAGCTGGATAGGGTTCTGGTAAATTGTGAATGGCTCCATAAGTTTCAAGACTCTCAAGCTATTTTCACCCCTCGTGATCTCTCTGACCACTGTCCGGCAGTTGTTCAAACTGGTCTGTCCTTACCGAGATTCCCGAAGCGCTTTCAATTTTTCAATTTCTTGGGTGAGCTTGGAAACTTTCATGAGACTGGTCAATCTGCTTGGAATATTTTTGTTCATGGGGATCCCCTTCAGATATTAGCTGGTAAGCTAAGGTCAGTTAAGCGAGCGCTTTCTATCCTGAATAAAGACAATGGTAATCTTGCTACCAATGTGGAAAAGGCTAGAGAAGTTCTTCATGTTTCTCAAAATGCTGTTTCCTCAAACCCCAATGATCTTTCTCTTTTAAAGGTTCAAAGAATCCACTCTGAGAACCTCTGGTATGCTATTAGCTGTGAAGAAAAATTTCTAAGGCAAAAATCAAGAATCCAATGGCTCAAGGATGGGGACAAAAACTCGGGTTTTTTCTATAATCAAATTAAGCATCGCTGGAATAATAACAAAATTCTAGCTATTGAAAATGATGACGGGGTTCTCTGTACCGAGCAGAAGGACATACAATGTATTGCTGTAGATTACTTCCGCTCTATGCTGGGCACACCCTCTATAGTGGGGGATTCTCGTTCCATGGATCTTCCTCCTTTTGTCTCTAATGTTGTCACGGACGATCAAGCTTCATTGATTGAGAAAGGAATCTCTGATCTTGAAATTCTGACCACCTTGAAGTCCATGAAGAAAAACAAAAGCCCAGGTCTTGATGGTTTCAATGTAAACTTCTTCCTTCTTGCTTGGGACATTGTTGGTAGAGATTTCACTCGGGTCATTAAATCCTTTTTCACCAAGGGATGCCTTCTAAGGGGTACAAATTCCACTGCCATTGCTCTCGTTCCAAAGGTGCCGAATCCTTCTTCTATGAGTGATTATCGGCCTATCTCTTGTTGTAATACTACCTACAAATGCATCTCCAAAATCATTGCGGATAGGCTCAAGGGTATTCTTCCTTCTTTAATTTCTTCAAGTTAGTCTGCTTTCATTCCTGGCAGGAGGATTGGGGACAATATTCTGATGGCTCAAGAGCTATTTAGGAACTATCATAGGGCTTATGGTCAACAAAGGTGAGCAATGAAAATTGATCTTCGGAAAGCGTTTGACTCGGCCTCCTGGGAATTCTTGCTCTATGCCTCTTCAAATTTCCCCCCAAGTTTATTTACTAGATAAAGGCCTGCTTTACTTCTCCCCTCCTTTTTGTTCGGGTTAATGGTACCCTGTGTGGCTATTTTAAAGGGGCAAAGGGCCTTCGTCAAGGGAATCCCCTCTCTCCCTATCTTTTTGTTATTGCTATGGAAGTGCTTTCTATTATCTTGTCTAAGGAAACAAGGGGCTCCTATTTTTAAGCACCATTGGAAAACAAAGTCTCTCTCGCTCTCTGTTTTGCGGATGATTTGCTTATCTTCTGTCATGGTGATGTCGATTCAATTATGGTTATTAAACATTGTTTAGACTGCTTTTCTTTCTTCTCGGGTCTGCACATTAATGGCTCGAAGAGTATGTGTTTTCTCTCCAATGTTCCTCCTCCCTCTACAGAGGATATTATTAATCAGCTTGGTTTCCAAGAGGGACAGTTCCTGACAAAATTCCTTGGGGTGCCCTTGATCACCTCAAAGCTTAGTATTGCTGATTCTTACCCTCTTTTAGAAAAAGATCAAAACAAGAATTACATCGTGGACAAACAAGTTTCTCTCTTATGCTGGAAGATTGCAGCTGATTAAATCAGTTATCTTTGCAATCCAATCTTTTTTGTCTGCCCACTTCATCCTTCCAGCGGCTGTGCTTAAAGAAATGAAGATTACTATGAGTAGATTCTTATGGAAGGGCAGCTCCATGATGAAGTTTGGTGCAAAAGTTGCCTGGAGCAAAATAGCTCTCCCATACTCAGAAGGGGGTTTAGCTATCAAGAATTTGAAGGACTGGAATTCGACTTGATTCTATCTCAGCTGTACAGGGTAATTTATCCAGCATCAAAATCCCTGTGGGCCTCTTGGGTTAGAGAAAACCACATTAAATCAAAAAAAAATTGGGAGTTGAAGATTCCAAAAAAAAATTCGCTTTCATATTGGTAATGGGGAGTCTACAAGCTTATGGTTTGACCCTTGGATAAATAGCTTGGCTTCCGGCCCTCGTTCATCCTTGATCATCAATTCCGGTTTGGGCCCAAATGCTACTGTGAGTGCTATTATTCGAAATTCCTCTTGGCACCTTCCTCCTTCCTCTAACCATAATGACTTCATTGTCTTCAGAGATTCTTTCGATCTCCTTAGACACTGTGATTCTTCAAGACCTGATGAGATTCTTTGGGAGACAACCAAATCCCATGAGATTAAAACCTCTACCATCTGGCATTCTATTAGGCAAGTGGGTGTAGCTGTTATATGGGATAAGTTAGTGTGGAACAAGATACTGATCCCTAGATACTCCTTTACCCTCTGGTTGGCATTTCACAGGGGACTGCGTACCGTGGACAACTTTGGAATGCTCCTAAACCCTTCATGTGTCTTTTGCTCTTCTCAAGCGGAAACTTTTGACCACTTGTTTTTTCAATGTGACTATTCTTTTAGAGTTCTTCACTCGGTCCTCAGACCTTGTGGGTGGAGGGGATTTAGTAGAAATTGGAGTTCCCTAACGGACTACATTATTCATTATTCTAGACCAAATTTTCATCACAGCCTACTTCATCTTGGTTTTGCTGCGGTTGTATACCGTATTTGGAATGAACGTAATGCAAGGATTTTTAGAAATAAGTCTAACACTGTTCAGAATCTTGTGGCTGATATCCTTCATTTGCTTAAATGCAAACTCCATACTAATTCCAAATTCCAAAAATTAAAGCATAGGTCTGGGTTTAGACAGCTGAGTTTAAACTTTACTTAATTTTCTTCATGGAGATGGCTTGTCTAGCTGAGAAATTTTGTCGGGGTCCGCTGCGATCTGATATTGATAGGTTTGGGGTGCTGCTTTATGGTCTGCTGGCCTTGAAATCTGCATTGTAAATTCTAGGAGTGTTCAGGTGCCTGCCTCTGCTGGCCTCATACTGATATAATACTGACTCTAGTTTGGGTCTGGATGTATCCCTATGCTGTGAGGTTTCGGTCTTTCTCGGGATCTGGCTGTTATTCTATAGTTCGATGCTAGTCTCTTGATTGCTGGGATTGCTGTGATTGCTACTAAGTTCTATCAATTTGTTGTTGCTGCTGGTTTTCAGTTGGAATTTGCAGTTCTTATTTTGACAGGGTTATGAGCCTTCTGCTGCTGGATCAGCCTTGGTTTGGATCATCCTCAAGCCTCTTTGTTGGTTTGGAGCTTTGTTTTGGAGCTGCTGGCTGTGGGTTTTCTTGCCATATCCAGGATGCTTTGTTTGGAGCTGCTTGATGGGCTGGTTTCTGCTACGGGTCTGACTTTTCATGAGTCCCTTTTTGGGGTCTGTTTACTGCTACTGCTGCAGGTTTGGATTCTGCTGGCTGTGGGTTTTCTACACAGAGGTTGCTGCTCGGGTCTGCAGTTTGTTGGGTCCGTCTATGGGGAGGGCTGGTCTGACTGCTGATAGCTGAGGGCCTGTTGCTGCTTTCTTTTGTTACTGTGGGCTGAGCAGTTTCGGCTGCTGTTAGGGAGGGCTGGTCCCTGCTGGTTTTGCCTTTAGTTGTGATCCTGTGTAGCTGCTTCTTCTGCTGCAAATGATGCCCTATAATGTAGCTGCTTTCTACTATGCTCTTACTGTTCTAGGTCTTCGACGGCTGAGCTAGTTTGTTATTAGCAGTTGCTTTAGTGCTATTTTGCTTTAGTGCTTCTTCTACTTTCTCCCTCTATGGGTTGGTTTACTATAGTTTACAATTTCGACAGGTTATATTGACTGTTATCAATCCAATTTTGTTGGTTGGTTTTGTTGTTCTTTGTTCCATGTTGAATCCTTGTATGCTAGAGTCTTGTTTGGGTTTACTCCTGCCATCATAGGGCCTGTCCTATGATGGCTAGGGTATACTGTTTGGGGTTTGATCCCATGTACTTTGTTCTTTTTCTTTTATTTCAGTCTACAATTAGCAAAAAAAAACAGTGACTCTTCAAGGCATTCGGGATTAGACCAGAAAACATGGAGAAGGACTGGATACAAGAGTGAATGATAGACACCGAGTGCAAGTCACCATGGCAGAAGAGCAAAAGGTCATCAGCAAAGCAGAGGTGAGTAATATTGCAAGGCTCGGATCGCCAATGGAATTTGAAGTTAGGCAATAGAGTTTCCTTGTTCAGGATCATAGAGAAGGCTTCCATGGCAAGAAGATAATGAGATAGGGGGTCCCCTCGTCTCAGTCCCCTAGCACCCTTAAAGTACCCTGACACGCGCACTGTTAACTTTGATGGAAAACATAGGTGTAGTGATGCAAGAGTGAACCCAATTGATAAAAATAGGAGGAAATTTGAGGATACACAGCAGATCAAATAGGAACCCCCAGTCAAGAGTGTCAAAGGCTTTCCGAATATCAATCTTAAGAGCACATCGATCAGGACCTGAGGCCCTATGGTAGTTTCGGAAGAGCTCTTGGGCAAGAAAAATGTTGTCAATAATACTCCTACCCGAGATGAAAGCAGATTGGGCATGATCAATGAGAGAAGGAAGTATCCTTTTCAGCCTATTAGCAAGAATCATAGAAATGCACTTGTACACTGTGTTGCAGCAAGAAATGGGTCTGAAGTCAGACATTAGAGAGGGGTTATCGGTCTTGGGAACGAGAGTAATAGCCGTGGAGTTGATCCCACTGGGGAGATGACCAGAATTGAAGAAGTATTGAACAGCCGAGGTGAAATTCGGACCTATAGTATCCCAGCAATGGAGGAAAAAGTTGACGTTAAAGCCATCTGGGCCCGTACTTTTGTTCTTCTTCATGGACTGGAGAACTAAAAGGATCTCAGAGTCAAGGATGGGAGCAGTCAAAGAGGAGGATTGCAGAGTAGTGAGTTGTTTGGTGATGTAAGGTTTAAGCTCATCATAACCCGGGTAGGAGTCACGAGAATAGCCCAACAGCTCCTGAAAGTAGGAGACAACAACATTCTGAATGCCAGCTTGGTCCTCAATTAAGTCACCTGAGCTGTTAGTTCTGGCCAAAATCTTGTTGTGGTTCCATCTACTCTTAATGACATTTAAGAAAAACTTAAAATTTTTATCGCCTTGGGCAACCCAAATGGCTCTAGATTTATGCATCTGCAGGGATTCTTCAAGAGCAAACAGAGTGGCGTTCAAGGGATCATCATGGAGAGAGGATTGAATGGTAGCCAACTCTTGTTGAAGAGAGGACACATTATTAGAGAGGTTTCCAATAGAGGAGTTCAGGGTAATCAGGGCCTTCTTGGTTCTCCTTAGCTTCTCTGAGAGAATGAACATAGGATTTCCACGAATAAAAACATTCCAGTAGGAGGAGATAGTAGAATCAAACCCCTCCAGATTCAACATGAAATTAAAAAATTGGAAAGGCTTTTTGACTCTATGAAGATGGAGGGGTGTTGAGGATAATAGGGCTGTGATCCGAGAGCTCCCGAGGCCCAAACGCAGCTTGAGAGTCAGACAAGGAGCATAACCAGGAAGAGTTACCCAGAGCTCTATCAAGTTTCCTGAAGATCGGGTTCCTAGTCTGGCAATTCCACCAAGTGAATTTAGGACATATGGCCCGGATGTCCTCGACCCCAATATCTACCAAACAATCATTGAAATCAGTCATACCTTGGTCCCAAGAAGAATCACCCCCATCAGATTCATGAAGTTGAGATATAGAGTTGAAGTCACCAAGGATGCACCAAGCAGAATTGGATGATAAAATAGAGAGATCATGCCATAACTGTCTCCGCTCAACAGCAGAGTTCAACCCATAGACAATTGAGACAAGGAGAGGGGGGCCGCCATTTACAGGGGATTGTTTTAGGACATTTTATTTGGTTATAGTTTTTTTTATTTGTGCATTTTCATATTTAATCTAACATTAAGGGCACAACCTGTAACAAGATAAGGTGGGGATTTCATCACCCTTCCTTGGCCCACAAACAACCCAATTTACATTTTGCATAACCATGACCTAATAAAATCAAGTAGACGTTGGCCCCTAGTACCCTCGAGCTCAATTAGGACAAGAAACTCCGAGAGGAGGCTGAATTTTAAATTAATCAAACTAGTGTAGGCAAGTGGTTCAAAAGGTAAACACCTAAAGATTGTGTGGTTATTCAATTAGTCACCGTATCTACGGAGAGACTCCCACCTTTCTTACACTTAATTAGCTAGTGGTATGTTTAATTTCGAATTTGGTGGACCTTATGGTGTAACTTGGAACAGTTAGGAGCTATCTAGATTTTATTTAGATTGGCCTTAGAAATAATTTTTTTTCTTTTTTGTATGCAAAAAGTGTATGCAAAAAGTGTGGATTAGGGACGAAACATCTCAATTAATGAGAAAACTTGATTTTTCGGATTTCACTTTAAAAGATCCCACTTTAAGAAAAATGGAGGGCGTACAAATTGTTTCTTTAAGGGATATATGTTATCCTTCCCGCTCTGCCCAACCTTCATGTATCAGTCTACCACCGATAACTGGTAACAATTTTGAAGTTAAACCACATTTTATAAATATGTTACCTAGGTTCACGGGGATAGAAGATACATATTTATTTATTCAGAAATTTAAGGAAGTTTGTGCCTTAATAAAAATTCAACAATTGTCGGATGACTCAATTAAGCTAAGATTTATAACATTTTCTTTAAAAGATAATGCTAAAAAGTGGTTATATAGCCTACCAAATAAATCCATATCAACCTGGGAGGGATTTATTGTTACATTTCTAAAAATATAATTTCCAAATCATAAAATTGCTAAAATTAGGACTGCAATTCATCAATTTTGCCAACTTGAAAAAGATTCCTTTTAGAAATATTTTGATAGATTTAAAATTTTGTTATCCCAGTGCCCACACCACAGAATTGAAAAATGGAGATTGTGTCAAATTGGTTACGAAGGTTTAGACTATCCCAATAAAACAATGTTAGAGTCAATGTGTCAAGGGAATTTTTTGACTAATGATGAGGAAAAGGCTTGGGAGATTTTAGAAGACTTAGCAGAAAAAACCATGCAATGGAAAACCACCCGAGAGATCGATAAACCTAGTTCATCTAGGGGTGTTCATACAATTGACAATTCAGTTGCTACCGAAGCTAAGTTGGCTGGTGTGTACTTAAAAGACTTGAAGATTTAGAAACTAGGGGACAATCACACGTGAACCAGGTCTCAACACCAACACCTTTTTTTTTTGCTAAGTTGGTTTGTGTAAAAAGAAAAGAAATTACAAAAGCAAAGGGGCATACCCCAGAAAGACATCAAGCATCCCCAAGGGCTAGCAACAGAATGTAAAGATTACAAGATTACATAAGCAGTGACATGATGGCAGTCGCGGACAGCTAACATGAGAGGTAGTTTAGACAAGCCAGTTACAATAGTATTGACAAGAACCGGTGGCTTGGTTAAAAACAAAGGAGCTAGACAACCTAGACTTGATAATGTGGACTACATCGGCTGCAAGGCAGTGTGGGGGGATGAGTGTGTTAGTATGCAGTCTCTTGTTTCTTGCCTCCCAAACTTTGTAAAAGGATACCGCAAGTGATAGCCCCATTATTTGTTTGGAGAGTTTCCGTCCTCTGAAGGTGTTGATCATGGTGGTTAAGTCGGTCCAGTCCAAAGGGCAGGTCCAAAGCCATGTGATTGAGGAATGTCGTATAATCATGCCCCAACTTGAAGAATATGAAAAAGTCAATGCAATGTTTCAAAGACCTAGGATTGACCCATTTGCTCCCACTTATAATCTTGGTTGGAGAAATCATCTTAATTTTGCATGGAATCAAAGACCCTACCCGAATAACTCTTCAAATTAGGCCAATCAGTCTTTAAATTAATCTTTTTAACCTTACCAAAAAGCCAAATCATGGTCCGTACCAAAATTTAAATTCAACACGTCAATGAGTTAATTGGCACTACAGTTAGTGAAAGAGAGAAGGGTAAGATATATACAGATCACAAGAGTCTGAAATATATCTTTACACAAAAAGAGTTGAAGATGAGCCAGATAAGATGATTAGAATTGATCAAAGACTATGATTGTGAGATTCTTTATCATCCCGGGAAGGCTAATGTAGTAGTAGCAGATGCTTTTAGCAGAAAAAGTGAGAAGTTGTTCGTTTTGAAAGAGCAAGAAGAGTTATTAAAAGAAATTGAGAAAATGGAGTTGGAGGAGAAAAATTCGAAGAATTCGGATAAAGTAAAAAAATGGAAGCAAGTCCGACTCTACTCGATAAGGTCAGGCACAATAAAATGATGAAGAATGTGGTAACATCAAGAATCAATTAGCTGAAGGTGATGAGTTGAAGTTCAAGATCGATGGCACCGGTTTGTTGAGATTTGAAGGACGAATTTGGTTACCTTTTTTACCAAAACTAAGAGAGGAGATTTTGCAAGAAGCACTGATATACACATTTTTTATACACTTTAATATTTCCATATTTATTATTTTATATTCTTATTTTATTTAACTAATATATTTTATTTTGTTTTGTAGGAGATAATATTTATTCTTCTTAGGGAGCAAATAAAGGATTTATATATCTAACCTTTAAAGATGGAAAATGACTCTTAGAAGATTACCATATAGAGATGGAAGTCAAGAAGGAAAGAAGAGGGAAACACAGAACAAAACTATCCAAGTTCAATGAACCTAAATTAGGGCACAAATGTTTATCCCTATAAATAGGTCTCTAGTTTTAGAGAGAAAGACACCCTTGTTATTTTCTTTTTCTTAGTTTTTCACTTATGTAGAAGGGAGTAAGATATTTAGAGTTTATCTTTTCTCTTATTCCAATCACGCGTGGAACTACTGTCAGGGAGTATTTATAATTTTCTTTTACTGATAAAATAGAAATTCTCTTTTAGTTATTGTTCTTATTTCATGCAAATAGTAGTACTAATATTTTTTTTTGTTTTTAATTCCATGACTAGCTAAATTTCTAATACCTAGGATTAAGATGAAACTAAGTATTTCATAATAATATTTTCTTTACATTCTAAAATTAATGCCTAATTATTTTCGCCTTCATATTTTCTTCCGCATAAATTGCATATGATTCTTATATTGATTGCGATGTTTTGATAAGTCATAGTTAATTTGTGAGTTTTTCATAACTTATGCTTTCCCATATTAATTATATAAATCATTATTTTTAAAAGGAAGGGAAAATAATTTGGGGTTTAAATTAGGAAATAGGAAATTATTTATTATGTTAATATTTTGTGGAATTCCTAGGTAATTTCTCATTAATAGTTTTCGTTATTAATTAATAGTTTGCATAATTTAGTTAATAAATCTACTCCACCATTTTTTTTCAAATTTACCTAAAATATTAATTAAGGATATATTAAAAAATTGATCTAATCTCTGTGGTTCGATATGCACTCACCAAATCTATAATAAACGTTGTGCACTTGTAATACATAATTTTAACACGTCAAGTTTTTGGCGCCGTTGCCGAGGACTAGAATTAATTTTTATTTATTCGAATTAGTTTTAACTCTAATTTTTTTTCTTCTGATTGAAGCGGATCGAAGGAGAGAAAAGATAAAGATTTTGTTGCTGTGCTTTCTTCAGTATTTCATATCTCTATATTTTTTTAAAATAAAATAAATATAGTAGTTTAATTTTTTTTATTGTTTTTTTATTTGCCGCATACATATTCACTCACGTAGAGCACATCCTGTTAGGTTTTCATTATTTATTTATTTATTTGTTTTTTTTGTCAAATATGAACTGTGGTGACTGCTGGAGGATTGAAGTATGTCAAAATTTCTCCTTTTGTAATCCACATAGTTTTAGAACATTTTTTTTGCTAACTTTGTTTGTACATAGAAAGGAAAATAGATACTACAATCGCAAAGGGGCATACCCCAGAAGCTTTAGAGATCATCATGGGACAGGCCCCATGAAGGAAACCCAAAAGACAAAACTAGAGCAAAGCAATCGCAAAGGGGCATACCCCAGAAGCTTTAGAGATCATCATGGGACAGGCCCCATGAAGGAAACCCAAAAGACAAAACTAGAGCAAAGCGAGAGAACAAGGAATATTCATAAAGTAAAGTATAAATTCAGTACAACCATAGAGTCAAAGCCGTCAAAAGCCAGGAGAAATTGGCAGCCCATTGTCCAGCAACCATGACCAGGCAAACCAGTCAGCAACCCAACAGTCGGCAACCCATGACAGACAGATGGTACCTAGCCGGACCCGAAGCCACTATAACCAAATATTATAGATGGTGGAAGCTGCCCTTATGGAACTTCAAGGAGGAAGAGAGTCAGGCCTTGATCACATTAATAATCTCACGGGCTAACACCAGTGGAGGTATCTTCAAGTTGTTATGAACTTTAGAATTCCTGGTAGTCCAAATTTTGTATACTATAGTAGCAAAGGATAGCTTTAATATTTCAGTCGATATAAAATCCCCCTTAAAATTCAAGATGAATTCCACCAAATTGTCCCAGGCCAGTGGAAAGCCAGTTCGGTTCCCAAGAGTAAGGACCGAAGAAAGGACAATGGTGGAGAAGGGACATGCAAAGAAGAGATGGGGGAAAGACTCAGCAGAGGCCTCGCATAAGGGGCAAATCATTGGACGGAAGCTAGAGTAGGCCGAGAACAGGTCATTAGTTGGGAGACGTCTGCGAAGGGCCAGCCATAATGTAAATGAAAATCGAGGAACATGTAGGGAATGCCATAAAAGACTAGTCCATGGGACAGAGGGAGCTCTAGAACGGATGGAGTCCCAGATAGATCTGGCCTTCAAGATAGCTTGGTTGGCTTGGTTGTCCCAAAGGATGAGGTCATCCCCAGTAGTAGGGAGGGGAATACCACAGAAAAGATTACGAAAGGTTTGGACCTCATGGTGGTTGCTAGGAGGGAGGGACCAGGAACCCAAAACATTGATGCTAGAGATACATGCCGTAATAGGGATCCGAGTATTAGATAGTAGATCCGCAGAGGGGTTCACCGGCTGCCCGGATAGCCAAGGGTCATGCCAAAGACTAAAGGTGGTGCCATTGCCAACCTTGTAGGAAAGGAATTAGCGAGCGATAGGTCTAAGGTTGAGGATTTTATGCCAAATCCAAGAGCAATCAGAGGGAATACCAATATGCCAGAAATTTCTAAGTTTAAGAACTGACTTTTGAACCCATCTAGCCCAGGAGGATGAAGGGGATGGAGAGATGTCCTTAAGAAGGTGAAGGATAATAAGCGCCAAGTTCCAGTCTATGAGTTTCTTAAGGCCTAGACCCCCTTCTGAGTGGGGCAGAGATAGGTCTTTCTAGGAAACTCTGGCTCCATGACATAGGAGGGAAGGCCCCTTCCAAAGGAATCTGCATAGGATTGATTGAATAGATCGAAGCACTGACTTGGGGAGAATGAAATGGGAAGCCCAATAAGATTGAATGGCAAAGAGAACGGATTTAATCAGTTGGAGTCTTCCCGAATAAGGAAGAGGGCGAGCAGTCCAGGAAGAAACTCTGGCCGTGATCCTTTGGATTAGGGGCATGCAATTCGAATGAGTAAGCTTAGTGGAAATAAGGGGAACCCCAAGGAATTTGATAGGCATGCCACCTTAGGGAAAACCAAGCAAGGAGCAAATGTTATCCTTCACCTCATCATCAACATTAGACAAAAAACAGTGACTTTTGAACTCAATTCATTCCTTCTCCTGTCCCCTCCTTGGTGGATGACCTCAATTCATTCCTTCCTATTGCTATTTCGGGTGGGATTTTGGATGACCCTTCTGACACAGACTACTCTCCTTCTCCCAACCCTTTGGTGGGTAAGCTGAAGATGATAGACAAAAAGGCGGGTTGTGATCTTAAGGCGAAAGCTCGTTTTCAAAGAAAAAGAGCAAAGGAGGGGGGAGACTTGCCCCAGTTTAACCTTTTATATTATGGTTAATTTTTGCTCTATGAATATTAGAGGTGTAAATATGAAGTCCAAGCAGGATAGCGTCCTTGCTCTTTTGTGTAAGCATGAAATTTCTTTTGTTGGCCTAGTTGAGACTAGAGTCAAATGTCCTAAATCCATTTCTATTTCCAAAGCCATATGTAGTAAATGGACATGGAAGTTTAATTATGATTATCATGTGAATGGGAGAATTTGGGTTGGTTGGGACCCTTCGCTTTGGACTGTAAATATTGTCTCTAGTTCCTCTCAGTATATGCATTGTTTTGTTTTATCTGCTGCTTCTAATATGTAATTTTTTGTCACTTTTGTTTATGGGCTAAACACTTCTTCTGAGAGAAAGGACCTTTGGAAAGACCTGAGAATGCTAAGTCACTCGGTCAATATGCCCTGGTGTCTTCTTGGTGATTTTAACGAGGTTCTTTTTGTCTCTGATATTTTGGGAGGAGTTTTCTCCGGGTCTAGGGGTATGCAGGATTTTTTGGATTGCTCTTCTGACCTGCTTCTATCTGATCTCCGTGCTATTGGCCCTCTGCACACTTGGTGGAATTCCAGTGACAGAAAACCCCTATTCAAAAAGCTGGATAGGGTTCTGGTAAATTGTGACTGGCTCCATAAGTTTCAAGACTCTCAGGCTATTTTCACCCCTCGTGATCTCTCTGACCACTGTCCGGCAGTTGTTCAAACTGGTCTGTCCTTACCGAGATTTCCGAAGCCCTTTCAATTTTTCAATTTCTTGGGTGAGCTTGGAAACTTTCATGAGACTGGTCAATCTGCTTGGAATATTTTTGTTCATGGGGATCCCCTTCAGATATTAGCTGGTAAGCTAAGGTCAGTTAAGCGAGCGCTTTCTATCCTGAATAAAGACAATGGTAATCTTGCTACCAATGTGGAAAAGGCTAGAGAAGTTCTTCATGTTTCTCAAAATGCGGTTTCCTCAAACCCCAATGATCTTTCTCTTTTAAAGGCTCAAAGAATCCACTCTGAGAACCTCTGGTATGCTATTAGTTGTGAAGAAAAATTTCTAAGGCAAAAATCAAGAATCCAATGGCTCAAGGATGGGGACAAAAACTCGGGTTTTTTCTATAATCAAATTAAGCATCGCTGGAATAACAACAAAATTCTAGCTATTGAAAATGATGACGGGGTTCTCTGTACCGAGCAGAAGGACATACAATGTATTGCTGTAGATTACTTCCGCTCTATGCTGGGCACACCCTCTATAGTGGGGGATTCTCGTTCCATGGATCTTCCTCCTTTTGTCTCTAATGTTGTCACGGACGATCAAGCTCATTGATTGAGAAAGGAATCTCTGATCTTGAAATTCTGACCACCTTGAAGTCCATGAAGAAAAACAAAAGCCCAGGTCCTGATTGGTTTCAATGTAAACTTCTTCCTTCTTGCTTGGGACATTGTTGGTAGAGATTTCACTCGGGTCATTAAATCCTTTTTCACCAAGGGATGCCTTCTTAGGGGTACAAATTCCAATGCCATTGCTCTCGTTCCAAAGGTGTTGAATCCTTCTTCTATGAGTGATTATCGGCCTATCTCTTGTTGTAATACTACCTACAAATGCATCTCCAAAATCATTGCGGATAGGCTCAAGGGTATTCTTCCTTCTTTAATTTCTTCAAGTTAGTCTGCTTTCATTCCTGGCAGGAGGATTGGGGACAATATTCTGATGGCTCAAGAGCTATTTAGGAACTATCATAGGGCTTATGGTCAACAAAGGTGAACAATGAAAATTGATCTTCGGAAAGCGTTTGACTCGGTCTCCTGGGAATTCTTGCTCTATGCTCTTAGGTTCTTCAAATTTCCCCCCAAGTTTATTTACTAGATAAAGGCCTGCTTAACCCCTCCTTTTTGTCCGGGTTAATGGTACCCTGTGTGGCTATTTTAAAGGGGCAAAGGGCCTTCGTCAAGGGAATCTCCTCTCTCCCTATCTTTTTGTTATTGCTATGGAAGTGCTTTCTATTATCTTGTCTAAGGAAACAAGGGGCTCCTATTTTTAAGCACCAGTGGAAAACAAAGTCTCTCTCGCTCTCTATTTTGCGGATGATTTGCTTATCTTCTGTCATGGTGATGTCGATTCAATTATGGTTATTAAACATTGTTTAGACTGCTTTTCTTCCTTCTCGGGTCTGCACATTAATGGCTCGAAGAGTATGTGTTTTCTCTCCAATGTTCCTCCTCCCTCTACAGAGGATATTATTAATCAGCTTGGTTTCCAAGAGGGACAGTTCCCGGCAAAATTCCTTGGGGTGCCCTTGATCACCTCAAAGCTTAGTATTGCTGATTCTTACCCTCTTTTAGAAAAAGATCAAAACCAGAATTACATCGTGGACAAACAAGTTTCTCTCTTATGATGGAAGATTGCAGCTGATTAAATTAGTTATCTTTGCAATCCAATCTTTTTGGTCTGCCCACTTCATCCTTCCAGCGGCAGCTCACTTCATAAGAATCTCTTATGAGTAGATTCTTATGGAAGGGCAGCTCCATAAGAATCTGGAGCAAAATAGCTCTCCCATACTCAGAAGGGGGTTTAGCTATCAAGAATTTGAAGGACTGGAATTTGGCCTTGATTCTATCTCTGTGGAGGGTAATTTACCCAACATCAAAATCCCTCTGGGCCTCTTGGGTTAGAGAAAACCACATTAAATCAAAAAAAAATTGGGAGTTGAAGATTCCAAATGACTGTTCTTGGATATGGAGAAAGGTTCTACAGTTGAGAGCCCTTGCTATTAATTATGTTCGCTTTCATATTGGTAATGGGGAGTCTACAAGCTTATGGTTTGACCCTTGGATAAATAGCTTGGCTTCCGGCTCTCGTTCATCCTTGATCATCAATTCCGGTTTGGGCCCAAATGCTACTGTGAGTGCTATTATTCGAAATTCCTCTTGGCACCTTCCTCCTTCCTCTAACCATAATGACTTCATTGTCTTCAGAGATTCTTTCGATCTCCTTAGACACTGTGATTCTTCAAGACCTGATGAGATTCTTTGGGAGACAACCAAATCCCATGAGATTAAAACCTCTACCATCTGGCATTCTATTAGGCAAGTGGGTGTAGCTGTTATATGGGATAAGTTAGTGTGGAACAAGATACTGATCCCTAGATACTCCTTTACCCTCTGGTTGGCATTTCACAGGGGACTGCGTACCGTGGACAACTTTGGAATGCTCCTAAACCCTTCATGTGTCTTTTGCTCTTCTCAAGCGGAAACTTTTGACCACTTGTTTTTTCAATGTGACTATTCTTTTAGAGTTCTTCACTCGGTCCTCAGACCTTGTGGGTGGAGGGGATTTAGTAGAAATTGGAGTTCCCTAACGGACTACATTATTCATTATTCTAGACCAAATTTTCATCACAGCCTACTTCATCTTGGTTTTGCTGCGGTTGTATACCGTATTTGGAATGAACGTAATGCAAAGATTTTTAGAAATAAGTCTAACACTGTTCAGAATCTTGTGGCTGATATCCTTCATTTGCTTAAATGCAAACTCCATACTAATTCCAAATTCCAAAAATTAAAGCATAGGTCTGGGTTTAGACAGCTGAGTTTAAACTTTACTTAATTTTCTTCATGGAGATGGCTTGTCTAGCTGAGAAATTTTGTCGGGGTCCGCTGCGATCTGATATTGATAGGTTTGGGGTGCTGCTTTATGGTCTGCTGGCCTTGAAATCTGCATTGTAAATTCTAGGAGTGTTCAGGTGCCTGCCTCTGCTGGCCTCATACTGATATAATACTGACTCTAGTTTGGGTCTGGATGTATCCCTATGCTGTGAGGTTTCGGTCTTTCTCGGGATCTGGCTGTTATTCTATAGTTCGATGCTAGTCTCTTGATTGCTGGGATTGCTGTGATTGCTACTAAGTTCTATCAATTTGTTGTTGCTGCTGGTTTTCAGTTGGAATTTGCAGTTCTTATTTTGACAGGGTTATGAGCCTTCTGCTGCTGGATCAGCCTTGGTTTGGATCATCCTCAAGCCTCTTTGTTGGTTTGGAGCTTTGTTTTGGAGCTGCTGGCTGTGGGTTTTCTTGCCATATCCAGGATGCTTTGTTTGGAGCTGCTTGATGGGCTGGTTTCTGCTACGGGTCTGACTTTTCATGAGTCCCTTTTTGGGGTCTGTTTACTGCTACTGCTGCAGGTTTGGATTCTGCTGGCTGTGGGTTTTCTACAACAGAGGTTGATGCTCGGGTCTGCAGTTTGTTGGGTCCGTCTATGGGGAGGGCTGGTCTGACTGCTGATAGCTGAGGGCCTGTTGCTGCTTTCTTTTGTTGCTGTGGGCTGAGCAGTTTCGGCTGCTGTTAGGGAGGGCTGGTCCCTGCTGGTTTTGCCTTTAGTTGTGATCCTGTGTAGCTGCTTCTTCTGCTGCAAATGATGCCCTATAATGTAGCTGCTTTCTACTATGCTCTTACTGTTCTAGGTCTTCGACGGCTGAGCTAGTTTGTTATTAGCAGTTGCTTTAGTGCTATTTTGCTTTAGTGCTTCTTCTACTTTCTCCCTCTATGGGTTGGTTTACTATAGTTTACAATTTCGACAGGTTATATTGACTGTTATCAATCCAATTTTGTTGGTTGGTTTTGTTGTTCTTTGTTCCATGTTGAATCCTTGTATGCTAGAGTCTTGTTTGGGTTTACTCCTGCCATCATAGGGCCTGTCCTATGATGGCTAGGGTATACTGTTTGGGGTTTGATCCCATGTACTTTGTTCTTTTCTTTTATTTCAGTCTACAATTAGCAAAAAAAAAACAGTGACTCTTCAAGGCATTCGGGATTAGACCAGAAAACATGGAGAAGGACTGGATACAAGAGTGAATGATAGACACCGAGTGCAAGTCACCATGGCAGAAGAGCAAAAGGTCATCAGCAAAGCAGAGGTGAGTAGTATTGCAAGGCTCGGATCGCGAATGGAATTTGAAGTTAGGCAATAGAGTTTCCTTGTTCAGGATCATAGAGAAGGCTTCCATGGCAAGAAGATAAGGAGATAGGGGCTCCCCTCGTCTCAGCCCCCTAGTACCCTTAAAGTACCCTGACAGCGCACTGTTAACTTTGATGGAAAACATAGGTGTAGTGATGCAAGAGTGAACCCAATTGATAAAAATAGGAGGAAATTTGAGGATACACAGCAGATCAAATAGGAACCCCCAGTCAAGAGTGTCAAAGGCTTTCCGAATATCAATCTTAAGAGCACATCGAGCAGGACCTGAGGCCCTATGGTAGTTTCGGAAGAGCTCTTGGGCAAGAAAAATGTTGTCAATAATACTCCTACCCGAGATGAAAGCAGATTGGGCATGATCAATGAGAGAAGGAAGTATCCTTTTCAGCCTATTAGCAAGAATCATAGAAATGCACTTGTACACTGTGTTGCAGCAAGAAATGGGTCTGAAGTCAGACATTAGAGAGGGGTTATCGGTCTTGGGAACGAGAGTAATAGCCGTGGAGTTGATCCCACTGGGGAGATGACCAGAATTGAAGAAGTATTGAACAGCCGAGGTGAAATTCGGACCTATAGTATCCCAGCAATGGAGGAAAAAGTTGACGTTAAAGCCATCTGGGCCCGTACTTTTGTTCTTCTTCATGGACTGGAGAACTAAAAGGATCTCAGAGTCAAGGATGGGAGCAGTCAAAGAGGAGGATTGCAGAGAGTAGTGAGTTGTTTGGTGATGTAAGGTTTAAGCTCATCATAACCCGGGTAGGAGTCACGAGAATAGCCCAACAGCTCCAGAAAGTAGGAGACAACAACATTCTGAATGCCAGCTTGGTCCTCAATTAAGTCGCCTGAGCTGTTAGTTCTGGCCAAAATCTTGTTGTGGTTCCATCTACTCTTAATGACATTCAAGAAAAACTTAGAATTTTTATCGCCTTGGGCAACCCAAATGGCTCTAGATTTATGCATCTGCAGGGATTCTTCAAGAGCAAACAAAGTGGCGTTCAAGGGATCATCATGGAGAGAGGATTGAATGGTAGCCAACTCTTGTTGAAGAGAGGACACATTATTAGAGAGGTTTCCAATAGAGGAGTTCAGGGTAATCAGGGCCTTCTTGGTTCTCCTTAGCTTCTCTGAGAGAATGAACATAGGATTTCCACGAATAAAAACATTCCAGCAGGAGGAGATAGTAGAATCAAACCCTTCCAGATTCAACATGAAATTAAAAAATTGGAAAGGCTTTTTGACTCTATGAAGATGGAGGGGTGTTGAGGATAATAGGGCTGTGATCCGAGAGTCCCCGAGGCCCAAACGCAGCTTGAGAGTCAGACAAGGAGCATAACCAGGAAGAGTTACCCAGAGCTCTATCAAGTTTCCTGAAGATCGGGTTCCTAGTCTGGCAATTCCACCAAGTGAATTTAGGACATATGGCCCGGATGTCCTCGACCCCAATATCTACCAAACAATCATTGAAATCAGTCATACCTTGGTCCCAAGAAGAATCACCCCCATCAGATTCATGAAGTTGAGATATAGAGTTGAAGTCACCAAGGATGCACCAAGCAGAATTGGATGATAAAATAGAGAGATCATGCCATAACTGTCTCCGCTCAACAGCAGAGTTCAACCCATAGACAATTGAGACAAGGAGAGGGGGGCCGCCATTTACAGGGGATTGTTTTAGGACATTTTATTTGGTTATAGTTTTTTTTATTTGTGCATTTTCATATTTAATCTAACATTAAGGGCACAACCTGTAACAAGATAAGGTGGGGATTTCATCACCCTTCCTTGGCCCACAAACAACCCAATTTACATTTTGCATAACCATGACCTAATAAAATCAAGTAGACGTTGGCCCCTAGTACCCTCGAGCTCAATTAGGACAAGAAACTCCGAGAGGAGGCTAAATTTTAAATTAATCAAACTAGTGTAGGCAAGTGGTTCAAAAGGTAAACACCTAAAGATTGTGTGGTTATTCAATTAGTCACCGTATCTACGGAGAGACTCCCACCTTTCTTACACTTAATTAGCTAGTGGTATGTTTAATTTTGAATTTGGTGGACCTTATGGTGTAACTTGGAACAGTTAGGAGCTATCTAGATTTTATTTAGATTGGCCTTAGAAATAAATTTTTTTCTTTTTTGTATGCAAAAAGTGTATGCAAAAAGTGTGGATTAGGGACGAAACATCTCAATTAATGAGAAAACTTGATTTTTCGGATTTCACTTTAAAAGATCCCACTTTAAGAAAAATGGAGGGCGTACAAATTGTTTCTTTAAGGGATATATGTTATCCTTCCCGCTCTGCCCAACCTTCATGTATCAGTCTACCACCGATAACTGGTAACAATTTTGAAGTTAAACCACATTTTATAAATATGTTATATACATATTTATTTATTCAGAAATTTAAGGAAGTTTGTGCCTTAATAAAAATTCAACAATTGTCTGATGACTCAATTAAGCTAAGATTTATAACATTTTCTTTAAAAGATAATGCTAAAAAGTGGTTATATAGCCTACCAAATAAATCCATATCAACCTGGGAGGGATTTATTGTTACATTTCTAAAAATATAATTTCCAAATCATAAAATTGCTAAAATTAGGACTGCAATTCATCAATTTTGCCAACTTGAAAAAGATTCCTTTTAGAAATATTTTGATAGATTTAAAATTTTGTTATCCCAGTGCCCACACCGCAGAATTGAAAAATGGAGATTGTGTCAAATTGGTTACGAAGGTTTAGACTATCCCACTAAAACAATGTTAGAGTCAATGTGTCAAGGGAATTTTTTGACTAATGATGAGGAAAAGGCTTGGGAGATTTTAGAAGACTTAGCAGAAAAAACCATGCAATGGAAAACCACCCGAGAGATCGATAAACCTAGTTCATCTAGGGGTGTTCATATAATTGACAATTCAGTTGCTACCGAAGCTAAGTTGGCTGGTGTGTACTTAAAAGACTTGAAGATTTAGAAACTAGGGAACAATCACACGTGAACCAGGTCTCAACACCAACACCTTTTTTTTTGCTAAGTTGGTTTGTGTATAAAAAAAAAAGAAATTACAAAAGCAGAGGGGCATACCCCAGAAAGACATAAAGCATCCCCAAGGGCTAGCAACAGAATGTAAAGATTACAAGATTACATAAGCAGTGACATGATGGCAGCCGCGGACAGCTAACATGAGAGGTAGTTTAGAAAAGCCAGTTACAATAGTATTGACAAGAACCGGTGGCTTGGTTAAAAACAAAGGAGCTAGAAAACCTAGACTTGATAATGTGGACTACATCGGCTGCAAGGCGTGGGGGGATGAGTGTGTTAGTATGCAGTCTCTTGTTTCTTGCCTCCCAAACTTTGTAAAAGGATACCGCAAGTGATAGCCCCATTATTTGTTTGGAGAGTTTACGTCCTCTGAAGGTGTTGATCATGGTTGTTAAGTCGGTCCAGTCCAAAGGGCAGGTCCAAAGCCATGTGATTGAGGAATGTCGTATAATCATGCCCCAACTTGAAGAATATGAAAAAGTCAATGCAATGTTTCAAAGACCTAGGAATGGCCCATTTGCTCCCACTTATAATCTTGGTTGGAGAAATCATCTTAATTTTGCATGGAATCAAACACCCTACCCGAATAACTCTTCAAATTAGGCCAATCAGTCTTTAAATCAATCTTTTCAACCTTACCAAAAAGCCAAATCATGGTCCGTACCAAAATTTAAATTCAACACGTCAATGAGTTAATTGGCACTACAGTTAGTGAAAAAGAGAAGGGTAAGCTTTCCAGTCAACCCGAGACCAATCCAAAATTTCTAGTCCCTACTCAAAAACATTATCATGTTAATTCACTTGAAAATAACCAAATCAAGCATGTGAATTCTATAATCTCTTTAAGGTTTGAAAATTATTTTAACAATCTTGCTGGCATTGATAATGAAGAAGAGAATAAATTAAATGTTGAATCTAACGATCCATCTTCAAAGTCAACTCAGCCTGAAAATCCAACAAACTCTGAGTCAGTAGGCCCATCCACTAAGCATGTGTCAAACATGATCAAACCACACCTTATGAGTCAACTGAAAAAGTCTTCAAACCAAAAGCCCCATTCCCTCAAAGACTTATTTCAAACAAGCAGTCAGCAGAGTTGGACAAAATTCTAGAAGTGTTCAAACAAGTGAAAATTAACATTCCTGTTCTAGATGTCATTCAACAAGTTCCCTTGTATGCTAAATGTCTAAAAGATTTGTGCACACATAAAAGAACCACTCAAGTTCCTAAGAAAACTTTTCTAACAACCCATGTTAGTTCTATCTTGTCATGTCAAGTCCCTGTGAAATATAAGGACCCCGGTTGTCCTACTATTTTATGCTTCATAGGTGACACATTAATTAAAAAAGCTTTGCTTGATTTATGAGTTAGTGTGAACCTGTTACCATTTTTTGTGTACCAAACCTTAGGCTTAGGGGAGCTGAAAAAGACAAGTGTAGCAACTAGCTGGCCATTCCGTTAAAGTGTCAAAAGGAATAGTTGAAGATTTACTCATTAATGTTGGTGATTTTGTCTTCCATGTTAACTTTGTTGTCCTTGAAACCCAGCCTGTTGTCAATCCCAATGGTCAATTTCCTGTCATTTTAGGTAGACCATTTCTACTTCTAATGCGTTAATCAATTATAGAAAAGGACTAATGAAATTGACATTTGGGAACATGACAATTGATTTAAATGTGTTTAATGTGGGAAATCAACCTAGTGATTTTTCTGACCAACCCGTTGAAGTGAACATGAATCAAGAAATGTTTGACAATGAACTTACGGGAGAAGACGAAATTTTTAATTTTTGTCTAAATCATTTTGTTCAAAATTGGGATGAAACAAAATATGTAAATGAGGTTAATGAAATTCTAGAGTCATCAACATCAGTGTCTTACTCTAAATGGGAACCCGTGACTGAGCCATTCTTGCAATCTTCAGAACCTGTTGAAAAGAGTCCACCAGAGTTAGAACTCAAACCTCTGCCTGATAATCTTAAATATACCTATTTATAGGTCCTTCCAAAACTTTTCCTGTGATCATTGCTTCATTTAACAAACACACAAGAGGAAGAGTTATTGACCATCCTGAGAGAGAATAAGGAAGCCATAAGATGGAGCATAACTAATATTAAGGGGATCAGTCCAACCATTGTCCAACATAGGATCCACTTAATAGATGATGCTAAATCTGTGAGAGACCCACAGAGGCGGTTAAACCCGGTTCTAAAAGAGGTTGTTAAGAAAAAAATTCTTAAGTGTCTAGATAATGGGATCATCTATCCCATTTCTGATAGCTCGTGGGTAAGTCCTGTTCAGGTGGTACCTAAAACGTCTGGCTTAACTGTGGTTCAAAATGAAGCTAATGAGTTAGTTCCCACTCAACATCTGGTTGTAAGGTTAGCATAGACTATAGTAAACTCAATGCTGTCACAAGAAAGGATCACTTTCCTTTACCATTTATAGCCCAAATTCTAGAAAGATTAGCTGGTCATGCTTACTATTATTTCCTTGATGGTTACTCAGGCTACTTTCAAATTACCAGGAAAAGACCACATTCACTTGTCCTTATTTCCCTTACATATCTTCGTCTACCCTTTTGGCTATGTAGTGCCCCCTGCCACCTTTCAAAGATGCATGATGAGCATTTTTTCTGACATGGTGGAGAAATTCCTAGAAATTTTTATAGATGATTTTTCCATATTTTGGTCTACATTTCATAAGTGCCTTCACCACCTTGACTTAGTTCTAAGGAGGTGTAAGGAAATAAACTTAATCCTAAATTGGGAAAAATGTCATTTATATCTGAAAGGGAATTGAAGTAGATAAAGCCAAAATCGACCTCATTTCAAATCTTTCGTCACCTAGGACAGTCAAAGAAATTCGTTCTTTCCTAGGACATACATGCTTTTTTAGGCAATTCATTAAGGATTTTAGTAAGAAAGAAAGACCCTTGACCAATCTTCTAAGTAAAGATGGAAAATTTGAATTTAATGAAAAATGTCTTCAATCCTTTGAATAACTCAAAAATGAGTTGACTTCAGCCCCTATCATCAAATCACCCGATTGGAGACAACCATTTGAATTAATATGTGATGCATCTGACTATGTAGTTGGTGTTGTTCTAGGGCAAAGAATCAACAAGATTCCTCATATCATATATTATGCTAGTAGGACATTGAATGATGCACAATTGAACTATTCAACTACTGAAAAAGAACTTCTACTTGTAGTTTTTTCCCTAGAAAAGTTTCGATCTTATCTTATTGGGACTAAAATAATTGTTTACACTAATCATGCTACTCTCAAACATCTTATTTCCAAAAAAAAGATTCAAATGCCCGTTTAATTCGTTGGGTCTTATTGCTCCAAGAATTTAACCTACAGATACGAGACAAAAAAGGGTTGGAAAATGCGGTAGCTGATCATTTGTCATGTTTAGTAGTGGAGTCCAACTCTAGCCTGCCCTTAAATGAATCTTTCCCAGATGAGCAGTTTTTCTCCATATCTGCTACACCTTGGTTTGCTGATATTGTGAATTACCTAGTGACTAGTGAGATTCCTTCCCCTTGGTCCAAACAAGACCGATCCAAGTTTCTTTCACATGTCAGACACTTTTATTGGGATGACCCCTATTTGTTCAAATATTGTCCTGATCAAATCATTAAGAGGTGTGTAACCAACCACGAGTTTAGAAGTGTTCTGTCATTTTGTCATAACCAAGCTTGTGGAGGACATTTTGGAGGCAGAAAGAGGGCCGCCAAAGTCCTCCAGTGTGGTTTCTATTGGCCTAGTCTATTCGAGGATGCCACATCATTTTGTTACAATTGCAATAGGTGTCAACAATTAGGGAGGATCACTAGGAGGAATATAATGCTAATGCAACCCATTCTGGTCATTGAATTGTTTGATGTGTGGGGAATCGATTTCATGGGACCATGTACATTTTACTTACGGTGGATTACGTGTCTAAGTGGGTAGAAGCTATACCCACCAAGACCAATGACAACAACATTGTTGTCAAATTTTTGAAAGAGAACATTTTCTCTTGCTTTGGTACCCCCTAGGGCCATAATCAGTGATCAAGGAAAATATTTTTGCAATCAGCCTTTTGCATCCTTGTTAAAAAAGTATTCCATCACCCACATGCTTGCAACATCATATCACCCTCAAACAAGTGGTCAGGTAGAAGTCTCAAATAGGCAAATAAAACAAATCTTGGAAAAAACGGTAAGTTATAATAGAAAAGACTGGTCTCTAAAATTTTTAGATGCATTGTTGGGTTACCGTAAGTAGCCTTTAAGACTAATTTAGAAATGTCACCGTATAAGCTTGTGTTTGGGAAAGCTTGTCGCTTACCTATTGAACTTGAACATCGTGCTTTATTGGCCATAAAACAGTTGAATTTTGATATGTCCACTGGTGGGAGTCATAGACAATTGCAATTAGCTGAGTTAGATGAGATTAGGAACGATGCTTATGAAAATGCTAAAATTTACAAGGAAAGAACAAAAGTGTTTCGTGATAAATCAATTTTGAGAAAATCATTTTCACCTGGTCAAAAAGTTCTCTTGTATAATTCTAGGCTACATTTATTTCCTGACAAATTACGTTCTAGATGGGATTGACCTTTTGTAGTGAAGGTAGTTTACTCTCATGGGGCAGTCGATATTGAAAATCCAAAGAGTGGAGAAATTTTCAAAGTGAATGGTCAACGACTCAACCCCTTTTTAGAAATGCTGACCGAACCAGAGGAGATGGTATACCTTGTTGACCCACCGGATTCAACATGACTGGCACTACACTTGTATTTGTAAATTTGTACGTATATTTTTCTTTTGTACAATATTGTCATCCGATTTCTGCCCCATCGTATAAGGTATAATTCTTTCATATCTTTGTTCTCTATTTTTTTGCACATGCATGATTTAGGTATGAGGGGTGGGGGAGTTTGTTTGTATTATTGTATTTGATTTTTTTTCTTTTTAGGAAAATATAGTAAAAAATTAAGAATTAAAAAAAAAATTATTTGACTTTCTATGGATTGAATTAATTCTAATAAGTGTTTGTGGAGCAAAACTCATGAGTGATTGAAATATTTAGAACTCTTGAATCTTTGATAAGGTATGAACTCTTAGTTCGAAACACCATCTGGGATAAAATTGATTTCATAAGTATTTTTACACTACACATTTGCACTAACTCTTAGTTATGGATATAAACTATGATTCGAGTAATTTCAAAATAAAATTAAAAAAAGAAGAAGAAAAAATTTGAAAAAAATAACTGCTTCAATGTCAATTGAACGAAATAACTGGGTATCCAAGCCTCAAGAAGCATCAATATTCAAGCTGAAAAGTGTGATAGATAAAAGCAGCTTGACTAGAATTTTGTGGCCTTTGTTACTCAAGTTAGTAAGCCCTAAAGCCAACCGATTTAGGAGTCATTGGTCCAACGTTCTACACGGGTAACTCTGAAAAGCTTAAGAAAACGAGACATTGCATAAAAATGATTTTGCTTGACTTTTACGGTAAAAAATCCTTAGTAAGAGTTACATCATATGGAATTAATTTTTTTGAAGGATGGTGTCTAAAATAAAGATTGAGTAGTGAATGTGTGATTTTGAATTTAATCTTACTTATGTATAATGTCCATGGATATTTAGAAGTTTTCTTTCAATTTCATAACTTGTTTAACTAAAAAATATTTTTGAAATTTGTGGGTATATTCACTGCAACCCTCATGAGACACAACTGACACTTGGGTAACCTTGGGGTTTAAAGGCTTATTGCACATGCTAAGTGAAATCGTGTTTCCTACGAAAATGGGGTAGTATAGTTTTTTGTTTGTTTTTTTATTTGCTTTTTATTTTACTCGAGTACGAGCAAAAGATATTGGTATGGGGGTAATTGATATACACATTTTTTATACATTTTAATATTCCCATATTTATTATTTTATATGCTTATTTTATTTAACTAATATATTTTATTTTGTTTTGTAGGAGATAACATTTTTTTTCTTGGGGAGCAAATAAAAGATTTATATCTAACCTTTAAAGATGAAAAAGGACTCTTAGAAGAAAGAAGAGGGAAAAAGGGAACAAAACTATCCAAATTCAATGAACCTAAATTAGGGCACAAATGTATTCTCCCTATAAATAAGCCTCTTGTTTTAGAGAGAAAGACACCACTTGTTATTTTCTTTTTCTTAATTTTTCACTGGTGTAGAAGGGAGTAAGATATTTAGAGTTTGTCTTTTCTCTTATTCCAATCACGTGTGGAACTACTGTCAGGGAGTATTTGTAATTTTCTTTTATTGATATAATAGAAATTCTCTTTTAATTATTGTTCTTATTTCATGCAAATAGTAATACTGATATTATTTGTTTTTGTTTTTAATTTCATAGCTAGGTAAATTTCTAATACCTAAGATTAAGATGAAACTAAGTATTTCATAATAATATTTTCTTTCCATTCCAAAATTAATGCCTTATTTTCGCCTTCATATTTTCCTCCGCATAAATTGCATATGATTCTTAACTTGATTGCGAGGTTTTGATAAGATATAGTTAATCTGTGAGTTTTTCATAACTTATACTTGCCCATATTAATTATATGAATCATTATTTTTAAAGGGAAGGGAAAATAATTTGGGATTTAATTTAGGAAATAAGAAATTATTTATTATGTTAATATTTGGTGGATTCTGATTCCTATGTATCTTTTCTCATTAACAGTTTTCGTTATTAATTAATAGTTTGCATAATTTAGTTAATAAATCTTCTCCACCATTTTTTGTTTCTAATTTGCCTAAAATATTAATTAAGGATATATTAAAGAATTGATCTAGTTTTTGTGGTTCGACTTGCAAGTCACATCTACAATAGACGTTGTGCACTTGCAGTACATAATTTTATCACATCAAGCACACACTACGAGATACTCGATACACCCAGGAAGTACGAAGATGTATTAAGATTTGCATCAACACTTTTGGTGGCCGAATATAAAAAGAGAGGTTGCAGAATGCGTCAGCATGTGTTTAACTTATCAAAGAGTCAAGGTAGAGCATCAACGACCGAGCTGTTTATATAGCTGTTAGAGATTCTGGAATGGAAATGGGAGCACATCGCGATGGATTTTGTGGTGGGACTTCCAACAACGCAGAAAGGGCACGACGCCATATGGGTGATTGTAGCTCGCCTTACAAAGTCAGCACACTTTCTGCCGATCAAGATCAAATATAGTTTGGATCAGTTAGCCAAATTATATATCAAGGAAATTGTTACGAGACATGGAGTGTCGATATCAATTATGTCTAATAGGGATCCGCGCTTCACATCAAACTTTGGGAGGAGTCTTCAAGAAAGAATGGGGGCACAGCTAAGGTTTAGTACCACGTACCATCCGCAGACATTGACAAAGCGAGAGAACAATTCAAACATTAGAAGAAATTCTCAGAGCATGTGTAATGGACTTCAAGGGAAGCTGGGAGGATCATCTTCCATTAGTAGAGTTTGCATATAACAATAGTTATCATGCAAGCATTAGTATGCCACCGCACAAAGCACTGTATGGGAGGAAATGCAGAACGCCCTTATGTTAGGATGAAGTAGGTGAACGCAGAATGTTGGGGCCAGAATTGGTGCAGCAGACCGTGAAGATCATCAAGGTGATAAGAGCTCGACTAGTAGCAGCTCAAGACCGTCAAAATAAGTATGCCAATTTGCATCGCAAGAAAAGAGACTTTGAAGTGGGTAGTTATGCATTTTTGAAAGTGTCTCCCTAGAAAGGGAAGATAAGGTTTGGAAAGAATGCTAAACTAAGTCCGAGATTTATTGGACCATTCAAAATACTGAAGATAGGTGAAGTGGCATGCGAGGTAGCTCTCTACCTCCTAAATTAGAACATATTCATATTGTGTTTCATGTGTCAGTGCTGAGACCATATAAGCCTAACTACAAGCACGTGATATCGTATGAACCAATTCAAGTCGAGAAAGACCTATCATACGAAAAAATTCCTGTAGAAATTTTAGATAGGAAAGAACAGAAGTTAAGAAATAAGGTTATAACCTGGATTTGGAGATCTATCATCTTCCATATCCACAATGTGAAAATCTACAAGAAAGATTAGTTAGTTCGCCTGCACTAAGACATCTTCAATTACCCCTTGGGGATAAGTGTTAGTATGATATGCTAGTTGAATAATAACAACAGTTTACTTTAAAGGGACTAGATTTAAAGAAGTAAATATAGATAATGGCATAAGATTTATTGAAGCTCCTAGATCTAGCATGACTCTTTCAAACCTAGTGTTACCTATTCTATATGGGATTGTAAACATTCCTGGTTCTTTACATTTAGGGGGCATTTTTCTTTGAAGTACAGCAGACACATTTTCTCCAACCATGACTCTTTCATCATCTTTCAGTTTTATTTTGTTAGTGCATAATTCTTTCAAAATTTTGGCATACCCAGGCACTTATTTTATAGCATCTAAAAGAGGGATGTCTATCTCCACTTTCTTGAAAGTTTCCAGAATTTCCTTTTCTTGTTCCACCTTTCTTGAAGTTTTGTGATTCTTGGGTGGAAAAGGCAATGGCTTATTCTTAACTACCGTTGTAGCCAGCTGTCCCACTTAATTCCTCAGATCTTGAACAAAAGTTCTTGTTTCATGCATGAATTGTTGTGTCTGGGTTATGAATTATTGTGACTGGCCCATAAATTCCTTAAGCATATATTCAACGGACTGTCCACTATTCGTAGGAGATGTTTGTTTAGGCTGGTACTGAGGTTCTGTTGGTTGGAAACCTTGTTGTCTAGGTGGGAACACTCCTTGTGCTGCTGACTTATTCCCTCCATAACTTAAATTTGGATGATCTCTCCAGCCTAGATTGTAAGTGCTTGAGTAGGGATCATACTTCTTTTATGTTGGCCACTCTTGAAACAGGAAAATACTTCTCTAAGAACAATATTTTCATGTCGCTCCATGACTGTATTGATCCGAAGGGAAGATAGTACAGCCAATGTTTTGCCAAATTTGTTAAGGAGAATTGGAAGGCTCTCAGATTGATTGCTCGTCTGTAATCCCGTGTTGTTTCATGGTAGAACACACCACATGGAGCTCCTTAAGTTCTTGTATGGATCTTCACCTGTGAGACCACGGAAAGTAGGCAAAATATGAATTAGACTGGATTTAAGTTTGAAAGCAGCATTTAAAGTAGGATATTCAATGCACAAAGGTTGTTGAGTGAGATTAGGTGTGGCTAATTCTTTCAACGTTCGATTATTGTTTGGCACGGTCTCTTCTTCTCCGTCTGATTCGGTGAACAATTTTTTGGAAAGTAATTCCAAAGCTATGTTGAGCCCCGGTGATGGTACAAAAGCCTCATCCGTATCTGCTGTGGACTGTTGAGCTTTACAGTTTTGCTTCCTTAGCCTCCTTGCAGTTTTCTCAATCTCTGGGTCAAAATTTAATGTAGCAGCCCGAGAAGATCGAATCATAAAATAAAACAAAAAATTACTCCCCGGGAACGGCGCCAAAAATTTGGGAGATGTCGTTGACACTCGTAAATTTACCTCACTTTCACTTTACAAATTCAACAATTAGCACAGTAGCAAGCAAAGATCAATCCCACAAAGAGTAACTTTATTTTAAATTTATTCTACTATTTTAACAGAAAATAAAGATGGGTGTTTTGAAATTGTTCTAAACTAAGAAAACAAAATTAAATTGATGAGATTAACAAAATATGTAACAACTCCAATCCTGCAGTTCAGTTTCACCAAGTTACAACAATCAATTAACTAAGTTATAATTATTTACCCTTCAATGAAGCTATTAGCTCTAGATAACAATAATCTCTACTATCCGAAATTATCCTTAAATATTCACTGTATGAAACAAGCTCTTCACAATATTCGAACTATCATACAACCTAGAATAAGCTCTCTAGATTTAATATAACAGAATCATTTAGAAATAGAGAATTAGGCTAATCCAAGCAACAAACGCATAAGCTCTAGTTTCCTGACAAACTTAACAATACACGAGAGCTTGTCCAATTTTAGTATTATTAATTTTGTACTTATGATGAAGAACTATATCAATTACACGTAATACCAATTTTAATCTAGAAGATGTTAATGATCAAATCAACTTAATTGGCCATATCAAATCAATTAGATTAATTAGTAAGCAAACAGTGAAAACATATTATCAAAAGAAGTTTTCATACAAGAAGGAATAATAATATAATTAATTTAATCAACTACTTGTAAACAAAGTTCCACCTCCCTTTAGAACTAAATATAGAAAACTAGTCAGATGTTGTGACACCCCCAAATTCAGATACATATACCTCGAATCTGGTGCTCCACGATATAACTTATACAACATGCTAATAACACATTCAGCGGAATAATAAAATAATTTACATTTGATATAACATAAATATTCTTGTCCCAAATCTCGCAATCATTACTAAAACTATACATAACTTAATCCATAATATAACTTAATACCATAATTAAGTCTTAATGCATTATAAGAATTAAATTCTAACATAGGAGAACAAAGCTACTCATAGGAGAACAAAGCTAACATAGGGCCTTTGCCCATGCTCTTTTCTAAGGTTCCACACTGTTTTGCCTTAACTGAAATGTTTTGGATCTTGTCTTGACTCTTGCATTTGGATCTCCAATGATTAGGTCTTGAGTGTGATCTCTTTCCTATCTATTTCCTGTTGGAACATATGACCTGATGCCTTCTTGTCTGAATTCTTCATGATTAACCTCTGCTTCTTGATGTAGAGGTTCGTTGTCTGGTGTAGTTCTCTCCACGATCTCTTCTTCAGGCTTGACGATTTCATTTTTTGGGACTACGATCGTGGTGTTGAGCTCGACCACCTCGTTCGTACTGTCTGAGTTATCGTTCGTAGTGTCTTGAGGCACAATTTTGTCTAAGTCTGTTTCATCGAAGATGATGTGAATCAAGACTTCAACACTTAGTGTTTTCTTGTTGAACACTCTATAAGCCTTACTATCTGTAGCATATCTGAGAAACATTCCTTTGTCTGACTTGGGTTAAAACTTAGTCAGATACTGTTTTCCGATGTTGAGAATATAGCATGCACAACCGAACACATGGAAGTAGCTGACATTTGGCTTTTTTCCTCTCCATAGCTCGTAGGGAGTCTTCTTTATCGTAGATTGCACAAGAGATCTATTCTGAGTGTAGCATGCAGTGTTGACAGCTTCTGCCCAGAAGTATTCAGGCAGAAGGGCTGCTGCTAGTAGAGTTCTTCCAGCTTCAATCAACGTTCGGTTCTTTCTTTCAGCTACTCCGTTTTGCTGTGGAGTTCGTGGAGCTGAGAAGTTGTGACTGATACCATTGTCTGTGCAGAACTGATCTATTTCAGAGAAGTCAAATTCTTTACCATGATCACTCCTTATGGCCTTGATTTTCTCCCCTTTCTCGTTCATCACCAGTTTGAACATCTTGATGAGTTGGGAACTTGTGTCATCTTTTGAGTTTAGAAAGAACACCCATGTAAATCTTGTGTAGTCATCCACTACGACCAATGAGTATCTTTTCCCTCCGAGGCTCGTGGTTGGAATCGGTCCAAATAGATCCATGTGAAGTAGCTGCAGCGGCTTATCAATTGAGTTGATAGTTTTGCTTTTGAAAGAGCTTCTAGTTTGCTTTCCAAGTTGACAGGCGTTGCATGGCCTTTCTTTGACAAAACTGAACTTGGGTAAGCCTGCAACTAGATCCTTGGAGGCCAGTTTTGACATGCTTTTGAAGTTGAGATGAGACAACCTTCTATGCCACAGCCAGCTCATTTCTTCAGAGGCTTTAGCCAGAAATCATATTGTCTCGTTAGAAATCAGTTGACCAAGATTAACAGTATAGACGTTCCCTTCTCTTATTCCAGTCAGATTTATGGAAGAGGTCTTCAGGTCTCTGACTTGACATTGATTGTTGAGAAATGTAACTTCATGACCCTTATCACAGAGCTGGCTTATACTCAGAAGATTGTGCTTTAGTCCTTCCACATAGGCTACTTTGCTGAAGGCACCCAAATTAGTGTCAATATATTATTGACCGAATGATCCCATATGGGATACCCAACTTCAGAATAGGATGTCTTACCAAATAATTTGGTTTGACATAACAATTTAAGCTTAACAATCAATATGAATAAACAGTTCAATTCTTAGTTATGCTAAAGCTGTAGCAATAACCTTACAATAAATGGTAATTCAAATGTAGGTGTAATATATTATATCAACAGCATATCAAGATAAAATCTTGTTCAACGAATAAACAGGGTTTAAGAAATTTGCATAAGTTAAGGTTTAAGAAGAACTTACCTGAGCGTAGATCAGTCAAGTTATGCTACTCAATTCGTTTAATAAATACCTACGATGTTCATTTATATAAATCTAACACGTTAGTATTGATAACAATACTCCAATATAACATTTATATAAAAATCGGGTTATATTCGATAAGGTTTCAGTGTTCAAAGTTTTTACTGACTATTAAATAAGTTGATATATGGACTAAATTTTATTTACAAAATTTATTACATTTTTAGATAATTTATATATCCATTATACTAATTTTTAGAAGTTTTAAAATATTTTTAAAACATTTATTTATCCTTTAAATGATTTTTAAATTATTTATTTCTAGTTTTAGGTAATTAATATTTACTTAAAATTTTACAAAAACATTGTTTGTTATTTTTAAATAATTTATAAACATTTATTATATCATTAATATTATTTTTCAATAATTATTTAGTATTTACAAATAATTATTCTAATTACTTTATTATTAAGTTAATTATTAATAAGATCTAAATAAAATAAAATATTTATTGAATTTATATAAAAATATCAAAAATTAATTATAATTATTTAATATAATTTTTAAAACTGTTTTTGTATTTATTTATAATCATTTATTAATTATTTCTAATTTTTATAATTTAATTTTTAGAAAAATCCATTTTTGTCCGTCGCTAAAGCCCTTCAGTGATAGAAAGTGTCGCTGTAGGTGTTCTTGAGTTTCTGGGCAACAGTTTGGTCATGGTCGAGTGACCAGTTTGACCATGGTTTATTTAGCTACTGATTATGATTTTGGGTTTGTTCAGGTATTGATGTTATAGTACTCTTACAGTAGTACAACATCAAGCAAATTTCATGCTTTAACCTACAACATATAACAAGAAGTTCTATGCTCAAAGTCACTGTCAAAGCTGTTCTTGAGTTTCTGGGCAACCCAGAACAGTGGTCATGGCGAGTCAACGATTTTGTGGCTTTAATATCTTTGATTCTGTGTATTGGATGTGTGTTTTGTTTGTTGTATCATGTAGTATATACGTCAGGGTACATATATATAACATTAACATGAACAAATCATAACTCTAAGGTCTTTAATTATGTTGGTCAAAGTACAGCCAAATACTGTTCTTCGTGTTCTTCAGTTTTCTAGGTAACCCAGAAAACTTGGTTAAGTTCGGTCAACGGATTTTGACCAATAATTCCAGTAATCCTATGAGTTATTTATGCAATTTAAGATCATAGATATGTAGTACATATATCAGGGTGTTAATCTAACACAAAACATTACAAAAACAACAAACAGAAAGCGATAAAAAAGGTTGGTCAAAGTAACCGGTTCGACTGTTCTTGAGTTTTCTGGGTAACCCAGAAAACTACAATCCGTGAACGGTCAACGCACTTTGACCACTTATAACTTGCAATCTATGGTTCTAATGAACCTGTTTTCTTTTCCAGATTAAAGACCTACTAACAGGATACAAGTAACATACAATTAACAGACCTAAACATAAACACATATGAATCTACAAGCCCTGACATTCGGCTGTCAGACTAGATTTTCAAAATCTACAGATTTTTAAAAACACTTAATTAAGGAATCTAGATGTTATGAAAATGTGTTCTACCAATCCAACATACTTTCTAACATACTAATACATATTTCTAAACATCCAAACAACAAAATTAACAAAGGATCAAAGAGCTAATTATGAATTAGGGTTTGCACCTTTTCTTGATTAATTTTTGATTCTAGCTACTGAATTTGATGCTGCTATCACCCAGGCTTGATTTGGTATGTTAATTTGGTATGTGTTGCTATTTATAGACTTAAGCAACTTAGGCTTTTTGGCCTTTTTAACCTACTTGCCTCTCTAAATATCTGATGCTAAGTTACTTGTGCTGCTTAGGGTGTTTGTTATCAGCTCATGTGCATCCTTGGGACTTGGTTTGGTGACTCCTAACCTACTTGTGAGCTAGTTAGGTTAGTTTAGTAGCTTAATTTTGCCCTAATCTTCACTAATCTTGATTAGGGTTTTGTTTTTAATGATTAGGATTGTTAAATAATGTTTATTAGTACCTAATTAAAGTTCCTGTAACTGTATAAGTAACTCTTTCAGTTCTATAGGTGCCATTCTGTATGGTTCCTTAGAAACTGGTGTCGTTCCCGATGCAAGATCAATGATAAACTCAATTTCCCTATCTAGAGGTAAACCTGGTAAGTCATTCGAAAATACATCAGGAAAATCTTTAACTACAGGTATTTGATCTAATCTTACTCCTTCCTGTCGAGTATCAACTATATAGACCAAATACCCTAAACAACCCTTTCTAAGTAATCTTTCTGCCTGAACTATAGTTAAACATCGAGATTGCTTAAGTGAACAACTACCATTGAACACTACCTTTGACTTCGATGCAGTCAAAAGGTTTATACGTTTTTGATGACAATCAATCAATGCATTATGGCTAACTAACCAATCCATTCCTAAAATTGCATCAAATTCTCCCAACTGGATTGGTAAAAGATCTACCATAAAATTATATACTTTTATCACCACACTACAGTTCCTAAATATGGTTTCAACCGGAATCCTATCTTTATTAGCAATTTCTACACAAAATGGTTTGTTTAACTTTTCACAAGGTATATTCAAGTTTTTAGAAAAACTTTCAGACACAAATGAACAAGTACCTCCAGAATCAAATAACACATATGCATTTAAAGTGTTGATAGAGTTGATACCTGTCACCACGTCCTGTGAAGCAACAACATCCCTCACCGACATATTAAATGTTCTCGCGGCAGGTCGATTCTGAACCCCAACTGCATCTACTGATGACTGATTATTCTCTGGTACTCTATTCCCCTTTCCTCCTTGGTTCTTAGGTTTGGGATAATTCTTTGAAAAATGGTCTAACGAACCACAATTAAAACATTTATTTTTATTTGAGAAAGGACACTGTGGAGAAAGATGTCCTGATTGTCCACAATTATATCATTTGCTATGAAAGCATAGTCCTTTATGTTTCTTTCCACAAGTAGGAAAAGGTTTAATGATATTATTACTAAAGTTATTATTAGTATTACCTAACTTTTTCCCCGGGTTATTAGAAAAAGTATTATCCCATTTTCGCTTGTTATTAAATCCACCTGAACTGGGTTCTGTCCTAAGTTTCTCTTTCTCATTTTGACTCTTCTTGTCCTGGTGAAATTTAGCGAGACTTTCATTTTCACTTTCGGCTATAGTAGCTTTCTCCAGTATTTCAGAGAAAGTCTTTATTTGGAGTACTGACAACTTACTCTGAATCTGAGGTTTTAAACCTTCCTGAAACCTACGAGTCTTTCTAAGTTCAGTGGTTACCTGATGCGGAGCAAACTTGGACAGTTCATTGAACTTGGTTGTATACTGGGTTACAGTCAGGTCTCCTTGTTTCAAATCTAAAAATTTTATTTCCATGCGATCTTTCAGGGATTGGGAAAAATAGTTTTCAAAGAACAACTCTTTGAATCTATCCCAAGGAACAATTTCAGTTTCTACTCGACCTTTGGTTGATTCCCACCAATAATTAGCCTCATCTTTCAAGAAAAAGGTTGCAAAAGTTGTCTTTTGATTATTTATTGACATTCGTTACTAGAAAAAATTTCTCTATCTCATAAATCCAAATTTTTGTGTCTACAGGTTCTGATGTACCTTCAAATTCAGGTGGTCCAACTAATTTAAAATCTTTAAAAGATGTGTTTTGGTTCATAGGTCTATTCATAGCTCCTAGCATAAGGTCTACTAACTGCTGAGTAGAATTATCATCATTATTAATTTCTCTTTGGGGTCTTCTGGTTGGTGGCATGATTCTATATAAAATAACAACAAAATTCACATAAGAATTTGGATAATACAAACATATCGTTTATTTATATCACAAAAGTCGAACAAAACAACTTAATAGTTAAACATACTACTATCTTACAAAACACTAGATACAATACAAACTTTGAATGCTTATTTATTCATACTAATATAAAGCATTCAACCACCTATACTACTCTCTAGAATTCATTGATATCATCAAAGGAATCCTGAATCATGTGACAAACCATAGATCGATCGATGAGATAAGTAGTTTTTTTCTCCTCTACCGGATATCGAACTATTCGGCGTTGCAAATCATTAAAAGTATCTCGAACACCCTGAGATGTTTTAAGAAGTCTTGATTGAATTTCCTTCCTACCCCTTTGTGCATGGTGCAGTTGTACATTTCATCGGTGACTATATTTCCTCTCATGTTGTAGCATTCCCTCAACTATATCAGCCCTAAACTTCATTTTATTATTCTCATATTTTGTTGTCTTCATTAGTGATGCCATTGCTTCATCATGCTCATCAATTCTCATTAATTGTCCTGCTATTGGATCTTTCTCTTCCTCAGCATCTAGCAGTTGCTGATCATGAAGCAATTCTTCATATTCTGCATCACTAGCTACAAATGACTCAATTTGTGGTGGATTGTTTGCTATCACCATTTCTTCAGCATTAGAGTTGGCCATCTATAAAAAACACTCCCTTAATACTGGTATAGAAATTTACACAGCATAATAATTTTAATGTTATATTTTAGGTGCACTTTAAAATTTTTACGGACTCGAAGACTATATACTAAGATTTCTCTTCCTTATATCTATAGCCTTGGTCTTTGATACCAAACTTTTAACACCCCCATATCTATACTCCCATGGTATCTGATATGGTGCTTACAACAAATCAATATAATGCATTTAAATCTATACACCCATGATATCTGATTATAAGCTTATATTAAATTAAGGGACTATCAGATATAATTCCCATAGATCCAAGATTCACAGTATCCCATAACAATGAAAATTCTCAAGAGAACTATTACTGTGTTTGGGTAACCTCACTTGGATATATGAACTGTATCTGTGAATAGAATCTACCTATCCGAAATCCAGAATATCAATAATGAACAGTCCATATTACTATTATGTGACGCCCCCAAAATAGGTATACAACACCCATTCTGAGTTGCCAAAATACATGGTACAGAAATAACTACATCTTTATTATTACAACACAAGAACTGTGAGTTTAAATACAAATATTGTCATTTAGACAATATCCACACTCAAATAAGTCCTCATTACAATTATTGATACATTATTTCACAAAAATGGTGAGGACTACTAAAGTAACTTCTAGAACCATCATTCCATACCCCGACTAGTACTCGCTACATTCTCGCCTCCTGAGAAAAATGGAACAAAAAGGAAAAGGGTGAGCTCAACTAGCCCAGTAAAGAATATTATGACTAAGATAATACAGAACAAATTATCGTTAGTCTTCAACAGGGAAAAATCTAATAGAATACAATAGACAACAAGTTTTAAATCAATAACTGCAGCGGAAACAGCAAACCATTAGAAGAGTCAAGTAGAGAATGAGTTCTACTATCTTCTAAGATTTAAAAGTCCATCATCAATATTTTATCCCTGTACCCAATAATCAATAACCATCTTTAATCAAATATTCATCTTTGTACTACAGGCCAAAGATATTCATTTATATCACTAGTTGGTCATGTTCATCTCAACACCTGTTCATCTTTGCACTACGGGCCAAATATATTCATCAGTTAATCATTCATCTTTGCACTACGGGCCAAAGATATTCAGTAATATCATCATTTAGGACTGAGGATGATGAAAAGTATCTTAAAGAAAACGAATCCAGTGAAACAAAATAACAAATATTAAGGATTCGTATTTCGATTTATCCATGTCCAAAAATACCTTATAATTATTCATAGTGAAGTAGAATTCAAGAATGATCAAAACATGGATACAATCAAAGCTAGTACCCAGAATAGATATTTTGGACGAAAAGAAGAAAATTTTATTTTTCGGTGAATAGTAACTCGTGAATAGTAACCCCGACGTGAAAAGTTCCAAACAGACGAGGGAATTTTATTTTTTGCAATTCATGCAAAACCAGACGAGGGAGACTCGTGTTCAAAATACAGGAGAAAATGATAACAATTCACGGTTTGTCACAGCCAAACAGTTCAAAGAATTGGGACCACCAGAATTTAAGGGAAAGCCGGATCCGATCATGGCGGAAACGTGGGTCAAGCAAATTATCAAGATATTTGATGTCTTGGGATGCACGGAGGAACAGAAGGTTCCATTCGCCACCTTTATGTTCCGTGGCGAGGCAGATTACTGGTGGGAGTCTGTGAAGCGTACCCATCCAACCGCACTCAGCATGTCTTGGGAGACATTTCAGAAACTGTTCAATGACAAGTACTTTCCTGAAAGTATTCGTCATATGAAGGAGGTAGAGTTTATTAGACTGGAGCAGAATAACATGACGGTGTCTCAGTACGAGGCGAGGTTTGCAGAGTTGTCCAGGTTTGCACCTCATTTGGTGGAGAATGAGGAACGTATGACGAGGATGTTTTTGAGAGGTTTGAAACCCGGCATACGTCAATATCTCATTTCTCATAAATTTTCTCTCTATTCAGATGTTGTCAACAGGGCTCAATTATTAGAGCGAGATAATGAGTACGGTCAACTGAGGGACCACAACCAAGATCATATCGGTGACAGCAGTCATCAGAACAATGATAACCAGCGGAGAAAGAAAAATACAGACAAGAACGGCAACCACTCTAGTGGTAATCGTGGCTATGAAAATAGAAGAAGCGAGTCGGGAGGAGATTTTAAAAAGAGGAGATTCAACAATGACAATACGAAGACGTCAGCACCAGCAGCAACTGGTTCCAAGGGAGGAGAACGACCACCGATTATATGCTATAAGTGCGGAAAAGAAGGACATATCAGCCCAAACTGCCCACAACAGTTTAAGGTATGTTATAATTGTGGAAAGGAAGGACATATCGCTCGAGATTGCACTGTAGCAAAACCAAGTCCAGCGGGGATGGTTACTCAAAAAGCTGTCCCAGAAAAGATAAAGTCAACGGTTCCTGGAAGAGCGTTTGTCGTGACTGGTCAACATGCGAGGAACCCAAACGAGGTGATCACGGGTAAGCTAATCATAAATTCATGTGAAGTTTATACCTTATTAGATACCGGTTCTACTCATTCTTTTATCTCTCCTGCTTGTGCTCAACGTTTAAACTTGACTCCGGAGAAGTTAGACTTTGATTTATCTGTGGAGACTCCGTTAGGAGAAACTTTCATCACATCCACTGTTTATAAATCTTGTGTGATCCAAGTTGGCACCATCACCTTACCTGTTGACCTTATCTCTTTAAAGATACTTGCTTTTGATGTGATTTTAGGGATTGATTGGCTAACTACTCATCATGCCAACATTGATTGTTTTCGTAAGGTTGTTAGTTTTCATATTCCTAACCAACCTGTTGTACGAATTCAAACAACTAAGCCATTAAAATCAATCACTGTTAAATCAAGCCATAAAGCCATTCGTTTATTAAAAAACGGATGTCAAGCTTTCTTAGCCCATGTTATGGATTTGAATAAAGACACGTCAAATTTGAATAATATTCCTGTTGTTATTGACTTTCCTGACGTATTTCCTGAAGAACTTCTCGGTCTACCCCCGGAACGAGAAATTGAATTCTTTATTGATCTTGAACCTGGTACAAAGCCCATTTCTAAAACCTCATATCGAATGGCTCCTATTGAACTTCAGGAGTTAAAGGTCCAACTACAAGAGTTGTTGGACATCGGTTTCATTCGTCCTAGTACATCTCCTTGGGGTGCTCCTGTTTTATTTGTAAAGAAGAAAGACGGGAGTATGCGACTTTGTATTGATTACTGGGAATTAAACCATGTCACTATTAAGAATAGGTATCCGCTACCTCGTATTGATGACCTGTTTGACCAGTTACAAGGAGCACAATTCTTTTCAAAGATCGATCTTCGTTCTGGATATCATCAGCTGAAGGTTAAAATTGAGGATATTCCAAAGACTGCCTTCAGAACTCGGTACGGGCATTATGAATTCCTAGTCATGTCTTTTGGATTGACTAATGCTCCTGCGGCTTTCATGGATATGATGAACCGAGTATTCAAGGATTATTTGGATCAGTTCGTTGTTGTCTTTATTGATGACATCCTCATATATTCCAAAAGCCGTGAAGATCATGAGCATCATTTGAAGCTGGTACTCCAAAGGCTGCGTGAAAATAAGTTATATGCTAAGTTGAAGAAATGCGAGTTCTGGCTTGAGGAAGTAGCTTTCCTAGGGCACGTGGTGTCAAAACATGGAGTATCTGTTGACCCGGCGAAGATTGAAGCAATACAAAGTTGGGAGCAACCAAAGACGGTGACCGAAGTACGTAGCTTTCTAGGCTTAGCTGGTTATTATCGAAGATTCATGGAAGGGTTTTCTCGAATCGCTACCCCGTTAACTCAGCTGACTCGGAAAGATATCAAATTCGTATGGAGCGAGGAATGCGAGAAGAGTTTTCAAGAGCTTAAGAGGAGACTCATTTCGGCACCTGTTCTGACAATACCATCTGGTTCGGATGGATTTGTTATCTACAGTGATGCTTCAGGCAAAGGGTTAGGATGTGTTCTCATGCAACATGGGAGAGTCATAGCCTATGCCTCGTGACAACTCAAAGAATATGAGAGGAATTATCCTACTCATGATTTGGAGTTGGCAGCAGTAGTTTTCGCGTTGAAGATCTGGACACACTACCTGTATGGGGAGAAAGTGGAGATTTATACAGATCATAAAAGCCTCAAATATTTCTTTACCCAAAAGGAACTCAACATGCGGCAGCGACGTTGGCTCGAGCTGTTGAAAGATTACGATCATACCATCCAATATCATCTTGGAAAAGCAAACGTAGTAGCTGACGCATTGAGTAGAAGATCATATGCGGGTACGAGTGCAATGTTGTTAACACAAAGGCCCATTTTGTATGACTTGCAAAGGATGGAGATAGAGATGAAGGCTCCAAGTACCCACATGATGATATCAAATATACGAGTAGAACCGACTTTAATCGATAAAGTTAAAGCTGCTCAAGCTACGGACATAGAGCTGATGCGTATGAAGAAGAAAGTGCAAGAAGGTTCTATTCCAGAAGCAAGAATCGATGAAGAAGGAATACTTCGAGTCCACTCTAGACTCTGTGTTCCTAACAATTCTGATTTGAAGTACTTCCCACGGTTTCTCAAGGCATAGATGCTATTTGGGTTATTGTTGATAGATTAACCAAGTCTGCTCATTTCTTGCCGATACGGGAGACTTATTCCCTTGAACGTCTTGCTCGTATATACGTAGATGAGATTGTGAGACTGCATGGCATGCCAGTATCCATAGTTTCGGATCGTGACCCAAGATTCACTTCAAGATTTTGGGTTAGCTTGCAAAAAGCTATGGGCACAGATTTACGATTTAGTTCGGCATACCATCCTCAAACGGACGGACAATCAGAGAGGACTATTCAAACTCTTGAAGATCTATTAAGACTTTGTGTCCTAGATTTCAAAGGGAGTTGGGATAAGTACCTACCATTGGTGGAATTCTCTTACAATAACAGTTATCAGGCAAGTATAGGTGTGGCCCCATTTGAAGCATTATATGGACGAAAGTGTCGCTCTCCAGTATGCTGGGACGAGGTGGGTGAAGCAACATTGTTGGGACCAGAGTTGGTACGCATGACTACAGAGAAGATCCAAATGATTCGACAACGTATACAAACGGCACAGGATCGACAAAAGAGTTATGCGGATCTTCATCGAAAGGACGTGGAATTTGACATTTGGGATCATGTATTGTTGCGTGTGGCTCCATGGAAAGGAGTTACAAGATTTGGGAAGAGAGGAAAGCTCAATCCACGATTTATTGGTCCATTTCAAATTCTTGACCGAGTAGGAAATGTGGCCTATAGACTCGCGTTACCTCCAAGTATGTCTCGTGTTCATAATGTTTTTCATATATCTGTGTTACGTAAATATGTGAAAGACCCAGACCACGTTATTGAGTTAGAACCGGACGAGATAGCTGAAGACTTAACGTACGAAGAGGTACCTGTCAAGATCTTGGATAGAAAGGAGCATGTCCTACGCACGAAGGTCATACCACAAGTTAAAGTTTTGTGGAGGAACCATGCTATTGAGAAAATGACCTGGGAGTTGGAAACGGAAATGAAAGCGAGGTATCCTCATCTTTTCGAAACACCAGGTACGTACGTCAATTTCGAGGACGAAATTTCATAAGGAGGGGAGGTTGTAAGACCCCAAATTATTAATAAATGAAATTTAAATTCCCTCTATTAATTATTTTGAAATAGTAAGTGTTAAATTGATTAATGAGGTTAGTTATGGGTAAAATGCGCAAATATTTCAATTAAGCAGGTGGTTATAAAATATTCATTGTTGTCGGGGAATATTCGTTTGGTCGTGGAATATTCTTCCTGTCGGGGAATATTCGTACGACGGCGCAGTCTTTTGTGGGGCCCATAACGGAAAGCGATTGGATGAAGAAAACGACAAGTATATGTTGTTTATTAATAACGGCGTAGTTGTTACTGTTAATACTGTTAGAATACCCGGTGGTTAAAACACAGTAATACGCGTTGTTACACAGTAGCACACGGTATTGCACCAATTATTGATTCTTACGTAAGAAGGCACTACTCAATAATGGTTACAGTAATTACTGTTCAGTATTTTATTTTATTGATTCAATAATTGCTGCGTTGATATTTTATATTACTGTTGTTTCAATAATTGTCACTACACAGTATTTCCCATTATCAGATCAATAATTCATATTATTTAAATAATATTATTAGATAACATTATTGGCAATGTCTAGAAAGTTTTGTCTAAGGAGAGGTTTGGTCATCTAATTGCGCGCCAGTAAGGAGAAATCCTTATTGGAAAGCCCCCTCTTTCCTGGGAACGCCCTGTTGTCATAAATGTGATTCTGTAATATTATTTGTGAATAATTAATTATTGATTCATATGATAAGGAAATATTTATTTTTGTGGATATAAATGAGGGATATATTTTTGTGGTTAAAAATGTAGGAGTTAATGTTGAGATTTTTATCAGTATTTTTGTCGGAATGGAGGTATTAAAAATCAGGGTTTTTGAGATATTTTGCGGGGGTTATAATTTTTAATCCGACCGTTAGATCGTGGTAATTTTTGGATATGTTATACATATATAAGTTGAGTATATGTCCACAAATTTTGAACCGTTAAAAATGAACGTATGATTTATTATGAATTTTACGAGATGACTGGTTCAGAAATTGTTGAATTTTCGGAGTTAATCATTTTGGTAGAAAATTCTAGAATTGGTGGGCCCCACTCTTGGTTGGTGAAAAAATGTGCTGAGATTTTTATTCAAATGTGGTGGGTGAGAATAGTAGCAGGTAAAGCCATCAGGTTGCAGGTTAAGTCTGCTTCGGCGTGCTAGCATTTTCCTATAAATAGAGGGCTAAGTTAGAATTGAAAATCACACCAGAAACAAGTTTTCTCTCTTTCTCTCTCTAGATTATTGATTGTATTTTGTGAGTATTTAGATACTTTGAGAGTTTCTATTCATCAGAGCAAGTGTCTTTCAGCCTTATACCGGTATTTCGACCAGAAGTATTGTCTTTACGAGGTAATGGATGTTATTTTATTCAAAAATGATATTATTTCTTCAATATCATTATGCCGAAATATTGGTTGGAAATTTTTATCAAATTTGGAACTTTTCACGTCGGAGTTACTATTCATGAGTTACTATTCACGAGTTACTATTCACCGAAAAATAAAATTTTCTTCTTTTCGTCCAAAATATCTATTCTGGGTACTAGCTTTGATTGTATCCATGTTTTGATCATTCTTGAATTCTACTTCACTATGAATAATTATAAGGTATTTTTGGACATGGATAAATCGAAATACGAATCCTTAATATTTGTTATTTTGTTTCACTGGATTCGTTTTCTTTAAGATATTTTTCATCATCCACAGTCCTAAATGATGATATTACTGAATATCTTTGGCCCGTAGTGCAAAGATGAATGATTAACTGATGAATATCTTTGGCCCGTAGTGCAAAGATGAACAGGTTGTTGAGATGAACATGACCGACTGGTGATACAAATGAATATCTTTGGCCTGTAGTGCAAAGATGAATATTTGATTAAAGATGGTTATTGATTGTTGTTACAGGGATAAAATATTGATGATGAACTTTTAAATCTTAGAAGATAGTAGAACTCATTCTCTACTTGACTCTTCTAATGGTTTGCTGTTTCCGCTGCAGTTATTGATTTAAAACTTGTTGTCTATTGTATTCTATTAGATTTTTCCCTGTTGAAGACTAACGATAATTTGTTCTGTATTATCTTAGTCATAATATTCTTTACTGGGCTAGTTGAGCTCACCCTTTTCCTTTTTGTTCTATTTTTCTCAGGAGGCGAGAATGTAGCGAGTACTAGTCGGGGTATGGAATGATGGTTCTAGAAGTTACTTTAGTAGTCCTCACCATTTTTGTGAAATAATGTATCAATAATTGTAATGAGGACTTATTTGAGTGTGGATATTGTCTAAATGACAATATTTGTATTTAAATTCACAGTTCTTGTGTTGTAATAATAAAGATGTAGTTATTTCTGTACCATGTATTTTGGCGACTCAGAATGGGTGTTGTATACCTATTTTGGGGGCGTCACAAGAGTATGCGACTTTGTATTGACTACCGGGAATTGAACCATGTCACCATCAAGAATAGGTATCCGCTACGTCGCATTGATGACCTGTTCGACCAGTTACAAGGAGCACAATTCTTTTCAAAGATCGATCTTCGTTCTGGATATCATCAGCTGAAGATTAAAACTGAGGATATTCTAAAGACTGCCTTTAGAACTCGGTACGGACATTATGAATTCTTAGTCATGTCTTTTGGATTGACTAATGCTCCTGCTACTTTCATGAATATGATGAATCGTGTGTTCAAAGAATATTTGGATCAGTTCGTTGTCGTCTTTATTGATGACATCCTCATCTATTCCAAAAGCCGTGAAGATCATGAGCGCCATTTGAAGCTGGTCCTTCAAAGGCTTCGTGATAACAAGCTATATGCCAAGCTAAAGAAATGTGAGTTCTAGCTTGAGGAAGTAGCATTTCTTGGGCACATGGTGTCAAAGCATGGAGTATCTGTTGACCCGACAAAGATTGAAGCAATACAAAGTTGGGAGCAACCGAAGTCGATGACTGAAGTACGTAGCATTCTGGGCTTAGCTGGTTATTATCGAAGATTCGTTGAAGGATTTTTTAGAATCGCTACTCTGTTAACTCAACTGACTCGAAAAGATACAAAATTTGTATGGAGCGAGGAATGCGAGAAGAGTTTCCAAGAGCTCAAGAGGAGACTCATTTCGGCACCTATTCTGACAATACCATCTGGTTCGGATGCATTTGTTATCTACAGCGATACTTCAGGCAAAGGGTTAGGATGTATTCTCATGTAACATGGAAAAGTATGCCTCACGACAACTCAAAGAATATGAGAGGAATTATCCTACTCATGATATGGAGTTAGCAACAGTCGTTTTCGCAATGAAGATCTGGAAACACTACCTGTATGTATAAAAACCCAAACCCCTAATAAGATTCGGTTATGTAAAATCCAATTATATCAATAAAATTTCTCCGTTCTGAATGTGTTATGTGTTAATATATATTTTGTTTAACAAATTTGATCAAATAAAATTTTGTCCGAAAAACGTCGTGCTTGACACCTCGTGCTTAAATTTTCTTTCGAAAATGGACTTTTCGGTATATTTGTTGAGACAAGTTGCTTTGTCGTGCTCACACTGACAAAACGCTTTGCCGTGCTTGTTAGGATTAGTGAGAAATCTAGGTTAGTAACCCTAGCTTAACAAACCCTAACCCTAATCAGCAAAACCCTAACCCTAATTTGTAAACCTAACCCTAATTAGCTAATTTAACCCTAATTAGATTGTCTTAACACCTAATCATGGTTAGTAAACTTCAATTATATACTAATAAACATCATTTAACAATCCTAATCATTAAAAACAAAACCCTAATCAAGATTAGTGAAGATTAGGGAAAAATTAAGCTACTAAACTAACCTAACTAGCTCACAAGTAGGTTAGGAGGTCACCAAACCAAGTCCCAAGGTTGCACATTAGTTGATAACAAAACCTAAGCAGCACAAGTAACTTAGCATCAGATATTTAGAGAAGCAAGTAGGTGAAAAAGACCAAAAAACCTAAGTTGCTTAAGTCTATAAATAGCAACACATCCTCTGGCCAAACCTACTAATTCTCTAAGCCTTTACACTCTTATAAACATACCAAATCAAGCCTGGGTGATAGCAGCATCAAATTCAGTAGCTAGAATCAAAAACCAACCAAGAAAAGGTGCAAACCCTAATTCATAATTAGTTCTTTGATCCTTTGTTAATTTTGTTGTTTAGAAATATGTATTAGTATATTAGAAAGTATGTTGGATTGGTAGAACACGTTTTCATAACATCTAGATGCCTTAATTAAGTGTTTTCATCATCCACAGTCCTAAATGATGATATTACTGAATATCTTTGGCCCGTAGTGCAAAGATGAATGATTAACTGATGAATATCTTTGGCCCGTAGTGCAAACACTTATTTCTTCAAAATGATATTATTTCTTCAATATCATTATGCCGAAATATTGGTTGGAAATTTTTATCAAATTTGGAACTTTTCACGTCGGAGTTACTATTCATGAGTTACTATTCACGAGTTACTATTCACCGAAAAATAAAATTTTCTTCTTTTCGTCCAAAATATCTATTCTGGGTACTAGCTTTGATTGTATCCATGTTTTGATCATTCTTGAATTCTACTTCACTATGAATAATTATAAGGTATTTTTGGACATGGATAAATCGAAATACGAATCCTTAATATTTGTTATTTTGTTTCACTGGATTCGTTTTCTTTAAGATATTTTTCATCATCCTCAGTCCTAAATGATGATATTACTGAATATCTTTGGCCCGTAGTGCAAAGATGAATGATTAACTGATGAATATCTTTGGCCCGTAGTGCAAAGATGAACAGGTGTTGAGATGAACATGACCGACTAGTGATATAAATGAATATCTTTGGCCTGTAGTGCAAAGATGAATATTTGATTAAAGATGGTTATTGATTATTGGGTACAGGGATAAAATATTGATGATGGACTTTTAAATCTTAGAAGATAGTAGAACTCATTCTCTACTTGACTCTTCTAATGGTTTGCTGTTTCCGCTGCAGTTATTGATTTAAAACTTGTTGTCTATTGTATTCTATTAGATTTTTCCCTGTTGAAGACTAACGATAATTTGTTCTGTATTATCTTAGTCATAATATTCTTTACTGGGCTAGTTGAGCTCACCCTTTTCCTTTTTGTTCCATTTTTCTCAGGAGGCGAGAATGTAGCGAGTACTAGTCGGGGTATGGAATGATGGTTCTAGAAGTTACTTTAGTAGTCCTCACCATTTTTGTGAAATAATGTATCAATAATTGTAATGAGGACTTATTTGAGTGTGGATATTGTCTAAATGACAATATTTGTATTTAAACTCACAGTTCTTGTGTTGTAATAATAAAGATGTAGTTATTTCTGTACCATGTATTTTGGCAACTCAGAATGGGTGTTGTATACCTATTTTGGGGGCGTCACATAATAGTAATATGGACTGTTCATTATTGATATTCTGGATTTCGGATAGGTAGATTCTATTCACAGATACAGTTCATATATCCAAGTGAGGTTACCCAAACACAGTAATAGTTCTCTTGAGAATTTTCATTGTTATGGGATACTGTGAATCTTGGATCTATGGGAATTATATCTGATAGTCCCTTAATTTAATATAAGCTTATAATCAGATATCATGGGTGTATAGATTTAAATGCATTATATTGATTTGTTGTAAGCACCATATCAGATACCATGGGAGTATAGATATGGGGGTGTTAAAAGTTTGGTATCAAAGACCAAGGCTATAGATATAAGGAAGAGAAATCTTAGTATATAGTCTTCGAGTCCGTAAAAATTTTAAAGTGCACCTAAAATATAACATTAAAATTATTATGCTGTGTAAATTTCTATACCAGTATTAAGGGAGTGTTTTTTATAGATGGCCAACTCTAATGCTGAAGAAATGGTGATAGCAAACAATCCACCACAAATTGAGTCATTTGTAGCTAGTGATGCAGAATATGAAGAATTGCTTCATGATCAGCAACTGCTAGATGCTGAGGAAGAGAAAGATCCAATAGCAGGACAATTAATGAGAATTGATGAGCATGATGAAGCAATGGCATCACTAATGAAGACAACAAAATATGAGAATAATAAAATGAAGTTTAGGGCTGATATAGTTGAGGGAATGCTACAACATGAGAGGAAATATAGTCACCGATGAAATGTACAACTGCACCATGCACAAAGGGGTAGGAAGGAAATTCAATCAAGACTTCTTAAAACATCTCAGGGTGTTCGAGATACTTTTAATGATTTGCAACGCCGAATAGTTCGATATCCGGTAGAGGAGAAAAAAACTACTTATCTCATCGATCGATCTATGGTTTGTCACATGATTCAGGATTCCTTTGATGATATCAATGAATTCTAGAGAGTAGTATAGGTGGTTGAATGCTTTATATTAGTATGAATAAATAAGCATTCAAAGTTTGTATTGTATCTAGTGTTTTGTAAGATAGTAGTATGTTTAACTATTAAGTTGTTTTGTTCGACTTTTGTGATATAAATAAACGATATGTTTGTATTATCCAAATTCTTATGTGAATTTTGTTGTTATTTTATATAGAATCATGCCACCAACCAGAAGACCCCAAAGAGAAATTAATAATGATGATAATTCTACTCAGCAGTTAGTAGACCTTATGCTAGGAGCTATGAATAGACCTATGAACCAAAACACATCTTTTAAAGATTTTAAATTAGTTGGACCACCTGAATTTGAAGGTACATCAGAACCTGTAGACACAAAAATTTGGATTTATGAGATAGAGAAATTTTTTCTAGTAACGAATGTCAATAAATAATCAAAAGACAACTTTTGCAACCTTTTTCTTGAAAGATGAGGCTAATTATTGGTGGGAATCAACCAAAGGTCGAGTAGAAACTGAAATTGTTCCTTGGGATAGATTCAAAGAGTTGTTCTTTGAAAACTATTTTTCCCAATCCCTGAAAGATCGCATGGAAATAAAATTTTTAGATTTGAAACAAGGAGACCTGACTGTAACCCAGTATACAACCAAGTTCAATGAACTGTCCAAGTTTGCTCCGCATCAGGTAACCACTGAACTTAGAAAGACTCGTAGGTTTCAGGAAGGTTTAAAACCTCAGATTCAGAGTAAGTTGTCAGTACTCCAAATAAAGACTTTCTCTGAAATACTGGAGAAAGCTACTATAGCCGAAAGTGAAAATGAAAGTCTCGCTAAATTTCACCAGGACAAGAAGAGTCAAAATGAGAAAGAGAAACTTAGGACAGAACCCAGTTCAGGTGGATTTAATAACAAGCGAAAATGGGATAATACTTTTTCTAATAACCCGGGGAAAAAGTTAGGTAATACTAATAATAACTTTAGTAATAATATCATTAAACCTTTTCCTACTTGTGGAAAGAAACATAAAGGACTATGCTTTCATAGCAAATGATATAATTGTGGACAATCAGGACATCTTTCTCCACAGTGTCCTTTCTCAAATAAAAATAAATGTTTTAATTGTGGTTCGTTAGACCATTTTTCAAAGAATTATCCCAAACCTAAGAACCAAGGAGGAAAGGGGAATAGAGTACCAGAGAATAATCAGTCATCAGTAGATGCAGTTGGGGTTCAGAATCGACCTGCCACGAGAACATTTAATATGTCGGTGAGGGATGTTGTTGCTTCACAGGACGTGGTGACAGGTATCAACTCTATCAACACTTTAAATGCATATGTGTTATTTGATTCTGGAGGTACTTGTTCATTTGTGTCTGAAAGTTTTTCTAAAAACTTGAATATACCTTGTGAAAAGTTAAACAAACCATTTTGTGTAGAAATTGCTAATAAAGATAGGATTCCGGTTGAAACCATATTTAGGAACTGTAGTGTGGTGATAAAAGTATATAATTTTATGGTAGATCTTTTACCAATCTAGTTGGGAGAATTTGATGCAATTTTAGGAATGGATTGGTTAGTTAGCCATAATGCATTGATTGATTGTCATCAAAAACGTATAAACCTTTTGACTGCATCGAAGTCAAAGGTAGTGTTCAATGGTAGTTGTTCACTTAAGCAATCTCGATGTTTAACTATAGTTCAGGCAGAAAGATTACTTAGAAAGGGTTGTTTAGGGTATTTGGTCTATATAGTTGATACTCGACAGGAAGGAGTAAGATTAGATCAAATACCTGTAGTTAAAGATTTTCCTGATGTATTTTCGAATGACTTACCAGGTTTACCTCTAGATAGGGAAATTGAGTTTATCATTGATCTTGCATCGGGAACGACACCAGTTTCTAAGGAACCATACAGAATGGCACCTATAGAACTGAAAGAGTTACTTATACAGTTACAGGAACTTTAATTAGGTACTAATAAACATTATTTAACAATCCTAATCATTAAAAACAAAACCCTAATCAAGATTAGTGAAGATTAGGGCAAAATTAAGCTACTAAACTAACCTAACTAGCTCACAAGTAGGTTAGGAGTCACCAAACCAAGTCCCAAGGATGCACATGAGCTGATAACAAACACCCTAAGCAGCACAAGTAACTTAGCATCAGATATTTAGAGAGGCAAGTAGGTTAAAAAGGCCAAAAAGCCTAAGTTGCTTAAGTCTATAAATAGCAACACATCCTCTGGCCAAACTTAGGAATTCTCTAAGCCTTTACACTCTTATAAACATACCAAATCAAGCCTGGGTGATAGCAGCATCAAATTCAGTAGCTAGAATCAAAAATCAATCAAGAAAAGGTGCAAACCCTAATTCATAATTAGCTCTTTGATCCTTTGTTAATTTTGTTGTTTGGATGTTTAGAAATATGTATTAGTATGTTAGAAAAGTATGTTGGATTGGTAGAACACATTTTCATAACATCTAGATTCCTTAATTAAGTGTTTTTAAAAATCTGTAGATTTTGAAAAATCTGTAGATTTTGAAAAATCTAGTCTGGCAGCCGAATGTCAGGGCTTGTAGATTCATATGTGTTTATGTTTAGGTCTGTTAATTGTATGTTACTTGTATCCTGTTAGTAGGTCTTTAATCTGGAAAAGAAAACAGGTTCATTAGAACCATAGATTGCAAGTTATAAGTGGTCAAAGTGCGTTGACCGTTCACGGATTGTAGTTTTCTGGGTTACCCAGAAAACTCAAGAACAGTCGAACCGGTTACTTTGACCAACCTTTTTGATCGCTTTCTGTTTGTTGTTTTTGTAATGTTTTGTGTTAGATTAACACCCTGATATATGTACTACATATCTATGATCTTAAATTGCATAAATAACTCATAGGATTACTGGAATTATTGGTCAAAATCCGTTGACCGAACTTAACCAAGTTTTCTGGGTTACCTAGAAAACTGAAGAACACGAAGAACAGTGTTTGGCTGTACTTTGACCAACATAATTAAAGACCTTAGAGTTATGATTTGTTCATGTTAATGTTATATATATGTACCCTGACATATATACTACATGATACAACAAACAAAACACACATCCAATACACAGAATCAAAGATATTAAAGCCACAAAATCGTTGACTCGCCATGACCACTGTTCTGGGTTGCCCAGAAACTCAAGAACAGCTTTGACAGTGACTTTGAGCATAGAACTTCTTGTTATATGTAGGTTAAAGCATGAAGTTTGCTTGATGTTGTACTACTGTAAGAGTACTATAACATCAATACCTGAACAAACCCAAAATCATAATCAGTAGCTAAATAAACCATGGTCAAACTGGTCACTCGACCATGACCAAACTGTTGCCCAGAAACTCAAGAACACCTACAGCGACACTTTCTATCACTGAAGGGCTTTAGCGACGGACAAAAATGGATTTTTCTAAAAATTAAATTATAAAAATTAGAAATAATTAATAAATGATTATAAATAAATACAAAAACAGTTTTAAAAATTATATTAAATAATTATAATTAATTTTTGATATTTTTATATAAATTCAATAAATATTTTATTTTATTTAGATCTTATTAATAATTAACTTAATAATAAAGTAATTAGAATAATTATTTGTAAATACTAAATAATTATTGAAAAATAATATTAATGATATAATAAATGTTTATAAATTATTTAAAAATAATAAACAATGTTTTTGTAAAATTTTAAGTAAATATTAATTACCTAAAAATAGAAATAAATAATTTAAAAATCATTTAAAGGATAAATAAATGTTTTAAAAATATTTTAAAACTTCTAAAAATTAGTATAATGGATATATAAATTATCTAAAAATGTAATAAATTTTGTAAATAAAATTTAGTCCATATATCAACTTATTTAATAGTCAGTAAAAACTTTGAACACTGAAACCTTATCGAATATAACCCGATTTTTATATAAATGTTATATTGGAGTATTGTTATCAATACTAACGTGTTAGATTTATATAAATGAACATCGTAGGTATTTATTAAACGAATTGAGTAGCATAACTTGACTGATCTACGCTCAGGTAAGTTCTTCTTAAACCTTAACTTATGCAAATTTCTTAAACCCTGTTTATTCGTTGAACAAGATTTTATCTTGATATGCTGTTGATATAATATATTACACCTACATTTGAATTACCATTTATTGTAAGGTTATTGCTACAGCTTTAGCATAACTAAGAATTGAACTGTTTATTCATATTGATTGTTAAGCTTAAATTGTTATGTCAAACCAAATTATTTGGTAAGACATCCTATTCTGAAGTTGGGTATCCCATATGGGATCATTCGGTCAATAATATATTGACACTAATTTGGGTGCCTTCAGCAAAGTAGCCTATGTGGAAGGACTAAAGCACAATCTTCTGAGTATAAGCCAGCTCTGTGATAAGGGTCATGAAGTTACATTTCTCAACAATCAATGTCAAGTCAGAGACCTGAAGACCTCTTCCATAAATCTGACTGGAATAAGAGAAGGGAACGTCTATACTGTTAATCTTGGTCAACTGATTTCTAACGAGACAATATGATTTCTGGCTAAAGCCTCTGAAGAAATGAGCTGGCTGTGGCATAGAAGGTTGTCTCATCTCAACTTCAAAAGCATGTCAAAACTGGCCTCCAAGGATCTAGTTGCAGGCTTACCCAAGTTCAGTTTTGTCAAAGAAAGGCCATGCAACGCCTGTCAACTTGGAAAGCACACTAGAAGCTCTTTCAAAAGCAAAACTATCAACTCAATTGATAAGCCGCTGCAGCTACTTCACATGGATCTATTTGGACCGATTCCAACCACGAGCCTTGGAGGGAAAAGATACTCATTGGTCGTAGTGGATGACTACACAAGATTTACATGGGTGTTCTTTCTAAACTCAAAAGATGACACACGTTCCCAACTCATCAAGATGTTCAAACTGGTGATGAACGAGAAAGGGGAGAAAATCAAGGCCATAAGGAGTGATCATGGTAAAGAATTTGACTTCTCTGAAATAGATCAGTTCTGCACAGACAATGGCATCAGTCACAACTTCTCAGCTCCACGAACTCCACAGCAAAACGGAGTAGCTGAAAGAAAGAACCGAACGTTGATTGAAGCTGGAAGAACTCTACTAGCAGCAGCCCTTCTGCCTGAATACTTCTGGGCAGAAGCTGTCAACACTGCATGCTACACTCAGAATAGATCTCTTGTGCAATCTACGATAAAGAAGACTCCCTACGAGCTATGGAGAGGAAAAAAGCCAAATGTCAGCTACTTCCATGTGTTCGGTTGTGCATGCTATATTCTCAACAATGGAAAATAGTATCTGACTAAGTTTTAACCCAAGTCAGACAAAGGAATGTTTCTCAGATATGCTACAGATAGTAAGGCTTATAGAGTGTTCAACAAGAAAACACTAAGTGTTGAAGTCTTGATTCACATCATCTTCGATGAAACAGACTTAGACAAAATTGTGCCTCAAGACACTACGAATGATAACTCAGACAGTACGAACGAGGTGGTCGAGCTCAACACCACGATCGTAGTCCCAAAAAATGAAATTGTCAAGCCTGAAGAAGAGATCGTGGAGAGAACTACACCAGACAACGAACCTCTACATCAAGAAGCAGAGGTTAATCATGAAGAATTCAGATAAGAAGGCATCAGGTCAGATGTTCCAACAGGAAATAGATGGGAAAGAGATCACACTCAAGACCTAATCATTGGAGATCCAAATGCAAGAGTCAAGACAAGATCTGCCACCCAGAATGAGTGTTTTTATATAATTTTTCTGTCACAAATAGAACCCAAAAAGATAGAAGACGAGGAAGACTCAAGTTGGATAGAAGCCATGCAATAGGAACTAAATCCGTTTGAATGATACAGAGTATGAAGATTAGTTCCAATACTTAGAAGTCACCCAGTTATTGGCACCAAGTGGGTCTTCAAAAACAAGATGGGATAATTACAAGGAACAAGGCAAGACTAGTAGCCAAAGGTTACTCCCAAGAAGAAGGCATCGACTACGACGAGACCTTCGCACTTGTTGCCAGATTAGAAGCAATCAGGATATTCCTTGCTTTTGCTGTCCATATGAAGTTCAAATTCTTTCAAATGGATGTCAAAAGTGCATTTTTGAATGGAGAACTTCAAGAAGAAGTATATGTGGAGCAACCTCCAAGTTTCATCAATCCAACTCTCTCTAATTATGTCTATAGATTAGACAAAGCCTTATATAGACTTAAACAAGCACCTAGAGCATGATATAAAACACTAACTAACTTTCTCATTGAAAATGGTTTCACTAAAGGTAGAGTAGATACCACATTATTTCTTAGAAAGCACAAAGACAAAATCCTATTAGTTCAAATATATGTTGATGACATTATCTTTGGCTCTACTGATGAAAATCTGTGTAAGAGATTTGCTAAGCTTATGCAGAGCAAGTTCGAAATGAGTATGATGGGTGAGCTGAATTTATTCTTTGGATTACAAGTAAAGCAGACTGATGAATGTATCTTCATTAACCAAGCTAAGTACATTAAAAACTTACTTAAAAAGTATGGCATGGAATCAGCCTCTCCCATGAAAACACTAATTGCTCCATCAACCAAGCTTGATAAAGATGAGAAAGATAAAAGTATTGACATAACTCAATACAGAGGTATGATAGGCTCTCTTTTATATCTAACTGCCAGTAGACCAGACATAATGTTTGCAACATGTATATGTGCTAGATTTCAAGTAAATCCTAAGGAATCACACTTAACTGATGTAAAAAGTATTTTAAGGTATCTCAAAGTCACACCTCACTAGGGACTTTGGTATCCCAAGGAGTCCTCCTTTGAATTGAGAGGATATACTGATGCTGATTTTGCAGGCTGTAAGATCGATAGAAAAAGTACCAGTGGCACCTATTAAACAGACTTATGTCCTGGTTTAGCAAGAAGCAAAACTTACTATCTACCTCAACATCAGAAGCTGAATACATTGATGTTGGCAGCTGTTGTGCTAAAATCTTATGGATGAAAAATCAACTAGCAGACTATGGGTTTGATTTCAAATCTATACCTGTTCATTGTGATAACACAAGTGCCATAGCAATAACACATAATCCTGTCATGCATTCTAGAACTAGGCACTTAGAAATAAGATATCATTGTATTAGGGACCATGTTCAAAATGGAACTATATCTTTACAATATATTCCTACTAAAAATCAACTTGTTGATGTCTTTACAAAGCGTCTAGATGAATCCAGATTTAATAAATTGATAAGTGAAACTCTATGCTCTAGTTTGTGCTAACCATGCAGATAAAAAGGCTATGTTTAAAATTGTAGAGATGACTAAAGAGGAACCACGATCGTAGAGCAGCCTTGACATAACAAAGAAGCATCTTGTGATGACATCACTTCTATCAAATCCAAGCAACCCTTCTGATAAGCGCCTCAGGGACAAACCTAACCCTTAGTTCAGCCTAAGAGGTCGGCCCTTCTTGAGCTACTTTAACCCAGAAGGAATGCTTTGTCAAAGCTCATCACAAGGACCAGGACAGACAATGATCGTAGAGAAGAGCCGGCAATGAACTCTACCATCGTAGAGCAACCTCGACGATTGTAGTCCTCCCAAAGGATACACTAGCTCAGGGGGAGCTAAGGAAAGATCAGTATTATCCACATTATTTAAAATCGTGGAGCCCGGCAGAACTCGACACGTGCCCTACTATGCATATTGTGAAGAGGGAAGTTACAAATAGAGCTTAAAAAGGTTTTTGAAAACTCACCCTAGAATTTCAAAAAGTTATATATATCACTCTCTCTACCAGCAGAAACCCTAGCTTTCAGAAACGCTCAACCAACCTCAGTTCTAGAAAATTAACGGTTGCTTCAAATGTTATCTCTGGTTACCAACTCTACTTCGTCGAATTCAAGACAACTGACCCACAGTTTCACAATGTGACAACCCGAGAATTTGGATATTTATAAAGTTTTAAAATATTGAATTAAGGTTAAATAATAAACCTAAACAGAAAATAAGTGAATGGCTTTGATATTTCTGTGAGGAAATTTTAAGGATTTCAAAATTTTGTGATGAATTTTTGGTAGGTTTAAAATCTTTTGGTGAATTATTCAGGATTAAGTATATAAGTAAATATGTTTTGTGTATATGGTATAATATGTGTACACTATGTGATGAAGGGTCAAGGGTTGACCTGATAAGCTATATCAGTGGCAAACCCTAGGATTATATTAAGAACGTCAACGTTCAGTTAGAAAATTATTATGATTTATAAGAAACCCTAAAACCGGTTTTGAAAACCCTAATTCCAGTACCGAGAATCTGAAACCGTAATTCGGAAGTTGAAAACCCTAATTTGGGGATTTAAATGCTATGTATAAGGTTTTTGTGTATTAATCTTAAATCTAATTAGGGATAACCCTAATGATTAATTAGAATTCTAATAATTAAAAACCCTAATTATTAGAATCTTTAATTTGTACATTTGAAACCCTAATTGAAAATTAGGTAATTTTAAATTTAATTAGGAAATATTAATCCTAATTAGCAAGCTTGAGTTATGATGGGAAAATTTTAATATAATTATAAAATCCTAATTATAATTTGGAAATATTAATTTTCTATTTTGAAAATCGAAATTTGGAAATCTTAGAAATTAAATTGCAAAATGTAAGGGTTAAACCCTAAATCTTAAGGATCAAACCCTAAACCCTAAGAGTTAGGGTAAATGTCAAGTTAGCCATTAAAATTAAATACCAAATGACATTAATGCCCTTCTTGTATTTATTTATTATGTTGAGTGCAAATCTTGCCAAGATAATTGGTTAGTGACCAACCCTAGCCCTAGCCCTAGCCATGTGTCAAATATCAGCCTTCAATTGCCAGCAAATACCTTGAATCATATCAATTATATAGAGATTAAGAGAGAGAAAATGCATACTTTAATTCTCATATTTTTCAAGACTTTCTCTCTCCAAAATTTTCGAAATCAAGAGTGAGAGAGAGTGAGAAACCAAGCTAAGATCAATTCATAGCAAGCTTTGATCAGCAACCCAAGATCAGATTTAAGATCAAAGCTCCAAAAGGTATAAAAACCCAAAATCTATAAATCTTATGATCTGATGTTAGATGTTGTTGTTTATTGTTTAAAGTTATGTATTAAGGTGTCATTTAGTGATCTGGGTTGTTAAATCCCAGATCCATAACATCAAAGTGCTCGAAATTGAAGATTTCTTAAATCTAGAAAAGTGGAAAAAAATTGTCTGACAGCCTAATGTTAGGGCTCGTAGATCAGTGTGTGTTAAGTGTTATGTGTGTTTTATGTTTTGGGTCTGTTCTTTGCCATGTAGGCTTTGATCTGGAACTAGAAATAGGGTCAGATCATGTGTAGATCGTAAGTTATAAGCAGTCAAAGCCCGTTGACTGATCATGAAATCTGTTTCTGGGCAGCCCAGATTTTTGCCTAGAAAGTCTGACAACATTTTTGTGGCCTCGGATCTTGCTGTATGTTAAGGTTTAGGCCAAGTTGTTGCTTGATCTTTGTAGCCTGACATGTAGACTGCATATTAAAGTCACTAGATAACTTAGATCATAACCATAATGAAAGAGAATCATGGTCAAACCAGCATTGACCAACTGCCTAGGACGAAATCTGGAAAACCCAGAAATCGTCAAGAACAGTTTCTGACAAGCGTTTGTCAGGCCTTAATCTCTCATCTGTTATATTGTTAGACTGTTATAGTGCATGATAATTGTAGCCTAACATATGGACTATATGATGGAACCTTTATATCACATGAACAAGGCATGGAAATCGAAGATTCAATGCTGCAAAGTAGGACCCTAACACTGCTTGAGTTTCTGGGCAACCCAGAAACTCAAGAACACGCCTGACAAGATTTTCTCGGGCTTTGATCTTGCTATTATGGTGCAGGATGGACATGAAACTTGTTACTTCTTATAGTATTACATATGTACTATAGCTTAGATGCCATAGACTGCCCAGAAAACACTCAGAGCTAAGATCAAACGATGGTCAAACCTACCACCTTGTCCACTGACATGGGTTTCTGGATTTGGCCAAGAACAGCTCAAGAACACCTATAGCGACAATTTCGTCGCTATAGAACCCTTTAGCGACAGTTAATTTCGGAAATTAATTATTTTAATTAATAAATAGATAAAACTGGTTTTTAATTATTAAAAATACAAAATAAATTTCTAAAAGTTATTTTAAAGCATGAAAATTAGTTTTTAATTATTCTGAATATATTTCATAAATAATTAATATTTTTGAAATAATAATGATATTTTATTTATTTAATTATAATATTAAATAAATTATTTAAAAATGATTTTAATACATGAAAAATCATGAAAAATTATATTATGGTATAAGAAAATATTTTAAGTTATTTTTAATGACTTTTAATATTTTGTGATGAATTTTATTAATTAATTATTATTAATGGTAATTAATTTATTTAATAAATATATTAAATAAATTATGGAAAAATAGAATTAATAGTTTAAAAATCATATAGAAATGATTTAAGTGTTAAAAAAATATTTTGAGTTATAAAATATAACTTTTAAAATTTTGTAATGAAAATATTAATATTTTAATATTAAAAATAATTATCGGATAATGAATTTAAAGGTTTAAAAATTATATAAATATGATTTTAAGGTATTAAAAATATTTTGATATATTATAAATATATTATAATATTATGTTATGATTTTCATTAATATTTAGTATTAAATAAATATTAATGATAAAGGAATTACGTGGTATTTAATTCATATAAATACGATATTAATGTTTGAAAAATCATGATAAATGATAATAATTATTTAAAAATTATTACGAGCTTATGAAAATTATTTTGACTGATAATAAAATTATCTAAGATAATTGTTAAGTGTTAGGCAGAGTTTAATTGAACTTAAACTCGATAATTCTCTGACTAGACCGTCAGGATGTCAGAATTGTACCGAACTCGACTCGAAGTGTAAAAGTTTGACTTGAGGTTAGGTTTTATGTGCTGTATAGACTAATAAGGTTATATGTTAATGTGTTTAGGTTATTTAAATATTGTGATGATATTATTCTAAATTATAGATCAATATTATTTATAATAGGTCTTCAGGCAAAGCTTATTAAAATGTGTAACGTTAATCAACGGTTCAGGCAAGTTTTTCTTAACTTGACCTCAAGTTGGTTTATTTAATTATACTTGTGGTTAATCATTTCTGATTGCCATGTCTAAGAATTATTTAATCACACTCTGTGCATACTGCATGTATTCATCAAGTATGAAAGGCTGATCACCTTCATTACCATTCGGTCCAGATATATATATGTTCATGTTCAATGTTCGTTCAGCTATGTAAAATTTGTTCATGCTAGTTCATAATTATATTGTAGAACTGTAGCCAGCTTTTGTTCAATTCTTTCAATCATGATATATCTTTAATTTATTGAACTTAAACTTGTTGGGCAAACTTATTGCTTACCCTTGCTATATCATGATTAATATTACAGATTAAGACAAATACGTTCGGTTACAGGAAAGGATAAAGCCAAGTTCAGCTTGGTATTTTATGTGCAGCTATACTTATAACAGTTATGTATGATAATAACATTATATGTTAGATAGTTTATGAATTGTGTATTAGTTAAGGTTACCCGACCTTGGGGAATAGTGTGTAAATGTAATGTATAAATAATTTATGTTTATATCTTTCGCAATAGTTATAGAATTGATTGTACCGGATCCGCGGTGATTTGGGACCCGAATTTGGGGCTCTCACACACAAGATTCTATCTCTTCTGAAGAAAGCTGGTCTTGAAGAAGCTCTGAGCTCCAGCACATGGATATACCCGAAGCTGGTGAAAGAGTTCTACATCAATGAAGTCTTTGAGAACGACATCATCACTACAAGGGTCAAGGGGGAACAAATTAAACTAAAAGCTGAAGATATAAATCTAGCCATAGGTTTCAAATTAAAGGGACTTGTATCTATGGAGGTCATCGACTTTCGTGAAGGTCTGAAGAAGATGCGTCACACAAAGTTTCAGAACGTCAAGGGATACAAGAAGAAAGAGTTTCCCCATAAGTATGAGTTTATGGCTAACATTGTTGGGAAGTGCATATGCTGTAAAAGCTCTGGCCACGACTCTGTGAATGAAGTTCAACTAAAGCTCATGATAGCAATCTGCTTCAGGATTTAACTCAACTATGGGGCCATACTTATCGAATGGATTGGGAAGTGGATACTCAGTTCAAAGAAATCAAAGGTGTAAGAGTTGTGGAGGAAGAAAATGGTGATGATCAGATAAGGGTTGAGGAGATGGTTGAAGTAGTGGAAATTTCAAATGAAGAAAATGAAGAAGAAGAGGAATATGAAGTTGAGATTATAGCAGTGGGCTGGGATGGATATAGGAGAGCCAACTACAATCAACTGTTTTCCTATTTTCCTATGATGCCCTATCACAGAGTTCAAATTCTCAACTCTTGGGATCACATGTTCTGGACTTTCAAAGTTTATCCAGCAATCTCAGTGCTTGCTCACGGATTCCTAGGCAACCTCACGTTTGCCTAGAAGCTAATCATTAACCATCCTTCTTCAGAAACTGGGCAAGAGGTACAATCAATTCCCCCATCCACCTTCAACCAATTATATGAATTACTAAGATGGTTGGAAGTGATACTTCATCCACTAAATCAATTTTTAGCTGCAGAATTCTAACATTCTGTAACTGATGAACCAAATATGCCTAATTTTATATTGATCCAGTCTCCTACCATCTCTCACTCTACGCATATTGATCCTACTCCAATCGTAGAGTCACCCACTTAGCAAGCATTAACATCATCTACTCCTGAATCTCAACCTCACACATATGCACCTCCTTCAGATATTCCTTCCTCATCAACCAATAATTATTTTGATCTTGATCTTGTTCTCTACAATCTGCAGAATCAAAATACGAGAGCCTCTCCTCCAAATACTTAGCAACTCCTTGAGTCTCAGATCTTCCTACCAAAACAGAGTTATCTAATGCATCCTAGAAGGTGGCCAAGGATATTCAAGAAGATCTTAAAATTCACTCTGAGCTTATTCATATGAGGCTGACTCATTTGATCGATGATGCCAACACCCTCCCCAGTAACCTGAGTACTGAGCTTACAACTAAGCATAGGGAGATCATCAAGGAAATGATCCAAATTATTAATGAAAGGGATCAAATTCACTTTCAGGCTGCCAGGAAGCACAAGGAAGCAGTTCTCCTTTTGCAGAAGACTCAGGAATCTCAAAATAAATTTATGATGGAAAGTATCTCAAGTCTACGAACCTGAATGAAAGAATTCCAAGCATTTTCCATGGGTCAAAATGCAACAAACAGAAACTATCTTGGCCATTCTATAAAAGAACAAATCTCTAACTGATTCTCTAGTCTAAGAAAACCTTAAAGACATTGCTCAATCAAGGAACCAGCTCCATGAGCTCGTCCAAGGTATGAATCAATTGTCTAAAGACATTCGAACCCTTGATACTGGCATAAAGCGTGAGAATAAAAGGGAAGGAGAGAAAGAAAAAGGCAGAGGCAGAGGGAAATTTATTGCTCAATCTTCAAGAAGCCCTCCCTTACGACAGCCTCGTCATCAGACTCCACGACCTGAACAACAGCAAATTATCATGGCGCAATCGCTAAGGATTCAAGGGCCATCTCCCAGCTCACAAGGGGTAACCGCTATTGGCCTACATATGCCAATTGGAGACCCTGCCTTTATGAATAGACATGATCATGGAAAAAGGCTGAGTCAAAGCGAGCTGGAAGATATTATATGGAGAGACGAAGCCAGCATGGGAAGGAGAGATGCAGAGCATGCCAATCCTCCAAGAAGTAAAAGGCAGAAGAAATAGAGATAAGTTGGAACTCATTTCTTATTGATGTAACTAAGATTTATTGTAATATATGTCTTTACAAACATCAATAAATTCATGCTTATTCTCTAGAGATTTTAGCTGCTCATTGAAACACTAAGTCATATTTACTTTCTAGCAACTACATCTAGAAAGTGATGATCATGATACAAATCTCCTTGGTTATGTCAATATCAAATAAGGAGACATTGTTGGGAAATTGCATATTTAAATTTGATATTGAAAGAAATATTCATGCTTATATGTAAAGTCCTTCTAGGAATACATGTACAAGGACTTAGTGATAGATCAAACTTGTTAGGTTGATCTGAGCTTTAATGTTCATCATTCTGTAAATGAATGTATAGAAGAAAAGATCAAAGCTGTCAGGTTGATCTATGTCTTGAGATGTAATAGATAGGCTTCAACAGAATCGTAGTCTATCGAGCCAGTCAAGAGATTGCAGAAGCCAAGGCAGAATCGTAGAGCATCAAGATATCGTAGTCTGTCTACTTTGGAGGGCCTCTCCTAGAATCGTAGAGTGGTCCAAATGCCTGCCGAGTTAACTCAAGAATCGTAGTTTGCTCTTGAAAGCGTAGAGTCTATAAATCAAGCAAGTAACGATCGTAGTCTACCCGTACTTAAGAGAAATCATATTGTTCTCATCTACTAGTACCGGATCAAGCACTAATGTTGCAAGACACCACGATCATGATCGTTTATCATATGTCTGCATTAGAAGCATCAAGCCTTGTCCATTTGTTTAAGAATAAATTTCAATAAATGTGGAATGGATTATAGATGTTGAGAGTATCGGGAATCCCAATGACACAACGCTCGTCCTTAGTATATAACAAAGAGACGTATTGAACAAGTTAAGGAAAGTACTACATGTCAGTCAAAAATACCTTTTCAAGTGTTAGGTGAGATAGCAGTCTGCTGTGTTAGTGGGCCAGACGGCTAAACAGAAGATTTGCATAAAGTCACCATTAGTGCTCAGAAATGTCATGTACAATTAATGCTTCAACGGATGCCTTCAAATGGATACATTTCAAAGGCACCTTATATACAAATCAAATGCAGAAGTAAGAAATAAGCAAGCATTCACCGAAAAGCTGAAGAACACACAATGCTCAACTCTATGATCTGAAAAGAAAGTTTGCTCAACTACTCAGTTCTTTCGAACACAAGCTTAATGACAACTGAGTAGCACCATTCAAGAACTCAACTATCATTAAGTGAAGTAAGAAGTGCCGAGTCTGTTGGACTTGAAGAGTTCTAAGTGAACTAAGAAGTTCCAAGTCTGCTAAACTTGAAGAGTTCTAAGTGAACTAAGAAGCTCCAAGACTGCTGGTCTTGAAGGAATCTAAGTGATTCAAAAATTGTAAAAGCATCCTTAGTGGATTTCTTACTCAAGGAGTAGAAGAGTGGACTAGGAGCTTTGAATGCTCTGAACCACTTAAATTCTCTGTGTCTTTTATATTCTTGCTTTAACTGTTATACTTGATATAACTGCCTGTTAACTATTAACCTTGTTTATCTTAAAGGGGAACAAACAAATCACATATTCCGCTGAAATTGATTAACAATATCTGACAATGAATTTTGAAAAAAAAAATTTAAATATCTATTCAACCCCCCATTCTAGATAACTATTACGCCTCTGGGAACTAACACATCAGTATGCTTGTTTGAAAGTTTCTCATTGAGGGCCCACTTATCATAACCTACCAGAATTTAAAGAGAAGGAAGACGTGTATTTTGGAAGATTTAGCAAATTAAAAGCCATCACAATCTAGTAAACTTAAAAGAATGAAAGAGTTACCTTACTTGGAGGGTATGGAAAATAAGGGGCCACCCAAAGAAATTGCAATCTTGCTAAATTTTAAGAAACACCATCTGGTATTTGATGGGGCCTCACCCATTCCAAAAGTAGTCAAATTCCCCAAAATCACACTAATTTTTGGTGTATCCGCCAAAAATAAACAAAAGCACACTAATTTTACAAAACAAAACACCCTACCCAACTTTGATACAAGTGATATGCCATGAAAGTATATATTAATATTATATAATAATATTACTTTTTAAAAAGTCATCTGATATATATTATAAGACTATATTATATAGTAATATTATTATAATATACTTGAATGAATATTTTATCGAAGAAGGTAATTACGGTTCCATAAAAAATATGTCAAACTTACAACAAACGCTTTATGACAAACCCCTATATTTATATCAAAAATTGAATAAATATCTCCCACAAATTATTTATCTTCAATCAACCCATTTTTAATCTTTCAACAATTATTCATCATTAATATTATAACTCATAATATTGACAACCAGATCATTCTCAGGAAAAAGGGGGCTTTTCGAAAATAATTTCTCCTTATTGACGCGCAATTAAATAGCCTAACCCCTTTTCTTGACAGAACTTTCTAGACATTGTCAATAATGCAAATAATAATATGAATAATTGTGTTGTGTCAATTATTGATTTAATAATATAAAATATTGTGCAGATGTTACTGTAACAATTATTGAATCAATAATATGAGATACTATGCAATAACTACTGTGACAATTATTGAATACTGAGTGACTTCTTACATAAGCATCAATAATCAGAGATACTGTGCAATACTGTGTACCACTGAGGAGTAATGTGTATTACTATACTTTTATCACCAGGTATTTCAACAATAAAACGGTAAAAGTTTTCCTGTTACTTTATGAAAAGGTTATTTTTGTCGCTTTCTATATTCGACAGTTATTCCATTATGGGGTCCACCAATGATTGCGCCGTCATACAAATATTTCCTGACAAAAAGAATATTTCTCGCCCAAACGAATATTTTATGACAACTTGCTTACTTTGTAAAATTTGCACATATCACCCATAACTATAGCATTATATCAAATCAATACCTTACTATTCAACCTCCCCTTCTTATGAAATTTATTCCTCGAAATTGATGTACGTACCTGGTATTTCAAAGAGGTGAGGCTATCTTGCTCTCATTTTAGATTCTAACTCACATGTTATTTCCTCAGTATCATGGTTTCTCCATAAAATTTTGACTTGAGGTATAACCTTTGAGCGTAGAACATGTTCCTTCTTATCCAAAATCTTGACAGGTATCTGCTCATACGTTAAATCTTCCAGTATCTCGTCTGGTTCTAATTCAATAATGTGTTTTGGGTCTTCCATATATTTACGTAACATAGATGTGTGAAAAAAGTTATGAACACGAGACATACTTGGTAGTAAGGCGAGTCTATAGGCCACAGTTTCTACTCGATCGAGGATTTCAAATGGACCAATAAATTGAGGGTTGAGATTTCCTCTCTTTCTGAATCTCATAACTCCTTTCCATAGAGCAACACGTAACAATACATGGTCTCCGATATTAAATTCCACCTCCCTTCGATGAAGATCATCATAACTATTTTGTCAATTTTGTGTTGTTTGTATACGTTGTCGGATCATTTGAATCTTTTCCTTAGTCATGCGTACCAATTCTGGTCCCAACAATGTTGTTTCACCCACCTCGTCCCAACATACTGAAGAACGACACTTTTGTTCATACAACGTCTCAAATGGAGCCATGCCTATATTTTCTTGATAACTGTTGTTGTAGGAGAATTCCACCAATGTTAAGTACTTTTCCCAACTTTCTTTGAAGTATAGTATGTAGAGTCTCAATAGATCTTCAAGAGTTAAATAGTCCTTTCCAACTGCTCGTCCGTCTGAGGATGATATGCAAAGCTGAATCGTTATTCGTGCCCATAGCTTTCTGCAAGCTGACCCAAAATCGTGAAGTGAATATAGGGTCTCAATTAGAATTTGTTATGAATTTTAAAAGGTGACTGATTCGGAAATTAGGTTCATAAATAATTTTGGTGGAAAATTCTAGAAATGTGTGGGCCCCACTTTTGGTTGTTCGGGAAGATGGCTGATTTTTGGTAGGTGAAATAGTAGCTGGTAAAGCATCAGGTGGCAAGTCAAGTCTGCTTCGGTGTGCTAACATTTTCCTATAAATAGAGGGTTAAGTTAGAATTAAAAATCACACCAGAATTCATAAGTTTTCTCTCTTTTTTCTCTATAGATTATCGAGTGTATTTTGTGAGTATTTAGATACTTGGTGAGTTGCTATTCATCAGTACAAGTCTCCTTCAGCGTCATATCCGATATCCAGTCAGAAGTGCTGCTCTTTTGAGGTAAGGAATTTTAAGGGTTCTTATGTTTTTCAGTTTCTTAATTTTTCTGACCTTCAAAAATTCTGAAAAAATTTGAAATGATAATTTGATGAGTTTTCTTGATTGTGTCCAAAAATGACGATTTTTGGATGTAGATTAAGCGTTGTGAATTTTATGAGAAAAGAATATTTTAAAAGTAACCGCTTATAACTCCTTGTGGTTAACTCCAAAATTGGTGAAATTTTTATTGGGAGTACATATATATGATAGAAGTATACTCTGTATATTTTGGAATTTTTGGATAAAAGTACAATTTTCGATAAATATCTAAATATTCGGTTGTTTTGGCCATATGAAAAATAGTAAATGATTTTTAAAAATTCTGAGGAAAAATATATGTTCAATATGGGACTATATTCTACTAAATCTCATAAAAGAAAATTTGTTTGTACTGATTTGGTATTTTTCATGAAAATAGACTAGTTATGAGTAAATGAATTAAATATGTTATGTGAAGTAAGAAAATTGAAAAATAGGATTTTATGGCTTGAGAATCCTATATGAGGTATATGCAGATTTTTTATGAGGGTTTTGGTTATTGGTGATAAAATCTTATGAGTTTAGAATTTTAGGATGATTAAATGCATTATTTTGTAAAGTGTAAACAATTAAAATAAATTATTTATAAGTTTAAGAAATGTTATTTCAATATCATTATACAGAAATATTGGTATAGATTTTATTGTGAAATTTTTATCTTTTTGTGTCGGGTTTACTATTTATGAGTTACTATTCACGAGTTACTATTCATGAGTTACTATTCACAAAGTTACTATTTATAGGTTACTATTTATGTCAAAATTGGTTTCTTTTTCTAATCAAATTATAGTTGATTTATGAATATTACTCTTGAGATTAAATCTAAATATTTTGATTATATTGATTTTACTATTATATATAACATTTTTATAACCCTAATGATGATATTTCTATTTGACTTGAGTGTAAAGATGGGTAAATTTTGGTATGATCATGATAATGGGTTCCCTTTGACCAGTAGTGCAAAGTTGAATTATTGACTGGTATGATCATGACCATTGAATTTATTATTGAATATCTTTAGCTTAAGTGCAAAGGTGAAATGATCAACATGGTTATAATTATTGTTTATATAAATTCTGAAATGATTATATATTTCTTTGAGATATTAATATATTTGGCTTGTAGTGTAAATATGAACTGTTGATGAATATATTTGGCCTGTAGTACAAATATGAACGGTTGATGAATATATTTGGCCTGTAGTGCAAATATTAACTGTGGAGGAATATCTTTGGTCTGTAGTGCAAAGATGAATTGTTGATGAATATCTTTGGCCCGTAGTGCAAAGATGACCTGTTGTTGAATATCTTTGGCCTGTAGTGCAAAGATGGGTCTGTTGACGAATATCTTTAGTCCGTAGTGCAAAGATGAAGTTATTAGTATGATTATGATAGGAACTGTGATTTGGTATAACCATGATCTTTGATGTTTCAGGTAAAGTCATGTGATAAAAATTATCTTCGTCCTGAGTGCGAAGAGGAATTTAGAATCACAATTATGATTATGAGTTATTGATATGATTGTGGACCAGAACTGTTGATTGATGTTACAGGGATAAAACATTGTTGATGGATTTTTAACATGGAGAAGATAATAGACTTTATGGTCTATTTGACTCTTCTAATGGATTGTTCGTTCCGCTGCAACTATGGTTAGAAATTTTTATCATCTACCATATGTTCTAAATCTCTGATTTATTACTGTTGAAGGCTATTGATAATTTATTTACCTTTAGTCATGATATTCTTTACTGGGCTAGTTGTGCTCACCCTTCTATTTCACAATTCCTTTCAGGTAATAAGAGTGTAGGGTCGAGCGGGGGTAACAGGGGAATAGAACGGTGGTCATCATTTAGTAGTTATATTTGGTGAATCAAATAGGGTTAGGCGAACCCAACGTTGGAAGGGTGTTTTGTCACTATCATACAAGATGTCTAATGACATACAACCTCGTGTCATCATAAGACACGGTTGTGCACATCCGCTTACTGAGTATATCTACGAGTACTACCTATATAATCTTGGTGTTTGTTTGAAGTATAATTCTCAATTAGAGACAGTGGAGATAATGATATGTCAAGAGAAGACTTACCATTGGAAAGAATATGATAGTAATCTTTTTATTTTTCTTTGGGGTCTATTGGGTCAACCAAGGATAATTCTGTGGACATATGATATCTACATAACCTAGATGCATGGCCTCCCATGTACGAAGGTTTCCTTGAGCACTTTCCAAAAATTTTAATTTCTAAAATAATTTTTGACTATACCTTTATGTAAGGTGTCATTGTGACGTGCTATCCAAGGTTGGGATGAGAGTCACAGTTGGTATATATTTGTATCAAAACTCACAGCATATGTGTTGTTGTATTTTGCACGACAATTGTTGTAATAAAGTTGTAGTTATTTTCTGTACCATACAAGTATTTGGTGACTTGGAATAGGTTGGGTGAAATGGACCTATTTTGGAGTTGTCACAAAATTAGAGTCGTTAGGAACACAAACTTTGTAGTTAACTCGAAGTATTCCTTTATTGTTAATTCTTGCTTCTGGAATAGCACCTTCTTATACTTTCTTCTTCATATTCATCATCTTCGAGTCTGTAGATTTAGCAACTTTAACTTTATCGATTAAAATCGGTTCTATTTATATATTTACCATCTTCACGTGGGTCCTTGGAGTCTTTAACTATATCTTCATCCTTTGTAAGTCATTCAAAATGGGCCTTTGTGTTGACAATATCGCACTTGTACCCGCTTATAATTTTCTACTCAACGCGTCAGCTACCACGTTTGCTTTTCCAGGTTGGTATTGAATGGTATGGTCGTAATCTTTCAACAACTCGAGCCAACGTCATTGTCGTATGTTGAGTTCCTTTTGAGTGAAGAAATATTTAAGGCTCTTATAATCTGTATAGATCTCCACTTTCTCCCCCATACAGGTAGTGTCTCCAGATCTTTAGCATGAAAACGACTGCTGCCAACTCTAGATCATGAGTAGGATAATTCTTCTCATATTCTTTGAGTTGTTGAGAGGCATAGGCTATGACTTTTCAATGTTGCATGAGAACACAACCTAGACCTCTGCCTGAAGCATCGTTATTGATGATAAATCCCTTTAAACCTGATGATATTGTCAGAACAGGTGCTGAAATGAGTCTTCTCTTGAGTTCTTGGAATCCCTTCTCACATTCCTCGCTCCATCCGAATTTTGTATCTTTTTGAGTTAGCTGAGTTAATGGAGTGGCGATTCGAGAAAATCCTTACACGAATCTTCGATAATAACCAACTAAGCCCAGAAAGCTATGTATTTCAGTTACTGACTTAGGTTGCTCCCAACTTTGTATTGCTTTCATCTTCGCCGGGTCAACTGATATTCCATGTTTCGATATTACGTGCCAAAGGAATGCTACTTTCTCAAGCCAGAACTCGCATTTCTTCAACTAGGCATATAGCTTGTTTTCACAAAGCTTTGGGAGTTTCAGCCTCAAGTGTTGTTCATTATCTTCATGGCTTTTGGAGTAAATGAAGATTTCATCAATAAAGACAACCACGAAATGATCTAAATATTCCTTAAATATCTAGTTCATCATATTCATGAAGGCAGCAGGAGCATTAGTCAATCCAAAAGACATGACTAGGAATTTGAAATGCCCGTACCGAGTTCTGAAAGTTGTCTTTAGAATGTCATCAGTTTTAATCTCTAATTGATGATATCCATAACGAAGATCGATCTTTGAGAAGAATTTAGCAGCATGCAACTGGTCAAACAGGTCATCAATGTGAGGTAATGGGTACCTATTTTTGATGGTGACATAGTTCAATTCCCGATAGTCAATACAAAGTTGTATACTCCCGTCTTTCTTCTTTACAAATAAAACAGGAGCACCCCAAGGCAACGTACTAGGACGAATGAAACCAATGTCTAACAATTCCTGAAGTTGGGCTTTTAACTACTGAAGTTCAATAAGAGACATTCGATATGGGGTTTTGAAAATGGGTTTTGTACCGCGTTCAAGGTCAATACAAAATTCGATTTAACGTTCTGAGGGTAGGCCAAGAAGTTATTCGGAAAATACGTCAGGGAATTTATTAACAACAGAAATATCATTCAAATCTGGCGTATTTTTATTTAAATCGGTGACATAGGCTAAGAAAGCTTGACATCCATTTTGCAATAAACGAATGGCTTTATGGCTTGAGATGACAGTGATTGATTTCAATGGTTTGGTTGCTTGAATTCGCATAATAGGTTGGTTAAGAATATGAAAACTAACGACCTTACGAAAATAATCAATTTTAGCACGGTGAGTAGTTAACCAGTTAAATCCTAAAATCACATCAAATGCAAGTATTTTCAAAGAAATGAGATCAATAGGTAATGTGTGGGTGCCGATTTGAATCAAACAAGATTTATAAACAATGGATGTAACGAAAGTTTCTCCCAATAGAGTTTCAACAAATAAGTCAAAGTTTAATTTCTCAGGAGTCAAGTTTAAACGTTGAGCACAAGCAGGTGAAATAAAAGAATGCGTAGAACCGGTGTCTAATAAGGTATAGACTTCGCAAGAGTTTATGATTAGCTTACCCGTGATAACTTCGTTCGGGTTTCTCACTTTTTGGGAAGTCACGACAAAAGCTCTCCCTTCAACCACCCACTTTAACTTGTCTTTAGCCACCTTTGGTGTCACCATTACAACTGGACTTGACTTTGCTACAGGATAAAATTGAGCTATGTGACCATCCTTTCCACAACTGAAACACACCTTGGAAGGCTGTGTACAGTTTGGACTGATGTGTCCCTCCTCTCTACATCTGTAACATCTAACTGGTGGTTATTCTCCTCCTCTAGAAATGGATGATGGTGCTGGTACTGCTGCCGATGTCTTTCTGTCATTGTTGAATATTCACTTCTTCTATTATCTTGGCCAGGATTACCATTGAAGTGGTTATAATTTCTGGCATAATAATTTCCTCCACGCTGGTTATCATTATTCTGATTACTCGCTCCAATAATTGAGCCTTATTCACAATATCTGAATACAAACAAAGTTTATGAGAAATGAGGTATTGATATTTAGGTTTTAAACCTCTCAAAAACATTCGTATCATTCGTTTCACATTATCCACTGATATATGGGATTCATACCTATGAATGTGATACTTTTTGGACCTAAATAGTTGCTAATCTTTGTGTTTTAGTTCTATTTTATTGAGTTGTGTTTTATTTTTATTGCAGGTTCAGTTTAAGTTGGTTTAGGTAGGGATTGAATGGCTAAAGCAGCAGAAGCAACAACAGTTGGAAATTTCCAGAGTGTATACCCGTCGGGGCGGGCATTCCCTTAATAAAATCATCTGTCGGATCGGGGGTCCACGTCATCAGTAGGATTTGACGCCCGCCGGGGTGGGGGTATCCAAGTGTAAGTATCCCGCCTGGGCAGGGGTGCGCAACAAGTTTGGCAGACTTCTGTTGTAATTATAACTCTTGGGATGGTTAGCTGGTGGATTCAGTACGTGAATAGGATAGCATAAAAGGTTTTTTCAATTGAAAAGAAGGATTATCGTTGATCACAATTATCATTGAACATCACATTTAGCAAACCCTAACTTTTAGATCAAGATTTTGAAGGATTGACGCGAGGAAGTTGGAGCACGAAGATTGCAAAGGAATTGAAGAAATGTGGTGGTTCTTTTTACTGTTTTCATTCTTCAAATTCATCTTTATAATTCAGGATGCTTGTTTCTTTGATGATTTAAGTTTTTAATTCATTTGTTATGAACTAAATTTACTTTTTAAGCCTATGGTGGATTTTTTTGCTTAGCGAAGATTATCATTCATCTATTTTAATTCATTAATGCTATTTTCAGTTCATCTATTATGGTTTATGTTTAATTTATGAGTTATTTGATCACCAATTCTTTGTGAATCTATATGAACTTGAGAGATGAAGTATAGGTTTAGACCTAATTATAATAGCGTGTGATTGTGATTTTTGTGTATTGTTGGGATTTATAATTTATGTCTAGGATAGAGATATATATTTACATTGCGCGTAATCTTATGAGAACTTGTGATTAAACCTTCTTTAATTGTAATTCACATAGAGATATAGTGAATTAGTGAATTAGGGTGTTTTGCTTAATTCTATCATCTGTAGATTTAAGTTGATATGGGTATAGAGCATCGAGAGATGATTATATCTATTTTCGTGTTCTTGATTAACGAGCTGAAATAGTTAATTTGAATTAAAAAGAAGTGTGTCAATCTAAATGAAGCATTAAGTGAAATTGTAGGCTTAATTCTCTAATATTTGATTAAAGTTTGTGGTAGTAAGTTGCTTTTTTTTTATTTATTAATTTTTCATTAGTTTCATCATTAAATCATTAGTTTAATAAAATTGAGATAATACAAGATTTATAATTTTTAGGATAAAATTCAATATTTGTCTTTGTGGGAACGATACTCTATTTATCACTTTATTACTTGTTGATCACGTATACTTATGTGTTGTGCGTAATTAGATTTTTCAGCCAACAAGTTTTTGGCGCCGTTGTCGGGGATAGATAATTGAGTTTATTACTTTCAATATTAGTTTAATTATATTAGTTTTAGTTAAACACTTTTTATTTTTGTTTTTGTTTTATTTATTGTTTCAGGTTCTCTTGAATAGTGCATGCAAACTTGATCAAAGAAGCCAGAATTAGAACCTTACTAGGACGATATCGAGAGAAAGTTTCAGCGGTTGAGTAAGTGGATAAAAGAGAGTAGAGAGAACTTAGAAAAATAAGAAACAATGGTTGCGGATGATCAGAAAGCATTGAGGGATTATGCCACACCAAGGGTAACCAAGATTCAGTCGAGTATTACCAGACCTGCGATTACTGCTACTAACTTTGAGATAAAGTCTAGTACAATACAAATGATTCAGAACTCGGTGCAGTTTTGGGGGTTGGCTAACGACGATCCGAATGAGCATCTTGTGAGCTTTCTGGAAATATGTGATTCATAAGTATAATTGGGTATCGGATGATGCGGTGAGACTTCGTTTGTTCCCATTCACACTGAGAGATAAAGCGAAGAGTTGGCTACATTCACTACCAGCAGGGTCAATTACTACTTGGGATGACCTAGCTCAAAAGTTCTTAGAAAAATTCTTCCCATCGGTGAAGACAACAAAAATGAGGAATGAGATTACTACATTTGAATAATAGCATATGGAGTCACTGTATGAAGCTTGGGAGAGGTATAAAGAGTTCTTAAGGAAATGTCCACATCATGGATTGCCCAAATGGTTGGAGATGAACACATTTTATAATGGATTGAACAGTAATCTTCGGACTAGGATAGACGCATCGTCGGGAGGAGCATTTATGGCTAAGAGGTTTGAGGAGGCATATGATTTGATTGAGACTATGGCAGCTAATAACTACCAGTAGCCAACTGCAAGGAAGACTCAACCTAAGGCAGCTGGAGTGTTAGAAGTGGATGGAGTTACAACTTTAGCATCTCAGATATCTGCACTATCGAAGAAAATGGATGCCCTCACGAGAGTACAGCTTCAGCAGGTAGCATATGTATGTGAATTGTGTGCGGGGGAACATCCGACAGATCAAAGCGCTATAAATCTAACAGCAGTTCAGTTTGTAGGTAGTTATAATTGGCCACCCAACCCATATCAGAATAGTTACAATCTTGGGGTAAGGAACCATCCCAACTTTTCATGGAGCAATAATCAGAATCAGAAGCAAGATCCACGACCATCATACCCCCCCCCCTCAGTTTTCAGAATCTGCACCAACAGTCAGCTCTGTAACATGAGAAGAAGTCAGATTTGGAGGAGCTACTTTTGAAATATATATCAGGTAATTAGGCGGCAATGAAAACTCAGGCAGCTGCAATTAAAAATCTGGAAAATCAAATGGGACAACTTGCAATTGCCTTGAATAATAGACCTCAAGGGTCTTTGCCGAGCGACACTGAAAAGAATCCCAAGGGAAACCAAGAGTAGTGTCAAGCTATTACACTATTGAGTGGAAAATAGTTAGAGGGACAAAGAGCAGAAAATTCGCCAAAGAAAGATGTTAAAGAAAGTGAAGAAAAGGTAGTTGAAGAGAAAAAGGGTGAAGAAATACAAGTGGCTAAGGAATAGGCAGATGTTGTACTAGTTGTCTATCCTCCACTATAACGAATGAACTGTTTGAGTTATAATTCTGAGGACAGAATCCTTGTAAAGAGGGAAGGATGTAACAATCCAAAAATGTATTTGTAATTTCAAATATTTATGAAATTAAAAAAATATTTTAATTGATGTGTTTGTTGTTAAGTAAATATTTGTTGGATTATTTATTAGTTAAATAAATAATTCATGAGTTGTAGGAAACTTAATTAAGATAATATCTTAATTAAGTTGATAATTGGTAATTTGATACTTTAAAATTAATTAAAATAAAAGAGTGATGAAATAAATTTGATGATATAATATTCTAATTTAATTTAATAATTAAATTAGAGAGTTGATAAGGATTATATGAATTGCTATAATGTTGTTTTAATTTAATTTAGTAATTAAAGTGATGTGTTAATTTATTAAATAAAATTATAATGAAAATTATAATTTTGTTAGAATTGGGTTAAGTGGCAAATTGATTTGATAAGTTATTATTAGCTTTAATTTAATTAAATTTGAATATAAAAATTTAATTGAATAAAGTGTGACAATAAACTATATTATAAAGGAGTTATTACAATAAATTAAAAGAGTTTAAATGTGTTTTACCAAACAAGACTTAAGGAATATTAAGTCTTTATTTTAAAAAGTGTTTTTCCCAGACAAGGCCTTATGACTTTTGAATTTAAAATAAAAAAATAAATAACTAATACATAATTAGTAAAGTTATTATTATGACTGTTTTTATACGTTTTTATTTTTTTAAGTTGTGTTTGATTATTTTTACGTTAAGTTTTGGTTTAAGCCTAATACTAAAGAAAGAAGAAAGCAGAGAAGAGCAAGAAGAGAGAAAAGAGAGAGAAAGAGAGAAGTTTGTGAATTTGAAGGAAGAAGCTTGAGAAATTAAAGAGCTAACTAATCATTCTTGTTGGTTAAACAAGTAAAGTGAAGGTATAATTTTATTTTTTAAAGCTTTAGTTCCTATATATGAAAAGTTTTTTGTGTTCTTGAGTTTCATAAAATTCTTTGTAATTGAGTTTTAGTTGATGATTTGGAAGAATAAAAATTGTTATTTAGATGATTATTGTTATATGTAGAATTAAATCAACAATATGGAATTTAATTGAAGGAATAGTGTTCTTGAGTTTCACTACAAAACAAAATTGGTTTTCAAACTTACTATAGTGCAATTTTTTTACGAACTTTTGATGTATAAAGTGATTGATTAAACATATATAATTATGATGTTATAACTAACATCTAGACATGGATTTCGTATATTAATTTAGGAAATCACGTCTAAAAAGAAAATAAATTAGTTACAGTGAACATATGTATGAATATGGCTTGTTGGAGTCCAAAATTGATAGTTGACCTGTGAATTAAATTGCAAATTGATTCTTGAATGTGTTAATTCACAAAGAAATGAAAAGAATGTGGTTTGAATGAACTGTTTTGGTTGTGAAATGAAGCCATAGTGATTGTAATTATGTTGGATTGATTGTTTTAGTTTTTTAGTTGTTCTAAATCAGTGTATATATGATGGGTAATGTTTATATAAAGCCTATATTATTTGGGTGTATGTAATTTGCTGCTTAATTGGTGAAGTTCGTGAGTTTTGGGTCTAAACAAAGCAAGAAACAGTCTGCGAAGTTTCTGTCTGCGCATTAACGCAGCTGCGCTGGTGTCAATGGTAGAAACGGCGCAGCTGCGCTGGTTCTAGAGCTGTAAACGGCGCAGCTACACCCTAGCTAGAACAGTGATAGTGATGCCCATTGGTTGTTCAATCTTTAAAACCCAATAGAACCTAGCCTAATGAAAATAATAAAGTGGTGAGCATGTAACAAAGACGCTATAACAGGTTGTTAACATGTATTTGATAATTTAAAAGTTGTAAAATTAGTAAGTTATGAAAACTTTACGTTGTGATTTGTTAAAGTCTAACGATGATTAAGTGTTATAACGTTAAGACTTGAGATTTCAGAGTTGTGTATGGTGCTACTGATTGGAACTTGTACTAAAATAACAAGTTCAACTAAAATGGGATTTAACTTGTAAGGTTAATGCTGGTATACCTAATAGATGTTGTGATTCTAATAATATGTGTAGGTGTGAGGTGTAATTTAAATAGCTTATCCTATCTCACTTACTTTACGCAAGTTTCTGATCCTTACTTTTATATTGAGCAAGTTCCTAATCCTACTTATATAACTTAATTATATGCATGCAAGCTCTTTAACCTAACTCTTACTTTGAGAAGGTTTCCTATCTTTAATTTGTTTCTTATTATGCAAATTTCTGAATTCCATTATTCTTATGATGAGCAAGTTTTGTTTCTCAACTTGTTATCAATTATGCATGTTCAATAACTCAATTCTTTTATTAAGCAAGATTATAGCATTAGCTTAATATTGTTCAAGCAATGTTTATAATATTATTCAATGTTTATGCTTCCTAGTTTATTTCTAAGCATGACTTCGATATATACTATTGATTCACCTATGATTCATGACTATTCCATATCATGTTGTTATCGAACATTTGAAATGATATCAAACTTTATTGATTCAACTAATCCTTAGTTAATGATTGTTAAATCCTAAATGACCCTTGAAGCTTATCCAAACCGAACTTACTTTGGTGTGGACTTCTACTCTAAAACTGAGAAGAACGACCCTATTATAGGGGATTATTTACGCGAAGTGTTTAGATGTTTGTGCACAATACATGGTACGAAGTGTTGATCACCCTAAGTACGGGGAGTCCCTTCAGTCTTATGACTATTTAGGTTTAAGTTGAAAGAATGCTTATAGCCTTGGACATAGTTCGTGGTCTTGTGACCCTCAGATATATTTCAAATTCTGATTTCAGTTATTGATTATCAATGATAGAGAATATTATTTAGTTCCATTGAGCTTATTCATTGGCAGTTATTATGTTGTTATTATTCATTGTCATTTTAAGTGAGCATTTGTTTTGCTCACTCTTGCATAGATAACCATTACAGCTAAAGTTGAGAAGGTCGATGAACCTACCACTAATAAAGGGAAAGGAAAGATGAACAAGCGTTGAAGACTTTGTTTTAATTATTGAGATGTAATTATTTATTTTTTCGCATATGATGAATGTTTAAGGTTAGATGACCTGGGAGATTTTATTGGATTTAATGATGTAACCCTTTAATGGGAAGTTTTATAGTTTAATTTTATTATGTTTGGGTAGTTAAAAATGTGTGATTAGAAAGTGAACACCAAATCGTGTGGGAATGAAGTACCCAGATTCAGGGGTGTCACATTCACCACTGTTTTAACAAAGGGTTCAAAAGCAAAAGTTAGACAAACAGTTCTCTATGTTCCTGGAAATCTTCAAAAAGCTACAGATAAATATTCGTGCAGAAGCCATAGAACAGATGCCAAGTTATGCTAAGTTTATGAAGGGTATTTTGTCAAGGAAGAATAAATTGGAGGATTATGAGACTATAGCATTGACAGAGGAGTGTAGCGCGGTATTGCAAAGGAAGTTGCCTTTGAAGTCGAAGGATCTGGGTAGTTTCACTATTCCTTGCACTATTGGAAATATGTCCTTCAACAAATGTTTGTGTGATTTGGGTGCAAGTGTAAATCTCATGCCATTATTAGTTTACACTCAATTGGGATTGCCAACACCAAAACCAATGAACAAATTTACAACTTGCGGATAGGTCAATTACTTATCCAAGGGGAATTGTGGAAGTATATTGGTGAAAGTTGATAAGTTCATATTTCCAGCGTACTTCATTATCCTTGACTACGAAGAAGATGAGAACATTTCAATTATTTTAGGGAGACCAATCTTAGCAACTGGGATGACTCTCATTGATGTGTAAAAAGGAGAGCTAACTATAAGAGTTCAAGACCACGAGGTTACGTTCAATGTTTTCAAAGGTATGAAGTTCCCTACGGATGAGGAAGAATGTTTTAGGATGGATGTGATTGAGATAATGGTTAGTGAAGATTTGATTCGAGGCATGGACAGGGACCCGTTGGAAAACACATTATTGAGAGATGTTGACCTAGACTATCCCGAGTTTATCGATTATTTGCACATATTGGATGCATTACCTAGAGTGAGTAGATTCAAGATTCTGTTTGAGCCATTAGAAACTATAAAAAAATCATCGGCACTGATGAAACCCTCATTAGAGGAACCACCCACACTTGAACTTAAACCTCTTCCTAAACACCTCAGGTATGCATTTTTGGGTAATTCATCTACTTTACCTGTTATTATTGCATCTGCACTTAACGATTTGCACGAAAGTAAGCTGTTGAGGGTTCTTTGAGAGTACAAATCTGCTACAGGATGGACAATTGCTGATATCAAGGGGATAAGCCTTTCATTCTGTATGCACAAGATACTCTTGGAAGATGATGCAAAATCCATAGTGGAACAGCAGCAGAGGCTCAACCCAATCATGAAAGAGGTAGTGAAGAAAGAAATTCTGAAATGGCTGCATGATAGGATATTTATCCTATCTCAGATAGCTCATGGGTGAGCCCAGTGCAGTATGTCCCAAAGAAATGTGGTATGACAGTCGTGACCAATAAAGACAATGAGCTGATACCGACTCTGAAAGTGACCGGTTGGAGGGTATGGATTATAGGAAACTTAACAAGGCAACCTGAAAGGATCATTTCCCCTTACCTTTCATTGATCAGATGTTGGATAGATTGGCGGGACATGATTACTACTGTTTGTTGGATGGCTATTCGGGGTACAATCAGATTGTAATTGCACCGGAAGACCAAGAGAAGACAACGTTCAAATGCCCATATGGCACCTTTGCCTTTGGAGGATGTCATTTGGACTGTGTAACGCACCGACAACTTTTCAGAGATGCATGATAGAAATATTCTCAAATATGGTGGAACACAATGTAGAGGTTTTCATGGATGACTTTTTAGTATATGGCGATTCATTTTTACAGTTGTTTAGAGAATCCGGTCATGGTACTTAAACGATGCGTGGAAACCAATCTAGTGATTAACTGGGAAAAATGTCACTTCATGGTTAAAGAAGGAATCATCCCAAGCATAAAGTCTTTGCAAAGGGGTTGGAAGTGGACCGTGCCAAATTTGAAACAATTGAGAATATTCCACCATCGACATCAGTAAAAGGGATTAGCAGTTTTCTCGGTCATGCTGGATTCTACTGTCGGTTCATAAAAGACTTCTCCAAGATGGCAAAACAACTATGCAGTTTATTAGAGAAAGATGTAATTTTCAGATTTGACGAAGAGTATTTAATGGCGTTTGAGTAGTTAAAAAAGAATTGACGACAGTGTGACGCCCCCGAATTCGGGTCCTCTGACCCCGGTTCGGTCACCACGATAAAAAACAAGCATCCACCTCTAAACAACATACGATAACTAAAATACGAAATATAATAAACGTACGTCGTTCATTCAAAAAGTGTTACTAGTCCCAAGATACGATAACCTTAATATCATCTTATATACATACCCTAAAATAAACATTAGGTTCATATTACATAATAGTAATTTAAAACTAGGTATAAGGAAAAAGTTTGCTCCTTGCCACTATTCTACATCTTTCCTTTACCCTTGTCCTTCCCTGAGGTCTTGGGCTTAACTGCAATATAATTCATGATATAGCTAGGATGAGCAACAAGTTTGCCTAGCAAGTTTAAATACAACAATAAGGATATATCATGATGAATGGAAAAATAACTGACAATGAATTCAACAATATGAATATCTGAAGGATTCAACAATATGAATATCGCAAGAAAAGATAATGATTACTTTTAGAATATCTGCTAGTCAAATAGACTTTGAACTATAACACTCCAATGGAGTCAATAGCTAATTGACCCTTTGGTTACTGGCTACAAAATAAGCACATGAGGGGATCAGCCTCACGTACCCTATGTATATGCATAATATTTAAATATGCTCTATGTATCTTATATTAGATATCTGGGGTACTCCCCTATCATAGAAGGGGTGTTCTTTCAGTCTAAGAATCCTTACCCTCAATAGGTTTGGATAGCTTTTATAAAACTTCATACGCTTGTCTGACTGAACAAAGGTTCAGACTCTATCTCACATAGTTCAAGCATTATTTGAACTTTAAATGATGTACAAGTCCAAGACTGTACGAACTCAAGTGCACTAAGTGCGAATATCAATACTATTGATGTGGAATGATTGTAAAGTAATTAAACCACTTAATAGTATGCTTGGAAATAAGATTCAAGCTTAAATGAATAACTTTCAATTCAACAATAACCTTCTCAATACAATATGAGAAGGATAAGAAACTATCACAACAAACAAAGTTGTGTAAGCTAGGAAACATTTCAACACAATAGTATAGTGTTCGGATACTTGCATTGATATATTTGAATAAGGTTAAGGAAACTTGCTCAATAAAAGAATAGGAATTCAAGAAACTAGCATTTAACATACGAATCGTATGAAATTCAAGAACTTACATAAGATCCAAAGTTTGTTTAAGTTAGGAAACTTGTCTGTTTGCTCAGTATAATATAATATTAGCTTTAACTAACTCGCGTTGAAACGACCTAACATTTTCAAGTCGATCATTTCAATTAGTATGTGTAAACTAGTACGAGTCTACACCTAAAAGAATCAAGTAATCACATAGCATGCTTCTCAACGCATTATAGGCGCAGCTACGCCTGGTCTAGGCTTAGGGACGGCGCAGCTGCACTGTCTCCTGGTCAGACCAGGTTTGAGCTTTGCTCTCCTCACTGCATTCCAACTCTAACACACTAATCACACATACATTTTAACATACATGCTAGAGTTTCACATATAACATATGACCATACTTGAATTCATTACTTCAAGTTTAACTTACAAGTTATATGTCATTAGAACATAAAAAGGTTATGTATTCATCTTGCTTTATATTTCATGTCATATGTCAAAATAGAGATTACTAAATCTGTTAATATACATGTTTGTGGTGTTCATATCGTTTGTTCGCAACCAACATTGTTTAACTCATGTTCTAAACTCATGTTCGGTTTAGTTATCATCATGCCTATTATATATGAATCATGTCTAGGAGTATTATAGCCATAACATGACATCTTACTTCTTTAGAATGTATATATACATGTGATGCAACTAAATTTTTAACACGTGTCCAAGGTTGTCTTTGAAATCGTTTTAGCACGAATGATGCAATCCAACACATGTAAGAAAAATCTACAACTTTTATCATAAGTAAATAAGTTATGATAATCTCTTTTCAAAATCAGAAACTATATCTCTTAGCATTCATGTTCATTAGCCTTAACTAAGCTTTTCTTTTTAAAGCATTCTCTAGCACAAAGCTAACAAGATCAAATCATGATAAAGACACTATACAACATATAACATGCTCATTTAGTCTCGAAATCAATCATGCATATGAGCTACTAAGTTCAGAATTTGTAAAACTTATATTACTTCAAAGTTGGTTTTCTAAACTTAAGTTTTCATTACAATTCTCTTACAAAAATATGTTGATCACTTCATACTACACAAGAAAACCTTACAAAGGTATGTATCTAGGTCATGATACCAAGTTAGCAACACAAATCACCAACACAACCAGCAACTGGATCTGAGGTACGGCGCAGCTGCGTTGCACCCTAGTACAAATAGGGCGCAGCTGCGCCATGCCTGCACCAGAAACAGAAACATGCTCTGTTCTGCAGAGCACAAACCAACTCCAATTTTTCTTGATTCAAACATGCTCTAAACCATCACTTAAGAGTTCAAACATGTAAGCATACTTTATAAACATATCATGGCATGTTAATTCATATTCATTGACAAATAATTCTAGAAATTCCTAAGAATTTGACAAAACCCAACTAAAAACACAAGTTAGGGTTTTCATACCTCTTGAAGGAATTGAGCTGCAATATATCTATGACACCCCCAAATCCAGGTACTTCATTCCCATAGGATTTGGTGCTCACTATCAAAATAATTACATCTACGTACCCATAATGAAGGATAAAACATTAATTAATTTAAATAATAATCTCTCCCATTAAAGGGTTACATCTTCTCACAAATAATCTCAGGTAATCTAACCTTAATTAATTACATAAGTTTGTGAAAAACATCATAAAAGAAAACAAGTCTTATAACATCATGCATTTAGATAGATTCTAAATAACTCTTCAACACTGGATATCTTGCCTTTCCTTTGCTCGTAAATTGCAAGAGTGAGCAAACAATTGCTCACTGATATAGAAAGTAGTAATGATAACAACATGTGAATGAACAACGAATACTGAACAATAGTGAACTTGTTCTATGGATCAAAAATAGAAAACAAGTTCAAATTTAATATCTGAAGGTCTTAAGACCACGAACTATGTCCCCGGTGATTAGGTATTACTACCCCAACCTTAACAATCATTTAGACTATACAGACCTTGCTTAATGTACTTAGGGGGATCAACCCTTTGTACCATGTATTGTGCACAAACATCTAAACGTTACACGTACAAAATCCCCTATGTAAGGGTTGTTCGTCTCAGTTTGAATAAAGAATTTCCGCACTAAAGAAACTTTAGTTTGGAATTAGCTTATCAGTGGTTCTAGAATTTTAGAACACTATTCATAATAGACTAGTTCAATCAATAAGAGTTTGCTTAATACAACCATATAGAATTGAACAAACATGATATACATGCAAAGTACTATATTCAACAAAGTTAGAACAATCTCCTTTGAATCGATGTTTCAGAACAATATATGCTTCGAATAATATTAAGGAAAGTGAAACTTGCTCGATGTAACGAATTGGATTACAAGAGTTTGTATAATAATACACAAGATAGATTAGTTTTGCTCAACTTTAACATAGAATTTAGAAGCATATACAATGATAATTTAGGAATAAAAAGCTTGCATTCTTATAAAGAGAATGAAGTTAGGAACTTGCTCAATAAAAGTTTAGGATAAGAAACTTGCTTTGCACGTAAGCTACACAAGTAATAATATTCGCCAATTACCCGACATATATCATTGAAATCGCAATATTAATTAGTTACATTAATCACCCATTTCATTAGTTTAGTTTTCATTTCAAACAAGTCTATAATCCTTAACTTAGTACTTGATTATCCTACTCATTCGCGTAACACGAAACTGAATTCTCAGTGATATCATAGTATATGACATGGTGATTGTAAAACAATTCCAATTCTAATGACATCACATTACGAACTTTCACAACTAACTAATTCATAATCAATAATTTTGGCGTTGTAATTAAAATACACTACTACGCCTTGTAACATAGACAGCGCGCCCGTGCGACGAATCAGTTTCAGTTTTACAGAACGTGAAATTAGACTCTGTATAGACCAAAAATCTCAATTCCACAGAAATTCACCAAACTTCAACATCTAAAACTTTGTAATAACATAGTTAAGCATGCTATACACCATTCTAACTACATAAGCATCACCTACACACGAATTTGAAGAATCAAAACCATGTTTTTTTTCCAAATTTCACCATATTTTACACTTTTAGCGAATTTGATCGCCATGAACTCGTTTCTTAATCAATTGACATGATTTAAACTACGCCGCTTTCGTTTCTTAACCTACTAACATAATCCAATAACAAATTACATATTATAATTCATATAGAGCATCAACTTTTGTACTTTCTAAAGCCATATTATATGAACATAAACATTGTTATTTCAATTCCCTCCTAAAATCCCAATTCGCACGAATTTGATAAGTGATATGCAATCACAGATGATAAACCAACCAATTTATCAAGAGTATACATATATATAACCAACATAAGAAATAATAATTTAACAAAAATCCATTATAGAAAACTTTGAATCAATTACAATTCCAACTAGAAAATTTAGGAATAAGTTATACCTTGAATTAGTAAAACAATTAGCAACCCTTCTAGCAACAACACTGGAATTCACAGAGAACTCTACCTTTCACTTATTTTCTCTCTTGGTTCCAAGTTGTCTCTCTAATCCCTCAGCTATTTTGGCCTTAAAAAAAATAAGACTCGTTGAAACTAACTCCCACTTCCCCACTAACGTCAGGTAAAAACCCAACAGGTAGCGTTAGTTGAATAAGCCAAAGGCCACAAGGCCTTGTTTGGCTACCACAAAATTCCCATACCAGTTTATTTTTATATTATTATATTATATAGTTTTCACTTGTCACACTTTAGTTAATTTAAATAGCTTATAATAGTAATAATAAAAATCTTATTATCATTATACTTATAATTAATAAATAATTATATATCTAATTTAATTAATAAATTAGAAACATCACTTTATTTAATTTATTTATTTTCTTTAAATTAAACAATTCATTTAATTTAATTATTTTCTTAAATATTAAGCAATTGATTTAATTTAATTATTTTCTTAAATTAAATCCTTCAGATAAAATTAACATTATTCAATTTAATTAACATTAATCAATTTAGTTACTAAATTAATTCACTACAATTCATCAATTATTTATTTTTCTCAATAAATAAATTATTTAAAATATTTATTTAATTCAATAAATATTTAAATTAAATTATATATTTCTCGATCGTTACATCCTTCCTTCCTTAAAAGAATTCTGTCCCCAGAATCACGACTCAAAAAATTCATTCTCGTCACATTCTTCCCTCCTTAATAGGATTTTGTCCCCAGAATCATAATACAAGATTAAGCAAATAACTGAGGATAATTCTTCATCATAACATCTTCAAGTTCCCACGTAGCTTCCTCAGCATTGTGGTTCCTCCAGATTACCTTAACAGAAGGTATCATTTTATTTCTTAGGACTTGCTCTTTTCTGTCAATAATTTGAACATGGACTTCTTCATAGGACAAATCTTTCTCAAATTATAAGGGCTCATATTCTATAACATGCCTATAGTCTGGCTTATATGGCCTTAATACTGATACATGGAAAACATTATGAATATGTTCTAGTTTCGGAGGTAAAGCTACCCTGTATGCCACTGCACCCACGCGTCGTAGCACTTCAAAAGGTCCAATAAACCTAGGGCTTAATTTCCCCTTTTTGCCAAACTGAATTTTCCCCTTCCAAGGAGATACTTTCAAGAAAACATAACTACCAACATCGAATTCCCGATTTTGTCGGTGTTGATCGGCATATTTCTTCTGTCTATCCTGTTTAGCTATCAATTTTGCTCGAATTACCTTGATGATCTCGACCGTTTGTTGCACCAATTCTGGACCTAACAGCTGACGTTCACCTACCTCGTCCCAGCATAACGGAGTTCTACATTTCCTGCCGTATAATGCTTCGTAAGGAGGCATACCAATACTCGCGTGATAACTATTATTATAAGCAAATTCCACCAATGGTAGATGGTCATTCCAATTTCCTTTGAAATCCATGATACATGCTCGGAGCATATCCTCTAGTGTCTGGATGGTTCTCTCACTCTGTCCGTCTGTTTGAGGACTGTGCTCATTCTTAACTGAGTTCCCAAACACTCTTGTAATCGTTTCCAGAAATTTGATGTGAAACGTGAATCTCTGTCTGATATAATGGACACAGGTACATCGTGTCCTGAAACAATTTCCTTCACGTAACGTTTTGCTACCCGATCCAGATTAAATCTAATCTTGATTGGTAAGAAGTGGGCCGACTTCAATAATCGATCAACGATCACCCAAACGGCGCCAATAACCTTGCTGAGTCGTTGGAAGACCTACCACAAAATCCATTGTGATATGCTCCCATTTCCATTCCGATATCTCCAACGATTACAATAATCTGCTTGGCCTTTGGTGTTCAGCTTTAACTTTCTGACGCGTTATAAACATTTCGCCACATACTCAGCCACATCCTTTTTCATATTCGACCACCAAAAATGATGTCTAAGATCATGGTACATTTTCGTACTTTCAGGGTGAATCGAATATCTTGAGTTGTGAGCTTCACTCAGAATTTCCTTTTTAACTTTCGGTACTGGCGGAACCCAAATTCTCCCTTCGAATCGTAGTAACCCTTCCGAATCGATTTTGAATTTGTTTTCCTCACCTTCAGATACTTTTTATTTTATCTTTTCGCAGTCTTCATCTTGAAGTTGTGCATTCTTCACTTTATCTATCAACGTTAAACTGTTTCCCATCTGAAACAATTTTTCGTCTATTTCTGTCGGATATTTAATTTCCAACTCCATCTTTACCATTTCCGTCACTAGCTTCTCCTGAGCAGTCAACATCATTAACTTCTCCCGTCCCTTCCTACTTAAAGCATCAGCAACAACATTTGCCTTTCCAGGATGATAGAAAATCTGGCAGTCATAGTCTTTGATCAACTCCAACCATCTTCTCTGCCTCATATTCAAATCTTTTTGTGTAAAGATATACTTCAGACTTTTATAGTCGGTATATATCTCACACCTCTCTCCATAAAGATAATGTCTCCAAATCTTCAGGGCAAACACCACCGCAGCCAGCTCTAAGTCATGAGTCGGATACCCTTTCGCGTAATCTTTTAATTGACGTGATGCATACGCAATGACTCTATCGCTCTACATAAGCACACAGCATAGTCCTTTATGCGATGCATCACTATACACCACAAAATTCCCTGTATCATCAGGCAATGACAACACAGGTCCGTACTCAACCTCTTCTTCAATTCGTGGAAACTTTCCTCACATTTCTCCGTCCAAACAAACTTAACCGCCCTTCTAGTTAAATTCGTCAACAGGGTCGCGATCTTGGAAAAATCTTGAATAAAACGCCCATAGTAACCTGCCAATCCTAAGAAACTCCTTACTTCTGACGGTGTTTTCGGCTAATCCCGGTTTATTACAGCTTCAACCTTTTTATGGATCTACCGAAATTCCGTCTTTATCAATAACGTGTCCGAGAAACCGTACACGTTTCAACCAAAATTCACATTTTGAAAATTTTGCGTACAACTTCTCTTTTCTCAATGTCTACAATGTCACTCTTAAGTGTTCCACATGATCCTCCTTGGTTTTAGAATACACCAGGATATCATCAATAAACACGACCACAAATTTGTCTAAGAATGGTTTAAACACCCTGCTCATCAAATCCATGAACGCTGCAGGTGCATTGGTTTAACCAAATGACATAACCAGAAACTCGTAATGACCATACCGAGTTCTGAATGCCATCTTCGGTACATCCTCCGCCCTCACCTTCAACTGCTGATAACCAATCCTCAAGTCTATCTTTGAGAAATACCTCGCTCCCTTCAGTTGATCGAACAGGTCGTCAATTCTCGGTAACATATACTTATTTTTAATCGTGACCTTATTCAATTCTCTGTAATCAATGCAGAGTCGCATTGATCCATCTTTCTTCTTAACAAACAACATTGGTGCTCTCCATGGTTCAGCTGGATATACTTCTTGTCGAGCAATTCTTGCAATTGCACCATCAACTCTTTCATCTCTGCCGGGGCCATTCTGTATGGTGCTTTAGATATCGTGCCCGTTCCTGGTACTAAATCAATCACGAACTCGATTTGTCGATCTGGCGGAAGACCCAGCAAATCGTCTAGAAATACGTCTACAAAATCTCTTATGATCGGTATCTCTTCTAACTTCGCACTCTTTTTCTGTGTATCGACTATGTAGGCTAAGTATCCTACACATCATTGTCTTAACAACTTCTTGGCTTGCATCACCGTCAGACAACTTGCTTTTCGAGTTGATTTGCTGCCATAAAACACAACCTTTGCCGGAGTCATAAGGTTAACATATTTTCTTTGGCAATCAATTACTGCTCCGTAATTGAATAACCAATCCATTCCCAGTACAACATCAAACTCACCAAGTCTAATTGGTATTAAATCTACCATCATCTCGTAGCCTTTTATAACCACTCTACAATTCTTATATATGAATCTAACAGGAATCACTTCCCTATTCGCAATCTCTATGCTCAAAGGATAATCTAATTCTTCCTGAGGCAAATCTAAATTCTGGGAAAATTCATCGGATATAAATGAACAAGTAACACCCGAATCAAACAGTATATAAGCATTAATACCATTAATCGGAATGATACCTGAAACCACATCCTTAGACTGAACAACATCTTGTACGGTCATATTGAAAGTTCTCGCAGTAGGTCGGCTTGACTATGCTGGTCCAGTGATAGTCAATGCACCACCACCGTTGTTGTTTCACTTTCCTCCACTTGCACTCCTTGTTGGCTTTTTAGGGCAATCATGAGCCATGTGATCCTTCGAACCGCAGGTAAAACATGCTCTTTTCTTTGGGCTAAAATAGTTTGGTGCAATGTGTCCCTCTTGACCATAGTTGAAACACATCCGCTTTCCCTTCAAACATACCTCAATATGGTTCCTTCCACAAGTAACACATGCTTCAAACTTTTTCTTCTGCTGACTTCCTTACTGTCCTCCCGTAGTCGAATTCTTGTTCCACTTCCTCTTCTGATTATTACTTCCAACATTACTTCCACCAGCCTTATTTTCACTTTCATTCTTCCTCTTCTTTTGTTCTTGATTGTACTTGGTCAAGGCATCGCTTCCACCTTCTGCGATAATTGCCTTTTCCAGTACAGCCACAAATGTACTTTACTGGAACATTGAAACCTTGCTATACAGCCAGGGTTTCAATCCTTGTTCGAACCTTCTCGCCTTATGCTCATCCGCATTGACTTGATAAGTGGCAAACCTTGCCAACTCGTTAAATTAGCAGCATATTCTGGCACCGTCATGGTTCCTTGTTTCAACTCCAGAAATTGCACTTCCAACTGATTCCGAGAACTCGCTGGAAACATTTCAAAAAACATCTCCTTAAATCTATCCCACTTTATCACTCCTTGTCCGCCATGAACCTTATTTGCTTGCCACCAGTAGCTAGCTTCAGACTTCAGCATGAACGTTGTGAACGCAGTTTTCTGATCCTCGTTGACTCTAGCAACGTCGAACACATTCTCCATTTCCATGATCCAGGTTTGGGCTTGTGATAACACATGATTTCGAATATTCAAAATTTTATGAATAAATTTTTTTTATTATTATTATTTAATATTAATATTGATTATTAATATTATTCAAAATTTTATGAATAATTTATTGACTAATAAATTTAGAGTAGAGTTATTCTTAACAGCTTTAGAAACCCTAACCCTAATTTTTGGATAGGGATTCGATAGAAAATATAATTAAAATAATTATATTAATGAGTATGTGTTTGTGCCGAAGAGATTTATTGATCAATGATTGATCAGATAAGGTTTAAAATTATAAACCCTAATAAGATATTAGAAACCCTAATCTCAGGATTAGAAACCTTAACGTAACATTAGAAATCCTAATCGAAAGTCGGGAAACCCTAATTTCATATTCGGGAATCCTAAACCCTAAATTAGAAAACCCTAATCCTAATTGACAAGCCTAAGGTGTTTATTAAACTTAAATATGATTAGAAAACCCTAATTATATTTTAATTATTTTAATTTCTATTTTACAAACCCTAATTGTAATTTAAAAATTTTATTTTTCTAATTTAAACCTTAATTAGAAATTTTTGGAAACTAAATATTTAAAACTTAAGGGTTAGAACCTTAGGGTTAAACCCTAAGGGTGTGACAAATTCCATGTATGCCATTAAAAATATATAGAAAATGACCAAAATGCCCTTTTAGTTTATTTTAATATGTAACTTGCAATATTTGCTAGCAACTTTAGTTGGTAAGCAACCACATTGACTTTGTGACATAGAAATCCAACAAAATTCGGCCAACACATCAGATCTAAAGCAACATATCACAATATATAAAGTTTTAGGAGAGAGAAAATCACATAAGCTAGCCATTTTGCTCTCTTGCTCTCACCAAATCTTTCTCTCAACCAAAGCTCCGAAAATAGCAAGAATATTAGTCACATTATCAGCCTTAGAACACCCAAGAACATATTGGGAGCAAAGGTCAAAATCTAGAACATAAAGGTATAAACCCTAAAATCCATTTTGATCTTGTATGCTAATATAACTTTTGTGTTTATGTGTTTAGATCTTTGCTAGATGATGTTTTATGATGATCTATGGTGATATACCATAGATCCATAGCATCAAAATGCTTTAAAATCATTTTTTTTTCAAAACTGTTAAGAACACGATTTGTGGTCTGACAAGCTAATGTCAAGATCTACAAATCCGTGTCTATTTTTGATTCTTCTTGTTTTATGTTTTCGATTGGTAGTCTGGTATGAGGGCTTTAAGCTTCAAGTGGAATCAGGATCATTTGATCTCTAGATCATGATTTATTAACGGTCAACACCCGTTGTGTAACACCCCAACTTTTATAAATAAAGATGAATTTTCTATAAATATCATTTTTGAATATTATGGAGTTAATTTGATATAATGTTGTAGTTGTGGGTAATAGTTATAAATTTTGCAAAGTAAGCAAGTTGTTATAAAATATTCGTTTGGTCGGGGAATATTCTGTTTGTCGGGGAATATTTGTACGACGGCACAATCATTGGTGGACCCCACAACAGAAATATTGTCGTAGTTAGAAAATGACAAAAATTATCTTTCTATAAAAATAACGGCTGAGGTGTTACCGTTAAAACCGTTAAAATTGTTTAACTACCCGGTAGTAAAAGTACAGTAATACGCGTGATTGCATAGTAGCACACGGTATTGATTATTGATGCTTACGTGAGAAGTCGCTCAGCTATACTCAATTATTGCTACAGTAATTGCTGCATCATATCTCTTAAATTATTGTCATAGTATCATTTGTATAATATGTTATATTATTAAATCAATAATTGAGACGTTGTGGTAAGTTTGGTTATTTTTATGGGGGGCCATATGTCATCATCTAAGAGTCTCTTCGTCAATAGTAATTACCGTCGTCAATAGTATTTACCTTAGTCAATAGTAATTACCTTCGTCAATAGTAATTACCGTCGTCAATAGTATTTACCTTGGTCAATAGTATTTACCTTGGTCAATAGTAATTACCTTCGTCAATAGTATTTACCTTGGTCAATAGTAATTACTTTCGTCAATAGTAGTTGTCCCTTCAATATTACCAAGAGTCATTTGACCCTTCGTTAAGACCAAGAGTCATTTGACCCTTCGTTAAGACCAAGAGCCACCTTCAGTTTTTCTATAAATAGAGGCCTAGGGCTTCATTATTTTTGACAAATTCATTCAAGCTATAGAGAGAAGAAGTATAGAGAGAATAAGAGAGAGAGAATAAAAGTATTCTGCTACTTCACTTTTCCAATATCCAGTTCTTTTAAGGTAAGGGGTGTTATTCTTTCTTATTCATGAAGAGAACTGTTGTTATTCCATTTCTTATTATTCTGTTGAAATAACCTGTATACGTGGTCTACCCTATACTTGGTGATATTCTTCTATTATTCTGTTGGAATATCCTGTCTGTGTGTTTTACACCAGACCTGGTTCTGTTTTTATTATTATTCTGTTGGAACATCCTGTCTGTGTGTTTTACACCGGACCTGGTTCCGTCTTGTTATTATTCTGTTGGAACATCCTGTCTGTGTGTTTTACACCGGACCTGGTTACATTATTTATTATTCTGTTGGAATATCCTGTCTGTGCGTTTACGCCGGACCTGGTTCCATTATTTATTATTCTGTTGGAATAACCTGTCTGTGCGGTCTATCGCATGCATGGTGATTTCTTTTGTTATTCCATTCTTTATTATACTCAGTTGGTTAAGTTTTGACTTCTATACTCCATGAAATTTGTGGAATATCCTTGATAATTGCGTTTCATCCAGTATCTTTTCATGAAAATATTCTTCTAAGCATTCTTGAATTTTACTCCACAAAACAGTATCATGTTGACAATTTGAACGTTGTTAATTCTTGGATAAATTAATTCTTGAACTTGTTTTATTGAATTCTTATATCATTGTCATCATCCTCATGTTTATAAAATGTTGAAAGTCATCTGTGGCCTGTAGTGTATAGATGGACTTGGTATGATTATGACCAGGGATTATTCGGTATAATCATGACCGTAATGTTACAAATGATGTGGTAAAAGTCCTCATTGGCCCGTAGTGCATTGATGGACAGTTGTTGGCATGATCATGACCATTAATGAATATACGAATATCCTTGGCCGTAGTGCAGGGGTGATTCGATGATGTGAATTATTTTATTAAGCTGAGTCCCAGCGATCACAGTGTTGGAAAATCTTTTAAATCATAAAAGATAGTAGAGTTTATTTTCTACTTGACTCTTTTAATGGATTGCTTGTTCCGCTACAGTTAAACTTGATGTCTATTATATTTTATCAGTTTAACATTGTTGAAGGCTAATGATAATTTATCCTGCATTATCTTAGTAGCTGGGCTAGTTGAGCTCAAGTCAGGGGAACGGAGTGATGGTTCGAACGATAGTATTAGTTAGTAGTCCTCACTATTCTATGTAATAGTGTGTTAATAAATGTAATGCGGACTCCTTTTGAGTATGAATACTCTCTAGAAGATAATATTTGTATTCAAACTCACAGTTTATGTTTTGTCGTATTGTACACGACAGTTGTATTAGTAAGTTGTATTTGTATTCTGTACTATGTATCTGACGACCCAAGATGGGTGATGTATACCTAATTTTGGGGGCGTCACAGTTGGTATCAGAGCTTAGGGATATGATCCCTGGCTAAGATGTGAGAATAGAACTAGGAGGGGAGAGACGGGGAATTCCTTCGCTAGTATGACCTACCTAAGTTTATTTGCATGGTATTTAATTGGTCGGTCATAATATAAGGATAATTTATGACATATCAATTAATTTTTATTTTGTGGCAGTATCTGAAAATGGCATCTGAGAATGTTGAGAATAGCAATGGAGCACAGGCGACTGTTGATTCACCACATATCAATAATCAGGATAATGTGCATCAGGAAGGTGACAATCCTCATGCAAACAACAACACTGACCAAATGATGAATGATCAAATGCTCAAAGGCTTTATGTAATTCATGCAACAACAGGTGAAAGCGGCTCCTGTCCACAACGTAGGTGGAAATACTGGAAACTCTCTAGCGGTCACCGCTAAACAGTTTAAGGAGCTGGGACCACCGGAGTTTAAGGGAGAACCCAAACCACTTGTAGCTGAAACATGGATAAAGCAGATCACCAAGATATTTGATGTCTTGGGTTGCTCCGAGGAGCAAAAGGTTTCCTTTACCGCCTTTATATTGCGAGGAGAGCAGATTACTGGTGGGAATCGATAAAGCGTACTCAACCTGCCGCACTGAAGATATCCTGGGAGAAGTTCCAAGAGCTGTTTAACGACAAATACTTTCCCGAGAGTATTCGTCACATGAAGGAGGTGGAGTTCATCAAATTGGAGCAGAATAATATGACCGTGTCGCAGTACGAGGCAAAATTTGCAGAGTTGTCCCGGTTTGCTTCCCACCTGGTGGATAATGAAGAAAGAATGACGCGGATGTTTTTAAGAGGTTTGAAGCCGGAGATACGTCAACATCTTGTTTCCCATAAACTGTGTTTGTATTCAGATGTTGTAAATAGGGCTCAGTTGGTGGAGCGCGATAACGAGACAACGCAACCAAAAGAGAGCAGCCGGCAAAATGATAATACCAGTGAGAGTAGTCATCGAAGCGGTGACAACAAGCGTGGAGGGAATCAACAGGCCAGAAATGGTAACCACTTCGGTGGTAATCAGGGCCAAAATAATAAGAATGGGCATTTCAAGAAGAGGAGATTCAACAATGATGGAAAGACGTCAGCACCAGCACCTGTCGTTAAGGAAGGAGAACGACCACCTATCATATGTTTCAAATGCGGAGGGGAGGGGCACATCAATCCAAACTGCGCGATGCCGTCCAAAGCATGTTATAATTGCGGAAGAGAATGTCATTTAGCCCGATTTTATCGTTTACCGAAGACAAATTCAGCTAGGATGGAGGCACCAAAGGCCGTCCCAGAAAAGTCAAAACCGGTTGTGCAAGGGAGAGCGTTTGTTGTGAACTCCCAGAAAGCAAGGAACCCGAATGAGGTCATCACGGGTAAGCTTATCATAAACTCTAACGAAGTTTATACTTTATTTGATACCGGTTCTACCCATTCTTTTATTTCTCCTACTTGCGCTCATCGATTAAATTTGATTCCGGGGAAATTAGACTTTGACTTAGCTGTTGAAACTCCATTGGGAGAAACCTTCAGTACATCCACTGTTTATAAGTCTTGTTTGGTTCATGTTGGTACCCACACATTACCTGTCGATCTGATTTCATTAAAAATACTTGCATTTGACGTGATTCTAGGGATTGATTGGTTAACTACTCATCATGCAAAAATTGATTGTTTTCGTAAGGAACAAGCTTTCATATTCCTAATCGACCTATTATGCGAATTCAAGCAACCAAACCATTAAAATCAATCGCTGTCATCTCAAGCCATAAAGCTATTCGTTTATTGAAAAACGGATGTCAAGCTTTCTTAGCTCATGTCACAGATCTAAACAAAAATACGTCAGCTTTGAATGATATTTCTGTTGTTAATAAATTTCCTGACGTATTTCCCGAAGAACTTCCTGGCTTAACCCCAGAGCATGAAATTGAATTTTGTATTGACCTTGAACCCGGTACAAAACTCATTTCCAAAGCCCCATATCGAATGGCTCCTATTGAACTTCAGGAGTTAAAGACCCAACTGCAGAAATTGTTAGACATTGGTTTTATGTGAACTTCTCCTTGGGGTGCTCCTGTTCTGTTCATGAAGAAGAAAGATGAGAGTATGTGACTTTGTATTGATTATCGGGAGTTGAATCATGTCACCATCAAAAATAGGTACCCATTGCCACGTATTGATGACCTGTTTGACCAGTTGCAAGGAGCACAATTCTTTTCAAAGATCGATCTTCGTTCTGGATATCATCAGCTGAAGGTTAGAACTGAGGATATTCCAAAAACTGCCTTCAGAACTCGGTATGGGCATTATGAATTCTTAGTTATGTCTTTTGGATTGACTAATGCTCCTGCAGCCTTCATGGATATGATGAACAGGGTATTCAAGGAATATTTGGATCACTTTGTGGTCGTCTTTATCGATGACATCCTTATTTATTCCAAAAGCCGTGAAGATCATGAGCAACACTTGAGGCTGGTACTCCAAAAGCTTCGTGAATACAAACTTTATGCCAAGTTGAAGAAATGCGAGTTCTGGCTGGAAGCATTCCTTGGGCACGTAGTATCAAGTCGTGGAATATCGGTTGACCCGGCAAAGATTGAAGCTACTCAAAGCTGGGAGCAACCTAAATCAGTGACCGAGGTACGTAGCTTTCTTGGTTTAGCTGGTTATTATCGGAGATTCGTGGAAGGATTTTCTCGAATCACGACTCCATTAACTCAGCTGACTCGGAAAGATACAAAGTTCGGTTGGAGCGAAGAATGTGAGCAGAGTTTTCAAGAACTCAAGAGGAAACTCATTTCAGCACCTGTTCTAACAATACCATCTGGCTCGGAGGGATTTGTCATCTACAGTGATGCTTCGAGCAAAGGGTTGGGATGCGTTCTCATGCAACATGGAAAAGTCATAGCCTATGCATCAAGACAACTCAAGGAATATGAGAGGAATTATCCTACTCATGATCTAGAGTTGGCAGCTGTTGTCTTTGCACTTAAAATTTGGAGGCATTACTTGTATGGGGAGAAGGTGGAGATCTTTACGGATCATAAAAGCCTCAAATATTTCTTCACTCAAAAGGAACTCAACATGCGACAACGACGTTGGCTTGAACTGTTGAAAGATTATGATCATACCATTCAATACCATCCTGGAAAAGCGAACGTGGTAGCTGACGCATTGAGTAGAAGATCATATGCGGGTACAAGTGCAATATTAACAACGCAAAGGCCCATTTTGTGTGACTTGCAAAGGATGGAGATAGAGTTAAAGACTCTAGGGACCCATGTGATGATGTCGAATATACGAGTAGAACCAACTTTAATCGATAAGGTTAAAGCTACTCAAGCTACAGACCTGGAGCTGATGCGTATGAGGAAGAAAGTGCAAGAAGGTGTTATGCCGGAAGCAAGAATCGATGAAGAAGGAATACTTCGAGTCAACTCCAGACTTTGTGTTCCTAACAACCCTGATTTAAAGTATGAAATCATGATGGAGGCGCACAACACACCGTTTGCAATCCATCCTGGAAGTACCAAAATGTATCATGATCTTCGTCATACATTTTGGTGGAGCAATATGAAGAGAGAGATAGCGTTGTTTATCTCAAGGTGTCTAACTTGTCAACGAGTCAAAGCGGAGCATCAAGTACCAAAAGGTCCATTGCAACCACTTGAAATTCCAGAATGGAAGTGGGAGCACATTACCATGGATTTCGTTACCGGTCTTCCTAAGGTTTCTCAAGGTATAGATGCGATTTGGGTCATTGTTGATAGATTGACCAAGTCTGCTCATTTCTTACCGATACGAGAAACTTATACACTTGAACGTCTTGCTCGTATGTACATAAACGAGATTGTAAGACTGCATGGTATGCCAGTATCCATAGTTTCTGATCGAGACCCAAGATTCACTTCACGATTTTGGGTTAGTTTACAAAAAGCTATGGGCACAGATTTATGATTTAGTTCAGCATATCATCCTCAGACGGACGGACAATCAGAGAGGACTATTCAAACTCTTGAAGATCTATTAAGACTCTGTGTCTTTGACTTCAAGGAAAGTTGGGACAAGTTCTTACCATTGGTGGAGTTTTCCTACAACAACAGTTATCAAGCAAGTATTGGCATGGCTCCATTCGAAGCATTGTATGGAAGAAAATGTCGTTCTCCAGTATGCTGGGATGAGGTGGGTGAAGCAACGTTGTTGGGACCGGAGTTGGTACGTATGACTACAGAAAAGATTCAAACGATCCGACAACGTATAAAAACCACACAAGATCGACAAAAGAGTTATGCTGATCTTCATCGAAAGGACGTGGAATTTGATGTAGGAGATCATGTGTTCTTACGTGTTGCTCCATGGAAAGGAGCTACGAGATTTGGAAAAAGAGGAAAGCTCAATCCTCGATTCATCGGTCCATTTTTAATCTTCGATCGAGTAGGAACTGTGGCTTATAGACTCGCTTTACCGCCATGTATGTCTCGTGTTCATAACGTTTTTCACATATCCATGTTACGCAAATATGTGGAAGATCCGAACCACATTATTGAGTTAGAACCGGACGAAATAGCGGAGGATTTGACGTATGAAGAAGTTCCTGTTCAAATCTTGGATAAGAAGGAACATATTCTACGCTCTAAGGTTATACCTCAAGTCAAAGTTTTGTGGACAAACCACGATGTTGAGGAAATGACCTGGGAGTTAGAATCTGAAATGAGATCAAGGTATCCTTACCTCTTCGACATACCAGGTATGTACCCTAATTTCGAGGGCGAAATTTCATAAGAAGGGGAGGTTGTAAGACCCCAACTTTTATAAATAAAGATGTAGTTTCTATAAATATCATTTTTGAATATTATGAAGTTAATTTGATATAATGTTGTAGTTGTGGGTAATAGTTATAAATTTTGCAAAGTAAGCAAGTTGTTATAAAATATTCGTTTGGTCGGGGAATATTTTGTTTGTCGGGGAATATTTATACGACGGCACAATCATTGGTGGACCCCACAACAGAAGTATTGTCGTAGTTAAAAAATGACAAAAATTATCTTTCTATAAAAATAACGGCTGAGGTATTATCGTTAAAACCGTTAAAACTGTTGAACTACCCGGTAGTAAAAGTACAGTAATACGCGTGGTTGCATAGTAGCACACGGTATTGATTATTGATGCTTACGTGAGAAGTCACTCAGCTATACTCAATTATTGCTACAGTAATTACTGCATCATATCTCTTAAATTATTGTCATAGTATCATTTGTATAATATGTTATATTATTAAATCAATAATTGAGACGTTGTAGTAAGTTTGGTTATTTTTATGGCCATATGTCATCATCTAAGAGTCTCTTCGTCAATAGTAATTACCTTCGTCAATAGTAATTACCGTCGTCAATAGTATTTATCTTGGTCAATAGTAATTACCTTCGTCAATAGTAATTACCGTCGTCAATAGTATTTACCTTGGTCAATAGTATTTACCTTGGTCAATAGTAATTACCTTCGTCAATAGTATTTACCTTGGTCAATAGTAATTACTTTCGTCAATAGTAGTTGTCCCTTCAATATTACCAAGAGTCATTTGACCCTTCGTTAAGACCAAGAGTCATTTGACCCTTCGTTAAAACCAAGAGCCACCTTCAGTTTTTCTATAAATAGAGGCCTAGGGCTTCATTATTTTTGACGAATTCATTCAAGCTATAGAGAGAGAAAGTATAGAGTGAATAAGAGAGAGAGAATAAAAGTATTCTGCTACTTCACTTTTCCAATATCCAGTTCTTTTAAGGTAAGGGGTGTTATTCTTTCTTATTCATGAAGAGAACTGTTGTTATTCCATTTCTTATGGAATATCCTTGATAATTGCGTTTCATCCAGTATCTTTTCATGAAAATATTCTTCTAAGCATTTTTGAATTTTACTCCACAAAACAGTATCATGTTGACAATTTGGACGTTGTTAATTCTTGGATAAATTAATTCTTGAACTTGTTTTATTGAATTCTTATATCATTGTCATCATCCTCATGTTTATAAAATGTTGAAAGTCATCTGTGGCCTGTAGTGCATAGATGGACTTGGTATGATTATGACCAGGGATTATTTGGTATAATCATGACCGTAATGTTACAAATGATGTGGTAAAAGTCCTCATTGGCCCGTATTGCATTGATGGACAGTTGTTGGCATGATCATGATCATTAATGAATATACGAATATCCTTGCCCGTAGTGCAGGGGTCATTCGATGATGTGAATTATTTTATTAAGCTGAGTCCCAGCGATCACAGTGTTGGAAAATATTTTAAATCATAAAAGATAGTAGAGTTTATTTTCTACTTGACTCTTTTAATGGATTGCTTGTTCCGCTACAGTTAAACTTGATGTCTATTATATTTTATCAGTTTAACATTGTTGAAGGCTAATGATAATTTATTCTGCATTATCTTAGTCATAATATTTCTTACTGGGCTAGTTAAGCTCACCCTTTCTTTCACTGTTCTCTTCAGGAAATGAGAACGTAGCTGGGGCAAGTCGGGGAACGGAGTGATGGTTCGAATGATAGTATTAGTTAGTAGTCCTCACTATTCTATGTAATAGTGTGTTAATAAATGTAATGAGGACTCCTTTTGAGTATGAATACTCTCTAGAAGATAATATTTGTATTCAAACTCACAGTTTATGTTTTGTCGTATTGTACACGACAGTTGTATTAGTAAGTTGTATTTGTATTCTGTACTATGTATCTGACGACCCAAGATGGGTGATGTATACCTAATTTTGGGGGCGTCACACGTTGACCAGGTGAAATCCGGGTAACCTAGAAATTTGAAAACCAGCGTCTAACAATTATTTCCAAGGTCCGAATCTGACAGATTTTATGTTGTTTGATGTTGTATTTGTAATCCAGTTATAGCCTGATATGTGGACTCTACAATCGTTCCTTTAGATCGGTTAAATAACAAATCTGTGGGGTTTTATGGATGGTCAAACTAGGCCACCCGAATTAATTTTACGTTTCTGGGAAACCCAAAATTGGGATGAACAAGGTTTCTGACCATGTTTGACCAGATCATATCTGGTGATTATGTTGTTGTTAGAACGTGTTGTTATTTATATGTTCCTTGTTGTGTGTACTAGAGTTCTGGACCTTAAGAGAATCAAATTTATGGCCAGATCATGAAGAAAATCGAGCCACAATATGGCATGTTGTGACTGGCTGGGTTTCTGGGTTACCCAGAAAACCCAGCAGTACTTTGACAACGACTTTGGGAGATCATATCTTCTTGTTAGTTAGTTGTATGACCGAGATGAAGATTATTTCATGTCATTACACTACATGATACATACTTAACCTGAACTAAAAACCTTTTTGATTGGAAGATAAGACCGGTCAAACCATGCACCTTGAACACCGACTTTGTCGGTGTTCTTGAGCCAAGAACACCAAAGGCAACAGACAAGTGTCGCTAAAGGCAAGCGACGGTTTATTTTATTTTTGAATTTCTGAATTTTTGAAAATTATTTAAAAATAGAAATAAATTCTAAAAATTACCAAAAATAGTTTTAAAAATTATTTTAAATTATGAAAAATACTTTCTGACTATTTGGAAATTTTTTTATTAATAATTATAATTATTTGAATATTAATGCTATTTAATTTATTTAGTTAGTGTATTAAATAAATTAGAGAAAAATGATTTTAATTATTTAAAAATTATTTTTAAATAAGAATAAAGTGTTAGAAAATATTTTAAATTATAAAATATAATTTTTAATATTTTTGGAGAATTTTTATTAATAAATTAATATTAATGATATTAGATTTATTTAATTATTGTATTACATAAATGAATTAAAAATAATTTTGTTGATTTAAAAATCATTTAAAAATAAGAGAAATGATTTAAAAATATTTTAAGTTATAATTAACGCCTTTTAATATTTGGATAATATTTTCATTAATATTTAGATTTTAATGGTGATGATTTAAAAATGATTTTAATTATTTTAAAAATTATTTAAGTGGAATATTATTGATTTAAAAATATTTTAAGTTATTAATAATAACTTTAATATTTTGATAATTATGTTATTAATGTTTTTATATTATTAAATATTAATGATAATAAGATTATTTGATAATTAAATTATTTAAAAATGATTTAAGTGTTTGAAAAATTATTATAAAATATAATAATTGCTTATAAATTAGTAAAAGCTTCCGAAAAATATTATAAATGATAATTGACTTATCTAAATTAATATTGAAGCTTAGAAACTGAATTTAATTGACAATAATTGTGTTAGTTGTCGGATAGGGTGACCAGAATACCGAGAATGGACCGAAGTCCAACCAGACCGAACTCATTAAACTTGATAAGTGTTTATATATGTTATAAACACTGATGTGACTATGTGATAATGTGCCTAGGAGAAGTTGACTGTGAATTACAGTGTTACGTGTTATGAATTCTTGTGCTAATTGTGAGACCGATATTATTTGTTATAGGTCTTTTAAGCGCAGATAAGTTTATTGTGTAGCTGTAATCAACGCTGAAGGCAAGTTTCCTAACTCAACCTTGAGTTATATTCATTCAATTATTATAGTGGCTAATTATTTCTAATTATACCACGTCCAGGGATTTATTGTTGATTATTCGCAGTTAGTGCATATTTAATAATTCAAATTGAATTACTAATTCTAAAAATATATTCGTAGAATAATTGTTGTTGGATATTTAAATTCGTAGAAGCTAATATTGACAGTACAGATAATTCCTGTTTATTGTCGAATTATGTTGAGAAATGTCTTAGCCAATTATTTTGAACTAGTCGAACATTTGTTAAAACTTGATAGGTTCGAGAAGATAATTCAATCATTATTAACAGATCGATGCCAATTATTTCGACTAGATCAAGAAGTAACTAGAATTTTAAATCACAGTATTTTGTTGTTAAATCAAAATCTTTTATATAAAGGGAACATTTTAGATTTTATATTCGGCCATTGCGCACTGTTAAGTATTATGCATAATATAGGGTACAAGGAGTTGGCCGGCTCTAAGTACTTGTAGAGGGGTATGATTTAATCTTTATGGTTATCTGATACTCCTGCGTATGTATCAAAGTAAATCTTTGATAGATACCCGAGAAAAAAAGTTCTAGATCTAGTGTGATCACTCAGCATAAATTTGGAAAATATTCCACTTTGTAATTGCGTAGAATTGATTCTTGATTATTCATTAGAATATCGCAGAAACTTTGAAAGCGCTGTACTCTTTCATTATCAGATTATTGTGTTTCCTAGAATACGTGAAGACTTGTTATTGATTAACAATTTGTTCAACTATTTCAAAGTTCACCGAACTTTGGTTTCATTCTATCAAAATAGATAGTCTTTTCTTATTGATTCATATACATTTATTGTATGTCTTAACTTACGGGGCAAATTAAACTTGTTGCTCACCCTTGCTAAATAAAATATTTCATCTAGGAACGAGGAGGCCAGCGGATCAAAGAAGAACAAAGGCAAAGGCAAAATGCTGGATTAGTTTTTATAAACATTATTATTATGAATATGTTGTATTTGTAAACCCTTTTTTGTATATCTAAAGGGTATGTCTGTAATGTTAAGGTTAGAGAACCTGGGACTAATGTATTAACAATCTCTGTTAATGACTTATGTATTACTATTTCTATATGAATGGGTAGTTAGATGTTATTAAATTGTGGATCGTGAACACCAAACTCGGGGGTCAGGTAACCCGGATTTGGGGGCGTCATAGGTTGGTATCAAAGCTGTAGGTTATAAACCTTAAGTGGGGTGGGGGAAAACACTAGGATTATAACCATAAGCGAGATATAGAATAACCATAAGCGAGATAAGTGGACATATAGTGTGAGAATGTTGTATTGCTGAAGTACTAATCAAGTTGTTTAAACTGATTGTAGGATGTCTGGAGAAGATAAGATGAGTGCGGAGATGCTAGCGGCTGTTGCACCAATTCCAGAAGCCGAGGTGCCAGTGCAAAGCGAATCAGTTGAAAAGGTGGGAAAAGATGAACCCATGGTCAATCTCGGGAGTGATCATGATGATTATCCCGAGATGTATCTGAGTGGAGATGAGGAGGCAGAGTCTGAGCCAGCTAAGGTGGAGTTAAAGAATAAGATCAAAGTTGGAGAACAAGATCAGCTATCTGCAGAAGTCCAGGAACTCTGAAGTAAAGTGTTTCTTCTAGAGGAGTTGTGGAAGACAGAGCGGGTGTTACGCGAAATGACTGAAGAACAGAACGAGCTCAAGGCGCAGGTGGATAGAATAAAGGCTGAAGGTGGTGGATCGTCTGAAGGAACCAGCAAGAAGAACAAGAAGAAGAGAAAGAGGGAAAAAGACAGTGAAAACTCTGAAAATTCAAACCCGAAGAAGCAAGCCTGTATCAAGTGTGGAAAGACTCACGCTGGAGAATGCATTATGTGGAAGAATGTATGTTTCAACTGTAAACATGAAGGACATATTTTTTTGCATTGTCCTAAGCCGAATATGAGGAAGTGTTTCTCATGTGGAAGAACGGGTCACGGATTCAACAAGTGTCCCAACAAGAAGAAGACTGGTGAAGGGAGTGGTCGGTAGACTATATATATATATATATATATATATATATATATATATATATATATATATATATATATATATATATATATATATATATCTGTGTGTGTGTGATAGCATCTTTTGGGTATAAGCTTTTGATATTAAGTGTTGTAATATCGAGAACGATGTTTAAGCATATGTAAATATATATGTTTTATGAATGAAATCTTTATTTTCTATATGAATATAAGATTAAGATTAATTTGTGTGTTCTTAAAACTCATACTTATGGTAAGATAATGACTCATGATTATATGAAATATTTTGAACCCCTCAGCGAATGGACGCCAAAGGTCTGACTAGGATAAGTTCATACACTCATATAATTGTGGCAAGTTCCTGAACTCATAAGTGTGGTAAGTTTGACGAACTGGTAATAACTATGTGTGAATGGAGAATTGCAACTTTTTGTGTAAAGTTGTGTTGTTAATTCTGATATGATTTAAAAAGGGCTAGTAATATGTGAAGTACTAAATGTACTATGTGCTATTTGAATAAATATGCGATTATATGAGAATTATGTGTTGAATTCTTATTGTGTTAAGAATTTGTGTAGAGAAAGAGAATTAATATAATTTTTTTTATTTAAATCAGATCATGCCGCCTAGACGACAGAATCGAAACCAACGGGAAGAGCAATCGGTAAATAATGAAGGAGGTCAAGCTGACCTGATGCAAAACTTTGCGGATATGTTAGCCCAAGCTATGGAAAATAGGGCTCCAGCAAGAGGAAGAGCGAGAAATCAGCCAGCTGATAGATTGGCTAATTTTAAGGACTTTAAAGCGATAGGACCGTCGGAATTCAAGGGAACCACAGATCCGATTGAAGCCCAAACTTGGGTGAAGGAGATGGAGAAAACATTCGTCATTGCGCAAGTGGCGGAAGAGCAAAAGACGGCTTTTGCAACTTATCTGATGAATGGAGAAGCTAATTGTGACAACCCCAAAACAGGTCCATTAACCTATTCTGATTCGCCAAATACATGGTACAGAAAATAACTACAACTTTATTACAACAATTATCGTGCAAAATATAACAACACATATGCTGTGAGTTTGGATATACCAAATGTGACTCATGTCCCAACCGTGGACAACACCTCACAGTGACACCTTACATAAAGGTATAGTCAAAAACTGTTTTAGAAATTAGAATCTTTGGGAAGTGCTCAAGGAAACCTTCGTACATGGGAGGTCATGCGTCTAGGTTATGATAGATATCATATGGCCACAGAATTATCCTTGGTTGACCTAATAGACCCCAAAGAAAAACGAGAAGTTTACTATCATATTCTTCCCAATGGTGAGTCTTCTCTTGACATATCATTTTCTCCACTGTCTCTAATTGAAAATTATACTTCAAACAAACACCAAGATTATATAGGTAGTGCTCGTAAAGATACTCAGCAAGTGGATGAGCACAACCCTGTCTTATGATGACACGAGGTTGTATGTCATTAGACATCTTATATGATAGTGACAAAATACCCTTCCAACGTTGGGTTCGCCTCACCCTATTTTATTCACCAAATATAACTACTAAATGATGACCACCGTTCTATTCCCTTGTTACCCCCGCTCGACCCAGCTACACTCTTATTACCTGAAAGGAATTGTGAAACATAAGGGTGAGCACAACTAGCTCAGTAAAGAATATCATAACTAAAGATAAATAAATTATCAATAGTCTTCATCAGTAATAAATCAAAGATTTAGAACATATGGTAGATGATAAAAAATTTCAATCATAGTTGCAGCGGAACGAGCAATCCATTAGAAGAGTCAAATAGACTATAAAGTCTATTATCTTCTCCATGTTAAAAATCCAACGACAATATTTTATCCCTGTAACATCACTCAACAGTTCCTTTCCACAATTATATGAATAACTCATAATCATAATTGTGATTCTAAATTCCTCTTCGCATTCAGGACGAAGATAATTTTCATCACATGTAAGACCTGAAACATCAAAGATCATGGTTATACCAAATCATAGTTCCTGTTTATAATCATACTAACAATTTCATCTTTGCACTACGGCCAAAGATATTCATCAACAGACCATCTTTGCACTACAGGCCAAAGATATTCAACAACAGGTCATCTTTGCACTACAGACCAAAGATATTCATCAAAAATTCATCTTTGCACTACAGGCCAAAGATATTCCTCAACAGTTCATATTTGCACTACAGACCAAATATATTCATATCTCAAAGAAATATATAATCATTTCAGAATTTATATAAACAATAATTATAACCATGTTAATCAATTCATCTTTACACTTAAGCTAAAGATATTTAATTATAAATTCAATGGTCATGATCATACCAGTTAACAATTCATCTTTACATAACAGGCCAAAGATATTCCTCAGTCACGATCATACCAATAATTTACCCATCTTTACACTCAAGTGAAAGAAAAATTCAACATCAGAGTTATAAAAACGTTATATGATAAAAACAATATGATCAACAACTGTATTTATTTTCAAGAGTAACAATCATAAATCAACGATAATTTGGTCAGAAAAAGAAACTAATTTTTGTCATGAATAGTACCCGTGAATAGTAACTCGTGAATAGTAACTCGACATGAAAAAGGTAGAAATTCCACAATAAAATATATACAAATATTTCTGTATAATGATATTGAAAGAATAATATTTCTTAAGCTTATAAACAATTTATTTTAATTGTTTACACTTTACTAAATAATGCATTTAATCATCCTAAAATGCCAAACTCGTAAGATTTCATTACCAATAACCAAAACCCTCATCAAAAATCTACATATACCTCATATAGGATTCAAAAGCCATAAAATCCTATTTTTCAAATTTCTTACTTCACATAACATATTTAATTCATTTTCTCATAACTAGTCCATTTTCATGAAAAATACCAAATCAGTTCCAAAAATATTTTTTTTCTGGGATTTAGCAAAATATAGTCCCATATTGAACATATATTTTTCTCAGAATTTTTAAAACTCATTTACTATTTTTCATATGGCCAAAACCGCCGAATATTTAGACATTTATCATAAATTGTACTTTTATCCAAAAATTCCAAAATTCACAGAGTACACTGATATTATATAGATATACTTCCAATAAAAATTTCATCAATTTTAGAGTTAACCACAAGGAGTTATAAGCAGTTACTTTTAAAATAGTCTTTCCCCGTAAAATTCATAACTCTTAATCTATATATCCAAAAATCACCATTTTTGGACACAATCAATAAAACTCATCAAAATATCATTTTAAATTTTTTTCAGAATTTTTTGAAGGTCAGAAGAATTACGAACTGAAAAACATAATAACCCTTAAAATCCCTTACAATCCCTTACCTCAAAAGAGCAGTACTTCTGATCGGGCTGAAGAAAACTTGCACTGATAAATAGAAACTTACAAAGTATCTAAATACTCACAAAATACACTCAATAATCTAGAGAGAAAAAGAGAGAAAACTTATGAATTCTGTTGTGATTTTTAATTCTAACTTAGCCCTCTATTTATAGGAAAATGTTAGCACGCCGAAGCAGACTTAACCTACAACCTGATGGCTTTACCTGCTACTATTCTCACCCACCACATTTGAATAAAAATTTTAGCATATTTTCTTCACCAACCAAGAGTGGGGCCCACCAATTCTAGAATTTTCCACCAAAATGATTAACTCCGAAAATTCAACAATTTCTGAACCAGTCATCTCGTAAAATTCATAACAAATCATACGTTCATTTTTAACGGTTCAAAATTTGTGGACATATACTCAACTTTTATATGTATAACATATCCAAAAATTACCACGATCCAACGGTCGGATTAAAAATTATAACCCTCGCAAAATATCTCAAAAACCCTAATTTGATTTTCAATACCTCCGTTCCGACAAAAATACAGATAAAACACCCCAACATTAACTCCTTCATTTTTAACCACAAAAATATATCCCTTATTTATATCCACATAAAATAAATATTTCCTTATCATATGAATCAATAATTAATTATTCACAAATAATATTACAGAATCACATTTATGACAATCAGGCCGTTCCCAGGAAAGAGGGGGCTTTCCAATAAGGATTTCTTCTTATTTGCGCTCAATTAGATGACCAAACCTCTCTTTAGACAGAACTTTCTAGACATTGTCAATAATGCTATCTAATAATATTATTCAAATAATATGAATTATTGATCTGATAATGGGAAATACTGTGCAGTAACAATTTTGAAACACCAATAATATAAAATATCAACGTAGCAATTATTGAATCAATAAAATAAAATATTGAACATTAATTACTGTGACAATTATTCAATTGTGCCTTCTTACGTAAGAATCAATAATTTCAAAAATATTGTGCAATACCGTGCGCTACTGTGCAATAACGCGTATTACTGTATTTTAACCACGGGGTATTCCAACAGTGTTAACGGTAACAACTACGCCGTTAATTATAAAAACTCAATTTTTGTCGTTATCTTCATCCGACAGCTATTCTGTTATAGGGCCCACAAATGTCTGCGCCGTCGTACGAATATTCCCCGGCAGAAAGAATATTCCACGACCAAACGAATATTCCCCGACAACAATGAATATTTTATAACCACTTGCGTATTTTGAAAAGTTTTCACATTTCACCCATAACTTTAACTTTTTATCAATTTAACCATTTACTGAATTGTAATTATAAGAAAAATTGAATACTTTTATTTCATAAAATTCGGGGTCTTCCAATCTCCCCTCCTTATGAAATTTCGTCCCCGAAATTTACGTACCTGGTATTTCGAAGAGTTGAGAATACCTTTCTTTCATTTCAGATTCTATCTCTCAGATCATCATGATTTCTCCATTGCTCATCTCCCATGATAACTTCATTTGGGTTCCTCATTTATTGGGAAGTCATGACAACCGCCATCTCTCGAACTACTCGGCTTTGACTTGTCTGGGGCAGCATTCAGTGTCACCACTACCGTTGGAATATACTTTTCTATGGGGCATATTCCACCCTCAACTGCTTCGTCGTACTCCTGATTCATGATCTGAATCATCAATTTTCGATCCATATCGAATTCAGGTTGACCGCTCTGTACAGGGTAATTCAAAACTCGATGTTGGGTTCTCCTAATTGCTTTCCAAAAGGAGAAATTCATATCATCTATTTTAGCCTTCTTAGATCGGACATCTCTTTCCACAATATCCACGTGTCGTGCGGCTTTTGCCCATGGATCACTTATTCTTACTCGTTCAGTTTTTTCTTCTTTCAGCTCAGATTCCATCTTTATCATCTTATACTCTGCCAAAGAATGCTTCTGTTCAAGCATCACATATCGGGTAACACAAGCTTGAATTGTTGCATCCTTTTGCTCCACGACCGCCAGTCGTTCTTCAGCCTGCTCTTCTAACTCATGAATACGATTTTGCAATTCTACATTTTGATCATATAATATCTCTAACAAACTCTCCTCAGATACCTCTTCTTCCTCTTCTTCCTCACTCTCAGCTGTTACCTCTGCGACCATTTCGGGTGCAACTATCAATTCTTCACTCACCACATGGATTTCTCTAATTCCTTCTTCATCTGACATCACATTATCATGGTTCCCCACAGTCTCATTCACTCCATTGTTAGCATTCTCAGCTGCCATTCTCAAATACTGCCATAAAACAAGGGTTAATTAAGCAAATTAACGTATCACATAATATCCATATATTATGACCAACCAACAATTAAGCTTAGGTATGACACACTAGCAAATGATTTACTCATCTCTCCCCTCCTAGTTATATTCCCCGATCTCTGCCAGAGACCATATCCCTAAGCTCTGATACTAACTGTGACAACCCCAAAACAGGTCCATTCCATCCAACCTATTCTGAGTCGCCAAATACATGGTACAGAAAATAATTACAACTTTATTACAACAATTGTCGTGTAAAATATAACAACACATATGCTGTGAGTTTGGATACAAATATATACCAAACGTGACTCATGTCCCAACCGTGGACAACACCTCACAATGACACCTTACATAAAGGTATAGTCAAAAACTGTTTTAGAAATTAGAATCTTTGAGGAGTGCTCAAGGAAACCTTCGTACATGGGAGGCCATGCGTCTAGGTTATGATAGATATCATATGGCCACAGAATTATCTTTGGTTGACCCAATTGACCCCAAAGAAAAATGAGAAGTTTACTATCATATTCTTCCCAATGGTGAGTCTTCTCTTGACATATCATTATCTCCACTGACTCTAATTGAAAATTATACTTCAAACAAACACCAAGATTATATAGGTAGTGCTCGTAAAGATACTCAGTAAGTGAATGAGCACAACCCTGTCTTATGATGACACGAGGTTGTATGTCATTAGACATCTTATATGATAGTGACAAAACACCCTTCTAACGTTGGGTTCGCCTCACCCTATTTTATTCACCAAATATAACTACTAAATGATGACCACCGTTCTATTCCCTTGTTACCCCCGCTCGACCCAGCCACACTTTTATTACCTGAAAAGAATTGTGAAACAGAAGGGTGAGCACAACTAGCTCAGTAAAGAATATCATAACTAAAGATAAATAAATTATCAATAGTCTTCATCAGTAATAAATCAGAGATTTAGAACATATGGTAGATGATAAAAATTTTCAACCATAGTTGCAGCGGAACGAGCAATCCATTAGAAGAGTCAAATAGACTATAAAGTTTATTATCTTCTCCATGTTAAAAATCCACCAACAATGTTTTATCCCTGTAACATCACTCAACAGTTTCTTTCCACAATCATATGAATAACTCATAATCATAATTGTGATTATAAATTCCTCTTCGCATTCAGGACGAAGATAATTTTTATCACATGTCTTTACCTGAAACATCAAAGATCATGGTTATACCAAATCACAGTTCCTGTTTATAATTATACTAACAATTTCATCTTTGCACTACGGCCAAAGATATTCATCAACAGACCATCTTTGTACTACAGGTCAAAGATATTCAACAACAGGTCATCTTTGCACTACGGGCCAAAGATATTCATCAACAATTCATCTTTGCACTACAGGCCAAAGATATTCCACAACAGTTCATATTTGCACTACAAGCCAAATATATTCATATCTCAAAGAAATATATAATCATTTCAGAGTTTATATAGACAATAATTATAACCATGTTAATCAATTCATCTTTACAGTTAAGCTAAAGATATTCAATTATAAATTCAATGGTCATGATCATACCAGTTAACAATTCATCTTTGCACTACAGGCCAAAGATATTCCTCAGTCACGATCATACCAATAATTTACCCATCTTTACACTCAAGTGAAAGAGAAATTCAACATCAGGGTTATAAAAATGTTATATATGATAAAAAGAATATGATCAACAACTAATTTTTGTCATGAATAGTACCCGTGAATAGTAACTCGTGAATAGTAACTCATGAATAGTAACTCATGAATAGTAATTCATGAATAGTAACTCGATATGAAAAAGGTAGAAATTCCACAATAAAATCTATACCAATATTTCGGTATAATGATATTAAAAGAATAATATTTCTTAAGCTTATAAACAATTTATTTTAATTGTTTACACTTTACTAAATAATGCATTTAATCATCCTAAAATGCGAAACTCATAAGATTTCATTACCAATAAGCAAAACCCTCATCAAAAATCTGCATATACCTCATATAGGATTCTCAAGCCATAAAATCCTATTTTTCATTTTCTTACTTCACATAACATATTTAATTCATTTTCTCATAACTAGTCTATTTTTATGAAAAATACCAAATCAGTTCTAAAAATATTTTTTTCTGGGATTTAGCAGAATATAGTCCCATATTGAACATATATTTTTCTCAGAATTTTTAAAACTCATTTACTATTTTTCATATAGCCAAAACCGCCGAATATTTAGACATTTATCATAAATTGTACTTTTATCCAAAAATTCCAAAATTCACAGAGTACACTGATATTATATAGATATACTTCCAATAAAAATTTCATCAATTTTAGAGTTAACCACAAGGAGTTATAAGCGGTTACTTTTAAAATAGTCTTTCCCCGTAAAATTCATAACTCTTAATCTATACATCCAAAAATCACCATTTTTGGACAGAATCAATAAAACTCATCAAAATATCATTTTAAATTTTTCCAGAATTTTCTGAAGGTCAGAAGAATTACGAACTGAAAAACATAATAACCCTTAAAATCACTTACAATCCCTTACCTCAAAAGAGCAGTACTTCTGATCGGTATAAGGCTGAAGAAAACTTACACTGATGAATAGAAACTCACAAAGTATCTAAATACTCACAAAATATACTCAATAATCTAGAGAGAGAAAGAGAGAAAACTTATGAATTCTGGTATGATTTTCAATTCTAACTTAGCCCTCTATTTATAGGAAAATGTTAGCACGCCGAAGCAGACTTAACCTGCAACCTGATGGCTTTATCTGCTACTATTCCCACCCACCACATTTGAATAAAAATCTCAGCATATTTTTTTCACCAACCAAGAGTGGGGCCCACCAATTCTAGAATTTTCTACCAAAATGAGCAACTTCGAAAATTCAACAATTTCTGAACCAGTCATCTCGTAAAATTTATAACAAATCATACGTTTATTTTTAACGGTTCAAAATTTGTGGACATATACTCAACTTATATATGTATAACATATCCAAAAATTACCACGATCCAACGGTTGGATTAAAAATTATAACCCTCGCAAAATATCTCAAAAACCCTAATTTGATTTTCAATACCTCCGTTCCGACAAAAATACAGATAAAACACCTCAATATTAACTCCTTCATTTTTAACCACAAAAATATATCCCTTATTTATATCCACATAAAATAAATATTTCCTTATCATATGAATCAATAATTAATTATTCACAAATAATATTACAGAATCACATTTATGACAACCAGGCCGTTCCCAGGAAAGAGGGGGCTTTTTAATAAGAATTTCTCCTTATTGGCGCGTAATTAGATGATCAAACCTCTCCTTAGACAGAACTTTCTAGACATTGCCAATAATGCTATCTAATAATATTATTCAAATAATATGAATTATTGATTTGATAATGGAAAATACTGTGCAGTAACAATTATTGAAACAACAATAATATAAAATATCAACGCAACAATTATTGAATCAATAAAATAAAATATTGAACAGTAATTACTGTGACAATTATTAAGTTGTGCCTTCTTACGTAAGAATCAATAATTTCAAAAATATTGTACAATACCGTGTGCAACTGTGCAATAACGCGTATTACTATATTTTAACCACCGGGTATTCCAACAGTGTTAACGGTAACAACTACGCCGTTAATTATAAAAACTCAATTTTTGTCGTTATCTTCATCCGACAGTTATTCTGTTATGGGGCCCACAAATGTCTGCGCCGTCGTACGAATATTCCCTGACAGAAAGAATATTCCACGACCAAACGAATATTCCCCGACAACAATGAATATTTTATAACCACTTGCGTATTTTGAAAAGTTTTCACATTTCACCCATAACTTTAACTTTTTATCAATTTAACCATTTACTGAATTGTAATTATAAAAAAAATTGAATACTTTTATTTCATAAAATTCGGGGTCTTACACCAATTACTAGTGGGAGACTAATCAGGCGAGAGCTGGAACAGCTATAGTGACTTGGACAAGATTCAAGGAGTTGTTCTTTGAGAATTACTTTTCGCCGAGTATGCAATCCAAGATGGAAGTTAAATTTCTAGAATTGAAACAGGAGAACATGTCGGTATCAGAATACGCTGCCAAATTCAACGAGTTGGCTAGATTTGCACCTCATCAGGTGGACACAGAGGCGAGAAAGGCGAGAAGATTCGAGAATGGACTGAAGCCGGGGATATTCAACAAGGTAGCAGTATTGCAGATCAATACGTTCGCGACTTTGATGGAGAAGGCGTTAATTGCTGAAGGAGGGAGCGAAGCTGCGTCTCGATTTCATCAGGATAAGAAGAAGAAGACAAACGATGGAGGAAGCAGTCGTGGTAGTAACCCGAATAAGAGGAAATGGAGCGAGAATACCCAGTCGGGTAATAAGATAGGAGATAATAGGAAAGGAAGGGAGCCATGTTCGAATTGTGGGAAGAACCATGTTGGAGTTTGCCTGAAGAAGAAGGCAGTCTGTTACAATTACGGACAAGAGGGGCACATGTCGCCCAATTGTCCCTAATCCGAAGAAAATTCAAGGTTGTTTTGCGTGCGGATCGACTGACCATTTTGTACAAAACTGTCTAGAGAAGAATGCAGAGAAAGAAAGTGTCAACAAGGGACCCGGTGGCGGAACCTTGGCAACTCGAGGACCTGCACAGCCAGGAAGACCAACCTCCCGTACATTCAACATGACGGCACAGGATACGATGGCTGCCCAAGAGGTGGTAGCAGGTAATGATTTCATTTAGAAATTTAGTTACGCGAATAATATGAGTTAGATAATTCTGTGAACAGCTTTCTCTTATAGATTCAAGTCGCAGGTTAAACTTTGAAACGCAAAATTAATATTGTGTTGCTAAAAACGAATTGATGATAAAACTTTAAAAGATTGTAGAGAATAAGAAAGCGGTGATTCCGAGGATGAAATCCTTTTAAGGAGGGGTGAATGCGATAACCTAGGATTTCGAATATTCAAAATTTTATGAATAAATTTTTTTATTATTATTATTTAATATTAATATTGATTATCAATTTTGTGACAAGTATCTGTGATACGAGTCTCGACAAGGTCAATTTGTATATTGACTAATAAATTTAGATTAGAGTTGTGCTTAACAGCTTTAGAAGCCCTAACCCTAATTTTTGGGTAGGGATTCGATAGAAAATATAATTAAAATAATTATATTAATGAGTATGTGTTTTGTACTGAAGAGATTTATTGATCAATGATTGATCGGATAAGGTTTAAAATTATAAACCCTAATAAGAGATTAGAAACCCTAATCTTAGGATTAAAAACCCTAATGTAACGTTAGAAACCCTAATCGAAAGCCGAGAAACTCTAATTTCATATTTGGGAATCCTAAACCCTAAATTAGGAAACCCTAATCCTAATTGATAAGCCTAAGGTGTTTATTAAACTTAAATATGATTAGAAAACCCTAATTATATTTTAATTATTTTAATTTCTATTTTACAAACCCTAATTGTAATTTGAAATTTTATTTTTCTAATTAAAACCTTAATTAGAAATTTTTGGAAACTAAATTATTAAAACCTAAGGGTTAGAACCTTAGGGTTAAACCCAATAAATTCCATGTATGCCATTAAAAATATATAGAAAATGACCAAAATTCCCTTTTAGTTTATTTTAATATGTAACTTGTAATATTTGCTAGAAACTTTAGTTGGTAAGCAACCACATTAACTTTGTGACATAGAAATCCAACAAAATTCAGCCAACATATCAGATCTAAAGCAACATATCACAATATATAAAGTTTTGGGGGAGAGAAAATCACATAAGCTAGCCATTTTGCTCTCTTGCTCTCACCAACTCTTTCTCTCAACCAAAGCTCCGAAAATAGCAAGAATATCAATCACATTATCAGCCTTAGAACACCCAAGAACATATTGGGAGTAAAGGTCAAAATCTAGAACATAAAGGTATAAACCCTAAAGCCCATTTTGATCTTGTATGCTAAGACAACTTTTGTGTTTATGTGTTTAGATCTTTGCTAGATGATGTTTTATTATGATCTATGGTGATATACCATAGATCCATAGCATTAAAATGCTTGAAAATAGTTTTTTTTTCAAAACTGTCAAGAACACGATTTGTGGTTTGACAAGCTAATGTCAGGACCCACAGATCCGTGTCTGTTTTTAATTCTTCTTGTTTTATGTTTTCGATTGGTAGTCTGGTATGAAGGCTTTAAGCTTCAAGTGGAATCAGGGTCATTTAATGTCTAGATCATGATTTATTAACGGTCAAAACCCGTTGACCGACGTTGACCGGGTGAAATATGGGTAACCCATAAATTTGAAAACTAGCGTCTGACAATTATTTCCAAGGTCCGGATCTGACCGATTTTATGTTGTTTGATGTTGTATTTGTAATCCAGTTATAGCTTGATATGTGGACTCTAGAATCGTTCCTTTAGATCGCTTAAATAACAAATATGTGGGGTTTTATGGATGGTCAAACTAGGCCACCCGAACTGATTTTACGTTTCTGGGAAACCCAAAATTGGGATGAACAAGGTTTCTGACCATGTTTGACCAGATCATATCTGGTGATTATGTTGTTGTTAGAACGTGTTGTTGTTATTTATATGTTCCTTGTTGTGTGTACTAGAGTTCTGGACCTTAAGAGAATCAAATTTATGGCCAGATCATGAAGAAAATCGAGCCTCAATATGGCTTGTTGTGACTGCCTGGGTTTCTGGGTTACCCAGAAAACCCAGCAGTACTCTGACAATGACTTTGGGAGATCATATCTTCTTGTTAGTTGGTTGTATGACCGAGATGAAGATTATTTCATGTAGTGTTACATAAACACTACATGATACATACTTAACCTGAACCAGGAACCTTTTTGATTGGAAGATAAGACCAGTCAAACCATGCACCACCGACTTTGTCTGTGTTCTTGAGCCAAGAACACGAAAGACAACAGACAAGTGTCGATAAAGGCCATTAGCGACGGTTTATTTAATTTTTGAATTTCTGAATTTCTGAAAATTATTTGAAAATAGAAATAAATTCTAAAAATTAACAAAAATAGTTTTAAAAATTATGTTAAATTATGAAAAATACTTTCTGACTATTTGGAATATTTTTCATTAATAATTATAATTATTTGAATATTAATGCTATTTAATTTATTTAATTAGTGTATTAAATAAATTAGAGAAAAATGATTTTAATTATTTAAAAATCATTTTTAAATAAGAATAAAGTGTTAGAAAATATTTGGAATTATAAAATATAATTTTCAATATTTTTGGAGAATTCTCATTAATAAATTAATATTAATGATATTAGATTTATTTAATTATTATATTACATAAATGAATTAAAAATAATTTTGTTGATTTAAAAATTATTTTTAAATAAGAATAAAGTGTTAGAAAATATTTTGAATTATAAAATATAATTTTCGATATTTTTGGAGAATTCTCATTAATAAATTAATATTAATGATATTAGATTTATTTAATTATTACATTACATAAATGAATTAAAAATGATTTTGTTAATTTAAAAATCATTTAAAAATGAGAAAAGTGATTTAAAAATATTTTAAGTTATAATTAATGACTTTTAATATTTGGATAATAATTTCATTAATATTTAGATATTAATTAATTATTTTAAAAATCATTTAAGTGGAATATTGTTGATTTAAAAATATTTTAAGTTATTAATAATAACTTTAATATTTTGACAATTATGTTATTAATGTTTTTATATTATTAAATATTAATGATAATAAGATTATTTGATAATTAAATCATTTAAAAATGATTTAAGTGTTTGAAAAATTATTATAAATTATAATAATTGCTTATAAATTAGTAAAAGCTTCCGAAAAATATTATAAATGATAATTGACTTATCTAAATTAATATTGAAGCTTAGAAACCGAATTTAATTGACAATAACTGTGTTAGTTGTCGGATAGGGTGACTAGAATACCGAGAATGGACCGAAGTCCAACCAGACCGAACTAATTAAACTTGAGAAGTGTTTATATAGGTTATAAACACTAATGTAAATATGTGGTAATGTGCCTAAGAGAAGTTGACTGTGAATTACAGTGTTACGCGTTATGAATTCTTGTGCTAATTGTGAGACCGATATTATTGGTTATAGGTCTTTCAAGCGCAGATAAGTTTATTGTGTAGCTGTAATCAACACTGAAGGCAAGTTTTCTAACTCAACCTTGAGTTATATTCATTCAATTATTATAGTGGATAATTATTGCTAATTATACCACGTCCAGAGATTTATTGTTGATTATTCGCAGTTAGTGCATATTTAATAATTCAAATTGAATTACTGATTCTAAAAATATATTCGTAGAATAACTGTTGTTGGGTATTTAAATTCGTAGAAGCTAATATTGACAGTACAGATAATTCATGTTTATTGTTGAATTATGTTGAGAAATGTCTTAGCCAATTATTCTGGACTAGACGAACATTTATTAAAACTTGATAGGTTCGTGAAGAGAATTCAATTATTATTGACAGATCGATGCCAATTATTTCGTCTAGATCAAGAAGTAACTAGAATTTTAAATCACAGTATTTCGTTGTTAAATCAAAATCTTGATTCTGAGACTGAGAAGAACAACTTTTTATATAAAAGAAACATTTTAGGTCGTATATTCGGCCATTGTGCACTGTTAAGTATTATACATAATATAGGGTACAAGGAGTTGGCCGGCTCTAAGTACTTGCAGAGGGGTATGATTTAATCTTTATGGTTATCTGATACTCCTGCGTATGTATCAAAGTAAATCTTTGATAGATACTCGAGAAAAGAAGTTCTAGATCTAGTGTGATCACTCAGCATAAATCTGGAAAACATTCCACTTTGTAATTGCGTAGAATTGATTCTTGATTATTCATTAGAATATCGCAGAAACTTTGATAGCGTTGTACTCTTTCGTTATCAGATTATTGTGTTTCCTAGAATACGTGAAGACTTGTTATTGATTCACAATTTGTTCAGCTATTTCAAAGTTCACCAAACTTTGGTTTCATTCTATCAAAATAGATAGTCTGTTCTTAATGATTCATATACATTTATTGTATGTCTTAACTTGCGGGGTAAACTTGTTGCTCACCCTTGCTAAATAAAATATTTCAGCTAGGAACGAGGAGGCCAGCGGGTCAAAGAAGAACAAAGTCAAAGGCAAAATGCTAGATTAGTTTTTATAAACATTATTATTATGAATATGTTGTATTTGTAAACTCTTTTTTGTATATCTAAAGGGTATGTCTGTAATGTTAAGGTTGGAGAACCTGAGACTAATGTATTAACAATCTCTGTTAATGACTTATGTATTACTATTTCTATATGAATGGGTAGTTAGATGTTATTAAATTATGGATCGTGAACACCAAACTCGGGGGTCAGGTAACCCGGATTTGGGGGCCTCATATGGCTTCCACTTGATTCATAGACCCTTGAAACTCTGGCGGTCCAACCGCTTTGAATTCCTTGAAGGTCGTAACTTGAGCTTGTGGTTGATTCGCAAGTGCTCCCGTCAACAGAGTTACCAATTGCTGAACATGATTAGCGTTGCCCTCATTGTTATTGTTAGTAGACCCCTCAGGAGGTGGTTGTTGACGTGGTTGTCTTCTTCTAGGAGGCATTTTCTGTTAAAATATACGCTTATTAGTTCATTTATTCAACTCCCTGAATGTTTTAAAGTTTAACTTTAAACATTCTAAGATTAAAAGCTATAACACATCATATTTCAAATAACTTGATATTTTATTCATTCATAATGTTTTAAAACATATAAAAGATAGCATATCTGCTATTAACATCCACTTTCCTGAACTAAACAAGTTTCAGGATTACATACTTATACTACCCCTTTATTTATCTCAAAATAAGGGATCTAAAATTTTATTTATTCACATAAATAACCACATATTATTATCACCCTTATTTTCTATCTACGCATATTAAGACGTCGTAAGGCTTCTCTACGCTCCTCCTCCATGATACGATACGCCATCCTACGATCCATCACGAACCACGACGAGTCTTCAAATTGAGGTGGGTAATAAAAGACTCGATCCTGGGCCCTATCAATCGCAGAATTAAAGGCATGATCTATTTCGTTCATTCTGGTCTTCTTCACTTGGACTTTAGCCTCAGCACGGTCTGCACGGTGAGTCGCCTTCATCCAAGCATCCTCTGCTCTTGCACGCTTAGCTGATTCCTCTTTGAAGTCATCTTTGAATTTCTCCATGTCAGTTTTCATCTTCTCGTTCACTGCTAATAGATCCTCATGTTGACCTTTTGTTTGCACTAAGTCCCACTCCGTGTTTCCAAGGCGTGAGTCAAGTTCCTGAATCTCTGCATCCTTCTACTCCATCGTAGCGTGATGCATCTCAACCAACTCCTTTAGCTCCTCAGCCTTGTCTTGTAGTTCTATGTTACGATCATACAGAGCAGCATACATCTCAGCTGATATGGAGTTTGGTGGAAACTCCACTGGTTCCTCTTCCTCATCATCCTCTCAACTATCCTCCTCGAGATCGATAACATTAAGTAAAACTTAAAATATTTTGTTGACAGGATGTCTAACGAAGGAGGATCTAATCCAGCTAGGGAGGTGATACCTCAGATACCTAGAGATGACGAACCCCGGGATATTCACGTAAATGAAGGATAAAATATTAATTAATTTAAATAATAATCTCTCCCATTAAAGGGTTACATCTTCTCATAAATAATCACAGATAATCTAACCTTAATTTATTACATAAGTTTGCGGAAAACATCATAAAAGAAAACAAGTCTTATAACATCATGTATTTTAGATAGATTCTAAATAATTCTTCAACACTGGTTTATCTTGCCCTTTCCTTTGCTCGTAGATGGCTCATCGACTCTTTCAACTTTAGCTGCAGTATTAATTACAAGAGTGAGCAAACAATTGCTCACTGATATAGAAAGTAGTAATGATAACAACATGTGAATGAACAACGAATACTGAACAGTAGTGAACTTGTTCTATGAATCAAAAATAGAAAACAAGTTCGAATTTAATATCTGAAGGTCTTAAGACCACGAACTATGTCCCCGGTGATTAGGTATTACTATCCCAACCTTAACAGTCATTTAGACTATATAGACCCTGCTTAACGTACTTAGGGGGATCAGCCCTTTGTACCATGTATTGTACACAAACATCTAAATGTTACATGTACAAAATCCCCTATATAAAGGTTGTTCGTCTCAGTTTGAATAAAGAATTTCCGCACTAAAGAAAGTTTAGTTTGGAACTAGCTTATTAGTGGTTCTAGAATTTTAGAACACTATTCCATAATAGACTAGTTCAATCAATAAGAGTTTTCTTAATACAATCATATAGAATTGAACAAACATGATATACATGCAAAGTACTATATTCAACAAAGTTAGAACAATCTCCTTTGAATCGATGTTTCAGAACAATACATGCTTAGAATAATATTAAGGAAAGTGAAACTTGCTCGAAGTAACGAATTAGATTACAAGAGTTTGCACAATAATACACAAGATAGATTAGTTTTGCTCAACTTTAACATAGAATTTAGAAGCTTGTACAATGATAATTTAGGAATAGAAAGCTTGCATTCTTATAAAGAGAATGAAGTAGGAACTTGCTCAATAAAAGTTTAGGATAAGAAACTTGCCTTGCACATAAGCTACACAAGTAATAATATTCGCCAATTACCCTACATATATCATTGAAATCGCACCAATAATTAGTTACATTAATCACCCATTTCATTAGTTTAGTTTTCATTTCAATCAAGTCTATAATCCTTAACTTAGAACTTGATTATCCTACTCATTCACGTAACACAAAACTAAATTCTCAGTGATATCATAGTATACGACATGGTGATTGTAAAACAATTCCAATTCCAATGACATCACATTACGAACTTTCACAACTAACTAATTCATAATCAATAATTTTGGCGTTGTGATTACAACTACTACGCCTTGTAACATGTTTTAGGTCCTTTACAAATCATTAAAATATGTTAAGTTAACAATTTCCAAGCTATGCTGTTAACATGTCATTACTAGGTCTGACTGACTACTGGCTAGACCGCGCCAGTTTTACACTGGGTTACAGAGGGCCCGCGCGCCCGCGTGGCATCAGCGCGCCAGCACGACGCATCAGTTTCAGTTTTACAGAACGTGAAATTAGACTCTGTTATAGACCAAAAATCTTAATTCCACAAAAATTCACTAAACAAACATCTAAAACTTTGTTATAACATAGTTAAGCATGCTACACACCATTCTAACTACATAAACATCACCTACACATGAATTTGAAGAATCAAAACCATATTTTTTTTTTTCCAAATTTCACCATATTTTACACTTTTAGCGAATTTAATCACCACAAACTCGTTTCTTAATCAATTGACATGATTTAAACTACGCTGCTTTCGTTTCTTAACCTAATAACATAATCCAATAACAAATTATAGATATAATACATATAGAGCATCAACTTTTGTACTTTCTAAAGCTATATTATATGAATATAAACGCTGTTATTTCAATTCCCTCCTAAAATCCCAATTCTCACGAATTTGATAACTGATATACAATCACAGATGATAACCAACCAATTTATCAAGAGTATACATATATATAACCAACATATGAAATAACAATTTAATAAAAACCCATTATAGAAAACTTTGAATCAATTACAATTCCAACTAGAAAATTTAGGAATGAGTTATACCTTGAATTAGTAAAACAATTAGCAACCATTCTAGCAACAACATTGGAATTCACAGGGAACTCTCCCTTTCACTATTTTTCTCTCTTGGTTCTAAGTTGTCTCTCTAAACCCTCAGCTATTTTGGCCTTAAAAAAAATAAGACGCGTTGAAATATACTAACTCCCACTTCCCCACTAACGTCGGGTAAAAACCCAACAGGTAGCGTCAGTTGAATAAGCCAAAGGCCACAAGGCCTTGTTTGGCTACCACAAAATTCCCATACCAGATTATTTTTATATTATTATATTATATAGTTTCAACTTGTCACACTTTAGTTAATTTAAATAGCTTATAATAGTAATAATAATTTAATTATTATAATTTCCTTTAAATTAAACAATTCATATAATTTAATTATTTTCTTAAATATTAAGCAATTGATTTAATTTAATTATTTCCTTAAATTAAATCCTTCAGATAAAATTAACATTATTCAATTTAATTAACATTAATCAATTTAGTTACTAAATTAATTAACTACAATTCATCAATTATTTACTTTCCTCATTAAATAAATTATTTAAAATATTTATTTAATTCAATAAATATTTAAATTAAATTACAAATTTCTTGATCGTTACAATATCAATCTACTCACTCTTAGCAAACTAATTCTCAGCAATTACAACAAGGAAGATGAAAGCCTCATTTATAGGAGATTGATTATTTAGATAATGGAATTACCTCCCAAATCAAACCAAAGAATTTCAAGAATGCACAAGGGTTAAGAGAGAGCTGGTGATTCACTCATAAATCACACTCTCCATCCACTTATTGCTCTAGATTGATGAATTTGAGATGAAGAATAGAGTAGGCTTGTTAGCTTCTTTTTGTTTTCACGTGGAAGAAATGAAATGGGACTCTTATTATGGGACAAGAGAATTCTCAGCATTTGCAAAATGAAATGCCACACTTGGCTAATACCTTATATGCACATAATATAAACTTTGGTTATAAAATATGTATGCACAATTCATTTCATATAACTAGATTATAATGATTTAAAGAGAATATAATGTATTTCCTAATTATAAGGTATCAAGTAGTGCACATACATATAATCCATGTACATTTTCTATTACCATTACTGTTATTATTATAATAACTTAATGAAATCATTATAAATTTGACAATTGATATTATTATATGTCAATAGGGTATACATGAATGTTTACCCACACACTTCATATCATATAACAATATTATTATGCAACTCACATGAATGCAAATAACTCTTACTATATATATATATAGACATATTAATGTGCCACCTTGTACTATATAAAATATATAGTTAGCTACCATATAATAAAGGTTTACTATATTGCACAAATTAATCAAGTAAACACATACTTATTTTATAAATTATTAATCTTTTACACATTAATTATTATTTATTCATAATAATTATTAATTAACACATTATCAATTAATTACTCATAATTGCAATTAATCCACATGTTCAGCTCTTGCTACTATATTCAAATAACTTGAATATTTAATTAATAATCTTATCAAGTTTTTGATATTAAACCTTAGGGTTAGTCCACTAATTTAAACAAACTATTAGTGACTCCCTTTAATCATTTCATAAATTCACATAACCACATAAGGTTTAAATAAACTCACCAAGCTAACTCATTAAAATTAAATCACAGATTTAATTAATAAAGGAGTTTCAAATTCGTGGACGTTACATCCCTCCCCCTTATAAAAATTTCGTCCTCGGAATTGCAAAAATAAGGTTACTCAAATAAAAACGGATAATTCTTTTTTTGTTTTGCTAAATTTAAACTGAAATAAAAGAAAGAATAAGTACATAATTCAAACCTAAACAGTATACCATAGCCATCATAGGACAGGCCCTATGATGGCATCAGTAAACCAAAGCTATACACTAGCAAACAAGGGCCCAACAAGGAACAAAGAAACATCAGAAAACCAACCGTCAAAAATGGCTTGATAACAGACAAAACTGCCTCAAAACCAACACGAGCAAAATTACAAAATAAGCTACACGACAACAAAAGCCAAGCTGCCAAGGCCAGAGATATTGCAATAACTGCAAAAAAAAAAGGATAATTCGCTCTCAGTTTCTCTTCTAGCTCCCACGTAGCTTCTTCTACTGCATGGTTCCTCCAGAGAATCTTAACGGAATGGATAATCTTATTCCTCAACTTCTGTTCCTTCCTATCTAATATCTGGACAGGAACTTCTTCATACGATAAGTCTTTCTCGACTTGTATTGGTTCATAGAAGATGACGTGCTTGTAGTCCGATTTATACGGCCGTAATACTGACACATGAAACACATTGTGAATGTGGTCAAGTTCAGGAGGTAATGCTACCTCGTACGCCACTTCACCGACTCACCTCAAAATCTCGAACGGTCCTATAAACCTAGGGCTCAACTTGCCCTTCTTCCCAAAATGAATCTTCCCTTTCCAGGGAGATACTTTCAGAAATACATAGCTTCCTACTTCAAAATCTCTCTTCTTGCGATGTAAATCCGCATACTTCTTCTGGCGATCTTGAGCTGCTACTAATCGTGCTCTTATCACCTTGATGATTTCCAACGTCTGTTGTACCATTTCTGGTCCCAACAGTCGATGCTCTCCAACTTCGTCCCAGCATAAGGGCCTCCTACATTTCCTTCCATACAGTGCTTCGTACGGTGGCATTCCAATACTGGCGTGATAACAATTATTATACGCGAACTCTACTAATGGAATATGGTCCTCCCAACTACCCTTGAAGTCCATCACACAAGCTCGGAGCATATCTTCAAGTGTTTGAATTGTTCTCTCGCTTTGCCCATCGGTCTGTGGATGATACGTGGTACTCATTCGCAGTTGTGTCCCCATTCTTTCTTGAAGACTCTTCCAGAAGTTTGACGTCAATCACGGATCTCTATTTGATACAATAGATACCGATACTCCATGCCTCGAGATAATATCCTTGACATACAATTTGGCTAACTGGTCTAAACTATACTTAATCTTAATCGGCAAAAAGTGAGCTAACTTAGTCAGATGAACTACAATCACCCATATGGCGTTGTGATGGGTAGGTTTTATACATATAAATTCGATATTATTAAACTTAATTATTTCTGTCTTTAATTGTTTATTTAGTATCTTTTTATGTGTTTTGTGTTTATTTCTTGTATGTTGGAGCTGGAGGGACAAACTGATCATTTGGGAGAAGAAAAAGGTCAAAAATCATTAAAATTAGAGCTGAGTGGCATTTTTGTAAATACGCGGTCCTGGTCAAGCGCCTAGGCGCTTGGAAATGGCCTGGGTTGAGCGCCTAGGCGCTCATGTGCGGCTGAAGAAGGATTTTTCTATTGCTAAATGGGTTTTTGAAGCCAAAAAGGAATCTAAAAGAGGGTGGAGACCAATACAAATAGGAAAAGACTTTAGAAAAGACGTATCACTTAATTTTTCAAGAGATTTGCAGAGAGAACAACGAAGAAAAACACGAAGGAGAATTGCAAGGGCTGAAGATCAAAGAGAGAGTATTGGAGCAAATTCAGAGTTTCTTCTTCTCTTCTTTAGTTTTATCTTTTGTAATTATCTGGGATGTTTGAATTATTAATCTGGTTGATGTTTTTCTTCATTAGTATTATGAACTAAATTTTCATTAAGATTGCAACGGAACTTGGTATGTAGTTTAAATTGAACCTTCCCATTGAATGAAAGTTAGTTTTTATTGAATTGTTTATTATATCTTTTGCTTATTGATTAATTGTTTGGCCAACAATTATTGTGATAATCTATATAAAATTGGAAGATGGAGTATAGATTGAGATATGGATATGATAACATCTGTTCATATAATCTTATTAGGGTTAATATGATTAGCATGTAGGATAAGAATATACCTATGAGTCTTTTTTATCCGTTGAAAGAATTTGTGCGTAAAATCCTAATTAACTTGATCCACATAGGAATATAGTGAATTAATTAAATAGGGTGTTCCTTGTAATTCTATGTCTTAAGGATCGGAGTTAGGAGGATTTGTTCACGTTTTTTGGAAAAAGTGCGTGAATTCTATAAAGCATTCTTGGATAATGATTCATATTAATTAATTGATTTAAATGTGAAGTAAATTGATTTAAATGAAATACCCAGGGAAGTTGTAATCTTAACATGTTAAATATGCAATTATTCTTGTGAAATTGTGATTTTAATTATTAGTTTTGTTATGTTTAATTTTCAAATCACAAACAATATTTCGTAGTTTAAAATAGGATTAATTGCATTGAAATTAGTAATTGATAAATATTAGTCTATTTCCTCGTGGGAACGATATCCTTGCTTGCTGAATATTACAATTGAACGCGTAGGTGCGTGTTAAAGTGCTATTAAAAAAATTAGGCAACAAGTTTTTGGCGCCGCTGCCGGGGATATTAGTTTAATATTTTGTCATTATTGATTTTGATAGAGTTAATCTTAATTTAAACTTTTTCTTTTCTGTTCTATTCAGGTGTTCTTGACTAGTGTATGCAAACGCGATCGAAGAAGCCAGATTTATTGCCTTACGAGGACGACATCGAAAAAAGGTTTCAGCGGTTGCGTCAGTGGGTTAAAGAAACCAAAGAGGCACTTGATAAGAAAGATACTATGGCTGAAGAAGAGCAAAAAGCACTGCGGGATTATGCTACACCGCAGGTTACTGAAATTCAGTCGAGTATTACGAGGCCTGCCATTACTGCTACAAGTTTTGAGATAAAACCGGGGACAATACAGATGATTCAAAATTCATGTCAGTTTGGAGGGTAACCGAATGATGATCCGAACGATCACATACTGAGCCTTATAGAAATCTGCAATACTTTCAAGTACAATAATGTGTCAGAGGATGCAATAAGGCTAAGGCTGTTTCCATTTACTCTCAGAGATAAGGCTAAGAGTTGGTTCCATACACTACCACCAGGCTCGATTACTACATGGAACGTCCTAGCCCAGAAATTTCTTGTAAAGTTTTTCCCGCCTGCAAAAACAACAAAGTTGCGGAATGATATCTTCTCTTTCGTTCAGCACAATTCAGAATCACTATATGAAGCATGGGAGAGATTTAAAGACTCATTGCGAAAATGTCCACACCATGGGATTCCTAAATGGCTTCAGGTGCAAACTTTTTTTAACGGTTTATTCAGCACAGTGAGATCGAGTATAGATGTTGCAGCGGGAGGAGCTATTATGGCCAAGAATTGTGATGAGGGGTATCAGTTGCTTGAAACCATGGGAGCTAATAATTATCAGTGGCCAACAGCAAGAACGACTCAGCCAAGGACTACTGGGTTTATGAAGTGGATGCGATGACAGCATTATTAACTCAAGTGACAACTCAGATTTCTGCTCTTACAAAGAAGATAGATGCACTTGGGGTACAACCAGTTCAGAAAATGGAAACAATTTGTGAAATATATGTGGGTAGCCACTCAAGTGATCAATGTGCAATAAATCCTGAATCAGTCCAGTTTGTTTCCAGTTATAATAGGCAGCAGGGCAATTATCCAAACAGTTACAATCCAGGAGTGAGAAACCACTCGAATTTTTCTTGGAGTAATAATCAGTCACATGTTCAAGCACAAGCTCCAAGGCAATATCCACCTGGATTTCAGCCACTACAACAATCTCAACAACACCCACAACCTCATCAACCTGATAAGTTATCACAAATGGAAGAATTGTTGGCAAGATTGGCAACTCAGTTTGAAGCCACAACGAAAAACCAATCAGCTGCAATAAAGAACCTTGAGAACCAAATTGGGCAGATAGCTAGTGCTTTGAATACTAGAACTCCAGGTTCTTTACCTAGTGATATGGAGAAAAATCCAAGGAATGAAGGAAATGAACAATGTAAGGCAGTTACACTCAGAAGTGGGAAGGAGTTGACTACAGATTTAGACGGACAAAAGAAAATAATTTATGCCGAGAATGGTGAAAAAGAGAGTGGAAATTCGAAAATTAAATTTGGGGTTAAAGTTGTGAAAAAACAAGAAGAAGATAAGCAAACAGCAGTCGTACCACCTGTGCCATTTCCTCAAAGATTGCAAAAGCAGAAATTAGATAGACAGTTTTCAAAATTTTTGGAAGTGTTCAAAAAGCTGCAAATCAACATTCCATTTGCAGATGCTTTAGAACAAATGCCTAGCTATGCGAAATTCATGAAAGATATTTTAACAAGAAAGAGGAAGCTAGGGGAGTTCAAAACTGTAGCATTGACAAAAGAATGTAGCGCAATTCTGCAAAGAAAGTTACAACCAAAGTTGAAAGTTCCGGGTAGCTTCACCATACTGTGCACTATTGGACCCCAGTTCTTTAACAGATGTTTGTGCTATTTGGGTACGAGTATTAACTTGATGCCGCTTTAGATCTATACTCAGTTGGGATTACCAGCACCAAAGCCAACAAATATCTCTTTACAGCTCGCAGATAGATCAGTGACATACCCTAGGGGCATTGTGGAAGACATATTAGTGAAGGTGGACAAATTTATATTTCCTGCCGATTTCATTGTGTTGGACTATGAAGAGGATAAAGACATACCCATTATCCTTGGAAGACCATTTTTAGACACTAGAAGGACATTAATTGATGTACAAAAGGGAGAGTTAACGATGAGAGTCCAAGATGAAGAAGTAACTTTTAATGTTTTCAAGGCTATGAAATTTCCAAAGGGAGAGGAAGAGTGCTTTAGAGTTGATCAGATTGAAGGAGTAACGAGGGAGGTATTTATTAAATTTGTGAATGAAGACCCTCTTGAAACCGCATTGGTTAGTGAAAATTTATCTGATGATTCAACTGTGCTAGAATGGGTTCAAATGTTATATTCATCTCCGAAGTTCACACGATGTTTGCAAAAATTTGAGCCTCTAGATTATGGGGGAAAGCCGGTTGAAAAGGTGAAATCATCCTTAAAAGAACCGCCCACCTTGAAACTTAAGCCATTGCCTAACCATCTACGGTATGCCTACCTTGTTTCTTCTTCTACCTTTCCAGTTATTATTTCTGCATCACTTCATAAGGTTCAAGAATAAAAGCTACTAAAAGGTACTTCGATAATTCAAGACTGCTCTTGGGTGGACTCTTTCGGATATCAAGTGGATAAGCCCATCAATTTGCATGCATAAGATTCTATTGGAAGATGAAGTGAAATCGATTATTGAACAACAACGAAGACTCAATCCCATCATGAAGGAAGTTGTAAAAAAGGAAATCATTAAATGGTTGGATGCGGGAATTATCTACCCTATCTCAGATAGCTCATAGGTAAGTCCGGTTCAGTGCGTGCCAAAGAAAGGGGGAATGATAGTAGTTACAAATGAGCATAATGAATTGATCCCAACTCGAGCAATTACGGGTTGGCGGGTGTGTATGGATTATAGAAAGTTGAATAAGGCCACTCGTAAGGACCATTTTCCTTTACCATTTATAGAATTGGGTTCATGGCTTGCAGGTGTTAGAAGGATAAAAGAGCATAAATTTTGGCTAAGGCTGGCCCAAGCGCCTAGGCACCCAAAACAAGCCTATTCCAAGCGCCTAGGCACTTAACTGCAGAATGCCCAGACACACCCAAGCGCCTAGGCGCCCACTCCAAGCTATTTTCAAGCGCCTAGGAGCTCACCATCACCATTAGATTATGTTCCCAAGCGCCTAGGCGCTCCAACCTTCACAATTTCAAGCGCCTAGGCGCTCTACCTGTGCACTTGAAAAAAAATAATGCCCTAAGTAAGACAATTCTAATTCAAACCTAATTCCTTTCATTCCTAATTCAAAAGCAACTCCTTCCAAGCCCTTGCACCACAATAACACCAACTCTTGCACTCTCCCAATTAAAATCTAATTCATCTTCTCCAAACCACAATCAAGAAAAAAGCAAGCTAAAGTCAACTTCTTTATCTCCTACTTGGATTCCATCTGCAACAATTTAAAGCAAAGTTCAAGCTTAAAGATTTGCTCTAAACCAAGTTTGGGGGAGGTTCACACAGGGGTCTAAGCCTGCAAGTGATTGGCGCTCCATAACAGTTCCCACCACCTCCACCATTGTCCGTGTACCCTCCCGACTGACTTAGCTCCTGAGGACGATGCTAATACAAAAGAAGTAGATGATGCTGATGAAGAGTAAAGCTTCAATCTTTTATGGAAGTCCTCAGTGCCTAATTTCTTATATTTTTTTATATACAATGAGGACATTGTATTTACGTTTGGGGGTGCATTCTTCCAGTTACATTGCAGTCATTTAGTTGCATTCATTTAGTATAACTTAATCATTTTGTAGTTTTTCATGTAGTTTTCATTCGAATTTCTTAAAAAAAGAAAAGTATTTGCATGTTTCCAACTGTTGGATAGTTTAAGTCTGTTTTGGCCAATGATGAGATTGGAATTGAGTAGATAAGTATAGTATTAATTGTTAAGACTTTGATGTGATTTCTTGTCATGATTTGAATCTTTACCTGTTTGAACCTGATATAATATGGATAGCACAATAAAAATAACTATGTTGACTGATTGAGTCTAAATTGACACGTAATGGACTTCTTGAGGATAATACTAGTTTGAATGAATGAAAGATATGAATAGGCGGAGATGACTGAATTTAAACAAAAACTTAAGTTTGGGGAAAAATTTGGGATATATAAGCTATAAAAAAAGAAAAAGAAAAAAAAGTTGAATAAACACCGTGGCTAGTCTTGTTTCGGGGCCTTTGTTACTTGAGCAAGTACGCCCGAGGGGATTGTCTCTACACCTAGCGCTGTAAGGTCTTTATGGTCTGGGAGTCGTTGGCTGAAAGCTCGCTAAGGGGTATCACTGTTAGCCTAATGGAATGAGACATTGCACTGTCATGGTTAAAAAAAAAAAAGAGAAAAGAGCAAAAAGCCCCCGTAATAATAAGTAAAGCATAAGTATCCCGGATTGGACTCTTGAATTTGGTGGATGTTTGACTTTTGTTGGATCTAGCTTGTTCGTGAATTTTGTGAGTTTACACTGTATGATGCCTTTAAAGAGATCTATTATGTGTTGTATTTAGCATTATATTAGTTAGCATTGTTGTTGAGCACGCACGCACTATATCAGTAATAACAGGGTAAGATTTGGTGATTGACTAGGAAATTATTGATCTGTCTTGGTATGATGTACTAGCATGTTTATTGTGATTTCTCTGAGGCTTGATGAATAGATTTTGTTCTGTTTGACTGCTGGAATTTTAGGCATGCAGATAGCTGCATTTGAATTTGCATTGCATATTTAATTATTGCATTATGTTTTGTTGCTTGGGGACAAGCAATTGGTTAAGTTTGGGGGTATTTGATGAGTAGGTTTTATACCTATGAATTCGATATTATTAAACTTAATTATTGCTATCTTTAATTATTTTTTTAGTATCTTTTTATGTGTTTTGTGTTTATTTCTTGTAGGTTGGAGTTGGAGGGACAAACGGGTCATTTGGGAGAAGAAAAAGGTCAAAAGTCATTAAAATTAGAGCTGAGTAGCATTTTTGTAAATACGAGGTCCTGGTCAAGCGCCTAGGCGCTTGGAAATGGCCTGGGTTGAGCGCCTAGGCGCTAATGTGCGGCTGAAGAAGGATTTTTCTACTGCTAAATGGGTTTTTGAAGCAAAAAAGAAATCTAAAAGAGGGTGAAGACCAATACAAATAGGAGAAGACTTTAGAAAAGACGTATCACTTAATTTTTCAAGAGATTTGCAGAGAGAACAACGAAGAAAAACGTGAAGGAGAATTGCAAGGGCTGAAGATCAAAGAGAGAGTTTTGGTGAAACAACCCGGGTCAAATCCCGAGTCCGGAACAAGTCTTGGGTCAAATCCCAAGTCCAAATCGAATCAAATCCATCAAAATAAGGCCTCAAACTACTGGCCCAATAGTATTTTCTTGGGTCATTCTAGCCCACCACAGGCCAAAAGGTCATGACTTGAAGGTACTATTGGTAGTAACTTATTTCCTTATATACAGACAAATTTTTCCCCTATCTTTTGATGTGGGACTGGGGTGTTACAAATTCCACCACTTAAATTTCTGACGTCCCCGTCAGAATCGATCGCACACACGGCCCAAAGATCTTTGCCTCTCTAGCCATTGTGGGATAATACCGGCTGGTTTCGTGTCCCCACCTCCGGACCTCCATCTCTCCATTGTGGGATAATACCACCAGCCTTCGTGTCCCCACCTCCGGTAACCCGATCAGATGACCCGACCCGAGCTTTCGAGAGTCGGCTCTGATACCATATGAAACAACCCGGGTCAAATCCCGAGTCCGGAACAAGTCTTGCGTCAAATCCCAAGTCCAAATCGAATCAAATCCATCAAAATAAGGCCTCAAACTACTGGCCCAATAGTATCTTCTTGGGTCATTCTAGCCCACCACAGGCTCCCAAAAGGTCATGACTTGAAGGTACTATTGGTAGTAACTTATTTCCTTATATACAGACAAATTTTTCCCCTATCTTTCGATGTGGGACTGGGGTGTTACATTTGGAGCAAATTCAGAGTTTCTTCTTCTCTTCTCTAGTTTTATCTTTTGTAATTATATGGGATGTTTGAATTATTAATCTGGATGATGTTTTTCTTCATTAGTATTATCAACTAAATTTTCATTAAGATTGCAACGGAACTTGGTATGTAGTTTAAATTGAACCTTCCCATTGAATGAAAGTTGGTTTTTATTGAATTATTTATTATATCTTTTGCTAATTGATTAATTGTTTGGCCAACAATTATTGTGATAATCTATATAAAATTGGAAGATGGAGTATATATTGAGATCTGGATATGATAACATCTGTTCATATAATCTTATTAGGGTTAATATGATTAGCATGTAGGATAGGAATATACCTTTGTGTCTTTTGTATCCGTTGAAGGAATTTGTGCGTAAAATCCTAATTAACTTGATTCGCATTGGAATATAGTGAATTAATTAAATAGGGTGTTTCTTGTAATTTTGTGTCTTAAGGATCGAAGTTAGGAGGATTTGTTCACGTTTTTTTGGAAAAAGTGCGTGAATTCTATAAAGCATTCTTGGATAATGATTCATATTAATTAATTGATTTAAATGGGAAGTAAATTGATTTAAATGAAATACCAAGGGAAGTTGTAATCTTAACTTGTTAAATCTGCAGTTATTCTTGTGAAATTGTGATTTTAATTATTAGTTTTGTTACGTTTAATTTTTAAATCACAAATAATATTTCGTAGTTTAAAATAGGATTAATTGCATTGAAATTAGTAATTGATAAATATTAGTCTATTTCCTCGTGGGAACGATATCCTTGCATGCTGAATATTACAATTGAACGCGTATACTTGCGTTGTAGTATAGTGGTAAGTATTCCTGCCGAGGGGTGGGTTCGATCTCCGGCAACGGCACCAAAAACTTGTTGGGTAAAATCTAATAACGCACAACACGCAAGTATACGTGGTCAACAAGTAATAAAGTAATAAGTTGAGTATCGTTCCCACAGAGAATTTATTTAACAAAAATCACCAAGTACTAACCCGTAACCAACTCAATCTTATTTAAACGAAAGAATTTCAAATTATATAAATTAAACTACTCTTAAATTCCACTAGTTAAATTAAGATAACGGAGATTTAAGATCACAACTTCACTTATTGCTTCATTTAAGTTAACACACTTCTCATCAATTATTCTCTATCCTGAATTATTAATCAAGAACACTAAAGCAGATAAAACCACCTCTCGATGCATAATACCCATATTAACGTCAATCCATAATTAAGATAGAAATTCGTTAAACACCTTAATCAACTAACCAACTATATCTCTATGTGAATTACAATTGAAGAAGGTTGAACAATAAGTTCTCTATTCGATTACATGTAGTGTCAAGCATATCTCTACCTTAACACTCATCAAGTTTAAGCTACTAACAAAATCCTGAACACATGCTATCATGATAAGATCTAAATCAATACTTCATCTCTCGAGTTCATATAGATTATCACAGTAATTGATGGCCAATATATTAAACAATTAAGTCCAAATCACAATAGACAATCCTCACAATAGAACGTAATAATTGATAGCGAAGCATATTAAAATAAACTACACAATAAGATCCATTGTAATCTCAAACAAAGAATTAGTTCATTAAATTAAAACTAAGAATCCTCACTTGAAATAACATAAAAAGATAAAAATAAGGGTAGAGTAAAGAATAAATCTGTTATCAGCAAATCTCCATCTTCCTCAAGCTCCTGCTCTTGATCTTCAATGGTCTTCAAGTTGCTTCAATCTCCAAATCTAATTAGAACTAGTGTTTTGATCTAATTTACTCTAATCTAATCTAATAGAATTCTCTCTATAGTCTAATCTCCCCTCTAATCCTTGTTATTCCCCTCCTTTTATAAGCCTTTTTACATGTCTTTAAGTCCTCTTAGAAGTCCTTGAGTCAATTGGATCGAAACAATCTTTCTTGAACTCAAATTTGGCCAAAAAAACGTCTTTTCTACGCGTACCCCCGCCCCGGCAGGGGTTTAGGCTTGCACAGGGCACGCCCCGGCGGGGGTCCTTACTATCTAGCAGCTGCTATGCCCGCCCCGGCGAGGGTTTTACTAAGGAAAAGCCCGCCCCGAAGGGCTTCATTTTCTGTCAGAGTGTCCTCTGATAAAACGGCCATAACTTTTGATTCGGGAGGAGTTACGGGGCCTTCCACCTATCAAATCGAAGATATCGACGAGCTCTACAACTTTTATTCTTTGAGTTTTGAGAAATAACGAACGGATGAAGGTCGAAATTGGACTGGAAGTGACTGCTATGCAAATGGCCACCCAAAACAATGAAGTTCAACGACGTCCGTTGGTAGAAATGTCATAACTCTTTCATCCGAACTCCAATTGAAATTATTCAAGATGTTCCGGAAAGCTAAGAAGAAGCTCTACAATATAATCTAAGTTCCAAGCCAAGAACATGAAATGAACATAAAAGCCCAAATGATGTCCGGATTGCTTTTCTTTGTATTTTCCTTGTTTTTCCTTACCAATAGTCGCTCACACCGCTTCCAAACGTATTACCTACAAAATGAACACAAAATGCATGAAAAGTAACTAAGACACATGAATATAAGCAACTAATTCAAGTAAAAGATACCGGATAAGTAGGTATAAAACCTACTTAACAAATACCCCAAAACTTAAACCGTTGCTTGTCCCCAAGCAACACAACATAATGCAATGCAATGCAATGAAATACAACTAATCTATATGCCTACGAATCCAGCAGTATTGATAGAGTCAAATCTATTCATACGGCCTTAGAGAAATCAAGCAAACACGACAATACTTCATATCTAAACCAATCAACAATTTCCTAGTCAATCATCAAGTTTTAAACTGTTATTACTGGTATAGTGTGTGTGTGCTCCACAACAATGTTAACTGATATAAAATCAAATTTAACACATAACAAGTCTCTTTGAAGGCATCATACAGTATAAACTCAAGAAATCCAAAAACAAGCTAGATCCAACTAAAATTAAACAATCACCAATATCGAGGGTCAACATGGGATACTTATGCTTCATTTTTCATCTACGGGGGCTTTTTGCTCTTATTTTCCGTTTTATTCATTTTTTTTCAATAGATGGTTGGTGAGTGCGTTTTACGCTCCATCTCACGCCTGTGTTTATGGGGAGTGCATTTCACGCTTCTTCTCGACCCACCACAAGACTCAATTTATTCACTCAACATCTTTTCTTCTTTGTTTTTCTTTTCTTAGAAGCTTATATAGCCCACTTTTTCCCCCAAACTTAGGTTCTTACCTAACTTTAGTCATCACTACTTATTCTTGTCATTCTTTCATTCAAACTAGCATTATCCTTTAGAGTCCCATTATGTATCAATTTAAACTCAATCGAACAACAAAGTTATTTCTAACGTGCTAACCTTGATTGTACCAGTTTCAAACAGGAAAAGATTCAATTCATAACAAGAAATCACATCAAAGCTCTAATAATTAGTACTATACTTGTCTACTCAATTCCAATATCATCATTGGCCAAAATAAACTGAATTATCTAACAGCTGGAATCATGCAAGATGAACATAGTAACTAACTATTATTTTTGAATTTTTGATTTGATTTTTTTTTAATAATAATGAACCTAAACTATATTAACAACATATGCAAAATAACATAACATAAACATGAAACTAAACATGCAATAACGAACTAAACTGAACTCCCCCAAACTTAGCAATTACAATGTCCTCATTGTAAGAATATAGTGATAAGTAGAAGAGAACTTCCCTGTAATCAGCTAAGCGTGAAGTGATGGTGGCTGGAGACGACGATCATTTTCCTATCCATTGAACCTCCAATACTTGTAATAAAGAGAGACAACATGGATTAGATTATAAGAGAGCTTAATAAGCAAATTAATTCCTATCTACTAAATAAACTAGTAAAGCATATAAATATAAAAATTCTTGGGTTGCCTCCCAGTCAGCGCTTGATTTATAGTCTTTCAGCCTGACTTTGTCTAGTCAATGCAATCCAATTCCTCTTCGAAAGTTGAGGAACCCTCCATCAATCGGAAATAATGTAGATTTTGGTAGGTTCCCATTTGTGATGGCTATTGCATCAAAGTCACCTAGCATGCTCTGATGTGGTATGATCTCAATCAAGAACGTCCCACAGCTAAGTGTTTTCTTCATTGTGTATGTGATCACTTTGGGGCATGGAAGCTTGTCACACACAATGGGCTCTTCGTCTATCTTCTCTTTCTCTTCCCACCATGGATTGAAAATTGTACTCACTCTTATGTACACAAGAGCTTCGCCAACGACATGACTACCAAGTGGGCATGATTTTACAAATCTGACCGACTCTTTGATCTTTGGTGGAGACCCATTTAGATCTTCGTGGACCTCTATTTCATTATCCCCAATTGTCTCCACACTTCCTATATCTTGTGGCTCATCCAGTTGCAAATTTGGTTCGGGCACTTCATCAATCTCGGAATCCTCATCATAACACCAATTGTTTCGAGGAATTACGGCTTTGGTCAATTGATCTATCTTATTTTGAAGATTTTGAATTGCTATCTCTTGATTCTGAATTGACCGCTCTTGATTAATCATCCTCTCCTCAGTTGATGCTATAAATTTAAACCACAAATCCTCCAAACTTGAATTATCTGTCTCAGTTTTGGAATCCATGTATTGAGGACCATGAGTTGAAGTGGTGATGAGTTGTTCCATCTGGTGCTAAAAATTGTGGTTCGATATTTCTGGACTCATCATCCTCTCCTCTTGGTTTGCTATAATCCTTTAACATGATTCCTTCAACTCTAAATTGTCTTCTTGTTGCATTGGAGGTGGATATGAAAATTCTAGCGTGTATGTTGGATTTGGAGTAAAGTATTGGTCTTCATAAGTATAGCTCCATGAAGAATCCGAGTGATACCCCCAAACTTGATCATAATTATCATATGCATACTGATTGAGGTAGTTACCACCATACTGTGCCGACCCAAGATTGATGGTGCATTGATTACTCGGGTGATTGCCAGCACAATAGTCACACATAACTGCCATCCTTCGACTCCTTTGGGCTGCAAAAACGTCCAACTTCCTCGAAAGTTCTTCAATCTGTGCTGACATTGAAGAAAATGCATTAAGCCCATCAATCCCCGCTTCCCTTGGTTGAGTCATGTTCGTGTATGGCCATTGATACACAAAGTCATCCATGGTACCTGAAAAGAGAGAAATATAGGAAGAGAATTAAAAATAAAAATAAAAATGTTTAAATTAAGACTAATTTGATTGAAATTAATATTGGCAAAGAGATATTAAACTAATTCCCCGGCAACGGCGCCAAAAACTTGTTGGGTAAAATCTAATAACGCGTAACACACAAGTATACGTGGTCAACAAGTAATAAAGTGATAAGTTGAGTATCGTTCCCACAAAGAATTATTTAACAAAAATCACCAAGTACTAACCCGTAACCAACTCAATCTTATTTAAACGAATGAATTTCAAATTATATAAATTAAACTACTCTTAAATTCCACTAGTTAAATTAAGATAACAGAGATTTAAGATCACAACTTCACTTATTTATTGCTTCATTTAAGTTAACACACTTCTCATCAATTATTCTCTATCCTGAATTGTTAATCAAGAACACTAAAGCAGATAAAACCACCTCTCGATGCATAATACCCATATTAACGTCAATCCACAATTAAGATAGAAATCCGTTAAACACCTTAATCAACTAACCCACTATATCTTTATGTGAATTACAATTGAAGAATGTTGAGAATAAGTTCTCTATCCGATTACATGCATCAAGCATATCTCTACTTTAACACTCATCAAGTTTAAGCTACTAACAAAATCTTGAACACATGCTATCATGATAAGATCTAAATCAATACTTCATCTCTCGAGTTCATATAGATTATCACAGTAATTGATGGCCAATCAATTAAACAATTAAGTCTAAATCACAATAGACAATCCTCACAATAGAACGTAATAATTGATAGCGAAGCATATTAAAATAAACTACACAATAAGATCCATTGTAATCTCAAACAAAAAATTAGTTCATTAAATTAAAACTAAGAATCCACACTTGAAATAACATAAAAAGATAAAAATAAGAGTAGAGTAAAGAATAAATCTGTTGTCAGCAAATCTCCATCTTCCTCAAGCTCCTGCTCTTGATCTTCAATGGTCTTCAAGTTGCTTCAATCTCCAAATCTAATTAGAACTAGTGTTTTGATCTAATTTACTCTAATCTAATCTAATTGAATTCTCTCTCTAGTCTAATCTCCCCTCTAATCCTTGTTATTCCCCTCCTTTTATAAGGCTTTTTACATGCCTTTAAGTCCTCTTAGAAGTCCTTGAGTCAATTGGATCGAAACAATCCTTCTCGAACTCAAATTTGGCCAAAAAACGTCATTTCTACGCGTACCCCTGCTCCGGCAGGGGTTTAGGCTTGCACAGGGCCTGCCCCGACGGGGGTCCTTACTATCTAGCAGCTGCTATTCCCGCTCTGGTGGGGCTTTTACTAAGGAAAAGCCCGCCCCGGCGGGCTTCATTTTCTGTCACAGCGTCCTCTGATAAAACGGCCATAACTTTTGATTCGGGAGGAGTTACGGGGCCTGCCACCTATCAAATCAAAGATATCAACAAGCTCTACAACTTTTGTTTTTTGAGTTTTGAGAAATAACGAACGGATGAAGGTCGAAATTGGACTAGAAGTAACTACTATGCAAATGGCCACCCAAAACAATGAAGTTCAACGACGTCCGTTGGTAGAAATGTCATAACTCTTTCATCCAAACTCCGATTGAAATGATTCAAGATGTTCCGGAAAGTTAAGAAGAAGCTCTACAATATAATTCAAGTTCCAAGCCAAGAACATGAAATGAACATAGAAGCCCAAATGATGTCCGGATTGCTTTTCTTTACATTTTCCTTGCTTTTCCTTACCAATGGTCGCTCACACCGCTTCTAAATGTATAACTTACAAAATGAACACAAAATGCATGAAAAGTAACTAAGACACATGAATATAAGCAACTAATTCAAGTAAAAGATACCGGATAAGTAGGTATAAAACCTATTTATTAACCTGTTAAATCTGCAGTTATTCTTGTGAAATTGTAATTTTAATTATTAGTTTTGTTACGTTTAATTTTTAAATCACAAACAATATTTCGTAGTTTAAAGTAGGATTAATTGCATTAAAATTAGTAATTGATAAATATTAGTCTATTTTCTCGTGGGAACGATATCCTTGCTTGCTGAATATTACAATTGAACGCATATACTTGCGTGTTAAAGTGCTATTAAAAATAGTAGGCAACACGTCGTGCCCTTTTTGCGTTGCCGGAAGTCCCACCGCGAAGTCTATTGTGATGTGCTCCAACTTCCATTCTGGAATCTTTAATGGTTGTAATAACCTGCTTTGTCGTTGGTGTTCTGCCTTGACTCCCCAACAAGTTAGACATCTACTTACGCATTCCGCAACCTCTCTCTTCATGTTTGGCCACCAGAAGTGGTGACGCAAATCTTGGTGCATCTTCGTGCTTCCTGGATGTATCGAGTATGTGCGCTTCTTGCAAAATCTCCTCTCTCAATTCTGGTACTAGCGGTACCCAAATTCGTCCTTCAAATCTTAGCAGTCCAATGCTATCAATCTTAAATTTCAACTCATCACCCTCATTCAATCGCTTCTTGATGTTATTGCAATCTTCATCCTTTTCTTGTGCCTCTTTAACCTTATCCAATAAAGTCGGGCTCGCTGTCACTGAAAATAATTGCTCGTCGGTCTCCATCGAATAACTAATTTCCAAGTCTAGTCGTTCGAAATCTTTCACTAATTCTTCTTGAATTGTCAACTTCAATAACTTCTCTCTGCCTTTTCTGCTTAAGGCATCTGCCACTACATTTGCTTTGCCTGGATGGTACATAATTTCACAATCATAATCTTTGATTAATTCTAACCATCGGCGCTGCCTCATGTTTAACTCCCTCTATGTGAAGATATATTTCAAACTCTTGTGATCCATATATATCTCACACTTCTCGCCATACAGATAATGCCTCCAAATCTTTAAGGCGAAAACTACTGCTGCTAATTCAGATATCCCTTCTCATAATCTTTCAACTGACGTGAAGCGTACGCAATGACCCTCCCGTGTTGCATCAGTACACAGCCAAGACCCTTGTGTGACGCATCACTATACACTATAAACTCTCCCGTGTTGTCCGGTAAAGCCAACACAGGTGCTTGACTAAGCCTCTTCTTTAATTCTAGGAAACTTTCTTCACACTTCTCCGTCCAAACGAACTTAACTGTCTTCCTGGTAAGATTGGTCAACGGCGATGCTAATTTCGAAAAATCCTGAATAAATCTTCGATAGTATCCCGTTAATCCTAGGAAACTCTGAATTTCTGTCGGCGTCTTCAGCTGCTCCCAGTTGATAACCGCTTCTACCTTCGCTGGATCCACTGAAACACCATTTTTGTCGATAACATGCCCTAAAAACTGCACCCTCTGCAACCAAAACTCACACTTGGAGAATTTTGCATACAGGTTCTCCCTCCTTAATGTCTCCAACACTATCTGAAGATGCTCGGCTTGTTGTTCCTCCGTCTCTGAATACACTAGGATGTCATCGATGAATACGACAACAAACTTGCCCAAATACCGTTTGAATACTCTGTTCATCAAATCCATAAATGCTGCTGGCGCATTCGTCAATCCAAATGACATTACCAGAAACTCAAAGTGTCCATACCAAGTTCTGAATACCGTCTTTGGAATGTCTTCCGGCTTCACTTTCAGTTGGTGATAACCGGTTCTCAAGTCAATCTTCGAAAAGTACTTTGCCCCCTTTAACTGATCAAACAAATCATCTATCCTGGGCAATGGGTACTTATTCTTAATTGTGATCTTGTTCAACTCTCGGTAGTCGATACAAAGTCTTAGCGACCCATCTTTCTTCTTTACGAATAAGACTGGTGCTCCCCACGGTGATACACTCGGTCGAATGTATCCCTTTTCTAACAACTCTTGTAATTGAGCCATCAATTCTTTCATCTCTAATGGTGCCATACGATACGGCGCTTTGTATACCGGTGCTGTCCTTGGTGCCAAATCAATGACAAACTCAATCTCTCTATCCGGTGGAAATCCCGGAATCTCGTCTAGGAAGACATCAACAAAATTCCTTACAATAGGTATCTGACTCAGTTCACCCTCAACTCGTCGAGTATCAACTACGTGAGCCAAATAACCTATACAACCCTTCCTAAGCAATCTCTGTGCTTGCACCATCGTCAAACAATGAGATTGTCTCAGTGATTTACTACCATAAAATACCTCATTCGACTTATTCAGAGTCCTAAGGTGTACACACTTCTTCTTACAGTCTATCACTGCTCCGTGAACCGATAACCAATCCATCCCAAGGATCACATCGAACTCCCCCAAACGAATCGGTATCAAATCCACTTTGAGCTTAAATCCTCGCAATTAGGCATAACAATTCCTATGAATATATTCTACGGGAATAATTTCCTTGTTCGCTACTTCTACGTTCATAAGAGTGTTCTAATCTCTCACGGGGTAAGTCTAATTGTTTAGCAAAATCTTCGAAAACAAAAGAGCAGGTAGCACCCGAATCAAATAACACGTATGCATTTATATCATTGATCGGAATGATACCTGACATCACGTCCTTAGATTCCACTGCATCCTGTACGGTCATGTTGAACGTTCGTGCCGTTGGTCTGTTGGTTTGACTGGTTGGCCCTCCAATGTTTAGCCTATTGTTGTTGTTGTTGCAGCTAGCTGCATTCCCCTTTTTCTTCGGGCAGTCCTTGATTTGATAGTATGTGGCGCCACACGAGAAACATCCTCCCTTCGGCTTATTCGGACACTGAGGAGCTATGTGCCCTGGTTGTCCGCAACGATAACAAACACTCTTCCCCTTCATGCACTCCCCTGAGTGATTCCTCCCACAGTTGTTGCACTTCATACTTTTCTTGGCCTCCCCTCCGGACGCTCTCCGTCTATTTATGTTTATTGGGGTTACTGCCTCCGCTACTTCCCCCTTTCTGTCCATCCTAGCTGATTTTCTTTTCTTGTTTGAATCGCGCAATTGCTTCATTGCCTCCTTCTGCAATGATAGCCCTTTCCAAAAGATCAGAGTAAGGCTTAATCTTTAATACAACCACTACTTTTTGCACCCATGGTTTCAGTCCAAATTCGAACCTCCTTGCCTTCCTGGCCTCTGTGTCAACCTGATGTGACGCGAATCGGGCCAACTCGTTAAATTTTACCCCGTATTCAACGACAGACATACTACCTTGCTTCAGTTCCAGAAACTTAACTTCCATATCCTGTTGCGTATTCTCTGAGAAGTAATTCTCAAGGAATAGCTCCTTAAATCTACCCCAAGGAATAACTCCTTCGTCTGCTCGACACTTATTGGCTTTTCACCAATAGTTAGCTTTGCCCTTCATCATGAAAGTGGCAAAACTCGTCTTCTGTGCTTTAGCCACTCGTGCGACCTAAAACACCTTCTCCATCTCTTCTATCCATGTCTGGGCTTCAATTGGGTCCAAGGTTCCTCAGAACTCCAGTGGTCCTACCAATTTAAAGTCCTTAAAGCTAGCCAAGTGTTGTCCTGGCTGCCCTGCTGCTGGTGGGGGTCTGTTTTGCATTGCCTCAGTTAACAGGTTAACGAAGTTCTGCATTGGATCAACATTTTCCCCTCCACCATTGTTAACAGATCCTTCCTCCCTCTAATTTCGATGTAGTCTCCTAGGTGGCATGATCTGAGGAAAGGAAGAAACAATTAGGCTTTATGTGATATGCTATCCATGTTAGCATTATGAAGTTTAAGATGTCTATTAATCATTTTTGATTTAAATAACCCACTTCAATATCACAATAAAACTCGATGGATTTCCTCATCCCATCACTTACATACTCTACTTGAGTTTTCTACTATGGTTATAACCTAGGTTTCGCATTCCTAACGTTTTTAACCTACAGCTTTGATACCACTGTGACGCCCCCGAATTTAGGTCCTCTGACCCCGGTTCGGTCATCACGATAAAATACAAACATCCACCTCTAAACAATATACGATAACTAAAATGCGGAATATAATAAACGTACATCGTTTATTCAAAAAGTGTTACTAGTCCCATGATACGATAACCTTAATATCATCTTACACACATACCCTAAAATAAACATTAGGTTCATATTACATAATAGTAATTTAAAACTAGGCATAAGGAAAAAATCTGCTCCTTGCCACTATTCTACATCTTTCCTTTACCCTTGTCCTTCCCTGAGGTCTCGGGCTTAGCTGCAATATAATTCATGATATAGCAAGGATGAGCAACAAGTTTGCCCAGCAAGTTTAAATACAACAATAAGGATATATCATGATGAATAGAAAAATAACTGACAATGAATTCAACAATATGAATATCTGAAGGATTCAACAATATGAATATCGCAAGCAAAGATAATGATTGCTTTTAGAATAACTGCTAGTCAAATAGACTTTAAACTATAACACTCCAATGGAATCAATAGCTAATTGACCCTTTGGTTACTGGCTACAGAATATGCACATGAGGGGATCAGCCTCACGTACCCTATGTATATGCATAACATTTAAATCTGCTCTATGTATCTTATATTAGATTCCTGGGGTATTCCCCTATCATAGAAGGGGTGTTCTTTCAATCTAAGAATCATTACCCTCAATAGGTTTGGATAGCTTTTATAAAACTTCATACGCTTGTCTGACCGAACAAAGGTTCAAACTCTATCTCACACAGTTCAAGCATTATTTGAACTTTAAATGATGTACAAGTCCAAGACTGTACGAACTCAAGTGCACTAAGTGCGAATATCAATACTATCGATGTGGAATGATTGTAAAGTAATTAAACCACTTAATAACATGCTTGGAAATAAGATTCAAGCTTAAATGAGTAACTTTCAATTCAACAATAACCTTCTTAATACAATATGAGAAGGATAAGAAACTATCACAACAAATAAAGTTGTGTAAGCTAGGAAACATTTCAACACAATAATATAGTGTTCGGATACTTGCTCAATATAAATTTGAGTAAGGTTAAGGAAACTTGCTCAATAAAAGAATAAGAATTCAGGAAACTTGCATTCAACATACGAATCGTGTGAAATTCAAGAAGTTGCACAAGATCCAAAGTTTGTGTAAGTTAGGAAACTTGCCTGTTTGCTCAGCTACAATAAAATATTAGCTTTAACTAACTCACGTTGAAACGACCTAACATTATCAAGTCGATCATTTCAATTAGTATGTGTAAACTAGTACGAGTCTACACCTAAAAGAATCAAGTCATCACATAACATGCTTCTCAACACATTATATGGCACATTGGTCACATATTACAAGATAAAGAAATCATATGCTTATGCCTTAAATTTCAGAACCAAAAACAGAATCTGGCAAAACTGCAGGACGGCGCAGCTGCGCCTGGTCTAGGCTTAGGGACGGCGCAGCTGCGCTGTCTCCTGGCCAGACCAGGTTTAAGCTTTGCTCTCCTCACTGCATTCCAACTCTAACACACTAATCACACATACATTTTAACATACATGCTAGAGTTTCACATATAACATATGACCATACTTGAATTCATTACTTCAAGTTTAACTTACAAGTTATATGTCATTAGAACATAAAAAGGTTATGTATTCATCTTGCTTTATATTTCATGTCATATGTCAAAATAGAGATTACTAAATCTGTTGGTGTTCATATCGTTTGTTCGCAACCAACATTGTTTAACACTTCAAATCATGTTCTAAACTCATGTTCGGTTTAGTTATCATCATGCCTAATATATATGAATCATGTATAGGAGTATTATAGCCATAACATGACATCTTACTTCTTTAGAATCTATATATATGTGTGATGCAACTAAATTTTTAACACATGTCCAAGGTTATCTTTGAAATCGTTTTAGCACGAATGATGCAATCCAACACATGTAAGAAAAATCTACAACTTTTATCATAAGTAAATAAGTTATGATAATCTCTTTTCAAAATCAGAAATTATATCTCTTAGCATTCATGTTCTGCCTTAACTAAGCTTTTCTTTTTAAAGCATTCTCTAGCACAAAGCTAACAAGATCAAATCATGATAAAGACACTATACAACATATAACATGCTTATATAGTTTCGAAATCAGTCATGCATATGAGCCACTAAGTTCAGAATTTGTAAAACTTATATTACTTCAAAGTTGGTTTTCTAAACTTAAGTTTTCATTACAATTCTCTTACTAAAATGTGTTGATCACTTCATACTACACAAGAAAACCTTACATAAAAGGTATGTATCTAGGTCATGATACCAAGTTAGCAGCACATATCACCAGCAAAACCAACAACTGGATCTAAGGTACGACGTAGCAGCGCTGTACCCTAGTACAAATAGGGCACAGCTGCGCCATGCCTGCACCAGAAACAGAAACTTGCTCTGTTCTGCAGAGCACAAACCAACTCCAACTTTTCTTGATTCAAACATGCTCTAAACCATCACTTAAGAGTTCAAACATGTAAACATACTTCATAAACATATCATGGCATGTTAATTTACATTGATTGATAAATAATTCTAGAAATTCCTAAGAATTTGACAAACCCCAACTAAGAACACAAGTTAGGGTTTTCATACCTCTTGAAGGAATTGAGCTGCAATATATCAATCTACTCACTCTTAGTAAACTAATTCTCAGCAATTACAACAAGGAAGATGAAAGTCTCATTTATAGGATATTGATTATCTAGATAATGGAATTACCTCCCAAACTAAACCAAAGAATTTCAAGAATGCACAACGGTTAAGAGAGAGTTGGTGAAAGTTGGTGGTTCACTCATGAATCCCACTCCCCATCCACTTATTGCTCTAGATTGATGAATTTGAGATGAAGAAAAAAGTAGGCTTCCTAGCTTCTTTTTGTTTTCACGTGGAAGAAATGAAATGGGACTCTTATTATGGGACAAGAGAATTCTCAGCATTTGCAAAATGAAATGCCACACTTGGCTAATACCTTATATACACATAATATAAACTTTGGTTATAAAAAATGTATGCACAATTCATTTCACATAACATAGGTTATAATGATTTAAAGAGCATATAATGTATTTCCTAATTATAACGTATCAAGTAGTGCACATACATATAATCCATGTACATTTTTTATTACCATGACTGTTATTATCATAATAACTTAATGAAATCATTATAAATTTAACACTTCACATCATATAACAATATTATTATGCAACTCACATGAATGCAAATAACTCTTACTATGTAGTCTCTATATATAATATATAGACATATTAATGTGCCACCTTGTATTATATAAAATATATAGTTAGCTACCGTATAATAAAGGTTTACTATATTGCACAAATTAATCAAGTAAACACATACTCATTTTATAAATTATTAATCTTTTACACATTAATTATTATTTATTCATAATAATTATTAATTAACACATTATCAATTAATTACTCATAATTGCAATTAATCCACATGTTCAGCTCTTGCTACTATATTCAAATAACTTAAATATTTAATTAATAATCTTATCAAGTCTTTGATATTAAACCTTAGGGTTAGTCCACTAATTAAAACAAACTATTAGTAACTCCCTTTAATCATTTCATAAATTCACATAACCACATAAGGTTTAAATAAACTCACCAAGCTAACTCATTAAAATTAAATCACATATTTAATTAATAAGGAGTTTCAAATTCGTAGACGTTACAGACAGCACCTGTAATTGTAGCATCGGATTGGACTATGCCATTTGAATTGATGTGTGATGCTAGTTATTATACGGTAGGGGCTGTTTTGGGACAACGCCACGCTAGTAAAACTCTGACGGATGCTCAATTGAATTACATAACCACCGAGAAGGAATTACTTGCGGTCGTGTATGCCTTTGACAAATTACACACATATCTGATTGGAACAAAGGTTGTAGTGTATACCGACCATTCAGCTATCAAGTATTTAATTTCCAAGAAAGACGCAAAGCCAAGACTAATTCGTTGGATTCCACTCCTTCAAGAGTTTGACTTAGAAATCAAAGATAGGAAGGGGACAAAAAATCAGGTGGCTGACCATCTTTCAAGATTGGAAAATCCAGACAAAGACAAGGCAGATATGGTGTTGATCAATGAATTATTTCCGGATGAACAGTTGTTTGGGGTTAGTTCCGAATTTCCATGGTATGCGGATTTTGCCAACTACTTGGCTAGCAAGATCCTTCCTTCCAGACTTGACACGACAGCAAAAGAAATAATTCCTACATGATGTTAAATGGTATATATGGGATGAGCCGTATTTATTTAGACAATGTGCGGATAAAATGATTCGTCGGTGCTTGCCACAAAGTGAAGTGAATAGTATCTTGCACGCATGTCATGTATCCTTATATGGGGGACACTATGGAAGTGAAACAATGACCATTAAAGTACTTCAAGCAAAATTCTATTGGCCCACCTTGTTCAAAGACGCACATCAATTTGTGAAAAACTATGATCGATGTCAAAGGGTAGGTAACATATCTAAATGGAATGAGATGCCACTCAACATGATCCTGGAAGTGGAAGTTTTTGATGTGTGAGGGATAGATTTCATGGGACCTTTTCCACCTTCATTCAATAATTTGTATATCTTGTTGGCAGTAGACTACGTGTCTAAATGGGTTGAAGCTGTAGCACGTACTCCCGACGAACGATGCCAAAGTTATCTTAAAATTTCTGCAAAAGAACACTTTACAAGATTTGGCACCCCAATAGCAATTATTAGTGATGAGGGAAGTCACTTCTACAATAAATACTTCACAACCCTCTTGGCTAAACATGAGTTCAACCATAGAATTGCTCGTTTATCATCCCCAAACTAGTGGCCAAGCAGAAGTTTCGAATAGAAATGTGAAAAGGATTTTGGAGAAAATAGTGAATCCAAACCGAAAGGATTGGTCTTTGAAATTAGACGACACTTTATGGGCATATCGCACAACATACACGACATCGATCGGTATGTCTCCGTATCAACTCGTATACGGAAAAGCGTGTCACCTCCCAGTCAAACTTGAGCATAAAGCATATTGGGCCATACAGAAGTTAAATTTTGATCTAACAGCAGCGTTGGAAAGAAGAATTCTACAACTCAATGAGTTAAATGAATTCTGTCTACAAGCATACGAGAACTCCAAATTATATTAAAAAAAGGTCAACAAGTGTCACGACCAAAAAATTATGAACAGGAAGTTCGAACCGGGCCAAGTAGTGTTATTGTACAACTCTCGACTAAGACTGTTCCCCGGGAAACTCAAATCCAGATGGTCGAGACCATTCACCATCAAAACAGTCTATCCACATGGCGCCATTGAATTATATAGCCAAAATCTAATGGAAACCTTCAAAGTAAACGAACAATGCTTAAAGCATTTTTGGGGTGGTGACCTCGATCACCAAGCAACCTCAATCACTCTTGCTGAGTCGCCATGAAACAGGGAGTAGTCAGGCAGAAAGACTTAAAATCAAGCGTTTACTGGGAGGCAACCCAATTTTTACGTTATTTCAGTATTTAGTTTACAATCATTCAATTCAATAGACTAGTAATCAGTGTAGTTACTTAGTTGTCAGTCTTTTGCAATTCATAGAATAGTTAGTTAGTTAGTCAATTTGTGTTAACACAAGATTTCTTGCTAATTCTCCATCGTACTAGCTCTAATTTTAGTTTATATATGATTTCAGGTACTAAGAATGAGGCTAACACGTATGCAGAGCAAAATCAGAAGCAGAAAGAATGTCTGGCAAAAAAACAGACCCCGCCTTTGCGGGCTATTGTAGCTTATAAACTCCCGCCCCGACGGGGGTGGCCTCTGTCCTATCTCGCCCTGACGGCTTCTCAAAGAAGAAAAATGCCAGCCCCAGCAGGGGGCCTTCTATCATATCCTGCCCCAGAGGGGTTTTTAGTACATTTTTGTCCCGCCCCAGCAGACATCATGAATTTTAATTTTTAAAAACCCCTATCTCAGTCGCGACTTTCCCACTCCTATCACACATCACAGTCCCCAAACACACGAAATTCTTCCTCAACTCCCATATACACCAAATTCGACCCTTAATCAATTCCTATACATAACCTACTTTAATTTCATCAAATCTACATTAACTTTAAGTATATCTTCACACCAAAACTAGGGTTTTCCCACACCATTGTTCAGTTCTCAAGTACAAGGATCTGGAGTACGAATTTTTGTATACATTGGAAGGGAATCGCTACCTACTCAATAACAATAACGAATTATACTGTGGGTAAGCATTCATAGTTGATTCTATTCATATTTGGTAGTTGTTGTTCAGTTTGGGGGTAAATTTTGGTACTCTTTAGTCATACACACACCACGTGTTCGACATAAAGCCTAAGTGACAAAGTTTGGGGGATTTGCTTGAGTTGCTAAGTTATGGCTCCTTAGACACATGTAAAGAGACAAAGGGGTGAGCGCTCATCATCAGTTATGACGTCCCCAAATCTGGGTTACCTGACCCCCGAGTTTGGTGCTCACGATCCACAATATAAATAACATCTAACTACCCATTTATTATAAATAGCAATACATATCTCATTAACAGATGTTGTTAATACATTCGTCCCAGGTTATCTAACCTTTACATTACAAACATACCCTTTAAATATACTAAAAGGGTTTACAAATACAACATAATAATAATGTTCATCATATAACTACTCCAGCACTATGCCTTTGCCTTTGTTCTTCTTAGCCCCGCTGGCCTCTTCGTTCCTAGCTGAAATATTTTATTTAGCAAGGGTGAGCAACAAATTTGCCCCGCAAGTTAAGACATACAATGAATGTATAAGAATCAAGAATAATAGACTATCTATTTCGATAGAATAACACCAAAGTTCGAGGAACTTTGAAATAGCTGAACAATTCGTTATCTCTAACATATCTTATCGCATTCTATGCAACATAATTATCTGATAATGAAATAGTACAACGCTTTCAAAGTTTCTACGATATTCTATTGAATAATCAAGAATCAATTCTACGCAATAACAAAGTGGAATGTTTTCTAGATTTATGTTGAGCAATCCGTTGGATCTTGAACTTCTATTCTCGAGTAACTATCAAATATTTGACTTTGATATACCCAGGTGTATCAGATAACCATAAAGATTAAATTATACCCCTCCGTAAGTACTTAGAGCGGCCAACTCTTTGTACCCTATATTATGCATAATACTTACACGCGCGCAACGGCCGAATATACGACCCAAAATGTTCCCTTTATTCAATATCTAATCACTTTCTCGATCTAGCCGGAATAATTGGCATCGATCTGTCAATAATAATTGAGTCCACTTATCGAACCTATCAAGTTCTAACAAATGTTCGTCTAGCCAGAATAATTAGCTAAGACATTTCTTAACATAATTCGATAATAGACAGGAATTATCTGTACTATCAATAATAGCTTCTACAGATGTAAGTATCCAACAACAGATATTCTCCAAGTATATTCTCAGAAACACTAATTCAATTTAAATTAATAAACATGCACTAACTGCGAATAATGAACAATAATTCTCAGACGTGGTCCAATTAACAATAATTAACCACCATAATATTTGAAAAGTATTAACTCAAGGTTGAGTTAAGGAAACTTGCCTTCCGCGTTGATTACTGCTGCACAATATACTTATCTACGTTCACAAGACCTATAATCTTGTTATCGATCTCACAATTAGAACAATAAATCATAACACGTATCACTGTAATTTACAGTCAATCTTTCTCCTAGACACATTACCATATAGTCACATCAGTGTTTATAACATATATAAACACTTCTCAAATCTAACTAGTTCGGTCTGGTTGGACTTCAGTCTATTCTCGGTGTCCTGGTCACCCTATTCGACAATTAACACACTTATTGTTAATTAAACTCGGTCTCAAAGCTTCAATATTATATTAGATAAGTCAGATATCGATCATAATATTTTTCGGAAGCTTTTAATAATTTTCTAACAATTATTATAAATTATAATAACTTTTCAAACATCGGAATTTTCAAACACTGGAATCATTTTTCAAACACTAGGATTATTTATAGTATTTAAATCATTTAAAAATGATTCCAGTGTTTGAAAAATTATTATAAATTATAATAATTGTTAGAAAATTATTAAAAGCTTCCGAAAAATATTATGATCGATATCTGACTTATCTAATATAATATTGAAGCTTTGGGACCGAGTTTAATTGACAATAAGTGTGTTAATTGTCGAATAGGGTGTCAGGACACCGAGAATAGACTAAAGTCCAACCAGACTGAACTAGTTAGATTTGAGAAGTGTTTATATAGGTTATAAACACTGATGTGACTATATGGTAATGTGCCTAGGAGAAAGATTGACTGTAAATTACAGTGATACGTGTTATGATGTAGTGTTTCTAATTGTGAGACCGATATTGTGATTATAGGTCTTGTGAACGCAGATAAGTTTATTGTGTACCAGTAATCAACGCGGAAGGCAAGTTTCCTTAACTCAACCTTGAGTTAATACTTTTCAAATATTATGGTGGTTAATTATTGTTAATTGGACCACGTCTGAGAATTATTGTTGATTATTCGCAGTTAGTGTTTTATTAATTTAAATTGAATTAGTGATTCTGAGAATATACTATCTGTTGTTGGATACTTACATCTGTAGAAGCTATTATTGATAGAACAGATAATTCCTGTCTATTATCGAATTATGTTGAGAAATGTCTTAGCTAATTATTCGGCTAGACGAACATTTGTTAGAACTTGATAGGTTCGAGAAGAGGACTCAATTATTATTGACAGATCGATGCCAATTATTCCGGCTAGATCGAGAAAGTGATTAGATATTGAAATCATAGTATTTCGATGTTGTATTCTTATTATAAGACTGAGAAGAACAACCTTTTATATAAATGGAACATTTTGGGTCGTATATCGGTCATTGCGCTTGTGTAAGTATTATGCATAATATATGGTACAAAGAATCAGTCGCTCTAAGTACTTACTGAGGGGTATAATTTAATCTTTATGGTTATCTGATACACCTGGATATATATCAAAGTCAAATCTTTGATAGTTACTCGAGAAGAGAAGTTCAAGATCCAACGGATCACTCAGCATAAATCTGGAAAACATTCCACTTTTTCATTGCGTAGAATTGATTCTTGATTATTCAATAGAATATCGTAAAAACTTTGAAAGTGTTGTACTCTTTCATTATCAGATTATTGTGTTGCATAGAATGCGAGAATACTTGTTAGAGATAACGAATTGTTCATCTATTTCAAAGTTTCCCGAACTTTGGTGTTATTCTATTGAAATAGATAGTCTGTTATTCTTGATTCTTATACATTCATTGTATGTCTTAACTTGCGGGGCAAATTTGTTGCTCACCCTTGCTAAATAAAATATTTCAGCTAGGAACAAAGAGACCAGCGGGGCTAAGAAGAACAAAGGCCTTAGTGCTGGAGTAGTTATATGATGAACATTATTATTATGTTGTATTTGTAAACCCTTTTTGTATATCTAAAGGGTATGTTTGTAATGTTAAGGTTTGATAACCTGGGACGAATGTATTAACAACATCTATTAATGAGATATGCATTGTTATTTATAATAAATGGGTAGTTAGATGTTATTTATATTGTGGATCGTGAGCACCAAACACAGGGGTCAGGTAACCCAGATTTGGGGGCATCACAGGTTGGTATCAAAGTTGTAGGTTATAAATCTTAAGTGGGGGCCGGGAAAACCCTAGGATTATAGCCATAAGCGAGATATAGAATACTCATTTAGAGTACTAAGTGAGGGATTGCTGAAGTGTATCAACAATGAGATATGTGGACACATAGTGTGAAAAGTTTGTACTGGTGAAGTACTAACTGACTGTAGGATGTCAGGAGAAGATGAAATGAGTACAGAAGTGCTAGCGGCTGTTGCACCAGTGCCAGTAGCCTAGGTGTCAGCGCAAAGCGAGTCAGTTGAAGATGTGGGAAAAGATGAACCTATGGTAAATCTGGGGAGTGATCATGATGATTATCCCGAGATGTATCTGAGTGGTGATGAGGAGGCAGAGTCCGAAGAAGCTAAGGTGGAGAAAGAGAATAAGACCAAAGTTGGAGAACAAGATCAAGTATCTGCAGAAGTACAAGAACTCCGGAGTAAAGTGTTTCTCTTGGAGGAGTTATGGAAGACGGAGCGAGCATTACACGAGATAACTAAAGAAAGGAATGAGTTGAAGGCACAGGTGGAAAAGATGAAGACTGAAGGTGGTGGATCGTCTGAAGGAATAATTAAGCTGAAGGGCTAAGAAGAACAAAGGTAAAGGCATAGGTAATGAACATTATTATTATGTTGTATTTGTAAACCCTTTTTGTATATCTAAAGGGTAAGTTTGTAATGTTAAGGTTAGATAACCTGGGACAAATGTATTAACAATATCTGTTAATGAGTTATGTCTTGCTATTTATAAATAAATGGGTAGTTAGATGTTATTTATATTGTGGATAGTGAGCACCAAACTCGGGGGTCAGGTAACCCAGATTTGGGGGCGTCACACCAGTCGTGCGAAGTTTTGACAAACGGAAGTTTGTGAGTGCCACAGCGACAGGCAAATTCAACTATTTTGCCCCAAAGGCGTCGACACCGAAACGTGGATTGAGGCCCAAATCCTTTAATGGGCATATGAGGAGGCAGATTCATATGCAGGGCTGGGACACCTTCACCGATCAACCTGAACTGGAGGTAGTAACGATGGTTAAAAAGTTCTATGCAAATGTTGAGGACAAAGCTCCATTTGTGGCATTCGTACAAGGCAAGATGGTGTCGTTTAGTTCAGAGGTAATCAACCAATTTTATGATGTGAGGGCTCCAGCAATGTGTCAATATGCCCCGTTACAAGATGGAAATCCAGATTGTGACCAGATTCTGAAAGAGATCACAAAGCCAAATATTACGTGGGTTAAAGGAAAGAGAGGAGGCACCTTGTTTATGAGCAAGGACTTGAGTTTATATAGGAAGATATGGTATGCCTTTCTGTGTGCAAAGTTGTTTCCATCTCAACACACTAGCGAGGTGACAAAGGAGAAGGTTTTATTATTGTATTCGATTGTCAAGGACTTTGATATTAATATTGGAGAAGTCGTCAGCTTTTCTATCAGACATTGTCTGCAAAGCCTGTTTTCAGGGGGGTTGCCTCATCCATCGCTAATATGTGGGTTATGTCGTCAACCAGGAGTGCGATGGACTGCGGATGGGCCTATGCAGCAACCTCTGCAACTGCTAGACCCGAGGTGAATCACATCCACGAGGGCTTGGGTTTATATTTCTAGAGGCTTCGGAGGAGGAAGAGGATGAAGTCGATTCGAAGGATGATGAGTTTAGAGCTGATTTACTTTCTGAAGGTGAGGATGCTGCTACCTCTGGTGCTTCTCACAAGATAAAGTATATGTTCAGTACAAAGTTTAGAAGCCTTCAGCACCATATGGATGCAAGAGATAAGATTGACGATAGAAATCTAAAAAGGATTGCAGCGAGGCAAAATCATACCTTTACTACACATAATGCATTTAATGCGTCCTTGGCAGAAGCTTTTGCCCGCTTGAATCTGACTACTGAACCATTCCAGTTCCCTATTCCACAGTCGATGCTTGCATATCCACCTTCTGACTCGGATGTCGAGGAAGTTCAACCTGATGCCTAGCCAGATAAGGGAAGTCCTCTATACTTCAATTTCATATATTTTTCACAATGAGGATACTATTTAGTTTAAAGTTTGGGGGTGTTTTGTTATATGCATATGCATCATGTAGTTTTCATTTTTAGGTCATATTTAGTATAATTTTGCATTTTGTATGTATTGCATGTTAGTTTTCATGTATTTCATGTTAGTTATATGCATATGTATTGCATGTTATATGCATATGTAGTGTAGTTTTTATAAATAGTTTTCGTTTTTAGTTATTTTTCGTAAAAAAAACTTGAAAAATAGAAAATCACAAAAATAATAGTTAAAGTTAAATGTTAATGTGTTGCATTTAGTTAGTGCATATCTGCATGATTCCAGCTTGTCAGATAGTTGAAGTTAATTTGGCCGATGATAAGACTAGGGTTACTTGGACAAGGATTGGTATTGACAGCTAGGGCATAGATATAATTTCATAGCATGGCCCAAGTCTTTGCCTGTTTGAACCTGATGTATTCAGATAGCACAAAAGAATGACTATATTGTCTAACTTAGTTTAAATATACACAAAATGTACTTCTTAAGGGAAATTGAGATTTAATGAAAAAAATTCAATGAATTAGTGGTGAAGACTAGGATTAGGCAAAAACCTAAGTTCGGGGGAAGATATGGGATCTATCTATGAAAAAAAAGTGAAAAAGAAAAGAAAAAAACTAAATAAACACTGTGGCTAGTTTAGTTATTTGGCCTTTGTTACTTGAGTAAGTACGCCCTAGGGGATGTCTCTACACCCAGCGCCCTAAATCCATCTGATTTGGGAGTCGTTGGTTGAAAGCTCACTAATGGGTAGCACTGAAAAGCCTAAGAGAACTAGACATTGCACAGTCATGAGTGAAATAAAAAAAATATACGGGAAAAGAGCGAAAATGCCCCCGTAAGTGAATGAGAAAGCAAAAATATTCCATATTAGCATCTACTTTGGTATCTGCTGAGTTTTAGTCGGATCTTTGCTTGTTTACAGGTTTCTTTACATTAAACTGTCTTTTCTCTTTAAAGAAGTGTATTATGTGATATATTTGATTTACAGTCAGTTTTCATGGTTGTTGAGCACATACACTACGTCAGTGATAACAGGAGTTGATTTGGAGATTGATATGAGGTTATTGTTATGTTTTGGTAAGATTTGTTGTTCATGTCTATTGTGATTTCTCTGAGGTAATCTGATTAGAATTTGTCTGATGGCTAGATTCGTAGGCGTATAGGTAGTCGGCATTGCATTGCATTGTGTTGTGCTTCAGGACAAGCACTGTCTAAGTTTGGGGGAATTTGATATGTGGGTTTCATACCTATGAATGTGATACTTTTTGAACCTAAATAGTTGTTAATTCTTATGTTTTAGTACTGTTTTATTACATTGTGTTGTGTTTTTATTGTAGGTTCAATTTGAATTGGTTTAAGCAGGGATTGAATGGCTAAAGCAGCAGAAGCAACAAAAGTTGGAAATTTCCAGTGTATACCCACCGGGGTCCACGTCATTAGTAGGATTTGACGCCCGCCGGGGCGGGGGTATCCAAGTGTAAATATCCCGCGGGGGTGAGGGTGCACGACAGGTTTTGCAGACTTCTGTTGTAATTCTAACTCTGGGGATGGTGAGCTGGTGGATTCAGTACATGATTAGGATAGCATAAAAGGTTTATTCAGTTGAAAAGAAGGATTATCATTGATCACAATTATCATCAAACATCACATTTAGCAAACCCTAACTTTTGATCAAAATTTTGGAGGATTGACGCAAGGAAGTTAGAGCACGAAGATTGCAAAAGGAATTGAAGAAAAGCAGTGGTTCTTTTTATTGTTTTCATTCTTCAAATTCATCTTTGTAATTCAAGATGCTTGTTTCTTTGATGATTTCAGTTTTTAATTCATTCGTTATGAACTAAATTTACTTTTTAAGCCTATGATGGATCTTTTTGCGTAGTGAAGATTGTCATGCTTCTATTTTAATTCATTGATGCTATTTTCAGTTCGTTTATTATGGTTTATGTTTAATTTATGAGTTTCTTGATCACCAATTCTTTGTGAACCTATATGAACTTGAGAGATGAAGTATGGGTTTAGACCTAATCATAATAGCGTGTGATTATGATTTCTGCGTATTGTTGGGATTCATAATCTATGTCTAGGATAGAGATATACCTATACATGTCACGTAATCTTATGAGAACTTGTGATTAAACCTTCTTTAATTGTAATTCACATAGAGATATAGTGAATTAGTTTTAGGGTGTTCTGCTTAATTCTATCATCTGTGGATTTTAGGTTATATGGGTATAGTGCATCGAGATATGGTTATATCTACTTTCGTGTTCTTGATTAACGAACTAGAATAGTTAATTTGAATTAAAAAGAAGTGTGTCAGTCTAAGTGAAGCATTAAGTGAATTTGTAGGCTTAATTCTCCAATATCTAATTAAAGTTTATGGAAGTTAGTTGATTTTTCTTTATTTATTAATTTTTCATTAGTTTCATCATTAAATCATTAGTTTAATAAAAATGAGATAATACAAGATTGGTAATTGTTATGATAAAATTCAATATTTGTCTCTGTGGGAACGATACTCTACTTATCACTATATTACTTGTTGATCACGTATACTTGCGTGTTGTGCGTAATTAGATTTTTCATCCAACATTTACCAAATGGGATGCAAATTGGGACAATTCCGTAAACTTGGCCTCGTATTGTGATACAGTCATATTATTCTGTTCCAATTTGATGAATTCCACCACCTTCGTATGATGAATACTTTCTGAAAAATACTTGTCGTTGAACAATTCCTTGAACTACACCCAAGACATCTTAAGTGCGGAAAGATGAGTACGTTTTACAGATTTTCACCAATAATTTGCCTCTCCACGCAACATAAAGGTGGCAAAGGGAACCTTTTGCTCCTCTGTGTATCCCAGGACATCAAATATTTTGGTGATCTACTTAATCCAAGCTTCTGCCTTAAGTGGCTCTTGGTGATCTACTTAATCCAAGCTTCTGCCTTAAGTGGCTCTGGCTTTCTCAAAAACTCCGGTGGTCCCAACTCCATGAATTACTTGGCAGTGACCAGCCGTGAGTTACCATTGCTTCCACCTGCATTTTGAACATGAGTCTCTCTTGTCTAGTGTTGCATGAATTGTAGAAAGCTCCTAAACACCCCCATCGTTCATCATTTGGTCGGTATTGTTGTTTACAAGAGGATTATTACCTTCCTGATGCACATTATCCTAGTTATTGATTAGCGATGTCTCAATGGTCTCATGTGCTCTATTGCTTATCTCTAAATTTTCAGATGTCATTCTCAAATACTGTCACAAAACAATGGTTAATTAAAGAAATTAACATATCACATATTATCCATATATTCCGACCGACCAATTAAATAAGCTTAGGTAGGACACACTAGCGAAGGTTTTACTCGTCTCTCCCCTCCAGTTCTAATCCCAGATCTCTACTAGAGATCATATCCCTAAACTTTGATACTAACTGTGATGCCCCCGAAATACCTATACAACCCATTTTACCAAATACTCTGTACAGAATCCAAATACAAACTTCCTATTTACAACAATTAAATTGTCGTGCATATACGACAAAACATAAGCTGTGAGTTTTAATACAAATATTATCTCGTAGACAATATCCAAACTCAAATAAAGTTCTCATTAAAATTATTGTCACACTATTTTATAGAATAGTGAGGACTACTATAGTAACCATCTTGGACCATTACTCCAATCCCCGACAAGTCCCAGTGACACTCTCATTACCTGAGAAGAACAATGGAACAAAAAGGAAAAGGGTGAGCTCAACTAACCCAGTTAAGAATATTATGACTAAGATAATGAGGAATAAATAAATTATCTTTAGCCATCAACATTGATAAATCAAATAAAATATAATGGACAACAAGTTTTAGATCAACAACTGAAGCAGAAATAGCAATCCATTAAAAGAGTCAAGTCGAGCATGATGTCTACTATCTTTTATGATTTAAAAGCTCATCATCAATATTTTATCCTAACACCAATCAATAATTGTTTCAAACTAACGAATTATCTATGCACTACGGGTCAAAGATAGTTGTTTGTATCACCAGTGGTCATGATCATGTCAAACACCTGTCCATTTATGTATTATGGGCCAAAGAGGACTTTCACCACAAACTTTTATCTGTAACATTAAAGGTCATGATTATATCAATACGCAATTCCTGGTCATAATCATACCAATCAATAGTCCATCTTTGCACTATGGGCCAAAGACGACTTTCACCACAATATAAGCATGAGGATGATGACAATGATATAAAGAATGAATCAAGTGAGATCAAGAACAGATATAAGATATTTATAATTTAATTTATCCCGAGTTCAAGAATGTCCAAATTGTCAACATGATCACCAATTGTGGAGTAAAATTCAAAAATGATATTTAAGATTTAAATTTCAAAGATAATTTAGACAAAGAAAAAAAACTAAATTTTGTCATGAATTGTACCCCGGATAAATAGTATCCCGAATGAATAGTACTCTGGTATGAATAGTACCCCGGATGAAAAGTACCCCGAAATGAAAAGATTAAAATTTAATAAGAAAGTTCAGACCAATATTCCACTGAAATGATATTAGATGAAGCGTCAAACCCAAGGAATTTCTAATCATTTCAGGAATTATAAAAGTAATACTTACCATAGTAAGTTTAAATTTAGGAATATGAAATGAAATAATATCACTTACATAATATAAAGTATGAAAGAAAATGATATTCCTTACGAGTATTGAAAGAAAATAACACCATTTACCATAGTAGAGAACTAGATGTTGTCTGATATGTAGGAGATTATCGTGAGGAAATCTTGCATTATAAGCTACATTCAAAGTATATTTATACTCAAAAGAATTACGCACAATATTACAAAAGAAGAATTTCTGATATTGTGATGGTGTATTTTTCTTCGTCTGAATATGTATCCTTTTATAGGCGAAGCTTAAAGGGCAAGTTTTCATTAATTACGAAATTTTATCATGGGTTTTCAAACCCATCAGTATGTATAACAATCCAGATTTTCATTATAATATTTAAATATTTATTGAATTATATAAATATTTAATGGATATGTTTATTGTTGAATAAGTATTTGTTTAATTGATTTGATGTGATTTGATTATTTATTTGTTTAATAAATAATTAATGAGTTAAGAAAAGTTATTATTTTGAAATAGTAATCTAATTTAATTTAATGATTAAGTTAGAGAATTTATAATGATTAAATAAATTATTATATTATGCAATGAATTGTTATTAGAATTAATTAAATTAAGTATGAAAACTTAATTAATTAGAAGTGTGACAAATAACTATATTATAAGTGGTTATTAAAATAAATTAAAGTAGTTGTAATTTATTTTGCCAAACAAGGCTTAAATATATTAAGTCTTTAAATTTAAATAATTTTGCCAAACAAAGCCCTATGGCTTTTGGATTTTTAAATTTGATTTATTAGTAATATAAATTAAATTAAACAAAATATAAATATAATATATCTAATATATTTGGTAACTGATAGTTTAATAAGATCATTAGTATATGGCAGTTACGTTTGGGTTTTAAACGTTTGAAAAGTACGTTGGTTTTTAGTTTAGGTATTTTGTTTTTGGCTTAAGCCTAAGAAAAATAGAAGTTTGTCTGAGAAAAGTTCAGAGAGAGTTTGAGATAGAAAGGGCTGTGATTCCCAAAACAAGTTCTGAGTTCGTCGAAGCTATTTGATTAACAAGTGTTGTCTGAGCAATTAAAAGGTATGTTGCATAATCTTTACACGTATATATGTTTTACAGTATAATGCTTAAAGTATGTATTCTTGAAATTCACTGTGTATAAGGTTTTTACAAAAATTGTATATAAACCATGTTTTTATAATTGGTTAAGATATTACATGTATTTGTAATTTAAACTAGCATATATATATATATATATATATATATATATATATATATATATATATGTATGTATGTATGCATGCTAATTACGTATTAAAGGAAGGAAAATTGTTTTTACAGTGAACACATGTGTTGCAGTGATCTGTAGGAGTACCATAATTAGTAATTGATTTATATGCTAATTATGAAATTGAACTGTGATTGAATGAATTGGGTAAGAATTAAATAGGATATAGTTAGAATAAATCGAATTGTTTTCTAACTATGATCACAGTGCTTACTGTCTTAACAATGGAGTTTTGGGTTTTAAAATTTTGGTTTCAAAGATAAACAGTTTTCTAAAATTATTGTTTAGTGGTTTAAACTAGTATATGCATGTTGGGTAGTATGTATATGTGTAATTTATATAAGTTATACATGTTAATTGGGGTTAATTGCTGTTAAAAATAAAGACAGTAGCTTTGTTCTGTTGTTCTTCGTGGTTGGGTTCTGCAAGTTTCGGCGCCCCAGCGCCAAAATTTAAGCCCCAGCGCCAAAAATCGCGCCCCGGCGCCAAAATTCGCGCCCCAGCGCCAGAAGTTGGCGCCCCAGCGATGAAATTCGCGCCCCAGCGCCAATCTCGCGCCCCAGCGCCACTTGTTGGCTTAGTCCTCGCGCCCCAGCGCGGGGACAGAAGTCTGACTTGGACAATTTTGACCTCCTGTAGTAAAATGGCAATAACTTTCTCATACAAACTCCGATTGAGGTGATTCAAGATGATCCGAAACGAGAACGAGTAGACCTACAACTTTCGTTCTTTACGTTTTTCAATTTGAGGTCATTATGAGGGTGTCGGGCATGCACATATGCATGTGTAGTGCTCCAGACCGTAAAAGATGATGTCCTAAGTTATAAAACATGAATCTTAGTAAATATAATGATGCTTAACATTAATAAATAATGTATTACATAAGTTATAGAAGCATAGTAAGCATACACAAGAGAGGCAAATCGGGCGTGCGACGATTGAACGTCGAAACGCCGTGCCAAGTGTTAATGAACTTAAAAAGTGTTTCAATTCCATTGAAATGGATATTATAAGATATGGAATGGGTTTAATATAAAACCAATAAGTAGTTCTAGCAAGACTTAAGCACTTGAACTTCGAGTTTGACTAAGAAGAAATATAGTGAGTCATAAGTCGAAAAGTTAACACAATCTAATTGACCATTGTGTATTTATTAATATGAAATATTATGAGATGTTGAGTAGAGTTTACATTACAATTGCTATGTGTTGTTATGTGACTAATAGTTGATGTGTATGATTATATAATTGTGTAGGGCACGTGAAGTGCAGATAACTGTAAGCTGTTAAGCTATTATTGGTAAACAACGATCAAGGCAAGTCTTTCAGTTCCTATTTTCTACGTGGACTTGATGAACTGTTTTAAATTGCATGATGTGTTATGCATGTTGAAATCATGAAATGTTAAAGTCAATATATGACTGCATTGTTTTGGCTAAGTAATGATGATTGAGTAAGGAACTCAATCTTTATATTTGTTATGTGAATTAAAAGCATGTATGCCATGTTACTTTAATGAGATGTATGTCGAGCATGTTATTATGTGCTATGTGATGCATGAAAACTGTTAGACTTTGCTGGGCTGTCGAGCTCACTCTTGCAAATAACCACTTTTGCAGGTACAAAATTTAAGGTCTAAAGATATGTGCTAAGTGAGTTATAGAGATCTATATTCACGAAGATTACTTATGTTTTATGAGAAATGTATTTCATATTTTGAACGTAACATGTTGAATTGTAAGTTGAGCTATCCAATGTATATGGATATTTAGTTATGAGGTAAGACTTTGTATAGTCATTTTATTGTAACGATTCATGATATAAGATTGAATCAAAGAGATGTAATGTAATGGTTGCGATTCAGGGCAAGAAAGAAGGAAATGTATAAAAGTTTTAAATATTCCGTAATTTTATTAAGTTTAACATCGAATAATGATGTATTATTTAGAGGTTGAATGTATGGTTAACGACCGAAGTCGGGATTTAAATTGTATAGATTTTGAGGTCGTTATAGTTGATATCAAAGCTGTAGGTTATAAACCTTAGGTAGGAGTACCGTAGGCTACCTTAGAGAAGAGAGGTGAAGATAAAGAATGAATAAGCTCAAATAGAGTTTGAACAATATGAGATTAAAACTTACGTAAAAGGATTCAATGAAGAATCTCGTAGAGTTATCAGGAATATGAATGTGGGGTTACCCAACTCCAATAATAAGGATGTAAGGTGATAATAAATAGACAATGTCTATAAAAAGAGAATGATAAAGAAGTTATGAATAGAGAGTTATGTCTAAGCGTGGTACAATTGTACTCTTTAATAGTTGATGTATGGTATCTGGGCTAAACGATTCCTTCATGGAGCGGAGGTATATACGAACTAGCAACTCGGAACCTAGTTTGTTGGTTGTTTGTGGGAAACCACTCAGCGTACCATATTGAAACTGTTAGAGACTAGATGTGTACCAAGTGTAGAAATGGACACGTATGATGAGAGCTTAGAACTTGAATGAAATTTTGAGCGATGTAAATGAAGTTAATAATTCTTAAAGGAATAATTGTTATATAAATAAGAAGATTCAAAGAAGAATCTTAAAGAGATATAAAGATAAGAAATGAGAGTTTCCTAACTCCAATAGCCAAGATAACGAATAATGTCGTAAATGATAAAAAAGAGAAAGAATGAGGATCGTAAAACAAAACGATCACGAGTTAACAAAAGAATTTTAAGAGAGATGATTATAGAATAAGGTCACGACGTGATCTGTTTAAGTTATAAAAGAGAGATGGTCTGTAATGTTTGAATGATTATAGCTTAATGCTATGAAGATGGTGTACTATGAAATAGTACGAGATAACTCATGAGGAGTTATAGATGATGTGATATGAGGAATTCGTATCGAGCAAAGAGCAAGTTAAAAGAAAGATAGAGTTAGGTGGGATTTCAATTGAGAACTCATGTGATGGTTGAGTTGTACAAACCTTTGTATGGGCGAGGGTTTTGTGCTTACACTCAGTTTATCACATTGATAATCATTGGAATGTTTGTGGCGCGTTATTTGCTATATGCCTGTTGAGAAGGTGATTCTTTTCTCATGTGTATAACAGATAGGTAGAGTATAGTTAGAGAATATTATAAGGTTAAGTGCGAGTTCTTAAAACTCATACTTATGGTAGGTTCGTGACTCATAATTATATGGTATGTTTTTGAACCCCTCAGCGAATGGACGCCTATGGTCTGACTAGGATAAGTTCTTAAACTCATATAATTGTGGCAAGTTCCTAAACTCATAACGTGTGGTAAGTTTGATGAACTAGGGTATAATTAAGTGTGAATGGAGTATTGAGGATGATAGGAATAGATAGACCTATTAAGCAATGGATCATTATAGAAAGTGGAGTTGATGGTGGAAGCACAGGTATTCTAAATCTACTAGCTATGCTAGACTTTCGAAATTTATTGACTTCGTGCTGATGTTTACACTTTTATTTTTTGAAAAACATTGGATCAAATGATGGAACCAATGAGTTTTAACAATACTGTTATTCGTATGTCTATGCTAATTGCTTCGGCTAGACAAAAATGATTTGCAGTATATCAAAATGTATTTTATATCATTAATGCATCATGTAACCTGGTGCAAAGATGATAAAAACGATGGAGTCATCAATGCAGTATTACCTAGTGTTGGATGTGATCTAAGGATCGTCAGCCCACTATGGTATGATGTAGTATGATAAAGTCACCAAACGACAGAATCCTCAACGGACTGTAAATACAGTGCGGTATCATGACGTCATAAAAAGATTTTTGAGATTTCTTTAAGATATGAGAATATATATATATATATATATATATATATATGTGTGTGTGTGTGTGTGTGTGTGTGTGTGTGTGTGTGTGTGTGTGTGTATTTCGATTGATGTCCGAATTATTGTAGAAGACTATGCTATTTGATTCAGCTAGACGAATATTGAAAGATGTTCATGAAATCCAAGAGTTTCTTGAGAAGTTATGCCAAACCAAATTGTTTTGGTGCGGATTCAGATGTTGAAAAGCTGAGATGAACAACCCTTTTATAGGGGATTACGCGGAGGCGTTGAGATGTTTGTGCACAATAACATTGTACGAAGGGCTGATCACCCTAAGTACGAGGAGTCCCTATAGTCTTATGACTGTTAAAGTTTAAGTTGAAAGATTACTTATAACTATGGACATATGCATAGCGTTTAAATGTTTGTGCACAATACATCGTACGAAGGGCTTAACACCCTAAGTACGGGGGTCCTTATAGTCTTATGACTGTTAAAGTTGAAGTTGAAAGATTACTTGCAACTGTGGACATAGTTCGTGGTCTTATGACCCTCAGCATGATTTGGAATCTTTTAAAATTTCTGAGTTATTCAAACTACTTCCCAATTATTGAACAATTGTGGAAGATTCTTATTATTCTGCAAGATGGAAGTGAAAAAGGAAAATATTCCTTAGAAAGAAGTAAGTCGTAGAATGCAACACTGAATGATGAATGTGTTGATTAAGTGAGAAAAGAGATTTTGAAATGAGAAGGGGATGAGTTATCAAAGAAATTTGTGAAACTTTTAATAGAAAAGTTAATAATTATAGAATGATCTTTGTGGAAGAAGTGGTTATAGAACCTAAGGAATGAATATAGTATTAACGTAAAATCTACTTTGATAGATGGAATGAATAAATATTAATTGATAAAATTTCGAGGACGAAATTCTTAGAAGAAAGGGTGAATGTAATATCCCGAGTGTTTATGATAGCGATTCCCGAGTGTTTATGATAACGATCCTTAGAAAAGGAAATGAATGGGTTAAAAGATATATAATACTCAAAATATAATTGAGTTCAAATGAAAGTTATGAAATGAAACATAGAATTTGTTAGGTAATGAATGTAGTAGGAAATATAAAATCTATATTTAGATAAAATGATGAAATATTTCTCTGAGTCATTTGCGTAATTTGTGTCTTCGATTCTGGGGACAAAATCTTTGTAAGTAGGGAAGATTGTAACGAATGAGTTGCTTGAGTTGTGATTCTGAGGACAGAATCCTTGTAAGGAGGGAATGATGTAACAATCCAGATTTTTATTATAATATTTAAATATTTATTGAATTATATAAATATTTAATGGATGTGTTTATTGTTGAATAAGTATTTGTTTAATTGATTTGATGTGATTTGATTATTTATTTGTTTAATAAATAATTAATGAGTTAAGAAAAGTAATTATTTTGAAATAGTAATCTAATTTAATTTAATAATTATGTTAGAGAATTTATAATGACTAAATAAATTATTATATTATGCAATGAATTGTTATTAGAATTAATTAAATTAAGTATGAAAACTTAATTAATTAGAAGTGTGACAAATAACTATATTATAAGTGGTTATTAAAATAAATTAAAGTAGTTGTAATTTATTTTGCCAAACAAGGCTTAAATATATTAAGTCTTTAAATTTAAATAATTTTGCCAAACAAAGCCCTATGGCTTTTGGATTTTTAAATTTGATTTATTAGTAATATAAATTAAATTAAACAAAATATAAATATAATATATCTAATATATTTGGTAACTGATAGTTTAATAGGATCATTAGTATATGGCAGTTACGTTTGGGTTTTAAACGTTTGAAAAGTACGTTGGTTTTTAGTTTAGGTATTTTATTTTTGGCTTAAGCCTAAGAAAAATAGAAGTTTGTCTGAGAAAAGTTCAGAGAGAGTTTGAGATAGAAAGGGCTGTGATTCCCAAAACAAGTTCTGAGTTCGTCGAAGCTATTTGATTAACAAGTGTTGTCTGAGCAATTAAAAGGTATGTTGCATAATCTTTACACGTATATATGTTTTACAGTATAATGCTTAAAGTATGTATTCTTGAAATTCACTGTGTATAAGGTTTTTACAAAAATTGTATATAAACCATGTTTTTATAATTGGTTATGATATTACATGTATTTGTAATTTAAACTAGCATATATATATATATATATATATATATATATATATATATATATATATATATGTATGTATGTATGCATGCTAATTACGTATTAAAGGAAGGAAAATTGTTTTTACAGTGAACACATGTGTTGCAGTGATCTGTAGGAGTACCATAATTAGTAATTGATTTGTATGCTAATTATGAAATTGAACTGTGATTGAATGAATTGGGTAAGAATTAAATAGGATATTGTTAGAATAAATCAAATTGTTTTCTAACTATGATCACAGTGCTTACTGTCTTAACAATGGAGTTTTGGGTTTTAAAATTTTGGTTTCAAAGATAAACAGTTTTCTAAAATTATTGTTTAGTGGTTTAAACTAGTATATACATGTTGGGTAGTATGTATATGTGTAATTTATATAAGTTATACATGTTAATTGGGGTTAATTGCTGTTAAAAATAAAGACAGTAGCTTTGTTCTGTTGTTCTTCGTGGTTGGGTTCTGCAAGTTTCGGCGCCCCAGCGCCAAAATTTAAGCCCCAGCGCCAAAAATCGCGCCCTGGCGCCAAAATTCGAGCCCCAGCGCCAGAAGTTGGCGCCCCAGCGACGAAATTCGTGCCCCAGCGCCAATCTCGCGCCCCAGCGCCACTTGTTGGCTTAGTCCTCGCGCCCCAGCGCGGGGACAGAAGTCTGACTTGGACAATTTTGACCTCCTGTAGTAAAATGGTCATAACTTCCTCATACAAACTCCGATTGAGGTGATTCAAGATGATCCGAAACGAGAACGAGTAGACCTACAACTTTCATTCTTTACGTTTTTCAATTTGAGGTCTTTAGGATGGGTCAAAATGGTCATCTTTAGGACTATTGTGTTTTCGGAGGCAATCGGAGGGTGTCGGGCATGCACATATGCATGTGTAGTGCTCCAGACCGTAAAAGATGATGTCCTAAGTTATAAAACATGAATCTTAGTAAATATAATGATGCTTAACATTAATAAATAATGTATTACATAAGTTATAGAAAGCATACACAAGAGAGGCAAATCGGGCGTGTGACGATTGAACGTCGAAACGTCGTGCCAAGTGTTAATGAACTTAAAAAGTGTTTCAATTCCATTGAAATGGATATTATAAGATATGGAATGGGTTTAATATAAAACCAATAAGTAGTCCTAGCAAGACTTAAGCACTTGAACTTCGAGTTTGACTAAGAAGAAATATAGTGAGTCATAAGTCGAAAAGTTAACACAATCTAATTGACCATTGTGTATTTATTAATAGGAAAGATTATGAGATGTGGAGTAGAGTTTACATTACAATTGCTATGTGTTGTTATGTGACTAATAGTTGATGTGTATGATTATATAATTGTGTAGGGCACGTGAAGTGCAGATAACTGTAAGCTGTTAAGCTATTATTGGTAAACAACGATCAAGGCAAGTCTTTCAGTTCCTATTTTCTACGTGGACTTGATGAACTGTTTTAAATTGCATGATGTGTTATGCATGTTGAAATCATGAAATGTTAAAGTCAATATATGACTGCATTGTTTTGGCTAAGTAATGATGATTGAGTAAGGAACTCAATCTTTATATTTGTTATGTGAATTAAAAGCATGTATGTCATGTTACTTTAATGAGATGTATGTCGAGCATGTTATTATGTGATATGTGATGCATGAAAACTGTTAGACTTTGCTGGCTGTCGAGCTCACTCTTGCAAATAACCACTTTTGCAGGTACAAATTTTAAGGTCTAAAGATATGTGTTAAGTGAGTTATAGAGATCTATATTCACGAAGATTACTTATGTTTTATGAGAAATGTATTTCATATTTTGAACGTAACATGTTGAATTGTAAGTTGAGCTATCCAATGTATATGGATATTTAGTTATGATGTAAGACTTTGTATAGTCATTTTGTTGTAACGATTCATGATATAAGATTAAATCAAAGAGATGTAATGTAATGGTTGCGATTCAGGGCAAGAAAGAAGGAAATGTATAAAAGTTTTAAATATTCCGTAATTTTATTAAGTTTAACATCGAATAATGATGTATTATTTAGAGGTTGAATGTATGGTTAACGACCGAAGTCGGGATTTAAATTGTATAGATTTTGAGGTCGTTATAGTATGCTTGTTTGAAAGTTTTGTCATTGAGGGGCCACTTATCATTACCTACAAGAATTTAAAGAGAATGAAGACGTATGTGTTAGTTCTCAGTAGGCACACAATAGATCTAGAAGAGAGAGTTGAATAGATCCTTTTTAATTTTAAATACTTTTCTCGTTTATTTTGTATTGCTAATGGATTAGCATATGACAAACATAAGAATCTTTTCAAGCACATCGGAATAAGTAAAAGATCCCCTTCATTGATATAATCATGAACATATATACATTGTTCGTAGAGTTAGTTAAGTTGTAAGCAGTTAATACATACATATCATTTATAGCAGTTAGGTACATAATGTAAATGATAGTAAGTAAATGACTGAATGTAAAAGACACAAGGGATTTTAAGTGGTTCAGAGACTCAAGCTCCTAATCCACTCTTCTACTTTAACTAGCAGGATTTCCACTAAGGAAGGGTAGCACCCTGAATCACTAAGATTCCTTCAAGGCCAACAGCCTTGGAACTTCAGTTCACTAAGAACTCTTTAAGCCTAGCAGGCTTGGAACTCCTCTAGTTCCCTATGAACTCTTCAAACCCAGTAAGCTTTGAACTTCATTTAGTCCCTCTGGACAAGGACTCCTCAGGCCCTGGCTACTTGTTGTTTGTGTTGTTGTTGTTGGTGCCTTGCTGCTAAGATGTCGTTAAGCTTGAACATCTTTTGTACTTAGCAGCTTGGCGTGGTCCTCTTTGCATTCTGCGTAGAGTCTGGACCATATCTTCTCTGATGCAGCTAATCTTCATTCTGTCCTGCTCATCTTCATCCGATGTCAATTGTGCACCATCACCATTTAGGTTTGTTACGTGTTCGAGCTTTTGGTAGACTTCGTCTGACACTTAGCATTCCCTGAACCCTTCTTGAGTGGTTTGCAGACATGGTTCTGCATCTGTTATGTTTCAACTTTTGGTTCATGGTGATTCGTATAGTGGCTCTCTGGATCTTCTTTATGCTCTGCCACTTTTCTGAATGCTATCTTATTGGTCTTCTCGGCTCTCAGCTTAGCTGCCATCTTCAATGACATTCTCATCCTTGTTGAGTGAAACTTTAGTCTGTTTGAGTCCTTCTTCAAATCGGCTTCACTTCCACCTTCGTAGTCTCACTGTCACTGAGACTTGTTCTGTTAAGCTCTGGTGGAACTCGTAGAGTCAACAACATAGCATTCCAACAACTCTACGATCCTTCAACTCAGCAACTCTTAATCTTTGAAGCTCTGGCTGATATATACTCCTTCCCAATCTTTTCGTTGGAATATAGCCATTGAAAGTTATTTGAATTGCTTTGCAGATCTCGAGTTATTTGGTGTAGACTGCAGATGTGACATGACAACTCTTTATGACTTTCTGACACTGCAGTCTACTGTTTCACCTACCCCGTCAGAGATGTCACTTTGATGTCTCGGGCAGGTAGTCATCTTTATTTCTCCTTTCTGACTTCTCGATTGGAATGTCAAGAGCTGTCCTTTTGCATTTGTAGACACTCGAAATTTTCTACACACCTGTTACTGACATTGCAGGAAGGCAGATTCGTCTTTCAGAGATAACCCTGGAAGACAGCTCACATCCAGTCCGGATACTACTGGAGGCTCAGTTTCAACCTCAAAACACATACTGGGAGTAACAGCCTCAACCCCGGAACACACATCGGGACTAACAGTTCTAAACTCGGCGATGACACCGAGGCCTGCAGTTCCAATACCAGAACACACACCGGAGAAGACAGATTCATCCTGGAGATAATCCCGAGATGTTCCAGTCTCAGTCCCAACCATGGGAGTAGCTACCGACCTTGGCGATAACCCCAAGGAATGCACCGGCGATAGCCCCGAAAATACTTGTTTCAAATGCAATCAGCTTCAATCTCGGCGCTCACAACGAGATACTCAGTACCAACCTAGAGATAACACCGGGAGGATAGTCACACCTCAGAGATGACACTGAGGACCTTCAACACTTGCAGCAGTCCAATCTCAGCGATAACTCTGAGCAACTTCTGCTTTATCAGCCCAACCGGCGATAACCCCAGAGAGGGGCAAAGTCGTCATCTCGCCACCATGACGCCACATCGTACAATCTCAACGCATACACAATATCCCACAAAAACCAAGGAAAATCAATCCCGAGTGACTATTGCACAGGATACCAGATATAATTTGAAGCTGAAGACCGGAGGGCACCGTCCTATCTTCATGACTTCGTACAACCTCTAATCCCATGTCAACGTAACTCTCGACAACGGCAGTCCGAAATAGGTCCTATATACCTCAGTCGGATGCCCGAATTACAATTCTAAAAGTTCGAGCGGACATCAAGTTGCATGCATGCACGTACTTCGAGACGACAGGACCCGCGAAGCCCGAGGCACCCCGGGCAGCCTATGGTACACCTGCGGCCCAGCCGTAGGTCCACCCTCTATAAATAGAGGGCTTGGGGTGGCCATTTTGAAAGAGGAGACAACGAGGAAGCCCTGCCCAATTTTCTCTGTACTCACCCTATACTGAGTGCTTTCTCATTTTAAACACTTATGAGCTCACATATAGCTATTTCTGTACCTGTGGAAGCTAGTGTTTAATTATTTTAAAGATATAAAAGTCTTCATCTGTGCACACACAGTTCTTCACGTTGAGAGTCATGTTGCGTGTGTTTACCTGGACTTCTGTCCGTGGTTTTATTTCAGTTTGTATATATATATATATATATATATATATATATATATATATATATATATATATATATATATATGAACTGCATGTCGAACTCTGTTCGATGAGCCTAGACTTCGGTCTGGAGCCTAAACGCTCATCGAACAGAGTTCGACATGCAGTTCATATATACAAATGTATATATATATATATATACACACACATATTTATATATATCAACTGTTATCGAACTTTGTTCGATGAGCCTGGATTTTACATCCGGTACGTTTACTGCTTTAATATATATATATATATATATATATATATATATATATATATATATATATATATTTCGTCCCATCTGGAGTTTACTTCATGGTGGTTGACCGTTTTTACTACTTTTTGTACATTTTCGTCCCGCCTGGAGTTTCCTCCGTGGCGGTAGATAGCTTTTACAGTTTTATTTACATTTCTGATCCCCCATAGAGGTGCTTCGTGGTTGGTAATCATGTCTGTATATATATTTACAGCTTTTATATATATACATGCTTACTGCGTTTATATCAACTGCGGCATTATGTGAGCCTAGGAATCATGTGATCACAGATTCAGTCCACTGAATCTAGATTCGGTTTCCGTGATGGACCTTTTTAGCTATAAGCAGCTTGTAAATTACCTGTGATGTTTGGATCTCCTCAGATGGTTTTCATATTTATGTATATCAACTGTTATCGAACTTTGTTCGATGAGCCTGGATTTTACATCCGGTACGTTTACTGCTTTATATATATATATATATATATATATATATATATATATATATATATATATATAAGCGATAAACGCACCGGATATAAAATCCAGGCTCATCGGACAAAGTCCGACAACAGTTATATATATATATATATATATATATATATATTTATTTCGTCCCATCTGGAGTTTACTTCATGGTGGTTGACCGTTTTTACTACTTTTTGTACATTTTCGTCCCGCCTGGAGTTTCCTCCGTGGCGATAGATAGCTTTTACAGTTTTATTTACATTTCTGATCCCCCATAGAGGTGCTTCGTGGTTGGTAATCATGTCTGTATATATATTTACAGCTTTTATATATATACATGCTTACTGCGTTTATATCAACTGCGGCATTATGTGAGCCTAGGAATCATGTGATCACAGATTCAGTCCACTGAATCTAGATTCGGTTTCCGTGATGGACCTTTTTAGCTATAAACAGCTTGTAAATTACCTGTGATGTTTGGATCTCCTCAGATGGTTTTCATACCCACGAGGAGTTCAGCTCCTTTTTTGTACATTATTTTCTTACAGATGCCTCGCATCTGAAAAAATAAAATTAATCCAGCCGAATACGAAATAAAATGGAAGTATCAAAGGCCTCAATTACTATTAAGCACAAGGGTTTGAAAAACCTCTTTTCTAAAACATCATTGCTATATCTTGTTTAAAACTAAATTTTTTACATAAATTCAAACCCTTTGTATATAGGTGCAAACGAGGCATAGCACTACTTCCAACTAACAGCACATTGACCCCCCCACACACACATTCATATAACACACTACTAAAAATTCGACATATAGCGACGAGCTATAGCGACGGTTGGCACGGAACCGTCGCTCTAGGGTATCTATAGCGTCGACGATCAGCACGAAACCGTCAGTATAGAGAATTTTTTTAGAAAAAACCTCCTATTTTCCCCCAAATCAATTCAGTATTTCACTCCAATTTTCCCCACAAATTATCTTGGTCCTCTCAAGTCATCTCCCTCCTTTCTAACACTCTCTCTCGTTACTCTTCCTCTATAGCTTGTTCTCCTCTCTAACCCAAATCATTTCAGTATCTGCCGCTCGTTACTCGATCAGCCACTCGTCATTTTCTACTCGAATTGGGCACACTTTTTCGAATCGCGAAACCCTAGGCATCGTAAAATCCGATATAAGGATTGGCATGTGTTTTTTTTGGAGTGCTGATTCAGGAGATGAACAAACAACGCTCACCTAAGCCTCTTGATTTCTTCATTTGGACCATCGAGGTATCAGTGCTGTTTCACGATTCGGACGGTAGTACCCAGTACAATTTTGAACAGTAGTACCCAGTATGTGAAACACAGGGCAATAAGAGCTTGTGGTAACCTAGGCACGATTATAGTATGGCTTCGTATGCTTAGTTTTCAGCCTCGTTGCTCATTTGTTATTTCCTTTCCATGAAAATGTAATTTGTTTATGTTATCTATTCAATTCTGTTCATTGTAATTTGACACTTTAAACTTTGAATATATAGTTCAATGTTGTCGATGTATAACAAGAATTCTTTTCTGCCCACAATTTTGCAGTAATTGTATAAAAATAGGAACTATTTTTCAAGTCCATAATATACTTTGTTACATGTAGAGAAATCAGACTACTGATAATCAAAAGAATTACTTGAATAGTCATGTTTCGTTAATGTTTTGGACTGCTATTGTTTGATATATAGCTGGAGGAGTTTAGGTTGCGCTGAGGAGACATAAGGATGGTGATATGGATTTATGATGTAAACCAATGACGGAGAAATTTGTAACTTAAAACTGTGCCCACCACCTGTTCAATAAAAGTTCTAAAAGAACTTTTTGGTTAAAAACTGAATATTAGAACCAAGTAAAGCATGAGCCTGGTTTAGTTAACACATCTAATAATGATTAGAGTGTTTAAGCTTTCTAGCTTATAATGAAATTCAATTTCTAGCCAAAACGAAAGATTGGAATTCAATGTGTTAAGCTACTTTTACCCACTGCTTTGGGGAACTTATTGAAACTAAAATAGAGGTTTCATAATTTCTAAAAAATATTTCCATATGCTATGTGCAATATATCTCATAATGGATATAATTGATCATAGGGGTTAGAAGTAAGAAATTAGCAAAGTAGCTATGTTAAGCACAAGGTGGCTGCTTGTGGCAGCAGCAGTAGGCTTATTGGGCCATGGTTGGAGTTCTTTTTGGGGTTATCGGTCATTGTATTTGTGTAGCTGTATATTGCCTGGTTGTTGATGCTTTATCTAAATGAATGTGTCATCTTCGTTTTGCTAAAAAGGGGTCATTATAAATAAAAATTATGGCTTGAGAGGAGGAGCACAGCTGCTGCCCATTGGCAGTAGCGAGCGTGTTGCAGCAGCAAAAACCATGGCTTTAAGTGGCACTAGCAATTTTTTTTATGATATCACGAGGTGTGTCACAAGTAGCATATTAAAACTTCACATGGAACTAGGGAATAAATTTTTCTCAAATTAAAACTTCACAGGTAGCATATTAAAACTTCTTGTGTTGGGCTTCGTCAACCTTTTGGGGACATTGTGTACTTTCTTGGTGCCCGAATCAAAAGGGAAATCTCTGGAGGAGATGTCAGGTGAAAATGAGGATCCAAGTGCAAATGCAAATGAAGCAGAAGTTTAGTGTCATCAGCCACGTACTAGTTAAACAACAGAACATGTGCAGCATGATTCTCTTATTATAGATTCTTAGCTCAGTGTTATGCAAGGGAGCAGCTCTAGTGGTCCATTGATTTCTCTCACCACTCGTAGACATAGTGTATTTTATCTGCATTTCCCTTTTCAATTTTCCTTCGGGTTATGTTTTTTCTCAATCTCTAGTATGAACTTGCAGTAAATTTAACTTTAGTTTGAACTTTAAAGTCTACCTTGACTGGCATGAAACTTGAAAAACTCTGCAGAAAAAGATGCAACAGGACTTCACAATGGTGAAAAACTATGAACCTTTAAAACAATGCTAGTAGCCTAGTAAAGATAAGCAGTTACATGTTTTAAACCATCCAGGAATTTGTTTCATGTAGCTTGGCAAGGAAATTTGAAGTCATGGGAACAGGACCCTTGTAGGATTGACAAGAAGAAATATAGTTCTTCAAGTTCATTGAATGTTTCAACAGTCAGAAAAAGGTCAATACCGAAAGAAAAGCTTATGGCCTGGTTTTCTTATCATTTTCCATTTAACTTGGTGCATATTTTCATTTAACTTGGTGAATTAGGATTCTTGGCATATTCTGTACGGCCAAGTCGCATGCATTGCTAGTTAAGATCCTAGTTTCTACTTTCTTGTCATTTGCAAATTTGCATAGGATTTTTACACTACTTCCAATGTAAACACATGCTTTCTTTAGACAAGTCAATCAATTTCCAAGATTCAAAACTATACTTGGTGGTGTATATCCCTACCATTTGTAAAGTCTGGTTGATTGAATAGGCTAAAAAATGCAGGCCAAGACAAACTTATTTCTAATATGGACAAAGAAAAGGATTGTTGTGCTGCCCAATAAACCAGAGAAGAAAGCAATCCACTTGCCCTGCATTAGCTATATCTATTTTCAAATGTGTGATGGTTCTTTTGGACTTCACTATAAAATGTGATACAATCAAAACATACTGTCAATCCTTGTATTATAAATATTCACTTTCCTAGGTGCTTGTACAGTAAAAATTATGCAGTTTTTTGATTTTTAGTGTTTAGGACATTAGGTGGTAAGATTTTTTATTCATTTCTCTATTGAGTTGTTTATTTGATATGGATTTCCTTTAGTTTAACTTCTGATTTTTGTACGTGTGTATGTTTGCTGTTCAACTCTGTTTTTCTCCTCAAAATTTGATTTTTTATTATATTGAGGTTTTATATTATAGTTGTGACGTGTATTAAAACATACTGTCAGTAGAAGGAGCCCTTTTTTTCTTTGATAAGTAAGCTGTAGCTCATATTGTAAACTGGTCAAACTGTGATGTTTGCTTCATGATTAGGCCAGGCGATTGCTTTTGTATATTCTTCGCCAATGTACTTGTAGTGTAGCACAATGGATATATAAGAGAAAATTAGAGAGAAAATTGAGGAGTGAGACAACAACAATATTCAATTTATCCCAAGTTCCCAATATACTATTAATAAGCTATTGCCAACCAAACATAGAATAAAACAACACTTGTATTTTGGACCAAGATAATTAAGTTAAAAATTACTTGCATTACTAAAATTCCTTGGTAAAAATTTGAAAGCCTAGATTATGCATTGCATTATGATTAAAGCCCTAGATTATCCATTGAGTCTAAACTCGCTTCCCTTCCACGCTTATCATAAATACGTATCATCTTCCATGGCGCATCAATCCGCTAGTATTGCTATCAACTTGATAATACAAAGTTCTTATGTTCTTGCAATAAGCAGTCATGTCTTTCGTATCATTAGTTTATGCTATTTTTATCTTATCCGGTAGCTGCTTTAAAACATTTCTTTTTATTATTAAAATGCCCAACTATTTTTTCTCATCTTCGTTATATAAATGTGTAAGATCTTTCTTCCCATAATACATGCATCTAATTGTAATTGATTTCAATATCAGGTCGTCCTTAAGCAGTTTGGCGCTGGGGGTTATGGAGGTTCAGATTTCGTTATTGATGGAGCAGAATTTCAGCAGCACCAGAAACTTGAGAAACTATATATTTCAACACGCGCTGCCAAGGTTGCTTGTTCCTCCTGTTCAGTTTCCTTTTTTTAGCTTTGAAAATGTTGGATCAGGAAAAATATAAGTCTGGGAGAATATTATTTTCCCCTGGTTGTCAGAAGCTAACTAATCATGAATATCCCACTGAGTTTCTTCCTACGTACTGTGTCCTAACTTTGCAAACTTATCTAAGGCCTTTTGCCAACTCTATGCAGTATGAACTTTCTTTTTGACGCTGATTCAGCCAAATATGTGGCTTTTAAGTTGTGGCTGAATTTACATTATTGTTAATTTGTTATAATAATTATATATTCTATGGAGTTCTCTGATTACCATTATTTGCTGAAGTTCCATCTATTTTATTTCCCTTACAAGTCTCAATGGGATGCAGACCATTCATGATCCACTTTTTTTAAACATATACAATATGAGCTACAACTTACTTATCAAAGAATTATTCAACTATTATATTGTAATGTTGTAATGTGAATAATTTTAAATGATGTATATAATATTTTTTATATTTTATTTTATATTGTATTTGTGTTTGTTCAATAAATGTGCATTATTAATTAATTTTTTTTAAATATAAAAAGGCTATAGCGACGGTCATTGACCGTAGCTATAGTGTTCTATAAAACACAGGCCTATAGCGACGGTCGCAGACCGTAGCAATAACTTTCAGCAACCATTGGTAAAGAGAAAATATACGCTTTTGTCATGACCTATAGTGACGGTCGCCGACCGTCGCTATAGGCCAAAAGACCGTCGCTAAAACTTTTAGCGATGACTTCTATGGCGACGGTCGGCGTCCGTCGCTAAAACCTTTAGCGATGGTCTTTTGGCACGGTCGGCGATCGTCGTTATAGGTCAATTTTCTAGTAGTGACAGTTTCTTGAAAAGTGGCGGTCGCCGTGGTAACACGGATGTCGGGAGGTGCATAACACCTTCCCTCCGCATAAGCAAGTCCCCGGACCCTAATTGAATCTCGGTTTCACCTACCCGCTTAGCAGTGCCACATCACTGGGTCAATGTGCAAACCTTTTCTTGGTTGTGTTGGTACAACCTGTTAAAAAATCAACTGGCGACTCTTACAGTCCAATCGTCGACATTATACATGTCGGACCTTTTTCACTTGTTTTTTCAAACAAATCTCATATAAAATGAGAACACAAAAAAAAGGTAACGAAAAGGGATAAATAAAAATCCCGACGTCGACAGGTGGCGACTCTGCTGGGGACTCCAGTAAGAGGACTTAAGCCGCTATTACAAGCTTTTCAAAACTGTTATATGCTTGTGTGTGGATGTTGCATTTACATTTATGATGAATATGTACGAATGCATATCTTTACTGCGATTAATGCTTTACACTATATCTGCTTGTGATATTAGTGCTTCGCACATGTCATCATTTTCATATACGGTGAGACACGATGTATGTGAATGTATGTTGTGTGGTCCCTCCACCAGGAGGCTATTCTGTCGGTGTTTGATTACTGGACTCGTAGGAAGACTAATTCCCGCGAGGCTCAGCAAAGGCACCACCCAAATTCACTCCAGTTGAAAGACCGGATTAACTTTCCGTTGAATAAATTGCGATGATTTGGGAACCTTCATGTCGAAAAGCCGCGAGAGTAACCAAAGATAGGTCAGCCTCTGATAAACCAAACGCGGAGGAAAGTCTCTTCATGCTTTCTCATTTCAAATTACTTTCATCTCCATGTAATGAGAAATATGAAGAAATATGTGCATGTACATATTTAAATTGACATGCTATCCTGTATTACAAACAGCTAACATCCGTTTTGCAGGACAAAATTCCTAAAACGAACACATCACATAGCATGTTAACATTTACACCATCCCTAAAACTAAACTATGGTAGTTTTGTCACAGGGAAGCATTCAGACCTGTTATCCGGTCAAAGTCCAAAAAGGCCACAGGCCTACAGCTAATCATGTCTTCATCTGACCAGTCTAATCCAGTTTCTTGCGAGGAATTTGACAGATTAAGTAAACAAATCATAGATTTGGTTGTTCTGCTTAAAGAACTACATCAATCTACGTAGGGTCCAAAAATACCCTTCCATGCTGAATCTTCCACACAAAGAGGAACTCAAGATTCTGATAAAGTCATTACAATACCTGAACTGCAGTTGGATACTCTGCATAAACACTTAACAATTAACTCAGATAATTTTAATAATAGTCTAAATATTTTTCGTAAACTCGTAATAATTTTAAATAATTATTACCATTTATCATAAATTTTCAATCACTAAACACGTATTTAAATAACTTAAATACCACATAATTCTTTTCTCATTAATATATATTTATTATCAAATATTAATGAAATACATGTCATAATATTATAATATATTTATAATATCACAAAGTATTTTTAATACCTTAAAATCATATAATTTTTAAACAATTAAATTCATTATCCGATATTTGCTTTTAATATTAAAATATTAATATTTTCATGACAAAATATCAAAAGTTATATTTTATAGCTTAAAATATTTTTCTAACACTTAAATCATTTTTATATGATTTATAAAACATTAATTCTATTTTTCCTTAATTTATTTAATACATTTATTAAATAAACTAATCATCATTAATATTAATTAATTAATGAAATTCATCCTAAAATATTAAAAGTCATCAAAAATAACTTAAAATATTTTCTTATACCATAATATTATTTTTCATGATTTTTCATGTATTAAAACTATTTTTAAATAATTTATTTAATATTATAATTAAATAAATTAAATACTATTTATATTCCAAAAATATTAAATATTTATGAAATATACTCAAATTAATTAAAAACTATTTTTCAAACTTTAAAATAATTTTTCAGAATTTATTTAGTATTTTTAATAATTAAAAACTATTTATTTCAATTTATTTAACAAAATAACCTATTTTCCGAAAATAAGTGTCGTTATAGGGGCTTTAGGCGACACATCCGTCGCTGAATATGTCCTTCAGCTGTTCTTGAGCAAACCCAGAAACTCATAGGCAGTTTACAAGGTAGTAGGTTTGACCGATTTTTAATCTACGTTCTAATTTCGGTCTGGGTTTAAATTCATGTTATAGTTGTAGTACTCATGCCATACTACAACAATATATCAAGTTCATGGCTAAACAACACCAGATTAAAGAGATATAGGTCTCCAAAATATCTGACAACGCTGTTCTTCATTTTTTCGATTTTCAGAAAATGAAGAACAGATGAGGGTACTAGGTTTAGATCATTATGGGCTTGGTATGTGTGATTCAAAGGTTGATACCTGTAGACGAGACATCAGGGTACATGTATATATCATTAGATCATCATAACAACAAAACAATAACCGGATCTAGCTAGGTCAAACAAGGTCAGAAAAGTTGTTCATACACTTTCTGAAAATTCCAGAAAAGTGCTCCCGTGATCATAGGGTATAGTTTGACCAGCCACTACATTAATTTTGTTCATTATATAAACGATCTAAAGCCATAAATGTAAATTACATATGTCAGGCTACAACATTTATACAATAACATCAACCAACAACAAACAAGCTAATAGATCTGGACGTTACAAAACCTGTCAGACGCTATTCATGGCCTTTCTAGGTTACCCATATTAGGCCCGGTCATATGCCCGGTCAACGGGTTTTGACCGGTTATATCTCACGATCTAGACACCCAATGGACATACTACCACTTACAAATGAAAGACCATATGACAAACTACAGATTACGACTTTAAAACAATAAAAATAAATAACAGAAAAAGAATTAAAGCCCTGACATTTGACTGTCAGACACCAAATATAATATTTTTCCAGATTTTCAAAAATGCTAGATTCGAGCACTTTGATGTTATGGATCTGGGATTTAACAACCCAGATCACTAATTGACACCTTATAACACATTTCTAAACAACAAATAACTTCATCTAACATAAGATCATGGGATTTGAAAGTTTAGGGCTTTTATACCTTTCTAACACTTGATCTTGAATCTGATCTTTGATTCTGATCTAGGAAAGTTATGAACTGAAATTGGATTATCATTTCTCACTCTCTCACTCTAAATTTTGAAGAACTAGAGAGAGAAGGTCTTGGCTAACTTTAGAAAGTAAAGTAAGTAACTTTACTTATAATTTTTTAAGTTTTGACAAATGATTTAATGAAATAGGCTGATATGGCTGCTGGTATGATAGATATATGGCACAAGAAAATCTTAGAGTTGGTCACCAACTCTCATTTGGCAAGATCTACACTCAACCTATTAGAAAATGTGACAAAAGGGTATTATAGTCATTTCTATACCATTTTAATTCTAGTTTAGTCATTTGATGCAAACCCTTACGGTTTAGGGTTTAGACATTAGGGTTTAGGGCATAACCCTTTAGGGTTTAGGGTTTAACCCTTAAAGATTTAACAACTTGGATTTCTAAGATTTTCTAGTTAAATTTTAAAATAGAAAATCACGATTTCTAAATTATAATTAGGGTTTTCTAACTATATCATAATCTCCTAATTATAAATCAAGCTAGCTAATTAGGATTAATTTTATCCTAATTAAAATTGCTAATTTAGCACTTAAATCTATAACTGTGCATTAGGGTTTCTGACAGAATAATTAAGGTCTAAAAATCTGAAATTAGGGTTTGCTAAATAATTAAGCTTTTTCCTAATTATTCTTATAATTAATATCACTTAAGCATTAAAATTCTCCGTTAAGTTCCCAGATTAGGGTTTCAAATTACCGAAAATTTGAAATTAGGTTTTCCAAATCGGGTATTATGGTTTTCTAATAATCAATTAGGGTTTCAAATTAATTATTAGGGTTTTCCCAAATTAAGTTATAATTAATAACGTTTAACCTTATACTTAACATTTGCATTCCCAATCTAGGATTTTCAAATACCGGATTAGGGTTTCGGATTCCTGGAAACTGAAATTAGGGTTTCCTGAACCGGTTTCTACAGTTTCTTGTTAATCGCTAGGGTTTTCTAACCGAACGTTGACGTTCTTAATATATACTTAAGGTTTGTTATAGATATCATTTATCTGGTCAACCCTTGACCCTTAATCGCATACTGAACATATATACGCAGAACATATATCCTTAATCCTGAATAATTCACCTAAATCCTTCACAGAATTTTGAAATTCTCAAAATTCTATCTTAAAAATATCAAACGCATACACTTATTTTATGTCTAGGTTCTAATTTTGAACCCTAAATTAATTAATAAAAATTTTAAAAATATTCAAAATTCTCAGGTTGTCACATTCACCCCTTCTTCTAAAAATTTCGTTCCCAAAATTTACCTTACACCTTGTACCATACTGCTTACACCATTCACACATTATCACATGCTACCCAATACACCACTCACAAGAGTAAAAGTTTTTCAAATTGTGTTGAGGAGTCATATAGACTATTTGTCTGTCATTTTCGTAAAGGTTTTATGGAAATTCATCCGCAAACCGTCATAACTTACAGACACAAAGGGTGATTAGCCCGATATGCCCTGTACTGGCCAAGTACTGTTGGTCGGAACAATTTGTTCCTCTTATCCGCCTTAGGCGCACAAAATTTCTTACCTCAGTCTTGTTGGATTCCGCACCAAAATAATTTGGTTCGGGAAATTTCTTTCAATGAACACTTAGAGTTTTCATAAACTTTAGTCTAGCTGAATCGAATAGTATAGACTCATATCAATAATTCAATTCAATCGAATTATTTAAGTGTAGCCAAACCCCGTTGGCAAATTAAAATTTTTGAAAATATTTTTGAGAATGAAGCCATGATGCCGTACTGTATTCAGTCCGTTTGAGGATGCCGTCATTATATGACTTTGTCATAACACATCAAATAATAGTGGAACATCGATTTTAGATCAAATTCAACACTAAATATTCCTGCATTTACAACTCCATCAACTTTTTATCATCTCTGCACCAGGTTACATGGTACATGAATGATAAATAAAATATATTTTGATATTTCAAATCATTTGCGTCTAGCTAAAATAAGTAGCATAGACTATACTTTAAACCGTTTCAAAAATGATTACGAGTCTACTTTTTTTTTTCAAAAGCACAAAGTGCGTATTTAGCTTGATGTCAAAATTTCGAAGTCTAGCATAGCTAGGAGTTTTGGAAAACTTATGTCTCCACTAATAATCACTTGCTTAACAATCTATCTGATCCTATTATCCTCAATATTCCGTTTACACACAACTATACCCAGTTCGTCAAACTACACTTATGAGTTCATTTACTTGCCATAATCATATGAGTTTAAGAACTTGTCCTAGTCAGACCTTTGGCGTCCATTCGCTGAGGGGCTCATAAACATTTCATATAACTATTAGTCAAGAATGTCACATAAGTATGAGTTTTAAGAACTCGTACTTAACCTTATATCCTCTACCTATGACATATCTATCTGTTATACACATGAGAAATGAATCAACCTCTCAACATTCATATATCAAATAGCGCGACATAAACATTTCAATGATTATCATTGTCAGAACTAAGTAGTTGTTACACCAAGTACAATTCCCTGCCCACACAAGGAATCATACAACTCAGCTGTCGATATGAGTCCTCAATTGAATCCCCACCTAACACTAACCCCCTTCTCAATACGAACTTCATTCAACTCGTATTCATAATCCTTTCCTGAATCTGTACCAATTCATAGTACAACTGTTACCCAGCAAACTTGCTGTAACTTTTCAATCATTCGCTTGATCCTTCTCCATACTATAACCTTATCTGATCACGGAGTGATCTCATCGTATACATTACGATTCATTTCTATATCTAGATCGTTTTGTTTTACGATCTCCTATCACAGCACTTTCAGTCTTTTAGACTCTATCTATTTCTCACTACTGTTCAACTTTATTATCAGAGTTAGGGAATTCTTTATCTTATAACTCGTCGAGATTCATCTTTGAATCTTACCGATCCAACTAACTCTATGTGAGTTAGTACTTATCCTAATCACTGCGGTTATTAGTCTCAAGTATTCCTACCTAAGGTTCAAAACCTACAGCTCTGATACCAACTATGACGTCCTCGAATCTAGGTCTCAAATCACCTCAGATCCGGTTTGATCATTCTATACAACTATTACTATATTTGCGGAAGATATAAACATAAATTGTTTATACATTAAACTTACACACTATTTCCCCAAGGTCGAGTAACCTTAACTTAATACACATTACATAACTTACTTAACACATAACCTTAAAATACATCACTTATACAATTTAGCTGCACACATATCCTAACGATGGAACTGTCTTTAACCTTTCCTTGTATCCGACGCGTTCGTCTTAATCTGTAATGTTTTATCATGATATAGCAAGGGTGAGCATAAGGATTGCCCAACAAGTTTAAATTCAATAATATAACGATATATCATGATTGAAAGAGTATGAACAATAAGCTTGCTATAATTCATCAATATAATTGTGAACTAGCAGGAACAAACTTTTGACTGAACAAGTATTATATATGAACAAATATATCTGAACCAACTGGTAATGAAGGTGATCAGCCTTTCATACCTGACATATACATGCAATATGTATAGAGTACAATTCATGGCAACCAGCAATGATTAACCATAAGCTTATCTGAATAAAATAACTCTTAGTAGAGTTAAGCAAAAACAAACTTGCCTGAATCGTTGATTATCGCTACGCAATTTATAGCGCTTTATCCGAAGACCTAATATTAGTAATATAGATCTCCAATATTAGAATAATATCATCACAATATAATATTACTATATATATAAACATAGAATAACCTAAATACATAACACATAACACTATCAGTCTATAACACACATAAGACTAGGTATCAAGTCAAACTATTACAGTCTATCTTGATTCCGACAAAATTCTAACGTCCCGACGGTCTAGTCAGACTTTTATCGAGTCTAAGTTCAATTAAACTCTGCATAAACACTTAACAATTAACTCAGATAATTTTAATAACAGTCAAAATATTTTTCGTAAGCTCGTAATAATTTTTAAATAATTATTACCATTTATCATAAATTTTCAATCATTAAACACGTATTTAAATAAATTAAATACCACATAATTCTTTTATCATTAATATTTATTTATTATCAAATATTAATAAAATACATGTCATAATATTATAATATATTTATAATATCACAAAGTATTTTTAATACCTTAAATCATATTTATATGATTTTTAAACAATTAAATTCATTATTCGATATTTGCTTTTAATATTAAAATATTAATATTTTCATGACAAAATATCAAAAGTTATATTTTATAACTTAAAATATTTTTCTAACACTTAAATCATTTTTATATGATTTATAAAACATTAATTCTATTTTTCCTTAATTTATTTAATAAATTTATTAAATAAACTAATCATCGTTAATATTAATTAATTAATAAAATTCATCCTAAAATATTAAAAGTCATCAAAAATAACTTAAAATATTTTCTTATACCATAATATTATTTTTCATGATTTTTCATGTATTAAAACTATTTTTAAATAATTTATTTAATATTATAATTAAATAAATTAAATTCTATTTATATTCCAAAAATATTAAATATTTATGAAATATACTCAAATTAATTAAAAACTATTTTTCAAACTTTAAAATAATTTTTCAGAATTTATTTAGTATTTTTAATAATTAAAAATCATTTATTTCAATTTATTTAACAAAATAACCTATTTTCCGAAAATAAGTGTCGTTATAGGGGCTTTAGGCGACACATCCGTCGCTGAATATGTCCTTCAGCTGTTCTTGAGCAAACCCAGAAACTCTTAGGCAGTTACAAGGTAGTAGGTTTGACCGATTTTTAATCTACGTTCTAATTTCGGTCTGGGTTTAAATTCATGTTATAGTTGTAGTACTCATGCCATACTACAACAATATATCAAGTTCATGGCTAAACAACACCAGATTAAAGAGATATAGGTCTCCAAAATATCTGACAACGCTGTTCTTCATTTTCCGGGTTTCCAGAAAATGAAGAACAGATGAGGGTACTAGGTTTAGATCATTATGGTTTGCATTATGGGTTTGGTATGTGTGATACAAAGGTTGATACCTGTAGACGAGACATCAGGGTACATGTATATATCATTAGATCATCATAACAACAAAACAATAACCGGATTTAGCTCGGTCAAACAAGGTCAGAAAAGTTGTTCATACACTTTCTGGAAATTCCAGAAAAGTGCTCCCGTGATCATAGGGTATAGTTTGACCAGCCACTACATTAATTTTGTTCATTATATAAACGATCTAAAGCCATAAATGTAAATTACATATGTCAGGCTACAACATTTATACAATAACATCAACCAACAACAAACAAGCTGATAGATCTGGACGTTACAAAACCTGTCAGACGCTATTCATGGCCTTTCTAGGTTACCCATATTAGGCCCGGTCATAAGCCCGGTCAACGGGTTTTGACCGGTTATATCTCACGATCTAGACACCCAATGGACATACTACCACTTACAAATGAAAGACCATATGACAAACTACAGATTACGACTTCAAAACAACAAAAATAAATAACAGAAAAAGAATTAAAGCCCTAACATTTGATTGTCAGACACCAAATATAATATTTTTTCAGATTTTCAAAAATGCTAGATTCGAACACTTTGATGTTATAGATCTGGGATTTAACAACCCAGATCATTAAATGACACCTTATAACACATTTCTAAACAACAAATAACTTCATCTAACATAAGATCATGGGATTTGAAAGTTTAGGGCTTTTATACCTTTTCTAACACTTGATCTTGAATCTGATCTTTGATTCTGATCTAGGAAAGTTATGAACTGAAATTGGATTATCATTTCTCACTCTCTCACTCTAAATTTTGAAGAACTAGAGAGAGAAGGTCTTGGCTAACTTTAGAAAGTAAAGTAAGTAACTTTACTTATAATTTTTTAAGTTTTGACAAATGATTCAATGAAATAGGCTGATATGGCTGCTGGTATGATAGATATATGGCACAAGAAAATCTTAGAGTTGGTCACCAACTCTCATTTGGCAAGATCTACACTCAACCTATTAGAAATGTGACAAAAGGGTATTATAGTCATTTCTATACTATTTTAATTCTAGTTTTGTCATTTGATGCAAACCCTTAGGGTTTAGACATTAGGGTTTAGGGCATAACCCTTTAGGGTTTAGGGTTTAGCCCTTAAAGATTTAGCAACTTGGATTTCTAAGATTTTCTAGTTAAATTTTAAAATAGAAAATCATGATTTCTAAATTATAATTAGGGCTTTCTAACTATATCATAATCTCCTAATTATAAATCAATCTAGCTAATTAGGATTAATTTTATCCTAATTAAAATTGCTAATTTAGCACTTAAATCTATAACTGTGCATTAGGGTTTCTGACAAAATAATTAAGGTCTAAAAATCTGAAATTAGGGTTTGCTAAATAATTAAGCTTTTCCCTAATTATTCTTATAATTAATATCACTTAAGCATTAACATTCTCCGTTAAGTTCTCAGATTATGGTTTCAAATTACCGAAAATTTGAAATTAGGGTTTCCAAATCGGGTATTATGGTTTTCTAATAATCAATTAGGGTTTCTAATAAATTATTAGGGTTTTCCCAAATTAAGTTATAATTAATAACGTTTAACCTTATACTTAACATTTGCATTCCCAATCTAGGATTTTCAAATACCGGATTAGGGTTTTGGATTCTCGAAAATTAAAATTAGGGTTTCCTGAACCGGTTTCTACAGTTTCTTGTTAATCGCTAGGGTTTTCTAACCGAACGTTGACGTCCTTAATATATACTTAAGGTTTGTTATAGATATCATTTATCTGGTCAACCCTTGACCCTTAATCGCATACTGAACATATATACGCAGAACATATATCCTTAATCCTGAATAATTCACCTAAATCCTTCACAGAATTTTGTTTTATCATGATATAGCAAGGGTGAGCATAAGGATTGCCCAACAAGTTTAAATTCAATAATATAACGATATATCATGATTGAAAGAGTATGAACAATAAGCTGGCTATAATTCATCAATATAATTGTGAACTAGCAGGAACAAACTTTTGACTGAACAAGTATTATATATGAACAGATATATCTGAACCAACTGGTAATGAAGGTGATCAACTTTTCATACCTGACTTATACATGCAATATGTATAGAGTACAATTCATGGCAACCAGCAATGATTAACCATAAGCTTATCTGAATAAAACAACTCTTAGTAGAGTTAAGCAAAAATAAACTTGCCTGAACCGTTGATTTCCGCTACGCAATTTATAGCGCTTTATCCGAAGACCTAATATTAGTAATATAGATCTCTAATATTAGAATAATATCATCATAATATAATATTACTATATATATAAACATAGAATAACCTAAATACATAACACATAACACTATCAGTCTATAACACACATAAGACTCGGTATCAAGTCAAACTATTACAGTCTATCTTGATTCCGACAACCAGCAATGATTAACCATAAGCTTATCTGAATAAAATAACTCTTAGTAGAGTTAAGCAAAAACAAACTTGCCTGAACCGTTGATTACCGCTACGCAATTTATAGCGCTTTATCCGAAGACCTAATATTAGTAATATAGATCTTCAATATTAGAATAATATCATCATAATATAATATTACTATATATATAAACATAGAATAACCTAAATACATAACACATAACACTATCAGTCTATAACACACATAAGACTCGGTATCAAGTCAAACTATTACAGTATATCTTGATTCTGACAAAATTCTAACGTCCCGACTGTCTAGTCAGACTTTTATCGAGTCTAACTTCAATTAAAGATTGCATAAACACTTAACAATTAACTCAGATAATTTTAATAACAGTCAAAATATTTTTTCGTAAGCTCGTAATAATTTTTAAATAATTATTACCATTTATCATAAATTTTCAATCATTAAACACGTATTTAAATAAATTAAATACCACATAATTCTTTTATCATTAATATTTATTTATTATCAAATATTAATGAAATACATGTCATAATATTATAATATATTTATAATACCACAAAGTATTTTTAATACCTTAAAATCATATTAAATATGATTTTCAAACAATTAAATTCATTACCTGATATTTGCTTTTAATATTAAAATATTAATATTTTCATGACAAAATATCAAAAGTTATATTTTATAACTTAAAATATTTTTTTAACACTTAAATCATTTTTATATGATTTATAAAATATTAATTCTATTTTTTCTTAATTTATTTAATACATTTATTAAATAAACTAATCATCGTTAATATTAATTAATTAATGAAATTCATCCTAAAATATTAAAAGTCATCAAAAATAACTTAAAATATTTTCTTATACCATAATATTATTTTTCATGATTTTTCATGTATTAAAACTATTTTTAAATAGTTTATTTAATATTATAATTAAATAAATTAAATACCATTTATATTCTAAAAATATTAAATATTTATGAAATATACTAAAAATAATTAAAAACTATTTTTCAGACTTTAAAATATTTTTTCAGAATTTATTTAGTATTTTTAATAATTAAAAACTATTTATTTCAATTTATTTAATAAAATAACCTATTTTCCGAAAATAAGTGTACATGGTACTAGGTTTGACCGATTTTTAATCTACGTTCTAATTTCGGTCTGGGTTTAAATTCATGTTATAGTTGTAGTACTCATGCCATACTACAACAATATATCAAGTTCATGGCTAAACAACACCAGATTAAAGAGATATAGGTCTCCAAAATATCTGACAACGCTGTTCTTCATTTTCTGGGTTTCCAGAAAATGAAGAACAGATGAGGGTACTAGGTTTAGATCATTATGGTTTGCATTATGGGCTTGGTATGTGTGATACAAAGGTTGATACCTGTAGACGAGACATAATGGTACATGTATATATCATTAGATTATCATAACAACAAAACAATAACCGGATCTAGCTCGGTCAAACATGGTCAGAAAAGTTGTTCATACACTTTCTGGAAATTCCAGAAAAGTGCTCCCGTGATCATAGGGTATAGTTTGACCAGCCACTACATTAATTTTGTTCATTATATAAACGATCTAAAGCCATAAATGTAAATTACATATGTCAGGCTACAATATTTATACAATAACATCAACCAACAACAAACAAGCTGATAGATATGGACGTTACAAAACCTGTCAGACGCTATTCATGGCCTTTCTGGGTTAGCCAGATTAGGCCCGGTCAACGGGTTTTGACCGATTATATCTCACGATCTAGACACCCAATGGACATACTACCACTTACAGATGAAAAACCATATGACAAACTATAGATTACGACTTTAAAACAACAAAAATAAATAACAGAAAAAGAATTAAAGCCCTGACATTTGACTGTCAGACACCAAATACAATATTTTTCCATATTTCCAAAAATGCTAGATTCGAGTACTTTGATGTTATGTATTTGGGATTTAACAACCCATATCACTAAATGGCACCTTATAACACATTTCTAAACAACAAATAACTTCATCTAACATAAGATCATAGGATTTGAAAGTTTAGGGCTTTTATACCTTTCTAACACTTGATCTTGAATCTGATCTTTGATTCTGATCTAGGAAAGTTATGAACTAAAATTGGATTATCATTTCTCACTCTCTCACTCTAAATTTCGAAGAACTAGAGAGAGAAGGTCTTGGCTAACTTTAGAAAGTAAAGTAAGTAACTTTACTTATAATTTTTTAAGTTTTGACAAATGATTCAATGAAATAGGCTGATATGGCTGCTGGTATGATAGATATATGGCACAAGAAAATCTTAGAGTTGGTCACCAACTCTCATTTGGCAAGATCTACACTCAACCTATTAGAAAATGTGACAAAAGGGTATTATAGTTATTTTCATACTATTTTAATTCTAGTTTTGTCATTTGATGCAAACCCTTAGGGTTTAGAATTTAAACATTAGGGTTTAAGGTTTAGACATTAGGGTTTAGGGTTTAACCCTTAAAGATTTAGCAACTTGGATTTCTAAGATTTTCTAGTTAAATTTTAAAATAGAAAATCATGATTTCTAAATTATAATTAGGGATTTCTAACTATATCATAATCTCCTAATTATAAATCAATCTAGCTAATTAGGATTAATTTTATCCTAATTAAAATTGCTAATTTAGCACTTAAATCCATAACTGTGCATTAGGGTTTTTGACAAAATAATTAAGGTCTAAAAATCTGAAATTAGGGTTTGCTAAATAATTAAGCTTTTCCCTAATTAATCTTATAATTAATACCACTTAAGCATTAAAATTCTCCGTTAAGTTCCCAGATTAGGGTTTCAAATTATCAAAAATCTAAAATTAGGGTTTCCAAATCGGGTATTATGGTTTTCTAATAATCAATTAGGGTTTCAAATAAATTATTAGGGTTTTCATTAATTAAGTTATAATTAATAACGTTTAACCTTATACTTAACATTTGCATTCCCAATCTAGGGTTTTCAAATACCGAATTTGGGTTTCGGATTCCCAGAAACTGAAATTAGGGTTTCAAGAACCGGTTTCTACGGTTTCTTGTTAATCGCTAGGGTTTTCTAACCGAACGTTGACGTTCTTAATATATACTTAAGGTTTGTTACAGATATCATTTATCTGGTCAACCCTTGACCCGTAATCACATACAGAACATATATACACAGAACATATTCACGTATATCCTTAATCCTGAATAATTCACCTAAATCCTTCGCAGAATTTTGAAATCCTCAAAATTCCATCTTAAAAATATCAAATGCATACACTTATTTTATGTCTAGGTTCTAATTTTGAACCCTAAATTAATTAATAAACTTTTTAAAAATATTCAAAATTCTCGGGTTGTCACAATATCAACAAAGGATCGCCAGATCCTACAACAGAAAAGTCCGGCTACGGCAATTTAAACAACATGACTTGGTTTTAAAGAAGATCCTCGATAACCATGATCAGTCTAAGGGAAAATTTGCTCCTAACTGGGAAGGCCCCTTTATTGTCAAGGAGGTATTGACAGGAGGTGCTCTCAGATTGCAGAAGATGGATGGCGATGAATTTCACAGCTTATCAACTCGGACACCGTGAAACGGTACTATGTCTGAAGTTACCATCAAGCAAACATCTTGGTATTGGATCATCAGATCACCAACCCTTTACCGCATACAACTCTTTTCCACACTTTGCCCCTCAGGGAAACATACTCTTCAAGTCAGCAGCCTGGCTTCACTGCGCTCATCCAACTTAGGTCATCCCACTACGGATTGAACCTCTCGCGTTTGCAGTTTGGCTATCCATACATGGGATCAAACTTCTCGTACCTGCAGTTTGCCCTCAACCTAGGATCAAACTTTTTCTTCCCCGCAGTCTATCTTACACATGGGATTAAACTTTCTTCCCCACAGTTTGACCTGTACATGGGATTAATCTTTCTTCCCCGCAGTTTATCCTGCACATGGGATCACGCTTTTCAACTCACCCTGAGGGGTGAACTACGTCGACCTGATCTCCTTGATACACGGGAGTACGTGGGTAACCATATTCTATATGGCCCGGTCGCAATAAACAAAAAATAACAAAAATATTTCTACCCTTTTCTAGAAAAATAAAAACCACAAAAACTCTTCTACAACCTTTTTCATCAATAAAGCTTCTACACCCATCTGCCTTTCATAAACAGCGCTGAACCTCTTACACCAGGTTCGAACTACGCATACCTGATCTCCTCTTCAATAGAAGTACGTAGGCAACCATTTATGGTTCGGTCTAACCCCCTACCAAAACACAAATACCTGTCAACAGTACTGGGATCAATCCTTCAATCCACTACATTTGATTGGCTTTAAACCAAAGGGATGGAATTACCTGAACTTTGCCCAATAGTAGATTCAGCAACCATCTAAGCTGCGGTTGTTCCTTTAAGAGCAACACCAATCCATAAGAGATGGAATTAACTAGGCTCCTCCTAAATAGGAGTACCGGTGACCATCTGTGGTGCTGTCAATCTCAGAGAGGAAAGCCACAATCCTCTCCACATTTCCATACAGAAACAAGTCCCAAGATACCAAAGATGGTAGGGATACACACAGATCCATCAAGGAGGAATTCAGAATACGTCAAGATCACAAGCCCTGAAGAAGCAGACATATATCAAGCAAGTATCATAGCATATCTAAAAGGGAAGTGATCAAAAATATATTTCCCTGCTATATATAATGTTGTTTGATATACATAATTTAAACTGTATATGATAAAATGGCTACACTAGTCTATGCAGGAAAGTACGATCCCATCTACAAATTGGTGTATATGCGAGCTAACAAGCCCAACATGGCATCCCTATCCGAAGAAGGAGGCAAAGCTGTGGACTCCTGTATGAGGATATCCACACGACCCAACAGATCTGCAGCCATCTGCATGGTGACCATATGCTCATCAATATATGTGCTCATCTCTGCAAGCATGCCAGTGGTAAGGGACCTCACTGTAGTACTATCTGTGACGGTTACATCCCGAGCAGATATGGCACTATCCCTCTCAACTATCACTGTATCTCTGGCTGATCTGGCCTCATCCCGCTCAACAACAGCGGTATCTCTATGAGCCAATGCCTCGTCCCTCTCTAACAGGGCTGCGTCTCTCCCATCAAGAGTTGTCAACATCAGGGATCTAGCCTGATCTCTCTCAAAGGTCATCAGATGAAGACTATGCTCAAAGTACTGTGCTGAATGCTGAATCACGACAGTGCTAGTAATGGGAGAAACTAAAGGAAATACTGGTAACCCAGTAGATGGCTCCTCCTCGGTGTGAAAATCAATGTCCTCCATGCGCTCTCCACCATCTGAGTCAATACTTGACAATGTGGATACTACCTCAGCCGGTGCAGTCTCTGTTTCCATCCATGCGGAATACTCTGCAGAATAACCTGGATGACTAATAGAGAAAGCGACTATCTCGCGATGATCCCAACATGCATACACACGGGATCTGTCCTCTGCTGAAAGATAGCGAGAAGCTAAACGCTGGCCCAGCGCCCCCTCGAAAGGATGAAAATCCTAAAACTGGTCAAACTGTGACATCACGGCCAGTGGATGGTAAGTAGTCATGGCCCTCAAACCAGCTAGAGGGATGTAATCCATGCCCGGAGCATGAGTAATAAAGCTATAAGGTGAGTTGAGCCCTGAGCACGACAATATACTAAACTGGTCTACGATCCCAGCTAAGAAAGCAGACCAAAATGCAGCATCCGTGCACTCCGCAGGCTGAAATGAATATGTCATGGCTATATCATGGGTGAAGCAGTACCCATGCCGTCTGAAAGTGCCAATCGGTCTCAGGTGTGACATAAACCACACGTATAGCATGACCGAACTGCCCGTAAATACTCCTGTCGGATAAGTGCAGCAGTATGTAGCTGACCTCAATGTCTCGGCTATAATCATAGGTATGATGGTACGACCCTCCCTAAGAGCTCTCACCGCCATGATAACTCCTATGTCTAACTCATCCATATATAGTGGCATGTAGACATATGACAGTATGCACAATAGCAGTACATCTACCCTGGCCAGACGCCAATAATCCTCCGGTGTGGTGAAATCCCCAGAATGTCGTCTATAACTATCCTCAGAGCCAAATCTGTCAAACAAAAAATGTTGGGATATAATGTGGCCAGATGTAAGCTCATCCTGCACCACCCTACGCCTCAATCCAGTGAGGGTCATGAATCGTCGACTCATGTCCCCCAAAGCCCTATGCACGCAAGGTCTGTCCAGTGGCAGCATCGTCAACCGTGCATACTCCTCCAAAGTGGGAGTCAACCCCTGGGTTCCAAATCGAAAAACTTGCCTCTCCGATACTCAGTGCTCCAGCATGCCATCCACGAATCCTGTGGGAACCTGAAACATCAACAAGGTCATAGTACGCTGCAATAAATGATCTACGGTCACCCTGTCTGATGGTGACATGCTATCATACCACGATCGCATACTAGATACCACCAATAATGGTGGGGTATGATCAATACGGCTAACTGTCGAAGAAGACATCTGCATGGGCCGTGTCATAAGACCATCCAGGGGTCAATGCTGAATATCTCTGGACATACATACATATGCATAACATGATACATACATTACAGATAATAGATGTCAATATGATATAGGGAATGGAAAAACTGTATATACATTCCTAAGTATATCATCATCTAATACATCATCTCTGTACAGCTACGAATACAGGGAAATGGGGCACAGACGTCCTACTACTAACAGAGGTCTATCAAAAGATATAGCGAGAATGAGGCACATACACCCACTAGCTAACAAAGGCCTATCAAAAGATATAACAAGAATACACATCAGAAGAAGACAATGGTGTTGATGTCCACATCATCAATCCTGTCCACATGATATAACTCCTCTTGAGTCACTGGATCTCTATCAACAGGGATATCAGGTCGATATAAAGGAGGATCTATGCCGACAAAACCAAATGGGTCATCTGAGGGGCCAGCGCCTGAGCTGGAAGGATCAAACGAATCTGCCTCTGCCGGATCTCTGCCCAAATGCCGGATAAAGATATGTGCCTGGTCCAACTGCCGGGTCAAACTATTAATCTGTGTCACATGAGTCGGATCTTAGACACAGGCTAGCCAATCTGTCATCATCACCAATCCTGGAACCATATCCCCCATGAACTGAGTGGCGCGGGTCTGGGCTCCAATAGTACGAGGGAACCACCAACGCTAGAATATCTCCCGAGTGTAGGGACCCTCTGATAATGCAAAACTGTCAACACCCAACAATTAGATATCAATGACGGGTGACTGCGATACAGGCCAATAACGCTTGGCAGGAGGCAAGATCGATATATGGATCTCTCCTGTGGTGCTCTTAATAGCACGGTCTCCTAGATAGAGCTCCCATCCTCCATCCGTGAAGAGAGGAACTCTCCGGGTGGAAATAACGTATTCAACACCAGTCAGGTACCCATCCTCAAATTTGATGGCCAAATGTTCCCCAGAATAGGGAATCAATGTGATAATGTCAGCTGTCAACAACTCCAGCTGCAAGCGGCAATAAGTGAAACCCTCAGCTACAGGGACCTCCGCCAGTATGGAATGATGCCATCGCCGTCCTCGTGGGTAGGTATCCAATCCTAGTACACTCACTGGACGTAAACATGTGAGCCTCTCATAGGCCCAAAACTGCCAACACAAAGGCAAACATCTACTGTCAGTTAACACTCTTAACATATACATGGTGAATGACAAGTGAAATACTCACCATCAGAAATGGGTAGAATCTTAGCCGAGGTCAAACCCTATGAGCACATACGCATGCCCCTGAGGAAATAGGCGAAGGTGTAGGAACCCCAATCATACTCTCCTATACGGTCCACATGTCGAGTGGCGCTAATTAAAGCGAACGACATTGTAGAAGAGTTATCTGCTATGAAGCAACCCCTAATGATCATCAGGAACAATCGCTGAAGAATGCAATCCTTGACTGACATCATCTGGCATGGGCTCGCTCAATAGCCTACTCATAGCATCTACGCTCAAAGGACCCACACAGACTGTCCTGCCCTTGAGCGCCTCCACCGAAACTCCTAACAAGGATCTGACGGTAGTGGGGGTAATATCTGCCATGCAAGGCACTGGCGCCCCTCCAAACTCCATACCTGTGATAAACCGCCAATCCATTGGCGTCATCATTACCTCACAGTCCAGCAAATGGACTGATTGAGTATGGTGAAACCACCGCTCAGACAATGCCCTGAGGTAACCCCAGGGGCAACGACGGGGAAGGATGCAAAAGAATGCTCCAAAACCCCGGTCATGCACAATCGCTCTATAGTCAGGATGAAGAGCATGGTACATGGAATGTATACTGAACCAGTTCCCTCGAGGCTGTGTATAGCCAGGAAACTGCATGAAATGCAGATCAACATTAAATCCTTTAACTCCTCACAAATAGGAAAGAAGGAAGATCAAGTTCTAACGACATACCTCGTTAATATGTCGACTCAAGTTACCCAGAAGCTCTGGGTTTACTACCTGAATGCTTGGAAGCTCCCTACAGAAATTATGCACAGTAGGAACGGGGTCCGCAATCGGAACATCCTCCTCCTCATCCTCGACGTTTTGCACATCAACATAGACTGGACGTATCACTGCTTCTACCAACCAATGAGGCTGTCTAACAAAACGGGGTCGAGGCACTTCAGAAGCTCTCCTCCGTACACCAGCAGTGGTCCTGCGGGAACTACTTGACTGATCCGGATCCATAATATCTGGATAACAAGTCTCCAAATCACCTCAGAAAGGGTGTGGACAGTGTAGAACACTTGTACGGTGACAGAATTTGCAGAAAGACGTTCGAGTCAGCAGATCTGAGGAAGAGCTCTCAGATTTCCTTCTCGGCACAACATGAAAATGAGTTATAAAAGCAACCTGCTGGTCTTTAGTACCCACGGTTGGCCGCAGGTCCATCTGCGGCTGCAGCAGGTGCACCTGTGGCACCCCTACGTGGGTCCCACCCCTTCAGCTCGGTCCAGTTCGAGTTACAAAGGAGTTCTCACAAGCTGAAAAGGCCAAATCAAGGATAAAAACGCTAAGCAATTGAGCAGAATAGCTTACAATCCTGGTCTCCTCAGATTGAACCTTGGGTCTGTACATCACTCATTGGTATTCGCCTAATCACAGGGTATACTATGCCAATGATCTCAGACATTACAAGTTACATTCGGCAATACCTTACGCAGGTCCAATGTCGATCACTCAGGATCGTCATCCTCATTTACGATAAGGAACCCCGTTGGGGGTTACAACGCGCTTGTATATATCAAAATACAACAACCCCGGTGGGGGTCACAACACATTGTCATCCATTGATGTACGTATCAATGAAGCTCAAGCAGCCTTGACGTTATTTCAGCCCACCAAGTAAACCCATCGAAGCATCGAGAGCTATTCGAGGATTTCATACTCGGGTACTCATATTCCAGAACGTCTCCGTGGCGGGGGTTACATCGCATGTTTCATTGACACACATATCAACGATGATACAACACGTCTCCCCAACGGGGGTTACAGCGCATGTTCTGTTGACACACACATCAACGATGATACAACACGTCTCCCCGGTGGGGGTTACAGCGCATGTTCTGTTGACACACACATCAACGATGATACAACACGTCTCCCCGACGGGGGTTACAGTGCATGTTCCGTTGACACACCCATCAACGATGATCTAACACGTCTCCCCGGCGGGGGTTACAACGCATGTTCCGTTGACACACATATCAATGATGATCCAACACGTCTCCCCGGCGGGGAGCTACAACGTATGTTTGCCGTTGATACACATGTCAGTGAAGGTCAAGCAACCTTGACATCAGTTCAGCCGTTGGCAAGTAAACCCAACGTCTCATCAGAAACCATCCGATGATTTCATTAGTTGATACACACATCAACAAAAGTCCAAGCAGCCTTGGCATTTATCTCCAGCAGGGAGTTCATCCGTTGATATACACGTCAATAGAGGATCAAATGGATCCACGGCGGAGGTTACAACGCGTGGTCAACCATTGGTTCAGACGTCAACAAAGGTCGGGCAGCCCTGACAACATCTACTGTTGGCAGTAAATCCAACAGAACCTTGATATAACCTGGCAATACAAACCAGGAAAGATCAACATCATCTGGGAGGATTGATGATGAAATATCATCCTCAAATAGATAAAGCTTTATCCCCACAGATCTCTTACACATAAGAGGCACTTCTTCAGAATTAAGTCTGTATCAAGGATTAATGACTGTGGTGATAACTCCAACGTCAACATCCTCAAAGATTTGGATCACACATCTAATCTGGTCATCATTGCCAAATCCCAAGTAAAAGCTATAGGGAGATAGCAATCATCCTCAGCATGTTGGGTAACAACCCCAAACACATGCATCACCCAGTTGCTTCGTGTTATATTTCAAGTGTCTAGGATTCTTTAACCTATCCATGCCATTGCATTGCATGAATATGATAAAGAGGGGCATCTGTAGACACTTAAAATTTTCTGCACACCTATTACTGATATTGCAGGAAGGTAGATTCACCTTTCAGAGATAACCCTGGAAGACAGCTCACATCCAGTCCGGATACTACCGGAAGCTCAGTTTCAACCCCAAAACACACACTAGGAGTAACAGCCTAAACCCCGGAACACACACCTGGAGTAACAGTTCCAAACTCAGTGATGACACCGAGGCCTGCAGTTCTAATACCGGAACACACACCGGAGAAGACAGATTCATCCCGGAGATAACCCTGAGATGTTCCAGTCTCAATCCCAACCATGGGAGTAGCTACCAACCTTGGTGATAACCCCAAGGAATGCAGTTCCGGCGATAACCCCGGAAATGCTTGTTTCAAATGCAATCAGCTTCAATCTCGGCGCTCACAACGAGATACTCAGTACCAACCTGGAGATAACACCGGAAGGATAGGCAAACCTCAGATATGATACTGAGGACCTTCAACACTTGCAGCAGTCTAATCTCAGCGATAACTCTGAGCAACGTCTGCTTTATCAGCCCAACTAGCGATAACCACGATGAGGGGCAAAGTCATCATCTCGCCACCATAACGCCACACCGTACCATCTCAACGCTTTGATATATACACAATATCCTACAAAAGCCAAGGAAAACCAATCCCGAGTGGCTATTGCACAGGATAACAGATAAAATTTGAAGCTGAAGACTAGAGGGCATCGTCCCATCTTCATGACTTCGTACAACCTCTAATCCCGTGTCATTGCATAACTCTCGACAACTGTAGTCCGAAATAGGTCCTATATATCTCAGTCGGATGCCTGAATTATAATTCTGAAAGTTTGAGCGAACATCACGTTGCATGTGTACACGTACTTCGAGACGGTGGGCCCCGCGAAGCCGGGGCACCCCCGCCAGCCTCTGGTACACCTGTGGCCCAACCGCAGGTACACTTGTGGACCAGCAGCAGGTACACCTGTGGCTCCACCCTCTATAAATCTGGCTTGGGGTGGCTATTTTGAAAGAGGAGACGGCGAGGAAGCCCTGCCCAATTTGATCTGTACTCACCCTATACTGAGTGCTTTCTCATTTTAAACACTTGTGAGCTCACATATAGCTATTTCTATACATGTGGAAGCTAGTGTTTATTTATTTTAAAAATATAGAAGTCTTCTTTGGCAGCCCAATGTAAGCCTTCTCACACACTTTAAAGCCTTTCTCTTTATATGTGCACACACAGTTCTTCACGTTGAGAGTCATGTTACGTATGTTTACCCGGACTTCGGTCCGTGATTTTATTTCAATTTGTATACACACACACACACACACACACACACACACACACACACATATATATATATATATATATATATATATATATATATATATATGGACTTAAATTATCGAGTTATACCTCGATTGAGCCTAGACTTCGGTCTGGAGCGTTTACTTGCTTTTATATATATATATATACATACATTTATATATATGAACTGCGTGTTGAACTCTGTTCGATGAGCCTAGACTTTGGTCTGGAGCGTTTACTATATATATATATATATATATATATATATATATATATATATATATATATATATATATATATATATTAAATGTTGTCGGACTTTGTTCGATGAGCCTGGATTTTATATCCAGAGCGTTTATTGGCTTTAATATATATACATATTTATATATATCAACTATTGTCGAACTTTGTTCGATGAGCCTGGATTTTACATCCGGTGCATTTACTGCTTTATATATATATATATATATATATATATATATATATATATATATATATATATATATATATTTACTTTTCGTCCCACTTGGAGTTTACTTCATGGTGGTTGACTGTTTTTACTACTTTCTGTATATTTCGTCCCGCCTGGAGTTTCCTTCGTGGCGGTAGATAGCTTTTACAGCTTTATTTACATTTCTGATCCCCTATGGAGGTGCTTCGTGGTTGGTGATCATGTCTGTATATATATATTTACAGCTTTTATATATATACCTGCTTACTGTGTTTATATCAACTGCGACATCATGTGAGCCTAGGAATCATGTGATCACAGATTCGGTCTACTGAATCTAGATTTGGTTCTCGTGATGGACCTTTTCAGCTGTAAGCAGCTTGTAAATTTACCTGTGATGTTTGGATCTCCTCAAATGGTTTTCATACCCACGAGGAGTTCAGCACCTTTTCTGTACATTATTTTCTTACAGATGCCTCGCATCTGAAAAAAATAAAATTAATCCAGCCGAATACGGAATAAAATGGAAGTATCAAAAGCCTCATTTACTATTGAGCACAAGGGTTTGAAAAACCTCTTTTCTAAAATATCACTCCTATATCTTCTTTAAAACTGAATTTTTTACATAAATTCAAACCCTTTATATATAGGTGCAAACGAGGCATAACACTACTTTCAAATAATAGCACATTGACCCACACACACACACAAACATTCATATAATAGTTTCTTGAAAAGTGACGGTCACCGTGGCAACACGGATGTTGGGGGGTGCCTAACACCTTCGCTCCACGTAAGCAAGTCCCTGGACCCTAATTGAATCTCGATTTCACCGACCCGTTTAGCAGTGTCACATCACTGGGTCAATGTACAAACCTTTTCTTGGTTGTGTTGGTACAACTAGTTAAAAAACTAACTGGCGACTCTTACAGTCCAATCGTCGACATTATACATGTCGGACCTTTTTCACTTGTTTTTTCAAACAAATCTCACATAAAATGAGCACAAAAAAATAGGTAACGAAAAGGGACAAATAAAAATCTCGACGTCGATAGCATCGATGCTCTCAACTAGCAATGTTCGAATATCAGTCTTCAGATTAAACTGTTGTCAATGCTTCAATCTTCAGATGACCGAACTCTACAATTATGATGTAGATTTTCTTGGACCTGATCGTAGTGTGTCTTGTTGATTGTTGCTCATTGATTGGTTAAGATAACACTATGATTCTGAATAAGTATTCATTTGATCTTCAAGGTAGAACATATATTTCTTCTCTTGTGCAGTGCTTCAACACTTCTATTTGCCTCGACTGATCTCAGGAACTGATAGCTTGACTCCTTGTTCTGGCCTCTTCTGAATAGTAAGACACATCAGATTTGTGGCATGCCCAGCTCTCTTTCTCCTTGTGATCTCTCATTCACTTATCATTAATGGACTGACCCATGCTTAATCACTTTAGCCTTGTTCTTCATAAGCTGACCAGTATCTCTGTGTACACTTTATCAGTTCCTACTTTGTTTGGCAAACACTACGATCCTAGTTACTTCCAAGATCATTGTCTTCTGTTCACTTGACAACTACTGCACTTGCTAACTTTCCTTAGTCAGTCACTTTTACTGAATTCTTCTTATGATCAACTTTTGGAAGACTTCATCTTGAATAGCTTCACAACTCAATCTGGATGTTGATTTGGTTGGTGCTTGGATCTTCTGTTAGCTTGCATGCCATTCATTGAGTGCTCTCTGGTTTCCCTTCAAGTGGAATGTATCTTTGTAGCTCAGACCAGAGGCTTCATACTTTGGATATCTTGGGAGTGCTCATATGTTGAGAATCATATTTACTCTACGATTCTGCCTTGGCGTTGTGAGTACCTTTGTTGAAGCCTTAGTTCTGCAGTCTACGATTTGGCTTTGGTTCTATAGACACTACGACTCTGAGATCAGATCTTGACATTCTACGATTTCTGACTTTATGCTTGTTATCTTCATCTGATCTTGCTCGACTACGATCTCTGCCTTTTGTAAGATCAGTAGACTATACATCTTCGAGTGTGGTCTACGATTCTTGAATTGGCTTTGGCAGATGCTCGTTCGGCTCTTAGATAGGTTATCTCTATGATTCTAAACATGACTTCCTCAGCATACTATGGCTCCGAGGAAGTTCTTCTCGATACACTACTATCCTTCCTCGTCTCTCCTAGAAGTCTACGAACTCCGAGATATACTATCTTGTAGATTACGATTTTGCCTTGATAGTTCTCGAGTTTTCCTTGACTCTCCTGGCAGACTACGATTTCTGGTGCACTGCTCGACGATCAGACAAGCCTATCTATTACATTATAAGATTAACCTAACAAGCTTGATCTTTCTTAATTACATCATTTCTTTTTAAGGACTTTACAAAGCTATTTTGCTTATGTTGGATCAACCTAACATATTTGATCAATTCATTCTAAGTCCTTGTACATATGTTCCTATTATCTATCAAAGGACTTTACAGCTTTTCTTAATGCAAACATACTTCCATATTCATTCATTTATATCATAATCAAATCATATATAAATAGGAATATCATTCACATGCTTATTCCTAACAATCTCCCCCTATTTGATTATGACAAAAACAATTAGTGCATATGTATGATATGAATGAATCTTATATACAGTGAGCAGCTATATTTCTAAAATAGGTAACCATGAATGTCATTGATAATAATATAGAATTACATAAACTATGAAACTTTACATCCGGATCCAGAACATACCTAACTAGATAGAAATGCACCTTTTTGGCTCCATGTGTGTTTCCAGAATGTCTGTTGATCAGTAACTTTTCTGCTTGATCTTTTTGCTCCTGCTCCCCCTGGGGTGGTGACTTCATTTCTTTTCTCTGCTCCCCTTCAGATTCCGTGTTCATGGGATCATCATCTTTTGGCTCCCCATCAGAGGATGATCCTGCTTCTGCTGCTGTTATCTTCTTCTTCTGTTCTTTTGCCTTTCTCTTTGCCTTCTTTTCTTCCTTCATTCTTTTCTCCTTGCTCTTCCTTGAGTGCCTCTTTCTATGTCTCTTTTTCTCCCCCTTTTTGTTATTAATCACTTGCGAGAGCTGCTCCATGTTTGACATAAGTTGCTCCATGAGGTAAGATGAGTTACCAACCTCAATCTTAAGTTCTTGTTGGCTCGGCTCAAGTTGTAGGGAAAGAGACTGATTCAGATTGTCAATCTTGTTAGAGAGGGATAGGATTTTCTCTTCATTAACCTTCTATGCTCGTAGAGCTTCTTCCTTCTGATCATTCATAGTCTTTAGATAGATTTAATCTCTCTCTTTGATTTTGAGAGATATATCAGATATAGTGGCTTAGAGTTTGTCTTAAAACACATTCTCTCCTTCTTTTGACAACATCTTTGCCTCTTCAGTGATGATGGATATCGTCTCAACCAACTCATCAGAATTCTTTAATAACTCCAGCTTTGTAGGAGTTTGGTCATGCGGTTGGGCAGGCTCTTGTTGAACACTAGATTGAACTCTACAATTTTCATTCTCGGAGAGTTTTTCAAAAGCAGTGAGAATCTAGTAAATCATTGAGTGCCAATCACTGTTGGAGGATGAAGGAATATTAGACAATTGTGGTTGGACAGAGGGAAGCTTTTCAAACTGAACTTGATCATCTTCAGTGGTAGAGTGAAGGGACTCTACGATCATCTTCTTGGGAATAATCCTTCTGCTATCAGAACCCGACTATCATAGGGAATGTAGTGGTTACCAGTATGTCGGTAGACTTTAAAGTGAGACTGGTCTTTGATCATCTTGGTTGCAAGCGTCTTTACCATTGGAAAGTTCTGTGACACCAGCTCCAGGTTCGAAAACTGTGAGTAACACCCGCTGAAGTAACTTCCATCCTTTTCAGTATATGCCTTTAACTAGGGCATCCATGGGAAGAACCATCTCATCAGAAGATCATCAGGATTGTATAGAATTATAGTGCAGTCTAACTCCATGTTTTTCTAGTTGTTAAACATATCGTCTGTAGTCCTCCATACAACTTTGAGTTATTCATTTCTATAGCTTACCCATCTTTCTGGTGGTTCATCAAAGACTTCCACCACTATTCTTCTACGAACTCTTACTGGAGAGAGAACGGGATAGTCTGGTGATTCCTCTGATTCCTGATTTGTAGAACTAGACTCTTGTTCCATCTCTTCACCATCTGAGCTTGAATCATTCTGAATTCTTTCATGCTGATTTTCATCACTAGCACCTTTTTCAGCATCTTCTCCCTTGGATTAAGACATATCATCACTCAATTCAATAATTGAAGTAGAGGATTCTCTTTGCTTCTTTTGGATAGATTTAGCAAGCAGTCTGTTACTCTTTCTTCTCCTTGGAGGTTCAGCTATAGGAGTTTCAGACTCTTCTTCTTCTTCAGAATTTGAAGCCTCTGTATCATTAGATAAGCTTCCTGGATGTTCAGCAACAATAGGGGCAAGTCCTTCTTCTTTGGACTCAACATCTTTTGAATCATCAGATGAGCTTGTTGGGACTGTAGCAGTAGGAGTTGCAGTTGTTTCAACTCTCAAAATTTCTTCAGCAGCAGAGTTGCTGCTCTGAGTGTTAGCCATAAGGGCTTGCACATTCTTCTTCACCATCGGATTTAGCTATTCCTTTCATGATTCCAACTTCTTCTTACTGTAGGACTTGCTCTTTGAGGATTCATTAATGAGGCTTTCAGTTCCCTTCTCATCTTCTGACTCTACGTTCTCTTCTTTGGTAGATAAACTTTCTTGGGGAACTGGATTGACTTCTTCATCACCTTTGCTTTCTTCTTGGATGGCCCTTGGAATAATTTGTTACTCCTTCTTTTTGGGGTTTCTACAGTTGATGTTTTTTCTTCTCCTGCTCCATGTCTCTTTTTGTCAGTGGAGAGACTGATTGGTGGAGCCCCTGTATTATTAACACTCTTAGATATCTATTTTACTGGTATGACTACTACAGGTACAGAGTCATCCGATTGAGACATCTCGCTTTCCATCTCTTTTGCCTTCCTCTTCTTTGCAGAGACCTTATTGCTACTGCCAGATGTTATTAACCTCTTATTTTCCTTGAGATTTTTCTTCTAATTTTCAAATAGCTGTGGGGACATTACTTTATGAACATTTAGTGGTTCTCCCTCATCATCCTTTATCTCGCATTTTAATTTCTTCTTTAGTACAATGCTCAAGAGTCTTCCATGAAAAACTTTTGTGAGTGGTTTATCTGTAGACTTCTTCATCTCTACCTTTTCCAACCATTTGGTCAACCAATCAATTAGAAGGGCTCCAAAGTCCATCTGCTGATTCATGGCAATTGCAGTCATGACTCTCAGTTGTAGATCACTCATAGTATCATGTGCAGTATCTTTGCATAGGATGCATTTTCCTGTAATCTCAGCCAAAAATTCAACCTCTTCAAGAAACTCCTTCTTCTTCATATCCTTCAAATTTATGTTCCTCTTGTAACACATTAACTTCTTGCCTTCTTTAATGTCAACTTCCTCAAGGTTTATCAGACCTTGGTCGGGAAACCCTAGACATTAGTTGATGTCTGATGCCTTTATCTTTAGGCTTGTTCCTTTGACCTTTGTGAACAAAAGCCCAGAATCTATCGATGCATGGGAGTAGAATTGCTTCACTAGCTCCGTATAGACTGGAGTGTTAGCTTCCAAGTATTCAAAAAACCCAACATTCTTTACAAGCTTAAGTATATCCTTGAACTTCTTTTATGATCTTTCGAACTTCTTGAAGCCGAGTTGGATTCCGATTATAACACGCCATTCTTCCATTTTGAGGGTTCAAAATTTATGGGTATATAATTTTAGACCTCCGATGAGAGATAGTTGAATGTGATTTGGGTGAATCTAGAGGTTTAATGGATTCAGGCTTTGAAGAGGATTTTAGGGTTTGAAAAAAAATGAGGGAGAGAGGTTCGATAGCTTCTGATAACTATTTGGAGATTTTGAATTTATCTTTATGACAGTTCCTTCTGACTTTACATAAGTTGTGATGTGTCAACCAGTCATTGGTTGCACGATGCCCAGTAAGAAACTGTAACTCCCCAAAAGCTGAACAGTTTTTAATTTTCTTTTCAGAGAGTAAGCATTGCTGACGTAGATTGACCGTTGACCCTTTTAGTACGTAGAGTAGCTTGGTGAGGTAGCTATGGACTCTACGATTTTCTTTGTTGACTCAACGATTATCTTTTGAGATATGCTTTAGTGGATGATTTGATACTACTCCTCATCCTGAAGTTGCATAGCTTAACCACTGATGTACTCCGAGATAGTTTGGGCACTAAAATTCTGAGGTGTGTTTGCAGGGCATCTTTCCAAACGGTATTCGAACTTATCGCCATATGATTTGAATAGTTGGGCACGTATCTAGTTCTTTCGAGCTCCCCATGAGCTGGTGTATCCTCTGGGAAGACTGCGATCGTTGAGCCTACTCTACGATCGTTAAGGTTGTACTATGATCATCGAGTTCCCTTCAGAATCTGCTCTACGAACGTTATCTGTCCTGGTCCTTGAGATGAACTTGACTAAGCATTCCTTCTGGATTAAGGTAGCTCAGGAAGGGCCAACCTCTTAGAGTGAACTAAGGGTCAGGTTTGTCCCTGAGGTACTTTCCAGATGAAAAACTTTAGAAGTGATTTGCACTGATATCTCATTTGACCTTTTCTGTTGGGGAGTTCCTCTACCAACTTTGGACATTTGCATTGGTTGTAATTGTGGTGTCCTCCTGCTCTTACACTACGATCAGATGGTTGATCACGATTTTGAGTTGGGTGGTTGACAAGGTTATCAGTAGCACGTTTTGAGACGTTCCTACCACAAAGTTTTGGGACTTTCTAACTGGTATATTGCTTTATAGTGTATTTCTGATACTTTCAGTACTATTGTTCCTTACCAGATCACTGCTCCCCCATAGTTGATACTATCTTCTCATAGAGGTGTGAGTTCTTCTTCTTCATGTGCATCAGAAGGTAGCCTTGCATATCTCCTTCTGACTGAAGTCATCACAATCATTTAAACCTCCTTGGATCATAGAAATAGATATCTTCAGGACTGATCACTCTACGATAGTTTGACAGAACTACGAACGTAGTCTTCTTTGACAGTTTGTACTTGTGGAGTTCTGCCTCTATAATGAGTTTCTCGAGGGTTCTTCTCAGATGATATGCTTTGGATGATTGAACATATCAGACCCTTTTTATCTTAGGGTGAATGGTCTGCTTCCATATGGAGATCAACAACCATGTGAGCTTCATTCATGTTAGCTCAGCAAGTCTTCAAGGACATGCTTTGACAAATAAGGATTTTGTCAAAAACATTTTTGAATTGTCTTAAGCCTCTAGCTGTTTGAATCTTCTTAACTGAAGTCATCTGCTTCAGCATTTCTTAGTGTGGTCAGATAGACCAAGTACCTGCAGGTTAGATAGATTTTTATTTTTGGTACCCATGGTTAAATGGGTCCTGCCAGGTTAGTTTTCAAAATCTATAATCCTCATATATTTGAATTTTCATCATAATAATCACCAACAATCATATTCATGCATGTATCTGATATAGATATGACATTTTAAGATGCATGATGATGAGTGTGTGTAAGATTAACCATTTTAATAAAACACTCTTTTTCTTTGATGGTTTCATCATTTGCTTGGTTATGTTCACAAAGTTTAAATATTCACAGAGTGAGAATCAACTCTATCACTTATTTGTATCTGGTTGATTCATGGAGGTGATCAGTTTCTACGAATCTTCAAGATACTCTTGTAGAACTGATCATACTCTATGTATTATCAAAAACCTAGAACATAGGTTTATACATACATATTAGCCTTTTAGCAAAGATTACTCCACTTAAGATTAATTAAATCTTAATATGCTTATGACCTATTTCAGACTTCTTTCAAGATGTAATCTTCAACCTAAAACTAGGATGGAGAGAAAGTTTGTTAGCATTTGATTTTTCAACCTCAGTGTACTTTCTCTCTTTCCCTTTTTAGGTAGAGTATGGTCTCTTGATAGAATACTGTTATAGTGCATATGGTGATGCAACATGATGTACACATTTATTTTGATGAAGAACCTTACCTTTCCACTGTCAGTTTCTTGACAATCATTTATCTTGATATAATGAGGTTAAGCATTAATGTGCATAATTTTTCATTCACTCCTTACAGCTTGTTGCTCCAATTGTCCTTCGATCAATCAGTCATAGTCTTGAAGATGAAAGCTAAGAGAATCTTAGCATTTTTAATTCTTTGACAACCTTGAGTCCTTGGTTCACATGCTGGTTAGCCAAATACAGATTTGAGAAATTCTTCTTTCTTCTCTGGATAAGTACTTGATAAGTAGGTTTTATACCTACTTATCCGGTATCTGTTACTTGAATTAGTTGCTCAAACTCATGTTTCTTAGTTACTTTTTATGCATTTTGTGTTCATTTTCTAGATTATAAGCTTGGGAGCTGTGTGAGCGACTATTGGTCATAAATGCAAGGAAAAGCAATCCGGACATCGTTTGGACTTTCATGTTTATTTAATGTTATTGGCTTAGAACGTGGATTATATTGTAGAGCTTCTTCTTAGCTTTCCAGAACATCTTGAATCATTCCAATTGGAATTCGGATGCATGAGTTATGACCTTTGTACCAACGGACGTTGAACTTCACTGTTTTGGGTGACCATTTACATAACAGCCACTTCAAAGCCAATTTCAACATTTCTCCAGTCATTATTTCGAAAAACATAAAATATGAAAGTTGTATATCTACGTCTCCTCTTTCTGGAACATCTTGAATCATCAAAATCGAAGTTCAGACGAAGAAGTTATGACCATTTTCCCAAAGGACGTCAGAGCAGAAAATTTCCAGAAGGGACCCCTGTCGGGGCGGGCCTATCAGTGCAAAAACTCCCACCGAGGCGGGGGTACAAGCTGTAAAACAGTGGGTACGCCATCCGGGCCGGGCCCTTTAAGCTACCCCCCGCCGGGGTGGGGGTACGCGCAGAAAAGTCATTTTTTTTCCAAATTTGAGTTAAAGAAGGATTAGTTCGATCCGATTAACTCAAGGACTTCCAAGTGGACTTAAAGACATATAAAGAGGCATATAAAAGGAGGAGAATCATAAGGATTATGGGAGAAAGAGAGGATTTCATTAGATTAGACTAGAGTATAATAGGAGAAAACACTAGTTCTGATGAGATTTGGAGATTGAAGCACTTGGAAGCCATTAGAGATCCAGATCAAGAGCGAGACGGAGGACGAATTTGCCGACAACAGATTCACTTCTTTTCCTTAATTTTATTCTTATCTTTTAATGTGTATTCAAGTGTGGATTCTTAGTTTTAATTCAATGAACTAATTCTTTGTTTGAGATTACAATGGATCTTATTGTGTAGTTTATTTTAATATGTTTCACTATCAATTATTATGTTATATTGTGAGGATTGTCTATTGTGATTTGGACTTGATTGTTGATTGGCCATCGATTACAGTGATAATCTATATGAACTCGAGAGATGAAGTATAGATTTAGATCTAATCATGATAACATGTGTTTGTGATTTCTGCATAGATGGAATTCATGATTCGTGTTTAGCATAGAGATATGCCTTTACGCCGTATGTAATCTTATAGAGAACTTGTGCTTTAAATCCTTTTTAATTGTAATTCACATAGAGATATAGTGGATTAGTTAATTAGGGTGTCTTGCTTCTATCATCTGTGGATTTAAATGAGTATGGGTATTATGCATCGAGAGATGGTTTTATCTGCTTTAGTGTTCTTGATTAACAATTCAGGATAGAAAATAATTGATGAGGAGTGTGTTAACTTAAATGAAGCAATAAGTGAAGTTGTGATCTTAAATCTCCGTAATATGATTTTTAATTAGTGGTAATTAGAATTAGTGTAATTAAATAATTTAATTTATATAATTTGAAATTCATTCGTTTAAATAAGATTGAGTTGGTTACGGGTTAGTACTTGGTGATTTTTATTAAATAATTTCTCGTGGGAACGATACTTTACTTTCACTTTATTACTTGTTGACCACGTATACTTGCGTGTTGTGCATAATTACATTTTTTCCAACAAGTTTTTAGCGCCGTTGCCGGGGAATTAATTTAATAATTCTTTACCAATATTAATTTCAATCAAATTAGTCGTAATTTAAATTTTTTTATTTTTATCTTTAATTGTCTTCTTATATTTCTCTCTTTTCAAGTACCATGGATGACTTTGCATATCAATGGCCATACACGAACATGACTCAACCAAGGGAAATAGGGATTGATGGACTTAATACATTTTATGTAGAGTCAGTACAAATTGAGGCAAATTCGAAGACGTTGGAGGTTATCACAGCCCAACGGAGTCGAAGGATGGCAAACATGACTCAACCAAGGAAAACAATGATTGATGGACTTAATGCATTTTCCACAATATCAGTATAGATTGAAGAACTTTCGAGGACGTTGGATGTTATTACAGCCCAAAGGAGTCGAAGGATGGCAGTTACGTGTTACTATTGTGCTGGCAACCATCAAAGTCATCAATGCACCGTCAGTTTTGAACCGGTACAATATAGTGGTGATTACCTTAACATCTATGTTGATCCTAACTATCACTAAGATTGGGGGTATCACCCGAATTTTTCAGGAAGCTACATTTATTATGACCAATATTACGCTCTAAATCCATCATACACACCGAAATTTTCATGTCCACCTCCATTGCCACAAGAAGAAAAGCCAAATCCGAGGGATGTAATATTGAAAGGCATAGCAAACCTAGAGGAGATGAGGATTAGCCAAGAGCTGTCAACCCAAAAATTTTAATAATCGAATGGAACAACTCGTCACTACCTCAACCAATGGTCCTCAATACATGGCTTCCGAGACTGAAACAGAAAATTCAAGGCTGGGGGAATTATTGTCCAAGTTCATAACAGATGAGGAGAAGATGAGTAATCGAGCGAGGTCAATGCAAAATCTTGCGGATCAGATAGAGAAAATGACCAAAGCCGTAAGCAACCTTCCTCCAAACACTTAGCTTTATGACATGGATGACAAAATTGACGGAGAACCCAAACCAAATTTGCGACTGGATGAGCCACAAGATATCAGAAGTGTGGAGACAATTAATTGGGGATAATGAAATAGAGGTCGACGAAGATCTAAATGGCTCTCCACCAAAGATCAAAGAGTCAGTCAGATTTACAAAATCATGCCCACTTGGTAGTCATGTCGTCGGCGAAGCTCTTTATGACATAAGAGCAAGTACAATTTTGAATCCATGGTGGGACGAGAAAGAGAAGATAGACGAAGAGCCCATTGTGTGTGACAAGCTTCCATGCCCCAAAGTGATCACATACCCAATGGAGAAAACACCTAGCTGTAGGACGTTCTTGATTGAGATCACACCAAATCAGAGCATGCTAGGTGACTTTGATGCATTGCCCATCACAAATGGGAACCTACCAAAAGCTATATTATTTCTGATGGATGGAGGGTTCCTCAATTATCGAAGAGGAATTGGATAGCGTTGGCTAGACAAAGTCAGGCTGAAAAACTGTAATTCAAGCACTAACTGGGAGGCAACCCAGGAATTTTTATATTTATATGCTTTACTAGTTTATTTAGTAGATAGGAATTAATTTGCTGATTAAGTTCTCTTACCAATCCAAGTGCTATTCTAATCCATGGCGTCTCTCTTAATTACAGGTATTAAAGGTTCAATGGACAGGCAAAAGATTATGAAAATGTTATTCAAGTCAAATTCAAGTGTGGTGCCCAATTTGTTCCATGTGCCTAACCTATTCTCCAAACTTAGCGGACAAGGAGGAGGATTGCTATATTTTTAGAGAAGTTTTCTGGTTTACTTTTTTCTATTTCAGCCATTGAGGACAATGTCTAGTTTAAGTTTGGGGGGTATTTTAGTGTCGTATTTCATATAGTTAGTTACTTACATTGTAGTTCGTATAGTTACATTTAATTTTTGCATTCAGTTTCTTGAAATAAAAAAAATTGAAAAATTTAAAAATTGAAAAATTAGTAGTTAGTTTACTCTGTTTATATAGCATTTAGTACATCTTGCATGAGTCTAGATGTTTGATATTTATAGTTTGTTTTGGCCAATGATGAGATTGGAATTAGGTAGACAAGTATAGTAGACTATTAGAGCTTTGATGTGATTTCTTGTTCTAAATTGAGTCTTTTTATGTTTGAAACTGGTATAATAAGGATAGCACAGTAAAAACAACTTGTTGATTGATTGAGTTTAAATTGATACATAATGGGATTCTAAAGGATAATTCTAGTTTGAATGAAAGAATGACAAGAATAAGTAGTGATGGCTAAAGTTAGATAAGAACCTAAGTTTGGGGGAATATTTGGGGTATATAAGCTATAAAAAAAAGATAAAAGATAAAAAAAAGTATAAATAAACACTGTGGCGTGCTTGTCTAGTTTTGTGACCTTTGTTACTTGAGTAAGTAAGCCCGAGGGGATTGTCTCTACACCTAGCGCCCTAAGGTCTTATTGGTTTGGGAGTCGTTGGTCGAAAGCTCGTTAAGGTAGCATTGAAAAACCTAAGGGAATAAGACATTACATAGCTATGTGTATTACCAAAAGAAAAAAAATGAATAAAACGGGAAATAAGAGCAAAAAGCCCCCGTAGATGAAAAATAAAGCGTAAGTATCCCATGTTGACCCTCGATATTGATAATTTTTTTATTTTAGTTGGATCTTGCTTATTTTTGGATTTCTTGAGTTTACACTATATGATGCCTTTGAAGAGACTTGTCATGTGTTAAATTTGATTTTATATCAGTTAACATTGTTGTGGAGCACACACGCACTATATTAGTGATAACAGTCTAAGATTTGATGATTGATTAGAAAGTTAATGATTTGTTTTGATATGATGTATTATCGTGTTTACTTGATTTCTCTAAGGCCGGTTGAATAGACATGTTTCTGTCATTACTGCTGGATTCGTAGGCAAGTAGAATAGTTGCATTGCATAACATTGTTGTTTTGTGCTTCTGCTTGAGGACAAGCAAATGTTTAAGTTTGGGGGTACTTGATAAATAGGTTTTATACCTACTTATCCGGTATCTGTTACTTGAATTAGTTGCTCAAACTCATGTTTCTTAGTTACTTTTTATGCATTTTGTGTTCATTTTGTAGATTATATGTTTGGGAGCTGTGTGAGCGACTATTGGTATAAAAACGTAAGGAAAATCAATCCGAACATCATTTGGACATTCTTGTTTATTTCATGTTATTGGCTTGGAATTTAGATTATATTATAGAGCTTCTTCTTAGCTTTTCGGAACATCTTGAATCATTCCAATCGGAGTTCGGATGCATGAGTTATGACCTTTGCACCAACGAACGTTGAACTTCACTATTTTGGGTGACCATTTACATAGCAGCAACTTCAGAGCCAATTTCAACATTTCTCCAGTCCTTATTTCAAACAACTCAAATAATGAAAGTTGTAGATCTACGTCTCCTCTATCCGAAACATAGTTTAGACGAAGAAGTTATGGTCACTTTCCCAAAAGACGTCAGAGCAGAAAATTTCCAAAAGGGACCCCCGCCGGGGCGGGCCTATCAGTACCAAAACCCCCGTCGGGGCGGGGGTACAAGCTTTAAAACAATGGGTATGCCAGCCGGGGTGGGCCCTTTAAGCCTTATACCCCCCGCCGGGGCGGGGGTACACGCAGAAAAGTCATTTTTTATCCGAATTTGAGTTCGACAAGGATTGGTTCGATCCGATTGATTCAAGGACTTCCAAGAGGACTTAAAGACATATAAAGAGACATATAAAAGGAGGAGAATCACAAGGATTAGGGGAGAAAGAGAGGATTCCATTAGAGTAGATTAGAGTAGAATATGAGAAAACACTAGTTCTGATGAGATTTGGAGATTGAAGCACTTGGAAGCCATTGGAGATCCAGATCAAGAGCGAGACGGAGGACGAATTTGTCGACAACAGATTCACTTCTTTTCCTTAATCTTATTCTTATCTTTTAATGTGTATTCAAGTGTGGATTCTTAGTTTTAATTCAATGAACTAATTCTTTGTTTGAGATTAAAATAGATCTTATTGTGTAGTTTATTTTAATATGCTTCGCTATCAATTATTATGTTATATCGTGAGGATTGTCTATTGTGATTTGGACTTGATTGTTTAATTGATTGGCCACAATTACCGTGATAATCTATATGAACTCGAGAGACGAAGTATAGATTTAGATCTGATCATGACATGTGTTTATGATTTTTACATAGATGGAATTCATGATTCGTGTTTAGGATAGAAAAATGCCTTTACTCCATATGTAATTTTACAGAGAACTTGTGCTTTAAATCCTTTTTAATTGTAATTCCCATAGTGATATAGTGGATTAGTTAATTAGGGAGTTTTGCTTAATTCTATCATCTGTGGATTTAAGTGAGTATGGGTATTATGCATCGAGAGGTAATTTTATCTGCTTTAGTGTTCTTGATTAACAATTCAGGAAAGAAAATAATTGATGAGGAGTGTGTTAACATAAATAAAGCAATAAGTGAAGTTGTGATCTTAAATCTCCGTAATATGATTTTTAATTAGTGGTAATTAAAATTAGTGTAATTAAATAATTTAATTTATATAATTTGAAATTCATTCGTTTAAATAAGATTGAGTTGGTTACGGGTTAGTACTTGGTGATTTTTATTAAATAATTCCTCGTGGGAACGATACTCTACTTTCACTTTATTACTTGTTGACCACGTATACTTCCGTGTTGTGCGTAATTAGATTTTACCCAACAGTACTTCTTAGCATATATGGCCTTTTCATCTTTCAGACTGGTGGGTACTTGACTCTTTGCTGTTGATGCCGCTTAGGCTCCATTGTCTGGTCTTCAGACTACAAGATTGATTGTGGCCAAGGATTGGCCTTGTTGTCATGGCATTTAAGAACATGGACTAATCTGAGCAGCTTCAGGTGTATATACACATTTACCTGTACACAATATTTTCAGCGCGTGAGCTCATTTGCATTTACAAGTGACTTACTATTAAACTAAGTTTAGAACAATGTTTGTGCCTAGGATCAGACTCAAAGTGATTAGCTTTTGAATATAGCATGAGAATCCGCTCTGATACCAATTGTTAGTTCCCAATAGGCACACAATAGATCTAGAAGGGGGGTTGAATAGATCTTTATTAATTTCAAATACTTTTCTCGTTTATTTTGTATTGCTAATGGATTAGCATATGACAAAAATAAGAATCTTTTCAAGCACAGTGGAATAAGTAAAAATCCCCTTCATTGATATAATCATGATACATACATTGTTCGTAGAGGTAGTTAAGTTGTAAGCAGTTAATACATACATAGCATTTATAGTAGTTAGATACATAATGTAAATGATAGTAAGTAAATGACTGAATGTAAAAGACACAAGGGATTTTAAGTGGTTCAGAGACTCAAGCTCCTAATTCACTCTTCTGCTTTAACTAGCAGGATTTCCACTAACGAAGGGCAGCAACCTGAATCACTAAGATTCCTTCAAGGCCAGCAGCCTTGGAACTTCAGTTCACTAAGAACTCTTCAAGCCCAGCAGGCTTGGAACTCCTCTAGTTCCCTAGGAACTCTTTAGGCCCAGTAGGCTTGGAACTTCATTTAGTCCCTCCGGACAAGGACCCCTCTGGCCCTAGCTACTTGTTGTTGGTGTTGTTGTTGTTGGTGCCTTGCTGCTAAGATGTCTTTAAGCTTGAACATCTTTTGTACTTAGCAGCTTGGAGTGGTTCTCTTTGTATTCTGCATAGAGTCTGGACCATATCTTCTCTGATGCAGCTGATCTTCATTCTATTATGCTCATCTTCATCCGATGTCAGTTGTGCACCATCACCATTTAGGTTTGCTAAGTGTTTGAGCATTTGGTAGACTTCGTCTGACACTTAGCATTCCATGAACCCTTCTTGAGTGGTTTGCAGACAAGGTTATGCATCTGTTCTGTTTCAGCTTTTGGTTCATGGTGATTCGTAGAGTGGCTCTCTGGATCTTCTTTGTGCTCTGCAGCTTTTCTGAATGCTATCTTATTGGCCTTCTCAGCTCTCAGCTTAGCTGCCATCTTCAATGGCATTCTCATCCTTATTAAGTGAAGCTTTAGTCTGTTTGAGTCCTTCTTCAAATCGGCTTCACTTCCACCTTCGTAGTCTCATTGTCACTGAGACTTATTCTGTTAAGCTCTGGTGGAACTCATAGAGTCAATAACATAACATTCCAACAACTTTATGATCCTTCAACTCAGCAACTCTTAATCTTTGAAGCTCTGGCTGATATATACTCCTTCCCAATCTTTTCGTTGGAATATAGTCGTTGAAAGTTATTTGAATTGCTTTGTAGATCTCGAGTTATTTGGTGTAGACTGCATATGTGACATGACAGCTCTTTATGACTTTCTGACACTGCAGTCTACTGTTTCACCTACCCTATCAGAGATGCCACTTTGATGTCTCGAGCAGGTAATCATCTTTATTTCTCCTTTCTGACTTCTAGATTAGAACATTAGGAGCTGTCCTTTTGCATTGATGCTCTCAACTAGCAATGTTCGAATATCAGTCTTCAGATTAAACCGTTGTCAATGCTTCAATCTTCAAATGACCGAACTTTACAATTATGATGTAGATGTTCTTGGACCTGATCGTAGTGTGTCTTGTTGATTGTTGCTCATTGACTGGTTAAGACAACACTATGATTCTGAATAAGTATTCATTTGATCTTCAAGGTAGAACACACATTTCTTCTCTTGTGCAGTGCTTCAACACTTCTATTTGCCTCGACTGATCTCAGGAACTGATAGCTTGACTCCTTGTTCTGGTCTCTTCTGAATAGCAAGACACATCAGATTTGTGGCAAGCCCAGCTCACTTTCTCCTTGTGATCTCCCGTTCACTTATCATCAATGGACTGACCCATGCTTAATCACTTTAGCCTTGTTCTTCATAAGCTGACCAGTATCTCTGTGTACACTTCATCAGTTCTTGCTTTGTTTGGCAAACACTACGATCTTGGTTACTTCCAAGATCGTTGTCTTCTGTTCACTTGACAGCTACTGCACTTGCTAACTTTCCTTAGTCAGTCACTTTTACTGAATTCTTCTTATGATCAACTTCTGAAAGACTTCATCTTGAATAGATTCACAACTCAATCTGGATGTTGATTGGGTTAGTGCTTGGATCTTCTGTTAGCTTGCATGACATTCGTTGAGTACTGGTTTCCTTTCAGGTGGAATGTATCTTTGCAGGTCAGACCAGAGGCTTCATACTTTGGATATTTTGGGAGTGCTCATATGTTGAGAATCATGTTTACTCTACGATTCTGCCTTGGCGTTGTGAGCACCTTTGTTGAAGCCTCAGTTCTGCACTCTACGATTTGGTTTTGGTTCTGCAGACATTACGACTCTGAGATCAGATCTTGACGCTATACGATTTCTGACTTTATGCTTGTTATCTTCATCTGATCTTGTTCTACTACGATCTCTACCCCTGGTATGATTAGTAGACTCTACAACTTCGAGTATGGTCTACAATTCTTGACTTGGCTTTGGCAGATGCTCGTTCGGCTCTTAGACAGGTTGTCTCTATGATTCTGAACATGACTTCCTCAGCAGACTATGCAACGATTGAGAATTTTGTAATTTATTTTAAATATTTTTTGAATTATATAAATATTTTAATTAATTTATTTAGGGAGATAAATAAATATTTGATGAATAGTGATGTAATAATTTAGTTGAGTGTGTATGCTAACTAACTTAATGAATGGTAATTTTATTATTTGAGGATTTAATTTAATGAAAATAATTAAATTAAATGAATTGTTTAATATTTAAGAAAATAAATAAATTAAATAAAGTGATGTTTAAGTCTAATTTAATAATTAAACTAGATGTATAATAATTTATTAATCATAAGTATTATTATAATAAAAATTATAATTATTATAATTATAATTGTAAGCTATTTAAATTGGTTACATGTGTGACAAGTAAAAACTATATATTATAAATATTATGAAAATAAATTGAGAGAGGGGAGTTTGTGTTTAGCCAAACAAGGCCTTGTGGCCTTTGGCATTTTGCAACTGACGTAACTCTTTGGTTTTTAACCTGATGCATTAAGTTAAGAGGCTATATCAGTTTATTTGTGTATTATATCCTAAGCTAAGAGAAAACACAGAGCGTGAGAAAAGTACAGTGATTTTGAAGAGAGAATTCTCTGAGATTTTCAAGAGGAAGGAAAGGATTGCTAAACCTTGTCACCATCTTTTGCTAGCATATAATCAAGGATTAAAGGTATACTCTACTCCTATTGTTCATGTTTTGAGTTTTCAAGGATTATTTTATGTAAATTTCTAAATCACGTGGATTGATACATGTATATATGTATGGTGTTATAATATGTTAATAATCATGTATGAGTGCTATTTGATGATCAAAGAACGTGAAAAATTGGTTTGTAGGAGGAAAAGTAAATAACAGTGTTTATTCATGAAAAAGGGTTTGTTTAAGTATAAAATTTGATGTCCAATATGTGATATAATCTGTAAATTGGTGTTAGATTGTGTTAGTACATCAAGAAACAAAAACAACGTAGTTCGAATGGTGTAAATTGGTTAAAAAAACGAAGTTTTGGTGATTGGATTCTCCAAGTGTGTCGAAATTGAAGGAAATAGCAAAAATGTGATTTTAATCCTCTAAATTTGATTATGTAAATTGTTTTAGGTATTAGAATGATTGTTTGTATGAATTATAAGGCCTTGGTTAAGTTTGTAGTGTAAGGGTTTGTCTATGTTGCTGTAGAAATTAAGAAATTGGAGTTTTTGTATAAGAGCAGAGTCTGTGATCGTGTCTCTAGAAAATTGGTTCTGATGTCGAGCGCGGGCGCGCTGCCTCTGGGCGCGGGAGCGCTACCGCGCGGGCGCGCCAGATTCAAAGGGAGACATGGCGCGGCCGCGCCAGTAGTCAGTCAGACCTAGTAAAGAGCTGCTAACAACATAGCTTGGAAATTGTTAACTTAACATATTTTAATGATTTGTAAATGACCTAAAACATGTTACAAGACGTAGTAATGTAATGTAATCACTACGCCGAAACTATAGATTATAAATTAGTAAGTTGTGAAAGTTCGTAATGTGATGTCATTTGGATTGGAATTGTTTTGCAATCACCATGTCGTATACTATGATATAATTGAGAATTCGGTTTCGTGTTACATGAATGAGTAGGATAATCAAGTCCTAAGTTAAGGATTATAGACTTGATTAAAATGAAAACTATACTAATGAAATTGATATTAATATAACTAATGGGTATTGTGATTCTAATGGTATATGTAGGGTAATTTTATTTTTTTTTGCTAAATTTAGACTGAAATAGAAGAAAGAATAAGTACAAAGTTTAAGGGTCAAACCCCAAGCAGTATACCCTAGCCATCATAGGACAGGCCCTATGATGGCTGAAGTAAACCAAAGCTAGTCACTAGCATACAAGGATCCAACAAGGAACAAAGCAACAACAATAAACATAACAAATTGTACAACCAACAATTAGCTTGTAATGCATCAACCAAAATTGTAGCAGTACCACCGATCAGAGAGAACCAAACCTGCAAGGAGTATATGAAGAAAAGCACATAGCAGCCCAACCGTAGCCAAACTGCCAAACTGCCATGACAGAAAATAGTTCGAACGTGCACAACCATCAGCATATAGCAGCCCCACCGCCCAGCACAGCTACTGCATACCCAGTATAGCACACAAAACATCTGCCGAGAACCTACAACAGAAGATAGCAAGCCTAACAGGAGCAACATCCAACCGATATAGCAGCAGCAGCAATGACCAGCAGCTTCATCATACAGACTAAATAAGAGGCATCATAACAACATCAGCTATAAAAAGAACCCAGCAGTCGTAGCAACTGGCGTGCTAACCAGCTCTAACTGGCGTGACCAGCAGTAAAGACCAGATCAGCAGCAGCAGTAAACCCACGCCTAGACCAGCAGCAGTAGTAAACCCCAACAGTAGCAGGTTACCCCAGCAGTGCTAACCAGCTACAGCAGAAGTTTGAAAGAATCCAAAGGACCAGTTTAAAAGAATCCCACCCTATCAAATGATAACCAGCAACAGTAGCGGAACATAACCCCCGGCAGTAGAGCCACTAATGTCGAGACAACCAAGCCCAACCACAAACCAGCTGCAAAAAATCTGTAGCAGGATCCACAGCATGACAAACATCCAGCCTAATGGCGACAACATCCAGCCTCCAGCTGCATAAAAGCAGCAAAAATGGGAACCATAACCCCAGCCAACCCAGCCATAATCACAGCTGCCGAGATAACCATAGACCAGCCAAAACCCTAGACAGTCAAAACCATAGCAATAGAGGCCAAACCCTTAGACAGCCAAAATTTGTTCATAAGCAACACTGTAAGGCCGAAACAGCAGAGGCCAACAAATTGCATCAGATTACAGCAACAGTGGCATCCAGCCCCAGACCATGTCAGATCAGCCACCCATCAACCCAGAACTAGCAGTCCCGCTTACTGCTGTAAAATCAGTGTGATACTAGCATATCCAAGTATCCTATACCTGCAGCAAGTACCATCGAACCTGTGTAAAAATTAGATCCCAACCACAATAGCAGCAGCCCTTAGGATTTTCCACATAAAGCCAGACTAGTTCTGAACCAAGCTTTTTATACACTGAACCAGAATGAAAATACATGAGAATTATAATACAAGATGTTGATAACATAACCGAGATTTAAATCTTTGAAATCTAGCATTAGTGTGGAGGCCACATTTAAGAAGATGGATAATATCTAGAATAATGACTCGGGCAGAAGTAGTAACTTTAGTAAAAATCCTAGCATTCCGTTCTTGCCAAATCCTATAGACTACAACTGAAAAACCAAAATGCAAAATACTGTGGTGAAATTTGGGGCAAGAGTTGCTAGTAATAAAATCAGTGATAGAGGTCCAACTTCGGCTAAACCCTCTCCAGCCACAACGCCTAAGTACCGCAACCAGAATCTGAAATGAATAGCTACAGTGGAAAAAGATATGATGGAAAGATTCCATATCATTGGAGCACAGAACACATAAAGGGTCAACTACAAGTTCAAAATTTAGAAGCCGATCAAGGGTCCGCTGCCCATTATGGAACGCAAGCCATAGAAGGAACGAATGACAAGGAGGCACAATCTTATGCCACACTAAAGTATGCCACCCCACAGTCGTCCCAACACGACGAATAGAATGCCAAATTGTAGATGTTGTCCTTAGCCACAAAACCATCCCAGCGAAGCCCATCCTGACCATTCGAATCACAAGACCTAGTAAAGTCAAAAGAGGATCGAAACTCAATAGCCTCATTGTGGTTAGAATTAAGGAGAGCCCATCTAGAGTTATGAATAATACTACTAACAGAAGCATTAGGCCCAAGTCCCGAGTTGGCAATCAAGGATGAGTGCACAGAGGAGGCCAAAGGGGTCACGGGTCAAACCAAAGACTCGTATTTGCTCCACTACCAATACTAAAGGGCATATGACTACGAGCTAGTTCCCTTAATTGAAGCATTTTCCTCTAGATCCAAGAGCAATCATATTAATAATCCAGAAAAATTTATTTTTAAGCTGAACTTCACGAACCCAAGTAGCCCAAATAGAAATAGGAGTTGGATTGATGACTTTCCAATGATGCATCATGATCAAAGCTTTGTTCCAATCTATAAGATTCTTAATAACAAGACCACCTTCATAAAAAGGAAGAGAAATTTTGTTCCAAGCAACTTTGGAACCAAATTTCTGCATAGAAGGACCCTTCCATAAGAATCTAGATAACGAAGATTGGATATCTTTTATAGCAGCAGCAGGCAGAATAAAGTGTGCAGACCAATATGCTTGGATGGCATAAATAACAGATTTGATTAATTGGAGTCTGCCAGCATAAGATAAGAATTTGTTAGTCCACGAGCTAATAATGGATTTAACCTTTTCGAGAAGGGGCATACAATCTGCAAGACTTAATTTAGAAGTTATCAAGGGCACTTCTGTAAGACTTCAACTTTTATGAATAAAGAATAATTTTCTCGAAATATTTTTTTTTATATTATGGTGTGGATAGATATAATGTTATAGTTGTGGGTAATATTTACAAATTTTGCAAAGTAAGCAAGTGGTTATAAAATATTCGATTGGTCGGGGAATATTCGTTTTAACAGGGAATATTCCTACGACGGCACAATCATTGGTGGACTCCACAACGGAAGTATTATCGTAGTTAGAAAATGACATAATTATCGTTTTATAAAAATAACGGCGGAAGTTTTACCGTTAAACTGTTGAACTACCTAGTAGTAAAAGTATAGTAATACGCGTGGTTGCATAGTAGCACACGGTATTGATTATTGATGCTTACGTGAGAAGTCACTCAGTTATATTCAATTATTGCTACAGTAATTATTGCATCATATCTCTCATATTATTGATTCAATTATTGTCACAGTATCATCAGCATAATATGATATATTATTAAATCAATAATTGAGACGACAAAGTTATTCATATTATTATTTGCAATATTGACAATATCTAGAAGTTCTGTCAAGGAGAGGTTTGGTTACCTAATTGCGTGCCAATCAGGAAAAATCCTTATCGGAAGCTTTCCTGAGAATAACCTGGTTGTTAAATATTGTGAATTATAATATTAATTATGAATAAGTTCGTGTTGATTAAAGGTGAAATTGATAGTTCCATTGTGTTGGAATTATTAGTGTTAATGAAAATTGACAGTTATTTCGATAATAATTAATGTCTGGAGGTTATATTTACCAATCGGGTAATTCATTGGATAAATGTGCAATTAATTGCTATTAATTCACATGATTATAACTATTTGTTCACATGTGTGTACTATTGATTCACATTCTTATACTATTAGGGGAGTTGGTGCAAGATTGATAATACTCGCATGACTAAGTTAAAAATAGAGGTATAGATGGAGGTACTATACTGTAATTCATATTTTCATATGATTATAACTATTGATTCACATGATTGAACTATTGATTCACATTATTTACTATTAGGGGAGGTGGTGCAAGTTTGATAATACTTGCAGGACTAAATTAAAAATGAAGAAAAAGAGAAAGGTATTATACTGTAATATTTCGAGCCCCAAAACGTGCAATTATCGAAACCATATTTTCTTATAAATAGAAGCTCATTCTTCCTTTATTTCTCACCAATTCACTAAAGCTATAGAGCAATTATTATAGAGAGAAATTATAGAGAGAAAGAAAAAGAGAAGTCTGCTACCTCACTATTTCAGTATCCAGTTTTCTTCTAAGGTAAAGAGTATTATTTCCTTCGTATTCATGAAGAGAGTTATTTCCTTTCAATACTCGTAAGGGTTGTTATTCCATTCTTTATTATTCTGTTAGAATAACCTGTCTGTGCGGTCTATCGCATGCCTGGTGAATTCTGTTGTTATTTCATTCTTTATTATTCTGTTGGAATAACCTGTCTATGCGATCTATCGCATGCCTGGTGAATTCTGTTGTTATTCCATTCTTTATTATTCTATTGGAATATCCTGTCTGTGCAGATTACGCATGACCTGGTTCTATTCTTTATTATTCTGTTGGAATATCCTGTCTGTGCGGGTTACGCATGACCTGATTCCATTCTTTATCATTCTGTGAGAATAACCTGTCTGTACGGATTACGCACGCCTGGTGAATTCTTCTATTATTCCATTCTTTATTATTTTGTTGGAATAACCTGTCTATGTGGATTACCGCATGCATGATGAATGATCCTTCGTATTCATTCCTTATTAAATTGTGAAAATGATCTGTCTACGTGGATTATCGCATGGCGGGCAAAAATCCATTTGCGATTTCATATATTCTGTTATACTCAGTTGGTTAAAGTTTTGGCTTCTCCATGAAATTAGTGGAATATCCTTGATATTTGCGCTTCATCCAATATCTTTTCATGAAAATATTCTTCTGAGCATTCATGAATTTTACTCCACAAAGCAGTATCATGTTGACAATTTGGACGTTATTGATTTCAGGATAAATTAACTTATAAATCTTTAAAATTTATTTTTGAACTTGTTTTATTGAATTATTATGTCATTGTCATCATCCTCATGCTTATATTGTGAAGAAAGTCATCTTTGGCTTACGTGCATAGATGGACTTGGTATGATTATGACCAGGGATCATTCGGTATAATCATGACCTATAATGTTATAAATGATGTGGTAAAAGACCTCAGTGGCCTGTAGTGCATTGATGGATAGTTTTTAGTATGATTATGACCATGGATTATTCAGTATAGATCATTTATGATTTAATGAATATCCTTGGCCCGTAGTGGAGGGATGATTCGATGATGTGGTTTATTTATTAAGCTGAGTCTCAGCGATAAAAATTGAGGAAAATATTTTAAATCATAGAAGATAGTAGATATCATGCTCTACTTGATTCTTCTAATGGATTTCTTATTCCGCTGCAGTTAAACTTGTTATTTATTATATTCTATCAGTTTAACATTGTTGAAGGCTAATGATAATTTATTCTGCATTATCTTAGTCATAATATTTCTTACTGGGCTAGGCTCACCCTTTCTTTCACTGTTCTCTTCAGAAAATGAGAACGTAGCTGGGACTAGTTGGGGAACGGAGTGACGGTCCAGATAATAGCATTAGTAGTCCTCACTATTATGTTAAATAGTGTGACAATAAATGTAATGAGGACTCTATTGAGTGTGGATATTGTCAAGATGACAATATTCTTATTAAAACTCTTAAATTATGTTTTGTCGTATTTTACACGACTGTTGTATAATTAAGTTGTATTTAAATTTTGTACCATGTATCTGGCAACCCAAGATGGATACACCTGTTTTGGGGGCGTCACAGTTGGTATCAAAGCTTAGGGATATGATCCCTTGCTGAGATGTGAGACAAGAACTAGGAGGGGAGAGACGGGGAATTCCTTCGCTAGTATGACCTACCTAAGTTTAGTTGGTATTTAAGGTCAGAGTATAGGGATAATATGTGATATATTAATTAACCTTTGTTTTGTGGCAGTATTTGAAAATGTCATCCGAAAATGTTGAGATAAGCAATGAAGCACATGAGACCGTTGAGTCACCACAGATTAATACCCTGGATAATGTGCAACAGGAAGACAATAATCTTTAGGTAAACAACAACGATCAAATGATGAACGATGGAACGTTCAGAGGTTTTATGCAATTCATGCAACATCAGGCGAGGGCGGCTCCTGTCCAAAATGCAGATGGAAACACTGACAACTCTTGGACGGTCACCACTAAGCGGTTCAAGGAGCTGGGGCCACCAGAGTTTTTTAGAGAGCCAAAACCACTTAAGACGGAGACATAGATAAAGCATATCACGAAGATATTTAATGTCTTGGGATGCTCTGAGGAGCAAAAGGTTCCCTTTGCCACCTTTATGTTACGAGCAGAGGCAGATTACTGGTGGGAATCTGTAAAGCGTACTCAACCTGCCGCACTGAAGATAACTTGGGAGAAGTTCCAAGAACTGTTCAACGACAAGTACTTTCCCGAAAGTATTTGTCACATGAAAGAGGTAGAGTTCATTAAACTGGAGCAAAACAACATGACCGTGTCGCAGTACGAAGCCAAGTTTGCCGAGTTGTCCCGGTTTGTGTCCCACTTAGTTGATAACGAGGAGAGAATGACGCGGATGTTTCTAAGAGATTTGAAACCCGAGATACGTCAATATCTGATTTCTCATAAACTGTGTTTGTATTCAGATGTTATAAATAGGGCTCAGTTATTGGAACGCGATAACGAGTCGACCCAACCAAGAGAAAGCAGTCGGTAAAATGATAATACGAATGGTAGTAGTCATCAAAGCGGTGACAACAAGCGTGGAGGGAATCAATATGCTAGAAATAGTAATTACTTCGGTGGTAATCATGGCCATGACAATAAGAGTGGACATTTCAAGAAGAGGAGATTCAACAATGATGGAAAGACGTCAGCACCAGCACCTGTTGTTAAGGAAGAAGAACGGCCACCGGTCGTATGAAGGGGAGGGACATATCAGTTCAAACTGCATGATGCAGTCCAAAGCATGCTACAATTGTGGAAAAAAATGTCACCTAGCCCGATTTTGTCGTGCACCAAAGGCAAGTCCAACTGGGATGGAGGCATCAAAGGGTGTCCCAGACAAGACAAAATCGATAGTTCAAGGGAGAGCATTTGTCGTAACCTCCCAAAAAGCGAGGAATCCAAACGAGGTGATCATGGGTAAGCTAATCATAAACTCTAGTGAAGTATATACCTTATTTGATACTGGTTCTATCCATTCTTTTATTTCTCCTACTTGCGCTCAACATTTAAATTTGACTCCGGAGAAATTAGACTTTGAAACTCCGTTAGGAGAAACCTTCGTTACCTCTACTGTTTATAAATCTTGTTTAATTCTAATCGACACTTTCACGTTACCTGTCGATCTTATCTCTTTGAAAATACTTGCCTTTGGTGTGATTTTAGGAATCGATTGGTTAACTACTCATCATGATTTTCGTAAAGTTGTTAGCTTTCATATTCCTAACCAACCTATTATGCGAATTCAAGCAATCAAACCACTAAAGTCAATCATTGTCATATCAAGCCATAAGTAAAGAGCCCCGATCCTTTCGCTGGTGACTTCTTTGTATGAAATGCACCGAAGCCAGACTATCCGTAGGGGATGCCGTGAATAACGGTGGCAAGTTGATAGGTATCAATGTGACGTGATATCCAAGTCTTGGATGAGAGTCACAGTTTGAATGACATTTCTATTGTTAATAAATTTCCTAACGTATTTCCTGAAGAACTTCCCGGCCTACCCCTAGAGCGTGAAATTGAATTTTGTATCGACCTTGAATCCGGTACAAAACTCATTTCCAAAGCCCCATATCGAATGGCTCCTATTAAACTTCAGGAGTTAAAAACCCAACTACAGGAATTGTTAGACATCGGTTTCACTCGTCCTAGTACGTCTCCTTGGGGTGCTCCTGTTCTATTCGTGAAGAAGAAAGATGGAAGTATGCGACTTTGTATTGATTATCGGGAGTTGAATCATGTCACCATCAAAAATAGGTACCCGTTGCCTCGCATTGATGACCTATTTGACCAGTTGTAAGGAGCCAAATTCTTTTCAAAGATTGATCTTCGTTCCGGATATCATCAGTTGAAGATAAAAATTGATAACATTCCAAAGACTGCTTTTAGAACACGGTACGGGCATTATGAATTCCTAGTCATGTCTTTTGGATTGACTAATGCTCCAGCTGCCTTCATGGACATGATGAACCGAGTAATCAAGGAATATTTGGATCACTTTGTGGTCGTCTTTATTGATGACATCCTCATATACTCCAAAACTCGTGAAGACCATGAGCAACACTTGAGACTGATACTCCAAAAGCTTCATGAAAATAAGCTATATGCCAAGTTGAAGAAATACGAGTTCTGGCTTGAGAAAGTTACATTCCTTGGGCACGTGATATTAAATCATGGAATATCTATTAACCCAGCAAAGATTGAAGCAATTCAAAGCTAGGAGCAACCAAAGTCAGTGACCGAAGTACGTAGCTTTCTCGGCTTAGCCGGTTATTATCGGAGATTCGTGAAAAGATTTTCTTGAATCGCTACCCCATTAACTCAGCTAACTCGAAAAGATACAAAGTTTGGTTGGAGTGAGGAATGTGAGAAGAGTTTTCAAGAACTCAAGAGGAGACTCATTTCAGCACCTGTTCTGATAATACCATCTGGCTCGGAGGGATTTGTCATCTACAGTGATGCTTCAGGTAAAGGGTTAGGATGTGTTCTCATGTAACATGGAAAAGTCATTGCCTATGCCTCACGACAACTCAAAGAATATGAGAGGAATTATCCTACTCATGATCTAGAGTTGGCAGCAGTCGTTTTTACGCTTAAGATTTGGAGGCATTACCTGTATGGAGAGAAGGTGGAGATCTATACGGATTATAAAATCCTCAAATATTTCTTCACTCAAAAGGAACTCAACATGCAGCAACGACGTTGGCTTGAGCTGTTGAAAGATTATGATCATACCATTCAATATCATCGTGGAAGAGCGAACGTGGTAGCTGACGCGTTGAGTAAAAGATCGTATACGTTTACGAGTGCGATGTTGCTAACACAAAAAACCATTTCGTATAACTTACAAATGATGAAGATAGAGTTAAAGACTTTAGGGACCCACGTGAAGATAACGAATATACAATTAGAATCGAATTTAATCAATAAAGTTAAAGCCGCTCAAACTACACACCTGGAGCTGATGAATATGAAGAAGAAGGTTCAAGAAGGCGTTATTCTAGAAGCAAGAGTCGATGAATAGAGGAAATCTCAACCCTCAATTTAATTGGCCCATTTGAAATCCTCGATCGAGTAGGAACTGTGACCTATAGACTTGCCTTACCGCCAAGTATCTCTCGTGTTCATAACGTTTTTCACATATCTATGTTACGTAAATATGTGAAAGACCTGAACCATATTATTGAAACCACGATGTGGAAGAAATGACCTAGGAGTTAGAATCTGAGATGAAGCCAAGATATCATCACCTCTTCGATATACCAGGTACGTACCCTAATTTCGAGGATGAAATTTCATAAGAAGGGGAGGTTGTAAGACCCCAACTTTTATGAATAAAGAATAATTTTCTTGAAATATTTTTTTTATATTATGGTGTGGATTGATATAATGTTATAGTTGTGGGTAATATTTACAAATTTTGTAAAGTAAGCAAATGATTATATAATATTCGATTGGTTGGGAAATATTCGTTTTAACATGGAATATTCGTACGACGGCACAATCATTGGTGGACCCCACAACGGAAGTATTGTCGTAGTTAGAAAATGACATAATTATCTTTTTATAAAAATAATGACGGAAGTTTTAGCGTTAAACTGTTGAACTACCCGGTAGTAAAAGTACAGTAATACGCGTGGTTGCATAGTAGCACACGGTATTAATTATTGATGCTTACGTGAGAAGTCACTCAGTTATATTCAATTATTGCTACAGTAATTGCTGCATCATATCTCTCATATTATTGATTCAATTATTGTCACAGTATCATCTGCATAATATGATATATTATTGTAACACCCCAGTCCCACATCGAAAGATAGGGGAAAAATTTATCTACATATAAGGAAATAAGTTACTACCAATAGTACCTTCAAGTCATGACCTTTTGGGAGCCTGTGGTGGGCTAAGATGACCCAAGAAGATACTATTGGGCCAGTAGTTTGAGGCCTTATTTTGATGGATTTGATTCGATTCGGACTTAGAATTTGACCCAAGATTTGTTCCGGACTCGGAATTTGACCCGGGTTGTTTCATATGGTATCAAAGCCGACTCTCGAAAGCTCGGGTCGGGTCATCCGATCGGGTTGCCGGAGGTGGGGACACGAAGGCTGATGGTATTATCTCACAATGGAGAGATGGAGGTCCGGAGGTGGGGACACGAAGCCAGCCGGTATTATCCCACAATGGCTAGAGAGGCAAAGATCTTTGAGCTGTGTGTATGATCGGATTCTGACGGGGACGTCAGAAATTTAAGTGGGGGAATTTGTAACACCCCAGTCCCACATCGAAAGATAGGGAAAAAATTTATCTACATATAAGGAAATAAGTTACTACCAATAGTACCTTCAAGTCATGACCTTTTGGGAGCCTGTGGTGGGCTAAGATGACCCAAGAAGATACTATTGGGCCAGTAGTTTGAGGCCTTATTTTGATGGATTTGATTCGATTCGGACTTGGAATTTGACCCAAGATTTGTTCCGGACTCGGGATTTGACCCGGGTTGTTTCAATTATTAAATTAATAATTGAGACGGCAAAGTTATTTATATTATTATTTGCAATATTGACAATGTCAAGAAGTTCTGTCAAGGAGAGGTTTGGTCACCTAATTGCGCGCCAATAAGGAGAAATTCTTATCAGAAAGCCCCCTCTTTCCTAGGAACGACCTGGTTGTTAAATATTGTGAATTATAATATTAATGATGAATAAGTTCGTGTTGATTAAAGATGAAATTGATAGTTCTATTGTGTTGGAATTATTAGTGTTAATGGAAATCGACAGTTATTTCGATAATAATTAATGTCTGAAAGTTATATTGACCAATCGGGTAATTCATCGGATAAATGAGTAATTAATTGCTATTAATTCACATGATTATAACTATTTGTTCACATGTGTGTACTATTGATTAACATTCTTATACTATTAGGGGAGTTGGTGCAAGATTGATACTTGCATGACTAAGTTAAAAATGGAGGTATAGATGGAAGTACTATGCTGTAATTCGTATTTTCACATGATTATAACTATTGATTCACATGATTGAACTATTGATTCACATTATTTACTATTAGGGGAGGTGGTGCAAGTTTGATAATACTTGCAAGACTAAATTAAAATGAAGAAAAAGCTCATTCTTCCTTCATTTCTCACCAATTCACTAAAGCTATAGAGCAATTATTATAGAGAGAAATTATAGAGAGAAAGAAGAAGAGAAGTCTGCTACCTCACTATTCCAGTATCCAATTTTCTTCTGAGGTAAGGGATATTATTTCCTTCGCATTCATGAAGAGAGTTTTTTTCTTTTAATACTCGTAAGGGTTGTTATTCTATTCTTTATTATTCTGTTAGAATAACTGTCTGTGCGGTATATCGCATGCCTGGTCAATTCTGTTGTGATTCCATTCTTTATTATTCTGTTAGAATAACCTGTCTGTGCTGTCTATCGCATGCCTGGTGAATTCTGTTGTTATTCCATTCTTTATTATTATTTTGGAATATCCTGTCTGTGCAGATTACGCATGACCTGGTTCCATTCTTTATTATTCTGTTGGGATATCCTGTCTGTGCGGGTTACACATGACCTGGTTCCATTCTTTATCATTCTGTGGGAATAACATGTCTGTGCGGATTACACACGCCTGGTGAATTCTTTTGTTATTCCATTCTTTATTATTTTGTTGGAATAACCTGTCTATGTGGATTACCGCATGCATGGTGAATGATCCTTCGTATTCATTCCTTATTAAATTGTGGAAATGATCTGTCTTCGTGGATTACCGCATGGCGGGCGAAAATCCATTTGCGGTTTCATATATTCTATTATACTTAGTTGGTTAAAGTTTTGGCTTCTATACTCCATGAAATTAGTGGACTATCCTTGATATTTTCGCTTCATCCAGTATCTTTTTATGGAAATATTCTTCTGAGCATTCTTAAATTTTTCTCCACAAAGCAGTATCACGTTGATAATTTGGACGTTATTGATTTCAAGATAAATTAACTTATAAATCTTTAAAATTTATTCTTGAACTTGTTTTATTGAATAATTATGTCATTGTCATCATCCTCATACTTATATTGTGAAGAAAGTCATCTTTGGCTTACGTGCATAGATGTACTTGGTATGATTATGACCAGGGATCATTCGGTATAATCATGACCTATAATGTTATAAATGATGTGGTAAAAGACCTCAGTGGCCTGTAGTGCATTGATGGATAATTTTTGGTATGATTATGACCAAGGATTATTCGGTATAGTCATGAACATTGATGATTTAATGAATATCCTTGGCCCGTAGTGCAGGGATGATTCGATGATGTGGTTTATTTATTAAGCTGAGTCTCAGCGATAAAAAATGATGAAAACATTTTAAATCATAGAAGATAGTAGATATCATGCTCTACTTGACTCTTCTAATGGATTTCTTATTCCGTTGCAGTTAAACTTATTTATTATATTCTATCAGTTGAACATTGTTGAAGGCTAATGATAATTTATTCTGCATTATCTTAGTTATAATATTTTTTACTGGGCTAGTTGAGCTCACCCTTTCTTTCACTTTTCTCTTCAGGAAATGAGAACGTAGCCGGGACTAGTCGGGGAACGGAGTGACGGTCCAGATGATAGCATTAGTAGTCCTTACTATTCTGTTAAATAGTATGACAATAAATGTAATGAGGACTCCATTGAGTGTGGATATTGTCTAGATGACAATATTCTTATTAAAACTCTTAGATTATGTTTTGTCGTATTTTACACGACTGTTGTATAATTAAGTTGTATTTGAATTTTGTATCATGTAGATATCTGGCGACCCAAGATGAGTGATGTATACCTGTTTTGTGGGCGTCACAACTCCCAAGAACTTGGCAGGAAAGGTCCCTAACTGGAAACCCAATTCTGAGATGATAGAATTAGCTGTTCTAGGTGTGACATAAGATAGGAAGCACATACTTCTTAAGGCATTAGTGTATAAGCCCGTAAAGGATGAAAACTTCTCAATGCTTAATAATCATGACAGAACTCAGGTCTCTGTGACAAAAAATAACGAGATCGTCTGCAAAGCATAAATGAGTAAGAGAAATGGGCGCAGTTTTCCAGTGATGTCGAAATGCAGGATTCTTGGAAGCCTTAGAGAGCATGATAGAAAGGACTTCCATAACAATGACAAATAGATAAGGTGATAGAGGGTCACCTTGCCTTAGACCTTTAGCCCCTTTAAAGTAGCCACATATAGCACCATTAACCTTCACAGAGAAATTGGTTGTGGTAATGCAGGCCTTTATCCAATACATGAATTTCGGAGGAAATTTAAAAAGCTTAAGAACTGACAATAGGAAGTCCCAAGAGATCGAGTCAAAAGCTTTCCTTAAGTCAATTTTCAAAGCGCATCTGGACGGACCGGACGGTCTGTGATAATTCCTGAACAATTCTTTAGCCAAGAGAATGTTGTCCCCTATCCTCCTTCCAGGAATAATAGAAGATTGGTAAGGCGAAATAAGAGTCGGGAGAATACTCTTGAGCCGAGAAGCAATAATCTTTGATATGCATTTATATGTAGTATTGCAACAGGAAATAAGCCTATAATCATTCATTGAGGAGGGGTTTGGAATCTTCGGCATAAGAGCTATTGCCGTAGAATTAGTACCTCTTAACAGACATCCCTGCCGGAAAAAGGATTTGATAGCAGAAGTAAAAACAGTACCAACTATGTCCCAGGAATGGATAAAGAAATTCACATTATTAAACCCATCTGGGCCAGGGCTCTTGTTTAGCTTCATGTGCTTTAAGGTGCTCAGAATTTCATCATCAGAGACTTCCTTTAAAGTAACAGAGCTTGTTAAGGAGAGACCCAGTTTAACACTTCAGGTTCCCATTCGTGAAGAAATTGGTCATCAACCTGAGAAGGAGCACCTTGGAGAGCACTGAAATGGTCCACAGCAATTCTTTGGACAGCCTGATGTCCATAACACATATCACCCACGGAATTCTCAATAGCCAAAATTTTATTCTGATTCCATCTTTTTTTAACTTAGTTATGAAAATAACCAGAATTCTTATCCCCTTCCTTCAGCCATTAAATTCTGGATTTCTGCTTAAATAATTTCTCTTCACAAATGAGAGTAGCCCACAAACTAGAAGTTTGCGACCTCTGGAGATTTAGAAGAATGGGATCAGTAGGTTTGGAGGATAGAGCAATCTGAGTAGAGTGAAGACTTGACCTACATTTCTCCACATTAGAAGAGAGGTTTCCATTCAGTTTATTCAGACAGATTAAGGCCCTTTTCACCGCTCGTAGCTTACCAGACAGGATTTGTAAAGGGTCACCTGAGCAGGGAGTGCACCTAGCCGACTGCACTACTCCAAGGAAGTTGTCCAGCCCAGTCATAAAGTTATAAACTTGGAAAGGCTTAGGAATGGAAGGAAGAACCAGCCCAGAATGAACAACAACTGGACAATGATCAAAAAGCTCACGAGGAGCAAAAATAGCCTGAGAATTGGGGAAAGAATCCAGCCAAAGATTATTAACCAGAGCTCTATAAAGCTTCTTGTAAGTAGGATTCGATAAATGTGAATCCCACCCAGTGAGATGAGGCCCAACAGCCCTTAGGTCCACCAAATGCAAGTCAGAAAGCCAGTCCTTGAAATCTTGAATCCCAGAATCCCATAAACCAACCCCTCCATCAATTTCAGAAAGAGATTGCACAACATTGAAGTCCCCAAGCAGAGTCCAAGGCTTATCAATAGAAGGAGTAAAGACCCTTATGTCCTTCCACAAAGCTTTACGTTCAGTCGGGGTATTGAGTCCACATATAACGGTTACAAAAGAATGGAAATTATGACTTATAGAAGAAACATAACAGTGAATAAATTGAGAGGTTTTAGCAAGAATATCTACATTCCAAAAATTTAGGTCCCACCCAACCCAAATACGACCATTTACATGATGTTCATAATTAAAGTGCCATTTTCAATTATTGCAAATAGCTTTAGAAACAGAATTAGCTTTAGAGCACTTGACCCTAGTTTCAACTAGGCCTACAAAAGAGAGATTATGTTTACTTAAGATAGCATGGACACTAGCCTGCTTAGGTGACATATTTACACCTCTAATATTCAAAGAGCAAAAATTTAACATAAAAGAAATAGAAATTTAAGCTGGGGACTTCTTGCTCCCCCCTCCTTTGATCTTTTTCTTAGAAGCTTGGCTAACGTCAAAAGTTATTTTTGCTTTATGCTTGAGATCCTTAACTTCCTTCTCATCGATTTGTTTCAGCTTATCCATAAGTGGGTTTGGCCGAGGAGTAACATCAGTGTCAGAGTAACTATCTTGTAAGTCTCCTTCCAAATGAGAGATAGGATTAAAGGGGTTTGAGCTCGTGCTAACCGCGGAGGGCAAAGGACCCTTAAGAGCAGAGGGAACTATCTGCAGTTTGGGACCTTTAGTAACCATAGTCCAGCAGTCAGAATTCATAGCTAAAGAGGAGTCTGGAACATTGAGATCCCCTAAAGTCTTAGAGGAAATAATCTGAACCGGAGGCTTTGCTACCAGAGAGGATACTTTGGGAACCCATTTATATAGTTACCACTAGGACAACGAACCAAGGAATGCCTGAAAGTCAAACAGTGCGAACATAACTGGGGCTTATTTTGATATTCAACTTTAACCACCACAACTTTCTCCAGTTCAAATTCCTTGTCAAGAACAACTACATCCAGGCTAGGGGAAAAAAATTGAGGAAGTAGACATTTCAACACACATCCTAGCATAGCTCATAGGCTCCAATTTTGTAGTTAACTTATCAACAGATAAAGACTTGCCTATCCCACTAGCAAGATAACTCAACCCCGGAGCAGAGAGATAAGACATAGGAACATTATGGAATTTTACCCAAACCGGAGCTTTAGTGCAGGCTTCAGACTGGAAATCCATTCCCTCCTTCCAACGCTTAAGACATAGAAGCTTATTTGAAATGTACCATGGTCCTAAAGCAAGTATATTATCGCGTTCCTCAGGTGAAGAAAACTTAAAGATAAACATCCCCTTATCCTGAAGGAACACTTTTTGCAAGCCAAACTTATCCCAAAGTTTATGTACACTTTCATCCACAAGCTTGAATGGAAGTCTAGAGTGAATAAAACTACCAAGAAGACAGGAGTTCCATAATTTATTACCCAACAGAATGACCTCAGAAGGAGGCTTAATAGTAATAGGACCATTTTCAACAGCAAGAGGGGAAGGGGGGAAGGAAATCAAGAATCAAACCTGACTTTGGGAAATCCTGAGCCACAACAGAGCTCCAAGATTGTTTTTCTACCCGGGCAACACCATAGAACCCAGCTACATCAGCCCCTGCAACCATCTTTTCAACAGATACAGACTTCCCAAGAACTTTAGGGGAACAAGCAAGCTCGCCATCTTCTAAATCCACAGCCATAAAAGGAGCATCTGCCTTGCATGTTTCAACATCATCTGAAGTTGGACCCAATGGCAGAATACCAGAACTACTAACTTTCAAAAGACTTTTATCAAATATGTCATGGTCATTAACTTGACGAGAACCCCGACCACCAATAGCGAACTCAGAAACCTGCTGAATATTAAACCCATTGGCCATAATAAAATCCAAAAGAGTGTTATTCTTCTTACGCTCATCTGCAGCTTCTACATGTCCTCTACTAGAAAAATGTTGAGCAGCACTGAATAACTCCTTCAAAGCTGAACCATATTTAAGCCCTAAGCTTGCTTCAATCTCACTATTAGCATCCGAATCATCGAACTTAACTGAAACATTGCAAGGGACATCATCAAATTCGACCATAACCTGCTCGACCAAGATAGAAGGAAGAAGGAAATCTACCCCAAAACCAAGCCTATTGGCTGAACCAGCCATTATTGACCCAACAGTGGACTCTAAGCTAGTGTTAGAAACCCCCAAATCAGAAGAACCTACCCTAGAAGAACTGCTCCAGGAGTTTCCCCCTGAGACGTGGGGGTAATCCACCATAGAAATCAGGAAAGAAACAAGGAACGAAAGGAGAAAAGATTTAGAAGAACAAGAACAAAGTTGAAGAGAGAAGGCAGAGAACGAAATCTAGAGAGAGAATGTAAGTCCGATATAGTAAATGCAAGTTTCTCTTTATAGTAAATGCAAGTTTCATAATTCCGATATTTGTTATTGTCAAGCAAGCTTTCTATTTCTAAATTATCGTTATACAAATCCTATATTAAAGTTGAGCAAGCCTATTGATTCAATCTTATGTATGGTTGAATATGCTCTTGTAACCTAATTCGTTATATCAAGTGAGTTTCACATTCCTATTTCTTGTTATTGCTATTCAAAGCATATACTGTTTTAAAACATTGATTCAAATGAGATTGTTCTAATTCTTTTAAATATATATATATATATATATATATATATATATATATATATATATATATATATATCAAGTCAAATGTATATTGTCGTCACTCAATTTTTGACTTAAATAATCGTGTTCAATTCAATATTATCGTGTTGAACCTTCAAATAGTAAGCGAACTCTTATTGATTGAACTAATCTATGATTGAATAGTGTTCTAAAATTCTAGAACCACTGATAAGCTAGTTCCGAGCTAAACTTTCTTTAGTACGGAAATCCTAAATTTAAACTGAGATGAACAACCCTAATATAGGGGATTATGTATGTGTTAACGTTTAGATGTTTGTGCACAATACATGGTACGAAGGTTGATCCCCCTAATTGCGAAAGTAAAAGTCTGTATAGTCTAATGACTATTAAAGGTTAAAGTAGGAATACTTAATAACCTCGGGACATAGTTCATGGTCTTGAAGACCCTCAGATATTATTTTGAACTTTTTTTCTATTTTTGATTGTAGAGCGAGTTCTCCATTATTCAATATTCATTGCTTACCTTTACGTTGATGCTATTTTTTTTTTATATCAGTGAGCAATTGTTTGCTCACTCTTGCAATTAACACTGCAGCTAAAGTTGAAAGAGTTGACGAACCATCTTCTAGCAAAGGAAAGGGCAAGATGTCCAAGTGTTGAAGACTTATTTGAATTTATTTCAAAGAATTATATTATAAGACTTAATTTATTTATGTGATGTATTCTGCAGACTCATGTAATAGTTTAAGGTTAAATTACCTGAGATTGTTTTTATTGATGTAACCCTTTAACGGGGAAGATTATTGCTTAAGTTATTTAAGTTATGTTTTATCCTTATTACGGGTAGTTAGATGTAATTGTTTTGGATAGTGAGCACCAAATTCCGTGGGAATGGAGTACCCGAATTTGGGGGTGTCACAAGTTGGTATCAAAGCTTTAGGTTATGAACCTTAGGTGGGAAAAAACCTTAGGAAGTATCCTTTAAGAAGACAGAAAACATAGTGATGACAAACTCTTATCGAGTTCTAAGGAATGAATTGAGGAATTCATTAAAAGATAAACAATAAAAGACATTATGTGCTATGTGTTAATAACTTATGTGCTCGCAAGTATCGAAGAATGTCTTAAAAGTATTTTGTTGTCATGATGTCTAGCGTGGGAGGATCCAATCAAGCTAGGGAGGAGATACCTCAGATACCTGGAGATGAGGAACCCTGAGATGTCCACGTTGTGCGGGAACAGCTGATTCAGAGGGAGCCTTCTCTGTTGATTGTTGAGGTAGAACAGGAAGATGAACCTGTGTCTAATCCTGAGGAGGAAGACTCTAAGGAGATATGGGTGGAGGATGAGGAAGAGGATCCTGTGGAGTTTTCACCAAACTCCATATCCGCTGAGATGTATGATGCACTGTATGATTGAAACATAGAATTACAGGATAATGTTGAGGAGTTGAAGGAATTGGCTTAGATGCGTCAAGCTACTATAGAGTAGAAGGATGCCGAGATTCAATAACTCGACTCACGACTTGGAAACACCGAGTGGGACCTAGTTCATACAAAAGGTCAGCATGAGGATCTGTTGGTTGTGAACAAGAAGATGAAGACTGATGTAGAGAAGTTAAAAGATGACTTGAAGGAGGAGTCAGCTAAACATACAAGGGCAGAGGACGCTTGGATGAAGGCGACTCATCGTACAGACCGTGCTGAAGATTAGGTCCAAACGAAGAAAGCTAAGATAAATGAAATGGATCATGCCTTTAATTTTGCGATTGATAGGGCCCAGGATCGAGTCTTTTATTACCCACCTCAATTTGAAGACTCGTCGTGGTTCGTTATGGAACGTAGGACGGCATATCGTATTATAGAGGAAGGGTGTAGAGAAAGCCTCTCGATGTCTTAATATGCCCAGATAGAAAGAATAAGAATAATAATGATATGTGGTTAAGTATGTAGATAAATAAATTGTAAATCCCTTATTTTGAGATAAATAAAGGGGTAGTATGAGTATATAATCCTGAAACTTGTCTAGTTCAGGAAAGTGGATGCTGGTAGCAAATATGTTATCCTTACTATGTTATGAAAAGTTTTAAATGAATAAAAATATCAAAGTTTATTGAAATGTTATGTGTTATAGCTTTAATCTTAGAATGTTTAAAGTTAAACTTTAAAATATTCAAGGAATTGAATAGTAGTGAACTGATAAGCGTTTATCTTAACAGAAAATGCCTCCTAGAAGAAGACAACCACATCAATAACCACCTCCTGAGGGGTCTACTAACAATAATAACGAGGCCAACGCTAATCCGGTTCAATAGTTGGTGACTTTGTTAATGGGAGAAACTGCGAATCAACCGCAAGCTCAAGCTACAACTTTCAAGGACTTCAAAGCAGTTGGACCACTGGTATTTCAAGGGTCTATGAATCCAGTTGAAGCCTAAACCTGGATCATGGAAATGGAGAAGGTGTTTGATGTTGCTAGAGTTAATGAAGATCAGAAGACCGCGTTCGCAACATTTATGTTGAAGTCTGAAGCTAGTTATTGGTGGCAGGCGAATAAAGTTCATGGGGGACAGGGAATAATAGCGTGGGATAGGTTTAAAGAGATGTTTTTCGAGATGTATTTCTCGACGAGTTCTCGAAATCAGATGGAAGTTCAATTCTTAGAATTGAAGGAACCATGACTGTGTCGGAGTATGCTGCAAAGTTTAATGAGCTGGCAAGGTTTGCTCCATACCAAGTCAATACTGATGAGCGTAAGGCGAGAAGGTTCGAATAAGGATTAAAGCCCTGGCTTTATAGCAAGGTTTCAATGTTCTAGTTAAACACATTTGCGACTGTACTGGAAAAGGAAATTATCACGGAGGGTAGAAGCGATGCCTTAACCAAGTACAACCAAGAACAGAAGAAGAGAAAAACTGAGAATGAAAATAAGGCTAGTGGAAGCAATGTTGGAAGTAACAATCAGAAAAGGAAGTGGAGTGAGAATTCAAATACGGGAGGACAACAAGGAAGTCAACAAAAGAAGAAGTTAGAAGCTTGTTCTACTTGCGAAAAGAACCACACTGGGGTGTGTTTGAAGGGAAAGTGGGTGTGTTTGAATTGTGGCCAAGAGGTTGCACCGAACTGTTTTAGTCCAAACAAGGGACCATGTTTAACTTGCGGGTCGAAGGATCACATGGCTCGTGATTGCCCTAAGAAGACAACGGGAAGTGCAAGCGGAGGAAAAGGAAACAACAATGGAGGTGCTTTAACTATCACAATGGAGGTGCTTTAACTATCACGGGAATGTGGTGTTAGGTATCATTCCGATTTATGGTATTAATGCTTATGTACTATTTGATTCGGGTGCTACTTGTTCATTTATACCCGATGAATTTGTTCAGAACTTAGATTTGCCTCAAGAAGGATTAGATTTTCCTTTAAACATAGAAATTGCGATTAAGGAAGTGATTCCTGTTAGATTTATATACAAGAATTATAGAGTGGTTATAAAAGGCCACGAGATGATGGTAGATTTGATACCAAATAAACTTGGGGAATTCGATGTTATACTGGGAATGAATTGGTTATTTAATTATGGAGCAGTAATTGATTGCCAAAGGAAATGTGTTAACCTTATGACTCCGTCAAAGGTTGTGTTTAGCAGCAAGTCACCTCGATAAACAAGTTGTCAGACGGTGATGCAAGCCAAGAAGTTGTTGAAACAAGGATGTGTAGGATACTTAGCCTACATAGTCGATACACAGAAGAAGAGTGTAAAATTGGAAGAGATATCAATCATAAGAGATTTTGCAGACGTATTTCCAAACGATTTGTCGGGTCTTCCACAATATTGAGAAATCGAGTTTGTGATTGATTTAGTGCCAGGAATGGCCCCGATATCTAAAGCTCGATACAGAATGGCCCCGGTAGAGATGAAAGAATTGATGGTGCAGTTGCAAGAACTACTCGACAAGAAGTATATCCAGCCAAATGTATCGCCATGGGGAGCACCGGTGTTTTTTGTTAAGAAGAAAGATGGATCGATGCAGCTCTGCCTTAATTACAGAGAATTAAATAAGGTCATGATCAAAAACAAGTATCCGTTACCGAGAATCGACGACTTATTCGATCAATTGAAGGGAGCGAGATATTTCTCAAAGATAGACTTGAGAAGTGGTTATCATCAGCTGAAGGTGAGACCGAAGGATGTACTAAAAAAACGTTCAGAACTCGATATGGTCATTACTAGTTTCTGGTTATATCATTTGGTTTAACCAATGCACCTGCAGCATTCATGGATTTGATGAATAGGGTGTTTAAACCATTCTTAGAAAAATTTGTGGTGGTGTTTATTGATGATATATTGGTGTATTCCAAGACCAAGGAGGAACATGTTGAACACTTAAGAGTGATGTTTGAGGCATTGAGAAAAGAGAAGTTGTACGCTAAATTTTTAAAATGTGAGTTTTGGTTGGAACGCGTGCAGTTTCTCAGGCACGTTATTGATAAGGACAGAATTTCGGTAGATCCATCAAAAGTGGAAGCTGTAATAAACAGGGATCAGCCGAAGACACCGTCAGAGGTGAGGAGTTTCTTGGGATTGGCAGGATACTACAGGCATTTTATTCAAGACTTTTCTAAAATCGCAACTCCGTTTACGAATTTAACTAGAAAGGCAGTTAAGTTTGTTTGGACGGAGAAGTGTGAGGAAAGTTTCAAGAATTAAAGAAGAGGTTGAGTTCGGCACCTGTGTTGTCATTACCTGATAATACAGGGAATTTTGGGGTGTATAGTGACGCATCGCATAAAGGACTAGGTTGTGTGCTTATGCAAAATGGCAAAGTTGTTGTGTATACATCACGTCAATTAAAAGATTATGAGAAAGGGTATCCGACTCATGACTTAGAGTTGGCTGCGCTGGTGTTTGCCCTGAAGATTTGGAGACATTATCTTTACGGAGAGAGGTGTGAGATATATACCGATCATAAAAGTCTGAAGTATATCTTTACACAGAAAGATTTAAATATGAGACAGAGAAGATGGTTGGAGTTGATTAAAGACAATGACTGCGAGATTTTCTATCATCCAAGAAAGGCGAATGTTATTGCAGATGCCTTAAGTAGAAAGGGACGCGAGAAAATAATGATGTTAACTGCTCAGGAGAAGCTAGTGTCAGAAACGGCTAAGATGGAGTTGGAAATTAAATATCCGATAGAATCAGACGAAAAATTGTTCCAGACGGGAAACAGTTTAACGTTGGTAGATAAGGTGAAGAATGCACAACTTCAGGATGGGAACTGCGAAGAGACAAGAAGAAAAGTATCTAAAGGTGAGAAAAACAAATTTAAAACTAATTCAGAAGGGTTACTTCGATTCAAAGGGAGAATTTGGGTTTCGCCCGTACCTGAAGTTAAAGAGAAAATTCTGAGTGAAGCTTGTAACTCAAGATATTAAATTCACCCTGGGAGTACAAAAATGTACCAGGATCTTAGACATCATTTTTGGTGGCCGAATATAAAGAAGGATGTGGCTGAGTGTGTCGCGAAATGCTTAACGTGTCAGAAAGTTAAAGCTGAACATCAGAGGCCAAGCGGATTATTGTAACCGTTGGAGATACCTGAATGGAAATGGGAGCATATCACAATGGATTTTGTGGTAGGTCTTCCAACGACTCAGCAAGGTTACGACGCCATCTGGGTTATTGTCGATCGATTGACGAAGTCGGCACACTTTTTGCCAATCAAGATTACATTTAAACTAGATCGGTTGGCAAAATTATACGTAAAGGAAGTGGTTTCAAAACACGGTGTCCTGGTGTCCATTGTATCAGACAGAGATCCGCGTTTCACATCTAATTTCTGGAAACGACTACAAGAATATTTGGGAACGTAGTTGAGAATGAGCACAGTGTATCATCCTCAGACCGACGGACAAAGTGAGAGAACTATCCAAACACTAGAGGATATGCTCAGAGCATGTATTATGGATTTCAAAGGAAATTGGGATGATTATTTACCACTGGTTGAATTTGCCTAAAATAATAGTTATCACGCGAGTATTGGCATGCCGCCTTACAAAGCGTTATACAGCAGGAAATACAGAACTTCGTTATGCTGGGATGAGGTTGGTGAATGTCAGCTATTTGGTCCAGAATTGGTATAACAAACTGTCGAGATCATCAAGGTGATTCGGACAAGATTCGATGTCGGTAGTTTTGTCTTCTTGAAAGTGTCTCCCTGGAAGGGGAAATTAAGCCCTAGGTTTATAGGACCTTTTGAAGTGCTTCAACGAGTTGGTGAAGTGGCGTACGAGGTAGCTTTTCCTCCGGAATTAGGACACATTCATAACATTTTACATGTGTCAGTATTAAGGCTATATAAGCCTGACTATAAGCATGTCATAGAATACGAGCCATTGTAGTTTGAGAAAGACTTGTCATACAAAGAAGTCCCTATTCAAATTATCGACAGGAAAGAGCAAGTACTAAGGAATAAAGTGATAACTTCTGTTAAGGTAATCTGGAGGAACCACAATGCTGAAGAAGCTACGTGGAAACTTGAAGATGTTATGATGAGGAATTATCCTCAGTTATTTCCTTAATCTTGTATAATGATTCTGGGGACAGAGTCCTATTAAGGAGAGAAGAATGTGACAAATGAATTTATCGAGACGTGATTCTGGGGACAGAATCCTTTTAAGGAGGGAAGGATGTAACGATTGAGAATTTTGTAATTTATTTTAAATATTTATTGAATTATATAAATATTTTAATTAATTTATTTGGGGAGATAAATAAATATTTGATAAATTGTGATGTAATAATTTAGTTGAGTGTGTATGCTAACTAAATTAATGAATAGTAACTTTATTATTTAAGGATTTAATTTAATGAAAATAATTAAATTAAATGAATTGTTTAATATTTAAGAAAATAAATAAATTAAATAAAGTGATGTTTAAGTCTAATTTAATAATTAAATTAGATGTATAATAATTTATTAATCGTAAGTATTATCATAATAAAAATTATAATTATTATAATTACTATTTAAATTGGTTACATGTGTGACAAGTAAAAACTATATAATATAAATATTATGAAAATAAATTGAGAGAGGGGAGTTTGTGTTTAGCCAAACAAGGCCTTGTGGACTTTGGCATTTTGCAACTGACGTAACTCTTTGGTTTTTAACCTGATGCGTTAAGTTAAGAGGCTATATCAGTTTAATTGCGTATTATATCCTAAGCTAAGAGAAAACACAGAGCGTGAGAAAAGTACAGTGGTTTTGAAGAGAGAATTCTCTGCGATTTTCAAGAGGAAGGAGAGGATTGCTAAACATTGTCACCATCTTTTGTTAGCATATAGTTAAGGATTAAAGGTATACTCTACTCCTATTGTTCATGTTTTGAGTTTTCAAGGATTATTTTCTGTAAATTTCTAAATCACGTGGATTGATACATATATGTATGTATGGTGTTATAATCTGTTAATAATCATGTATGAGTGCTATTTGATGATCAAAGAACGTGAAAAATTGGTTTGTAGGAGGAAAAGCAAATAATAGTGTTTATACATGAAAAAGGGTTTGTTTAAGTACAAAATTTGATGTCCAATATGTGATATAATCTGTAAATTGGTGTTAGATTGTGTTAGCACATCAAGAAACGAAAACAACGTAGTTCGAATGGTGTCAATTGGTTAAAAACGAAGTTTTGGTGATTGAATTTGCTAAGTGTGTCGAAATTGAAGGAAATAGCAAAAATGTGATTTTAATCCTCTAAATTTGATTATGTAAATTTTTTTAGGTATTAGAATGATTGATTGTATGTGTTATAAGGCCTTGGTTAAGTTTGTAGTGTAAGGGTTTGTCTATGTTGTTGTAGAAATTAAGAAATTGGAGTTTTTATATAAGAGCAGAGTCTGTGATAGTGTCTCTGGAAAACTGGTTCTGGTGCCAAGCGCGAGGCACGCTGCCTCTGGACGCGGGCACGCGGGCGCGCCAGATTCAAAGGGAGAATTGGCGCGACCGCACCAGTAGTCAGTCAGACCTAGTAAAGAGCTGCTAACAGCATAGCTTGGAAATTGTTAACTTAACATATTTTAATGATTTGTAAAGGACCTAAAACATGTTACAAGACGTAGTAATGTATTATAATCACAACGCCGAAACTATAGATTACGAATTAGTAAGTTGTGAAAGTTCGTAATGTGATGTCATTTGAATTGGAATTGTTTTACAATCACCATGTCGTATACTACGATATAATTGAGAATTCAGTTTCGTGTTACGTGAATGAGTAGGATAATCATGTCCTAAGTTAAGGATTATAAACTTGATTAAAATGAAAACTTAATTGATATTAATATAACTAATGGGTATTGTGATTCTAATGGTATATGTAGGGTAAATGGCGAACGTTTATTATATTTGTGTAGCTTACACCCGAGCCAAGTTCTCTAACTTCATTCTCTTTATAGTAAATGCAAGTTTCATAATTCCGATATTTGTTATTGTCAAGCAAGCTTTCTAGTTCTAAATTATCATTATGCAAATCCTATAGTAAAGTTGAGCAAGCCTATTGATTCTATCTTATGTATGGTTGAATTTGCTCTTGTAACCTAATTCGTTACATCGAGCGAGTTTCACATTCCTATTTCTTGTTATTGCTATTCAAAGCATATACTGTTTTAAAACATTGATTCAAATGAGATTGTTCTAACTCTTTTGAATATATTACTTTGCATATATATATACCATGTCTATTCAAATGTATATTGTCGTCACTCAATCTTTGACATAAATAATCGTGTTCAATTGTATATTATAGTGTTGAACCTTCAAATAGTAAGTGAACTCTTATTGATTGACCTAATCTATGATTGAATAGTGTTCTAAAATTTTAGAACCACTGATAAGCTAGTTCCGAGCTAAACTTTCTTTAGTACGGAAATCCTAAATTCAAACTGAGATGAACAACCCTAATATAGGGGATTATGTACGTGTTAACGTTTAGATGTTTGTGCACAATACATGATACGAAGGGCTGATCCCCTTAAGTACGAAAGTAAAAGTTTGTATAGTCTAATGACTATTAAAGGTTAAAGTAGGAATACTTAATAACCTCGGGACATAGTTCATGGTCTTGAAGACCCTCAGACATTATTTTGAACTTGTTTTCTATTTTTGATTGCAGAGTGAGTTCTCCATTATTCAGTATTCATTGCTTACCTTTACGTTAATGCTATTATTATTTTTCTATATCAGTGAGCAATTATTTTCTCACTCTTGCAATTAACACTGCAGCTAAAGTTGAAAGAGTTGACGGACCGTCTTCTAAGCAAAGGAAAGGGCAAGATGTCCAAGTGCTGAAGACTTGTTTGAATTTATTTCAAAGAATTATATTATAAGACTTAATTTATTTATGTGATGTATTCTGCAGACTCGTGCAATAGTTTAAGGTTAAATTACTTGGGATTGTTTTTATTAATGTAACCCTTTAACGGGTAAGATTATTTCTTAAGTTATTTAAGTTATGTTTTATCCTTATTACGGGTAGTTAGATGTAATTGTTTTGGATAGTGAGCATCAAATCCCATGGGAATAGAGTACCCGAATTTGGGGGTGTCACAGACTACAGCTCCGAGGAAGTTCTTCTTGACACACTACGATCCTTCCTCGTCTCTCCTAGTTAAGAACTTCGAGATCTACTATCTTGCAAACTACGATTCTGCCTCAATAGTTCTTGAGCTTTCCTTGACTCTCATGGCAGACTACGATTGTTGGTGCAGTGCTCGACGATCAAACAAGCCTATCTATTACATTATAAGATTAACCTAACAAGCTTGATCTTTCTAGATTTATAGTTCTTGTACATCATTTCTTTTTAAGGACTTTACAAAGTTGTTTTTCTTATGTAGGAACAACCTAACATATTTGATCAATTCATTCTAAGTCCTTGTACATCACAATCAAATCATATTTAAATAGGAATATCATTAACATGCTTATTCCTAGCAGTATGTTTTGGAAGATTTATGAAATTAGAAGCCATCACAATCTCGAAAACTTAAAAGATGGAAAGAGTTACCTTACTTAGAGGGTATGGCAAATGAGGGGCAACCCAAAGAAATTGCAATCTTTCTAAATTTTAAGAAACACCATCTTGTATTTGATGGGGCCTCACCCATTACAAAAGTAGTCAAATTCCCCAAAATTAAAGGCACCAAGTATTTGCCAAAAATAAACAAAAGCACACCAATTTTACAAAATAAAACAACTAACCCCTACCCAACTTTGATACATGTGATATGCTAGGATAATATATATTAATATAATATAATAATATTGTTGTTTAAAAAGTCATCTGATATATATTAATAAGACTACACTATATTGTAATATTATTATAATATACTTGAATGAATATTTTATCGAAGAAGGTAATTATGGTTCCATAGAAAAATATGTCAAACTTACAACAAACTCTTTATGGCAAACCCCTCTACTTATATCAAATATTGAATAAATATCTCCCACAAATCACTTATCTTCAATCAACCCATTTTTATTCTTTCAACAATTATTCATCATTAATATTATAACTCACAATATTTACAACCAGATCGTTCACAGGAAAGAGGGGACTTTTCAATAAGGATTTCTCCTTATTGGCGCATAATTAAATAACCTAACCCTTTTTCTCGACAGAACTTTCTAGATATTGTCAATAATACAAATAATAATATGAATAACTGTGTTGTGTCAATTATTGATTTAATAATATAAAATATTGTGTAGATGTTACTGTAACAATTATTGAATCAATAATATGAGATACTATGCAGCAACTATTGTGGCAATTATTGAATACTGAGTGACTTCTTACGTAAGCATCAATAATCAGAGATACGGCAAAACCGCGTACCACTGAGGAACAACACGTATTATTGTACTTTTATCACCGGGTATTTCAGCAGTTTAACAGTAAAAGTCTTGCCGTTATTTTATGAAAATGTTATTTTTGTCGCTTTCTATATTCGACAGTTATTCCATTGTTGGGTCCACCAATGATTGCGTCGTCGTACGAATATTTTCCAATAAAAAGAATATTCCCCGACCAAACGAATATTTTATGACAACTTGCTTACTTTGTAAAATTTGCACATATCACCCATAACTAAAGCATTATATCAAATCAACACCTTACTATTCAAAATAATACTTAGAAAAAATTAAATCTCTATTCAAAAAAAGTTGGGGTCTTACAATACAGAAGAATGTTGGGGACTTCGTTATCTAATTCAAAACCTGATTAAAAGCGCCGAACTGCTAAAAGCAAGTTAAGATAATGGTCTTCCTGATTAAGATGCCATATTTCCTCCTCTAACATAGAGTCTTAAGGAAATTGTAGCAGTTATTTCCTGTAAGAAGGACACAACTGTCATACCCCCCGATAATTAAAGGAAAGGGGGACAAAGGAGGAAAGAATCCTTTGAAAGTGACTGCACCAGAACCCTTGATGTTGCCATTCAGGCCGCAGTATCCCTTCATCAGCCTGAAAAGAGTCCTATGGAACTATGGGGAGAATGAGGGGTCAACCTCAATCATACGGGGACTATATCAAAGGAAAACTTGATATATCTACCTCAGTGAGTGATAAGGCCAGTCACTAAAACCAAGGGGAGAGTGCCTGAGCAGAAAATTGAAGAATTCCTCAGTAAAATGGGAAATAATGAAGCCAGGATAGTACAAAGATTAAGGGAGGCACCTCAACAGATATCCATTCTGGACTTGGTATTGTCTTTTGAAGATCATCGCAAAGTCTTAACACAAGTGCTGGAAGAAGCGCATCTGCCTAAGGCAGTGAATACAGAAAAGTTTAGTCACTTGATAGATCACATTTTCAACATCAATGTGATATCTTTCATTGATGACAACATACCAGTGGAAGGAATTGGTCATTGTAAGTCATTACATACAGCATTGATATCCTCTGGGTATGTGATTGGAGGAGTATTGATAAATGGAGTATCTTCCTCGAACATCTGCCCCTACGACACTTTGGAAAGAATGAAGATCAGTTCAAATTGAATTCGAAGCAGCCACATAGTCATAAGAGCCTTTGACAAGTCTCGACGAAATGCTGTCGGAGAAATTGAACTTCTAGTAGAGATCGGTCCATATACCTTCTACATATTATTTCAAGTGTTGGGAAGACCATGGATTCATATGGCAGGAGTAGTCCCATCCACTTTTCACCAACAAGTCAAATACATCATCAATGACAATCTGATCACCATCAATGCCGAACCAGAATACCTAGTTTATGTACAAGGTGATATGCCTTTGATCAACCTCAACGAAGGAGTTTAGCTAGCCAGTTTTCAAGCCTTCGAAGTAAGCAACACTCACTATCAACCTATTGGGGCCCTAGCCTTGAAGCCAAAAATTTCTTCCAAAGTGATGTCCGTCGGTAAAGAAATGATTTCTTTAGATTTCTATCCTAGCAAAGGGCTAGGAAAAAATCATCAAGGGACCAAACATCCAATCCAAATATCTAGCCAGACAGGAAAGGCTGGATTAGTCTATGGATCCAATCACATGAACCCGCACAAACATCAGCCGATTCAGACATCCACCATTTTACTACTAGATTCACGGATGCAGGATTTGTGAAACCAATAAGGAAAATTAATGTGGTTGTATCAGGTATATTGATTCCTAAGGTTAAACTGGCCAATGAAAAGGAAATCCAGACTCCTGTAAAGGAAAATAAGAAAAGGAATGAAAGGCTCCTACAAGAAGTGCAAGATCAATTTGCAAAAACGTATTTTCTGGCACATACTAAGGGTATGAACGAGGATATCCCAGATGACTATTCAGAAGATCAAATCCTGATCCCTCGCATAAATACGGCTAAGGAGAACTGTTCAAAGAAAAGTACCGACCTTGATGTAAGTTCAGTCATGGTCATTATCAAAGAGGAGGAGGATATCAACCACCCTTTCATCACAGCTATCAACAAATACCTGACCCTGGACAACTTGAGCAGTACTCCTAGCATCTGTCAAAAAGGGTAAAAGGGCATAAAGTTTATCTGCCCTGAAATATAGTACTAGCAGTTATTTTTGTCATGCTTTCATTAATACTTTGTATTATTACGCAGTTTCATATAATAAGTGAAAGCATTTTGTTTTCAGGACTCTAAACCTTGATTTGTTTAGGGCTAATGAATTGCCAAGTCTCAACAGTGACTACGACTTTGATGTAGAACTAGACTTTGACTTGATGAGAATTGATCAAGAGGAGAAAGATGACTATGAGGTGCCTGAGGAGATCGAAGAATGGGTCGAAAAAAAACCCAAACCAAACCACGATCAAACCACAACAGTCAATATCGGAACCTCAAAAAATCCTAAAGAAATCCAAATAGGCAACGATCTTACCCCAAATCAAAGAATCAACCTGATTGAACTCCTAACTCAGTTCAAGAGTGTATTTGCATGGTCACATAAAGACATGGTTGGTTTGTCTACTAATATTTCATTCACCGACTGCCCATTAAAAAGGGATTCAAGCCTGTCAAACAAAAACTCAGGAGACTAAAACGTAAATGGAGTCTAAAGGTCAAAGAAGAAGTTGTCAAGCAATTCAAAGCAGACATTATCATGGTATCAACCTACCTTGAATGGTTATCCAATATAGTTCCTATGCCTAAGCCAGGAGGGAATGTACGAGTATGTGTGGACTACCGGGATTTGAACAAAGCCTATCTCAAAGATGACTTCCCACTACCTTTCATCCACATACTGATAGACAACATGGTGCAGTATGGCATGTATGTACTCTTTTGTCGATTGTTTCACCAGGTATCACCAAATCATGGTTGCCGAAGAAGATAGAGAGAAAACAGCCTTTATCACCCCTTGGGGAACATTCTGCTATAGGCGATTGTCTTTCGGCCTTATCAATGTTGGGGCCACCTATCAACGGGCCATGATGGCCCTTTTCCATGACATGATGCATAAGGAGATAAAGGTTTATGTGGATGGTATCATCGTTAAGTCTAAAAAGGAAGATAACCACGCCGACCATCTCAGAAAGCTATTCGATCGGCTTCACAAATACAACTTGAAGTTAAATCCAACCAAGTGTGCCTTCGGTGACAAATCCGATAAATTATTGGGATTCCTAGTAAGCAACAGGGGCATTGAGTTAGATCCCGCCAAGATTAAAGCCATCACAGAGATGTTTGTACCCCAAACAGAAAAAGAGATACGGGGATTCCTTAGGAAAATCAATTTCATAAGCAGATTCATCTCCGAACTCACTGTAACTTGTGAGCCCATCGTCAAGCTATTGAGGAAAAATTCCTCCAAAAAATGGAATAAAGACTGTCAAAAAGCCTTTCTCTCTATCAAGAAGCAACTGGTAGAAGCTCCTATTTTGGTACCGCCAAGAGACAAAGTTCCCTTGTTCATGTACATATCTGTCAATGGCAATGCTATGGGTTGTATGCCGGGGCAGAAAGATGATAGAGGCAAGGAAAGAGCTATCTATTACCTCAGAAAGAGATTCAGCAGCGGTGAGCAGAAGCACACCTTGATTGAAAAGACATGTTGTGCTTTAACGTGGGCCACCATGAGATTACAACATTATCTTTATGGAAACACAACCTATCTCATATCCCACATAGATCCTCTGAAATACATATTCAGCAAGCCCATGTTAAATTGTTGATTGTCCAAATGGCAATTGATCCTCCATCAATTCGACATCATCTACGTAACGCAAAAGTCCATCAAAGGCCGAGGAATTGCATATCAATTGGCCAAAGCTCCATCGGGGAATTTCGAACCCTTGGAAACTTATTTCCTAGGTGATTGAATAATGAATTCAGCAAAACCCTTGAGAAGATACCGGCCAATTCTAGAAATTGTACTTCGACAGGGCTGTAAACATGAAAAGTGCGGGAACAGGAGTAGTTCTTTATCTATCACAGGAGAACAGTATCCCATGTCCATCAAACTGCAGTTTGTCAACACCAACAACACAGCCGAATATGAAGGTTGTATAATGGGATTGAAACTGGCCCAATCCATAGGTATACAACGGTTAGCGATTTTTGGAGATTCTGAGTTAATCATCAAGTAAACCACCGGGGCATATCACACCAATGAATTGCATTTGCTGCCCTACCATCTGCAGGTCATCAAGATGGCTATGGAGTTCAAAGAAATAGCCTTCATCCACATCCCTCAAAACAGAAATGATTTTGCAGATGCATTAGCAACGCTGGCTTCCTTAATCCACGTATCAAATAGGAGAAAAATTCCTGATATCAAATTTGCAAGCCAGAAGGCACCAGCTTATGGGAATTACATTGGAGAAGTATCAAATGAACTGCTTCCCATAAAAAAACCTTGGTATCAGGATATAAAAGAATATCGCTGAGATAGATCTACGCCCACTGGGGCAAGTCAAGCTAAAAGAAAGCGAATCCATAAAATGACTATGAAATTTCTATCTAAGTAGAGATGTACTCTACAAAAGAGATGTTGGAATAGGATTACTAAGGTGCCTAAACAAAGATCAAGCCCAAAGACTTATGGATGAAGTCTATGGTGGAGTCCGTGGTCCACACATGAGCGGTCCTTTACTTGCCAAGAAAATATTAAGAACGGGGTATTACTGGATATCTCTTAAAGCCGACTGTGACGATCACGTCATGAGATGTTATCAATGCCATGTCCATGGAAATGCCATCCACGCTCCTCCAAATGAACTACACAATATGAGTTCACCATGGCCCTTTTCTATGTGAGGGATGGACGTGATCGGACCAATAAAGCCCAAGGCCAACAATGGTCATCGATTATCTTCACCATAATCAACTACTTCACTAAATGGGTTGAAGCTGCCTCCTTTCCCAAAGTTACTAAGGAGGTATCATTGGTTTCATCAGAAATAATGTAATATGTCGATATAGACAACCGGAGGTGATCGTATCAAACAATGCGAAAAATCTAAACACCCAGATGATGAAGAAATTATGCAATAAATTCCACATTAAACATCTTAATTCCGTCATTTATCGTCCCAAGATGAATGGTGTTGTTGAAGCTGCCAACAAGAACATCAAGAAGATTATGCAAAAGATGTCAGTTAATCACAAAGGGTGGTCTGCCAGGTTGGTGCTGTTGTGCCTTGGGTCAAGTTGGTGTGGCATAAATTCCTGGCCCCAAGGTACTCGTTAAATCTTTAGTTGACTTTTCATAGCGGGTTACGTACTTTGGATAGACTGTCTAGTTATGGGTTACAGGTTAACCCATGTGCTTTATTCCACTGAGTTAAAATTATTTGATCTGTGACGCCCCTAAAATAGGTATACATTACCCATTCTGAGTCGCCAAATACATGGTACAGAAATAACTACAACATAATTATTACAATTATCGTGCAAAATACGACAACACATATACTATGAGTTTAAATACAAATATTTCCTAATAGACAGTATTCAAACTCAAAAAGAGTCCTCATTACAATTATTATCACACTATTTTATAAAATAGTGAGAACTACGAAAACAACTGACTGAAAACATCACTCCACACCCCGACTAGTTCCCGCTATATTCTCGCCTCCTGAGAAGAAAAATAGAACAAAAAGGAAAAGGGTGAGCTCAACTAGCCCAGTAAAGAATATTATGACTAAGATAATATACAACAAATTATTATTAGTCTTCAACGGAGAAAAATCTGATAGAATATAATAGACAACAAGTTTTAGATCAACAACTGCAGCGGAAACAGCAATCCATTAAAAGAGTCAAGTAGGGAATGAATTCTACTATCTTCTAAGATTTAAAAGTCCATCATCAATATTTAACATCAATCAATATACATCTTGAATCAAATATTCATCTTTCCACTACAGGCCAAAAATATTCATCAGTTAATCATTCATCTTTTAGGACTGAGAATGATGGAAATATTTAAAAAAAACGAATCTAGTGAGATAAAAGAACAAGGATTAAGGATTCGTATTTTAGTTTATCCATGTTCAAAAATACTTCATAATAAACCATTGTGGAGCAAAATTCAAGAATGAAGATCAAAACATTGATACAATCAAAGCTAGTAACCATAATAAACAACTTGGACAAGAAAAAAAAAATTTAATTTTTCTGTGAATAGTGTCGTATGCGTGAATAGTAACCCCAACACAAAAAGACAAGAATTTCACAAGAAAAATCTTATCAATATTCTGGTATAATGATATTAAAAAAAATAACATCATTTACGAAAAAAAATAACATCCCTTACCTCAAAAGAATAGTACTTCTGGCTGAAATATCAGATATAACGCTGAAGGAAACTTGCACCATATAGCAACATTCAAAGTATCAAAATACCCCCAAAAATACGCTCGATAAAATAGAGAGAGAAAACTTCAGATTCTGGTGTGATTTTCAATTCTAACTTAAGCATCCTATTTATAAGAAAATGTTTAGAACACCAAAGCAAAAAATTTAATAAAATATTAATATTTTATTTTTAATTTCCTATGCACACCACCAGACCAAAACATTAGCCACAAGTGGGACCCACCCCATGAAAAATAAAAAAAAATGTTTTTCTTAATAAAAATATTTATAACTTAAAAAATCAATTATTTCGAAACTTCAATCATTCATAATAAATAGCCCTTTTATCAGAAAAATTCAAATCTTATGTCCATTCCATAGAAAATTCAATTCTCTTCAACTTTGTAGCTTTAAGTTTTTTCAAATTCTAAACAGAAATTAACTGACATCCACATACGGATGATTTTACAGGCTATAATCAAATTTTAGTCAAAAATGAGGCCCACTAACATGTTTAACATGTTTTTAGCATTTATTGTAACAAAAATATCTTCCTCATTTATTCATATAACGCACATTCATTGAAAAAATATCATCGTTATTATATTATTATATTATTATATTATCACATTATACATGTATAATATAATATAATAATATAGATAACATATCAATTTTCAATAATTATCACTTTTCTAAAAATTCTTCAATTTATATCCACATAAAATAAATATTTTTCTTATTATATAAATTAATAATTAATTATTCACAAATAATATTACAGAATCACAATAATGACAACCAGGTCGTTCCTAGGAAAGAGAGGGCATTTCGGTAAAGATTTTTTCTTACTAGTGAGCAATTAAAAAACATCTCCTAGACAGAACTTCCTTAGACATTGTCAATAATGCTATCTAATAATATTATTCAAACAATATAAATTATTGATCTGATGATTTGAAATACTGTGAAATGACAATTATTGAATCGACAATATAAAATATCAACGTAGCAATTATTGAATCAATAAAATATTAAACAATAATTACTGTAACAATTATTGAGTAGTGACTTCTTACGTAAGAATCAATAATTGGTGCAATACCGTGTGTTACTGTGCAACACTGCGTATTACTGTGTTTTAACCATCGGGTATTCCAACAGTGTTAACAGTAACAACTACGTCGTTATTTATAAAAAAACTCATACTTGGCGTTTTCTTCATCCAATCGCTTTCCGTTATAGGGCCCACAAAAGGCTGCGATGTCGTACGAATATTACCCGACAGCAAGAATATTCCACGGCCAACCGAATATTCCCCGACAATAATGAATATTTTATAACCACTTGCTTATTTAAAATATTTGCGCATTTTACCCATAACTAACCACATTAATCAAATCAATCCCTTACTATTTCAAAATAATAAATAGAGGAAATTTTATTTTATTCATAAAAGTTGGGGTCTTACAACCTCCCTTCCTTATGAAATTTCGTCCTCGAAATTGATGTATGTACTGGTGTTTCAAAAAGGTGAGGATAATTCGCCTTCATTTCCGTTTCTAATTCCTAGGTCATTTCCTCAATAGCATGGTTCCTCCACAAAACTTTGACTTGTGGTATAACCTTTATGCGTAGGATATGCTCCTTCTTATCTAAGATCTTGACAGGTACCTCCTCACACGTTAAATCTTCGGCTATCTCATCTGGTTCTAACTCAATATTGTGGTTTGGGTCTTTCACATATTTACGAAGCATAGATATGTGAAAAATATTATGAACACGAGACATGCTTTGAGGTAATACGAGTCTATAGGACACATTTCCTACTCGATCAAGAATCTCAAATGAACCAATAAATCGTGGATTGAGTTTTCCTCTCTTCCCGAATCTTGTAACTCCCTTCCATGGAGCAACACGTAACAATACATGATTCCAAATATTAAATTCCACGTCCTTTCGTTGAAGATCCGCATAACTCTTTTGTCGATCCTGTTCCGTTTGTATACGTTGTCGGATCATTTGGATCTTTGCTGTATTCATATGTACCAACTTTGGTCTCAACAGCGTTGCTTCTCCCACTTCATCCCAACATACTGGAGAGCGACACTTTCGTCCATACAATGCTTCGAATGGAGCCACACCTATACTTGCCTGATAACTGTTGTTGTAGGAGAATTCCACTAATGGTAAGTACTTATCCCAACTCCCTTTGAAATCTAGGACACAGAATCTTAATAGATCTTTAAGAGTTTGAATAGTCCTTTCTGATTGTCCGTCCGTCTGAGGATGGTATGCCGAACTGAATCATAAATCTGTGCCCATAACTTTCTACAAGCTAACCCAAAATTGTAAAGTGAATATTGGGTCTCAATCAAAAACTATGGATACTGCCATTCCATGCAACCTCACAATCTCATTCACGTACATACGAGCAAGACGTTCAAGGGAATTAGTCTCCCGTATAGGCAAGAAATGAGCAGACTTGGTTAATCTATCAATAATAACCCAAATCGCATATATGCCTTGAGAAACCTTGGGAAGACCCGTAACGAAATCCATAGTAATGTGTTCCCACTTCCATTTCAAAATCTCAAGTGGTTGCAATAGACCCTTTGGCACTTGATGCTCGGCCTTTACACGTTGACAAGTTAAACACCTCGAGATAAACTCTGTAATCTCTCTCTTCATATTGTTCCACCAAAATGTATGTCGAAGATCACGATACATTTTGGTACTTCTAGGATGGATTGCAAACGGTGTATGTGTGCCTCCATCATGATCTTGTACTTCAAATCAGAGTCGTTAGGAACACAAAGTCTGGAGTTGACTCGAAGTATTCCTTCTTCATCGATTCTTGCTTCTAGAACAACACCTTCTTACACTTTCTTCTTCATACGCATTAGCTCCAGGTCCGTAGTTTGAGCAGCTTTAACTTTATAGATTAAAGTCGGTTCTACTCGTATGTTTGATATCATCATGTGGGTACTTGGAGCCTTTAATTCTATCTCAATCCTTTGTAAGTCATACAAAATGTGCCTTTACGTTGACAATATCGCACTCGTACTCGTATATGATCTTCCACTCAATGCGTCAGCTATCACGTTTGCTTTTCCAAGATGGTATTGGATGGTATAATCGTAATTTTTCAACAGCTCGAGCCAACGTCGTTGCCGCATGTTTAAGTTCCTTTTGGGTGAAGAAATATTTGAGGCTTTTATAATCTATATAGATCTCCACTTTCTCCCCATATAGGTAGTGTCTCCAGATCTTCAATGCAAAAACGACTGCTGCCAACTCCAGATCATGAGTATGATAATTCCTCTCATATTCTTTGAGTTGTCACATGACATAGGATATGACTTTTTCATGTTGCATGAGAACACACCCTAACCCTTTTCCTGAAACATCGCTATAGATAACAAATCCATCCGAACTAGATGCTATTATCAGAACAGGTGCTAAAATGAGTCTCCTCTAGAGCTCTTGGAAACTCTTCTCACATTCCTCGCTCCATATGAATTTTGTATCTTTTCGAGTCAGCTAAGTTAACGGAGTAGCGATTCAAGAAAATCCTTCCATGAATCTTTGATAAATAACCAGCTAAGCCCAGAAAGCTACGTACTTCAGTCACCGACTTCGATTGCTCCCAACTTTATACTGCTTCAATCTTCATCGGGTCAACAAATACTCCATGTTTTGACACCACGTGCCCAAGGAATGCTACTTCCTCAAGCCAGAAATCGCATTTCTTTAGCTTGGCATATAGCTTGTTTTCACGAAGCCTTTGAAGTACCAGCTTCAAATGGTGCTCATGATCTTCACGGTTTTTGGAATAGATGAGGATGTCATCAATAAAAACAACAACGAACTAATCCAAATATTCCTTGAACACACGGTTCATCATATCCATGAAAGCCGCAGGAGCATTAGTCAATCCAAAAGAACTAAGAATTTATAATGCCCGTACCGAGTTCTGAAGGCAGTCTTTGGAATATCCTCAGTTTTAATCTTCAGCTGATGATATCCAAAACTAAGATCGATCTTTGAAAAGAATTGTGCTCCTTGCAACTGGTCAAACAGGTCATCAATGCGAGGTAGCGGATACCTATTCTTGATGGTGACATGGTTCAATTACCGGTAGTCAATACAAAGTCGCATACTATCGTCTTTCTTCTTTACAAATAAAATAGGAGCACCCCAAGGAGATGTACTAGGACGAATGAAATCGATGTCCAACAACTCCTGTAGTTGGACCTTTAACTCCTGAAGTTCAATAGGAGCCATTCGATATGGGGTCTTAGAAATGGGCTTTGTACTAGGTTCAAGGTCAATAAAGAATTCAACTTCATGTTTTGGGGGTAGACCGGGAAATTCTTCAGGAAATACGTCAGGAAATTAACTAACAACAGAAATATTATTCAAATTTGACGTGTTTTTGTTCAAGTCCGTGACATGGGCTAAGAAAGCTTGACATCCATTTTTTAATAAATGAATAACTTTATGGCTTGATATGACAGTGATTGACTTTAGTGGTTTGGTTGCTTGAATTTTCATAACAGGTTGGTTAGGAATATGAAAACTAACAACTTTACGAAAACAATCAATTTTGGCATGATGAAAGTTAACCAATCAATCCCAAAATTCACATCAAATGCAAGTATTTTCAAAGAAATAAGATCGACAGGTAATATGATGGTACCAACTTGGATCAAGCAAGATTTATAAACAGTAGATGTAATGAAAGTTTCTCCTAACGGAGTCTCAACAGATAAGTCAAAGTCTAATTTCTTCGGAGTTAAGTTCAAACGTTGAGCACAAGCAGGAGAGATAAAAGAATGGGTAGAACTGGTATCTAATAAGGTATAAACTTTACAAGAGTTTATGATTAGCTTACCCGTGACCACCTCGTTCAGGTTCCTCACATGTTGGGCAGTCACGACAAACGTCCTTCTAGGAACCACCGACTTTGACTTGTCTGGGACAGCCTTTGGAGTCATCATCCCCGTTGGACTTGGTTTCGCTACAAGACAATCTCTAGCTATATGACCTTCCTTTCCACAGTTATAACACACCTTGGATTGTTGTGGAAAGTTTGGGCTGATGTGTCCCTCTTTCCCATATTTATAACAAACGACTGGTGATCGTTCTCCTACTATAGAAACAGTTGATGTTGGTGCTGACGTCTTCATGTTATCATTGTTGTACCTTCTCTTTTTGAAATCTCCTCCCGACTCGCTTATTCTATTATCATTGCCACGATTACCACCCGAGTGGTTACCGCTTTTGTCCGTATTCTTTCCTCCTCGCTGGTTATCATTGTCCCGATGGCTGCAGCCACTGGTATGACCCTGGTTGTGGTCCCTCGGTTGAACATATTCATTATCTCGCTCTAATAATTGAGCCATGTTGACAACATCTGAATATAGAGAAAATTTGTGAGAAATAAGATATTGTCGAATCTCGGGTTTCAGACCTCTCAGAAATATCCACGTCATATGTTCCTCATTCTCTACCAAATGAGGTGCAAACCTGGATAACTCCACGAACTTTGCCTCGTACTGGGACACCATCATGTTCTTTTGTTCCAGTCTAATAAAATCTACCTCCTTCATATGACGAATACTTTCAGGAAAGTACTTGTCATTAAATAGTTTCTGAAACGTTTCTCAAGACATATTGAGTGCGACTGGTTGGGTACGCTTCACAGACTCTCACCAGTAGTCTGCCTCACCACGGAACATAAAAGTGGCGAATGGAACCTTCTGTTCCTCTGTGCATCCCAAGATATCAAATATCTTGGTAATTTATTTAACCCACGTTTCCGCCTTGATCGGATCTGGCTTTCCCACAAATTCTGGTGGTCCCAACTCTTTGAACTGCTTGGCTGTGACAAGCCGCGCGTTGTTATCATTTCCACCCGTATTTTGTACACGAGTCTCCCTCGTCTGATTTTGCATGAACTGTAAAAAGCTTCTAAACATTCCAGCATTCATCGTTTGTTCAGTAGTGTTGTTTATAGGAGAAATATTGTCTTCCTGTTGCACGTTCCCCTGTTTGGTGATTAAAGGTGTCTCCACAATCTCATTCACTCCATTATTAACATTTTCAGCTGCCATTCTCAAATACTACCAAAAAATAAGGGTTAATTAAACAAATTAACATGACACATATTATCCCTATATTCTGACCGACCAATTAAATACCAAATAAGCTTAGGTAGGACACACTAGCGAAGGATTTACTCGTCTCTCCCCTCCTAGTTTTATTCCCCGATCTCCGCCAGAGACCATATCCCTAAGCTCTGATACCAACTGTGACGCCCCCAAAATAGGTATACATCACCCATTCTGAGTTGCCAAATACATGGTACAGAAATAACTACAACATAATTATTACAATTGTCGTGCAAAATACGATAACACATATACTATGAGTTTAAATACAAATATTGCCTAATAGACAGTATTCAAACTCAAAAGGAGTTCTCATTATAATTATTATCACACTATTTTATAAAATAGTGAGAACTGCTAAAACAACTGATTGGAAACATCACTCCACACCCCGACTAGTTCCCGCTATATTCTCGTTTCCTGAGAAGAAAAATGGAACAAAAAAAAAGGGTGAGCTCAACTAGCCTAATAAAGAATATTATGACTAAGATAATATACAACAAATTATCATTATAGTCTTCAACAGGAAAAAATCTGATAGAATATAATAGACAACAAGTTTTAGATCAACAACTGCAGCGGAAACAGCAATCCATTAAAAGAGTCAAGTAGGGAATGAATTCTACTATCTTCTAAGATTTAAAAGTTCATCATCAATATTTTATCCCTATAACATCAATCAATATACATCTTGAATCAAATATTCATCTTTCCACTACAGGCCAAAAATATTCATCAGTTAATCATTCATCTTTTAGGACTGAGAATGATGAAAATATTTTAAAGAAAACGAATCTAGTGAGATAAAAGAACAAGGATTAAGGATTCGTATTTTAGTTCATCCATGTTCAAAAATACTCCATAATAAACCATTGTGAAGCAAAATTCAAGAATGAAGATCAAAACATTGATACAATCAAAGCTAGTAACCATAATAAACAACTTGGACAAGAAAAGAAAATTTTAATTTTTCTGTAAATAGTGTTGTATGCGTGAATAGTAACCCCGACACAAAAAGACAAGAATTTCACAAAAAAAAATCTTACCAATATTCTGGTATAATGATATATTAAAAAAAATAACATCATTTATGAAAAAAAATAACATCCCTTACCTCAAAAGAATAGTACTTCTGGCTGAAATATCAAATATAACGCTGAAGGAAACTTGCACCATATAGCAACACTCAAAGTATCAAAATACTCCCAAAAATACGCTCGATAAAATAGAGAAAAAAAACTTCAGATTCTGGTGTGATTTTCAATTCTAACTTAAGCATAGTGGTGCACAAATGGCCCGCGGCCTGGAGCCTGGCCTTAGTCCGGCTTGAGCCCGACCTGGTCAAAGTCAGGCCTGATCAAGGCCTGGACCAGACTGGCCCGGCCTGGAAGGCTGTAATCAGACCATCATATTTTAGCTAATATCCGGCCTAGCTTGGCCTTTCTAAAAGCCTGGACAGGCCTGGCTCTCGGCCTGGTCTGGCCTTCGGCCTGGCCCAAAGATTGGTCTAGTCCATGAAAATTATGCCAAAATTAAATCCCAACTTGAAACATTTTTAATGTGAACAGGCGAAGGGCCCATACTTGTTTTATTTATGCTACCAATTTCCTATCATAAGTTGGTGGATAGAAGATGTGGGACTTAGAAAAAAGCTATCATTCATCAAGTAATGCTACTGTACACAAAAGCTATCATTCATGTTATTTGCTTCTCCTGGTCAGGACTTGCATATTAACAAAAGAACAGATATTGTCCTAAGAGCAGAACAATGAAACAGAAACAGCTACAAGGTCTTGTTGAGCAAACTAGAGTTGAGTTCAACTTGTTACTAATGCAAGAATATGTGGACTCAACTTGATAGCATTTATTAAGGAAATATTATGTAACAAAAAAACATATTTCTAAAAGGAGGAAGATAAACATTAACTACAACAGGTTTGAGCAGTTCCTCTATGATTTCTTATGCTTGTCTTAACCTTGCATCAATGACGTTGACAAGCAAGTCTGCCTCAATCAAAATGTGTAGCAGTTCGTTTAGGTGCTCATAAACTAGTCTACCCCCTAGACTCTCCTCCTTTAGAATTGAAGCATGGAAAAACACATAAGAATCTTTAGAAAAAAAGAAAAAGAAATAAGAAATAAGCACCCAGTCTATTCCAAAATTAAGGCAAATACAATATGTTTTTACCAGGAAACATTATTCACATTTTAAATATGGCCTCACCATTTCAATATTAAAGGATCCAAAAGATTCATATCCTTTGGAAAAATATATTACCTTGTCAGGATCTTTAATAGAACCCTTTCCTCTAATATATACGTGGCATCCTGTAGAAGCTTCCACCTGCTTTAAGGAGTTTCCTCGAGGACCTAGAAGCCTCGCAATAAAGTTGAACTAATAGACAAAAGATTTTATAATGTTTATCACTTTATAATTTCAAAAACAACTTGCAAGGAGCCAAGGATCACACTTCAAATAAAAGCAGGTACATTAGTTGGGTGTAAGAAAAAGTCCCACGTCGTTTAAAAAAGCTTCTCTTGTCCTTACCTATATTCTATAAATGTCCATAAATTAAAGGAGACTTCAAGCCTTCAAGGATAATTGTCCCAAAATTTGTATGAAGGAGGCTTGACCTTGCTTAGCCCGACCTTGACCTGGCCTGGCCTGGGCCTGACAAACAGGCCTTCTCAAACCATGGATTTAACTCAAATATCTGGTTTGACCCGGCCTTTTATTATATGAGCCTGGGCCTGGCCCGGCCTGGTCAATGGTCAAAGCCTGGCAGGCCTTGATCAGGCCAGGCCAGGCAGCCTGTTTGTGCACCACTACTTAAGCATCCTATTTATAGGAAAATAATTAGAATACCAAAGGAAAAAATTTAATAAAATATTAATATTTTATTTTTAATTTTCTACGCACACCACTAGACCAAAACATCAGCCACAAGTGGGACCCACCCCACAAAAAATAAAAAAAATGTTTTTCTTAATAAAAATATTTATAACTTCAAAAATCAATTATTCCGAAACTTCAATAATTCATAATAAATTGCTCTTTTATCAGAAAAATTCAAATCTTATGTTCATTTCATAGAAAATTCAATTTTCTACAACTTTGTAGCTTTAAGTTTTTCCAAATTCTAAACAGAAATTGACCGAAATTCATATACGGACGATTTTACAGACTATAGTCAATTTTTAGTCAAAAACGGGGCCCACTAACATGTTTGACATGTTTTTAGCATTTATTGCAACAAAAATACTCTTCCTCCTCATTTATTCATATATCGCACATTCATTGTAAAAATATCACCGTTATTATATTATTATATTATCACATTATACATGTATAATATAATATAATAATATAGATAAAATATCAATTTTCAATAATTATCACTTTTCTAAAAATTCTTCAATTTATATCCACATAAAATAAATATTTTTCTTATTATATAAATTAATAATTAGTTATTCACAAATAATATTACAGAATCACAATAATGACAACCAGGTCGTTCCTAGGAAAGAGAGGGCATTTCGGTAAAGATTTTTTCTTACTAGTGCGCAATTAAAAAACATCTCCTAGACAGAACTTCCTTAGACATTGTCAATAATGCTATCTAATAATATTATTCAAACAATATAAATTATTGATCTGATGATTTGAAATACTGTGAAATGACAATTCTATTTTATTCATAAAAGTTGGGGTCTTACATGATCACTTATTTTTTCAGTGTAACTACTCATTCCGTGTTCTTCTCTATGTTCTTAGACATTGTGGTTGGAGAGGTTGTAGTAGGAGCTGGGTTTCACTAACTGAGTATCTTATTCACTATTCAAGTCCTCGATTTCACCACAGTCTTATTCATCTTGGTTTTGCAGCTGTAATTTACAAATTGTGGAATGAGCGTAATGCCATGATATTTTCTAACAAAGTTGTTTCTATTCGGACTCTTGTTCAATACATTATAAATTTGTTAAAGTGTAGTCTTCATACTAATCTCATATTTAAGCGGGTCAATGATAGATTATGTTGCCATCATTTAGTTTTATGAAGAATTGATGTTGTCTTATGTATTTACTTGGATTATGGTTCTGATATGCTGCAGTTTTTCTGATTTCAGCGTGTCAAAGCTAAATCATGTTTTCAACATTTAAATTTACTTGTATAATGATCTACGGCCTAGAAATTTATATATCTTGTTTTGGGATATGGAAGTGGAGTCTTATGGGAGTTCTTTGGAACTTATTTTGTTATAAGGGTTTTTGTTGCCCCAATTTAGATCTGTTTGGGATTTGTTTGGCAAACTTTATGTTAATGTTATCCTACTTTTCTACTACTACGTGTCTGCTATGGTTTGGGTATAAAATGTATTGGTTGGGTTTCGGTTGTGGCCGGTTATGCGGCTGCTGAAAATTGTGGCTGCTGCATTTTTTACTTTCCTGTTAGTAAAACTGTTAGGCATAGGTGCTTGTTGCAGTTGCTGGGTGTCTGCCTATGATGGCTCCGCTTCAGCTGTTGTGCAATAGTTGTGTAGGCAAATGCTGATGCATGTTGATCTGAGGGTTGGCTACCTAGGTCATCTTTCTGGGTGGGCAAATGTTTTAGTCCTGCTGTTACAGTTGGCGTTTCCACAAGTGGGCTGCTTCTCGCTACTACTACTGTGATTGGGCTGCTGTTATTGACTGTTACTACTAGGAAATTGGTTGCTGTTTACTTTTTAGCAGTTGTTTTGCTTTAGACGATTGTCAATCAGACTCATTATGTCTGGGTTTACGCTATGATATGTTGTTGTTGGGTCTGCTGCTGCAGCAGTGAGATGTGGAGATGCTTCAGCTTATTGCTTCTATTGTCCTGCTCGTGGTGGCCTGCTGTGGGAAGACTGATGTGGTAGTGGGTGAGATTCCCTGTCTGGTGGGATGCATTGCTTTGTTTTGTCGGGCTGCTTTGTACCACTATTATCTGCTGCTACTTCTTAGCTGGGAAGATCCTATAATGATATCTGTATAGGCTGGTGTTGGGCTCATATGATCTCTGCTGGAATTCTTGTTATACTGCAGGTGGTCTGGATTATGAAACAGGAAATTAGTCCCTTTAGCTAGGTTCCACTGCTGGTTCTTTATCTTCTGCCAATTAGGATATTGTGCTACTAGGGCTATCTTTTCAACTGTTGCTAGCTTTGGGCTGACTAACATGATTTCTGGGAGTTTGTTGTAGCTGGGCTACTGATGGTTCATTGCTTCTATCCCATTCTTCTTTCAAGTTATTGTCGTAGCCCGTGTTGGGTTCTTTGTTGCGTTTATGAGCTGCTTCTGCAGCCGTATTTTGGGTACTACTCTGCTGATTAGACTTGCTACTCCTTGATGATGATCCTTTTGGCTTATGAAAATTCATGTCTTTGGACCTTTGGAAAATTTGCACTCTTATGTAAAAATGATAGTTTGATTGTTTCTGTAATAGCTTTGTTGGGCATCGTGCCTATAATCTTTTATAGTCATGACATCGTAAGGCATGTCCTATGATGTCTATGCTATATTCTGATTGGGTTTCCCATGAGGTTTGTAATTTCCTTTATTTTAATACAGTTTAAATTTAGCAAAAAAAAAGGTGGCCTGACTTATTGCCTTGGACTTTGTTAGCCTACAGAACGTCAATGCGCACTTCTATTGGGACTACCCTCTACTCATTGGTCTATGGCATGGAAGCAGTGCTCCCCATAGAAGTGGAAATGGAATCATTAAGAGTGTTGATAGATGCTTAGTTAAAAGAAGACCAATGGATGCAAGAGTGGTACCACCAGCTATCTTTGGTAGACGATAAAAGGGCGGCAGCCATCTTCTATGGTCAGCTATATCAACAAAGGATTGCTCGGTCCTACAACAAGAAGGTCCGGTTTAGGCAATTCAAAGAAAATGACTTAGCGTTGAAGAAGATCCTCACCAATCAAGATGAAGTCAGAGGAAAATTTGCCCCCAAACTGGGAAGACCCTTTTTGTTGGGTAAAATCTAGTTACGCACAGCACGCAAATATACGTGGTCAACAAGTAATAAAGTGTAAGTAGAATATCGTTCCCATAAGGAATTATTAATACAAATTACCAAATACTAACTCTTAACGAAACTAATTTTATTTAAACAATCAATTTAAGGTTATGAATTAAATTATTTAATTAAACTAATTCTAATTACCTCTAGTTAAAAACCAGATTATGGATATTTAAGATCACAACTTCACTTATTGTTTCACTTAAATTAATACACTTCTTATCAATTATGCTCACTATTCTGAATTGTTAATCAAGAACACATAAATAAATATGACAAACTCTCAATGCATTATACTCAAATCAACTTAAATCCATAGATGATAGAATTAAGGACAACACCCTAATTAACTAATTCACTATATCTCTATGTGAATTACAATTAAAGAGGATTTTAAGCACACGTTCTCTATCAGATTACATTCAATGTATATGAATATCTCTATCCTAGACATAAATTATGAATTTCAACGCCATGCAGAAAACACAATCACATACTATTATGATCATATCTAAATCTATAATCCATCTCTCGAGTTCATATAGATTATCACAGTAATTGTTAGCTAGGCAATTAAGCAATAAGCACAAACCATAATAGACAATCCAAGAATAATCAAAATAATTAATAGAGAAGCATATTAAAATAAACTACGCAACAAGCTCCATTGTGAAACAAGAATTTAGTTCACGATTATTGAATTAAAACCAAGAATCCACAATTGAATAAACATTAAAAGACAAAAATAAGAGTAGAGAAAAGAATAAAATTTGTTGCCAGCAAATCTCATGCTCCCTCTTGCGGAGCTCTTAATTTTCAACGGTCTCCAAGTTGCTTTAATCTCCAAATCTAATAAAAACTAGGATTTTGTCCTAATATAATGAAAATCTAATCTAATGGAATCATTTCTCTTAATTCTTGTGATTCTCCTCTTTTTATATGCATTTTCATGTGTCTTTTAGCCCTCCTTAAAGTCCTTGAAACAAACAACTCAAACCAATCCTCCTTGAACTCAACTTCTAAAAACTCTTTTTTTTCTTCCCGATAAGCCCACCCCTGCAAGCTTTTTGCACTAGGAAAGTGCCGCCCTGGCGGGCATACTTTTGAACTTGGCCCCAGCGGGATTTTTACACTAAGGATTGCCGCCCCGGCGGGCTTTCCTGACCAGAAATTATAGAAATGCCACTAAGCTCCATTTTTCATGTTTTGATTTTCTGAAACCGTTTCCTATAACTCAAACACAAAAATAAGTAAAATGACACTAAAAATACTTAAAGTTAACAAAGAATTAAGCCTTAACGGTGTCCAATTCGTAAGTATGAAACCCACTCATCACTTTCATCATCAAAGAAGTGTTGACGGGAGGAGCCCTCAGACTGCAAGAAATGAATGGGGAAGAATTCCCCCAGCTCATCAATTCAGACACAGTGAAAAGGTTCTATGTCTGAATTACCTATAAACCAACATCTTGGTTCTGAAAACAAAAAAAAAGAGAGAAATCAAGCCAATTCAGGTTTTCACTACAAAGCCTGAACTGTGAAAGACTTGATCTCCCCTCTACAGGAGTGCGTAGGCAGTCAGCTATGGTGCGGTCAGACCAAATAGATATTTCTAGATTTTCCAAAATGCTCCATTCCCTATACAAAACACCAATCTAAACCATTCAGGCCAAGCCTGAACTACATAAGACCTGATCTCCCCTCTAAGGTGCAGTCTAACCTTCAAAAGAAAAGGCCAAATCCCTTACCTTTACTCAAAAATCCAATTAAATACCAATCTCAAGACACCAAACCTTACATAAAACCAAATTCTATAAAGCCTCCATACTCAATGAACCCTTTTGAGAGACCCTCCGACATCTCAATGTCAGTCCATCAAGAAAGAGTTCGTGATACATCAAGATAGCCAGTCACAAAGACAATGGCAATCACCAAGAAAAGATTAAAACATATACTTAAGGGAAGTGAATCAAAATATATTTCCTTGTCATATAATATTGTTTAATATATACAATGTATCCTGTATATGACAAAAATGGCTAACCTAGTCTATGCAGGAAAATGAAAGCTAATAATCTATAAACCCGCGGTCAAACGAGACAGCAAATCCAACATCGCATCCCTCTCTGAAGATGGAGGTGCATCTTTGAGCTCATGGCTTGCAGTCTCAATACGAGCTAAACGATATGCGGCATTCTATAGAGTACTGCCATGATCATCCATAAATTCACTCATATCTGCGACAATGCCCTCCATTAGGATCTGAGAGTAGTACTATCAGCAACAAAAACATTCCTGGTAGCTCGGGCCTCGTCTCTCTCTACAAAAGTAGCATCCCGGACAGATAGGGTGTCAACACCAATGCCCTAGCCTGATCCCTCTCAAAGGTCAGAAGTTGTCTACTCTAAAGACTCTATAGAAGGTAGAGCAACAGTAGCTGAAGAGCTAGGAATGTCACTGACCAGAGCTGCTGTCAAACCAGCAAATAGCTCATCCTCTATGGGAGAAACAGGATATTCCATAGGCTCCTCCTCATCCGAATCAATGCTAGGCTATGAATAAACAACCATGGATGATGCAATGTCTGCCCCTAGCCACGCAGAATACTCTGAAGAATGACCCGGATGACTCGATGAAAAATTAGCCCTCTCCCGATGGGTCCAATAATCATAAACTCTAGCTAGGTCATTCTCTGACAAAGATGAGGCTGATGACCACTAAGCTGAAGCTCCATCAAAAGAATGGACATCCTTATACTGGTCAAACTGTCCCATGACAGTCAAAGGATGATATGTAGTCACTCTGACTAGCCAATGGCAAAAAGTCCATACCCACGACATGAGTAACAAAGCTATAAGGGGAACTGAATCCTGAGCGATGCAAGATGGAGAAAGGATCCTTAATCATGGTCAAGAAGACAAACCAAGACACATCATCTACGCAATCAGCCAATCGAAAAGAATAAGACACAGATATCTCATGTGTCAAGCAATATTCGTGATGTCAGAAAATGTCGATCGATCTCAGATGCATCATAAACCAGATGTATAACAATACAACACTGCCTCGAAAGAACTCAGTAGGATAGGTATGGCAGAATATGGATGACATCAAGGTCTCTGCTAATATTATAGGTAAGATGGTCTGACCTCCCTAAGGGCACTAACTATTGTGATAAGGCCAATATCCAGATGGTCCATATACAGCGACATACATAAATAAGCCATGACACACATCAACAAAATGTCTACTCGGGCAGCCCGTCACTCATCCTCAAAAATGGAAAAATCTCCTGAGTGCAGTAAATAGCTATCTAGCGATCTGAAATGGTCGATCAAGAAATCCAGGGATACCACATGCCCTGAGGTAATCTCGTCCATGACAATAGTGCGTCGTATACCGGTCAAAGTCATGAACTGCCGCCTCGACTCTCCAACAGCTACCTTAACACAAGGCTGGTCCAGCAATAAGTATGTGATGTGATCATACTCCACTAATGTAGGAGTCAACTCATAGGTCCCAAACCTGAAAACCTGCCTCTCGGGAATCTAGCACGAGATCATACCCTCCACAAAGCCCACTGGTACTTGGAAGGTCAGGAGGGCCATAAAATGTCCTAGTTACGATCAACTGCCACTCGATCTAAATGGGGCAAACTATCATGCCACGCCCTCAAAGACGATGATATCAAAGTAGGAAGACTATGCTTAATACGGGTAACCAAGGACGAAGACATTTGTAGAACCGTATCATGAGACCATCCAGGGGTCAATGCTAAACTCATCAATATAAATGCATATCCATGATATATAATGCATGCATCATGATAAATGAAAATGACAAATGACAATATGATGCAAGAAATAGAAAGCGTTATACATACATTCCTAAATACATCATCATCTCAATAAAGATTAAATACATCATCTCTATTTACAACTAAAAATAAAAAGTACAGGAAAATAGGGCACAGCCGCCTAATATCTAACAGAGGCCTATCAAAAGAGATAACGATCCTATCAAAAGAAATCTATAATATCTACATCTAGCCAATTAAACTGTTGTAACTCCGTATGAGTCACCGTATCTCTGCCAAAGGGAACATCGGGTCGATACAGAGGGGGATCTGCTCTAGTGAAACCAAAATATGGGCCACCTGAGGGGCCAGGGGCCAGCGCCAGAGCTGGATGGATCAAAAGAATCTTCCTCCGATAAATCTCTGCCCAGATACCGGATAAAAAAATGTGCCTAGTTCAACCGCTGGGTTAAGCTGACAATATGCTCCAAATGAGTAGGCTCTCTAACACAGGCGATCCAGTCTATCACCATCACAGACCTAGGAACCATATTCGCTATGAATTGAGTGGCACGGGTCTGAGCTCTAATAGTGCGAAGAGTACACCAGTGATAGAAGGCGTCCTAAGTGTAAGGGCCCTCTGATAAAGTAAATTCATCTATGCCTACCAAGGGAATCTCGATGACTGTATGAGATAAACTAGTGGCGTCCATCAGGAGGAAGATATGGAATGTGAGTCTCCCACGTAGTGCTCCTAATAGGTCGCTCTCCTAAGTAGAGCTCCCAGCATCCTTCTGTCAAGAAAGGAATCCAACGAGTGGATAATACATACTCTAACCCGGTCAGAAAACCATCCTCGAAGCCAACTGTCAGATGATTGGGGGTATAAGGAACCCATGTGATGACATCGGCGGTCAACAACTCTAACTGCAAGCAAGAATGGGTAAACCCATCTGCCACAAGGACCTCGGCTAAGGTGGAATAATGTCAGTGTCGTCCCCATGGATAGGTCTCCAGACCTAAAGTAGTAGTTGTGTGTAGGCAAGGGAGCCTCTCATATGCCCAAAACTGTAAATGAAGATTGACAAATCGAGCGAGGGAAATTAAAAGATAAAGAGAAACTACTCACCAGCAGAAATGGGTAAAAGTCTAGCCAAGTCTCTGTCACGCACTCTGAGCGTATACGCATACCTCAAAGGAAATAGGCGAAGGTTAGCCCCAATCAAAATCTCTGATGTGGTCCACATCACAAGTGGCAGTAGCCAAAGCAAAAGAGACCATCGAGGAGTTGTTCGCTAGGAAACAACCCCTGATGATGACCAAAAAATAGTCGTCGAAAGATGCGATCGTTGTCCCTCTGATCAGTAGACAGAGGCTCGGACAAAGCGCCATTCACAGCATCAATGCTCAAAGGGACAGAACGAACAGCCTGACCCTTAAGGGTCGAGGCAGTGTTGCCTAATTTTTTAATAGCACTTTAACACGCAAGTATACGCGTTCAATTGTAATATTCAGCAAGCAAGGATATCGTTCCCACGAGGAAACAGACTAATATTTATCAATTACTAATTTCAATGCGATTAATCCTATTTTAAACTATAAAATATTGTTTATGATTTGAAAATTATACTTAACAAAACTAATAATTAAAATCAGAATTTCACAAGAATAACTGCAGATTTAACAGATTAAGATTACAACTTCCCTTAGTATTTCATTTAAACCAATTTACTTCCCATTTAAATCAATTAATTAATATGAATCATTATCCAAGAATACTATATAGAATTCACACACTTCTTCCAAAACACGTGAACAAATCCTCCTAACTCCAATCCTTAAGACACAGAATTACAAGGAACACCCCAGTTAATCAACTCACTATATTCCTATGTGAATCAAGTTAATTAAGGTTTTATGCACAAATTCTTTCAAAGGATACAAAAGACACATAGGTATATTCCTATCCTACATGCTAATCATATTAACCCTAATCAGATTATATGAACAGATGTTATCATATCCAGATCTCAATCTATACTCCATCTTCCAATTTTATATAGATTATCACAATAATTGTTGGCCAAACAATTAATCAATAAGCAAAAGATATAATAAATAATTCAATAAAAACCAACTTTCATTCAATGGGAAGGTTCAATTTAAACTACATACCAAGTTCCGTTGTAATCTTAATAAAAATTTAGTTCATAATAATAATAAAGAAAAACATCATCCAGATGAATAATCCAAACATCCCAGATAATTACAAAAGATAAAACTAGAGAAGAGAAGAAGAAACTCTGAATTTGCTCCAATAATCTCTCTTTAATCTTCAACCCTTGCAATTCTCCTTCGTGTTTTCCTTTGTTGTTCTCTCTGTAAATCTCTTGAAAAATTGAGTTGTACGTCTTCTCTAAAGTCCTCCCCTATTTGTATTAGATCTGACCTCTTTTTAGATTCCTTGTTGACTTCAAAAACCCACTTAGCAATAGAAAAACTCTCCTTTTTCCGCACATGAGCGCCTAGGCGCTCAACATAGGCCATTTCCAAGCGACTAGGCGCTTGCTCAGGACAGCGTAATTACAAAAATACCACTCAGCTTTAATTTTAATGAATTTAGACCTTTTTCTTCTCTCAAATGACCAATTTGTCCCTCCAGCTCCAACCTACAAGAAATAAACACAAAACACATAAAAAGATACTAAAAAAATAATTAAAGATAGCAATAATTAAGTTTAATAATATCGGATTCATAGGTATAAAACCTACTCATCAAATACCCCCAAACTTAACCAATTGCTTGTCCCCAAGCAACAAAACACAATGCAATAACTAAACATGCAATACAAATGCAAATGCAAATATCTACATGCCTAAAATTCCAGCAGCCAAACAGAACAAAATCTATTCATCAAGCCTCAGAGAAATCACAATAAACATGCTAGTACAACATACTAAAACAGATCAATAATTTCCTAGTCAATCATCAAATCTTACCCTGTCATTACTGATATAGTGCGTGTGTGCTCAACAACAATGCTAACTAATATAATGTTAAATACAACACATAATAGATCTCTTTAAAGGCATTACACAGTGTAAACTCACAAAATTCACGAACAAGCGATCCAACTAAAGTCAAACATCCACCAAATTCAAGAGTTCAATCTGGGATATTTATGCTTTACTTATCATTACGGGGGCTTTTTTTTTTCTTTTCCCGTTTTCTCTTTTTTTTTTCAATGATGGATAGTGAGTGCGTTTTACGCTCCATCTCACACCTGTGTTTATAGGGAGTGTATTTCACTCGACCCACCACAGGACTCAATCTATTCAACTCAATATCTTTTATTTTTATTTTTTTTTTAGCTTATGTACCCCAAATATTCCTCAAACTTAAGTTTTTGTCTAAATTCAGTCATCTCCGCCTATTCATGTCTTTCATTCATTCAAACTAGTATTATCCTCAAGAAGTCCATTATGTGTCAATTTAGACTCAATCAGTCAACATAGTTATTTTTACTGTGCTATCCTTATTATATCAGTTTCAAATAGGTAAAGATTCAAATCATGACAAGAAATCACATCAAAGTCTTAACAGTCAATACTATACTTGTCTACTCAATTCCAATCTCATCATTGGCCAAAACAGACTTAAACTATCTAACAGCTGGAAACACCATTTTTTTTAAAAAAAAATATTCGAATGAAAACTAATCGAATGAAAACTAATGAAAAACTATAAAATGAATACTAAATGAATGCAACTGGAACTGGAAAAATGCAATGCACCCCCAAACTTAACCTATGCAATGTCCTCATTGTATATAACAAACAAAACATAAGAAATTAAGCACTGAGGACTTCCCTGAAAGATAGACGCCCTATTCCTCATCAGTATCCTCTTCTTCTTCTTCATCAACCTCATCCTCAGGAGGTAAATCAGCCGGGGGATATGCAGACAAGGGTGGAAATTGGTAGGGAGCGCCTGCTGGATTCATGCGGTCGAACATCTCTAGGAATGCTGCGCTACAGTTCTGATACATCTCTGATTGTCGCTGAGCCAAGCTATCCTGATTTCTTTCCACCCGGTTCAATCCATACTGAACTCGATTAGCCACCATGTCAATCCTTCTAGTTTGATTTCTTAATTCTTGACGAATGTCTTCAAAAAAATTTGGTGGTGGCCCAGAACTTCCAGCCGCAGTAGTAGGATTGTCATGTGACTGTTGATTAGGCTCGTCTGCAGGCTCGGGAGGCACAATAATGAAACCTAACCCTCTCGGGTGTGGTATTCCCCCTCCCCATACCTTGTACTTTTTTATCACTGAGTGGTCAATTGCGGCTAAAGGAGGTTGTATAGCTTCTTCAGCATCCCATTTTACTCCAGCTTGTCGACATAGTCCAGTAATCAAAGATGGATGAGGTAGTCCACCTGAGGTCCCTCCTTTAATTGCTCTGTCTTTTGAATCATGTATAACCTGACCTACATCTATAGATTTTTCTTGTGCAATACAGAAAAGCAATGCTGCCCGTCGATTTATAACATCACTTGTATGTCTACACGGCATCAACTTGGCACAAATAAAGGCATGCCATGCCTTCCCGTAACTACTTAGTGCGGATGTAGGGAACAAAACAGCTTCCTGTTGATCTGTTAATTTCCATTGTGTTCCAGGTACACACAAGGCTTGAATGACTTCACTGTAGTCCAGCTCGTGATCTAAATATTGAGTGAAGCCATTATTAGGTATTGTGTTCAAGCCGTAGTAAGCATTTATTGACCTGAAACTGACTTCCACTGATTTTCCGCGAACCCAAATCATGTTACCAATATGATCTTTTGCATTGGCGTAGAATTCCTTAACAATTTTAACGACTGGTGAATCCGGTTGGGCTGTAAAGTTCGCCCATCTTCTACTCCCAATCATTTGTAGTAACTCCCCATCTTCGACCTCTGGCAATAATCCACGCTCAGGAATTAGCGTTTTATTAAAGAGCGAATTGTAATACCTTTCAGACGCACTAGCACTTGTAAATCTCTTTTTGTCAAACTTAGTCGATGTGCCCGAAGTCTCGCCTCTTTGCCTTTTAGTAGCCATGAGTCTTGTGTGTGAATTGCTTACCCAATAGATGATGTTCAGAGGCTTAGTATGGACCAATCCTCTTTGTGACAATATATCGAACACTTGGTGTGCACAAATTGTGAACACTATTGGTAGGCACTCCCCCAAACTTAATTTTCACCAAATTTGTCAATAACTAAGCACACTATCCTTCCAATGCAATACAAGCAACAATTAACAGTACCCAAACCCACTTGAGCCAACACAATGAAAGAACTAACTTCAACTTACTACCTTAGCTACTCTCCAAGCAAATCCAAATAATTTGTAATAAAACTTTGTGCACTTACTTGGTTATAGCCATAATTGATGTTCCAAGCAAAGTTTCAGGAGCAATTTGAGCTTTGAACCCTTACTTCAGATAGATGGATGGTTGGGTGCCGAATTGGTGAGGAAGGACGACAACATGGAGATTTATTGCCGTAGTTTGGGTCGGAGATTAAGTGTTTGATTATGCTTATACAAGAAAAATATGATAATCGTGTCTATATTGGGGTAGGGATGCGAGTTGAGTGGGTTTGAGTTGGAGTAGGAGAGCAAGAATGGGTTTGTTTTCAGTTTGGAGGAGTCTTGCCCGATTAGGGCTTTTATTTTTTTTTTCACGTTGCAGTAGGAGCGCCTAGGCGCTTGGTTTTGCACTTGTTGAACCGCCTAGGCGCTTGGGAGCAGTATGTCTTGGACGCTTAGAGCGCCTAGGCGCTTGATTTGGCCTAGGTGGGAGCGCTTAGGCGCTTGGGGCACGATTTTGCTTCTGCTATTAAGCTCCTAGGCGCTTGGTTTGTGCCTGGCTTGGGCGCCTAGGCGCTTCGGCCTGTCTTTGTGACTTTTGTGCTCCTGCTTGCTTTCAACCTGCATACCTCAACTTAAATTCTTAGTCTTTGTTTGCTAGGAGAGTAAGACTTATTTTAAAACCTTGAACTAAGATAAATTACATAATTAACTAACTAACATACTAAGAAAGAAAAACAAAAACAAGATACCCTACACCACTAAGCAATTCAATAACACAAAAAATGAAGGACACGATTAGAAATCTGAGAATTTGACAAATGAATATTCTTCTATTGAGCTCATAAGTGCTTGGCTTCCAGGGGGCGCTGCCCCTTGCAACCCCCGAATGGGTAGTCGTAGTGGCCATTAGTCGAACCCGCCACATATGAAATCTTGTTTCCTATCCTGAATTCAATTGAAGATCGTGTTAGAGAATATAAGGGGTGTACAAATCCTAAACTATAAAAGTTTAACCACTAAATAAACTAACAGTAACGCAAATAAAAAAAAATTTAAAAGTAAAAATAAAAAATAACAATAAAATTTCCTGGGTTGCCTCCCAGTTAGCGTTTGGTTTATAGTCTTCAGCCTGACTTTCTTCTCTGTTCTAATCAGCAAGGTTGACCGATGTCTTTTCACGATCAACACAACCCCTATAGTAATGCTTCAATCTCTGACCGTTGACTTTGAAATTACGTTTGGCATCCGGGTCTTCCACCTCCACTGCTCCGTGAGGATAAACTTTTGTAATGATAAATGGCCCTGACCAACGGGATTTCAACTTTCTTGGAAATAGTTTAAGCCTTGAATTGTATAATAGCACTTTTTGTCCTGCTTCGAACTTTCTTTCCAGAATTTTTGCATCATGCCACCTCTTAATCTTTTCTTTATATAACTTCGCGTTCTCGTATGATTGGAGTCTGAATTCATCCATTTGGTTCAATTGTAAGAGGCGCTTCTCTCCCGCAGCAGACATATCCAAGTTTAACTTCCGGATTGCCCAATAAGCATTGTGTTCTAGTTCAACCGAAAGATGGCATGCCTTCCCATATACTAACCTGTACGGAGACATCCCTATCGGAGTTTTGAATGCTGTACGGTATGCCCATAAAGCATCATCTAACTTACTAGCCCAATCTTTCCGACTAGGGTTCACTATCTTCTCAAGGATTCGTTTTACTTCTCGGTTTGATACCTCGGCTTGACCACTTGTTTGTGGATGGTAAGCAGTAGCTATCCTATGAGTGACTCCGTACTTAGCGAGAATAGCTGAGAACTGCTTATTACAGAAGTGCGTGCCTTCATCACTAATGATTGCACGAGGAGTGCCGAATCTAGAGAAAATATTCTTTCGAATGAACTTAACCACAACCTTAGCATCATTGGTGGGCGATGCTATAGCTTCTACCCACTTTGAAACATAATCCACCGCTAAAAGTATATAGGAGTTGCTAAAAGATGACGGAAATGGTCCCATGAAGTCGATGCCCCAAACATCAAACAATTCGACTTCTAAGATCATGTTTAGTGGCATCTCTTGTCGCTTTGATATATTACCAACTCTTTGGCATCTGTCACATTTCAATGAAAACACACGGGCATCCTTAAAGAGTGTTGGCCAGAAGAATCCACATTGAAGTACCTTAGCGGCCGTTCTTTCTCCCGCAAAATGTCCACCATAGGCAGATGCATGACATTGGTGTAGAATATTCTCCATTTCAATTTCCGGAACGCACCTTCTTATTACTTGATCTCCACACTGTTTAAATAAAAACGGCTCATCTCATAAATACTATTTCACATCATGGAGAAATTTCTTCTTCTGTTGACTTGTCAAATCTGGTGGAAACACCTTACTCACAATGAAATTTACATAATCTGCATACCATGGTATATCCATCCTTACCGCATACAGTTGTTCATCCGGGAAAAATTCATTGACCACTGTTGTGTCATCTTTCTTTAGTTCTGCATTTTCTAATCGTGATAAATGATCAGCAACCTGATTTTCTGCTCCTTTTCGGTCCCTAATCTCCAAGTCGAACTCTTGTAGCAATAATACCCATCTAATTAATCTCGGCTTTGCATCTTTCTTTGTTATTAAGTACTTAATTGCCGAACGATCTGTAAACACGATCACTTTTGTCCCAATCAAATATGAGCGAAATTTATCAAATGCATAAACAACTGCTAATAGCTCTTTCTCGGTAGTGGTATTATTCAGTTGGGCATCCGTTAGCGTCTTACTAGCATAGTATATGGCATGAAAAATTTTATCTTTTCGTTGGCCAAGAACTGCACCAATTGCAAAGTCGCTAGCATCACACATTAATTCGAACGGGATACTCCAATTTGGCGCTATGATTACAGGTGCGGTAACTAGTTTCTTCTTTAACACATCAAAAGCTTCAAGGCATGCTTGATCAAAGTTGAATGGGACATCCTTCTCCAAAAGATTGCAAAGTGGTTTCGTGATTTTGGAGAAGTCTTTTATAAATCTTCTATAAAAACCAGCGTGTCCCAAAAAACTTCGAATACCCTTTACTGAAACTGGTGGCGGGAGGTTCTCAATGGTTTCGATCTTAGCTCTATCAACCTCAATTCCTTTTGAGGACACTCGATGACCCAAGATTATCCCCTCTTGCACCATAAAATGACATTTCTCCCAATTTAAAACCAAATTCGTTTCCATACACCGTTTAAGCACAAGAGTGAGATTTTCCAAACAATAATCAAACGAATCCCCAAAAACTGAGAAATCATCCATAAATACCTCAAGATTTTGTTCGACCATATCGGAGAAAATAGCCATCATACACCGTTGAAATGTCGCCGGCGCATTACATAATCCAAAAGACATTCTGCGAAAAGCAAAGGTACCATATGGGCATGTGAATGTCGTCTTCTCCTGATCCTCGGGTGCAATGGCAATCTGGTTATAACCTGAGTATCCATCCAAAAGACAATAATACTCATGCCCTGCAAGCCTGTCCAACATCTGATCTATAAATGGTAGAGGAAAATGGTCCTTACGAGTGGCCTTATTTAACTTTCTATAATCCATACACACCCGCCAACCCGTAACTGTTCGAGTAGGGATCAATTCATTATGTTCATTTGTAACTACTGTCATTCCCCCTTTCTTTGGCACATATTGGACTGGACTTACCCATGAGCTATCTGAGATAGGGTAGATAATTCCCGCATCCAACCATTTAATGATTTCCTTTTTGACAACTTCCTTCATGATGGGATTGAGTCTTCGTTGTTGTTCAATAGTTGGTTTCGCTTCATCTTCCAATAAAATCTTATGCATGCAAATTGATGGGCTTATCCCCTTGATATCCGCAAGAGTCCACCCAAGAGCAGTCTTGTATTGCCGAAGTACCCTTAGTAGCTTTTCTTCTTGAACCTTATCAAGTGATGCAGAAATAATAACTGGAAAGGTAGAAGAAGAACCAATGTAGGCATACCGTAGATGGTTAGGCAATGGCTTAAGTTCCAAGGTGGGCGGTTCTTCTAAGGATGATTTCACCTTTTCATCCGGTTTTCCCCAATAATCCAGAGGTTCAAATTTTTGCAAACATCGTGTGAACTTCGGAGCTGAATCTAGCATTTGAACCCATTCTAGCACAGTTAAATCATCAGATAAATTTTCACTTACCAATGCAGTTTTAAGAGGGTCTTCATTCACAGACTCACTAAATACCTCCCTTGTCACTCCTTCAATCAGATCAACTTTAAAGCACTCTTCCTCTCCCTTCGGAAATTTCATAGCCTTGAAAACATTAAAAGTTACTTCTTCATCTTGGACTCTCATCGTTAACTCTCCCTTTTGTACATCAATTAATGTCCTTCCAGTGGCTAAAAATGGTCTTCCAAGGATTAGGGTATGTCTTTATCCTCTTCATAGTCCAACACAATGAAGTCGGCTGGAAATATGAATTTGTCCACCTTCACTAATATGTCTTCCACAATGCCCCTTATGTCACTGATCTATCTGCGAGCTGTAAAGAGATATTTGTTGGCTTTGGTGCTGGTAATCCCAACTGAGTGTAGATCGAAAGCGGCATCAAGTTAATACTCGCACCCAAATCGCACAAACATCTATTAAAGAACTGGGGTCCAATCGTGCACGGTACGGTGAAGCTACCCGGATCCTTCAACTTCGGTGGTAACTTTCTTTGCAGAATTGCGCTACATTCTTCTGTCAACGCTACAGTTTCGAACTCCCTTAGCTTCCTCTTCCTTGCTAAAATATCTTTCATGAATTTCGCATAGCTAGGCATTTGTTCTAAAGCATCTGCGAATGGAATGTTGATTTGCAGCTTTTTGAAAACTTCTAAAAATTTTGAAAACTGTCTATCTAATTTCTGCTTTTGCAATCTTTGAGGAAATGGCACAGGTGGTGCAACTGTTGTTTGCTTATCTTCTTGTTGTTTTTGTACAACTTTTTCCCCAGATTTACTTTCCAAATTTCCACTCTCTTTTTCATTATTCTCAGCAGGAATTATTTTCTTTTGTCCGTCTAAACCTGTAGTCAACTCCTTCCCACTTCTAAGTGTAACTGCCTTACAATGTTCATTTCCATCATTCCTTGGATTTTTCTCCGTATCACTAGGTAAAGAACCTGGAGTTCTAGTATTCAAAGCACTAGCTATTTGTCCAATTTGGTTCTCAAGATTCTTTATTGCAGCTGATTGGTTTTTCGTTGTGGCTTCAAACTGAGTTGCCAATCTTGCCAACAATTCTTCCATTTGTGATAGCTTGTCAGGTTGATGAGGTTGTGGGTGTTGTTGAGATTGTTGATGTGGCTGAAATCCAGGTGGATATGATTGCCTTGGAGCTTGTGCTTGAGCATGTGACTGATTATTACTCCAAGAAAAATTTGAGTTGTTTCTCACTCCTGGATTGTAACTGTTCGGATAACTGCCCTGCTGCCTATTATAACTGGAAACAAACTGGACTGACTCAGGATTTATTGCACATTGATCACTTGAGTGGCTACCCGCACATATTTCACAAATTGTTTCCATTTTCTGAACTGGTTGTACCCCAAGTGCATCTATCTTCTTTATAAGAGCAGAAATCTGAGCTGTCACTTGAGCTGATAATGCTGTCATCGCATCCACTTCATAAACCCCTACTGTCCTTGGCTGAGTCGTTCTTGCTGTTGGCCACTGATAATTATTAGCTGCCATGGTTTCAAGCAACTGATACCCCTCATCACAATTCTTGGCCATAATAGCTCCTCCCGCTGCAGCATCTATACTCGATCTCACTGTGCTGAATAAACCGTTATAAAAAGTTTGCACCTGAAGCCATTTAGGAATCCCATGGTGTGGACATTTTCGCAATGAGTCTTTAAATCTCTCCCATGCTTCATATAGTGATTCAGAATCGTGCTGAACGAAAGAGAAGATATCGTTCCGCAACTTTGCTGTTTTTGCAGGCGAGAAAAATTTTGCAAGAAATTTCTGGGCTAGGTCGTTCCATGTAGTAATCGAGCCTGGTGGTAGTGAATGGAGCCAACTCTTAGCCTTATCTCTGAGAATAAATGGAAACAGCCTTAGCCTTATTGCATCCTCTGACACATTATTGTACTTGAAAGTATCGCAGATTTCTATAAAGCTGACTATGTGATCGTTCGGATCATCATTCGGTAACCCTCCAAACTGACATGAATTTTGAATCATCTGTATTGTCCCCGGTTTTATCTCAAAACTTGTAGCAGTAATGGCAGGCCTCGTAATACTTGACTGAATTTCAGTAACCCGCGGCGTAGCATAATCCCGCAGTGCTTTTTGCTCTTCTTCAGCCATAGTATCGTTCTTATCAAGTGCCTCTTTGGTTTCTTTAACCCACTGACGCAACCGCTGAAACCTTTTTTCGATGTCGTCCTCGTAAGGCAATAAATCTGGCTTCTTCGATCGCGTTTGCATAAACTAAACAAGAACACCTGAATAGAACAGAAAAGAAAAAGTTTAAATTAAGATTAATGCTATAAAAATCAATAATGACAAAATATTAAACTAATTTCCCCGGCAGCGGCGCCAAAAACTTGTTGCCTAATTTTTTAATAGCACTTTAACACGCAAGTGTATGCGTTCAATTGTAATATTCAGCAAGCAAGGATATCGTTCCCACGAGGAAACAGACTAATATTTATCAATTACTAATTTCAATGTGATTAATCCTATTTTAAACTACAAAATATTGTTTATGATTTGAAAATTATACTTAACAAAACTAATAATTAAAATCAGAATTTCACAAGAATAACTGCAGATTTAACAGATTAAGATTACAACTTCCCTTAGTATTTCATTTAAACCAATTTACTTCCCATTTAAATCAATTAATTAATATGAATCATTATCCAAGAATACTATATAGAATTCACACACTTCTTCCAAAACACGTGAACAAATCCTCCTAACTCCAATCCTTAAGACACAGAATTACAAGGAACACCCCAGTTAATCAACTCACTATATTCCTATGTGAATCAAGTTAATTAGGGTTTTATGCACAAATTCTTTCAAAGGATACAAAAGACACATAGGTATATTCCTATCCTACATGCTAATCATATTAACCCTAATCAGATTATATGAACAGATGTTATCATATCCAGATCTCAATCTATACTCCATCTTCCAATTTTATATAGATTATCACAATAATTGTTGGCCAAACAATTAATCAATAAGCAAAAGATATAATAAATAATTCAATAAAAACCAACTTTCATTCAATGGGAAGGTTCAATTTAAACTACATACCAAGTTCCGTTGTAATCTTAATAAAAATTTAGTTCATAATAATAATAAAGAAAAACATCATCCAGATGAATAATCCAAACATCCCAGATAATTACAAAAGATAAAACTAGAGAAGAGAAGAAGAAACTCTGAATTTGCTCCAATAATCTCTCTTTAATCTTCAACCCTTGCAATTCTCCTTCGTGTTTTCCTTTGTTGTTCTCTCTGTAAATCTCTTGAAAAATTGAGTTGTACGTCTTCTCTAAAGTCCTCCCCTATTTGTATTAGATCTGACCTCTTTTTAGATTCCTTGTTGACTTCAAAAACCCACTTAGCAATAGAAAAACTCTCCTTTTTCCGCACATGAGCGCCTAGGCGCTCAACATAGGCCATTTCCAAGCGCCTAGGCGCTTGCTCAGGATAGCGTAATTACAAAAATGCCACTCAGCTTTAATTTTAATGAATTTAGACCTTTTTCTTCTCCCAAATGACCAATTTGTCCCTCCAGCTCCAACCTACAAGAAATAAACACAAAACACATAAAAAGATACTAAAAAAAATAATTAAAGATAGCAATAATTAAGTTTAATAATATCAGATTCATAGGTATAAAACCTACTCATCAGGCAGGAACTCCCAAGAGGGATCAAACTGTAGTCGGGTAAATATTGGGCACCAAAGGCACATGCTCTCCTGTAAACTCCATCCCCGTGATGAACCATCAATCCATCGGTGTCATCATCACCTCACAGTCCAATAAATAGAAGGCTCAGATAAAGCCCTCAGACAGCGACGGTGAGGAATGGAAAAGAAGGCCTCAAAACCTCAAGAGTGGACAATGGCCTTGTACTCTAGATGAAGGGTCCGATATAAATAATGAATGATAAACCAGTTCCCCTTGGGCTAAGTGAAGCTGGGAACTTGCATCAAGTTCAAAATCAAGATCAAACCCTTGCCCAAAAAGTGGGAAAAGAAGAAAGGTAAAAATAAAAATAGATATTACCTCGTTCGCATGAAGATAGATCGATGGATGACATCTCAAATCATCCAGAAGATCTAGAATAGTCACGCTAATAGTTGGAAGCTCCCGACGGGGAATGGAAGCAGAAGGAGTTGGGTCCTAAATAGGAACATCATCCTCCTCGTCTATAGCCTCCGTCTTATCCACCTGAATAGGACGAATCACTGACTAGGTCAATCGGTGAGGCTGCTGGGCCAGACGAGGCACAGGAATATCAGAAGCCCTCCTCCTCACGCCTGAGGAAACTCGACGAGAACTACTCAACCTGATTGAGTTCATAACCTGAACAAAATATCCAAATCACCTCAGAAAGGGTGAGGTACGCTTCAAAATTAAAGCTATTGAATTCATTTGCATCATGCATAGCTTATATGATAAATCATGAATTAGTTTAATATACATCCCCAGTAAAGTTAAATTAGCATGTACATTAAATGCCCAGACTAGTGAAATTTTTTTGCTAAAGTCTCCTTTATAAAATAGACTATCCGCATGTACATAGGCATGATTAGGTGGCCATTCAGTAACACACCAACCTAGGGTGGGCCCCACCCCCTCCGACTCAATCAAATTTGAGTTACAGTAGGGTCCCCTAAGCCTGAAAAGTCAAATCAGCAAAAAAGGTTCTAGGCGATGGAGTAGAAAGGGCCTAAAACCCTGAAATGGGGCGTCAAATTTCAAAGTATAAAAATCTTCTGCAAGCCATTGGTAATAGCCCCACTATAGCATCAAAGAAGGATCTGGTGATTGATACCGTTAGTGACATATCCAGCATAGCATCGGGGAAGGGTCTGGTGATGAAAGCTATTAACTTCTTCAATGAAGATATGAGTTTCTGACAGTATGAATTATTAGAGATAACCCCAGCGTAGCATCGAGAAGGGTCCGGTGAAGAAAGTCATTGAGAGCTACTTTAGCGAAGATCAAAGTATCTGGTATTACAAGCCGTTGGTAACAGCTCCAGCATAACATCGGGAAAGGACTGATGTGGTAAATTGTTGGAAGCCGCTTCCGTCAAGATTAGCAGATTTGACATTATAAGTCACTGGCATCAACCCAGCATGGCATCCTAAAGACCTGGCGAGAACGACCATGAAAAACTATCTTCATTGAGGAGTACCGATGATGGAATCTGTTATAAAAAAATTCCAGCTGAGTCAAATCAGTTCAGTAACGATCGACCATTGTAAACTACCGTTTGAGCAAGCATCGAGGAGGTTCGGTGATGGTCAACCCTGTAAACTACCAACTACCGTTCGAGTAGGCATTGAAAAAGTTTGGTGATTGTCAACCTTGTAAACTACCGTTTGAATAGGCATCAAGAAAGTTCAGTGATGTGTAACCTTTGGAAACTACCGTTCAAGTAAGCATTGAGAGGATGTTATGATAGTAATCATTGTAAGCTCTATCCCCGACAGCAACATCGACATCAACCAAATAGAAATCCAAACCATTAGGGATAGCCCAGCGTAGCATCGGGAAGGATCTAATAATGTAAACCAATGCAAGTTATCATCATGATGAGCATCGGGAATCCCCAATACGGTCACTTGAAAAAAGAGGAATATCCCCAGTGGAGGTAAAGTCAGGAAACGTATCTGAAGACAAAGAACGTTGTTGACAACCCCAACGTTGAATTCAGAAAGGTCCCAGTATTAGCCATAGATATCATCCCAAGCAGAGAATAGGGAATGGTCGTTGATACAACCTGTGGCAGCTAATCCCACAGAGGCATATAACATTCATAGTATATCATACCACGTATTACATTACATTTACATTTATCATATTTCCAGTATTTAGCAATCTTTATCCTGCTCATTCCATTACATTGCATAAACATGATAAAGAGGGGCATCTATAGACACTTGAAATTTTGCATTCCTGTAACTAATTATGCAGGAGGGCAGAATCGTCTTTCATCCTCCAAAGACAACCTTGGAAGTCAAAATCATCAAATCAAACCCCCAAAGACAACCCTGGGAAATTATCAAACCATACCCCTGGAGACAACCCCAGGAAATCATCAAATCAGACCCTCGGAGAAAGCACCGGCAAATCATCAAATTAAATTCAGAGATAACCCTGAAGACAGACAAGAGTCGACAGCAGTCAAACCCAAGAGATAACCCCGAGAAAGGCAGTTGTAGCCATGTCATGCCCAGAACCAACTCGAAAGGGCAAAAGATTAATTTTGCCAACTCAACATCAAATTAAATTAAATTACCATGAAGAAGGTCATGCAGAACCATAACAGCAATCCTGAGTGAAAACAGCGCAAGACAGCTCAATGGACAGACTGCGAAAACTCGAAGATTTGGTCATGGACACATCTTCCCAGATTCAGAAAAGGTTAAATCCCATGTCTTTGTGTAGCTCTCAGAAAGGGCTTTCCAGAAAGGTATAGCACTCCTCCATCAGATTCCCAGATTGAAAGTTATGAAGGTTCAAGCAGACTGTGCGTTGTTCAGAGTGCACGTACTTCGAGATAATGGGACCCAATATACTACAACATATCAAGTTTTCACTGGTGGAAATCATTCCTAAAGGCGCTAGAAGCTGTTCGATTGCTATTCTCGCAAAATACTATAAGATTTCGCCAGATCTAGTTTCTTCGCTTACTCTAATACGTATATAAGAATTATATATACTCTTTTAGCTGTTAATATTCGCCAGATCTAAATTTTTAACCATTCATTTCTTGTAAATAGTTATTATTTAAGCTTTATTGACTAGATCTGTACTGGATCTAGTCAAATCTAGCTTTTAAGTGGTTCAAAAGTTGTAAAACTTGAACTTGGAAGCTAAAATGGCAAGATTTGTACATATCTAGTTATTTTTCTAGTTTTTTGTAAGTTTTAGCAACAATGTAACCCTAGATCTGTATCTAGAGGAAACTGGAAGCTATAGGCTACTCACTAAACGAGGATTTAACTGATGAATCCTTCGTCTAGCAATGTTCAGTATAAATATCTATTTTATTTTAGTATATTTGTTATGCAGACTATTTATGTTATATTATGTGAGCCTAGGAGCCACATGATCTAAGATCCAACTGACGGATCTAGATCTGGCTCTCATGATGGACCATTTTTTAGTTGTACAGCTAGCTTGCAAATTTTGTACTTGTAAATCTAGGACCTTAAAACGAATATCCGAATTTAAAGTCCCATGATAATGAAAATCCTATGTGCGGTGCTCGGGCATACTTTGATGGCTTTCATGCCCATAAGGAACCCGGCACTTATATATATATTATTTTGTCAAAGATGTTTCACATCTCGAGAATAAAAATCAGAATAAATCGAATACGGAATAAAATAGAAGTATCAAAGGCCTCAATTCATACGCGAGCATAAGGGTTTGAAAACCTTGATTTCAAAACATCAATTTATATGCCTCGTATTAAAATTAAACTTTTATATAAGTCAAACCGTTTGTATATAGGCACAAAAGAGGTATAACACTGCTTTCAAATAAAGCACTTAGGCCCAATTAACTGCAATACACACACATATACACACAAATTAGTGAATAAAAAGCGCGGTAACCGTGTTTCACAAAAGTCGGGGGGTACCTAACATTTTTCCCCGTTTAATCAAGCCCCCAAACTCTATGAATCTCGATTTCCAAGACCAATTAAACATAGTCCAATATTGGGTCATATTGCAAAACCTTTCAAACTCGGTTGAGTTGGTACAACCATTTAACTCATATCAACTGGCGGCTCTGTCTAATTCGGACCAATAAAAATCAAATCTTTTCAAATCGTCGACATTATATGTCGGTATATTCCTGAAAATCTCACCCTTCAGATCAAACAAATTCACATAGAAAATATAAAGGGTAAGAAACACCTAGGAAGAGGGAGAAATTTTTTCGGTGTCGACAGTCTCAAGAAACAGAATCAAAAGTTTTCCTCAAATCAACTTTCAAAGCACACCTACGGGGCCTAATGTACGATTATAACCCCTGAATAATTCTTGAGCTATCAGAATGTTATCCCCAATTCTCCTCACCATAACAAAAGCAACTTGAGAAGGGGAGATAATGTTGGGGATGACCCTCTTTAACCTACTAACACTAATTTTGGATAGGCATTTGGGGTTCTAATGCGTATATTTAAGGTTTAAGGTTAGGTTATGATTTAACATGAATGATTAAAGTTTAAGGGTTAGGGTTTAATTTTTTGGTATAAAAGTTAGACGTCAACATCAATAGCTATTACTTATTTAGAATCTTGGGGTTATGGGTCTTGGATTTATTGTATTAACGGATTAGTTATAGCTAGTTTTAGGGTTTAGGGTTCAAGATTCAAACTCGATATTTTGAGATAATGGTTTTAGGAATTTTTTAAGGGTTAAGAAAATAAGATTTTAAGGTTTTGATTACGGTTTAGGCTATGACTTATAGTACAACTATTTAAGGTTATGATTTTAGAATTTAGAGCTTAGGAATTATTTTATAAATGCCTCAAAAAAAAAGCACACCTCACTTCACATTGTTTATTACGAGAATCGAGTATTTTACATCGTCAAATAATAAAGTTTTTATCATGAAAGTCGAGTATTTTACATCGTCAAATGATAAAGATACTATAATTATACAGCCACATAACTATCACATGACATTAAATTGAGAAAAAAGTCTACCCAAGAAATATAATCATTAATAAGAGGCCATATCTTAAGTTTTAGTCAGTAAAATGAGCGGAATGTTAATGGAGCCCTTTATGTGTGTTCTAAGTAAATTTGGTGATTTTCTAGGTTAAGGCTATGATATTTCAAAAAATAAAGTTTTTTGAGATTGAAAAGTCAATATTTTAAGTTTCACTTATTATTTGAAGGTGGTATTTTTTAACAAAGTGTTCTCATGTCTATACTAATCTGTGGTGTTAATTTCATGATTTATTGAATCGTACTACATCCATTTAAAAATTAAAAAATATAATTTGATTTCTGAAGTCAAACGATGACATATTAAATTTTAAATTGATGTGAATATATTTAATTTTAGTTGATACAATTATTATAATTATATAATATATAACAAAAACTATTAATTACAAGATTATTTAATTCTAAACTTTTACGAGTCATACAAATTATGAAATTATGAAGTTTAATATGTCGTTGTTTGACCTCAAAAATTAAACAATCTTTAATTTTAGAATAGAATAAGTGTAAGACCCCAACTTTTTATGAATAAAGATTTAATTTTCTCTAAATATTATTTTGAATAATAAGGTGTTGATTTGATATAATGCTATAGTTATGGGTGATATGTGCAAATTTTGCAAAGTAAGCAAGTTGTCATAAAATATTCATTTTATCGGGGAATATTCTTTTTTGTCGGAGAATATCCGTATGATGGCGCAATCATTGATGGACCACATAACAGAATAACTATCGGATATAGAAAGCGACAGAAATAACATTTTTAAAAAAAAAACGGCAAAACTTTTACCATTAAACTGTTGAAATATCCGGTGATAAAAGTACAGTAATACATGTGGTTGTACTGCACATGGTATTGCACAGTATCTCTTATTATTGATTCTTACGTAAGAAGTCACTCAATAATTGATACAGTAAAAATTACAAGTCTTTTCATATGATTGATGCAATAATTGCTACAGTGATAATTGAATAGTATTTTTCATTATTGATTTAATAATTGTGACGACACAGTAACTCATATTATTGAAATGATATTATTAGATAGCATCATTGATAATGTCTAGAAAGTTCTGTCGTGGAAAGGGGTTAGGTTATATAATTGCGCACTAATAAGGAGAAATCCTTATCAAAAAGCCCCATTTTTCCTTGGAACGATCTGGTTGCCAGTATTGTGAATCTATAATATTAATTAGAAATAATTATTGAAGAAGAATTGTAAATAATTGATGAATATAGCAAGTAAATATTTCTTCAATTTTGATATAAATGGATGAATTTCTTCAATGTTGATCTGAAACTTGTTGCCTATTATATTCTATCAGATTTTTCCCTATTGAGGACTAAGGATAATTTGTTCTACATTATCTTAGTCATAATATTCTTTACTGGGCTAGTTGAGCTCATCCTTTTCCTTTTTGTTCCATTTTTCTTCTCAGGAGGCGAGAATATAGCGGGGACTAGTCGGGTGTGTAGTGATGGTTCAAGACAGTTGTTCTAGCAGTCCTCACTATTTTGTAAAATAGTGTATCAATAATTATAATGAGGACTTTATTTGAGTTTAGATATTGTCTAGAAGACAATATTTGTATTAAAACTCAAAGCATATGTAATAATGAAGTTTGTAGTTGTTTTCTGTACCATATATTTGACGACTCAGAATGGGTTGTGTGGACCTATTTTTGGGGCGTCGCATATAACTATGATCGCAGTGCTTGCCAAATTAGAAACAGAAACTGATGGGGTCTATAACAGAGAAGATTAAACATAGGTAAGACCATTGATGGTATGTGAACGGGAGATTACAAGGAGAAAGAGATTGAGCATGACAAACCTGATAAGTCTTGAAGTTAAGGAAGGCCAGAGTAATTAGACAAGTTGTCAGTACCTAATGTAAGTTAAGGCAAGCAGAAGTGATGAAGCATTGCACGAGTGGAGTAAGAGAGGTTCTACATTGCAAATCCAAAGAAAACTCTCAGAATCGTAGTGTTGTCTCAATCAGTTAACAAGCAATATTCAATAGACTAACTACGATCAAGTTCAAGGTCATCTGCATCAGAATCGTAGAGTCCAGTCATTTGAGTATTAAAGCATTTGCAATGTCTTAATTCAAAGACTGATGGGGTAGGTGAAACAGTAAACTGCAGTGTCAGAAAAGTGAAAAAGGGGTTCTCATGTCACATCTGCAGTCTACACCAAATAACTCGAGATCTGCGAATTAATTTGAATAACTCTCAATGGCTATAATCCAATGGGAAGCTCATGAAAGGTTATTTAGCAGCAAAAGCTCAAAAGAAGAAAGGAGTTGGTTGTTGACAAGTTGTTGACTCTACGAGTTCTATAGAGCAAAAATAGAATATGTCTCAGTGGCAGTGAGACTACGAAAGTAGAAGTGAAGCAAGCCAAGAAGAAAAGCTTTAATAGACAAAGACTTCACTCAACAATAATGAGAATGACATTAAGAATGCCAGTCAAGCTGAGAGTCGAGAAGGCCAAGATAATACCATTCAAGAGATTGGTAGATCAGAAAGAAGATTCAAAGAGCCAATCTACGACTCACCACGAACCACCAAGAGCTAAAGAAGAACAGATACAGAACCAAGGTTCAGAGGATGCTAAGTGTTAGACGAAGTCTTCCAAAGATGCAAAGACTTAGAAAACCTCATGTGCTGAAGAAGTGCAAGCTGAGATCAGAAAAGGACCAACCACAAGATCAGCTGCACTAAGAAAGAAGTGACAAACTGCTAAGTACTCACAGAGATTGAGCTTCATGATCGACTTAGCAGTATGTCCAATGGTGATCCAGTCTCGAAGCAGAATCTAAAGAGGATCACACCAAGCTACCAAGAATCAAGGATGAACAAGCTTAAAGTCATCTTGGCAGCTCAGCACCAACAACAACAACAACAACAACAAGAACCAGGGCCAGAAGGGTCCTTGTCCAAGGGACTAAATTGAGTTCCAAGGCTGCGAGCCTTGAAGAGTTCTTAGTGAACTGGAGTTCCAAGGCTGTAGGCCTTAAAGAGTTCTTAGTGAACTAAAGTTCCAAGGCTGTTGGTCTTGAAGGAATTTTAGTGATTCAGTGATGTAAAGACGTCCTTAGTGGAATCCCTACTTGTTGAAGCAGAATAGTGGATTAGGAGCTTGAGTCTCTGGACCACTTAAAATCCCTTGTGTCTTTTACATTCTGTCATTTACATTATAACTACTATCAACATGGTAACTACTTACAACTAAACTAACTCAAGATAAATTGGTAAACATAACATTTATAAAGGGGAACCTTAACTTATTCCGCTGTGTTTGAAACAATTCTTAAGTTTGTCATCTGCCAGTTATATAGCAATGTAAACTAAAATGGGAAAGATTTTTGAAATCAAAAAGGATCTATTCAACCCCCCCTTTCTAGATCTATTGTGTGCCCTCTGGGAACTAACAATTGGTATCAGAGCAGGTTCTCATATACATTCTAAAAGCTAATGCTTTGAGTATGATCTGAGGCACAAACCATGGTCTAAACTTATTTTAGTAGTAAGCTGTTTGTAATCACGAATGAGCTCACACGTTGGAAATTATGCATACAGGTAAATGTGCACATTCACTTGAAGCTGCTTAGATTGGTCTATGTTCCAAAGTAATGCAGCAACAAGACCAATCTATGTCCAAAGTAAATAAGCAGTCTACAGACTTATGATGGAAAGTCAAGAAGGACATTTAAAACAAAGAGTCTGTCATCCACTGTTCTAAAAAGATGAAAGGCCTATACATGCAAAGAAATGACTATTCAGAAGTTGACTAATCAATTGGATCTGTTCTTGAGACTCAAGATTATCAAAGAACAAAAGCTGCCAAGACTTTCCTATGCTATCAACTCCAAGACGATGCCTGGTTAATCTAAGGTCAAATAGAGCAACAAGTTGTCAGCAATGAACGTAAAGGTTTGCATATCAATGCCTAACATCAATATAGCAAGACAAATGACTATCAAGAGACTAACAGTGTAAAGGTACGATTCCTCATTAACACTTACATGAATATTGTGTTGCATCACCTTAAGTACTACAACAATACTCTATCAAGAGACCATACTCTCCCTGAAACGAGGAAGAGAGAGAGTACATTAAGGTTGGATACTTAATTGTCAACAAACTCTCTCTCCACTCAAAGTTCAGGTTAAAGATAGCTTCTTGAAAGAAGTCTGGAGTATGTCGTAAGTTAATCTTAATCCTAAAGCTTAAGTGGAGTAACTCTTGCTAAAGAATTGGGATGTATGTAAATATATATAAAACCAATGTTCTATGTTCTTGATAAAATAAAGAGTATGATCAACACTAGAGGAGTATCTTGAAACTGATCATCTCCATGAATCAACCAGATGTAAATAAACAATGGATTTGTTTCCTACTCTGAAAACTTTCAAGAACTATGAACACAACCAAGCAAAGAGTGAAACAATCAAAGAAATAGAATGTCCTATCAAAATACTTAATCATTCACACACTCATCATCATGCATTATAATTATCATACCTAAATTTGATATATGCATAAATGTGTTTATTGATGCAAATGTAACATAAAATTAAGAATATGAGGGATTGAGCTCTTGAGATAACTGACCTAGCAGGACCCAAACAATCATGGGTACCAAAAATAGAGACTTACCTAACCCTGCAGGTACTTGATCTATCTGACCACACAAGGAATGCTAAAGTAGATTCAGTCACAAGGGTTCAAACAGTTGCAAGGTCAGTTGCCTAAGAAAGGAAAATGAAGCCAGAAATCAAGAAGTCTTCACTCATCTCGATCGTAGAGTCACTACCAATCGTAGAGTTCATACTTGTCAGCCCATCAGAGGTCTATTCATCAATGATGATTTTAACCTGAAGTTGTTGATCCGTCTGAAGAAGTTCTAGATGCAAATGATGAAGATGGTAAAGCTTAGGGAGCCAAATAAAGAAGTGGAATACTTGCAAGAAGATCTAAGATAAGCTTGAAGGATAGGACAATCAGGATACATATCTTTTAAACACTCCATAAATATCAAGACCACTCCTGTCAAGATCATAGAGACAGGAGCTAACCCAAAACAGAAATATCCCAGTTAAAGAGTCCCAAAACTTTGTGACTGATGAACCAAATGAAGATCCATAGTCAGTAGTAACGTCCCAAAACGTGCTACTGATAACCATATCAACCAACCACTCAAATCGTGGAGTACTTTCGATCAGTCTCAGTAATCGTAGTGTAAGAGCATGATGACACCACGATTACAGCCTAAACAAATACCAACACCAAAGAATATCCAGAGTTGGTAAGTAAACTCTCAAGCAGAAAAGACCAATGTGATGTCATGGTTGCCACCAAGTATATACAATCCTTCTGATAAGAGTCTCAGAGACAAACCTGTCCCGTAGTGCAGTCTAAGAGGTTGGCCCTTCCTGAGTTTCCTTAATAACCCAGAAGGAATGTTAAGACAGAGCTCATCACAAGAACCAGTTCAGACAATGATTGTAGAGTATGATCAGCAGCAAACTCAATAATCGTTGAGCAGTCTCGACGATCGTAGTCTTCCCAAAGGAAACACTAGCTCAGGGGGAGCTAAGGGCAAATCAATATTTTCGACACCATTTAAAATCATGAAGCTCAGCAGAGCTCAACAAGTGTCCCATTATCCAGATCATGTGGAGGGAAGTTACAAATAAAGTTTGAAAAGATATTTTGGAAATATACCTCAGAATTTCAGTACCTGAACTCTCTTAGGGCGCATCAGTGGTTAAATCATGCAACTCCAAGATGAGGATTAGTGCCAAACCAGTCACTGAAGCATCTCTCAGAAAAGGATCGTTGAGTTAACAAAGAAAATCGTAGAGTCTATAGCTATCTCATCAAGCTACTCTACGTACTGAAAAAGTCAGCGGTCAGCCTACGACAGTAATGCTTATTTTCTTAAAAGAAAATTAAAATTGAAAAACTAATCAGTTTACGGGGAGTTATAGTTTCTTACTGGGCATCGTGCAACCAATGGCTGTTTGACACATCATAGCTTATGCAGAGTTAGAAGGAACTGTCATAAAGACAAATTCAAAATCTCCAAACAGTCATCAAAAGCTATCGAACTTCTCTCCCTCCCATTTTTAAACCCTAAAATCCTCTTCAAGGCCAAATCGCATTCAACTATCTCTCATAAGACTCCTGAAATTAAATACTCATACACTTCGAATTCTCAAAATGGAAGAGTGGCGTGTTATAACTGGAATCCAACTCGGCTTCAAGAAGTTCAAAAAATCAGAAAAGAAGTTCAAGGATATACTTGAGCTTGTAAAGAATGCTGGGTTTTCAGGGTACTTGGAAGCTAACACTCCAGTCTATACTGATCTAGTGAAGCAATTCTATTCAAATGCAACTATAGACTCTAGGCTTCTATCCACAAAGGTCAAAGGAGTAAGCATGGAGATAAAAGCATAAGACACCAACCAATGTCTAGGGTTTCTTGACCAAGGTCTGATAAACCTCGAGGAAGTTGGCATAGAAGAAGACAAGAAGTTAATGTGCTACAGAAGGAATGTAAATCTGAAAGACATGAAGAAGAAAGAGTTTCCTAAAGAGTTTGAATTCCTGGCTGAGATTACGGGAAAATGCATCTTGTGCAAAGACACTACACATGATACTGTTAGTGATCTGCAACTGAGAGTTATGACTACAATCGTCATGAAACAACAGATGGATTTTGGAGCCATTCTAATTGATTGGTTGTCCAAATGGCTGGAAAATGCTGAGATGAAGAAGGCTACAGATAAACCCCTCACAAAAAGTTTTCATGGAAGACTCTTGAGCATCATACTAAAGAAGAAACTGAAGAGTAAGATAAAGGATGATGAGGGAGAACCACTGAATGTTCATAAAGTGATGTCTCCATAGTTGTTTGAAAATTGGAAGAAAAATCCCAAGGAAAATAAGAGGCTAATCACATCTAGCAGCATCAGGTATCTGCAAAGAAGAGAAAGGCAAAAGAAATGGAAAGCAAGTTGTCTCAATCTGATGACTCTGTACCTGTAGTAGCCACTCCAGCAAAGAAGAAAACTATGATTGTGAAGAATACAGAGGTTCCACCAAGCAGCCTCTCCATTGACAAAAGGAGGCATAGAGCAGGAGAAGAAAAAGCATCAACTGCAGCAACCCCAAAAAAGGAGAAAGAGTAACGGATTGCTCCAAAGGCCATCCAAGAAGAAAGCAAAGGTGATAAAGAAGTCAATATTAGTTCACCAAATAAGTCTATCTGCTGAAGAAAAGAGAGTAGACTCAGAAGAAGAAAAGAAAATTGAAGACTCTATGAATGAATTTTCAAGTAGTCATTCTGCTAATAAGGAAGTGGCCAAGTCTGAAGAAATTAGATCTCCCACTGCTGAAGTCTTAAGGAGTTCTTTTGCCACTTCAGAGGACTCAGGGCCTGAAAAAGAATTGTCTGCCCCTGTGGCTGAATCCCGAAGAAGCTCATCGGATAAATCAAGGGCTTCAAAATCTGAAGATGAAGAACAGAATGAATCTCCTATAGCTAAATCTCCAAGGAGAAGAAAGAGCAACAGATTAATTGCTAGATCTGTCTAAAAGAAGAAAGGAGAATCTTCTACTATAGTAATTGAATTAAATGATGATAAGTCTGAATCCGAGGGACAAAATACGAAGGATACTGAAGAAGGTACAAGTGATGAAAATCAGTAAGAAGGATTCACCAATGAATCAGATGAAATGATCTAACAGATTCAAGCTCAGAAAATGAAGAGATGAAAAAAGATTCCAGTTCTACAGATCAGGAATCAACAGACTATCATGTTCTCTCTCCAGCATGAGTTCACCGAAGATTAGTGGTGGAAGTCTTTGATGAACCACCAGATGTACCACCAGAAAGATGGATAAGCCATGGAAACGAACAACTCAAAGTTATAAGGATGTCTACAGAAGATCTGTTTAACAACTAGAAAAACATGAATTTAGATTGCACTATAATACTGTATAATCCTGACGATCTTCTGATGAAATGGTTCTTCCCATGGATGCCCGGCTAAAGGCATATACTGGTAAAGATAAAAGTTACTTCAGCTGGTGTTACTCACATTTTCCAAACTTGGAGCTGGTGTCTCAAAACTTTCCAAGAGTAAAGAAGTTTGCAACAAAGCTTATCAAAGACCAGTCTCATTTCAAGGTCTACCGACATACTGGTAACCACTACATTCCCTATGATTGTAGAGTAGGTTCAGATGGCAGAAGGATTATACCCAAGTATATGATCGTAGAGTCCCTTTATTCCATTGAAAATGATCAAGCTCAGTCTGAGAAGCTCTACTCTACTCAAGCAGAATTGTCTGATATTCCTTCATCCTCCAACAGTGATTGGCACTCAATGATTTATCAGATTTTCACTACATTTGAAAACTTGTCCAAAAAAGAGAATAGTGGAGTTCAAACTAGTGTTCATCAGAAGTCTGCTCAACCAAATGACCTAACTTCTCAGGAGCAAGAGTTACTAAAGAATTCTGATAAGTTGGTTGAGAAGATATCTCTCATTGCTTCAAAACAGACTTCAAGCCACAATGTCAAATATATCTCTCAAAATCAAAGAGAGAGATCAAATCTATCTGAAGTTTATCAATAATCAGAAGGAAGAATCTCTGCAAGCTTAGAAGGACAACACAGATCAAACCTTGTCCCTCTCTGACAAGATTGACCTCCTCAAGCAGTCTCTCTCTCTACAGTTGGAGCTAAGTCAACAGGAACTCAAGATTAAAGTTAGCAACTCATCTTATCTGACAGAGCAGCTTATGACAAATGTCCAACAACTTTCCCAAATGATTCATGACAAAAAGGGGGAGAAAAAGAGGCATTCAACAAAGAGCAAGGAGAGAAGAATAAAGGCTGAAGAAAAGAAGGGAAGCAAGAAAGCAGAGAAGGAGAAAAAGAAGCAGCTCAACATAGCAGCAAGTGTATCATCATCTGAGGGGGAGCCAAGGCATAATAGGAAGAGAAAAGCAGAAAACAAAGAAGAAGAGCATGCATCTAAGTCAGAGCATCATGAAGATGAAGAAATGAAGAATGCATCTCAAGGGGAGCAGGAAAGAAAAAATCAAGAAGAAATGAAGTCACCATCCCTGGGGGAGCAGGAGCAAAAAGATCAAGCAGATGAGTAGAAACAACAAAAGGGATCCAGGAGACACACATGAAGAAGAAGGTACATCTCTATATGTAAAAGTTAACTCTGGATCCAGAACTTAGGTTTACTTTTCAGTTGTAATCAAATGCTTTTAATATATCATTCATATTACCTGCTCTAGCAATATAGTAGCGCACTGTATCTTAAGATTCATTCATCTCATACATATTCACTTATTATTTTTGTCATAATCAAATAAGGGGAGATTGTTAAGAATAAACATGTGAATGATATTCCTATTTATATAAGATTTGATTATGGTCTTAATGAATGAATATGCAAATATGTCTGCATTGGAATAAGCTGTGAAGTCCTTGAATAGACAATAGGAATATATGTACAAGGACTTAGACTGAAATGATCAAATATATTAGGTTGATCCTACATAAATAAAACAGCTTTGTAAAGTCTTTCAAAAGAACATGATGTACAAGGACTAAGTATAGAAAGATTAAGCTTGTTAGGTTGATCTTATATGATGTAATAGATAGGCTTGCTTGATCGTAGAGTACTGCATAAGCCTTAGAAGTATGCCAGGAGAAACAAAGTATTCAGAGACTATTAAGGCAGAATCGTAGAATGTCGAACTAGCCTGGGGATTGCAGAAGCCAAGGCAGAATCGTAGAGTTTCGTTAAAATGGCTATAGATCGTAGTCTGCCTTGGAGGGCCTCACTCAGGATCATAGAGTTGATCCAAGCCCCTACCAAGCCAAGTTAAGAATCGTTGACCTCTTGAAGTCGTAGAGTCTACTTATCATACCAGAGACAAAAATCGTAGTCAAGCTAGATCAGATAGGAATAACAAGTGTTAAGGCAGAAATCGTAGTCTGATGTATAATTTACACTCGGAGTTGTAGCGTCTGTAGAACCAAAGCTAGATCGTAGTATGTAGAACAAAGTCTTCGACAATGCCTACCAGTGCTCATAACGCCAAGGAAGAATCGTAGTGTTAACACGATACTCAACATATGAGCACTCCCAAAGCATCCAAAGAATGAAGCCTCTGGAAAGAACTATAGAGATACGATCTACCTGAAGGAAACCAGAGAGCATTCATCTAATGGCTAGCAAGCAAACAGAAGATCGAAGCACAAAGTCAATCAGCATCCTGATTGAGTAGTGAAGCCATTTAAGGGAAGTCTTCCACAAGCAATAGTAAGAAGACTTCAGATGATGTGAATGACTAAAGGAAGTCAGCAATGCAGTAGCTGTCAAGATAAACAAAAGATAACTATCTTGGGTATAACTATGATCGCAGTGCTTGCCAAATTAGAAGCAGAAACTAATGGGGTCTATAACAGAGACACTGGCCAACCTATACATAATAGACATAGAAGATTAAACATGGGTCAGACCATTAATGATATGTGAACAGGAGATCACAAGGAGAAAGAGACTGAGCATGACAAACCTGATAAGTTTTGAAGTTAAGGAGGGCTAGAGTAATCAGATAAGTTGTTAGTACCTAATGTAAGTTAAGGCAGGCAGAAGTGATGAAGCACTGCACGAGTGGAGTAAGAGAGGTTCTACATTGTAAATCTAAAGAACACTCTCAGAATCGTAGTATTGCCTCAATCAGTCAACAAGCAATATTCAACAGACTAACTACGATCAAGTTCAAGGTCATCTGCATCAGAATTGTAGAGTTCAATCATCTGAGTATTGAAGCCTTGACAACGTCTCAATGCAAAGACTGACATTTAAACGTTAGATATTGAAAGCATCGATGCAGAAGGACAACTCCTGATGTTCTGATCAAGAAATCAGAAAGAAAAAATAAAGGTGACCACATGTCTGACACACTGAAGTGACATTTCTAATAGGGTAGGTGAAACAGTAAACTGCAGTGTCAGAAAAGTGAAAAAGGAGTTATCATGTCACATCTGCAGTCTACACTAAATAACTCGAGATCTGCTAATTAATTTGAATAACTCCCAACGGCTATAATCCAACGAGAAGCTCATGAAAGGTTATTTAACAGCAGAAGCTCAAAAGAAGAAAGGAGTTGGTTGTTGACAAGTTGTTGACTATACGAGTTCTATAGAGAAAAAATAGAATATGTTTTAGTGGCAGTGAAACTACGAAAGTAGAAGTGAAGCAAGCCAATAAGAAAAGCTTTAATAGACAAAGACTTAACTCAACAACAATGAGAATGTCATTAAGAATGTCAGTCAAACTGAGAGCCGAGAAGGCTAAGATAATAACATTCAAGAGATTGGCAGATCAGAAAGAAGATTCAAATAGCCAATCTACGACTCACTACGAACCACCTCTTCTAAAGAAGAATAGATACAGAACCAAGGTTCAGAGGATGCTAAGTGTTAGACGAAGTCTTTCAAAGATGCAAAGACTTAGCAAACCTCATGTGGTGAAGAAGTGCAAGCTGAGATCAGAAAAGGACCAACTACAAGATTAGCTGCACTAAGAAAGAAGTGACAAGCTGCTAAGTACTCACAGAAATTGAGCTTCATGATCAACTTAGTAGTATGTCCAATGGTGATCCAGTCTCGAAGCAGAATCTAAAGAGGATCACACCAAGCTGCCAAGAATCAAGGATGAACAAGCTTAAAGTCATCTTGACAGCTCAGCACCAACAACAATAACAACAAGAGCCAAGGCTAGAAGGGTCCTTGTCCAAGGGACTAAATTGAGTTCCAAGGCTGCGGGCCTTGATGAGTTCTTAGTGAATTGGAGTTCTAAGGCTGCAGGCCTTGAAGGGTTCTTAGTGAACTAAAGTTCCAAGGCTGCTGGCCTTGAAGGAATCTTAGTGATTTAGTGATGTAAAGACTTCCTTATTGGAATCCCTATTTGTTAAAGCAGAAGAGTGGATTAGGAGCCTGAGTCTCTGAACTACTTAAAATCTCTTGTGTCTTTTACATTATATCATTTATATTATAACTGCTATAACTGCTATCAACATGGTAACTACTTACAACTAAACTAACTCTAGATAAATGGTAAACATAACATCTGTGAAGGGGAACCTTAACTTATTCTGCTGTGTTTGAAACAATTCTTAAGTTTGTCATCTGCCAGTTATATAGCAATGCAAACTAAAATGGGAAAGATTTTTGAAATAAAAAAGGATTTATTCAACCCCCCTTCTAATAGATATTATTTCCTTCCATACTCATAAGTGATATCATTTTCTTTCATACTCCATATTCTATAAGTGACATTATTTCATTTCATATTCTTAAATTTAAACTTACTATGGTAAGAATTGCTTCTATAATTCCTGAAATGATTATAAATTCATTAAGATTTGCGCTTCATCTAATATCATTTCACTGAAATATTGGTCTGAACTTTCTTATTAAATTTTAATCTTTTCATGTCGGGGTACTATTCATGGATACTATTCATACGGTACTATTTATGAGTACTATTCATGCGGTACTATTCATGAGTAGAATTTAATTTCTTTTCTGTCCAAATTATTTTTGATACATGAATATCATTCTTGAATTTTACTTCACAATTAGTTATCATGTTGATAATTTGGACATTCTTGAACTCTGGATAAATTAAATTATAAATCTTTAATATTTATCCTTGATCTCACTTGATTGATTTTTTATATCATTGTCATCATCCACATGCTTATATTGTGTTGAAAGTCATCTTTGACCCGTAGTGCAAATATGGACTGTTGATTGGTATGATTATGACCAGAAATTGTGTATTGGTATATTCATAACATTTAATATTACAAATAAAAATTTGTGGTGAAAGTCCTCTTTGGCCCGAAGTACATAGATGGATAGGTGTTTAGCATGATTATGACCACTGGTGATACAAACGAATATCATTGGCCCGTAGTGCATGGATAATTCGTTGATCTAAAACGATTATTGTTTGGTATTATATGGATAAAATATTGATGATGGACTTTTAAATCATAGAAGATAGTAGATATCATGCTCTACTTGACTCTTCTAATGAATTGTTGTTTCCGCTGCAATTGTTGATCTAAAACTTGTTATCTATTGTATTCTATCAGATTTTTTCCTGTTGAGGACTAATGATAATTTGTTCTACATTATCTTAGTCATAATATTCATTATTGGGCTAGTTGAGCTCACCGTTTTCCTTTTGGTTCTATTGTTCTTCTCAGGAGGCGAGAATGTAGCTGAGACTAGTCGGGGAGTGGAGTAAGAGTCTAAGATGGTTATTTTAGTAGTCCTCACTATTTTATAAAATAGTGTGACAATAATTGTAATGAGAACTTTATTTAAGTTTGGATATTGTCTACGAGATAATATTTGTATTAAAACTCACAGCTTATGTGTTGTCGTATTTTGTACAACAATTATATAATTGAAGTTTATATTTAAATTTTATACCATGTATTTGACGACTCAGAATGAGTTGTGTGGACCTATTTTGGGGCGTCACAATAAGTATTTTAATAATACAATTATAAATGTATCATACAATTTTAGGTGATAAAATTCGACTGACTTTGAAAAATAAAAGAATTATATAAATTAAATACTTAATATTGCGTTTGGATTGAATGAATGGAATGGAAGATGAAATAAAATAATTTTAATGCATTTTAAGTATATATTTGGTTGTTGATAGTGGTGGGGGTTGTCCTGTAATAACAAAAATATCACATATTATTCATTTTATTAGAATAATTTTATTCCACGTTTTTCGCATGAAAATAAAAAAAAACAAATAAAAAAAATAAATTTTCATTAAATTATAATAATTTATTCTCTAAAATAATTATTAAATACACTATTTTTATTTTATTTGTCCCTCAATTTTATTCCATCGATTCAAAACTTAGCATAAGAGAAACACAAATTGATACTTTGGACTAAAATTGGAATCGTATGATAAAATTACACCCGAAGCCAAAAGTCGGTCCGGTGCTGCTTCTGCCCCCTCGTCTTCTTTCTCTTCCATTCCATTTACCCGAAATTGAATCAGAAATCAGCACGGGCTGTTACTTGGGCGGGCTCTCTCTCGGTTCGTTGAATGGATAAAGGGAAAGCCCTGAAGGCCTTGCCGACGTTAGTCCAGAAGCTTGATTTGAATTGCAATTCCAACACGTCTTCTGCTGCCAAGCTTCATATCAAATCTCCCCGTAAGTCTAAATATGATATCCGTAGTTAAGTTTTCATGATAATAAATTATAAAAAGTAACTTGGATTTGAGATATTTGATTTGGGATGGGATGGGAAGATGCAGAGAAGCCAAAGCCTTCTCCTAGTTTGGTGAGTTTATGTATTGCGGTTGTAGGGAAGCATCTCGAGGATATCATTGACGACTTGGCAGATATTGCCTCCAATTTTCCTTCCCATATTAAGGTTCCTTTCCACTTCTCTTTCAAACTTTTTATTTCTTTTCAATTTACGGTGCTCCCGAGCATATCTATTACTCACTCCTTTCCAAAATTAAATTATAGATGCAATTTGACTTAACTTTAAATTAATGTGAATTTATTTAATTTTAGTTGATACAATTATTATTATAATTGTATAGTATATAACAAAAATTATTACTCACAAAATATATTTCGTTCTAAACTTTATGAGTCATATCTCTAAAGTCAAGACAGAGAAGTTGTATCCTTTTATTTTGGAACAGAGAGATTATGTGTTAATATTTTGGGAATTTGATTTGAGGAGTATATTCATACTAACTAAGTGTATTTAGTATAGTTATATTTTCATAATTTGTTCCTTCATACTACCTTCTTTCCAAACAAAAAAAATTCACTATATTATTAGTTTATTAATGTTGAACTTTTGAAGTCCATGTTGGAAATATTAGTATTACCTTTTGGTTTATATTCACGTTTTTTTTGTGTAACATCGAATTCATATCAATTTTGAATTTGAAAATGTCATAATTGACTTCAAAAAGTGAAAAGGGGACCCTTTTCTTAAAATCCAACATTATTCAAGTTTGTTACTTAAAAAGTAATTTGACTGGTAATATAAGATCCTTGATGCTTTTTATTGGCTGGTTGGAAGGGGATTTAAGTTAACAGTGCAAGACATGTAACATTTCCAGCTTAGCTCATAGTGGGCAATATTAATACTAGTAGTTTACATGTCCATTCTTTTCCCAGTTGTGTTTGGTACTGGATAGAACTGGCAGAGACGGTGATATGAACTGTTTCCTATGCTAGTATAGAACATATCTTGAACCCAGAGGTGGGAGAAATGGTAGAGTCCTTGAGGAATAAGCTCAAGTCGCTGGTTCCAACCGTGTATTTAGGGCTAATTTTACCTTTCAAAAACTAAAGAAAATACAACATATTTTGAATGACGAAAAAAAAAGCAGTAGCATTGCAAATTAAAGGCTATTTTGCTGATCTATCAAATTATTACGGTATTGAGGAAAACAACTCTAAATTTAGAGTAATCTATTATAGAAACTATTAAGTATTATTTAAATTATTTGACGAGGTAGGAAATTGATGTAGTTATATATTTTATTAAATAATCGGGGAGTAGAGTAATCTATGGTTATTAAGGATTGGGGGTTTGTGTGATAGTAAAATCCTGGCCAAGTTTGAAGTGTAAATTTTATAAAACAATGATCAATCCAATAATGCTAAATGGAGCTGAAGAAGGGACATCCTATAGATCGGTGATGAGCTTACTTTTGTACAAGGATAAAATGTAAAAATAGGGAGGGTAATGCAGGACAAATTTGAGATAAAGAATTAATGGAATATTATGTAAAAATAAACTAGGATTTAAAACTCCACGTTTAAATCATTAGGTCTCATTAGTGTATCAACTCCACGAATCAACACTGAGGTGAATAGAAAACCTTTATAGTATGAATAATAGTAATCAACTTTAATATCAATAATTTGTAATCTTACGGGGATTACATCACTATTTAAAGACTCAAAATCCTAATATTACTTTGGGGAGTACTAAAAGACTAAGATACATTTACTACCTATTAAAATCCTAAATCCCCACTATAAATAAATAATTATATCAATTATTCTTACATTAAATATAATAAAAACTCCAAATAATAAATATAAAAATTCTTTGCTTTGCTCTTGATTTGTAATCCCCATCAAGTTTCTTATCCCATTGAGGACGCGAGTAATCTCTACCGAGTGAACTCCAAAACATCACATGGAGTGGCTGATTCTTTGCGGTGATATGCATCTATCATTTTATTGTGACAGAAGACCCTAGTGTTTAGTGTGTAGTAAAACTCTAATTACTTTTCAGTTGTCCTGCATCAAGAGGAAGACTTTCTATTTTGACGTATCCAAATCATCTAATTGACATAACAGATGGCTATAGCAGCAATTGCAAGAAGAAGAAGATTACTGAATGATAATGTGATAATAATCATCTAATTGACATAACAGATGGCTATAGCAGCAATTGCAAGAAGAAGAAGATTACTGAATGATAATGTGATAATTGCGCTGGCTGAAAGTTCCTGGGATATACTTGACATATCTGATTCTGATGTGTCTGATTATGGCATATCAAGGGTGGCAGAGAGATGTAAAAATCTACGTGCTGTGGACGTAAGGTATATTGTTTGATTCATTTTAGTTTAGCTAAAGAAATATTGGTTATCTGTTTAAAGTACAACATGAGCCTAAATATGCACAGGAAAGAATTTTTGTATTGGGTTTCACAAATGTTATAATATTCGCAAGACCTTTCTCATTATTTTAGGTTATCAGAGTAGTGCAGTAATTACGGCTTGAAAAATAGGCGCCTGAATTTGGTGTAATTATGACCTAAAAGCATACTTCTTCGTTAATGTGTTTGTGTACCATTTTGTGAAAATTTATCTTGTCCGCTGAATGCTTATCCATGGTTCATAGTGTTTAGAACTGTGTTACTCGGATTCGTTATTTTTTGTGGAGTACCTGTGTCGACACGACACGACACGGGTACGGGGCTACAGAAATCCGGATACGGATGTTTAGGAAGAAGAAGAGACGCGAGAGGAGAAAGAAGAAGAGTTGTATGTCGACTGTCGAGCAGGAAGAAGAGGAAGAAGAAAAGTTGTCTGTCGAGGGGAAGAAGAACGACTGTTTGGAAAGAAGAAGAAGAAGAAGAAGAAGAAGAAACGCGAGAGGAGGAGGAAGAAGAAGAGGCGTTTGTCGACTGTCGAGGAGGAAGAAGAAGAGAAGTCTGTCGAGGGGTATAAAGTGTCCCCTGAAAAATTACAATTAGGTACCCCATAGTTTTTACAGTTTTTTAATTTAGTCCCCTAGGTTTTCTGAAAGTTCAAAATAGCCCCTGAAAAATTACATATTAGTCCCTGTAGTTTTTTTTTTCCATTTCTGTCCCTGTTTCTTTATATTTTTGCACTTCAGTCCCTAGAGCAAAAAAACTTGGTGATATAATTAAAAACATTATTGTTAAAAAATCATAACATACTGTATCCCCGCTCTCGTGTCCAAATTAGGATCCATATGCGGTATCCTCTATTTTTTGACTTCACGTGTCCGACACCTAGATTCGTACCTGCCCCCGACACCCGCGCACACGAGTCCGAATAACATAGGTTTAGAAGCATTGGCAGGGGTTAGAGAACTGATAATCTTTTATCATTTGTTGTTGTGTTATTTTGGAATGGTGATATTGTTAGAGCATTCACAGCAGTTTTCCTAATTAATTCTCTATCCCCAATTTTGAAGAATACATCGACAAATCATTATCCAACAGTTTTTTTATCCTTATTTAACTCTCTATTTTAATCCTATAAATGATTTTAACTCCCTAGTGTGAGGGAGTCAAAAAACCGTTCCCTATATATGCAAAATGATATTTCACACCCTCATTTAAGTGGACAACTCATCAATCATACACATCTTGACATTTTTTTACTACTTCATTTTCAAATTATAAAATTAATATTTACTTATTTTTTTAAAATTAATTTCAAACGTATTCAAATTTAAAATTGATATAAATTTATTTAATTTTTGTCAATATAATTATAAATATTATAAAAGTATTATTAATTATAAAATTTATTATTTTCAAAATTTAAATGAATCATATTAAATTTAAATTTAAAATATCACAAATTAACTTTTTAAAAGTTAATATTGATCTTATGTACATTTGCATCCATTCAATACACACTCTATAAATTACTTAAAATTTAAAATAAAATAAAAATTATTTTACAGTGAAATATAATTGATAAATTATACTCTCTCTCTTATAAATTATAAGATTATTATTAATTTAATGTTTTAACTGTTGGAACATTCAAATTTTAACTTTTAACATTAAAATTTCATTATTTAAGGAATCAATATAAGGAACCTATTGGGTACATAGTAAAAAAATTGAATCTTTATTTTACAGAATGACTCAACAGCAGTGCAGAGTAAGGATAGAGATAAGGAAACTGTTGTGAATGCTCTTAGAGCTGATTTTGCTATTGCCAGAGAAAGAGCTGCTTCATAGCATTGTACTTCTGGCATGACATTTCCCTTGTTTTGAGTCATCTAAAGTATTATTGAAAAAATTAAACCCTCATATAAAGTGATTATAAACGAGAAGATCAATCAGATTGAGCAATTATTATAGAATTAAGGTGAATCTTATCAGGTGCTTTGTTAGCTGTTGAAATCCATTCGTGAAATATCCCCGCCTGGGTTATAAGCAATTCTTGTTAACTTAATGGCAGTGCTACACTTCTTAACTTCCTGCAAATTTAAATTTTATGCTTGGAAGATTCCCCTTTAATAGCTTTATGTATCCAACATTGACCTTAAGTTATCTTTGGTTTTAGAAACTTTCCTTACATATATAGAATTCCTTTGGCAGCCGATGTAGCAAAGTCACATCACTTGGTGTTTCTGAACTTGTGCAGCATTGTGATTCACTGCAGATATTAAGATGGGGGTAAGCTTCTTCCCTAAAGTTCAGTACTTCATTTTAAATAGTTCCAAGGCTAGAGATATGGATAAATGAACTTCTTAAAATTTTCATTCCTAGCGACAGTGCTTTAGTTTGTTACTGTTTCTTTTTGTAATTTTGGAATCTCTGAAGTGTGAACAACAAAGAAAATATACTTGGAGAGCTTAGCAAGATATAGCGCCATACACTAAATTAAAGTAGTTGATGTTTTTGGCAGTTACATTTTAACCATTTACTTTGGCTTTTAGGTGTGGCTGAGTGATCGAGGAGAAGGCTTCGGAAGGATTAGGGTGGGGAAAGGCGTGAATTAGGAGGGAAGAAGAGGAAGAACCATGCCCAAAAACTACAAATTGAATAACGCCTTCTACCAAATTAATATTCAGCTTTCAATTCCACGATGGAGAATTACATCATTTTATAAAGGAAATAGATAACCCTAGTTTAGGATAACTAGGAAACCTAATTCAACAAGGAAATAAAATTCTAATTACTAAAATATCTATTATTATTACGCAACTATAATATCTAGAAGCCCCTCATGGCTCGATGTAAAAAAACTACTCATGAGGTTTTGGGATCAATTTTTGCCAAATGCAAGAATGTTAATTTCAGTCAAATATAGCAAAAACAAACAAACTATAATATCTAGATCCACTATGGTTTTCTAACAAGCGCCTGCAATGTTCATCAGTCTTCTTTCTTTGTTCCACATCATTTTACATTTCAGTTAAGAAAACTCATCGTCGGGATCGGGTTTTAATCTGAGGTAAAATGTAAATAATTTACTGGCTTCTGAAATTGTTTTAAGATTTATTCTTTAAATTTGTGTACTATAATACTGACTCCTTAAGACTGCCAGGGCGCCAACTACTATGATGATATAAATAAGCTTGAAATCATAAGCCTATTTTAGAAACTCAATGGATTAAGTAAATGTCTTAAACTTGGTAGTACATATAGAGAGCACATTAAAAAAAGCTAAATACGTGTAATATCTAAAACTTTGTTAACTGAACATAAAGCCTAAATGATGCATACATCCTTGGGATATCTTGTTTCAAATGCAAATAATTAATTGCTTCTGAAATGTTTTAAGGATGTTTCTTGAAACTTCTGTACCATAAAGCAGACTCCTATATTAATTAATTTGTTTCTGAGCTTTTCTGCTGATGCATACCTTTTGAAAAGTGGCCCAGTATATTGGGTTTTGACAAGGGGTATACATGTATAATTTATAGCAGGCTTATGAATGAAAGTTAATGTTGCAGAGGGTGTCCGAGGAGTGAGCACACTGCGCGCAGATGTTTGGACATCTTGAGACCAACACTAAATGATGTAGAGGGAGAGTCTTGGGAGGAACTTGATACAGCTGAGATTGGTCATGGTGCACATGCGCTATGTTGGCTTGTTTGGGTATGAATTTCTTTTCATTTGATGCTTGATTCCAAGCTTTCTTGGTTTGTTACACAATCTCAGGTCACAAGATGTATCTCTAGAATAGGTTGAAGGAGAGGAGTGGACGGGCATTGGACTTATTACCATGGTTTCTCATATCTTGCGTTTTTAATGTCTTACCCTTTTCCATATTTACAGCCAAACATTGACAAATATTCATTGGAAACCTTGTCCACCGAATGCCCTCGCATTATAGTAAATCCAAAACCATCACCCTTTGGTTACAGAGGGATTGATGTTCCTGGGGAAGCATTGCTGACTACAGTTTTGGATGATCTTGTTGTCAAGGATATAGATCCCGAAACGTGGGCAGTTTCAGGGTATACAATTAGAACATCTTCATCTGTTGTAAATTCTTTGGAATTACCAATAGCAGAAAAATTTAGACTTGCATTTTTGGAGAGAGATGCTCGATTGGCACCAAAGCGAGCAAAGAACGCAAGGCAGCATCAAAGACGTGCAGAAAGAGAGTGGGTTATGACGAGCACTGATGCAAAGGCAGTGGCACTTGCTGCAAAAGCTAGCAAAACTCTACACTCTTGGAGCTAGTTATGAACAACTTATTTAAGCTTTCTGATGGTGATCACACGTATGAAAGCTTTTAGATGAGACATCAAAGGCACTTCCAATGAACCAATCATCTCTTTTGCAACTAGTAAGAAGCATCAAGTTTGCTAATGTGATTGGTGGTAAGTTCAAATAAGTTACGAAAGAGTTAACTTAATACGTTTAAATTAAAGTTCAAGATTATCTTATTTATTATATTAATTAGTCACCAATCAGTTTTAAAAACCGAGTCAGTATTGAGTCAAGTCAAATAGATTAATATATACTATATTCATTCCGTAAAAAGAGTTCCATTTTGATTTTTTGAAGTTATTTTGCAAAATCTTGAAATTCAAATTGATATGAATTTATTGTACTTATTTATACAAATTAAAGTTATTGTAAACTATATAATAAACACTAATGATTACAAATTTTGTTTCTTTAAAATAATTTCATGAACCGGGTCAATTTTAAATATTAAGATTTTAAATAAATCAAACTTACTCTTTAGGGCATGTTCAGCCGCAAACCAACTTTTAAGTTGTTTTTTTGTTTTTTCACTTTTTGTGTTCATCTACAACTTAATTTTAAACTTTTAAATTGACTTGTGAGTTATTTTTGAAAAGTAACAATTTCTTCTCAAAAAATGATTTGCAAGTCATGTTAAATAAGTAAGTTTGACAAAAGTGTAATGATTATTTTAGGGAAGTGATATTTTCACAGTTATAATAATTGATATTTCCGCAGTGGGCCTCACCACTTAATTAAATTAATTTGCTTATGTCTGATTTGTCCCCAATAGATACATACTAAACCCAGTTGTGTCTCTCTGCATCTTTGTAAACTCAGGACCACCACTTGTTTGTTTCAAAATCTGAACCCATCTATTAGGTTAATCCACCAGTTCTTTCTTTGTTAGTATACTGGATGACTGTTGCGGGTGGTGGTGGTGGCGAATGGGTTTACGAATCGAGAATTGGAAATTATGTTTCTGAGATTTGATTTCGGCTAGAGTGATTCAAATGATTTGAAATTTCCGAAGGAAGGTTCTGAAGTAGGAAATGACAGAGGCAATTAATGATTACTCTGCTACTTCGGAAATGGTTTATGCTACTCCGACACTAGCTTTATTGACTTGTTTTCTAAAATTTCACCTCTATCTCTGACCATATTTCTGTTTCTAAATTAATCCAACATAGCTCACCCTTTCAAATGGGTTTGCAGGAACCATGCAACTTTTTTTGGTTAGGGATCAGGTTGTATTTGTTTTTAAACTGTTGAGATGATGAGGTAGATGATGATTTAAGTCATTTCTTAAGTGTGTTTTTTCGCCTCTTTTTCTATTTCAATTAGCCTCTTTTTCTATTTCAATTAGACATGGCAAAATATGGATTTAGTTGATAAGGTTTTCACAATATGATTTATGGATCTATTAAGAATTAAAATTATATTATCCATTTTAAATATGGATAATATGGTTTGGACCCATATAGTTAGGATTTTAATCCAGGTCAACTCATATAGAGTTTGTCCTCTTTCATTATTTATTTGCTTACCAAAATGATTTACACCTTCTAAGCAGCTTAAAATGCATATTTAAACTACAATAACAATATATTTTATCCATTTAAGTTGCACCAAATATTAACTAGGTTGCATCAAGTATTGCAATATAACTTAATTTTAAATTATAATCTGATGCAAATAAATTACACTAAATAAAGAGTACTTATTAAATCGTTTAGAATAATTATAACTGCATTGATAAAATTAATAAATTTAAATCAGTTATGAATTTGAAAATTGTCAAATTGACTATTAAAAAATTAATATGATATAAACATATTAGAATTCTATTAAACTGAAATAAAATTAAAATAATTAGTTTTCACAAAAAAACACAACTAAATAAAAATATACTATATTCAAATGTTTAGCTTAATAATTAATCGAAGTAACTTATAAAATATAATTCAGTATTTATTATTTAAATAAATATTTAATAATCTAATAATTACACATGTTTACCTTAATAATTGATCGAAGTAACCTATAAATATAATTCAGTATTTCTTTTGTTTTCCATCTTTTCTTTCCAAATTAGTATTTTCGTGTATTAAACTTTTTTTTATATATAATTATAATTATGAATGTCAAAGTCTATCTTAAAAATATAGTTATGGATATTGTATTTATAATAGACTTTTTTTTTATGGAACAAAAGTTTTTTTGAGTTAAGATAGAATTGTGAAAAGAAAAAAAACTTGTAAAAATATTACTTTCTGTTATCCAAAAAGAATCTCATTTTAATTTTTAAAGTTAAGTTTGAAAATAAAAAATTTAACATTATGATATATATTTAATACTACTACTAATGACTCATATATTTATTATATATGATGTATCATATTATATCATATGATTAGCTTAATAATTGATCGAAGTAACTTATAAAATATAATTCAGTATTTATTATTTAAATAAATATTTAATAATCTAATAATTACACATGTTTACCTTAATAATTGATCGAAGTAACCTATAAATATAATTCAGTATTTCTTTTGTTTTCCAAATTAGTATTTTCGTGTATTAAACTTTTTTTTATATATAATTATAATTATGAATGTCAAAGTCTATCTTAAAAATATAGTTATGAATATTGTATTTATAATATACTTTTTTTTATGGAACAAAAGTATTTTCAAGTTAAGATAGAATTGTGAAAAGAAAAAAAAAACTTATAAAAATATTACTCTCTGTTATCCAAAAAGAATCTCATTTTAATTTTTAAAGTTAAGTTTGAAAATAAAAAATTTAACATTATGATATATATTTAATACTACTACTAATGACTCATATATTTATTATATATGATGTAGCATATTATATCACACACACACACACACACACACACACACACACACACACACACACACACACACACACACACATATATATATATATATATATATATATATATATATATTGTGACAAACGAAATTTTGTAATTTAATTTTAATATTTATTGAATTAAATAAATATTTTTCGATGAATTAATTATTAGATTAAATAATTAATGGATGCAGTTGTGATAGATTAATTTAATTATATGTGTTATATTTATGTGGAGAATATTTATTATTCAAGTATGTATTTTTATGTGAGCTTATTGAATTAAAAGAAATAATTAATAAGCCTAACGTTATTTTAATTAATTTAATAATTAATTAGAGATTTAATAATTGACATTATTAATAAATGAGAATTTAATTATTTGACTATGTGAATTAATGAGAAATTATTATATTTTATTTATTATATTTTATTTAAATTAAATTAAATAAGATAATTGAACTGGGTGTGACTTGATTTAAACTATATTATAAAGTCTAATTAAATTAAATGGTTTTGAAACCTATTCTTGACCAGTCAAACAAGGCCCTAGTAGTAGTTGGAAGCAGTTACCCATTATTGGGTTAATTGACCATTATGTGCGTCAGTTCCTTTCCCTTATTATTATACGTATTTTTTCCCTTTTCATTATTGCTAAGTTTGGAAAAGCAAAACTGAGAGCCAGAGAGATTTTAGAGAAAATTCAGAGAATTTGTGAGAAACTCAGTGATTGAAGAAAGCATCTAAGCCTACAAATATACACTTTATACTATGGGTAATTTCTTCAAACCCAATTTCTCTTTTACGTCATTAAGATTTCATGAAAATGGCTTTCAAAGTGTTTGTTTAAACCTCTGTATTGAGAAAAGAATAATTATTATGGGTTGTGTATGTGTTATGATGTATCATATCGTATTTAATTATATATTATATAGGTTTCCATATCATCAGTTCATGAAAATACATCGTAATTGCTTCAAAATTTACAGAGTATGGGTTATGGCCATACCCTTATACGTGATTTTAATGTGTTAAACATAAATTATTTTGTAAAATTTATACTTGTATGTTATTATGCATGTTGATATGAAGAGACCTAACTTTAAATGAACGGATTCGGTGTTATAACGAATCCGTAGTGTTAATTTGTATGATTTATGTTCAAACCTTTAAGAACATCAAGAACAGTGAAATTTACATAATTTAATTATGTAATTATGTGTTTTAATGGGTTAATCATTCTATAAATGTTGGGTAATGATTATATTCGAATTCTAGTATGTGAGTATGTTAAATTGGTGAAATTAATGATCATGTAGTGTTTATTTCGCTGAACTCTGTGTTCTTCACGAACTGAGAATCAAAATCTGAAGTTTCGCGTCGCGGCGCCAACTCCAAAACTGAAGTCCCGCGCCGCAGCGCCAAGTCTCCGGCCGCAGCGCCACGGCGCCGCAACGCGAAGACCAAGTATAACTGTTGCGCCGCAGCGCCACTTAGCAGAATGTCCATAAATGCATTTTTTTTTAGTATTCAAGTATAGGAAAGTAATAGTAATTCAACCTAATGAATATAAAATTAGGTTAAACATTAAAGTAGATTCTTAACACGTCCATAACACAATTACGTGTGAATTAAATGATTGAATGCATAGTTGGCTTAATGTTCGTGAGATGTAAATTATGTGACAATGAATGTAGTAATTTGACTAAGTATGGTCATAATCAAAGTTAGACAAAGAGAATGAACTTGTGATGACTAGTACGTTATAATTGACTGGTATTATGAATGTAAATGATATGTAGGATTTAAATCAAGGAACGTGTTTAATTAACGTGTAATCTACGCACGAGGCAAGTTTCCTAACCCTACTTGTTATCATTATTCAAGTTTGTAAATTACTTCAAGCAATTCTCGTTATTATTAAATCAAGTTTGATTTGTTATATTAAAGATTAATTATCTTTTCAAAGTATGAATCTGTTATACAATACTTGTTCTATTGTATACCTCTTGAGATTGTTATTCAATTTAAATACCATTTACTGTTAAATCTTGTTAGACTAGCGAACCCTTAATGATTTGACTAGTCCATAGTTGATGAGCGTTCTAAATTTCAGAACCCTTGATGAATTATCCAAACCAAACTTCCTTTGGTGCGGACTCAAATGTTAAACTGAGATGAACAACCCTGTATAGGGGATTACTTATGCGTTAGCGTTAAGATATTGTACACAGTATGGTACTAAGGGTTGATCCCCCTAAGTACGAGAAGAAGAGTCCATAGTCTTATGACTGTTAAAGGTTTCAAGTATAACCCTTGATAACCTAGGACATAGTTGAAGGTCTTATGACCTTCAGATTTCTTTTGATTCTTGTTATTCATTCTTGATTAAAAAGTCTTTGATTCACTCGCATGTTATTATATTGTTACTTTCATTATTATACTTGTGGGCAATTGTGCTCACTCTTGCGAATAATAACATTGCAGTTAAGAACGAAAGAACAGAAGAACCTTCTACTAGCAAAGGCAAGGGCAAGATTAACAAGTGATGAAGACTTGTTGTTTATGTGATGTTGAATTTATGTGTTAAGACTTATGTTAATATTGTTTAAGACTTATTATTTGTTTATGTTTCCGAACAGATGTTTAAGGTTAGTATGACCTGGGATTGTATTTATTATTCAGATGTTGTAACCCCATAAGGGGAGGATTTATTTCTATCTATTGCATTGTTTGCATTTATTATGGGTAGATAGATATATAATATTTGTTTAGTGAACACCAAATCATGTGGGAATGGAAGTACCCAGATTTGGGGGTGTCACAGGTTGGTATCAGAGCTGTAGGTTATGAACCTTAGGTGGGGGAACAACCTTAGGTAATAGCCTTATAGGAAGAGCATAGTGAAAGAAAACTCTTATCGAGTTCTAAGAGATCAATTTCTTAATTCATTGAAGATAATAAATGACTCTATGTGCTTACGTGTTAAATTATGTGCTCGCTAGTACGACTTAGTAACTAAAACTCAAAACTATGTTGTCAGGATGTCAGATGTTGGAGGAGCTAGTCGAGCTGGGGAGGAGGAACCCCGAGTGCCTACTGAGGAGGAGCCCCGAGATATTCATGTTGTCAGGGAGCAGTTGATTCAGAGAGAGCCATCTCCATTGATCACTGCTGTTGGTCAGGAGCATGAGCCTGAGACTGATCCAGAGGAGGATCCAGAGGAGGATCCTGAGGAGGAAGAGGAAGAGGAAGAAGATGAGTTCCCACCGAACTCCATTGATGCTGAGATGTATGACGCGTTATATGACCGTAACGTAGAATTACGAGACACTGTCTAGGATTTGACTGAGCGGACAATTATCCAGCAGATTACCATTTAGCATAAGGATAGGGAGATTGTGACTCTTCATACACGTGTGGGAAACGTGGAGTGAGATTTGGTTCACGAGAAGGGTCAAAACGAGGAGAAGTCCGAAGAAATAGAGAAGTTAAAGAAGGAACTGAAGGAAACCTCAGAGAGGCTGATCATAGCAGAGGAGGGCTGGGAAAGAGAATCACGTCGTGCTGATCTTGCAGAAAGGGATTGTCGTGTAAAGAAGGTTAAGCTTGGGGAGACATACTCTACACTTAATAATGCAATGGATGAAGCCCAGGATCGAGTTTTGAGGTACCCAATCCAGTTTGAAGGTTTACCATCGTACATGCTGGATCGCAGAATGATGTCTCGTATTATGGAAGAGGAACGTAGCAAGGCTATTCGGTGCCTTAACAGGCAGTGATAGTATTTGTTTAATTATGTGAAAAACTTATTTAGTTTTTAGATGTAAATTCAAACGTGTTTATGAACGAATGACTATTTTAATATTTTAAATCCTGTAGATTCTTTATCTCGGGATAGTTGATGTAAATAGCAGTGATGCTATCGTTTGATGTTAAAACTTTTGATTTGAATAAATATATCAAATTGTTTGAGATAATGTGTTAAGTGATTATGTTAAATTGTTGAGTTAAGCCTTAACTATTTAAATAATTTAATAAAGATCTAATAAGCGTATATTTTAACAGAAATATGCCGCCGAGAAGAGACAAAATCGTCAACCAGCTCAGGAAGAGTCAACGAATAATAACAATAACGCTAATGCTAATCCCGTCCAACAATTAGTGAACTTACTAGCTGGAGCAATTAACACTACTACTGCAAAACAGTAAATAGACAACGCGAAAAAAATGTTGTGGTTTCAGTCAGAAAAACGTCGTGGTTAAGGGTGTTGTCTATTTGACACTCTTACACAACGTTTTTAAAATATTGTAGTTAAGCACAATATAGATTTGTTTTCTAAAAATTAGCAGATGCTTAAAAACGTTGTAGAAGGTATGATTCCACAACGTTTTTTGGATAAAAATGTTGTTGTTTAGTATATCAGACAACGTTTAGGCACATTTACACAACGTTTTAAAAATGTTGTAGATTAAAAAAAAAGAAAAAAAAAGTTGTGGTTCACCTACATTACCAATGCACCTGCAATATGCTAACGCCATGATATATAGCTAAAAGGTCTAAATTCTCATTTAAATTCCAAAATGTATCAACCATTCAAAATACATCCCAATAATAATACCATTCGTTTACAGTTTCAAATTACTACATCCACAAAATATATATCAAACTATCCATACATACATCTCAAATTTAACTCTACGTCAAGAAATGCCGCAAAGTCATCACTGCTTGACGAATTTACAGGAGAATCTGTGACAAGACTCATCTGAAAAAATTGAAGCTTGAATCGATGACAAGACTCACCTGCAACAAGGTATGCCAAAGTTGAAGCTTGAAAAGAACATTTGGTAGTTTATGAAAATTTCCAACAATTGTCATAGAACAAGAGATGATTCGAACACCTCAATAGAGAAAACAACACCCGATATGGCTCCAACCGCAGCACCTCGAACAAACCCACTCTCGGTTTCTTGACGTATCAAAGCTCCGGTCATGGCACCCAATAAAGTACCGACTGCACAAAGAAAACCATTCCCTTCATTAATCTAAACTACTAGAGCAAAGGCTAGAACTGTATTACAATATACTTATATGTATGTAATCAAGGGCAAAGGCTAGAACTATATTACAATATATGAATACAATATATGAATATTCAATATCAACCCATTCATGAACTAGTTAAGCACTAACATCTAGATTAATAGCAAATCACATTTGTTACTTGTAATAACATTGGTAAACAATCCCCATAAATAGGGCCAATATTACCTATAAGAAAACATTGGTACAATTTACAAGAACTATCATCACAAGGTTGTGCAATTTACTTGTTTGGCAAGTCTCTGGCTTTGCAAGATTTAATTCAAATTGATGAATCAACAACAAAGAGTCTTACCAAAACTTTTCCCAAAGAAAGGTCCAAGAGGAAGATATTCCCATACCTGAATATCTCTGGTTGTCGAAATTAAAAAGAAAATATCTCACTACACCACCACTACAAAAATTACCAAGAAACTTGAGTATGGATCAAAGAAAATTCTGCATACCACTCCGGTCAATCTCAGGACACCATAGCAAGCCCTGCAACATTAAGAAGTACCAAGTTTAAGTGAAATTAATTATCTAGAATACAGTTGCAGTGCAATGATAAAATAATTATCTTAATTATCTTATGATTCAGGCTACAAAATATTCAAGGAGTACAGTTGCAGTGAATTATTATGTATATATATATTCAAGGATGACATACAACACCATCTCCAGAAACTGCCATAGGTATTCATAGCTTTTTGGAAGTGAGCACAATACAGTCCCCTGTGAAGAACAGAATTGCATATCAAAATCTACTCAATATCATCCAAGTAACAGAATAGAGACCTTTAACAGCTCTGTAAAATGGCAGTCTCCTGTTTTTATATATATATATATATATATATATATATATATATTTTTATTTGTCATCTCAGTAAATTCTAGGAAATAATTAAATACAGAGTGAAACCTATGAATCCTCGGAAGTGGATGAAGGCGGTAAATTCTTCATCTCATTTGCATCCATGTCTTCAGCATCCAATGAATTTTCCTCGGCTTTCGAATTCAGGGTTCTTGGGTTCATTGGCTGAACCTCCTCTCTAGTATAGATAAAGATTTTACGAACCATACAACATAATTCCCTATTTTAACAGCAAAAAAAAAAAAATTAAATCAAAAGCATAAACCAATTGGTCGGAGTTGAATTACCACTGCATATGTAGAAGCTGAATTACATAATGGACTACGGAAGCTGAAAATCTAGGTAAACATGACTACGAAAGTTCTAAAATAAAGAGAGAAACAAGAAATAAAACTTGAAGTGGATATAACTACTTTATGTATGAAGCATCCTATCGTAAGTGCTAAAAATTTAAAAGAATCCAATGAGCAACATATGTAACTTACGGAATAAGGGGTGTTATACTGCTGGCCCAGGGCATCACCACCTTTTACCATTTGAACGCCAGGGGTTGCATGAATGAAGGTCGGATTTGAAGGTCCCCCAGGCCATGATGCTGGATTAACAGAGATGAAGCTGATAAAAAAATCTGAATGATCTTTAGCGATTTTAACTGCTGCAGCTGTATAGTCTCCCTTGGCAAGATTACCAGCCGAACTCATTTCAATAAGTATCAGCAGCCCCCTACCACGAGGTAAACCCTGCATAGTAAAGTAATTTTCAAGTAAGGATAAAATCAATGTTGAGGACTTACATTTTTCAAATGGAACCAAAACTAAACAACAGACAAGTACCTTTAATTTCAGGCCATCCACAATTCCAGGACCTGATATAATGTGAGCATTGACAATATCTGCCCAATCCAGTATATGAAAGATACCTCTATACACAAGATGGGAAAAGGTCAGCTCAACTAATGAAAATAACAGAAAAGTAAATACAACAGACCAAGTATAGAAAAATAAAATTAAAAACCTCACCCTTCATATTGCATTGTCGCTGTATTACCAATGTCAGCAAACTTACGATCTTCAAAGATTAGGAAGTTGTGTCTTTCTGCAATATTTAACAGATTTACGTAAATTAGTAAGAAGTTGACAATATTTCAATTTTGAACAGGATAATATCTACAAAGATCACATATTATGTTAAGCTCAATCCTAATGAGCTTAACATATTCTAATTTAATGGTGCTTGTAATCATCTAACAAGCGTATGTGTGGTGAAAATGAATGAATCACAGTAAGCTATGGCAAGAAATTTAGTACAAAACAAGTAGGAATCAGAGGATATCCATAGGGAATAATACCCGCTCATAACTACCAACCATGAACTTTGCTAGAAACAACAAGCTAATAGAATATTCATTACTAACCAATCAAATAAAGTGATTTGTTAATCAAACAAAGTGATTTTAACAAATCACTTTGTTAAAATCAAACAAAGCTAATATTGATTGTTTCATTACTAACCAATCAAACAAAGCTAATATGATCTGTGAGCAGGATACGGAGAGTTTGTAACAGTACATATGAAAGTGACATTATCCAATCAAACAAAGTGATGTTATCCAATCAAACAAAGTAACAAAAATCCTGCATACTACCCTTTCTAGTTTGGTTTATAAGTGAAAATGTGAAATTTCCAGCAAACCAAATCCCCTAACATAAAATGCAGTCCTTTTAACTGGGCTGCTAGGCTGCTATGTTTGTACAACAAATAGTACAACAGTAGACAAACCAAAGCTGAAATAACTAATTTCTCAATAAAAAATTAACTGATTTCTCAATAAAAAATCTTCTTTACTCATTAACTGATTTCTCAATAAAAAATTAGGGCAAATAATTTTTGAAGAAAAGCAAAATCTAGCTCCCAATTTATATAACAAAAGAAATTACTCAGTAGAAAACTACTACACACATATTAACACAATACAATATAAGAATCAATGAAAAACATCAAGAAGGAAATTATTATTAGTAGAATAGGGTTTTGATTGTGTAAAAGAATAAATTATACCTGGATAGGAGTAATACCAGAGAATGAAGAGGCAGAGCAACACAATCAGAGGAATGATATGAATCCACTTCTGCGGCCTTTACTTGGAGCTCGAATTTTCTCTCTTCAGCTCGATGTCGCCTCTTTCGGATGTCAAAAGATCACCGACGAACAGGGCTAAACAGAGAACGGGGCTAAACCCTAGCTTTCAGTCGACGAGATTATGAATCGGAGCCTCCGAGGGTATTTAACTACATGAACGGGGCGGGAGTGACACGTAGTTTTCTGAGGGGTAACCGGGACTTGGCGTCGAAGACTTAAACCAGATCTGAGTGGGATCCGGCGGCGAGTAGGCGTTCGTTCAAGCGAAAAGAGGCGGATGTGGCTGTATCTTTGAAGGCGGAGATGGTGGCTATGGGTGTTAGACTTGGAGACGGTTGCGGAGTGAGTGGCGGCGAAATGGTGAGGAGAAGTTGGCGAGAACGAGAGAGAAGTGGATGGAGAAAGTACAGAGATAGAGATAGGAGAGAGAAGAAATTATGTGTTTTTCAATTCCGTGTTTTTATATTTTGAGTTCCGTGTTTTTTACATACACAACATTTTTAAAAAAAAACGTTGTGTAGTTAAATCCAAAAAATACCTTTTTAAAATAGATAACGTTTTTTCATATATATTTACAACGTTTTGTTAAAAAAACGTAGTGAAAAAAAATACTACAACGTTTTTATAAAAAATGTTGTGGTTTAAGTGTTGTCTATTTACTATTTTGTAGTAGTGGAATAATCAACCTCAAGCTCCACCGAATACTTCGTTTAAGGATTTTAAGGCGGTGGGACCGCTAGAGTTTAAAGGCTTCATGAACCCGATCGAAGCTCAGACTTGGGTTATGGAGATGGAGAAGGTTTTTGAGGTCGCAAGAGTCAGAGAGGACCAGAAGACCGCTTTTGCAACATTTATGCTGAAATCTGAAGCCAATTTTTGGTGGCAAGTAAACAAGGTCCGTTGAGGAGAAGGTATGATAACCTGGGAGAGGTTCAAGGAGATGTTTTTCGAGATGTATTTCCCAACTACCTCGCAGAACTAATTGGAGGTTCAGTTTCTGGAATTGAAGAAAGGGAATATGTCTGTATCAGATTATGCGGCTAGATTTAACGAATTGGTAAGGTTCGCTACGTATCAAGTGCACACGGATGAGAGAAAAGCAAGAAGGTTCGAACAAGGACTGAAACCGTGGTTGTATAGTAAGGTGTCGATGTTTCAGTTGAAGACATTCGTCGGGGTACTAGAGAAAGCCATACTTGCTGAAGGTGGAAGCGATGCGGTAACCAAATACAATCAGGATCAGAAGAAGAAGAAGAATGAAAGTGAAGGAAATAACAAGGTTAGTGGAAGTAGCACAGGAGGTGGTAATATTAATCAGAAGAAAAGGTGGAATGACAACTCATCAACCAGAAACCAGCAAGGAGGTCAGAAGAAAAAGATCGAAGCGTGTCCGACCTGCGGGAAAGCTCATTTGGGAGTGTGTATGAAGGGTAAACGTGTGTGCTACTAGTCAGGAAGGCCACATAGCACCTAGCTGTCCTAACCCAAAGAAGGGTGCCTGCTTCACTTGTGGTTCAAAGGATCAATTGGCAAGAGACTGTCCTAAGAAAAGATCTGGAGGGGCAGGATCAGGAGGAAATCGGGGAAATAGCAGTGGAAGCGCTCTGACCATCACAGGACCAACCGTAACCAATCGATCAACTGCCAGGACTTTCAATATGACGGTGCAGGATGCAGTGCAGTCGTGTGATGTGGTGTCAGGTATCATTCCGATCAATAGAGTTAATGCTTATGTATTATTTGATTCGGGTGCTACTTGTTGATTTATATCTGATGACTTTGCTAAGAATTTAGAATGGCCTAAGGATGAGTTAAAATACCACATGAACATAGAAATCGCGAATAGAGAAATAATCCCTGTTATGTACGTGCATAAGAACTGTAGAGTGGATATTAAGGGTAATATCATGAACGTAGATCTTATCCCTATTCGACTTGGGAAATTTGACGTTATCTTGGGAAAGGACTAGTTATTCAATTACGGGGCGGTAATTGATTGCCAAAAGAAGCGTATTAACCTTATGACTCTGTCAAAGGTTGTATTTTATGGTAGCAAGTCGCCTAGACAAGTGAGTTGTCTGACGATAATGCAGGCCAGGAAGTTGTTACGAACAAGGATGTGTAGGATATTTAGCTTACATAGTCGACAGTCGTAAAGAGAATTCGAAAGTAGAAGAAATACATGTAGTGAGGGACTTCGCCGATGTATTTCCGAACGATTTGCCAGGACTTCTGCCAGATAGAGAGGTCAAATTTGTGATCGATTTAGCGCCAGGAACCGCTCCAATATCGAAGGCACCATATCGAATGGTGGCGGTAGAAATGAAAGAATTGATGGTACAACTACAAGAATTACTGGACAAGAAGTACATTCAACCGAGTGTATCGCCGTGGGGAGCGCCGATGTTGTTTGTAAAGAAGAAAGACGGGACGATGCGACTTTGCATCGATTATAGAGAACTGAATAAGGTCACGATTAAGAATAGATATCCATTACCGAGGATCGATGATCTATTTGATCAATTGAAGGGAGCAAAATATTTTTTCAAGATAGATTTAAGGAGTGGTTATTATCAATTGAAAGTGAGACCAGAGGATGTACCGAAGACAGCATTCAGAACACCATATGGTCACTACGAATTTTTAGTAATGTCGTTTGGTTTAACAAATGCTCCTGCAACATTTATGGGACTAATGAATGGTGTGTTCAAGCCGTTTTTGGACAAGTTCGTAGTGGTATTTATAGATGATATTTTGGTATATTCGAAAACCAAGGAAGAACATGAAGAGCATTTGAGATTAACGTTGGAAGTGTTGAGAAGAGAGAAGTTGTATGCCAAGTTTTCGAAATGCGAATTCTGGATCGACCGGGTACAATTTCTTGGACATGTGATTGACAGGGATGGAATTTCGGTGGATCCCTCCAAGGTTGAAGCTGTAATTAACTGGGATCAGCCAAAGACGCCATCAGAAGTAAGAAGTTTTCTTAGATTGGCAGGTTATTACAGAAGGTTCATTCAGGACTTTTCCAAGATCGCAACTCCGTTAACGAATTTGACTCGAAAAGCTGTGAAATTTGTTTGGACGGAGAAGTGTAAGGAAAGCTTTCAAGAATTGAAGAAGAGGTTGAGTTCAGCACCTGTGTTGTCTCTTCCGGACAATACAGGAAATTTTGTGGTTTATAGTGATGCGTCGTATAAAGGACTTGGCTGTGTGCTTATGAAGAACGGTAGAGTCATTGCGTATGCGTCACGACAACTGAAAGACTATGAGAAGGGGTATCCAACCCACGACTTGGAGTTAGCTGCAAGTGGTTTTTGCTTTGAAAATTTGGAGGCACTATCTCTACGGGGAGAAGTGTGAAATATATACAGACCACAAGAGTCTGAAATATATTTTTACACAGAAAGAACTGAATATGCACCAAAGAAGGTAGTTTGAATTAATTAAGGACTACGATTGTGAGATTTTATACCGTCCGGGTAAGGCAAACGTGGTTGCCGACGCTTTAAGTAGAAAAGGTCAGGAGAAATTGATGATGTTGACCGCTCAGAAGGAATTGATTTTAGCAATGGAGAAGTTGGAGTTAGAAGTGAAGTATCCTATGGAAATTGATGAGAAATTGTTTCAGATGCAATTTGGTACAACCCTACTGGATAAAGTTAAGGAGGCTCAACTTCAGGACAATGAATGCAAAAAGGTGATAATAAAGATATTTGAAGGAACTGAACCAAGATTTAAGATGGATAAGGAAGGAATACTGAGATTCGAAAACAGAATTTGGGTACGCCAGTACCAGAGATTAAGGAAGACATTTTAAGCGAGGCTCATAGCTCACGATATTCGATTCACCCTGGTAGTACCAAGATGTACCAAGATCTTCAATAACATTTCTGGTGGTCTAATTTGAAACGAGATATTGCAGAATGTGTTGCCAAGTGTCTAACCTGTCAAAAAGTGAAAGCAGAACATCAGAGACCGAGTGGGTTGCTACAATCGCTAGAGATCCCAGAATGGAAATGGGAACATATTACAATGGACTTCGTGGTTGGCCATCCGACGACTCAGAAAGGCTACGACGCAGTATGGGTTATCGTTGACCGACTGACGAAATCCGCACATTTCCTTCCGATCAAAATCAGATTCAACTTAGATCAGTTAGCAAGGTTATGTGAAAGAGATTGTTTCGAGACACGGAGTTCCGGTGTCAATTGTTTTCGATAGGGATCCGCGCTTTACATCAAACTTCTGGAAATGTTTACAGGAATGCATGGGTACGCAATTGCGAATGAGTACAGCATATCACCCTCAGACAAATGGACAGACCGAGAGAACGATTCAGACATTAGAAGATATGTTAAGAGCTTATGTGTGGACTTTAAAGGAAATTGGGACGATCACCTACCACTCGTAGAGTTCGGCTACAACAACAGTTACCACGCTAGTATTGGCATGCCGCCTTACGAGGCGTTATACCGTAGAAAGTGCGAAACTCCGCTATACTGGGATGAAGTGGGCGAAAGACAATTGTTAGGCCTAAAATTGGTACAACAGACAGCAGAAATAGTCAAAGTGATCCGAACAAGACTGGTAGCAGCTCAAGATAGACAGAAGAAAAATGGCGATCCACACCGTAAGAATGTTGAGTTTGAACCAGGTAGTTATGTGTTCTTAAAGGTCTCCCCCTAGAAGGGAAAGATCAGGTTCAAAAAGAAAGGGAAATTAAGCCAAAGATTCATTAGACCCTTTGAAGTTCTGAGAAGGATCGGAGAAGTTGCGTACGAAGTAGCCTTACCTCCAGCAGTCGAGAATGTCCACAACGTCTTAGTATTACGATCCTACAAACCCGATTACAAGCATGTAATTGAATACGAACCCCTATATTTTGAAAAAGACTTATCTTACGAAGAAATTCCTGTTCAAATTGTCGACAGAAAAGAACAAGTTCTCAGAAATAAAGTAATACCTTCTGTTAAGATAATTTGGAGGAACCACAACGCTGAAGAAGCTACGTGGGAACTCGAAGAGAATATGATGAAGAATTACCCTCATTTATTTACTTAATTGTGTGTATGCGATTCTGGGGACATAATCTTTGTAAGGGGAGAGAATGTAACGGGTCGAAGTAATTGAGTCGTGATTCTGGGGACAGAATCCTTTTAAGGGGAGAAAGATGTGACAAACGAAATTTTACAATTTAATTTTAATATTTATTGAATTAAATAAATATTTTTCGATGAATTAATTATTAGATTAAATAATTAATGGATGCAGTTGTGATAGATTAATTTAATTATATGTGTTATATTTATGTGGAGAATATTTATTATTCAAGTATGTATTTATGTGAGCTTATTGAATTAAAAGAAATAATTAATAAGCCTAACGTTATTTTAATTAATTTAATAATTAATTAGAGATTTAATAATTGACATTATTAATAAATGAGAATTTAATTATTTGATTATGTGAATTAATGAGAAATTATTATATTTTATTTATTATATTTTATTTAAATTAAATTAAATAAGATAATTGAACTGGGTGTGACTTGATTTAAACTATATTATAAAGTTTAATTAAATTAAATGGTTTTAAAACCTATTCTTGACCAGCCAAACAAGGCCCTAGTAGTGGTTGGAAGCAGTTACCCATTATTGGGTTAATTGACCATTATGCGCGTCAGTTCCTTTCCCTTATTATTATACGTATTTTTTCCCTTTTCATTATTGCTAAGTTTGGAAAAGCAAAATTGAGAGCCAGAGAGATTTTAGAGAAAATTCAGAGAATTTGTGAGAAACTCAGTGATTGAAGAAAGCATCTAAGCCTATAAATATACACTTTATACTCTGCGTAATTTCTCCAAACCCAATTTCTCTTTTACGTCATTAAGATTTCATGAAAATGGCTTTCAAAGTTTTTGTTTAAACCTCTGTATTTGAGAAAAGAATAATGATTATGGGTTATGTATGTGTTATGATGTATCATATCGTATTTAATTATATATTATATAGGTTTCCATATCATCAGTTCATGAAAATACATCGTATATGATTGCTTCAAAATTTACAGAGTATGGGTTATAGCCATATGGCCCTTATACGTGATTTTAATGTGTCAAACATAAATTGTATTGTAAAATTTATACTTGTATGTTATTATGCATGTTGATATGAAGAGACCAAACTTTAAATGAACGGATTCGGTGTTATAACGAATCTGTAGTGTTAATTTGTATGATTTATGTTCAAACCTTCAAGAACATCAAGAACAATGAAATTTACATAATTTAATTATGTAATTATGTGTTTTAATGGGTTAAAATCATTCTATAAATGTTGGGTAATGATTATATTCGAATTCTAGCATGTGAGTATGTTAAATTGGTGAAATTAATGATCATGTAGTGTTTATTTCGCTGAACTCTGTGTTCTTCGCGAACTGAGAATCAAAATCTGGAGTTTCGCGCTGCGGTGCCAACTCCAGAACTGAAGTCCTGCGCCGCAGCGCAAAGACCAAGTATAACTATGGCGCCGCAGCGCCACTTAGCAGAATGTCTAGAAATACATTTTTTTAGTATTCAAGTATAGAAATGTATTAGTAACTCAACCTAATGAATATAAAATTAGGTTAAACATATAATGAGATGTTAAAGTAGATTCTTAACACGTGTGAATTGAATGATTGAATGCATAGTTGGCTTAATGTTCGTGAGATGTAAATTATGTGACAATGAATGTAGTAATTTGACTAAGTATGGTCATAATAAAAGTTAGACAAAGAGAATGAACTTGTGATGTGTACGTTATAATTGACTGGTTTTATAAATGTAAATGATATGTAGGATTTAAATCAAGGAACGTGTTTAATTAACGTGTAATCTACGCACGAGGCAAGTTTCCTAACCCTACTTGTTATCATTATTCAAGTTTGTAAATTACTTTAAGAAATTCTCGTTATTATTAAATCAAGTTTGATTTGTTATATTAAAGATTAATTATCTTTTCAAAGTATGAATCTGTTATACAATACTTGTTCTATTGATACCTCTTGAGATTGTTATTCAATTTAAATACTATTTACTGTTAAATCTTGTTAGACTAGCGAACCCTTAATGATTCGACTAGTCCATAGTTGATGAGCGTTCTAAATTTTAGGACCCTTGATGAATTATGCAAACCAAACTTCTTTTGGTGCGGACTCAAATGTTAAACTGAGATGAACAACCCTGTATAGGGGATTACTTATGCATTAGCGTTAAGATATTGTGCACAGTATGATACTAAGGGCTGATCCCCCTAAGTACGAGAAGAAGAGTCCATAGTCTTATGACTGTTAAAGGTTTCAAGTATAACCCTTGATAACCTAGGACATAGTTCAAGGTCTTATGATTCTTTTGATTCTTGTTATTCATTCTTGATTCAAAAGTTGAGCTTTATTTCAGAAGTCTTTGATTCACTCTCATGTTATTATATTGTTACTTTCATTATTATACTTGTGGAAAATTGTGCTCATTCTTATGAATAATAACATTGCAGTTAAGAACGAAAGAACAGACGAACCTTCTACTAGCAAAGACAAGGGCAAGATTAACAAGTGGTGAAGACTTGTTGTTTATGTGATGTTAAATTTATGTGTTAAGACTTATGTTAATGTTGTTTAAGACTTATTATTTGTTTATGTTTTCGCACAGATGTTTAAGGTTAGTATGACCTGAGATTGTATTTATTATTCAGATGTTGTAACCCCATAAGGGGTGGATTTATTTCTATTTACTGCATGATTTGCATTTATTATGGGTAGATAGATATATGATGTTTGTTTAGTGAACACCAAATCATGTTGGAATGGAAGTACCCGAATTTGGGGGTGTCACACACACACACACACACACACACACACACACACACACACACACACACACACACACATATATATATATATATATATATATATATATATATATATATATATATATATATATATATATAGGAGTTCCATACACAGCAACCGGTTGCTGTGAAGCAACCTCTTTTTTTGTCCTGTTGAATTTTTTATTTTTTTTGCTCCAGCCGAAATTTTAACAGATCAAAAAAGGGGTTGCTCCGTAGCAACTGTCGACGTCGAGATTTTTAATTGTCTCTTTCCGTTACTTGTTCTTTGGTGTTCTCATTTTAGGTGAAATTTGTTTGAAAAAATAAGTGAAAAAGGTCCGACATGTATAATGTCGACGATTGGACTATAAGAGTCGCCAGTTGGTTTTTTAAATGGTTGTACCAACACAACCGAGAAAAGGTTTGCACATTTACCCAGTGATGTGACACTGCTAAACGGGTCGGTGAAACCAAGATTCATTAGGGTCCGGGGACTTGGTTATGCGGAGGGAAGGTGTTAGGCACCCCCCGACATTCGTGTAACCACGGTGACCGCCTCTTTTCAAGAAACTGTTATCTGAATGTGTGTGTGTGGGTCAATGTGCTGTTATTTGGAAGTAGTGCGAGGCCTCGTTCGCACCTATATACACAGGATTTGAATTTTATGTAAAAATTCAATTTTAAGTAAGATATGGCAGTGATGTTTTATAAAAGAGGTTTTTCAAACCCTGATGCTCAATAGTAATTGAGACCTTTTACACTCCCATTTTATTTCGTATTCGGCTGGATTGATTTTATTTGACAGATGCGAGGCATCCGTATGAAAATAATGTACAAAAAGGTGCTGAATTCCTCGTGGGTATGTAAACTATCTGAGGAAATTCAGACACCGAAGAATAATTTACAAGCTGCTTACAGCTGAAAATGTCCATCACGGGAACCGAATCTAGATCCAAATGGGATGAATCTGTGATCACATGATTCCTAAGCGCACAGAATACTAGATGTATATGAAAGCAGTAAGCAGATATATATATAAAAGCTGTAAATATATATATACAGACATGATCACCAACCATGAAGTACATCCATGGGGGATCAGAAATGTAAATAAAGTTGTAAAAGCTATCAACCGCCACGGAGGAAACTCTAGGCGGGACGAAATGTACAGAAAGCTGTAAAAATGATCAACCACCACGAAGTAAACTCCAGATGGGACGAAATGTACAGAAAGCTGTAAAAACGGTCAACCACCACGAAGTAAACTCCAGGTGGGACGAAATATATATATATATATATATATATATATATATATATATATATATATATATATATGTAAACGCACCGGATGTAAAATCTAGGCTCATCGAACAGAGTTCGACCACAGTATATATATATATATATATATATATATATATATATATATATATATATATATATATATTAAAGCACGTAAACGCTCTGGATGTAAAATCTAGGCTCATCGAACAGAGTTCGACCACAGATAATATTTATAAGTATATATATATTAAAGCAGGTAAATGCTCCAGACCGAAGTCTAGGCTCATCGAACAGAGTTCGATACGCAGTTCATATATATATATATAAATATATATATATATATATATATATATATATATATATATATATATATATAGGAAAGCAAATAAACGCTCCAGACCGAAGTCTAGGCTCAATCGAGGCATAACTCGATAATTGAGTCAATTATCGAGTTATGCCTCAATCGAGGCCTAACTCGATAATGTTAGTCAATATATATATATATATATATATATATATATATATATATATATATATATATATATATATATATAGACTGAAATGAAACCACGGACCGAAGTCCGGGCAAAAGCAGGCAACACGACTCTCAACGTGTAGAAGGGTGTGTGCAAAAATGAAGAGAAAGACTCTAAAGTGTGTGAGAAGGCTTACAGTGGGCTGCCAAAGAAGACTTCTATATTTTTAGAGTGAGTAAACACAGCCTTTTGTAGGTACAAAAGGGCTATATATGAGCTCACATGTGTTTAAAAGGGGAAAGTACACTGCCTGGGATGAGTGCAGAGCAAAATGGGCAGGGCTTCCTCGCCGTTTTCTCTTGCAAAATGGAAACCCCAATCCCCATATTTATAGAGGGGGGAGCAGCAGGTCTACCTGCTGCTCGGCCGTAGGTGTACCTGCTACTGTCCGGGGTTCCCCGGGCAGTGTGGATCCCACCGTGTCGAAGTACGTACACTCGGACAACGCACTGTTCGCTCGGTCGCTCATAACTTTCAATCCAGGAGTTTGATGGAAGCGTGCCATATCATTCCAGAAAGCTCTTTCCGAGAGCTACACAATGACATATGATTTCGGAAAGTTCTTTAGCAAAATGACCATTTTGCCCCTCCCGGGGTTATCTCCGATTTTTACGCAGTTGTAGCAGTCGTTTCTTAGGGTTATCTCTGAGGTTGTCATGTTGTTGACTCTGAATGTCCTCAGGGTCATCTCTGAGGTTGGCTTGACCTCCCGGGGTTATCTCTGGAGTGTAAAAAAGACGCTTTTGCCCTCTTGCATGGTTAGTAATAGGAGAAGAAAATTTCGAGTGTCTACAGATGCCCCTCTTTATCATGTTCATGCAATGCAATAGAATGGACATGATAATGTAGACACTTGAAACATGACAAGGTATTTTCAATGATGCAAATCGCAATGTAGCGAATGTTTATGATGAATGTGACAATGTTTTCGCAAATCACAGTTCGTAAATAGCACATCGCTTTTCGCATTTCACATTTGGCCAAATCGCATCGCACATCGCACATCGCATTTCGCATATCGCATATCGCATATCGCAAATCGCATATTGCAAATCGCAAATCGCAAAATCGCAAATCGCTTTACCTTTACCGATCATTGCTGATGCATATGCTGGTGTTGACTCCAATGGTTTGGGCATTTAATCGTTGATGATTGTTTTGATGAAGATGAGTTGAGATGTTTTCCACATCTCTGATGGGGATGACGTTCTAAAATCACCAGACCCTCCCAATGTATACGCTGGTAGTTTGCAACGGTGCCTACCCTGCTGATCACCAAACTATTTTGGTTCCCACTCGAACGGTGGTATACGAAGCTTTTATCGCAGAACTGTCTTGAAGTCGCTGAATTGATGCCAATGGTTTAGAATACTGGATCATCTGATACCTTCGCTGAAGTAATATTCCAAGGTTTGCTTCGCCAGACTTTGCCTTGATAGAGATGTACGTTGATGTAGCGCCTTTGCATACGTGTAGATCACGCGTCACCCCCTTTTTAAGGTGATTTGGAGTTTCCTTTCGCTGTTGGGGGCAGATGCCCCATTTCCTTGAGCATTTGATTCGCAATCCGGTTGAACAGATGACTTGAATGCCGCTGACATCCCTGCCCAGATTTGAACTTCGGTGTAGAGGCCTCGACTTGTGAGGACTTGACGCAGGTTAACATGTTTGATGGTGTAGTTTTCATTCGCTAGACCTTTCGTCATTGGCCTTCTGCTCCGGAGTTAAGAATTTTTGAGAATTTTCCCCTTCTTTCGTAGGGGCACGCTTATATCGCCATGATTTCTTTTAGGAGTTCTCCCCCTTCTTTTGATGAGAGGCTTATCCCGCCTTAAACTCCTTTCATTCCTTGGAATCGTAAAATACCCCAGTCCTTTCGCATGTTCTTGCCGGGGATTCATATGAGAAACTCTCTTTGTTGACCAAGTCGCTATTGAATAATATCTGAATCACCATTGAGATGATGATAAACCATGATGATGGCACTGACTGGTGCATTTTCCATTTTAGGATGGTTATTAAATGCCCCAGTGTCGAGTTATCGCTGCTTCCGAGATTGCCCCCAATCTTGTCGTAAGGGATCTAATATCCGGTTGTCGCCAATTTTGAAATAGCCCCAGCCTTGCTTGTTGTCTGGGGTAGTTGCTTGGACAGATAGGCTGATAAGATGTCGAGATCGCAAGAAGCTCTTACCTCTGTACCATATGGTGAACAGGTAGTGGATGTGGGCTTTAATGTTGATAGCTCTTTCTGGTAGAAATGTCGCTTTGGTTGAGAGAGATGATGCTCTAACTCATAGGGATACCGGTGTTGTTGAGCGAGATGAGGCTATATCTGCCTGAGATGTCGCTATTACAGATAGCACTGCAGTGAGGTCTCATACCATTGGTATCATCGCAAAGATGAGCACATGTATCGATGAGCATCGCGTCACCATGCAGATGGCTGTGAAAATTTTAGGTCGCTTTGTTACCATAGGGCAGGAGTTTACAGCGTTACACCCTTCTTCTGAGAGGGATGCCATGTTGAATTCGATTGTGCGCATATACTTGTATTTATCGAAGGGCTTGGATTTTCCTGCACATACTAGCTTAGCCATTTTTGTCATGTATAGTACACATTGTATATATCAAACAACATTATATATGGCAGGAAAATATATGTTGATTCACTTCCGTTTTAGTTATGCCTCGTTACTTGCTTGATGTTTGGTTGTTTCTCCAGGACTTTGTGATCTGGATGTATTCTGAACTCCTCCTTGATGGATGGACAGTGAGATGTCTCAGGATTTTCAGAATGGATCGTCGATCTGTGTGTATTCCCTACCATCTTTGGTGTCTTGGGACTTGTTTCTGTATGTGGTTATGGATAGGAGTATGTTTGTTTTTGTTTTTCTGTGGTGAGACCGGACCATAAAGATGGCTGCCTACGTACTCCCGTCTATTGGAGAGATCAGGTCGACGTAGTTCGCCCATGTACAGGGCGGATTGCAGATGAAAAGTTTTAATCCCATGTACGGGATAAATTGAAGGTGTGAAAGGTTTAATCCCTGGTGGGATAAACTGAAAGTGTGAAATGAAGTGAAACCAGGCTGCTGGTTTGAAAACTGTGTTTTTCCCTGAGGGGCAGATGGTAAAAAAGAAAGGCGGTATGTAGTGAGGGTTAAAGAACCTAAAATGACCGGTGATCTGATGATTCAAAACCAGGATGTTCGCTTGATGGTAACCTCAGACATAGTACCGTTTCACGGTGTCTGAATTGATGAGTTACAGAAATTCATCGCCGTCCATTTCCTGCAATCTGAAAGCGCCTCCTATCAATACCTCCTTGACAATAAACGGGCCTTCCCAGTTCGGGGAGAATTTTCCTTTCAATTGAGCTTGGTTGTCAACGATCTTTTTTTCGAAATCAAGTCGTGTTGTTTGAACTGCCGTAGTTGGACTTTTCTGTTGTAGGATCTTCTTTACAAGTAGAGGGTCGCTCATGTGTGGGCCACATACTTTCCCATGGATTTCATCCATAGCCTCTGAGCTTGGTCCTCGTCCAGACATCTGAGGAGACCTCGTTCTGCATTCCTTTTCATATAGTGCATCTCCATTAAGGTAGAATTTTATAGCAAGTTGATGAATCCGCCTTTTCTCAATCGGGCTCGCCTTAGCGGGTGTAGATCCATCTTGTAAATACTTCTTGATGTGTTAATACCAAGGATGTTGGGTGGTAGGTAGGTCATCCAATACTTTTCAATGGAATTCCTATAGGCTAGAGCTTTTTGTTGCGCAAATGTGAGGGTTGGCATGTTTTCCTTGTCATGGATGTTGATCAAGGAGGCCAAGGTTGCTAGTGCGCCTGCAAAGTCATTCCTATTATGAGGAATGTGTAGAAAGGAGATTTCTTCGAACTCTAAGACCATATGTAGAGCCTGTCGATGGTAAGGCAGCAAATGTAGAACCTGTTGAAGAGTTTTTTTTTTCTTTTTTCTTTTTTTTTTCTTTTTTTATACATTAGATTGTGAAAAAGAGTCCTATGGCTCACTGATAGGTAACTCCAGCATTGATGAGGCCGAATGACAATCGTCCGTTGCAAAAGGTTCCCTAAGGAGTGATGAAAACAATTTTCTCATGATCTTCCTCAGCAACCACGATTGGATGGTACCTCGCAAAGCAATCAGCAAAGGAGTACATGCCGTATCGAGCTGTATTGTCAACAAGTATGTGGATGAATGGCACGGGAAAGATGTCTTTGAGGCAAGCTTTATTCAAATCTCTGTAATCCACATAACCTCGCACATTCCTTCCCGGTTTCGGAACGGGGACTATGTTGGATAGCCATTCAGTGTATGTTGACACCATGATGATGCCGGCTTGAAATTGTTTCACAATTTCTTCTTTAATTTTTAACATCCACTCGAGTTTTAATCGCCGGAGCTTCTGCCTGAGTGGCTTGAATCCCTCTTTGATGGGAAGGCGATGAATGATAATGTCTGTGTATAAACCGACCATGTCTTCGTGAGACCATGCAAACACATCCTGGAATAGAGTCAATAGAGTAACCATGTCATTAGGGTTTGGAGTGAGGTCCGTACCCATCTAGATTTGTTTGGGGTTTTTCGCGGTTCAAATGAGGTGGTTTGATCAAGATTTGGCTTCGGGTTGTCTTCGACCCAATCTTTGATCTCCTGAGGTATCTGATAGTCCTCTTATATTTCCATCAAGTCTGAGTCCCACTTTACATCAAAGTTACAGTCCTTGTGGAGAATAGGCACCTCATCAGCAAGTACATGCACATCTTGTAACGACCCCAAAATCCATACAAGTTAAATCTCAACTTTGGATGTTAACCATACATTAAATCTCAAATTTTACATCGTTATTCGATATTAAAAACACTAAAATTTGCGAAATATCTAAAACGTTTATACATTTTCTTCTTTCTTGCCCTGAATCGCAACTTTTACATTACATTTCTTTGATTCAATCTTATATCATAAATCGTTACAACAAAATGACTATACAAAGTCTTACATCATAACTAAATATCCATATACATTGGATAACTCAACTTACAATTCAACAACATTTTACGTTCAAAATATGAAATACATTTCTCATAAAACATAAGTAATCTTCGTGAATATAGATCTCTATAACTCACTTAGCACATATCTTTACCTTAAAATCTTGACCTGCAAAAATGGTTATTTGCAAGAGTGAGCTCGACAGCCCAGCAAAGTCTAACAGTTTTCATGCATCACATAGCACATAATAACATGCTAAACATACATATCATAATAATTAAAGTAACATGGCATACATGCTTTTAATTCACATAGCAAATATAAAGATTGAGTTCCTTACTCAATCCTCCTTATTTAACCAAAACAATACAGTCATAAATTGACTTTAACATTTCACGATTTCAACATGTATAACATATCATGTAATTTAAAACAGTTCATCAAGTCCACGTAGAAAATAGGAACCGAAAGACTTGCCTTGGTCGTTGTTTACCAATAACAGTTTAACAACTTGCAATTATCTGCACTTCACGTGCCCTACACAATTATGTAACCATACACATCAACTATTAATCACATAACAACACATAGTAATTGTAATAAAAACTCTACTCCACATCTCATAATCTTTCCTATTAATTAGCACACAATGTTTCATTAGATTGTGTTAACTTTTCGACTTATATCTCACTGTATTTCATATTCGAAATTCATTCAAGTGCTTAAGTCTTGCTAGGACTACTTATTGGTTTTATATTAAACCCATTCCATATCTTATAATATCCATTTCAATTGAATTGAAACACTTTTTAAGTTCATTAACATTTGGCACGACGTTTCGACGTTCATTCGTCACACGCCCGATTTGCCTCTCTTGTGTATGCTTACTATACTTCTCTAACTCATCTAATACATCATGTATTAATGTTAAGCATCATTATAATTACTAATATTCATGTTTTATAACTTAGGACATCATCTTTTATGGTCTGGAGCATTACACATGCATATGTGCAATGCCCGACACCCTCCGATTGCCTCTGAAAACACAATAGTCCTAAAGATGACCATTTTGACCCATCCTAATGACCTCAAATTGAAAAACGTAAAGAACGAAAGTTGTAGGTCTACTCGTCTTCGTTCCGGATCATCTTGAATCACCTCAATCGGAGTTCGTATGAGGAAGTTATGACCATTTTACTACAGGAGGTCAAAACTGTCCAAGTTAGACTACAAATCCGGCGCTGGGGCGCGAGGACTATGCTAACTAGTGGCGCTGGGGCGCGAAATTGGCACTGGGGCGCGAATTTCAGCGCTGCGAGCGCGAATTTTTGGCGCTGGGGCGCCATTTTTGGCGCTGGGGCGCTATTTTTGGCGCTGCGGCTCCATTTTTGGCGCTGGGGCGCCGAAACTTGCAGAACGCAACCCACGAAGAACGTAACATCTAAATTTCTGTCAATAACTTGATTTCTAACGCTAATTAACATGTATAACCTAAGCCAATTACACATATACACATTATCCAACATGTATATACTAATTTAAACTACTAAATAATAATTCTAGAAACTTAAATCATTGTACGCATTGTTTTAAAAATCAAAACTCCATTATCGATGTTTGTTTACACAGTGAACATGGTAACCAAAATTTATACACTAATTTGATTCCTATGATTCTCTGAATTACATACCCAATTAACATAATCACACTTTAATTTCATAACTTCACAATTAACATATACTAATTTTGATATTTCTACAAACCACTTTTATACATGAATGTTTACTGTAAAAACTAATTTCTCTTTCTCTATGAACGTAATTTAGCATACCACACATATATACATATATACATGTTAGTTATTACCAGAACACATGATTTCATAATCATTTAGTAAAACATAGTTTACAGACAATCTTTGTAAAACTTATATACAATGAAGTTGAGTTTCATGAAACACAGAGGCTAAATAATTATACTATAAAACATATTTGTTAAGAGTATAAACATACCTTTTTATTGCTCAGACAATCTTTGCTTAATCACTGATAATAGTTCAAAGAATACATAATTTTCTCTTGTTTCTCTCTCTAAGACCTCTGACAATTTCTCTCAAAACTCTTTGGTCTCTCACTTTTCTTTTCTTTTTCATTTCTTAGTCTTAAGCCAAAACACACTGTACGTAAAACTAAACTGATAACAATTATGCGTAAACTAGAAACTGATATGGCCTTAATAATCACCATAACTATTATCAGTTACCAAAATAATAAGCGTATATCCATTATAAATATATTTTATTTATATATTATTTATAAAAATTCAAAATTTAAAAACCAAAAGCCATAGGGCTTTGTTTGGGCAAAATAATTTTAAACTAATGACTTAATATATTTAAGCCTTGTTTGGCAAAATAAATTAAAACTACTTTAATTTATTTTAATAACCACTTATAATATAATTATTTGTCACACTTCTATCTAATTAAGTTTTCATACTTAATTTAATTAATTCTAATAACAATTCATTGCATAATATAATAATTTATTTAATCATTATAACTCTCTAACTTAATTATTAAATTAAATTAGAATACTAACTCATTAATTATTTATTAAACAAATAAATAATCAAATCGCATCAAATCAATTAAACAAATACTTATTCAACGATAAATACATCCATTAAATATTTATATAATTCAATAAATATTTAAATATTATAATTAAAAATCTGGATTGTTACATCATTCCCTCCTTACAAGGATTCTGTCCTCAGAATCACAACTAAAACCACTCATTCGTTACAATCTTCCCTACTTACAAATATTCTGTCCCCAGAATCGAAGACAAATTAAACAAATAACTCAGAGTAATCTTTCATCATTTTATCTAAATATAGGTTTTATATTTCCTACTAAATTCATTACTTCAACAAATTCTAGGTTTCATTTCATAACTTTAACTTGAACTCAATTATATTCTGAGTATTATTAATCTTTTAACCCATTTATTTCCTTTTCTAAGGATCGTTACCATCAACACTCGGAATATTACATTCACCCTTTCTTCTAAGAATTTCGTCCTCGAAATTTTATTTATTAATTTTTATTCATTCATTCTATTAAAGTAGATTTTACGTCACTACTTCATTCATTCATTGGTTTCTATAACCACTTTCTTTCCACAAAGATCATTCTACAATTATTAACTTTTCTATTAAAAATTTCACATTATTCTTTGATAATTCATATCCTTCTCACTTCAAAATCTTTTTTCTCACTTATTCAACATACTCATCATTCAGTATTGCATTCTACGACTTACTTCTTTCTAAGGAATATTTTCCTTTTTCACTTCCATCTTGCAGAATAACAAGAATCTTCCACAATTGTTCAATAATTGGGAAGTAGCTTGAATAACTCAGGAATTTAAAAGATTCCAAATCATGCTGAGGGTCATAAGACCACGAGCTATGTCCACAGTTGCAAGTAATCTTTCAACTTCAACTTTAACAGTCATAAGACTATAAGGACCCCCGTACTTAGGGTGTTAAGCCCTTCGTACGATGTATTGTGCACAAACATTTAAACGCTATGCGTATGTCCATAGTTATAAGTAATCTTTCAACTTAAACTTTAACAGTCATAAGACTATAGGGACTCCTCGTACTTAGGGTGATCAGCCCTTCGTACAATGTATTGTGCACAAACATCTCAACGCCTCCGCGTGCCCTATAAAAGGGTTGTTCATCTCAGCTTTTCAACATCTGAATCCGCATCAAAACAATTTGGTTTAGCATAACTTCTCAAGAAACGCATGCATTTCATGAACATCTTTCAATATTTGTCTAGCTGAATCAAATAGCATAGACCTCAACAACAATTCGAACATCAATCGAAATATACATATACATACATACATATGTATTCTCATATCTTAAAGAAATCTCAAAAATCTTTTTATGACGTCATGATACCGCACTGTATTTACAGTCCGTTCAGGATTCAGTCATTTGGTGATTTTATCATACTACATCATACTATAGTGGGCTGACGATCCTTAGATCACATCCAATACTGCATTGATGACTCTATCGTTTTTATCATCTTTGCACCGGTTACATGATGCATTAATGATATAAAATACATTTTGATATATTACAAATCATTTTTGTCTAGCCGAAGCAATTAGCATAGACATACGAATAACAGTATTGTTGTTAAAACTCATTGGTTCCATCATTTGATCCAATGTTTTTCAAGAAAATAAAAGTGTAAACATCAGCAAGTCAATAAATTTCGAAAGTCTAGCATAGCTAGTAGATTTAGAATACCTAAGCTTCTACCATCAACTCCACTTTCTATAATGATCCATTGCTTAATAGGTCTATCTATTCCTATCATCCTCAATACTCCATTCACACTTATCTATACCCAGTTCGTCAAACTTACCACACGTTATGAGTTCAGGAAATTGCCACAATCATATGAGTTTAAGAACTTATCCTAGTCAGACCATAGGCAGGCGTCCATTCGCTCAGGGGTTCAAAAATATACCATATAATTATGAGTCACGAACCTACCATAAGTATGAGTTTTAAGAACTTGCACTTAACCTTATAATATTCTGTAACTATATTCTACCTATCTGTTATACACATGAGAAAAGAATCACCTTCTCAACAGGCATATAGCAAATAGCGCGACACACACATTCCAATGATTATCAATGTGATAAATTGAGTACAATCACAAAACCCTCGCCCATACAAAGGTTTGTACAACTTAGCCACCACCTGAGTCCTCAATTGAAATCCTACCTAACACTATGTTACTCTTTGTTCGATACGAATTCCTCGTATCACATTATCTCTAACTCCTCGCGAGTTTATCTCGTACTATGTCATAGTACAATATCTTCATAGCATCAAGCTATAATTATTCAAACATTACATACCATCTTTTAGATCACTTAAACAGACCACGTCGTAATCTTATTCTATAATCATCTCCCTTGAAATTATTTTCTTAACTCGTGATCGTTTTGTTTTACGATCCTCATTCTTTCTCTTTTTCATCATTTACGACATTATTCGTTATCTTGGCTTTTGGAGTTAGGAAACTCCCATTTCTTATCTTTATATCTCTTCAAGATTCTTCTTTGAATCTTCTTGTTTATATAACAATTCTTACTTTAAGAATTCCTAACTTCAGTTACATCGCTCAAAATTTCATTCGAGTTCTACACTTTCATCATACGTATCTATTTCTACACTTGGTACACCTCAAGTCTCTAACAGTTTCAATATGGTACGCTGAGTGGTTTTTCACAAACAACCAACAAACTAGTTCCGAGTTGCTAGTTCATATATACCTCCGCTCTATGAAGGAATCGTTTAGCCCATATACCATACATCAACTACTAAATATTACAATTGCACCATACTTGAATATAACTCTCTATTCTTGACCTCTTTATCATTCTCTTCTTATAGACATTGTCTATTTATTATCACCTTACATCCTTATTATTGGAGTTGGGTAACCCTACTTTCATATTCTTTATAACTCTACGAGATTTTTCTTTGAATCCTCTTATGCATGTTTTAATCCTTTCTTTATAAATTTCTTAAATTACTTCTTATTGAAACTCTATCTGAGCTTATTCTTTCATTATTTTCACCTCTCTTCTCTAAGGTTATAGCCTACGGTACTCCTACCTAAGGTTTATAACCTACATCTTTGATACCAACTGTAATGACCCCAAAATCCATACAAGTTAAATCTCAACTTTGGTCGTTAACCATACATTAAATCTTAAATTTTACATTGTTATTCGATATTAAAAACACTAAAATTTGCAGAATATTTAAAACGTTTATACATTTTCTTCTTTCTTGCCCTGAATCGCTGTAACATTCCATATTTTTTAAATGTAAGTTATAAATATTTATTGGTTTATATAAATATTTATTGGATATGTTATTGTTGAATAAATAATTGTTCAATTTGAGTGATGTGGTTTATTTAATTATTTGTTGAATAAATAATTAAATATTAAATATTAAATATTTATTGGCAATATTAAATATTTATTGAATTATATGGCAATTTGAGTTGATGTGATTTAATTAATTATTTGTTGAGTAAATAATTAAGGAGCTAAATAAATTAATTATTATGAGATTTTATAATAATGGAGTTTAATTTAATAAGCTAGAGAGCTTATAATGATTTTAAATAAATAATAATATTTAAATGAGAAATTGTAGTTTGAAATATTAGTTGATTAAATGAAATTATAATTGTAAAAAAAAAAGAATTATAATTATTTATGTGTTAAAGTAATTTAATAGATTAATGTTTAATTGATTTATTAATTTAATAAAGGTGTGACTAATAACCTTGCTATAAAGGAGTTATTAAAATAAATAAAAAAAATGGTTTAATTTAGTTTTGTCAAACAAGGTATAAGGATTAATCAATTTGTTTTAATTCAGTTTACCAAACAAGGTGTAAGGATTAATGGGTTATTTTTATTATGCTAGCCAAACAAGCCTTAAGGCTTTTGATTTTTAAAACTTATGTAACTGACATAACTTATGTCAGTACTTATATTATATAATTATTATAATTATATCTTATATGCGTTATAATACTTTACGTAAGATTAGAGGATAGAGAAAGGAGAGAAAAAGAGAAAAACTCAGAGGAAGAAGAAGAAGAAAAGAAGAAAACTAAGAGAAAAATTGAGAGAATTTTCAGGTTTTGGAGAAAAGATTTGGAAAAAAAGGGATAGTGTCATCATCTTTCATAATCCAAGGTAGGAGCTCTAGCTCTTTCTTTAAAAATTTAGTTTTCTTCTTCCCAAAAGTCTCTGTGAAAATTTTATAAAAGATAAATTGTTGTTATGTATATGGTTTGGCATGATTATTGATTATATGATTGTTCTATGAACTTATATATGATTATAGAGAAATTAGTTCATGCATATATGTGTTTTGTGGAAGAAAAAAAATATTACAGAGTGTTCATATGACAATATGTATGAATATGGCTATTTTAAAATAGAAATTAAGGTTTTAATTGTTGTTAAATGGATAAATTGATTGTTAGAATTGATAGAGTATGTAAAAACATAATTATAATGCTTTGAAATTTCTGTTTTGGTTGAATAACAAAATCACAGTGTTGATTTTTATGAAAAATATCAAAAATAGAGTTTTTGGGTTTTAAAATATGTTATTCTAGTATTTAATTTTCTAAAATTATGGTTTAAGTTGTGTTAATTTAGTATTTGTATGCTTGGTGAAGTTTATGTGTAATTTACATTAGTTATTCATGTTAATTAGTGTTGGAATTGAAGTTATAGACAGAAAATTGAGTTGTTCTGTTCTTCGTGGTTGGTTTCTGTGAGTTTCGGCGCCCCAGCGTCAAAATTCACGCCCCAGCGCCAAATCTCGCGCCCTGGCGCCAAGGTTCGCGCCCCAGCGTCAAAAATGGGCCCGTAGCTCGCGCCCAGCGCTGAAGCTCGCGCCCCAGCGCTGATGCTCGCACCCCAGCGCTTAAGCTCGCGCCCCAGCGCTGATGCTCGCGCCCCAGCACCGTAACTCGCGCACCAGCGCTGATGCTCGCGCCCCAGTGCCGTAGCTCGCGCCCCAGCGCCACTGTTCTGCGCCCCGGCGCCGGAAAAGTGGCCTAGTTGGGCAGTTTTGGCCTCCTGTAGTAAAACGGCCATAACTTTTTCATACGAACTCCGATTTAGGTAATTCAAGATGATTCGGAAAGAGGAAGAGTATACCTACAACTTTCATTCTTTATGTTTTTTAATTTGAGGTCTGTAACAGTTGTCAAAATGGCCATCTTTAGGACTGTTGTGTATTTGGAGCCAATCGGAGGGCGTCGGGATGCACGAATGCAAGTGCAACCCTTTGGGTATTAGTATAACTTAATGATAACATGTTGGACATGTATTAGGATGTTGTATTAAGTTGTTAATGTACACGTGGTGCAATGGCATGATCATTTAAGTAGTTGTAATAAAGCTAAAAAGTAATGTTCATGAAAGATGTGTTGTTGTTTAAACTTAAACTTAGTTAGTAGCTATACTAAGAGTAATAAAGGAACTCATAAAGGTAATGTTAGTGTAACTAATGTGTATTATCAATGCATATGGTATGTGTAGGACTTGGGGTGAACGTGAATAGTAATTGTTTAACCTACACGCGAGGCAAGTTCCCTAACCTTTGCTACTTTATTATTCAGAAAGGTTACTTTTCACTGTTATGTTATACTTATGCAAGTTCCCTAACCTTTGCTACTTTATTATTCAGCAAGGTTACTTTTCACTGTTATGTTATACTTATGCAAGTTCTCTAACTCTACTTTTATAATTGTACAAGTTTTCTTAACTCTAAATTAGTTATATTAGCATGCAAGTACCTTTAGTTATCATTCAAGTTATTATTTGTTGTGCATGCTTGATATTAAATTCTAAAATGTAACCTTAGCTTAATGTTGTTCAAAGCAAGGTATGATAAATTATTCAATTGTTATGCTATTAGATTATTCCTAAAGCATGAACTTGGAACGAAATGTTTATTTAGTATGATCGTTCAATAACATAGTGTTATTATCTTGTATTCAACTAATCCTTAGTTGATGTCCGTTGAACTCCAAATTACCTTGAAAGCTTATCCAAACCAAACTTACTTTGGTGCGGACTTGTATTCTAAATACTGAGATGAACAACTCTTTTAATAGAGGTTTACGCTTAGCGTTGAAATGATTGTGCACAATACATTGTACGAAGGGTTGATCCCCCTAAGTACGTGGAGTCCTTATAGTCTTATGACTGTTAAAGTTAAAGTTGAAAGATTACTTATAACTGTGGACATGATTCGTGGTCATTAGACCCTCAGTGAATGTTATAAATTTCAGAAAGTTAATAGAATATATTGTTCAGTTCTATTGAGCCTAATATTGGCAAATGATGTAAAGTTTAAAGATTTACTTATTGTTATTTCAAGTGGGCTTTGTTTGCTCACTCTTGCCTGTAAAATTTCTTACAGCTAAGGTTGAAACTGGTGATGTACCTAGCACCAGTAAAGGGAAAGGAAAGATGAAACAATGCTGAAGACCTGTAATAGATTGAATAGTTTATTTTCAGACTTGTTTAAAGATTGTAATGAATGTTATTTTAATTATTCCGCATGAATGAATGAATGTTTGTAAAGGTTAGATAACCTGGGAGATTTTTATTTAAGTTTAATCCTGTATGGGCAGGTTTTATTTATTCAATTTTATCAATTTGGTAGTAAGTAATGAATGTTTTGATTACGTGAACACCAAATCTTGAGGAAATGAAGTACCAGGATTTGGGGGTGTCACAGGTTGGTATCAGAGCTTTAGGTTATGAACCTTAGGTGGGGGAAAAAGCCTTAGGAAGTAACCTTTTGAAAAGATAGTGGAGTTAACTCTTATCGAGTTTTAAGAAAGAAGTAATAAAACACTTATGTGCTTATGTGTTTATAACTTATGTGCTCGCGAGTGTCAAGTAGAATGATTAATAACTAAAACTTTAAAATTTTGTTGTCAGGATGACTAATGTCGGAGAATCTAGTCAGACTAGGGAAGAGGGACCTCAAATGCCTATAGAGGAGGAACCTCGCGACATTCAGATAGTTTGGGAACAACTACTGCCACGGGAGTCAGCCCCGTTGGTCACAGTGGTTGAAGATGAGGATGATGATGTGGAGACGGATGAGGAGGATCCCGTGGAGTTACCACAGGAGGATGAGGATGACGAGGATGAGGAGGAAAGGATTCCGCTCAACTCGATTGCTGGACGTGTATACGATGAGGTGCATGACCGTAACGTGGAACTTCAGGATATAGTTGAGGAGTTACAGGAGATAGTAGCTGAACAACAGGCTGCAATGGCACAAAAAGACGGCGTGATCCAGGATCGTGATGAACGACTGACAAACGCCGAGGAGAAACTAACACAGACTGAAGGAGAGAAGGAACAATTGATCGAGATGGTTGCTGAACTGAAGAGCAGGCTGAGAGAAGAAGCGGCTAAGAGGGCAAGAGCTGAAGATGCATACGAAGAAGCTTATCAACGAACTGGAAGAGCAGTAAGGAGTTCACAGGCAAAAAGGATGAAGATGGAAGAAATGGACAAAGTATTCGACACCGCAATTAATCGAGCTCAAGATCGAGTTATGGGATATCCGATTCAGTTCGAGACGCTGCCATCATTTGTGTTAGATCGAAGAACGATGTTTCGAGTCATGGAGGAAGAACGTGATAGGGCTAAGAAGTATCTTAATAGATCATCGTAGAAAGTGTGCCTGTAATGCACATAATATGTATTAAATAATGTGTAAATCCCTAGTGTTGAGTAACCATGGGATATGATAATAATGGCGTTGTCCTGAAACTTTTGTAGTTCAGGAAAGTAATGTAGATAGCAGAGATGCTATTGGGTTATGTTTTCAAAAAAAGTTTATGAATAAATAAAAGTTATTATTTTACTCAAAGCGTTATGTGCTATGTGGTTATTTCTTTTGTAGAGGCAAGTTAATTAGAAATACTTAAAGGAGTTGAGTAATGGTCTAATAGATGTTTTATTTTAAATAGAAAATGCCTCCCAGACGTCAACCAACACGACAGAGAACCACCGAAGAAGCTAACGACAATGTTGATGCGAATCCCGTTCAACAACTAGTGGCACTATTGACAGGAGCGTTGCAGAATCAACCTCAAAACCAAGGCTCAACGTTTAAGGATTTCAAGGCGGTTGGACCACCTGAATTCCGTGGGTCCATGAATCCAGTCGAAGCACAAACCTGGATTATGGAAATAGAGAAGGTGTTCGATGTCGCTAGGGTAGGGGATGAGCAGAAGACTGCTTTCGCAACTTTCATGTTGAAAGCAGAAGCTAGTTATTGGTGGCAGGCCAATAAAATTCGTGAAGGGCCAGGAGTGATGACCTGGGATAGGTTCAAGGAACTGTTCTTCGAGACCTATTTCCCGGAGAGTTCAAAGAGTCAGCTGGAAGTACAGTTTCTGGAGCTGAAGCAAGGGACGATGACGGTATCCGAGTATGCCGCAAAATTCAACGAGTTGGCGAGGTTTGCGCCATATCAGGTTAGCACAGACGAACGCAAAGCGAAGAGGTTTGAACAGGGACTGAAGCCCTGGCTGTACAGTAGGGTTTCCCTGTTCCAGTTGAAGACATTTGCAGCAGTAATGGAGAAAGCAATACTCGCTGAAGGTGGAGGAGAGGCGGTGACCAAATTCAACCAGGAACAAAAGAAGAAGAAGAATGAGAATGAAATGAAGAATGGAGGTGGCAGCAGTGGAAATAACAACAACAACAACTTGAAGAGGAAGTGGAATGGGAACGGGGGAGCTGGAAACCAGCAGGGTAACCAGCAAAATAAAAAGTTTGAAGCATGTGCGACATGCGGGAAATTTCACAAGGGTGCGTGCTTGATGGGGAAACGAGTTTGCTACAATTGTGGCCAGGAGGGTCACATCGCCCCAAATTGCACTCAATCAAAGAAGAAGGCGTGCTTCACGTGCGGATCCAAGGATCATTTTGCTCGTGAATGCCCTAAGAAGAAGGAGGGAGGGACAACCAGAAGCAATGGAGGTAACAATGGAAGTACATGGGCCATTACAGGGCCTGCAGCATCAAACAAACCCACAGCCAGAACCTTCAACATGACTGTGCAAGATGCTGTGCAATCAAAAGATGTGGTGTCAGGTATTATCCCAATCAATGATATTAATGCATATGTATTATTTGATTCGGGTGCTACTTGCTCGTTTATATCTGATGAATTTGCCAAGAGGTTAGAATTGCCTAGAGAAGAACTGAATTTTCCTTTGAACATAGAAATTGCGAATAAGGAAATAATCCCTGTTAGGTTCGTTTACAAGAACTGTAGGGTAAACATTAAGGGGAATATCTTGTTAGTAGATTTGATTCCGATTAGACTCGGGGAATTTAATGTAATTTTGGGAATGGATTGGTTGTTCAATTATGGAGCAGTAATTGACTGCCAAAAGAAGTGTGTAAACCTTATGACTCCGTCAAAGGTAGTATTTTATGGTAGCAAGTCGCCAAGACAAATGAAATGTCTGACGACTATGCAGGCCAAGAAGTTGTTGAGTCAAGGTTGTGTGGGCTATTTAGCTTACATAGTCGATACTCAGAAGAAAGGTGTGAAATTAGAAGAAATACCGGTAGTGAGAGAATTTGAAGACGTGTTTCCAGAAGATTTGCCAGGACTTCCGCCGGACAGAGAAATTGAATTCGTGATCGACTTAGTGCCGGGAACAGCACCGATATCAAAGGCTCCGTACAGAATGGCTCCGGTAGAAATGAAGGAACTGAATGGTACAGTTGCAAGAACTGCTAGACAAGAAGTATATTCAACCAAGTGTATCGTCGTGGGGAGCACCAGTTTTATTCGTGAAGAAGAAGGACGGGTCAATGCGTCTTTGCATTGATTACAGGGAGTTAAACAAAGTCACTATTAAAAACAAATACCCGTTGCCAAGAATAGATGACTTGTTTGACCAGTTGAAGGGTGCTAAATACTTTTCGAAAATTGATTTGAGAAGTGGGTATCACCAGTTGAAAGTGAGGAAGGAGGATATACCACGAACGGCATTCAGAACTCGGTATGGACATTACGAGTTTCTGGTGATGTCTTTTGGTTTAACAAATGCCCCTGCCGCGTTCATGGATTTGATGAACAGGGTATTTAAACCATTTTTAGACAAGTTCGTAGTGGTGTTTATCGACGACATTCTGGTGTATTTCAAAACTCAAGAAGAACACGTGGAACATTTACGTCTGACATTGGAGACACTAAGAAAGGAAAAGTTGTACGCGAAATTCACTAAGTGCGAATTTTGGCTCGACCATGTACAATTTTTGGGTCATGTGATTGACAAAGATGGGATTTCAGTAGATCCATCGAAAGTGGAAGCTGTAATCAATTGGGAACAACCAAGAACACCTTCGGAGGTGAGGAGTTTCTTGGGGCTGGCCGGTTATTATAGAAGATTTATACAAGATTTTTCTAAGATAGCCACTCCGTTAACAAACTTGGCACGAAAAGCAGTGAAATTCGTGTGGACGGAGAAATGTGAAGAGAGCTTCCAAGATTTGAAGAAGAAGCTAAGTATGGCACCTGTGTTAACCCTGCCAGATAATACAGGAAATTTTGTGGTATATAGTGATGCCTCACACAAAGGGTTAGGTTGTGTTCTTATGCAGAATGGCAAAGTTATTGCGTATGCATCAAGACAATTGAAAGATTATGAGAAAGGGTATCCGACTCATGATTTGGAATTGGCTGCAGTTGTGTTTGCTCTGAAGATATGGAGACACTATCTTTATGGAGAGAAATGTGAGATCTACACAGACCACAAAAGTCTGAAGTATATTTTCACTCAGAAAGATTTGAACCTGTGTCAGAGAAGGTGGATGGAACTGATAAAAGATTACGATTGTGAGATCTTTTATCATCCGGGCAAAGCGAATGTGGTAGCTGATGCTTTAAGCAAGAAAGGTAGGGAGAAGTTGATGCTGATTACAACTCAGGAGGAGCTCATTTCAGCAATGACAAAACTGGAGTTGGAGATCAAATTTCCAAAGGAATCTGACGAACAATTATTTCAGATAGAAGCTGGTCCAACTTTAATGGACAAAGTGAAGAGTGCCCAACTACAAGACGAAGAGTGTGCGAAAATCAAAGAGAATTTGATTGAAGGCGGTGATGTAAAATACAAGATCGACACCGAAGGGTTACTACGGTTTGAAGGAAGGATCTGGGTTCCAGCAGCACCAGAACTGAAAGAAGAAATTTTGATCGAAGCTCATAGCTCAAAATATTCAATTCATCCAGGGAGCACGAAATTGTATCAAGATTTGCGTCGACATTTTTGGTGGCCAAATATGAAAAGGGACGTCGCAGAATGTGTAGCGAAGTGCTTAACATGTCAGAGAGTAAAAGCCGAACATCAAAGACCCAGCGGATTGCTTCAACCGTTGGAAATACCGGAATGGAAATGGGAGCATATCACGATGGATTTTGTGGTGGGTCTTCCAACTACTCAGAAAGGATACGATGCGATTTGGGTAATAGTAGACAGACTGACAAAATCAGCACACTTTTTGCCAATAAAGATTAGATTCAATCTTGATCAGCTGGCAAAACTATATATTAAAGAGATCGTTGCAAGACATGGAGTTCCAGTGTCAATTGTGTCAGACAGAGATCCGAGGTTCACATCAAACTTCTGGAAGAGACTACAAGAATGTATGGGAACACAGTTGCGAATGAGTACGGCATATCATCCGCAAACAGATGGCCAAAGCGAACGAACGATCCAGACATTAGAAGATATGTTGAGAGCATGCGTCATGGATTTCAAAGGAAGCTGGGAAGAGCAATTACCGTTGGTGGAATTTGCCTACAATAATAGTTATCAAGCAAGCATCGGCATGCCGCCTTACGAAGCGTTATACGGCAGAAAGTGCAGAACTCCACTGTACTGGGATGAAGTTGGTGAACGTCAATTGTTAGGACTAGAATTAGTGCAACAAACTGCTGAGGTTATCAAACTCATCAGGATAAGATTGGTAGCAGCTCAAGACCGACAGAAGAAGTATGCTGACCAACACAGGCAAGATCGTGCATTTGACATAGGAAGCTATGTATTCCTAAAAGTTTCTTCTTGGAAGGGGAAAATTCATTTCGGTAAGAAGGGAAAACTAAGCTCGAGATTTATTGGACCCTTTGAAGTACTGCGAAAAGTTGGAGAGGTAGCTTATGAGGTAGCTCTACCTCCAGAGTTGGAAAATATTCATAATGTTTTTCACATTTCGGTGTTACGACCATATAAACCCGATTACAAGCACGTAATCGAGTACGAACCGTTGCAGTTCGAGAAAGATTTGTCTTATGAAGAGGTTCCTATCCAGATTGTCGACAGGAAAGAACAAGTGCTCAGGAATAAAGTGATACCTTCTGTGAAGGTGATATGGAGAAACCACAACGCTGAAGAAGCAACGTGGGAACTCGAAGAGAAAATGTTGAAAGAATACCCTGAGTTATTTGTTTAATCTGTGTCTTCGATTCTGAGGACAGAATCTTTGTAAGTAGGGAAGAATGTAGCGAATGTGTTGTTTGAGTTGTGATTCTGAGAACAGAATCCTTTTAAGAGGGGAATGATGTAACATTCCATATTTTTTAAATGTAAGTTATAAATATTTATTGGTTTATATAAATATTTATTGGATATGTTATTGTTGAATAAATAATTGTTCAATTTGAGTGATGTGGTTTATTTAATTATTTGTTGAATAAATAATTAAATATTAAATATTAAATATTTATTGGCAATATTAAATATTTATTGAATTATATGACAATTTGAGTTGATGTGATTTAATTAATTATTTGTTGAGTAAATAATTAAGGAGCTAAATAAATTAATTATTATGAGATTTTATAATAATGGAGTTTAATTTAATAAGCTAGAGAGCTTATAATGATTTTAAATAAATAATAATATTTAAATGAGAAATTGTAGTTTGAAATATTAGTTGATTAAATGAAATTATAATTGTAAAAAAAAAAGAATTATAATTGTTTATGTGTTAAAGTAATTTAATAGATTAATGTTTAATTGATTTATTAATTTAATAAAGGTGTGACTAATAACCTTGCTATAAAGGAGTTATTAAAAAAAATGGTTTAATTTAGTTTTGTCAAACAAGGTATAAGGATTAATCAATTTGTTTTAATTCAGTTTACCAAACAAGGTGTAAGGATTAATGGGTTATTTTTATTATGCTAGCCAAACAAGCCTTAAGGCTTTTGATTTTTAAAACTTATGTAACTGACATAACTTATGTCAGTACTTATATTATATAATTATTATAATTATATCTTATATGCGTTATAATACTTTACGTAAGATTAGAGGAGAGAGAAAGGAGAGAAAAAGAGAAAAACTCAGAGGAAGAAGAAGAAGAAAAGAAGAAAACTAAGAGAAAAATTGAGAGAATTTTTCAGGTTTTGGAGAAAAGATTTGGAGAAAAAGGGATAGTGTCATCATCTTTCATAATCCAAGGTAGGAGCTCTAGCTCTTTCTTTAAAAATTTAGTTTTATTCTTTCCAAAAAGTCTCTATGAAAATTTTATAAAAGATAAATTGTTGTTATGTATATGGTTTGGCATGATTATTGATTATATGATTGTTCTATGAACTTATATATGATTATAGAGAAATTAGTTCATGCATATATGTGTTTTGTGGAAGAAAAAAAATATTACAGAGTGTTCATATGACAATATGTATGAATATGGCTATTTTAAAATAGAAATTAAGGTTTTAATTGTTGTTAAATGGATAAATTGATTGTTAGAATTGATAGAGTATGTAAAAACATAATTATGATGCTTTGAAATTTCTGTTTTGGTTGAATAACAAAATCACAGTGTTGATTTTTATGAAAAATATCAAAAATAGAGTTTTTGGGTTTTAAAATATATTATTCTAGTATTTAATTTTCTAAAATTATGGTTTAAGTTGTGTTAATTTAGTATTTGTATGCTTGGTGAAGTTTATGTGTAATTTACATTAGTTATTCATGTTAATTAGTGTTGGAATTGAAGTTACAGACAGAAAATTGAGTTGTTCTGTTCTTCGTGGTTGGTTTTTGTGAGTTTCGGCGCCCCATCGTCAAAATTCACGCCCCAGCGCCAAATCTCGCGCCCTGGCGCCAAGGTTCGCGCCCCAGCGTCAAAAATGGGCCCGTAGCTCGCGCCCAGCGCTGAAGCTCGCGCCCCAGCGCTGAAGCTCGCGCCCCAGCGCTGTAGCTCGCGCCCCAGCGCCGTAGCTCGCGCCCCAGCGCTGATGCTCGCGCCCCAGCGCCGTAGCTCGCGCCCCAGCGCCACTGTTCCGCGCCCCGGCGCCGGAAAAGTGGCCTAGTTGGGCAGTTTTGGCCTCCTGTAGTAAAACGGTCATAACTTTTTCATACGAACTCCGATTTAGGTAATTCAAGATGATTCGGAAAGAGGAAGAGTATACCTACAACTTTCATTCTTTATGTTTTTTAATTTGAGGTCTGTAACAGTTGTCAAAATGGCCATCTTTAGGACTGTTGTGTATTTAGAGCCAATCGGAGGGCGTCGGGATGCACGAATGCAAGTGCAACCCTTTGGGTATTAGTATAACTTAATGATAACATGTTGGACATGTATTAGGATGTTGTATTAAGTTGTTAATGTACACGTGGTGCAATGGCATGATCATTTAAGTAGTTGTAATAAAGCTAAAAAGTAATGTTCATGAAAGATGTGTTGTTGTTTAAACTTAAACTTAGTTAGTAGCTATACTAAGAGTAATAAAGGAACTCATAAAGGTAATGTTAGTGTAACTAATGTGTATTATCAATGCATATGGTATGTGTAGGACTTGGGGTGAACGTGAATAGTAATTGTTTAACCTACACGCGAGGCAAGTTCCCTAACCTTTGCTACTTTATTATTCAGAAAGGTTACTTTTCACTGTTATGTTATACTTATGCAAGTTCCCTAACCTTTGCTACTTTATTATTCAGCAAGGTTACTTTTCACTGTTATGTTATACTTATGCAAGTTCTCTAACTCTACTTTTATAATTGTACAAGTTTTCTTAACTCTAAATTAGTTATATTAGCATGCAAGTTCCTTTAGTTATCATTCAAGTTATTATTTGTTGTGCATGCTTGATATTAAATTCTAAAATGTAACCTTAGCTTAATGTTGTTCAAAGCAAGGTATGATAAATTATTCAATTGTTATGCTATTAGATTATTCCTAAAGCATGAACTTGGAACGAAATGTTTATTTAGTATGATCGTTCAATAACATAGTGTTATTATCTTGTATTCAACTAATCCTTAGTTGATGTCCGTTGAACTCCAAATTACCTTGAAAGCTTATCCAAACCAAACTTACTTTGGTGCGGACTTGTATTCTAAATACTGAGATGAACAACTCTTTTAATAGAGGTTTACGCTTAGCGTTGAAATGATTGTGCACAATACATTGTACGAAGGGTTGATCCCCCTAAGTACGTGGAGTCCTTATAGTCTTATGACTGTTAAAGTTAAAGTTGAAAGATTACTTATAACTGTGGACATGATTCGTGGTCATTAGACCCTCAGTGAATGTTATAAACTTCAGAAAGTTAATAGAATATATTGTTCAGTTCTATTGAGCCTAATATTGGCAAATGATGTAAAGTTTAAAGATTTACTTATTGTTATTTCAAGTGGGCTTTGTTTGCTCACTCTTGCCTGTAAAATTTCTTACAGCTAAGGTTGAAACTGGTGATGTACCTAGCACCAGTAAAGGGAAAGGAAAGATGAAACAATGCTGAAGACCTGTAATAGATTGAATAGTTTATTTTCAGACTTGTTTAAAGATTGTAATGAATGTTATTTTAATTATTCCGCATGAATGAATGAATGTTTGTAAAGGTTAGATAACCTGGGAGATTTTTATTTAAGTTTAATCCTGTATGGGCAGGTTTTATTTATTCAATTTTATCAATTTGGTAGTAAGTAATGAATGTTTTGATTACGTGAACACCAAATCTTGAGGAAATGAAGTACCAGGATTTGGGGGTGTCACAATCGCAACCTTTACATTACATCTCTTTGATTCAATCTTATATCATAAATCGTTACAACAAAATGACTATACAAAGTCTTACATCATAACTAAATATCCATATACATTGGATAACTCAACTTACAATTCAACAACATTTTACGTTCAAAATATAAAATACATTTCTCATAAAACATAAGTAATCTTCGTGAATATAGATCTCTATAACTCACTTAGCACATATCTTTACCTTAAAATCTTGACCTGCAAAAATGGTTATTTGCAAAGAGTGAGCTCGACAGCCCATCAAAGTCTAACAGTTTTCATGCATCACATAGCACATAATAACATGTTAAACATACATATCATAATAATTAAAGTAACATGGCATACATGCTTTTAATTCACATAGCAAATATAAAGATTGAGTTCCTTACTCAATCCTCCTTATTTAACCAAAACAATACAGTCATAAATTGACAATTTCACGAATTTAACATGTATAACATATCATGTAATTTAAAACAGTTCATCAAGTCCACGTAGAAAATAGGAACCGAAAGACTTGCCTTGATCGTTGTTTACCAATAACAGTTTAACAACTTACAGTTATCTGCACTTCACGTGGCCTACACAATTATGTAACCATACACATCAACTATTAGTCACATAACAACACATAGAATTTGTAATGTAAACTCTACTCCACATCTCATAATCTTTCCTATTAATTAGCACACAATGTTTCATTAGATTGTGTTAACTTTTCGACTTATATCTCACTGTATTTCATATTCGAAGTTCATTCAAGTGCTTAAGTCTTGCTAGGACTACTTATTGGTCTTATATTAAACCCATTCCATATCTTATAATATCCATTTCAATTGAATTGAAACACTTTTTAAGTTCATTAACACTTTGCACGGCGTTTCGACGTTCATTCGTTACATGCCCGATTTGCCTCTCTTGTGTATGCTTACTATGCTTCTGTAACTCATCTAATACATCATGTATTAATGTTAAGCATCATTATAATTACTAATATTCATGTTTTATAACTTAGGACATCATCTTTTATGGTCTGGAGCACTACACATGCATATGTGCATGCCCGACACCCTCCGATTGCCTCCGAAAACACAATAATACTAAAGATGACCATTTTGACCCATCCTAATGACCTCAAATTGAAAATCTTAAAGAACAAAAGTTGTAGTTCTACTCGTCCTCGTTCCGGATCATCTTAAATCACCTCAATCGAAGTTCGTATAAGGAAGTTATAGCCATTTTACTACAGGAGGTCAAAACTGTCCAAGTTAGACTACAAATCTGGCGCTGGGGCGCGAGGACTAAGCTAACTAGTGGCGCTGGGGCGCGAATTTCAGCACCGCGGCGCGAATTTCTGGCATTGGGGCGCTATTTTTGGCGCTGGGGCTCCATTTTTTGCGCTGGGACGCCGAAACTTGCAGAACGCAACCCACGAAGAACATAATATCTAAATTTCTGCCAATAACTTGATTTCTAATACTAATTAACATGTATAACCTAAGCCAAACATATACACATTACCCAACATGTATATGCTAATTTAAACTACTAAACAATAATTTTAGAAACTTAAATCATTGTACGCACTGTTTTAAAAATCGAAACTCCATTATCGATGTTTGTTTACACAGTGAACTTGGTAACCAAAATTTATACACTAATTTGATTCCTTGAGACTATGATTCTCTGAATTTCATACCCAATTAACATAATCACACTTCAATTTCATAACTTCACAATTAACATATACTAATTTTGATATTTCTACAAACCACTTTCATACATGAATGTTTACTGTAAAAACTAATTTCTCTTTCTCTATGAACGTAATTTTGCATACCACACATATATACATATATACATGTTAGTTATTACCAGAACACATGATTTCATAATCATTTAGTAAAACATAGTTTACAGACAACCTTTGTAAAACTTATATACAATGAAGTTGAGTTTCATGAAACACAGAGGCTAAATAATTATACTATAAAATATATTTGTTAAGAGTATAAACATACCTTTTTATTGCTTAGACAATCTTTGCTTAATCACTGATAATAGTTCGAAGAATACATAATTTTCTCTTGTTTCTCTCTCTAAGACCTTTGACAATTTCTCTCAAAACTCTTTGGTCTCTCACTTTTCTTTTCTTTTTCCTTTCTTAGTCTTAAGCCAAAACACACTGTACGTAAAACTAAACTGATAACAATTATGCGTAAACTAAAAACTGATATGGCCTTAATAATCACCATAACTATTATCAGTTACCAAAATAATAAGCGTATATCCATTATAAATATATTTTATTTATATATTATTTATAAAAATTCAAAATTTAAAAACCAAAAGCCATAGGGCTTTGTTTGGCAAATAGTTTAAAACTAATGACTTAATATTTTTAAGCCTTGTTTGGCAAAATAAATTAAAACTACTTTAATTTATTTTAATAACCACTTATAATATAATTATTTGTCACACTTCTATCTAATTAAGTTTTCATACTTAATTTAATTAATTTTAATAACAATTCATTGCATAATATAATAATTTATTTAATCATTATAACTCTCTAACTTAATTATTAAATTAAATTAGAATACTAACTCATTAATTATTCATTAAACAAATAAATAATCAAATCACATCAAATCAATTAAACAAATACTTATTCAACGATAAATACATCCATTAAATATTTATATAATTCAATAAATATTTAAATATTATAATTAAAAATCTGGATTGTTACATCATTCCCTCGTTACAAGAATTCTATCTTCAGAATCACAACTTAAACCACTCATTCGTTACAATCTTCCCTACTTACAAATATTCTATCCTCAGAATCGAAGACAAATTAAACAAATAACTCAGAGTAATCTTTCATCATTTTATCTAAATATAGGTTTTATATTTCCTACTACATTCATTACTTCAACAAATTCTAGGTTTCATTTCATAACTTTAACTTGAACTCAATTATATTCTGAGTATTATAAATCTTTTAACCCATTCATTTCCTTTTCTAAGGATCGTTAACATCAACACTCGGAATATTACATTCACCCTTTCTTCTAAGAATTTCGTCCTCGAAATTTTATTTATTAATTTTTATTCATTCATTCTATCAAAGTAGATTTTACGTCACTACTTCATTCATTCATTGGTTTCTATAACCCTTTCTTTTCACAAAGATCATTCTACAATTATTAACTTTTCTATTAAAAGTTTCACATTATTCTTTGATAATTCATATCCTTTTCACTTCAAAATCTCTTTTCTCACTTATTCAACATACTCAATATTCAGTGTTGCATTCTACGACTTACTTCTTTCTAAGGAATATTTTCCTTTTTCATTTCCATCTTGCAAATCTTCCACAATTGTTCAATAATTGGGAAGTAGCTTGAATAACTCAGGAATTTAAAAGATTCCAAATCATGCTGAGGGTCATAAGACCACGAACTATGTCCACAGTTGCAAGTAATCTTTCAACTTCAACTTTAACAGTCATAAGACTATAAGGACCCCCGTACTTAGTGCACAAACATTTAAACACTATGCGTATGTCCATAGTTATAAGTAATCTTTCAACTTAAACTTTAACAGTCATAAGACTATAGGGACTCCTCGTACTTAGGGTGATCAGCCCTTCGTACAATGTATTGTGCACAAACATCTCAACGCCTCCGCGTGCCCTATAAAAGGGTTGTTCATCTCAGCTTTTCAACATCTGAATCCGCACCAAAACAATTTGATTTGACATAACTTCTCAAGAAACGCATGCATTTCATGAACATATTTCAATATTTGTCTAGCTGAATCAAATAGCATAGACCTCTACAACAATTTGAACATCAATCGAAATATACATATACATACATACATATGTATTCTCATATCTTAAAGAAATCTCAAAAAAAAATTTATGACGTCATGATACCGCACTGTAATTACAGTCAGTTGAGAATTCCGTCATTTGGTGATTTTATCATACTACATCATACCATAGTGGGCTGACGATCCTTATATCACATCCAACACCCTATAATACTACATTGATGACTATCGTTTTGATATATTGCAAATCATTTTTGTCTAGCCGAAGCAATTAGCATAGACATACGAATAACAGAATCATCATTTGATCCAATGTTTTTCAAGAAAATAAAAGTGTAAACATCAGCATGAAGTCAATAAATTTCGAAAGTCTAGCATAGCTAGTAGATTTAGAATACCTATGCTTCTACCATCAACTCCACTTTCTATAATGATACATTGCTTAATAGGTCTATCTATTCTTATCATCCTCAATACTCCATTCACACTTATCAATACCCAGTTCGTCAAACTTACCACACGTTATGAGTTCAGGAACTTGCCACAATCATATAAGTTTTAGAACTTATCCTAGTCAGACCATAGGCGTCCATTCGCTGAGGGGTTCAAAAACATACCATATAATTATGAGTCACGAACCTATCATAAGTATGAGTTTTAAGAACTCGCACTTAACCTTATAATATTCTCTAACTATATTCTACCTATCTGTTATACACATGAGAAAAGAATCACCTTCTCAACAGGCATATAGCAAATAGCGCAACACACACATTCCAATGATTATCAATGTGATAAATTGAGTACAATCACAAAACCCTCGCCCATACAAAGATAGTTATTGCTATCTACAAGGTAGAGAGAGTTTCTTCCTTTTTTACCCTCGTCGGCAAATGCAAGGAGTGGTACTCCAATTGTCGAGGGCAATGTCTTGGTGGTCTGCATTGATGGAGGGGCTATCATCAACCTCTTTCTCCCTAATGATGACCATTACGTCTGAGCCATAATCATCTGGGGTGTATCTGTTTGAGAAGTGTTTATTTGGATTTTTGTTTGGTTTGACCGCACCATTGATGGCTGCCTACGTACTCCTATTAAAGAGGAGATCAGGTCTTTCGTAGTTCAGGGTTTGGTTTGAAAAGGTTCAAAGGGGTGAGTGGCAAGAAGAGTGTAAAGATGTTTTTTGTTTTGTTTATTTATTTACATGCATGGAAATAAAAGGCATACTACGAAGAAAGTGATACCGTTCCAACATTTTCTGGAACTCGCAACTTTATCCCCTGGATCTACAACTTCTTAGCTAGTTGAGGCCTGATAGTCTAGTTGTCAGTGGTTATGTTGCCTTCAGGGCTCGTGATAGAGGTTACCCCTTGATTCTAAATGTCTTCGCTTGTGACCATAACTTGATCGCTTACTGATTCAGTACACTCCTCAGGGACGCTTGAAATGGACACATCGCAAAAAGGGATGAACTCTAGATTCTTTAATAAGTTGGATTCCCCGACAATCTCACCACCTTTTTCTTCATCTATTCCTTCGCCTTCTTCATGGGTTTTAAAGGATTCAACCATTAAATCTCCCTCGAACTATTGTTGCCTTTCCTGCAAAGAACTTTCCTTTTTGGCTTTTTCTTCCTTGGAAAGGATTAGTATTTCCTCCGCATCATCCAACGTGATAAAATCAGGAACGTGGTTGATATCTTGGAACCATAGGACGTTTGATGTTGGCGAGGGAATCTCCTTTGGGGATGCCTTTGTTTCTTCTGTCATTTCTTGCATTAGGATCAGTCCACCTTGTGTGCTGGCAGAATTGTCTCTACCTCATTTGAACTGCCTGTTTCGAATGGACATCTTAAGCTTTTTATTTCCTTTTCGCCTTTTTTGGTCATGAGAAATTCTATATCCAGCTCTCCATTTTCAATGAGGTCCTGGATTTTATGTCGCAAAGACCAGCATTCTTCAGTCGTATGTCCAAGTGAGTTAGAATTGTAGAGACATATCTTGGTGGAGTCATAACTCTTTATCTTGGGCTTTATAGGAGGCAGCAACTCAGTAATCCTTCCTTCGCTTATCAGAAGGTGTATCATTTCTTCATTGGATTTGCTCAGAGGGGTGAATTTTCAAACTCTTTTGGAGGTTGTTTGATCTTTCATCTTTGAGAATTCGTATTCCCTCGATCGGTTCTTCTGCTGGCGAGATCTTCTAGCAATTTTAGCATCCCCTTTTTCTTGTATTTTCAGCCTGCTTTCATCTTCTTCATTTAGATGGCTCATCGTGGAGTCCTTTTTCTCTTGACTTTCTGATAGTTGAGTGAAAAATTGCTTTGTTTCCTGATGTTGGCGCACTATCAGCCTAGCCAGCAGGTTTACTTGATTCTGGATCGCATCCAATTTTTGCATTACTGGCATACCTTCCTCCGAGTTTTCCCACTCTAGGACATTTGTTATGTGCCTTTGGGGGTATTCCTCCATCCTTCGTATGTACTTACGAATTGGATACCTTTTAGCACTTCCTGACCCGATCATGTTTTCTTCTTTCGTATCATGTCACAACGGAAGGTTGGTGTTGATATTTTGTTGGTCAGGTTGTTCGACCACAATACTGCCACTTTCGATCAGATTTTGAATCTTATGTTTTAAGGACCAACAATCCTATGTATCGTGTCCTGGAGACCTTGAGTGGTAAGCACATCTCTGGCTTGGATTGTATCTTTTGCTCCCTGGTTCCAGAGGTGGGGCTAATTCGGTAATTTTCTTGTGATCCGTTAATATAGCTAATACATGTTCAAGGGAATCGTCCAATGGAGTGAATACCCGATTTTTCGTTCTTTCAAATTCTCTTTTCCTGTCTGGGCATTGGTTGAATGTAGCCTGTTGTTGAGATGGTAGATTGTCTTGTATTTTCCACATTGGGGGATTGTATGTTGGTCTCCTAGCTTGCCCCTGTACAATAAGGGATACATCTTTAATGCCTTTATCGGCTACATTCTTGGGTTCGCTTGCATATTTGCCAGTCTGTATATGCTTGGCGACTGCTTCCAAGGTAGTGAAGTCTTTAATCTTGCCTGCCTTCAGGCTCAGCCATTTCTCCGTGTTTGATCATTTCTGAGAATGGCTTTCCTATGCCTGCTAGGATCCTCTCATAGTAAGGAGCCTCTTGGATATCAATAAATGTCATTACCATCTCAGTTTCTGTCATTGATGGAATGACTTGCGCTGCTAGATGTCTCCACCTTTGGGCATATTCTCAGAAAGATTCAGTACTTTGCTTTTTCACTTTAGTCACTTGATATCAATCCGGTGCCATTTGTGATTGAAAACTGTACTGATTTAGAAAGGCGTGGGCCAATTCTTCCTAATTGTGGATTTTGGCATTGTCAAGTCGGGCATACCAAGCTTTAGCTTCTCCAGTGAGACTCTTTTGAAAAAGTTGCATTCTGAGGCTTTCATTTTCAGCATAAGACCCCAGTTCGCTAATGTACACTTTTAGGTGCGTATAGGGATCGCCTGCCCCATTGTACTTTTCAAACTCTGGGACTTTGAATTTGGTAGGATATTGAGCCCCTGGGAATATACAGAGATCTAAATAGGTGACACTCCCATAATTTTCAGTCCCTTTAATTGACCGAATGGTATCCTCCATTTGTTGGACTTTCTTTCTTATATTCCCAGTTTCTCGATCATCCCTGAGATTTGTGATTTCTTTATTGGAATGAGGTTTAGGTATCTAGGTTTCCATCTTTTTACCAATGCCCTGACTGCCCCCTAGTGTGAACGACTCTGGTTGAGTAGGCATTGTCTGGCCCTGCGTATTTTTACTTTGATCTTTTAGAAAGACAACCAATTCTGCTATCTGATTCCTTAATCCTTCAAACTCCTCTCGAGAAATAGGAGTAGGATCAGGCTGGCCCGGTGTAGCCATGCCTGACGGTGGGATCACTGCCTTCTTGGACTTTAAACGGGTAACGTGACCGATTGCTTCCCTGCGAAAGACTTGCATAGTTTAGTCTTTAGGGAATGTGAATAATAGCATGCTATGTGATGTGTCCATTTTAGGATTTTTATCCTGTAAAACGGATGTCAGCTGTTTGTAGCATGTTAAAAATATGTATGTGTACACATTTCTTCATATTTCTCATTACATGTAGACAGATATGGAAGATAATTACAAGCAATTAAAATGAGAGCATGAAGAGACTTTCCTCCATTTTGGGTTTATCAGAGGCTGACCTATCTTAGGTTACTCTCGCGGCTTTTTGGCATGAAGGTTCCCAAATCATCGCAATCTACCTGACGGGAAATTAATCCGGTCTTTCAACTGGAGCGAATTTGGGTGGTGCCTTTCCTGAGCCTCGGAGAATCAGGCTTCTCACGAGTCCAGTAATCAAACACCGATGGGATAGCCTCTTGGTGGAGGGACCACACAACATACATTCACATACATCACGTCTTACCGTATGAAAATGATGACATGTGCAAAGCACTAATATCACAAGCAATTTTATAGTGCGAAGCATTAATATCACAGACAGTTTATAGTGCGAAGCACTAACTAAGGAAATGCATTCGTGCACATTTATCACAAAATGTAAATGCAACATCCACACACAAGCAGATAACAATTTTGAAAAAATTGTAATAGCGGCTTAAATCCTCTTATCCCCAGCAGAGTCACCACCTGTCGACGTCGGGATTTTTAATTGTCCTTTTCCGTTACTTGTTCTTTGGTGTTCTCATTTTAGGTGAGATTTGTTTGAAAAAACAAGTGAAAAAGGTCCGACATGTATAATGTCGACGATTGGACTATTAAGAGTCGCCAGTTGGTTTTTTAAATGGTTGTACCAACACAACCGAGAAAATGTTTGCACATTGACCCAGTGATGTGACACTGCTAAACGGGTCGGTGAAACCGAGATTCATTAGGGTCCGGGGACTTGGTTATGCGGAGAGAAGGTGTTAGGCACCCCCCGACATCCGTGTTACCACGGTGACCGCCTCTTTTCAAGAAACTATTATATGAATGTGTGTGTGTGTGTGGGTCAATGTGCTGTTATTTGGAAGTAGTGCGAGGCCTCGTTCGCACCTATATACACAGGGTTTGAATTTTATGTAAAAATTCAATTTTAAGCAAGATATGGCAGTGATGTTTTATAAAAGAGGTTTTTCAAACCCTGATGCTCAATAGTGATTGAGACCTTTTACACTCCCATTTTATTCCGTATTCGGCTGGATTGATTTTATTTGACAGATGCAAGGCATCCGTACGAAAATAATGTACAAAAAGGTGCTGAATTCCTCGTGGGTATGTAAACCATCTGAGGAAATTCAGACACCGCAGAATAATTTACAAGCTGCTTACAGCTGAAAATGTCCATCACGGTAACTGAATCTAGATCCAATGGGATGAATCTGTGATATTCCTAGGCGCACAGAATACTGCAATTTATATGAAAGCAGTAAGCAGGTATATATATAAAAGCTGTAAATATATATATACAGAAATGATCACCAACCACGAAGTACATCCATGGGGGATAAGAAATGTAAATAAAGCTGTAAAACAACCACCACGGAGGAAACTCCAGGCGGGACGAAATGTACAGAAAGCTGTAAAAACGATCAACCACCACGAAGTAAACTCCAGGTGGGACGAAATGTACAAAAAGCTGTAAAAACGGTCAACCACCACGAAGTAAACTCTAGGTGGGACGAAATGTAAATATATATATATATATATATATATATATATATATATATATATATATATATATATATTAAAGCACATAAACGCTCCAGATGTAAAATCCAGGCTCATCGAATAGAGTTCGACCACAGATAATATATATAAGTATATATATATATTAAAGCAGGTAAACGCTCCAGACCGAAGTCTAGGCTCATCGAACAGAGTTCGACACGCAGTTCATATATATAAATATATATATAGGAAAGGAAATAAACGCTCTAGACCGAAGTCTAGGCTCAATCGAGGCATAACTTGATAATGTTAGTCAATATATATATATATATATATATATATATATATATATATATATATATATATATATATATATATAGACTGAAATGAAACCACGGACCGAAGTTCGGGCAAAAGCAAGCAACACGACTCTCAACGTGTAGAAGGGTGTGTGCAAAAATGAAGAGAAAGACTCTAAAGTGTGTGAGAAGGCTTAAAGTGGTCTGCCAAAGAAGACTTCTATATCTTTAGAGTGAGTAAACACAGACTTTTGTAAGTACAAAAGGGCTATATATGAGCTCACAGGTGTTTAAAAGGGGAAAGTACACTGCTTGGGATCAGTGCAGAGCAAATTGGGCAGGGCTTCCTCGCCGTTTGCTCTTGCAAAATGGCCACCCCAATCCCCATATTTATAGAGGGGGGAGCCACAGGTCTACCTGCTGCTGGGCCGTAGGTGTACCTGCTGCTGCCTGGGGTGCCCCGGGCAGTGTGGGTCCCGCCGTGTCGAAGTACGTACACTCGGACAACGCGCTGTTCGCTCGATCGCTCATAACTTTCAATCCAGGAGTCCGATTGAAGCGTGCCATATCATTCCGGAAAGCTCTTTCCGAGAGCTACACAATGACATATGATTTGCCCTTCTTTGATTCCAGGAAGATGGGTCCATGACCGAAATGGCATTTCCGGGTTTCCGTCAGGCAGTCCGTTGAGTCGTTTTGCGTAGTTTGCGCTCGGAAGTTAAGATATGGTTCTTGTGGGACTTCTATTGAAGTAATTTGAGTTGACGTTAGTGTATTTGATGTGAGTTGAAGTTGAGTTAGCAAAATAACCATTTTGCCCCTCCCGGGGTTATCTCCGGTTTTTGCGCAGTTGTAGCAGTCGTTTCTCAAGGTTATCTCTGAGGTTGTCATTTTGTTGACTCTGAATGTCCTCAGGGTCATCTCTGAGGTTGGCTTGACCTCCCGGGGTTATCTCCAGGGTTATCTCTAGAGTGTGAAAAAGACGCTTTTGCCCTCCTGCATGGTTAGTAACAGGAGAAGAAAATTTCGAGTGTCTACAGATGCCCCTCTTTATCATGTTCATGCAATGCAATGGAATGGACATGATAAAGATTAGTAGACACTTGAAACATGACAGGTATTTTCAATGATGCAAATCGCAATGTAGTGAATGTTTATGATGAATGTGACAATGTTTTTGCAAATCGCAGTTCGTAAATCGCACATCGCATTTCGCACATCGCATTTCGCATTTCGCATTTGGCCAAATTGCATCGCACATCGCATTTCGCATATCGCAAATCGCATATTGCAAATCGCAAATCGCAAAGTAATGAATGTTATGATGATTGTTAAAATGTATTCGCAAATCGCTTTACCTTTACCGATCATTGCTGATGCATATGCTGGTGTTGACTCCAATGGTTTGGGCATTTAATCGTTGATGATTGTTTTGATGAAGATGAGTTGAGATGTTTTCCACATCTCTGATGGGGATGACGTTCTGAAATCACCAGACCCTCCCAATGTATACGCTGGTAGTTTACAACGGTGCCTACCCTGTTGATCGCCAAACTATTTTGGTTCCCACTCGAACGGTGGTATACGAAGCTTTCATCGCAGAACTGTCTTGATGTCGCTGAATTGATGCCAATGGTTTAGAATACTGGATCATCCGATACCTTCGCTGAAGTAATATTCCAAGGTTTGCTCGCCAGACTCTGCCTTGATAGAGATGTACGTTGATGTAGCGCCTTTGCATACTTGTAGTAGATCACGAGTCACCCCTTTTTTAGGTGATTTGGAGTTTCCTTTCGCTGTTGGGGGCAGATTCCCCATTTCCTTGAGCATTTGATTCGCAATCCGGTTGAACAGATGACTTGAATGCCGCTGACATCCCTGCCCAGATTTGAACTTCGGTGTAGAGGCCTCGACTTGTGAGGACTTGACGCAGGTTAACATGTTTGATGGTGTAGTTTTCATTCGCTAGACCTTTCGTCATTGGCCTTCTGCTCCGGAGTTAAGAATTTATGAGAATTTTCCCCTTCTTCCGTAGGGGCACACTTATATCGCCATGATTTCTTTTAGGAGTTCTCCCCCTTCTTTTGATGAGAGGCTTATCCCGCCTTAAACTCCTTTCATTCCTTGGAATCGTAAAATGCCCCAGTCCTTTCGCATGTTCTTGCCAGGGATTCATATGAGAAACTCTCTTTGTTGACCAAGTCGCTATTGAATAATATCTGAATCACCATTGAGATGATGAAAAACCATGATGATGGCACTGACTGGTGCATTTTCCACTTTAGGATGGTTGATAAATGCCCCAGTGTCGAGTTGTCGCTGCTTCCGAGATTGCCCCCAATCTTGTCGTAAGGGATCCAATATCCGGTTGTCGCCAATTTTGAAATAGCCCCAGCCTTGCTTGTTGTCTGGGGTAGTTGCTTGGACAGATGGGCTGATAAGATGTTGAGATCGCAAGAAGCTTTTACCTCTGTACCAGATGGTGAACAGGTAGTGGATGTGGGCTTTAATGTTGACAGCTCTTTTTGCTAGAAATGTCACTTTGGTTGAGAGAGATGATGCTCTAACTCATAGGGATACCGGTGTTGTTGAGCGGGATGAGGCTATATCTGCCTGAGATGTCGCTATTACAGATAGCACTGCAGTGAAGTCTCATACCATTGGTATCATCGCAAAGATGAGCACATGTATCGATGAGCATTGCGTCACCATGCAGATGGCTGTGGAAATTTTAGGTCGCTTTGTTACCATAGGGCAGGAGTTTACAGCGTTACACCCTTCTTCTGAGAGGGATGTCATGTTGAATTTGATTGTGCGCATATACATTGATTTGTAGAAGGGCTTGGATTTTCCTGCACAGACTAGTTTAGCCATTTTTGTCATGTATAGTACACATTGTATATATCAAATAGCATTATATATGGCAGGGAAATATATGTTGATTCACTTCCCTTTTAGTTATGCCTCGTTACTTGCTTGATGTTTGATTGTTTCTCCTGGACTTTGTTATCTGGATGTATTATGAACTCCTCCTTGATGGATGGACAGTGAGATGTCTCAGGATTTTAGAATGGATCGTCGATCTATGTGTATTCCCTACCATCTTTGGTGTCTTGGGACTTGTTTCTGTATGTGGTTATGGATAGGAGTATGTTTGTTTTTGTTTTTCTGTGGTGAGACCGGACCATAAAGATGGCTGCCTATGTACTCCCGTGTATTGGGGAGATTAGGTCGACGTAGCTCGCCCATGTACAGGGCGAATTGCAGATGAAAAGTTTTAATCCCATGTACGGGATAAATTGAAGGTGTGAAAGGTTTAATCCCTGGTGGGATAAACTGAAAGTGTGAAATGAAGTGAACCCAGGCTGCTGGTTTGAAAACTGTATTTTTCCCTGAGGGGCAGATGGGTAAAAAAGAAAGGCGGTATGTAGTGAGGGTTAAAGAACCTGAAATGACTGGTGATCTGATGATCCAAAACCAGGATGTTCACTTGATGGTAACCTCAAACATAGTACCGTTTCACGGTGTCTGAATTGATGAGTTACAGAAATTCATCACCGTCCATTTCCTGTAATCTGAAAGTGCCTCCTGTCAATACCTCCTTGACAATAAACGGGCCTTCCCAGTTCGGGGAGAATTTTCCTTTCGACTGAGCTTGGTTGTCAACGATCTTTTTTTCGAAATCAAGTCGTGTTGTTTGAACTGCCGTAGTTGGACTTTTCTGTTGTAGGATCTTCTTTACAAGTAGAGGGTTGCTCATGTGTGGGCCACATACTTTCCCATGGATTTCATCCATAGCCTTTGAGCTTGGTCCTCGTCCAGACATCTGAGGAGACCTCGTTCTGCATCTTTTTTCATATAGTGCATCTCCATTCAGGTAGAATTTTATAGCAAGTTGATGGATCCACCTTTTCTCAATCGGGCTCGCCTCAGCGGGTGTAGATCCATCTCGTAAGTACTTCTCGATGTGTTGATACCAAGGATGTTGGGTGGGAGGTAGGTCATCCAATACTTTTCAATGGAATTCCCATAGGCTGGAGCTTTTTGTTGCGAAAATGTGAGGGTTGGCATGTCTTCCTTGTCATGGATATTGATCAAGGAGGCCAAGGTTGCTAGTGCGCCTGCAAAGTCATTCCTATTACGAGGAATGTGTAGAAAGGAGATTTCTTCGAACTCTAAGACCATATGTAGAGCCTGTTGATGGTATGGCAGCAAATGTAGAACCTGTTGAAGAGTTTTTTTTTTTTTTTTTTCTTTATTCTTTTTTTCTTTTTTCTTTTTTTTTTCATTTTTTTATACATTAGATTGTGGAAAAGAGTCCTATGGCTCACTGATAGGTAACTCCGGCATTGATGAGGCCGAATGACAATCGTCCGTAGCAAAAGGTTCCCCAAGGAGTGATGAAAATAATTTTCTCACGATCTTCCTCAGCAACCACGATTGGATGGTACCTCGCAAAGCAATCAGCAAAGGAGTACATGCCGTATCGAGCTGTATTGTCAACAAGTATGTGGATGAATGGCACGGGAAAGCTGTCTTTGAGGCAAGCTTTATTCAAATCTCTATAATCCACTCTTTTGGAGGTTGTTTGATCTTTCATCTTTGAGAATTCGCAATCCCTCGATCGGTTCTTCTGCTGGCGAGATCTTCTAGCAATTTTATCATCCCCTTTTTCTTGTATTTTTAGCTTGCTTTGATCTTCTTCATTTAGCTGGCTCATCGTGGAGTCCTTTTTCTCTTGGCTTTCTGATAGTTGAGTGAAAAATTGCTTTGTTTCCTGATGTTGGCGCACTATCAGCCTAGCCAGTAGGTTTACTTGATTCTGGATCGCATCCAATTTTTGCATTACTGGCATACCCTCCTCCGAGTTTTCCCACTCTAGGACATTTGTTATGTGCCTTTGGGGGTATTCCTCCATCCTTCGTATGTACTTACGAATTGGATACCTTTTAGCACTTTCTGACCCGATCATGTTTACTTCTTTCATATCATGTCGCAACGGAAGGTTGGTGTTGATATTTTGTTGGTGTTGTTCGACCCCAATACTGCCACTTTCGATCAGATTTTGAATCTTATGTTTTAAGGACCAACAATCCTGTGTATCGTGTCCTGGAGATCCTGAGTGGTAAGCACATCTATGGCTTGGATTGTATCTTTTGCTCCCTGGTTCCAGAGGTGGGGCTAATTCGGTAATTTTCTTGTGATCCATTAATATCGCCAACACATGTTCAAGGGAGTCGTCCAGTGGAGTGAATACCCGATTTTCTGTTCTTTCAAATTTTCTTTTCCTGTCTGGGCATTGGTTGAATGTAGCCTGTTGTTGAGATGGCAGATTATCTTGTATTTTCCACATGGGGGGATTGTATGTTGGTCTCCTAGGTACAAACAAGGGATACATCTTTAATGCCTTTATCGGGTACATTCTTGGGTTCGGTTGCATATTTGCCAGTCTGTATATGCTTGGCGACTGCTTCCAAGGCAGTGAAGTCTTTAATCTTGCCTGCCTTCAGGCCCATTTCAGCCATTTCACCGTGTTTGATCATTTCTGAGAATGGCTTTCCTATGCCTGCTGGGATCCTCTCATAGTAAGGAGCCTCTTGGATGTCAATAAATGTCATTACCACCTCAGTTTCTGTCATTGATGGAATGACTTGCGCTGCTAGATGTCTCCACCTTTGGGCATATTCTCGAAAAGATTCAGTACTTTACTTTTTCACTTTAGTCACTTGATATCGATCCGGTGCCATTTGTGACTGAAAACTGTACTGATTTAGAAAGGCGTGGGCCAATTCTTTCCAGTTGTGGATTTTGGCATTGTCAAGTCGGGCATACCAAGCTTTAGCTTCTCCAGTGAGACTCTTTTGAAAAAGTTGCATTCTGAGGCTTTCATTTTCAGCATAAGACCCCAGTTCGCCAATGTACACTTTTAGGTGCGTATAGGGATCGCCTGCCCCATTGTACTTTTCAAACTCTGGGACTTTGAATTTGGTAGGATATTGAGCCCCTGGGAATAATATACAGAGATCTGAATAGGTGACACTCCCATAATTTCCAGTCCCTTTAATTGATCGGATGGTATCCTCCATTTGTTGGGCTTTCTTTCTTATATCCCCAGTTTCTCGATCATCCATGAGATTTGTGATTTCTTTATTGGAATGAGGTTTAGGTATCTGGGTTTCCATCTTTTTACCAATGCCCTGACTGCCCCCTAGTGTGAAGGACTCTGGTTGAGTAGGCATTGTCTGGCCCTGCGTATTTTTACTTTGATCTTTTAGAAAGACAACCAACTCTGCTATCTGATTCCTTAATCCTTCAAACTTCTCTCGGGAAACAGGAGTAGGATCAGGCTGGCCCGGTGTAGCCATGTCTGACGGTGGGATCACTGCCTTCTTGGACTTTAAACGGGTAACGGGACCAATTGCTTCCCTGCGAAAGACTTGTATAGTTTAGTCTTTAGGGAATGTGAATAATAACATGCTATGTGATGTGTCCATTATAGGATTTTTATCCTGTAAAACGGATGTCAGCTGTTTGTAGCATGTTAAAAATATGTATGTGTACACATTTCTTCATATTTCTCATTACATGTAGACAGATATGGAAGATAATTACAAGCAATTTAAATGAGAGCATGAAGAGACTTTCCTCCGTTTTGGGTTTATCAGAGGCTGACCTATCTTAGGTTACTCTCGCGGCTTTTTGGCATGAAGGTTCCCAAATCATCGCAATCTTCTTGACGGGAAATTAATCCGGTCTTTCAACTGGAGCGAATTTGGGTGGTGCCTTTCCTGAGCCTCGGAGAATCAGGCTGCTCACGAGTTCAGTAATCAAACACCGACGGGATAGCCACCTGGTGGAGGGACCACACAACATACATTCACATACATCGCGTCTTATCGTATGAAAATGATGACATGTGCAAAGCACTAATATCACAAGCAGATATGGTGCGAAGCACTAATATCACAAGAAATTTTATAGTGCGAAGCGCTAATATCACAGGCAGTTTATAGTGCGAAGCACTAACTAAGCAAATGCATTCGTACACATTTATAACAAAATGTAAATGTAGCATCCACACAGAAGCAGATAATAATATTGAAAAAATTGTAATAGCGGCTTAAGTCCTCTTACTGGGATCCCCAGCAGAGTCGCCACCTGTCGACGTCGGGATTTTTAATTGTCCCTTTCTGTTACTTGTTCTTTGGTGTTCTCATTTTAGGTGAGATTTATTTGAAAAAACAAGTGAAAAAGGTCCGACATGTATAATGTCGACGATTGGACTATAAGAGTCGCCAGTTGGTTTTTTAAATGGTTGTACCAACACAACCGAGAAAAGGTTTGCACATTGACCCAGTGATGTGACACTACTAAACGGGTCGGTGAAACCAAGATTCATTAGGGTCCGGGGACTTGGTTATGCGGAGAGAAGGTGTTAGGCGACATCCGTGTTACCACGGTGACCGCCTCTTTTCAAGAAACTATTATATGAATGTGTGTGTGTGTGTGTGGGTCAATGTGCTGTTATTTGGAAGTAGTGCGAGGCCTCGTTCGCACCTATATACACAGGGTTTGAAATTTATGTAAAAATTCAATTTTAAGCAAGATATGGCAGTGATGTTTTATAAAAGAGGTTTTTCAAACCCTGATGCTCAATAGTAATTGAGACCTTTTACACTCTCATTTTATTCCGTATTCGGCTGGATTGATTTTATTTGACAGATGCGAGGCATCCGTACGAAAATAATGTACAAAAAGGTGCTGAATTCCTCGTGGGTATGTAAACCATCTGAGGAAATTCAGACACCGCAGAATAATTTACAAGCTGCTTACAGCTGAAAATGTCCATCACGGGAACCGAATCTAGATCCAATGGGATGAATCTGTGATCACATGATTCCTAGGCGCACAGAATACAGCAATTTATACGAAAACAGTAAGCAGGTATATATATAAAAGCTGTAAATATATATATATATATATATATATATATATATATATATATATATATATATATATATATATATAGACATGATCACCAACCACGAAGTACATCCATGAGGGATCAGAAATGTAAATAAAGCTGTAAAAGCTATCAACCGCCACGGAAGAAACTCCAGGCGGGACGAAATGTACAGAAAGCTGTAAAAACGATCAACCACCACGAAGTAAACTCCAGGTGGGACGAAATGTACAAAAAGCTGTAAAAACGGTTAATCACCACGAAGTAAACTCTAGGTGGGACGAAATATATATATATATATATATATATATATATATATTAAAGCACGTAAACGCTCCGGATGTAAAATCCAGGCTCATCGAACAGAGTTCGACCACAGATAATATATATATATATATATATATATATATATATATATATATATATATATATATATATATATATATATATATGAACTGCGTGTCGAACTCTGTTCGATGAGCCTAGACTTCGGTCTGGAGCGTTTACCTGCTTTAATATATATATATATATATATATATATATATATATATATATATAGGAAAGGAAATAAACGCTCCAGACCGAAGTCTAGGCTCAATCGAGACATAACTCGATAATGTTAGTCAATATATATATATATATATATATATATATATATATATATATATATATAGACTGAAATGAAACCACGGACCGAAGTCCGGGCAGAAGCAAGCAACACGACTCTCAACGTGTAGAAGGGTGTGTGGAAAAATGAAGAGAAAGACTCTAAAGTGTGTGAGAAGGCTTACAGTGGGCCGCCAAAGAAGACTTCTATATCTTTAGAGTGAGGAAACACAGACTTTTGTAGGTACAAAAGGGCTATATATGAGCACAAATGTGTTTAAAAGGGGAAAGTACACTGCCTGTGATGAGTGCAGAGCAAATTGGGCAGGGCTTCCTCGCCGTTTTTTTTTTTTGCAAAATGGCCACCCCAAGCCCTATATTTATAGAGGGGGGTGCCGTAGGTCTACCTGCTGCTGGGCCGTAGGTCTACCTGCTGCTGGCCGGGGTGCGCCGGGCATTGTGGGTCCCACCGTGTCGAAGTACGTACACTCTGACAACGCGTTATTCGCTCGGTCGCTCATAACTTTCAATCTAGGAGTCCGATGGAAGCGTGCCATATCATTCCGGAAAGCTCTTTCCGAGAGCTACACAATGACATATGATTTTCCCTTCTTTGATTCCAAAAAGATGGGTCCATGACGGAAATGGCATTTCCGGGTATCCGTCAGGCAGTCCGTTGAGTCATTTTGAGTAGTTTACGCTCAGAAGTTAAGATATCGTTCTTGTGGGACATCTATTGAAGTAATTTGAGTTGACATGAGTGTATTTGATGTGAGTTGAGGTTGAGTTAGCAAAATAACCATTTTGCCCCTGTCGGGGTTATCTCCGATTTTTGCGCAGTTGTAGCAGTTGTTTCTCAGGTTTATCTTTGAGGTTGTCATGTTGTTGACTCTGAATGTCGTCAGGGTCATCTCTGAGGTTGGATTGACCTCTCGGGATTATCTCCAAGGTTATCGCTGGAGTGTGAAAAAGACGTTTTTGCCCTCCTGCATGGTTAGTAACAGGAGAAGAAAATTTCGAGTGTCTACAGATGCCCCTCTTTATCATGTTCATGCAATGCAATGCAATGGACATGATAAAGATTAGTAGACACTTGAAACATGACAAGGTATTTTCAATGATGCAAATTGCAATGTAGTGAATGTTTATGATGAATGTGACAATATTTTTGCAAATCGCAGTTCGTAAATCGCACATCGCATTTCACACATCGCTTTTCGCATTTTGCATTTGGCCAAATCGCATCGCACATCGCACATCGTACATCGCATATCGTAAATCGCATATTGCAAATCGCAAATCGCAAAATCGCAATGTAATGAATGTTATGATGATTGTTAAAATGTATTCGCAAATCGCTTTACCTTTACCGATCATTGCTGATGATATGCTGGTGTTGACTCCAATGGTTTGGGCATTTAATCGTTGATGATTGTTTTGATGAAGATGAGTTGGGAAGTTTTCCACATCTCTGATGGGGATGACGTTCTGAAATCACCAGACCCTCCCAATGTATACGCTGGTAGTTTGCAACGGTGCCTACCCTGCTGATCGCTAAACTATTTTGGTTCCTACTCGAACGGTGGTATACGAAGCTTTCATCGCAGAACTGTCTCGATGTCGCTAAATTGATGCCAATGGTTTAGAATACTGGATCATCCGATACCTTTGCTGAAGTAATATTCTGAGGTTTGCTTCGCCAGACTCTGCCTTGATAGAGATGTACGTTGATGTAGCGCCTTTGCATACGTGTAGATCACGCGTCACCCCTTTTTGAGGTGATTTGGAGTTTCCTTTCGTTGTTGGGGGCAGATGCCCCATTTCCTTGAGCATTTGATTCGCAATTCGGTTGAACAGATGACTTGAATGCCGCTGACATCCCTTCCCAGATTTGAACTTCGGTGTAGAGGCATCGACTTGTGAGGACTTGACGCAGGTTAACATATTTGATGGTGTAGTTTTCATTCGCTAGACCTTTCGTCATTGGCCTTCTGCTCCGGAGTTAAGAATTTATGAGAATTTTCCCCTTCTTTCGTAGGGGCATGCTTATATCGCCATGATTTCTTTTAGGAGTTCTCCGCCTTCTTTTGATGAGAGGCTTATCACGCCTTAAACTCCTTTCATTCCTTTGAATCGTAAAATGCCCCAGTCCTTTCGCATGTTGTTGCCGGGGATTCATATGAGAAACTCTCTTTGTTGACCAAGTCGCTATTGAATAATATCTGAATCACGAGATGATGATAAACCATGATGATGGCGCTGACTGGTGCATTTTCCACTTTAGGATGGTTGATAAATTCCCCAGTGTCGAGTTGTCGCTGCTTCCGAGATTGCCCCCAATCTTGTCGTAAGGGATCCAATATCCGGTTGTCGCCAATTTTGAAATAGGGGCCTTGCTTGTTGTCTGGGGTAGTTACTTGGACAGATGGGCTGATAAGATGTCGAGATCGCGAGAAGCTTTTACCTCTGTGCCATATGGTGAACAGTTAGTGGATGCATGTGGGCTTTAATGTTGACAGCTCTTTTTGGTAGAAATGTAGCTTTGGTTGAGAGAGATGATGCTCTAACTCATAGGGATACCGATGTTGTTGAGCGGGATGAGGCTATATCTGCTTAAGATGTCGCTATTACAGATAGCACTGCAGTGAGGTCTCATACCATTGGTATCATCGTAAAGACGAGCACATGTATCGATGAGCATCGCGTCACCATGCAGATGGCTATGGAAATTTTAGGTCACTTTGTTACCATAGGGCAGGAGTTTACAGCGTTACACCCTTCTTCTGAGAGGGATGCCATGTTGAATTCGATTGTGTGCATATACATTGATTTGTAGAAGGGCTTGAATTCGATTGTCATGCATATACTTGCTTGATGATTGATTGTTTCTCCAGGACTTTATGATCTGGATGTATTCTGAAATCCTCCTTGATGGATGAACAGTGAGATGTCTCAGGATTTTCAGAATGGATCGTCGATCTGTGTGTATTCCTTACCATCTTTGGGGTCTTGGGACTTGTTTCTGTATGTGGTTATGGATAGGAGTATGTTTGTTTTTGTTTTTCTGTGGTGAGACTGGACCATAAAGATGGCTGCCTACGTACTCCCGTGTATTGGGGAGATCAGGTCGACGTAGTTCGCCCATGTACAGGGCGGATTGCAAATGAAAAGTTTTAATCCCATGTACGGCATAAATTGAAGGTGTGAAAGGTTTAATCCCTGGTGGGATAAACTGAAAGTGTGAAATGAAGTGAAACCAGGCTGCTGGTTTGAAAACTGTGTTTTTCCTTGAGGGGTAGATGGGTAAAAAAGAAAGGCAGTATGTAGTTAGGGTTAAAGAACCTGAAATGACTGGTGATCTGATGATCCAAAACCAAGATGTTCGCTTGATGGTAACCTCAGACATAGTACCGTTTCACGGTGTCTGAATTGATGAGTTACAGAAATTCATCGCCGTCCATTTCCTGTAATCTGAAAACGCCTCCTGTCAATACCTCCTTGACAATAAACGGGCCTTCCCAGTTCGGGGAGAATTTTCCTTTCGACTGAGCTTTGTTGTCAACGATCTTTTTTTCGAAATCAAGTCGTGTTGTTTGAACTGCCGTAGTTGGACTTTTCTGTTGTAGGATCTTCTTTACAAGTAGAGGGCCGCTCATGTGTGGGCCACATACTTTCTCATGGATTTCATCCATAGCCTCTGAGCTTGGTCCTCGTCCAGACATCTGAGGAGACCTTGTTCTGCATCTCTTTTCATATAGTGCATCTCCATTCAGGTAGAATTTTATAGCAAGTTGATGGATCCGCCTTTTCTCAATCGGGCTCGCCTCTGCGGGTGTAGATCCATCTCGTAAGTACTTCTTGATGTGTTTTGATACCAAGGATGTTGGGTGGGAGGTAGGTCATCCAATACTTTTCAATGGAATTCACATAGGCTGGAGCTTTTTGTTGCGCAAATGTGAGGGTTGGCATGTCTTCCTTGTCATGGATGTTGATCGAGGAGGCCAAGGTTGCTAGTGCGCCTGCAAAGTCATTCCTATTACGAGGAATGTGTAGAAAGGAGATTTCTTCGAACTCTAAGACCATATGTAGAGCCTGTCGATGGTAAGGCAGCAAATGTAGAACCTGTTGAAGTGTTTTTTTTCTTTTTTTCTTTTTTCTTTTTTTTTCTTTTTTCTTTTCTTTCTTTTTTCTTTTTTTTTCATTTTTTTATACATTAGATTGTGGAAAAGAGTCCTATGGCTCACTGATAGATAACTCCGGCATTGATGAGGCCGAATGACAATCGTCCGTAGCAAAAGGTTCCCCAAGGAGTGATGAAAACAATTTTCTTACGGTCTTCCTCAGCAACCACGATTGGATGGTACCTCGCAAAGCAATCAGCAAAGGAGTACATGACGTATCGAGCTGTATTGTCAACAAGTATGTGGATGAATGGCACGGGAAAGCTGTCTTTGAGGCAAGATTTATTCAAATCTCTGTAATCCACACAACCTCGCATATTCCTTCCCGGTTTCGGAACGGGGACTATGTTGGATAGCCATTCAGTGTATGTTGACACCATGATGATGCCGACTTGAAATTATTTCACAATTTCTTCTTTAATTTTTAACTTCCACTCAGGTTTTAATCGCCGGAGCTTCTGCCTGAGTGGCTTGAATCCCCCTTTGATAGGAAGGCGATGAATGATAATGTCCGTGTATAAACCGATCATATCTTCGTGAGACCATGCAAACACATCCTGGAATAGAGTCAATAGAGTAACCATGTCATTCATTTGGTTTGGAGTGAGGTTCGTACCCATCTGGATTTGTTTGGGGGGTTTCGCGGTTCAAAAGAGGATGTTTGATCAAGATTTGGCTTCGGTTTGTCTTCGATCCATTCTTTGATCTCCTGAGGTATCTGATAGTCCTCTTATATTTCCATCAAATCTGAGTCCCACTTTACATCAAAGTTACAGTCCTTGTGGAGAATAGGCACCTCATCAGCAAGTACAAGGACATCTAAATTCAGAGTCCTGAAACAAAATATGCTTTCACTTAGTATATAACACTGTTCAATCACACAAAGTGTTAGCCTGTAATGACAAAAGTAACTGCTAATACTGTACAGAAAAAGTAAGCAGTTATTGCTATCTACAAGGTAGAGAGAGTTTCTTCCTTTTTTACCCTCGTCAGCAAATGCAAGGAGTGGTACTCCAATTATCGAGGGCAAAGTCTTGGTGGTCTGCAGTGATGGAGGGGCTATCATCAACCTCTTTCTCCCGAATGATGACCATTACGTCTAGGCCATCATCGTCTGGGGTGTATCTGTTTGAGAAGTTTTTATTTGGGTTTTTGTTTGGTTTGACCGCACCATTGATGGCTGCCTACGTACTCCTATTGAAGAGGAGATCAGGTCTTTCGTAGTTCAGGGTTTGGTTTGAAAAGGTTCAAAGGGGTGAGTGGCAAGAAGAGTGTAGAGATGTTTTTTGTTTTGTTTATTTATTTACATGCATGGAAATAAAAGGCATACTACGAAGAAAGTGATACCGTTCCAACATTTTCTGGAACTCGCAACTTTATCCCCTGGATCTACAACTTCTTAGCTAGTTGAGGCCTGATAGTCTAGTTGTCAGTGGTTATGTTGCCTTCAGGGCTCGTGATAGAGGTTACCCCTTGATTCTAAATGTCTTCGCTTGTGACCATAACTTGATCGCTTCCTGATTCAGTACACTCCTCAGGGACGCTTGAAATGGACACATCGCAAAAAGGGATGAACTCTAGATTCTTTAATAAGTTGGATTCCCCGACAATCTCACCACCTTTTTCTTCATCTATTCCTTCACCTTCTTCATGGGTTTCAAAGGATTCAACCATGAAATCTCCCTCGAACTGTTGTTGCCTTTCCTGCAAAGAACTTTCCTTTTTGGCTTTTTCTTCCTTGGAAAGGATTAGTATTTCCTCCGCATCATCCAACGTGATAAAATCAGGAACGTGGTTGATATCTTGGAACCATAGGACGTTTGATGTTGGCGGAGGAATCTCCTTTGGGGATGCCTTTGTTTCTTCTGTCATTTCTTACATTAGGATCAGTCCACCTTGTGTGCTGGCAGAATTGTCGCTCATAGCCTTCACCTCATTTGAACTGCCTGTCTCGAATGGACATCTTAAGCTTTTTATTTCCTTTTCGCCTTTTTTGGTCATGGGAAATTCTATATCCAGCTCTCCATTTTCAATGAGGTCCTGGATTTTATGTCGCAAAGACCAGCATTCTTCAGTCGTATGTCCAAGTGAGTTAGAATGGTAGAGATATATCTTGGTGGAGTCATAACTCTTTATCTTGGGCTTTATAGGAGGCAGTAACTCAGTAATCCTTTCTTCGCTTACCATAAGGTGTAGCATTTCTTCATTGGATTTGCTCAGAGGGGTGAATTTTCGAACTCTTTTAGAGGTTGTTTGATCTTTCATCTTTGAGAATTAGCATTCCCTCGATCGGTTCTTCTGCTGACGAGATCTTCTAGCAAATTTTATCATCCCTTTTTTCTTGTATTTTCAGCCTGCTTCGATCTTCTTCATTTAGCTGGCTCATCATGGAGTCCTTTTTCTCTTGGCTTTCTGGTAGTTGAGTGAAAAATTGCTTTGTTTCCTGATGTTGGCGCACTATCAGCCTAGCCAGCAGGTTTACTTGATTCTGGATTGCATCCAATTTTTGCGTTACTGGCATACCCTCCTCCGAGTTTTCCCACTCTAAGACATTTGTTATGTGCCTTTAGGGGTATTCCTCCATCCTTCGTATGTACTTACGAATTGGATACCTTTTAGCGCTTCCTGACCCGGTCATGTTTACTTCTTTCGTATCATGTCGCAACGGAAGGTTGGTGTTGATATTTTGTTGGTCAGGTTATTCGACCACAATACTGCCGCTTTCGATCAGATTTTGAATCTTATGTTTTAAGGACCAACAATCCTATGTATCGTGTCCTGGAGACCCTGAGTGGTAAGCACATCTCTGGCTTGGATTGTATCTTTTGCTCCCTGGTTCCAGAGGTGGGGCTAATTCGGTAATTTTCTTGTGATCCATTAATATCGCCAATACATGTTCAACGGAATGGCCCAATGGAGTGAATATCTGATTTTCCGTTCTTTCAAATTTTCTTTTCCTGTCTGGGCATTTGTTGAATGTAGCCTGTTGTTGAGATGGCAGATTGTCTGGTATTTTCCACATGGGGGGATTGTATGTTGGTCTTCTAGCTTGCCCCTGTACAACAAGGGATACATCTTTAATGCCTTTATCGGGTACATTCTTGAGTTCGCTTGCATATTTGCCAGTCTGTATATGCTTGGCGACTGCTTCCAAGGCAGTGAAGTCTTTAATCTTGCTTGCCTTCAGGCCCATCTCAGCCATTTCGCCGTGTTTGATCATTTCTGAGAATGGTTTTCCTATGCCTGCTAGGAGCCTCTTGGATATCAATAAATGTCATTACCATCTTAGTTTCTGTCATTGATGGAATGACTTGCGCTGCTAGATGTCTCCACCTTTGGGCATATTCTCGGAAAGATTCAGTACTTTGCCTTTTCACTTTAGTCACTTGATATCGATCCGGTGCCATTTTTGACTGAAAACTGTACTGATTTAGAAAGGCGTGGGCCAATTCTTCCCAGTTGTGGATTTTGGCATTGTCAAGTCGGACATACCAAGCTTTAGCTTCTCTAGTGAGACTCTTTTGAAAAAGTTGCATTCTGAGGCTTTCATTTTCAGCATAAGACCCCAGTTCTCCAATGTACACTTTTAGGTGCGTATAGGGATCGCCTGCCCCATTGTAATTTTCAAACTCTGGGACTTTGAATTTGGTAGGATATTGAGCCCCTGGGAATATACAGAGATCTGAATAGGTGACACTCCCATAATTTCCAGTCCCTTTAATTGACCGGATGGTATCCTCCATTTGTTGGACTTTCTTTCGTATATCCCCAGTTTCTCGATCATCCCTGAGATTTGTGATTTCTTTATTGGAATGAGGTTTAGGTATCTGGGTTTTCATCTTTTTACCAATGCCCTGACTGCCCCCTAGTGTGAAGGACTCTGGTTGAGTAGGCATTGTCTGGCCCTGCGTATTTTTACTTTGATCTTTTAGAAAGACAACCAATTCTGCTATCTGATTCCTTAATCCTTCAAACTCCTCTCGGGAAACAAGAGTAGGATCAGGCTGGCCCGGTGTAGCCATGTCTGACGGTGGGATCACTGCCTTTTTGGACTTTAAACGGGTAACGGGACCAATTGCTTCCCTGCGAAAGACTTGCAACGTCTTTAGGGAATGTGAATAATAACATGCTATGTGATGTGTCCATTTTAGGATTTTTATCCTGTAAAACGGATGTCAGCTGTTTGTAGCATGTTAAAAATATGTATGTGTACACATTTCTTCATATTTCTCATTACATGGAGACAGATATGGAAGATAATTACAAGCAATTAAAATGAGAGCATGAAGAGACTTTCCTCCGTTTTGGGTTTATTAGAGGCTGACCTATCTTAGGTTACTCTCGCGGCTTTTTGTCATGAAGGTTCCCAAATCATCGCAATCTACTTGACGGGAAATTAATCCAGTCTTTCAACTGGAGCGAATTTGGGTGGTGCCTTTCCTGAGCCTCGGAGAATCAGGCTTCTCACGAGTCCAGTAATCAAACACCGACGGGATAGCCTCCTGGTGGAGAGACCACACAACATACATTCACATACATCGCGTCTTACCGTATGAAAATGATGACATGTGCGAAGCACTAATATCACAAGCAGATATGGTGCGAAGCACTAATATCACAAGCAATTTTATAGTGCGAAGCACTAATATCACAGGCAGTTTATAGTGCGAAGCACTAACTAAGGAAATGCATTCGTACACATTTATCACAAAATGTAAATGACACACAAGCAGATAACAATTTTAAAAAAATTGTAATAGCGGCTTAAGTCCTATTACTGGGATCCCCAGCAGAGGCACCTATCGACGTCAGGATTTTTAATTGTCCCTTTCCGTTACTTGTTCTTTGGTGTTCTCATTTTAGGTGAGATTTGTTTGAAAAAATAAGTGAAAAAGGTCCGACATGTATAATGTCGACGATTGGACTATAAGAGTCGCCAGTTGGTTTTTTAAATGGTTGTACCAACACAACCGAGAAAAGGTTTGCACATTGACCCAGTGATGTGACACTGCTAAACGGGTCGGTGAAACCGAGATTCATTAGGGTCCGGGGACTTGGTTATGCGGAGGGAAGGTGTTAGGCACCCCCCGACATCCGTGTTACCACGGTGACCACCTCTTTTCAAAAAACTGTTATCTGAATGTGTGTGTGTGGGTCAATGTGCTACTATTTGGAAGTAGTGCGAGGCCTCATTCGCACCTATATACACAGGGTTTGAATTTTATGTAAAAATTCAATTTTAAGCAAGATATGGCAGTGATATTTTATAAAAGAGGTTTTTCAAACCCTGATGCTCAATAGTAATTGAGACATTTTACACTCCCATTTTATTTCGTATTCGGCTGGATTGATTTTATTTGACAGATGCGAGGCATCCGTACGAAAATAATGTACAAAAAGGTGCTGAATTTCTCGTGGGTATGTAAACCATCTGAGGAAATTCAGACACCGCAGAATAATTTACAAGCTGCTTACAGCTGAAAATGTCCATCATGGGAACCGAATCTAGACCCAATGGGATGAATCTGTGATCATGATTCCTAGGCGCACAGAATACTACAATTTATATGAAATTAGTAAGCAGGTATATATATAAAAACTGTAAATATATATATACAGACATGATCACCAACCACGAAGTACATCTATGGGGGATCAGAAATGTAAATAAAGCTGTAAAAGCTATCAACCGCCACGGAGGAAACTCCAGGCGGGACGAAATGTACAAAAAGCTGTAAAAACGATCAACCACCACGAAGTAAACTCAAGGTGGGACGAAATGTACAGAAAGCTGTAAAAACGGTCAACCACCACGAAGTAAACTCCAGGTGGGATGAATATATATATATATATATATATAAAAGCATGTAAACGCACCGGATGTAAAATCCAGGCTCATCGAACAGAGTTCGACCACAGTTAATATATATAAGTATATATATATATACAGAAATGATCAAGTAAGGGATCCCTTACTTTCATAAAATAAGGGACTTTTTTTTTTTTTTTTTTTTGCTTTTTTTTTTTAAAACAACTAAAAAAAAAGTTTAATATTTTATGGAACTGAAATTTTTCCATAATACAATGTTTTGGGCGTGTTTTAAATACCTATACCAAAAAGTGGTGGTACAGCCTGCCCAGACTGTACATACATATTTTGTTATGCGTACCCAAATCACACTCAAAACACTGTATTATGAAAAAATTTCAATTCCATAAAATATTAAACTTTTTTTTTAGTTGTTTTAAAAAAAAAAGTAAAAAAAAAGTAAAAAAAAAAAGTCCCTTATTTTAATAAAGTAAGGGATCCCTTACCTGATCCTGACCCTATATATATATATATATATATATATATATATATATATATATATATATATATATATATATATATAAGTATATATAAATATATACTGAAATGAAATCACGGACCGAAATCTGGGCAAAAGCAAGCAACACGACTCTCAACGTGTAGAAGGGTGTGTGCAAAAATGAAGAGAAAGACTCTAAAGTGTGTGAGAAGGCTTACAGTGGGCTATCAAAGAAGACTTCTATATCTTTAGAGTGAGTAAACACAGTCTTTTGTAGGTACAAAAGGGCTATATATGAGCTCACAGGTGTTTAAAAGGGGAAAGTAAACTGCCTGGGATGAGTGCAGAACAAATTGGGCAGGGCTTCCTCACCGTTTTCTCTTGCAAAATGGCAACTCCAAGCCCCATATTTGTAGAGGGGGAAGCCGTAGGTCTACCTGCTGCTGGGCCGCAGGTGTAACTACTGCTACCCGGGGTGCCCCGGGCAGTGTAGTTCCCGCCGTGTCAAAGTACGTACACTCGGACAACGCGCTAATCGCTCGGTCGCTCATAACTTTCAATCCAGGAGTCCGATGGAAGCGTGCCATATCATTCCGGAAAGCTCTTTCCGAGAGCTACACAATGACATATGATTTGCCCTTCTTTGATTCCAGGAAGATAGGTCCATGACCAAAATGACATTTCCAGGTTTCCGTCAGGCAGTCCGTTGAGTCGTTTTGCGTAGTTTGCGCTCGGAAGTTAAGATATGGTTCTTGTGGGACTTCTATTGAAGTAATTTGAGTTGACATGAGTGTATTTGATGTGAGTTTAAATTGAGTTAGCAAAATAACCATTTTGCCCCTCCCGAGGTTATCTCCGATTTTTACGTAGTTGTAGCAGTCGTTTCTCAGGATTATCTCTGAGGTTGTCATGTTGTTGACTCTAAATGTCCTCAGGGTCATCTCTGAGGTTGGGTTGACCTCCCAGGGTTATCTCTGGAGTGTGAAAAAGACGATTTTGCCCTCCTGCATGGTTAGTAACAGGAGAAGAAAATTTCGAGTGTCTACAGCAACCGGTTGCTGTAGATGGAATCCCATATATATATATATATATATATATATATATATATATATATATCAAATCATTTTCTTAGGACAATTAGAAGTGAGCAAAAAATGGATAAAATCGAATTATCAAACCGAATCGAATTTTTTAAATGTTATTCGGGTATTTTTCGTAATTCGGTTATATCCGATTTTATTTTCAATTTTCGAGTTCGGATTTGATTTTTAATTTTTTGTTATTCGATTAACCGAATAACCGATTTAGAAAAAATGAAATTAAAGTTTAAAATTAAAATAGTAATATGGTGAGATCTATTTTTGGTTGAGGCAGACATTTCTTCTCATTCTTTTCTTTAAGGTATCAACTCGTTATCATCCAGTCACTGTTTTCGTGATGAGTTTAAGAGACGCCATGGATTCAGATCTATTGCTTGATGATGGTGTAACATACTCCAATCCACAGATTTTTTGTCGTTTTGGGCTCTTCTATAAATTCCCTTCTTCTTCTGGAGATGGTGATGGTGATGGTGATGGTGATGGTGACACTGCTACATCCTTTGAGGCATTAGAGGCGAACAAACCAAGCAGATCTGAAATGAAAGATAGTACATTTTTGGGGTTATCAAATCAATTGTTTTGGTAGCGGGAGCCTGTTAGCCAGTTCAACAATTACAGATTTTTTGTAAGATCTAAGATCTTTCATCAATGAAAGATTTTCTGCAAGATCTTAAAGTTAAAGTTTTGCTAATTTGGTTTAGAGTATGAAATGGGGAGATTTGTTTAGTCCGGCGATGAAGTGGCATAATTATTTGAAGAAAGGAGGATGACAGTGCTGATGGTGTTGCCATTGTTTTTGGTAATTGAAATTGTAGCCATTTCTTTTTTCTCCAATCTACCTTATCTATCTCACTTCCGGTTGTGGATTGTGTAGTTAATCTGCTGGACTCCGTTTTTAAGGTGTGGTTATACATAACACGGGCCTCATATTGTTTAGTCTTTTAACGACTAACCGAATTTACTATTCGGTTATTCGATAATTTGGTCATCTCAAAATTCGATTACTTGTTCGGATATAACAAATGTATATATTTCGATTTTCGGTTATAACCGAATAGCCTATTCGGTTCGGTTATAACCGAATTGCTCACCCCTAAAGACAACAACTTATATATGTACAGTAACGTGCCAATGCCATTCACTTGGGCTGTTAGCCTAAACAAATGGAGAGAGCATGAGGTAAATAGATTAATATGGGTCCAAATTAGTTAAATTAGTTTTAACTCATATTTGTAATTAATAATGTGGGTCTAAAAATGAACCAATACATTCTTAAAAACTAGTTAATCAACGTAATAGATTCAAGTGATTTTGGTTAAGTATAAGATTTTCAACCCAAATTGTTAGGTCTAATTCCAATCACCATCCAATTACAGTCGACGAGGCCCTCTACGATTACATAATGGAAAATTTTAAAATTAAAATTTACTCAACCAACTCACTCAAGAAGTGCAACAAAAAAATAGAGATTTAATGGTGAATTTGGAATACTAGTAGATGACTAGAGGGTAAGAGTTAAAAGCGAATAGCGAATTGCAGGAGGAGATTAAAGGAGAGGGAAAGGTGGGAATTGGGTATTAGTATCAAAGGAGGGCAAATGGGGCACAAAAATAATAATTACTTAAGTAGTGGGGACCATTTGAGAAAAGGGAGAAGGTTCAAAAATGTCTTTGACGTTTATCGCGATGTCTATCGAGCATTCTATATTTTTTTTTGTCCAAAAGTACCCTTAACGTTATACTTTTTGGGTCACCCGTGCTCCTGCTGTTAACAGAAGACAAACGGGATTAAAATTGGCTGACGTGGAGACACATGGAGGCTTAAAGGGAGAAGAATCAAAAATTCCCCTGACACATGTAAATATGTCATTTAATCAAAACAAAAAAAATACTAAAATTCAAAATAAAAAAAGCACAACATATTTATATCATTTAATCAAAATACTAAAATTTAAATTATTTTGTTAACTAATCAAAACAACTAATTAAATAAAACAAGTTGTATAACATATTTATATCATTTAATCAAAATATTAAAATTCAAAACATAACATATTTACATCAAATACTAATTAATAAAAAACTAAAATACTAATTAAAAAAAACTAAAATACTAAAAAAATCAAATTAAAAAATAATAAAATACTAAAATTCAAATTATTGTGTTAATTAATCAAAACAACAAAAATTCAAATTACATCATTAAAATACTAAAATCATAATACTAAATACTAATTGATATAAAATTTTTAAATTACTAAAATCATAATACTAAATAATATTTTTAAAATTTAAAATACTAAATTATGTTATACAACTAATTGATATAATATTTTTAACGTTAATATTCAAAATACTAAATAACGTTATCAATTTTATTAACGCTAATATTTTTAATATTACTAAATAACATTATCGAAGTTAACATTGAATATTACAAAATTAACGTTAATATTTTTAGTATTTTGAAAATTAAACTAACATTTTTAGTATTTTGATGATTAACGCTAATATTTTTAAAATTCAAAAATTCAACTAATTCAAAATTTCAAAATAATTAACGTTAATTCAACTAAAATCATCAAAAAATAATTAATGTTAATATTTTTTTACTAAATAACGTTAATTATTTTGAATTAGTTGAATTTTTGAATATTTTTAAAATTCAACTAAATAATATTTTTAAAATTCAACTAATTACATCATCAAAAAATATTAATGTGACGCCCTCAAAATAGGTATACATCACCTATTCTGAGTCGCCAAATACATGGTACAGAATACAAATACAATCGTTAATATATAACAAGAGAGCTATGGGTTTTAATACAAATACTGTCTTCTAGACAATATCCACTCTCAGAATAAGTCCTCATTACATTTATTGTCACACTATTTAACAGAATAGTGAGGACTACTAATATTATCATCTGGACCGTCACTCCGTTTCTCGACTAGTCCCGACTACGTTCTCATTTCCTGAAGAGAATAGTGAAAGAAAGGGTGAGCTCAACTAGCCCAGTAAGAAATATTATGACTAAGATAATGCAGAATAAATTATCATTAGTCTTCAATAATGTTAAACTGATAAAATACAATAGACATCAAGTTTAACTGCAGCGGAACAAGCAATCCATTAAAACAGTCAAGTAGAGAATAAAATCTACTATCTTTTATGATTTAAAAGATTTTTCATCACTTTTATCGCTGGGACTCAACTTAATAAATAATCCACATCATCCCTGCACTACGGCTAAGGATATTCATTAGTATCACAACCACAAATTATCCATGCACTACGGGCCAAGGATATTCGTGTATTTATCAATGGTCATGATCATGCCAACAACTGTCCATCAATGCACTACGGGCCAATGAGGACTTTTACCACATCATTTATAATATTACGGTCATGATTACACCGAATAATCCCTGGTCATAATCATACCAAGTCCATCTATGCACTACAGGCCACATATGACTTTCAACAAAATATAAACATGAGGATGATGACAATGATATAAGCATTCAATAAAATAAGTTCAAGAATTAATTTATCCAGGAACTAATAACGTCCAAATTGTCAACATGAGAAGTAGAGTAAAATTCAAGAATGCTTAGCAGAATATTTTCATGAAAAGATACTGGATGAAACACAAATATCAAGAATATTCCACTAATTTTATGGAGTATAGAAGCCAAAACTTTAACCAATTGAGTATAATAAAGAATAGAATAACAAAAAAAATCATCAGACATGCGATAGACCACACAGGCAGGTTATTCCAACAGAAAAATAAATAATGGAATCAGGTCATGCGTAAACGCACCGACAGGATATTCCGACAGAATAATAAATAATAGAACCAGGTCCAGCATAAACTCACCGACAGGATATTCCAACAGAATAATAAAGACAGAACAAGGTCCGGCGTAAAACGCACAGACAAGATATTCCAACAGAATAATAAAGACGGAATCAGGTCCGGCGTAAAATGCACAGACAGGATATTCCAACAGAATAATAAAGACGGAACCAGGTCCGGCGTAAAACGCATAGACAGGATATTCCAACAGAATAATAAAGAATGGAATAACAGAATAATTTCACCAAGTATCGGGTAGGCCGCGTATACAGGTTATTCCAACAGAATAATAAATAATGGAATAACAGAAGTTCTCTTCATGAATACAAAAGAAATAATACCCTTACCTTAAGAAGAAGAGTACTGGATATAGGAGTAGTGAAGTAGCAAAATACTTTTCTTCTTTCTCTCTGTAATTTCTCTCTCTAGAGTTTCATTGAATTCGTAAGAAATAATGAAGGAATGAGCTTCTATTTATAGAAGAATGGACTGCATAGTAACTAATTCATGAACGGTCCAGATTGATTTACTTTTAATCGGACGATCCATATTTAAAACAAATTATTTTAAATAAAATATAATATATTCTATTTATAATCTAATAAAACGAATAACTTTATAAAAGTAGTATGTTTTATATAAAAAGATTTTACTATGCAAAATACTATGCAGGCACTATGCAACACAATGTATAATAAAATATAATATATTCTATTTATGGAATAACTTTATAAAAGTATTCTGTTTTATATAAAAAACTTTTCTGTTTTATTACATTAATAATACTAATAAAACAAAACTGAGTGACTTATCACATAAGCATCAATAATCAATACCGTGTGTTACTATGCAACCACGCTTATTACTGTACTTTTAACACCGGGTGTTTCAACAGTTAACGGTAAAACTTTCGCCATTTTTTTCATAAAGTATTTTTGTCATTTTTTCAATTCGACAATAATTTCGTTGTGGGGTCCACTAATGATTGTGCCGTTGTACGAATATTCCCTGCTAAAACGAATATTTCCCGACCAATCGAATATTATATAATAACTTTCGTACTTTACAAAATTTATAAATATTACCCACAACTATAATATTATATCAAATTCATTCCATAATATTTAAAAATGATATTTATAGAAAGCTCATCGTTATTAAAAAAAATTGGGGTCTTACAACCTCCCATTCTTATGAAATTTCGTCCTGGAAATTAGGGTACGTATATGATATACTCCCAGGTCATTTCCTCAACATCGTGGTTCCTCCACAAAACTTTGACTTGAGGTATAACCTTGGAGCGTAGAACATGATCCTTCTTATCCAAGATTTGAACAGGAACCTCTTTATACGTTAAATCTTCCGCTATTTCGTCCGGTTCAAACTCAATAATGTGGTGCGGGTCTTTCACATATTTACGTAACATAGATATGTGAAAAATGTTATGAACACGAGACATACTTGGCGGTAAAGCGAGTCTATAGGCCACAATTCCTACTCGATCAAGGATTAAAAATGAGCCAATGAATCGAGGATTGAGCTTTCCTCTCTTTTCAAATCTCGTAACTCCTTTCCATGGAGCAACACGTAACAACACATGATCTCCAATATCGAATTTCGCGTCCTTTCGATGAAGATCATCATAACTCTTTTGTCAATCTTGTGAGATTTTTATACGTTGCCGGATCGTTTGAATCTTTTCCGTAGTCATACGTACCAACTCCGGTCCCAACAACGTTTGCTTCACCCACCTCATCCCAGCATACTAGAGAACGACACTTTCTTCCATGCAATGCTTCGAATGGAGCCATGCCAATACTTGCTTGATAGCTGTTGTTGTAGGAAAACTCCACCAATGGTAAGAACTTATCCCAACTTCCCTTGAAATCAAGGACACATAGTCTTAATAGATCTTCAAGAGTTTGAATAGTCCTCTTCGACTGCCCGTCCGTTTGAGGATGATATGCCGAACTAAATCGTAAATTCGTGCCCATAGCTTTCTGCAAACTAATCCAAAATCGTGAAGTGAATCTTGGGTCTCGATCAGAAACTATGGATACTGGCATATGCAATCTTACAATCTCGTTTATGTACATACGAGCAAGACGTTCAAGTGTATAAGTTTCTCGTATAGGTAAGAAATGAGCCGACTTAGTCAATCTATCAACAATGACCCAAATCGCATCTATACCTTGAGAAACCTTGGGAAGACCGGTGACGAAATCCATGGTAATGTGCTCCCACTTCCATTCTGGAATTTTAAGTGGTTGCAATGGACCTTTTGGTACTTGATGTTCTGCCTTGACTTGTTAACACGTTAGACACCTTGAGATAAACAGCGCTATCTCTCTCTTCATATTGCCCCACCAAAATGTATGTCGAAGATCATGATACATTTTGGTACTCCCAGGATGGATTGCAAACGGTGTGTTGTGCACCTCCATCATGATGTTATACTTTAAATTAGGGTTGTTAGGAACACAAAGTCTGGAGTTGACTCGAAGTATTCCTTCCTCATCGATTTTTGCTTCCAGCATAGCACCTTCTTGCACTTTCTTCCTCATACGCATCAGCTCTAGGTATGTAGCTTGAGCAGCTTTAACTTTATCAATTAAAGTCGGTTATACTCGTATATTCGCCATCATCACATGGGCCCCCAGAGTCTTTAACTCTATCTCCATCTTTTGCAAGTTACACAAAATAGGCCTTTGCGTTGACAATATCGCACTCGTACCCGCATATGATCTTCTACTCAATGCGTCAGCTACCACGTTCACTTTTTCAGGATGGTATTAGAGGGCATGATCATAATCTTTCAACAGTTCAAGCCAACGACGTTGTCGCATGTTGAGTTCCTTTTGAGTGAAGAAATATTTGAGGCTTTTATGATCCGTAAAGATCTCCACTTTCTCCCCAAACAAGTAATGCCTCCAAATTTTAAGTGCGAAAACAACAGTTGCCAACTCTAGATCATGAGTAGGATAATTCCTCTCATATTCTTTGAGTTGTCGAGAGGCATAGGCTATGACTTTCCCATGTTGCATGAAAACACATCCTAACCCTTTGCCCGAAGCATCACTGTAGATGACAAATCCGTCCGAGCCAGATGGTATGGTCAGAACAGGTGCTGAAATGAGTCTTCTTATGAGTTCTTGAAAACTATTCTCACATTTCTCGCTCTAACCGAATTTTATATCTTTCTGAGTCAGCTGAGTTAGTGGAGTAGCGATTCGAGAAAACCCTTCCACGAATCTCCGATAATAACCAGCTAAGTCGAGAAAGCTACGTACTTCGGTCACTGATTTGGGTTGCTCCCAGCTTTGAATAGCTTCAATCTTTGCCGGGTCAACAGATATTCCATGACTTGATACTACGTGCCCAAGGAATGCCACTTCTTCAAACCAGAACTCGCATTTCTTCAACTTGGCATAAAGTTTATTTTCATGAAGCTTTTGGAGTATTAGCCTCAAGTGTTGCTCATGATCTTCACGACTTTTGGAATATATGAGGATGTCATCAATAAAGATGACCACAAAGTGATCCAAATATTCCTTGAATACTCGGTTCATCATATCCATGAAGGCAGTAGGATGTCAATCCAAAATACATGACTAAGAATTCATAATGCTCGTACCGAGTTCTGAAGGCAGTCTTTGGAATATCCTCAGTTCTAACCTTCAGCTGATGATATCCAGAACGAAGATCGATTTTTGAAAAGAATTGTGCTTCTTGCAACTGGTCAAACAGGTCATCAATGCGAGGCAACGAGTACTTATTTTTGATGGTGACATGATTCAACTCCCGATAATCAATACAAAGTCGCATACTTCCATCTTTCTTCTTCACGAATAAAACAGGAGCACCCCAAGGAGAAGTACTAGGTTGAATGAAACCGATGTCTAACAATTCCTGCAATTGGGTCTTTAACTCCTGAAGTTTAATAGGAGCCATCTGATACGGGGCTTTGGAAATGGGTTTTGTACCGGGTTCAAGGTCAATACAAAATTTAATTTCACGCTCTGGGGGTAGGCCAGGAAGTTCTTCGGGAAATACGTCAGGAAATTCATTAACAATAGAAATATCATTCAAAACTGACGTATTTTTGTTTAGATCTGTGACATGAGCTAAGAAAGCTTGACATCCGTTTTTCAATAAACGAATAGCTTTATGGCTTGAGATTACAGTGATTGATTTTAATGGTTTGGTCGATTGAATTCGCATAATAGGTTGATTAGGAATATGAAAGCTAACAACTTTACGAAAATAATCAATTTTAGCATGATGAGTAGTTAACCAATCAATCCCTAGAATCACATCAAATGCAAGTATTTTTAATGAAATAAGATCGACAGGTAATGTGAGGGTACCGATTTGAACCAAACAAGACTTATAAACAGTGGATGTAATGAAGGTTTCTCCCAACGGAGTTTCCATAGATAAGTCAAAGTCTAATTTCTCCGGAGTCAAATCTAATCGTTGAGCGCAAGTAGGAGAAATAAAAGAATGGGTAGAACCGGTATCAAATAAGGTATAGACTTCACTAGAGTTTATGATAAGCTTACCCGTGATGACCTCGTTCGGGTTCTTTGCTTTCTGAGAGGTCACAACAAAAGCTCTCCCTTGAACTACTGATTTTGACTTGTCTGGGACGGTATTTTGTGTCACCGTTCCAACTGGACTTGTCTTCGTTACACGACAAAATCGGGCTAGGTGACTTTCTTTTCGCAATTATAACACGCTTTGGATGGCATCGTGCAGTTTGGACTGATATATCCCTCCCCTCCGCATTTGAAGCATATGATATGTGGTCGTTCTCCTTTCTTAACAACGGGTGTTGGTGCTGACGTCTTTCCATCATTGTTGAATCTCCTCTACTTGAAATGTCCATTCTTATTGTTTTGGCCATGATTACCACCGAAGTGGTTACCATATCTGGCATGTTGATTCCCTCCACGCTTGTTGTCACCGCTTTGATGACTGCTCTCACTGGTATTATCATTTTGTCGGCTGCTTTCTCTTGGTTGAGTTGACTCGTTATCGCGCTCTAATAACTGAGCCCTATTTACAACATCTGAATACAAACACAGTTTACGAGAAATAAGATATTGACGTATCTCCGGTTTTAAACCTCTTAAAAACATCCGCGTCATTCTCTCCTCATTATCAACCAAGTGGGACGCAAACCGGGACAACTCGACAAACTTAGCTTCGTACTGCGACACGGTCATATTATTCTACTCCAACTTGATGAACTCTACCTCCTTCATGTGATGAATACTTCGGGAAAGTACTTGTCATTGAAAAGCTCTTGAAACTTTTCCCAAAACATCTTCAATGCGGTTTAAGTGGTTTTGATCCACATTTCTGCCTTAAGTGGTTTTGGCTCTCCAATAAACTCCGGTGGTCCCAGCTCCTTGAATTACTTAGCGGTGACCATCCGAGAGTTTCCAGTGTTTTCACCTATATTTTGGACAAGAACCTCTCTTGCCTGATGTTGCATGAATTGCATAAAGCCTTTGAACATTCCATCATTCATCATTTGGTCAGTGTTGTTGTTTGCATGAGGATTGTCGCCTTCCTGATGCACATTATCCTGATTATTGATATGTGGAACCTCAACGGTCTTCTGTGCTCCATTGCTATTCTCAACATTCTCGGATATCATTTTCAGATACTGCCACAAAACAAAGGTTAATTGACATGTAACATAATATCCCTATACTCTGACCGAGCAATTAAATACCAAATAAACTTAGGTAGGTCATACTAGCGAAGGAATTTCCCGTCTCTCTCCTCCTAGCTCTAGTCTCACATCTTAGCCAGGGATCATAAGCTCTGATACCAACTGTGACGCCCCCAAAATAGGTATACATCACCTATTCTGAGTCGCCAAATACATGGTACAGAATACAAATACAATCGTTAATATATAACAAGAGAGCTGTGAGTTGTAATACAAATACTGTCTTCTAGACAATATCCGCTCTCAGAATAAGTTCTCATTACATTTATTGTCACACTATTTAACAGAATAGTGAGGACTACTAATACTATCATCTGGACCGTCACTCCGTTCCCCGACCAGTCCCGGCTACGTTCTCATTTCCTGAAGAGAACAGTGAAAGAAAGGGTGAGCTCAACTAGCCCAATAAGAAATATTATGACTAAGATAATGCAGAATAAATTATTATTAGTCTTCAATAATGTTAAACTGATAAAATACAATAGACATCAAGTTTAACTGCAGCGGAACAAGCAATCCATTAAAAGAGTCAAGTAGAGAATAAAACCTACTATCTTTTATGATTTAAAAGGTTTTTCATCACTTTTATCGCTGGGACTCAGCTTAATAAATAATTCACATCATCCCTGCACTACGACCAAGGATATTCATTAGTATCACAACCACAAATTATCCATGCACTACGGGCCAAGGATATTCGTGTATTCATCAATGGTCATGATCATGCCAACAACTGTCCATCAATGCACTACGGGCCAATGAGGACTTTTACCACATCATTTATAACATTACGGTCATGATTACACCGAATAATCCCTGGTCATAATCATACCAAGTCCATCTATGCACTACAGGCCACAGATGACTTTCAACAAAATATAAACATGAGGATGATGACAATGATATAAGCATTCAATAAAACAAGTTCAAGAATTAATTTATCCAGGAACTAATAACGTCCAAATTGTCAACATGATACTTTTTTGTAGAGTAAAATTCAAGAATGCTCAGCAGAATATTTTCATAAAAAGATACTAGATGAAGCGTAAATATCAAGGATATTCCACTAATTTCATGGAGTATAGAAGCCAAAACTTTAACCAACTGAGTATAATAAATAATGGAATAACAAAAGAAATCACCAGGCATGCGATAGACTGCACAAGCAGCTTATTCCAACAGAAAAATAAATAATGGAACCAGGTCATGCGTAAACGCACCGACAGGATATTCCTACAGAATTATAAATAATAGAACTAGGTCCGGAGTAAACGCATTGACAGGATATTCTAACAGAATAATAAAGACGGAACCAGGTCCAGCGTAAAAATCACAGACAGGATATTCCAACAGAATAATAAAGACGGAACCAGGTCTGGCATAAAACGCACAGACAAGATATTTCAACATAATAATAAAGACGGAACCAGGTCCGGCGTAAAACGCACAGACAAGATATTTCAACAGAATAATAAAGAATAGAATAACAGAAGAATTTCACCAAGTATAGGGTAGGCCGCGTATACAGGTTATTCCAACAGAATAATAAATAATGGAATAACAGAAGTTCTCTTCATGAATACAAAAGAAATAATACCCCTTACCTTAAGAAGAAGAGTACTGGATATAAGAGTAGTGAAGTAGCAGAATACTTTTCTTCTTTCTCTCTATAATTTCTCTCTCTAGAGTTTCAGTGAATTCGTAAGAAATAATGAAGGAATGAGCTTCTATTTATAGAAGAATGAACCGCATAGTAACTAATTCATGAACGGTCCAGATTGATTTACTTTTAATCGGACAATCCATAGTTAAAGCAAATTCTTTTAAATAAAATATAATATATTCTATTTATAATATAATAAAACGAATAACTTTATAAAAGTATTTTATTTTATATAAAAAGATTTTACTATGCAAAATATTATGCAGACACTATGCAACACTATGCATAATAAAATATAATATATTCTATTTACAGAATAACTTTATAAAAGTATTCTGTTTTATATAAAAAACTTTTCTGTTTTATTACATTAATAATACTAATAAAATAAAATTGAGTGACTTATCACATAAGCATCAATAATCAATACCGTGTGCTACTATTCAACCACGCGTATTACTGTACTTTTAACACCGGGTGTTTGAACAGTTAACGGTAAAACTTTCGCCATTTTTTTCATAAAATATTTTTGTCGTTTTCTCAATCCGACAATAATTCCGTTGTGGGATCCACCAATGATTGTGCTGTTGTACGAATATTCCCTGCTAAAACGAATATTCCCCGACCAATCGAATATTATATAACAACTTGCGTACTTTGCAAAGTTTATAAATACTAACCATAACTATAACATTATATCAAATTCATTAAATAATATTTAAAAATGATATTTATAGAAAACTCATCTTTATTAAAAAAAAATTGGGGTCTTACAATTAATGTTTTTTAACATATTAACTAATATTAAAAAATATTAACATTTTTTAATATAAAAAAATATTAACGTTTTTAATATTTTTAATATCAAAAAATTAATGTTTTTTTTAAAATTAAAATATTTTTATATAAAAAAATATTAACATTTTAATATTAACCTCATCAAAATTTTTTAATATTTTTAAAATATTAATGTTTTTTAATATAAAAAAATATTAATAAAATATTAAAAAATATTAACGTTTTTTAATATCAAAAAATATTAACGTTTTTTAATTTTTTTAATATTAGTTGATATGTTAAAAAACTTTAATAGTTTAAGAACGTTAAAATTAGTATCCCAACACTAGATATGCAGTTATCTTGATACTAATTGATAACGTATTTTGATAACGTTAAAAATCAATTATATATTAACGTTAAAAATTGATAACGTTATTTAGTAATATTCAAAATTAGTATTTTTTTAATTAGTATTTGATGTAAATATGTTATGTTTTGAATTTTAGTCTTTTGTTAAATGACGTAAATATGTTATACAACTTATTTTATTTAATTAGTTGTTTTGATTAGTTAACAAAATAATTTGAATTTAATTTTAGTATTTTGATTAAATGATGTAAATATGTTATGCTTTTTTTTATTTTGAATTTTAGTATTTTTTGTTTTGATTAAATGACATATTTACATGTGTCATGGGCATTTTTGAACCTTCTCCCTTTAAGCCTCCATGTGTCTGCCACATCAGCCAATTTTAACTCCGTTTGTCTTTTGTTAACGGCACGGGGTGACAAAAAAAGTGTAACGTTAATGGTACTTTTGGACAAAAAAAAGTATAGGGTGCTCGATAGACATCGCAGTAAATGTCAGGGTCATTTTGAACCTTCTCCCTTTGAGAAAATATCAAATATAGTTGTGGAAATATCATTTCCTTATTTTACCCTCCATCTTTTTTATAAATGACATCTAATCTCTCTTTAAATCTCCCTCTCTTCCCCTCTCTCCCTCTCTCTCAGCTCTACCTCCTTTTCTCTCTCCCTTCACCTATCTTTTATTTAAATATTTTAAATAATAATAAATTTTTTAAAAATAATGATTAGTTTACAGTCATTAGGATACTTCTTTTCTGAACATTTGTTGGGTGTAATCTAATTAAGCACGGCATGCAAGTATACGTGATCAACAAGTAATATAATGATATGTTGAGTATCGTTCCGACAGAGACAAAATTCAATTTAATCTAACAATTACCAGCTTTGTATTATTTCAATTTTATTAAACTAACCGAATTAAGAATGAAATTAATGAAAAACTAATAAACAAAATAAAAATCAACTAACAACCACAAATTTTACTCAGAAAATGGAGAATTAAGCCTACAACTTCACTTTATGCTTCACTCAGATTATCATGCCTCTTTTTAATTCAATTCAACTATTCCAGTTCATTAATCAAGAACACGAATATAGAATTAGCCATCTGTCGATACACTAAACCTAGATCAACTTAAATTCACAGATGATAGAATTAAGGCAAACACCCTAATTAACTAATTCACTATATCTCTATGTGAATTACAATTAAAGACGATTTAAATCTCAAGTTCTTACACGATTACATACGATGCATAGGTATATCTCTATCCTAAACATAAATTATGAATTCCATCAAACGCAGAAATCACAAACACATGTTATTATGACCAAGTCTAAACTTATATTCCATCTCTCGAATCCATACACTACACATAAATTTGGTGATCAAGCAATTCATAGATTACGCATAAATCATAATAGATGAACTGAAAAATAGCATAATTTAATTGAAATCAAAGCATAATAACCCCCGTTACACTTAAAGATCCATTATAGGCTTAATAAGTTGAATTAGTTCATAACTAATGAAATAAACACTGAATAGATTAAAGAAATCAACAACCCCAATTACAAAATTGAAATTAAAGAACAAGAACAGTAATAGAACCGCCCTTCTCTTTACTCCAATCTATAATCTTCGTGATTCTTGCTCCTTTGCTCTATTCCTCCAAACTCTTCACAAATTAGGGCTTGAAAGTTGTTGTTGATGATTGATTGATGAATCAATGAATCAAATTTCTTTTGTCTCTGTAATTACAGCTAGATACGTCCTCTGTTAAGTCCCAACCGCATCCAAAGTCCACCAGGCTACGCCACAACCGTAGTAGAATTACATAAGAACTCCTCTTTTCTAGTCGCGTACCCCCGCCTCGGCGGGGTGTTAAACTTCTAGACAATGTACACCCCCGCCCCGGCGGGGTACTGTCCTGTACTTGCTGATTTCCTGCTTTGCTTGCCACCATGCCATTTAACTTTTGCCATAGCTGATACAGATAGAACCTACACATAAAACAAGCACAAACACATAAAACGATATTAAAACAAATGGATTAGGCACTGTTTAAGTCTGAATATACATTTGATTCGTAGGTATGGAACCCACTCATTAAATTCCCCCTAACTTAAATCGTGTTTATCCTCGAGCACAACAAAATGCAATACAATGCAACTAACTACATGCCTAAGAATCAATAGTACTACAAAGTCTATTCAAATGGCCTCAGAGAAACCACAATAAACATGACAATACATCTTTCCAAGACAAATCAATAGCCTCACATCAATCACCAAATCTTTCCCTGTTATGACTGATATAGTGTGTGGTGCTTGACAACCATGTTAATTGATAAAAAATTAAATAAAACACATAATACGCCTCTTTAAAGGAGTCAAACAACGTAAAGTCAAGAAATCCAAAAACAAGCAAGATCCTGCTAAAACCAAACAGTTACCAAATTTAGAAGTAAAAATGGGATACTTTTGCTTTCTTACACACATATTGGGGCTTTTCGTTCTTTTTCCTGTTTTCAATTTTTATTTTACTCATGACTGTACAATGGGTAGCACTGAGTCCTCTTAGGCTTTTCAGTGCTACCCATTATCGAGCTTTCGACCAACGACTCCCAAACCAGATGGCTTTAGGGCGCTGAGTGTAGAGACATCTCCTTGGGCGTACTTACTCTAGTAACAAATGCCACATAACTAAACTAGCCACGATGTTTATTCATATTTTTTTAAGCTATATCCCAAATCTTCCCCCAAACTTAGGTTTCTGTCTAAACTTAGCCATCTCCATTCATGACTTTCTTTCATTCAAACTAACATTATCCTTAAGAAATCAATTATGTGTAAATTTAAACCCAATCAGTCAACATAGTCATTTTTTAAGAGCTATCCTTATTATACCAATTTCAAACAGACAAAGATTTAGGTCATGATAAGAAATTACATCAAAACCTTGACAGTCAATACTATTCTTATCTATGCAATTCCAATCTCATCATTGGCCCAAACAAACTTTAACCATTTAAAAGCTGGAATCATGCAAATATGAACTAAATGCAACACAAAAACAGTAAACTAACTAATATTTTTGAGATTTTCGATTTTTTAGTTTTTTTTATAACTCAACAAAAACAAAAACTATTATTTACACAACTAAACGACTAAACTACTAAACTACAAAAACATAACTACACTATACTAATGATGCAACTAACGTGAATGCAAACATGAACTAATAATGCACTAACTAATGCAAAACTAACTAACACATGCAAACTAACATATGACAAATTCAACAAAAACAGAACTAAACATTAAACAAATACTAAGACCCCCCCCCCCCCAAACATAACATAAACAATGTCCTCATTGTTAAAATACAGCAATAAGGCATAAGAGGACTTCCCTGTAGCAGCTAAGCAGGAGGTGACACCTCCTCCACGTCAGAATCTGATGGTGGATAAGCTGGTAGTGGTTGTGGAACTGGGAACTGAAATTGGTCAGCAGCGTTGGGATTCATTCTAGCAAACGCCTCTGCCCAGCATTGAAAGCATTTTGTGTGGCAAATGCGTGATCTTATCGCGTTGCCATTCTCTTCAACTTCCTATCCTCATGTTTGTCCCTATCTATGTCTCTGCATGCTTCGAAACTGAGTGCTGAACATATATTTTGCAGACCGATGACCCCTAGCAACCTCCTCAATACCCTCAGACATTTCGTCAGCTTTAAATTCATCATCCTCGGAGCTATCTTCGGCCTCCTCCTCCTCAGGGGCATCAGGAAATAAAAATCCTAGCCCTCTAGGATGTGACTCTCCTCCAGGCCAGACTGAGTATCGAGCAATCAAACGGGAGTCTAGTAAATGGAGTGGCTACTGCACAGGTTCATCCGTTGACCATCGAACTCCTGACTGTCGACACAGTCCACATATAAGGGAGGGGTGTGGTAACCTGTGACGCCCCCAATTCTGGGTCTCTTCCAACCCGACAGATGGTGCTACACGGTACTACCATTCATTCATTCATTTTATTGAACAGTCTCAAAAGGACTAATATATCTCTTATATATTCAAAATAATATTACATTTTGCAGGTTCTTATAACCCATTCGTTTGTTCTTGTCATAATATCAAATATATTACAATCATTCATCTATACTATTACATAAGAACTCTAAGGGTTCGTCTTCGCTTTGACCTTGTCTTTGCCTGAGCCTTCGGTCCGCTCGATCTTAGCTGTGTTTATATGGTTCAAGCAAGAGTGAGCATGACTAGTTCAACAAGTACTACAATTCTAATAAACAACATGCTTGAAACATAGAACTCATATACCTACAATAACTGAACAATAGTTACGAAGTACTATCGATAATTTAAAATAGCACTTCTTTTCATTCAAAAAGTTTTCTAACAACAATATTCAGTAGAATATCAACTAAGGCTTGAGACCATGAGTAGTTCATAATTTCTTTTGAAAAGGACAACCCGGTACTAAGTCCGTAAGTCCGACATAGCTTACGAACACTTCTGGGTGATCAGCCCATAGTACTCTATGTTGATCAACAATACATCCATTAAACGTGTATACGTTTAAGTTGCGGCAACCTCATGTGCCTGTCGTTAAACGATAAAAACATTTTTAGCATACTTGGTCTTCGATTGAAAACCATACCAATATAACTCAGTAAACATTAATCATGCTTGACAAAATCATAATATAAATCTTACCGAAAGAATTGGCTTTAGACTTCATCATTCAAGACTTCATGCGAAAGAATACATGAATTACAAAGCTTATCTAGAATGAATTGGAACAAGGGTTTAGAATACTTGCCTTCAGCGTTTGTTATTATCACACGTACACTTTACAATACATGATCATATAACATACCACATTAGGTATTATATAATCAAGTAAGTATACTATTATATCTTACCCTTCATCTCAATCTAAATTCTGAGTTAGATCTGTTATTATGGTTCCCGGCTTTTCATTACGTCATTCACATTACATTCACGTTCAATTGATTATTAACTCTAATCATCATACATTACATGTCTAACAATGTCTTAACAATGTCATATCCACACCTTACTTCATTACCTATGAGTTCTCTTTCATTCTATACTTGTAAACATTCTTCTCTAGCAATTTCTTATGACTGGCGCCGCGGCGCCACCCATAGCTCTCCTTCTCGAGCCGCAGCGCGAGTTTACAATAGGCAACGACACTGTGCCGGCGCTGCAGCGCCACCCTTTTGGCCTTGGGTTGGCGCCGCGGCGCCACCTCTGTGCCTCAGATAGTTTGCAAAGTTTAAAAATTTTACGAAACTCCCGGACTCATAACTTCTTCGTTATAAGTCCGAATTGGTCCGTTCAAAAGCCTACGGTTCACAAATTACATACTCTATGCGTTCATGCAAGAATTTTATCTATTTGACTTTGTTTGCTAAAATTTCAACTACTAGTCCATTTTTAACGAAAACGATAAACGTTCGTGAACGTTCAACGCTCGTTTCTTCGTTCTAAGTCGGAATCCGGTCATTTTTGAGTCCGCAACTCTATAATGCCAAATATGACTTGTCTCCATCGAAAACTAACGTTTCCGACTTCAAACGCAAAATACGACTTCCATTCCGAGAATTTCACAAATTCGACGATAATCGTTCAATCGTGTGAATTCCGGCAAAGCTTCATTACTAAACGTTCTAAATGGATGTTTAACCAACACATGAACATTTCAAATTACTTATTACACCAACTTATTATCAAAGTAGATTTTGACTTATTCAACTTATTAACTACAAATTCTCATACTTATGACTTATTCGTTCTAAATGGATGTTCAAGTTGCTTATTCAACTTATTCGGCTTAAGTTCATTCATTAATGACTTATGACATGTTCTTAGCAAATCATCCCCCCTTCTCTATCAATCCATCATAGAAGAGATGAAGATAAAAGGTATGAGTCTTACCCTTGAAGACTATTACTTCACTTCACTTTGGAAAATCTAGCAAAGGTTGAGTGGCTTATAAGTGCTTATGTAGCTTATTCTTTCTACCAAATAAATTGTTTATCTTGAGAGAAGTTGGATGAAATTTGAACAACCAACAAATGAAATGAAGCTTGGTATTTATAGGCAACATAACGTGAAGGTATTATAGACATTAAGCCATCCCACCTCCTTTAATCCACCTCCTTAATAACCTCCTCACTTTCCACCTCCTTACTATTCCTTTCTTGTCTAGCACGACACTTGCTCATCACACAATTTGTTTGCCCATCAAGTCTATCCACTTTACACTTTGATTGCTCAATGGATCATAGCTAATTCATTGGGCTTTGTTAATTAATCTAGGTAATTTCTTATTGGGCTTATACTACAAATAGATTGGACTCATGATTAACAAACACTTGGGCTTGCATATCACTTCCCATTCAACTTCTATCATTATGCTAATAATCCTACAAGTCCATTACATTTAATTAGACAACTAAACCTCATGTATAATTCTCGTATGCTAGCTCGTATATTAATTCGTAATATATGTTATTTCATTCTCCATTCTTAGTAGTATAATACGTCGTATTATACTTACATTCATTACCTCATACAATGCATACGCATCATACAAACACAACTTCTTATATCCTTAACACTTAATAAACCTAACATTCACAAAATAAATCCGTAGGCGAAAAACTGCGTTTTTCATAATTGAAATACTATTGGATATTTCATCTCATCTCGATAATCTATCATTACATATTTTTCGGAAGTTCAAAAATAGTTCCCGAGCATAAATGCGTGAATAGTATTTTTCGAAAAATTTCTCGAAAAGCTTTTATTTTCGTCTTGGAAATTCAAACACTTTAATTCTTTCACGTAGCCAAAATCCTACGACGTTCTGATATGTTTAGGTCATAGAATGACCTTCAATTAGCTTGCTCCCATAAATAATCAATTAAATTCATTTAATCCTTATAATTAAATAAAATTTTAATTCTTCTAAAAATTCAATTTTCTCGGGCGTTACATTGTTCCCTTCTTATAAGGATTCTGTCTCTAGAATCTCGCTAATAATTATTTAAACAAATGAGAAAAATTTCTTCATTTTAAATCTTGAGTTCCCACAATGGTTCTTCGACATTATGGTTCTTACATTCACCTTCACCGAAGGTATTATCTTATGTTACATAACTTATCACTTCCTATCAATAATTTGAGTTGGAAGTTAAACACTTACTAACATATTATGCTATCTTCCTTTTATTAGTTCTTTTTTTAACTTTAAAATTATTTGAAACTCAAATTTCTCCTTCAAAACAAGATTATTCTTAGTTTTCTATTTATTTTGCGTCTTCTTCTTTATTTGCTTACATTCCTCATTACCTAGTTGTACTTAATTAACTCGTTCCATTATCATGGATTGAGTCTACCTTGTGAATAACATTTCTACCCCTTCATTCCGTAATCTAACTTCTAACTCCGTTCTCGCCATCTCCATTATTAACTCATTCTGAGTCGTTAACATTGATAGTTTTCCTTATTCTTCCTACCTAATGTGTCGGCTTCTACATTTACCTTCCCTGAATGATATAAGATATCACAGTCCTCTTTCTAACGCATATTCAACTTCTTCTGTGTGGAGATATATTTCAGACTCTTAGAGTCCATGTATATCTCACCTTTCTCCCCGTATAAATACTATCTTCAGATTTTTTTTTAAAACTTCAGCTGCCAATTTTGGATCATAAGTAGGATAGACCTTCTTATAATCTTTTAACTGGCGTGATGCATACACAATAACATTGCCATGCTATAAGAGCACACAATCATGTCATCTATGCGAAACAACGAGATACACTACAAGATTCCTCATATCATCTAATAGGGATAATACAGGTACTTCACTTAACCTTCCTCTAAAATCCTGTGACGCTAATGGTACCTTCAACCCTAGCACCTCACATAAGAATCTATTTGTTTATCACCGACTTGCTCGGCGCCCCTTACGGAAAGTCTAACTTCCTCACATTAGTCAATCCAAATGACATAACCAGAAACTTGTCATAACAATAACGAGTTCTGAACGTCATCTTAGGTACCTCCTCATTCTTCCTCACTTTCAACCGACTATACCCCCTACATATATCTATTTTAGAAAAATTCTTTTCCCCTTCAACTGATCAATTAGATCATCGATCCTGGGCAACGGTTATTTATTCTTAACCGTTAACTTATTTATTAGTTATATATTTGACTTACACATTGGTTTACTTAACTTTACTTCTTATAGGGTTCGCGCTCTTTCAACCTAAGTTTACGCGACCTACTTTTATTATTGACTTACAACTTCATGGCATATAGGGATGTCTTACTTAATACATTCATCATCTTTGATGATTTACATTCTTATCTTCTTCTTATTACTTCTCTAGGTCTCAGCACACATCGCTTCTCTGCTAGTAGTCCATATGGTGCTCTGAGTGGTTTCCCACAAACAACCAACAAACAAGTTCCCGTCTCATCTACATTGCCATCACAGTGAGTTAGATCGATTGCCAGTTTCATATATACCTTCGCTCTCTGAAGGAATTATTTAGCCTATCTCCCATATGTCAACCATCAAAGGTTACGATTGTACCACAACCTAAACTTGTCTTAACATCCTTCTAGATTGCGTCATGTTTAGACAACAAGGAAATTCTGGTGATGTATTACCGTAGATTACTATCTTGGATTTATTAGAAAACTGAAGATTCATACATTTTGATTAGACAATTTATTAAAGTTCTATGGTTAATCAACCCATTCATACCGAGAATTACTTCAAATTGCCTTAACTTTATCGGTACTTATCTACCGATATATGCTTACTTGTATTATTCATGAAACAAATTTTCCACGGATAAATTAACGAAAGTTATTTCCTCCTCCTCTACCTTAATGTTTTAAAGGTACTTATAATCCTTTCGAGAATGAACTTAATCATCTAACACTTCACATGCTATAAAAGAAAAAAAAATAACACTTCAATCAAATAGCACCTAAGTATTCATTTATTAACCGGAATGATACCTGTTACTACATATGCTGATGCAATCGCATCTTGGACCGTCATATTAAAAGTATGGGCCATAGATCTACCCGATGATAGTGGTTCAGTAATGGTTAACTTACCACTACTAACAACCTTACTCTCTTTCAACCTCTTCTTTGGGCAATTTCTTGCTATGTGGTCTAACGACCCACATACAAAACAGTCATGGTTTTTCTTAGGATTAGGAAAATTGGGTAATATATGCCCCTCGCGTCCACAGTTATCACAAACCGATTTCCCTTTCAGGCAGACTCCTAGATGAGTCTTTCCATATGTCTTACATACTTCGATCCTACGCTTAAGATCCCCTTGTCCCACTCCAGTATTCTCGGAGTAAAAATTCTTTCTTTTTGGCATACTACCACTAACATTCCCTGCCTTGGTTCCTCCCTCTCCCTTGCTCTCATTCTTCCTCTTTGTGGTATTGAGTCAACGCCTCACTACCATCCTCGGCTATAATTACCTTCTCCAGAATGGTCCCATAGAAAACCCTCTAGAACACCGACATCCCACTATAGAGCCAGGGTTTCAGGCCCTGCTCAAACCTACGAGCCTTCTCTCCTCAGTGTCCACTTAGTGTGGAACAACCCTTTCCAATTCATTGAATTTGGTCGTGTACTAGGGAACCGTCATGTCCCCTAGTTTAAGTACTAAGAACTTAATCTCCATCCTCTCTTGCATACTTGTAGGGAAATAATTCTTGAAGAAAACCTTCTTGAACTGTTCCCACGTTACCGCATCTGTTCTAGCCCCACCCTGGTGAGCCTCCCATCAAATGTTGGCTTCCCTTTTCCTTGTGTAAGTCGTAAAAGAAATCTTTTGTGCCTCACCTACGCTTGTAATAACAAACGCCTTCTCTATTTCCTTTTATCCATGTATGACCTCTATTGGGTCCATTGTTCCTTTGAACTCCGGCAGACCTACGCTTTTAAACTCTTTAAAGGTAGTCATTCTGGTTACTCTAGGTTTCGTGGGTACTCTACCCCCGGTTTGGTTAAATGTTGCCGTTAATAAATTAACGAACTCTTGCATAGGGTTGTTCTGACCCCCTTGATTATCATTATGTTATTCCGCTTCCTGATTACCTTGTCTTTTCCATGGCGGCATTTTCTAATTTAATAAAATTTCATCATTATCTATGTACTTACTTCATTATTATTCGCCACATACCAACTCATACCATAACAAAGCATATTAAAAGAAAACTTCTTTATATTCATATGCTTCTTCATAGTTTGAAACTATTTACAATTTGTTCTCATAACCAAAAGCTATTATATTTTTATCCCGAAATGGCACTTCACAAAAGTTAAGATTTACAAAAGACTACCCTTTTTATACAAAAGAGGGTTTTACGTCACTACACACATATTTATAACTTTAGACTTTTAATAATGCATAACAGCATCTTCGTGTTTCTCATCCTCTATCTTCGCTACAGTATCCCGACTAATCGTATGTCGAGTTTGTCCTGACTCCAGGGGATAACAAGCGACTTTCAGCTTGAAATCATTATGAGCACTCTTATGGATGTAAGACATCCGTGCTATCTTCCGATCCTTCTCCCCTAGTTCTTTATGAAGCTCATCGACCTCCTTCTTAAAATCTCTAGCCTTATTTATCATGAGCACCTTCTCATCATGCTCTGACTCAAAATCTGCTTCTGTAGACTCCTCCGCGACATAAAGAGCACTAATCTCTTCATTCTGATTCTGCACAACTGTACTCAGTTGTCATTCTTGTCAAGCTCTGCCAGATAAAATGATCTCACTGCATCTGGTGGTGATGACTCTGGTGTAGGTACCACTGTACCAACCGACGTTACCTCATTCCCTCGTCCACATCGTTCATCATATGAAGATATGATGCTATATCCATCTCTCCCTCATAGTAGTTCTCCTCAGAAAAGTACTCCTCTGGTTCTGACTCCTCTACAATCACTAATGGTACCTCCGCCACTGGCATAGGTATAGGCTCTACTCTGTTCACCAACTCGTCGTTCACCACGTGTATATCTCTATACATCAAGCTATCGATCGACATCCTATAATAACACATAACATGTTGATTAGTACATAACACACCATAGTATAAGCACCAATCACATTTAATTTATTTAGAGTTACTTTCCATCTTTTAAATCTTTCGGTACTGAGTTTTCTCAATACCTTATTGACTCATTTGACTTAAGTAAAGCTCAAGTTTTACTTCTTTCGGACTTCTCTTCCTTAACGAGGTTATTAGCCTAAGGTTTTCCCCCCCTTAAATTTTATAACCTAATGCTCTGATACCAACCTGTGATGCCCCCAAATTCGGGTCTCTTCCAACCCGACAGATGGTGCTACACGGTACTACCATTCATTCATTCATTTCATTGAACAGTCTCAAAAGGACTAATATATCTCTTATATATTCAAAATAATATTACATTCCCCAGGTTCTTTATAACCCATTCGTTTGTTCTTGTCATAATATCAAATATATTACAATCATTCATCTATACTATTACTACATAAGAACTGTAAGGGTTCGTCTTCGCTTTGCCCTTGTCTTTGCCTGAGCCTTCGGTCCGCTCGATCTTAGCTGTGTTCATATGGTTCAAGCAAGAGTGAGGATGACTAGCTCAACAAGTACTATAATTCTAATAAACAACATGCTTGAAACATAGAACTCATATACCTTCAATAACTGAACAATAGTTAAGATGTACTATCGATAATTCAAAATAACACTTCTTTTCATTCAAAATATTTTCCAACAACAATATTCTGTAGAATATCAACTAAGGCTTGAGACCATGAGAAGTTCATAATTTCTTTTGAAAAGGACAACCCGGCACTAAGTCCGTAAGTCCGACATAGCTTACGAGCACTTCTGGGTGATTAGCCCATAGTACTCTATGTTGATCAACACTACATCCATTAAACATGTATATGTTTAAGTTGTGACAACCTCATGTGTCTGTCGTTAAATGACAAAAACATTTTTAGCATACTTGGTCTTCGATTGAAAATCATACCAATATAACTAGGTAAACATTAATCATGCTTGACAAAATCATAATATAAATCTTGCCGAAAGAATTGGCTTTAGACTTCATCATTCAAGACTTCATGCGAAAGAATACATGAATTACAAAGCTTATCCAGAATGAACTGGAACAAGGGTTTAGAATACTTGCCTTCAGCGTTTGCTTACTGATTATCACACGTACACTTTAAGTCTCTAAGTCTCTACAATACATGATCATATAACATACCACATTAGGTCTTATATAATCAAGTAAGTATACTATTATATCTTACCCCTTCATCTCAATCTAAATTCTGAGTTAGATCTGTTATTATGGTTTCCGGCTTTTCATTACGTCATTCACATTACGTTCACGTTCAATTGATTATTAACTCTAATCATCATACATTACATGTCTAACAATGTCTTAACAATGTCATATCCACACCTTACTTCATTACCTATGAGTTCTCTTTCATTCTATACTTGCAAACATTCTTCTCTAGCAATTTCTTATGACTGGCGCCGAGGCGCCACCCATAGCTCTCTTTCTCGAGCCGCAGCGCGAGTTTGCAGCAGGCAACGACACTGTGCCGGCGCTGCAATGCCACCCTTTTGGCCTTAGGTTGGCGCCGCGGCGCCAACTCTGTGCCTCAGATAGTTTGCAAAGTTTAAAAATTTTACGAAACTCCCGGACTCATAACTTCTTAGTTATAAGTCCGAATTGGTCCGTTCAAAAGCCTACGGTTCACAAATTACATACTCTACATGCAAGAATTTTATCTATTTGACTTCGTTTGCTAAAATTTCACCTATTAGTCTATTTTTAACGAAAACGATAAACGTTCGTGAACGTTCAACGCTCGTTTCTTCGTTCTAAGTCGGAATCCGATCATTTTTGAGTCCGCAACTCTGTAATGCCAAATATGACTTGTCTCCATCGAAAACCAACGTTTTCGAGTTCAAACACAAAATACGACTTCCATTCCGAGAATTTCACGAATTCGACGATAATCGTCCAATCGTGTGAATTCTGGCAAAGCTTCATTACTAAAGGTTCTAAATGGATTTTTAACCAACACATGAACATTTCAAATTACTTATTACACTAACTTATTATCAAAGTAGATTTTGACTTATTCAACTTATTAACTACAAATTCTCATACTTATGACTTACCATGAATTTAAGTCCATCAATCAATGTTCTCATACTATATTGAACATTCTAACATCATATGACACACATATGACAAGTTCTTCATGATTCCATCAACTTATTAAAGTTCAAGTTGCTTATTCAACTTATTCGGCTTAAGTTCATTCATTAATGACTTATGACATGTTCTTAGCAAATCATCCCCCCTTCTCTATCAATCCTATCATAGAAGAGATGAAGATAAAAGGTATGAGTCTTACCCTTGAAGACTATTACTTCACTTCACTTTGGAAAATCTAGCAAAGGTTGAAGTGGCTTATAAGTGCTTATGTGGCTTATTCTCTCTACCAAATAAGTTGGATGAAATTTGAACAACCAACAAATGAAATGAAGCTTGGTATTTATAGGCAACATAAAGTGAGGGTATTATAGACATTAAGCCATCCCACCTCCTTAATAACCTCCTCACTTTCCACCTCCTTACTATTCCTTTCTTGTCTAGCACAACACTTGCTCATCACATAATTTGTTTGCCCATCAAGTCTACCCACTTTACACTTGGATTGCTCCATGGATCATGGCTAATTCATTGGGTTTTGTTAATTAATCTAGGTAATTTCTTATTGGGCTTATACTACAAATAGATTGGACTCATGATTAACAAACACTTGGGCTTGCATATCACTTCGCATTCGACTTCTATCATTATGCTAATAATCCTACAAGTCCATTACATTTAATAAGACAACTAAACTTACATACCTCACGTATAATTCTCGTATGCTAGCTCGTATATTAATTCGTAATATACGTTATTTCATTCTCCATTCTTAGTAGTATAATACGTCGTATTATACTTACATTCATTATCTCGTACAATGCATACGCATTATACAAACACAACTTCTTATCCTTAACGCTTAATAAACCTAACATTCCTAAAATAAGTCCGTAGGTGAAAAACTGCGTTTTTCATAACTGAAATATTATTAGATATTCCGTCTCACCTCGATATTCTATCATTACATATTTTTCAGAAGTTCAAAAATAGTTCCCGAGCAGAAATTCGTAAATAGTGTTTTTCAGAAAATTTCTCGAAAAACTTTTATTTTCGTCTTGGAAATTTAAACACTTTAATTCTTCCACGTAGCCAAAATCCTACGACGTTCTGATATGTTTAGTTCATAGAACGACCTTCAAGTAGCTTGCTCCCATAAATAATCAATTAAATTCATTTAATCCTTATAATTAAATAAAATTTTAATTCTTCTAAAAATTCAATTTTCTCGGGCGTTACATAACCCACCAGAGAATGGCCCGCGCAAGCAGCGTCTGATAGAGAAACTGATAATGGCACCTACGTTAATATCAAAGTCCTTCACAATTGCATACAATAGTAACACCTTTTCTTTAGTCACCTCACTTATGTGTGTGGATGGAAACAGTTTCGCGCAAAGAAAGGCATACCAAATCTTGCTGTATAAACTTATGTCTTTACTCATGAAAAAGGTCCTACCTTTCTTTCCTTTCACCCAATGTTGTGCCCGACTTTGATATCTCAGTAAGTATCTGATCATAATTGGGGTTGCAATCTCGAAGCTGAGCATACTGGCAGATCGTTGGGGCTCGTACGTTGTAGAATTCATTAATTGCTTCGTGACCAAATGGAACCTGTTTACCACGAACAAATACAACAAATGGTGCTTTATCGTCTGTATTTACATAGAACTCCTTCGCCACTGTTATTAAAGCAGCGTCAGGTTAATCTGTGAACGTGTCCCAACACTGTTCATTTATTTGTGGCCTCATCTACCCGTCAAAAGAATCAGGTCGCAACTGTGACGCCCCCAAAATAGGTATACAACACCCATTCTGAGTCGCCAAATACATGGTACAGAAAACAAACTACAACTTCAATAATACAATTGTCTTGCAAAATACGACAACACATACTGTGAGTTTAAATACAAATATTGTCTTCTAGACAATATCCACACTCAAATAAGTCCTCGTTACAATTATTCAAACACTATTTTACAGAAATAGTGAGGACTGCTAAAACATCTTTCTAGAACCATCACTCCGTACCCCGACTAGTTCCTGCTATGTTCTCACCTCCTGAGAAGAAAAATGGAACAAAAAGGAAAAGGGTGAGCTCAACTAGCCCAGTAAAGAATATTATGACTAAGATAATATACAAACAAATTATCGTTAGTCTTCAACAGGGAGAAATCTGATAAAATATAATCGACAACAAGTTTTAGATCAACAACTGCAGCGGAAACAACAAACCATTAGAAGAGTCAAGTAGAGAAAGAATTCTACTATCTTCTAAGGTTTAAAAGTCCATCATCAATATTTTATCCCTGTAACATCAATTAATAATCATCTTTAACCAAATATTCATCTTTGCACTACAGGCCAAAGATATTCATTTGTATCATCAGTCGGTCATGTTCATCTCAACACCTGTTCATCTTTGCACTACAGGCCAAAGATATTCATCAAGTAATTATACATCTTTGCACTACAGGCCAAAGATATTCAGTAATATCATCATTTAGGACTGAGGATGATGAAAAATATCTTAAAGAGAACGAATCCAATGAGACAGAAGGACAAATAGTAGGGATTCGTATAACAGTTTATCCAAGATCAATAATACTTCATAATAATCAATTGTGAAGCAGAATTCAAAAATAAAGATCAAAACATGGATACAATCAAAGATAGTAACCATAATAGACATCTTGGACAAAAAGGAAAAATTTTATTTTTCGGTGAATAGTGTCGTATTCGTGAATAGTGCCGTATACGTGAATAGTACCGTATACGTGAATAGTAACCCCGACACAAAAAGTTCCAAATTTGATAAAAACTCATATCAATATTTCAGCATAATGATATTGAAGAAAATAATATCATTTAAGAAGAAAATAATATCCCTTACTTCAAAATATCAGTACTTCTGGTCGGAATACCGGTATAAGGCTGAAAGAAACTTGCTCTGATGAATAGAAACTCTCAAAGTATCTAAATACTCACAAAATACACTCAATAATCTAGAGAGAGAAAGAGAGAAAACTTGTTTCTGGTGTAATTTTCAATTCTAACTTAGCCCTCTATTTATAGGAAAATTTTGGTAGGTTTGACCTGCAACCTGATGGCTTTACCTGCTACTATTCCCACCTACCACATTTGAAATATAATTCAGCACATTTCTTCACCAACCATAAGTGGGGCCCACCAATTCTAGAATTTTCCACCAAAATGATAAACTCCGAAAATTCAACAATTTCTGAACCAGTCATCTAGTAAAATTCGTAATAAATCATACGTTCATTTTCAACGGTTCAAAATTTGTGGACATATACTCAACTTATATATGTATAACATATCCAAAAATTACCACGATCCAACGGTCGGATTAAAAATTATAACCCCCGCAAAATATCTCAAAAATCCTGATTTTTAATACCTCCATTCCGACAAAAATATGGATAAAAAACCTCAACATTAACTCCTTCATTTTTAACCACAAAAATATATCCCTCATTTATATCCACATAAAATAAATATTTCCTTATCATATGAATCAATAATTAATTATTCATAAATAATATTACAGAATCACATTTATGACAACCAGGCCGTTCCCAGGAAAGAGGGGGCTTTCCAATAAGGATTTCTCCTTACTGGCGCGCAATTAGATGACCAAACCCTCCTTAGACAGAACTTTCTAGACATTGCCAATAATGTTATCTAATAATATTATTCAAATAATATGAATTATTGATCTGATAAATGAAAATACTGTGCAGCAACAATTATTGAAACAACAATAATATAAAATATCAATGCAGCAATTATTGAACCAATAAAATAAAATATTGAACAGTAATCACTGTAACAATTATTGAGTAGTGCCTTCTTACGTACGAATCAATAATTCAACTATACTGTGCAATCCGTGTGCTACTATGCAACCACGCGTTATTACTGTATTTTTAACCACCGGGTATTTAAACAGTGTTAACGGTAACAACTACGCCATTATTAATAAACAACTTATACTTGTCGTTTTCTTCATCCAATCGCTTTCCGTTATGGGGCCCACACAAGGCTGCGTCGTCGTACGAATATTCCCCGACAGCAAGAATATTCCACGACCAACCGAATATTCACCGACCAAAAATAAATATTTTATAACCACTTGCTTATTTTGCAAAATTTGCACATTTCACCCATAACCAAAGTATTATATCAAATTAACCCCTTATTATTCACAATAATATTTAGAGAAAATTTGATTTTATTCATTAATAAGTTGGGGTCTTACAACCTCCCCTCCTTATGAAATTTCGTCCTCGAAATTGACGTACGTACCTGATGTTTCAAAAAGGTGAGGATACCTCGCTTTCATTTCTGATTCCAACTCCCAGGTCATTTCTTCAATAGCATGGTTTCTCCACAAAACCTTAACTTGTGGTATAACCTTCGTGCGTAGGACATGCTCTTTCCTATCCAAGATCTTAACAGGTACCTCCTCGTACGTTAAATCTTCAGCTATCTCGTCTGGTTCTAACTCAATAATGTGGTTCGGGTCTTTAACATATTTACGAAGCATAGATATGTGAAAAACATTATGAACACGAGACATGCTTGGAGGTAATGCGAGTCTATATGCCACATTTCCTATTCGCTCAAGAATCTCAAATGGACCAACAAATCTTGGATTGAGCTTTCCTCTCTTCCCAAATCTTGTAACTCCCTTCCATGGTGCAACACGTAACAATACATGATCCCCAATATTAAATTCCACGTCCTTCCGATGAAGATCCGCATAACTCTTTTGTCGATCCTGTGCCGTTTGTATACGTTGTCGAATCGTTTGGATCTTCTCTGTAGTAATGCGTACCAATTCTGGTCCCAACAATGTTGCTTCACCCACCTCGTCCCAGCATACTGGAGAACGACATTTTCTTCCATACAACGCCTCAAATGGAGCCATACCTATGCTCGCCTGATAACTGTTGTTGTAGGAGAATTCCACCAATGGTAGGTACTTATCCCAACTCCCTTTGAGATCTAAGACACAAAGTCTTAATAGATCTTCAAGAGTTTGAATAGTCCTCTCTGATTGTCCGTCCGTTTGAGGATGGTATGCTGAACTGAATCGTAAATCCGTGCCCATAGCTTTCTGCAAGCTAACCCAAAATCGTGAAGTGAATCTTGGGTCACGATCCGAAACTATGGATACTGGCATGCCATGCAATCTCACAATCTCGTTCACATACATACTAGCAAGACGTTCAAGGGAATAAGTCTCACGTATCGGTAAGAAATGAGCGGACTTGGTTAATCTATCAACAATAACCCAAATCGCATCTATGCCTTGAGAAACCTTGGGAAGACCCGTAACAAAATCCATAGTAATGTGTTCCCACTTCCATTTCGGGATCTCAAGTGGTTGCAATGGACCCTTTGGCACTTGATGCTCCGCCTTTACACGTTGACAAGTTAAACACCTCGAGATAAACTCCGCGATCTCTCTTTTCATATTGCTCCACCAAAATGTATGTCGAAGATCGTGATACATTTTGGTACTCCCAGGATGGATTGCAAACGGTGTGTTGTGTGCCTCCATCATTATTCTATGCTTCAAGTCAAAATCGTTAGGAACACAAAGTCTGGAGTTGACTCGAAGTATTCCTTCTTCATCGATTCTTGCTTCTGGAATAGCACCTTCTTGCACTTTCTTCTTCATACGCATCAGCTCTATATCCGTAGCTTGAGCAGCTTTAACTTTATCGATTAAAGTCGGTTCTACTCGTATATTTGATATCATCATGTGGGTACTTGGAGCCTTCATCTCTATCTCCATCCTTTGCAAGTCATACAAAATGGGCCTTTGTGTTAAAAATATTGCACTCGTACCCGCATATGATCTTCTACTCAATGCGTCAGCTACTACGTTTGCTTTTCCAGGATGGTATTGGATGGTATGATCGTAATCTTTCAACAGCTCAAGCCAACGTCGTTGCCGCATGTTGAGTTCCTTTTGGGTGAAGAAATATTTGAGGCTTTTATGATCTGTATAGATCTCCACTTTCTCCCCATACAGGTAGTGTCTCTAGATCTTCAACGCAAAAACGACTGCTGCCAACTCCAAATCATGAGTAGGATAATTCCTCTCATATTCTTTGAGTTGTCGTGAGGCATAGGCTATGACTTTCCCATGTTGCATGAGAACACATCCTAACCCTTTGCCTGAAGCATCGCTGTAGATAACAAATCCATCCGAACCAGATGGTATTGTCAAAACAGGTGCCGAAATGAGTCTCCTCTTGAGTTCTTGGAAACTCTTCTCGCATTCCTCACTCCATACGAATTTTGTATCTTTCCGAGTCAGCTGAGTTAACGGAGTAGCGATTCGAGAAAATCCTTCCACAAATCTCCGATAATAACCAGCTAAGCCCAGAAAGCTACGTACTTCGGTTACCGACTTCGGTTGCTCCCAACTTTGTATGGCTTCAATCTTCGCCGGGTCGACAGATACTCCATGTTTTGACACCACGTGCCCAAGGAATGCTACTTCCTCAAGCCAGAACTCGCATTTCTTCAGTTTGGCATATAGCTTGTTTTCACGAAGCCTTTGCAGTACCAGCTTCAAATGGCGCTCATGATCTTCACGGCTTTTGGAATAGATGAGGATGTCATCAATAAAGACAACAACGAACTGATCCAAATATTCTTTGAATACACGGTTCATCATATCCATGAAGGCAGCAGGAGCATTAGTCAATCCAAAAGACATTACTAAGAATTCATAATGCCCGTACCGAGTTCTGAAGGCAGTCTTTGGAATATCCTCAGTTTTAATCTTCAGCTGATGATATCCAGAACGAAGATCGATCTTTGAAAAGAATTGTGCTCCTTGCAACTGGTCAAACAGGTCATCAATGCGAGGTAGCGGATACCTATTCTTGATGGTGACATGGTTCAATTCTCGATAGTCAATACAAAGTCGCATACTCCCGTCTTTCTTCTTTACGAATAAAACAGGAGCACCCCAAGGAGACGTACTAGGACGAATAAAACCGATGTCCAACAACTCCTGTAGTTGGACTTTTAACTCCTGAAGTTCAATAGGAGCCATTCGATATGGGGTTTTAGAAATGGGCTTTGTACCGGGTTCAAGGTCAATAAAGAATTCAATTTCTCGTTCCGGGGGTAGACCAGGAAGTTCTTCAGGAAATACATCGGAAAATTCTCTAACAATAGAAATATTATTCAAATCTGACTTGTCTTTGTTCAAATCCATAACATGGGCTAAGAAAGCTTGACATCCGTTTTTCAATAAACGAATAGCTTTGTGGCTTGATATGACAGTGACTGATTTTAATGGTTTAGTAGTTTGAATTCGTATGACAGGTTGGTTAGGAATATGAAAACTAACAACCTTATGAAAACAATCAATTTTAGCATGATGAGTGGTTAACCAATCAATTCCTAAAATCACATCAAAAGCAAGTATCTTTAAAGAGATAAGATCAACAGGTAATGTGATAGTGCCAACTTGGATCATGCAAGATTTATAAACTGTAGATGTAACGAAGGTTTCACCCAACGGAGTTTCAACAGATAAGTTAAAGTCCAATTTCTCCGGAGTCAAGTTTAAACGTTGAGCACAAGCAGGAGAGATAAAAGAATGGGTAGAACCGGTATCTAGTAAGGTATAAACTTCGCAAGAATTCAAGATTAGCTTACCCGTGATCACCTCGTTCGGGTTTCTCACGTTTTGGCCAGTTACGACAAACGCTCTTCCAGGAACCGCTGATTTCGCCTTATCCGGGACAGCCCTTGGAATCACCACTCCCGCTGAACTTGGTTTCGCTATAGTACAATCTCGAGCGATGTGGCCTTCCTTCCCACAGTTGTAACACACCTTGGATTGTTGTGGACAGTTTGGGCTGATATGTCCCTCTTTCCCGCATTTGTAACATCTAACTGGCGGTCGTTCTCCTCCCCTAAAATTTGTTGTTGGTGCTGGTGCTGGTGCTGATGTCTTCCCGTCATTGTTGAATCTCCTCTTTCTGAAATTTCCACTTGACTCACCTCTCCTATTATCATGGCCACGATGACCACCCGAGTGGTTACCGCCTTTGTTCGTATTTTTCCCTCCTCGTTGGTTATCATCGCTCTGATGATTGCTGTCACCGGTATGACCCTGGTTGTGGTCCCTCGGTTGAGTATACTCATTATCTCTCTCTAATAATTGGGCCCTGTTGACAACGTCTGAATACAGAGAAAATTTATGAGAGATAAGGTATTGACGAATCTCAGGTTTTAAACCTCTCAGAAACATCCGCGTCATTCGTTCCTCATTTTCGACCAAATGAGGTGCAAACCTGGATAACTCTGCAAACTTCGCCTCGTACTGGGACACCGTCATGTTGTTTTGTTCCAGTCTAATAAACTCAACCTCCTTCATATGACGAATACTTTCAGGAAAGTACTTGTCATTGAACAGTTTTTGAAATGTTTCCCAGGACATGTTGAGTGCGTCAGGCTGGGTACGCTTCACAGACTCCCACCAGTAGTCTGCCTCACCGCGGAACATAAATGTGGCGAATGGAACCTTCTGTTCCTCCGTGCATCCCAAGACATCAAATATCTTGGTAATTTGCTTGACCCACGTTTCCGCCATGATCGGATCCGGCTTTCCCTTAAATTCTGGTGGTCCCAATTCTTTGAACTGCTTAGCTGTGACAAACCGCGCGTTGTTATCATTTCCACCCGTATTCTGCACACGAGTCTCCCTCGTCTGATTTTGCATGAACTGCAAAAAGCTCCTAAACATTCCATCATTCATCGTTTGCTCGGTAACGTTGTTTACAGGAGGAATATTGCCTTCCTGTTGCACGTTCCCCTGGGTAGTGATCAAAGGTGTCTCCACGGTCTGATTTACTCCATTATTAACGTTCTCAGCTGCCATTCTTAAATACTGCCATAAAACAAGGGTTAATAGTCATGTCATATATTATCCCTATACTCTGACCGACCAAATAAACACCAAATAAACTTAGTCAGGTCATACTAGCGAAGGAATTCCCCGTCTCTCCCCTCCTAGTTCTTGTCTCACATCTCAGCCAGGGATCATATCCCTAAGCTCTGATACCAACTGTGACGCCCCCAAAATAGGTATACAACACCCATTCTGAGTCGCCAAATACATGGTACAGAAAACAAACTACAACTTCAATAATACAATTGTCTTGCAAAATACGACAACACATACTGTGAGTTTAAATACAAATATTGTCTTCTAGACAATATCCACACTCAAATAAGTCCTCGTTACAATTATTCAAACACTATTTTACAGAAATAGTGAGGACTGCTAAAACATCTTTCTAGAACCATCACTCCGTACCCCGACTAGTTCCTGCTATGTTCTCACCTCCTGAGAAGAAAAATGGAACAAAAAGGAAAAGGGTGAGCTCAACTAGCCCAGTAAAGAATATTATGACTAAGATAATATACAAACAAATTATCGTTAGTCTTCAACAGGGAGAAATCTGATAAAATATAATCGACAACAAGTTTTAGATCAACAACTGCAGCGGAAACAACAAACCATTAGAAGAGTCAAGTAGAGAAAGAATTCTACTATCTTCTAAGGTTTAAAAGTCCATCATCAATATTTTATCCCTGTAACATCAATTAATAATCATCTTTAACCAAATATTCATCTTTGCACTACAGGCCAAAGATATTCATTTGTATCATCAGTCGGTCATGTTCATCTCAACACCTGTTCATCTTTGCACTACAGGCCAAAGATATTCATCAAGTAATTATACATCTTTGCACTACAGGCCAAAGATATTCAGTAATATCATCATTTAGGACTGAGGATGATGAAAAATATCTTAAAGAGAACGAATCCAATGAGACAGAAGGACAAATAGTAGGGATTCGTATAACAGTTTATCCAAGATCAATAATACTTCATAATAATCAATTGTGAAGCAGAATTCAAAAATAAAGATCAAAACATGGATACAATCAAAGATAGTAACCATAATAGACATCTTGGACAAAAAGGAAAAATTTTATTTTTCGGTGAATAGTGTCGTATTCGTGAATAGTGCCGTATACGTGAATAGTACCGTATACGTGAATAGTAACCCCGACACAAAAAGTTCCAAATTTGATAAAAACTCGTATCAATATTTCAGCATAATGATATTGAAGAAAATAATATCATTTAAGAAGAAAATAATATCCCTTACTTCAAAATATCAGTACTTCTGGTCGGAATACCGGTATAAGGCTGAAAGAAACTTGCTCTGATGAATAGAAACTCTCAAAGTATCTAAATACTCACAAAATACACTCAATAATCTAGAGAGAGAAAGAGAGAAAACTTGTTTCTGGTGTAATTTTCAATTCTAACTTAGCCCTCTATTTATAGGAAAATTTTGGTAGGTTTGACCTGCAACCTGATGGCTTTACCTGCTACTATTCCCACCTACCACATTTGAAATATAATTCAGCACATTTCTTCACCAACCATAAGTGGGGCCCACCAATTCTAGAATTTTCCACCAAAATGATAAACTCCGAAAATTCAACAATTTCTGAACCAGTCATCTAGTAAAATTCGTAATAAATCATACGTTCATTTTTAACGGTTCAAAATTTGTGGACATATACTCAACTTATATATGTATAACATATCCAAAAATTACCACGATCCAACGGTCGGATTAAAAATTATAACCCCCGCAAAATATCTCAAAAACCCTGATTTTTAATACCTCCATTCCGACAAAAATATGGATAAAAAACCTCAACATTAACTCCTTCATTTTTAACCACAAAAATATATCCCTCATTTATATCCACATAAAATAAATATTTCCTTATCATATGAATCAATAATTAATTATTCATAAATAATATTACAGAATCACATTTATGACAACCAGGCCGTTCCCAGGAAAGAGGGGGCTTTCCAATAAGGATTTCTCCTTACTGGCGCGCAATTAGATGACCAAACCTCTCCTTAGACAGAACTTTCTAGACATTGCCAATAATGTTATCTAATAATATCATTCAAATAATATGAATTATTGATCTGATAAATGAAAATACTGTGCAGCAACAATTATTGAAACAACAATAATATGAAATATCAATGCAGCAATTATTGAACCAATAAAATAAAATATTGAACAGTAATCACTGTAACAATTATTGAGTAGTGCCTTCTTACGTACGAATCAATAATTCAACTATACTGTGCAATCCGTGTGCTACTATGCAACCACGCGTTATTACTGTATTTTTAACCACCGGGTATTTAAACAGTGTTAACGGTAACAACTACGCCATTATTAATAAACAACTTATACTTGTCGTTTTCTTCATCCAATCGCTTTCCGTTATGGGGCCCACACAAGGCTGCGTCGTCGTACGAATATTCCCCGACAGCAAGAATATTCCACGACCAACCGAATATTCACCGACCAAAAATAAATATTTTATAACCACTTGCTTATTTTGCAAAATTTGCACATTTCACCCATAACCAAAGTATTATATCAAATTAACCCCTTATTATTCACAATAATATTTAGAGAAAATTTGATTTTATTCATTAATAAGTTGGGGTCTTACAGCAACCCTCTCTCTAGTGTCAATGCCTTCGATGTAAAATATTCATATTTGTTAGCCGCTAAGGCACTGACAAATTTCCTTTTGTCGAAGCTGCGGGTTGGCGGTGATAACCCTTCTCCCCGTAGACGTTTAACTGGTGTTTTTGGTGCCATTGTATAGCAATTCACTTCACAATTCTTTGGTGCCACTTGTGCAATTCTTCAAACACTTGGCGTGCGTGAAACCCAAGATGACCAATGTATGCTAACAAAGTAAACACACAATGATTCTCCACCAAAAGTAACCCAAAAGGAAGCTTACCCACGTAGCAAGTGATGACAAGTATTGATTCTCCACCAATATTGCACGAATTTGAAACTCTGAGCCCTAGCCTTGATAATTGAACACTTGATGAAGAACCCTAGTTTCTGTGCTTAAAAATCTGAGAGCTTGCTGTGTATTTGGTGTGGAATGGGATCAGAATTGGGTTAGATTATAAATAGGATTGCAATAGAGGACAAAATTTTTTGGAGATTGGGCGTTTGTGGAATGAAATCGTGGGTATTCTATTATTTTGGTTTCGATTTTGAGAGATGGGAGTGGAGAAGGCACGATCTGCATAGTTGTTTTAAAAATTGGATTCCCGTACCCCCGCCAGGGTGGGGTCTTTTTGCCTTCAAAAGCCCGTCGGGGCTGGCAGATACAGAGAGCCCCCCAACCGGGGAGGGCAAGCCAGGCCTAGAATACCCCCGTTGGGGCAGGGTCCTTTTTCTGCCAAAAAATTTTTTACTTCAGTTTTCTGACCTACACACACGTTCAACTTCCACCTTTGTTCCTGAAATCCATTAAAACCCATGATTTAAGTTAATCGCAGACACATTGAGCAAGAATGTATTAAGTAACCACACAATAACAAGCTAATTAACTATTAACCTATGAATTGCAAAAAAATTGAACTATTTTATACTAACATTAATAACTAAGCAGCTGAAGTACACAATATGAAACTAAATACTGACATTAATAAGAAAATTGGGTTGCCTTCCAATGAGCGCTTATTTTTAAGTCTTTTAGCCTGACAACTTCCTGTGTTATGGTGCATCGGCAAGAGTGATCACGGTAGCTTGATTATCGATGTCACAACCCCAATAGTGCTTTAGACGTTGCCCATTGACTTTGAATGTTTCCAGCGGATTCCTGCTATAGAGTTCAACGGTGCCATGTGGGTAGACTGTTTTAATGGTGAATGGCCCCGACCATCGTGATTTAAGTTTCCCAGGAAATAGTCTCAGTCGAGAGTTATACAATAACACAGCTTGGCCCGGTTCAAACTTCTTATTCAAAATCTTCTGATCGTGCCACTTCTTGACCTTTTCTTTATATAACTTAGAGTTTTTGTAAGCTTGCAAACGAAACTCATCCAAATCATTAAGTAGCAGCAGTCGTTTCTCGCTCACAACTATTTGATCAAAATTCAACTTCTGAATGGTCCAATATGCTTTGTGTTGAAGTTTAATCGGGAGGTGACACGCTTTCCCGTAAATAAGTTGATACTGAGACATACTAATTTGTGTCTTGTATGCTGTTCGATAAGCACATAGAGCGTTATCCAATTTCAGAGACCAATCTTTTCTGTTCGGATTCATTACTTTCTCTAAAATTCTTTTAACCTCTCTATTTGAAACTTTAGCTTGGCCACTCATTTGGGAATGATAAGTCGTCACAATCCTATGATTAACCCCATATTTTGCCAAGAGAGCTGTGAAGAACTTATTACAGAAGTGACTTCCCTCGTCACTTATAATTGCTCTGGCGTGCTAAATCTCGTGAAGATGTTTTTCTGTAGGAATTTCAAAACAACTTTGGTATCATTCGTTGGAAGTGTCACAGCTTCAACCCACTTCGATACATAGTCCATAGTTAGCAGAATATGTAGATTGTTGTATGAAGGCGGAAAAGGTCCCATAAAGTCAATCCCCCATACATCAAAAATTTCAACTTCTAAGAATGTGTTGAGTGGCATCTCATTCCTTTTTGAAATATTACCCACCCTTTGACATCTATCAAAGCTTTTTACAAACTAGTGGGCATCTTTGAACACAGCAGGCCAGTAGAATCCTACCTGAAGAACTTTTGTCGCCGTTTGTTCACTTCCATAGTGTCCCCCATATACATATGTGTGGCATGCGTGCAAGATATTATTAACTTCACTGTGGGGCACGTATCGACGAATCATCTTATCTGCACACTGTCTGAATAGATAAGGCTCATCCCACATGTACCACTTGACATCATGTAGGAATTTCTTTTTCTGATGACGTGTCAAGTCCGGAGGAAGGATCTTGCTCACCAAGTAATTAGCAAAATTCGTATACCATGGAAATTCTGAATTTACCCCAAACAATTGTTCATCCGAAAATGACTCATTGATCAACACCTTATCTTCCTTGTCCTTATCCGGATTTTCCAACCTCGAAAGATGATCAACGACTTGATTTTCTGTCCCCTTCCTATCCTTGATTTCTAAATCGAACTCTTGAAGGAGTAGAATCCAATGAATAAGCCTAGGCTTGCATCTTTCTTTGATATTAGATACCAAATCGCTGAGTGGTCCGTGTATACAACAACCTTTGTCCCTATCAAGTATGAGCGAAATTTGTCAAAGGCATACACGACCACAAGTAACTCCTTCTCGGTAGTTGTGTAGTTTAATTGAGCATCCGTGAGGGTTTTACTTATATAATATATAGCATGAAATATCTTGTCTCGACGTTGTCCCAAAATAGGCCCTACTGCGTAATCACTAGCATCACATATTAATTCAAAAGGCATCGTCCAATCCGGTGCTATGATTATGGGAGCTATTGTCAACTTCTTCTTCAACTGTTCAAAAGCTGTCAAACATTCTTCATCAAATCTGAAAATTGCCTCTTTCTCTAAAAGACTACATAGTGGTTTTGCAATATTTGAGAAGTCTTTGATAAACTAGTGGTAGAATCCAAAATGCCCGAGAAAACTGCGAATTCCTTTAGCTGAGGTCGGTGGGGGTAGATTCTCAATTGTTTCCAACTTTATTCGATCTACTTCCAACCCTTTCGCAGAGACTTTGTGTTCGAGGATGATTCTTTCTTCCACCATGAAATGGCATTTTTCCCAGTTCAGCACAAGATTGGTTTCCACGTAGCGTTTCAATACCATAATTAGATTCTCAAGATAACTGTCAAAGGCATTCCCATATACTGGAAAGTCATCCATAAAAACTTCAATATTGCACTCCACCATGTCTGAAAATATAGCCATCATACATCTTTGAAAGGTCGCCGGTGCATTATACAGCCCGAATGATATCCTCCTGAAAGCAAAGGTGCCATATGGGCATGTGAATGTTGTTTTCTCTTGATCTTCCGGTGCAATCACTATCTGATTATATCCTGAATACCCATCCAACAAGCAATAATACTCATGTCCAGCCAAACGGTCCAACATCTGATCGATGAAAGGTAAAGGAAAGTGATCCTTCTGGGTTGCCTTGTTGAGTTTCCTGTAATCCATGCATACCCTCCAGTCGGTCACTGTCCTAGTCGGTATCAATGCATTATCTTCATTAGTCACAACCGTCATCCCACCTTTCTTCGGGACACATTGCACTGGGCTCACCCATGAACTGTTTGAGATAGGGTAGATTATCCCAACATCCATCCATTTTAAAATCTCTTTCTTCACAACCTCTTTCATAATTGTGTTGAGTCTTCTTAGCTGTTCCACTGTCGATCTCTTCTAAGAGTATCTTGTGCATACAGAATTAAGGGCTTATTCCCTTGATGTCAGCAATTGTCCATCTTATCACAGATTTGTACTCTCGAAGTACCCTTAGCAACTTACTTTCCTGCAATTTGTTAAGTGCAGCTGCAATAATAACATGTAAAGTATCTAAATTACCCAAAAATGCATACTTGAGGTGTTTGGCTTTACCTCAAGAGTGGGTGGTTCCTCAAGTGAGGGTTTCATCCATGCCGATCCTTTCTCTTCTCTATGTAATGGCTCAAATGGCACCTTGAATCTACTCACTCTAGGTAATGCATCCAATATATGCAAATAGTCCACAAATTCTGGATCATCCAAGTCGGCATCTCCCAACAACATGTTTTCCAACGGATCCCTATCCAAACCTCGAATCAAGTCTTCATTAACCATCTTTTCGATCACATCCATTCTGAAACACTCTTCCTCATCTGTAGGGGAATCTCATAGCTTTGAACACATTGAATTTCACCTCTTAGTCTTGCACTCTCATTGTTAACTCCCCTTTTTGAACATCAACGAGAGTTCTCCCAGTTGCCAAGAATGGCCTCCCTAAGATAATAGGAATGTTCTTGTCCTCTTCATAATCCAGAATGATAAAATCTGTTGGAAATATAAACTTATCCACCTTTACTAGAATATCTTCAACAATTCCCCTAAAATAAGTAACTAATCTGTTCGCCAACTGTCATGAGATGTTTGTAGGTTTCGATGCCGATAAACCCAACTGGGTGTACATAGATAACGGCATGAGATTCACACTCGCACACAAATCACACAAACATTTTTTAAGGCCATGTTCCCAATTGTATAAGGAATAGTGAAACTCCCCAGATCCTTCAACTTCGGAGGCAACTTCCTCTGCAATACATCACTACATTCCTCTGTCAATGCAATAATCTCATAATCTTCTAACTTCTTTTTCCTCAACAAAATACCCTTCATAAACTTTGCATAGCTCGGCATCTGTTCTAGGGCTTCTGCGAACGAAATATTAATTTGTAACTTCTTGAAGATTTCTAAAAACTTTGAGAACTGTTTGTCTAACTTCTGCTTTTGAACTCTCTACTGAAATGGTCGTGGACGATAGACAACTGGTTCAACATCTGCCTGATTCTTATCCACTTGCCCATCTTCACCCTGTTTCTCTTCAGCCAACTTTTCTTCACTTTCTTTCACATCTTTCTTTGGTAAATTTTCTGCACTTTGTCCCTCAAGATGTTTTCCACTTCGTAACGTGATAGCTTGATACTGTTCATGATTTCCCCTTGGATTCTTCTTAGTGTCACTCGGTAAAGTCCCTTGAGGTCTGTTATTCAATGCTAACGCAAGCTGTCCCATCTGATTTTCCAAGTTCTTAATCGCTGCTGCTTGTGTTTTCATAACTGCCTCATTACCGAATATATATTTCAACAATAGCTCTTCCAAATCTGACTTTTTCTCATGCTGCGTAGCTGATTGTTGATGCTGATTTTGGAAACCGGGGAGATAAGAAGGTCGTGGAGCTTGCTAATTTTAATTGTTACTCCATGAAAAGTTTGGATGGTTCCTTGCCTCCGGGTTGTAGGTATTTTGATATGGATTCGGAGGTCTATTATAACTACCTACAAATTGTACTGTTGCCGGATTGATGGCACACTGCTCTGTCGGATGTTCCCCTGCACACAATTCACAAACATACGCCACCTGCTGAACTTGTACTCCCGTGATGGCATTCATTTTCTTCTGAAATCTGAGCCGCTAAAGCCGTCACTCCATTTACCTTTAACACTCCAACTGCCTTAGGTTGTGTCATTCTTGCAGTTGGCCATTGGTAGTTGTTAGATGCCATTGTCTCAATCAAGTCATACGCCTCCTCAAATCTTTTAGCCATAAAAGCTCCTCCCGATGCTGCATCTATACTAGTCCTAAGATTACTATTCAGCCCATTGTAGAAGGTGTTCATCTGCAGCCACTTGGGCAATCCGTGATGCGGACACTTCCTTATTAATTCCTTATACCTTTCCCAAGCTTCATACAGAGACTCCCTATGCTGCTGTTCAAATGTTGTAATCTCATTCCTCATCTTCGCAGTCTTCACCGGTGGGAAGAAATTTGCTAAAAACTTCTGAGCTAGGTCATCCCAAGTAGTGATTGATCCTGACGATAGTGAATGCAACCAGCTCTTTTCCTTGTCTCACAGTGTGAATGGAAACAAATGTAGCCTCACTGCATCATCAGATACCCCATTGTACTTGAAGGTATCATAAATCTCCAGAAAGCTCACAAGGTGCTCATTTGGATCATCATTAGCCAATCCCCCAAACTGTACTAAATTTTATATCATCTGAATAGTTTCAGGCTTTATCTCAAAGTTGTTCGCTGTAATTGCAGGCCTAGTAATGCTCGACTGAATTTTAGTAACCATGGGTGTAGCATAGTCCTTAAGTGCTTTTTGATCCTCTGCAGCCATATTCTCTTGCTTATCAAAATTCTCCTTACTTTCTTTAATCCACTTACTCAACCTCTGAAACCTTCTTTCGATGTCGTCCTCGTAAGGAAGCAAATCTGGTTTCTTTGGTCGAGTTTGCATGCACTAAGTAAGAGAACCTGAAACAAGAACTAACAAAAAGAAAAAGAAAAATGTTTAACTAAAACTGATCTAATTAAACTGATATTGAAAGTAATAAAATCAGTAATCTATCCCTGGAAATGGCCCCAAAAACTTGTTGGGTATATCCATAACTATATATAGCAATTTCATCGCTCAAGTCAATATTGTGTGCCTTAAATATCTTAGTCAATGACAATCCCATATGCCATAAATCCTTTATTAACATAATTAATCATAAATGACACAAGAAAATATGGCAAGTTGAACGGAACATAGAAAGTCAGTAATATAGCACATGAGTTGCACATCATTAAACCTTAAAATTTTCTTAAAATTTTCTTGTGGAAATTTAGTAAACTCAGAAAAACATCAATTTTGGCAAGTCCAAGCATACAGTTGTTATCAAATAAGGAGAGTTCAACTACAAGTACAATATCAACTTATAGAAAATGAAAAGGAAAAACCAAAATAGAAAATAAAAGGAGCACGATACAATTATAAATTTGTTAGTTATCTTTGAGTCAAATTATCAAACATTTAGAAGACAAAAATGGAGGATACTCTAACAAAACAAACAAAAACCCAAACAATTAATGAAATTAAACATGGAATTGAAAGAGTAGAGCATATATATACATATAAAATGAGAATGATAAATCTAGATTATGACGCCCCCAAATCCGGGTATCTTTCAACCCGACAGATGGTGCCCCACGGTACTACAGTTCACACAAACATTCAATTGAAATGCCTTAAAAGAACGAATATGTCTTATATATATACAAAATAATATTAACATCTCCCAGGTTCTTTATAACAATTACATTTGTCCTTATCATAATATAAAATATTATTATTACAAAACCTATGCTATTACATAATTAATTTATGGGTTCGCCTTAGCCTTGCCTTTATCCTTGCCGGATCCATCGGTCCGTTCGATCTTAGTTGCATTCATATGGTTCAAGCAAGAGTGAGCCTAACTAGCTAAGGAAGTACAACAATTCTAATAAAACTAGCATGCTTGAAACATAGGAATTGTATATCTTCAATAACTGAATAATAGTTACGAAGTACTATCGATAATCAAAATAGCACTTCTTTTCATTTAAAACGTTTTATAACAACAATATTCAGTAAAACATCAATTCCGGTCCAAGACCATGAGCATTTTTCATAAGTACTTTGAAAAGGACATCCCGGCACGAAGTCCATAAGTTCGGTATATCTTACAAGCACGTCTAGGTGATCAGCCTATAGCACTCTATGTTGATCAACACTACATTCATTAAACGTGTTGTGGCAACCTCACGTGCCTGTCATTTGACGACAAAACAATTTAGCATACTCAGTCTTCTTTTGAAAACCACAACAATATTAGTTTGGTAAATCCTTGTCACTACATGATAGAAATCCAACATGTCATAAGTCTGGCAGGAAGAATTGGCTTTGACTTCATCCGATATTAACTCATGCGAAGAATACATGAATCACAAAGCTTGTCCAGATTAAATTGGAACAAGGGTTAGAGTACTTGCCTTTATCGCACGTACACTTTAGGTCTTTAAGGTCTCTACAGTAGATGATAACATCACATAGCACATTAGGTCATGAATAACATACATGGTTCCTAAAGAATCTTACCCTTATTCTCAATCTAATTACGTATTAGATTGTTATTTATTGGTTCCGGCTTTCCGTTACGTCATTCTTACGTTCACATGCAACTGACTTTCTATAACCCTAGGTGATCATACTTAAGACCTAACTATGTCTTAACAATGTGATAATAAGATCTTTAGTTAATTGTTCATTAATTACCATTCATGCTCAACATGTAAACCTTCTTTACTATCTAGGTTTTAAGGCTGGCACTGTGGCGCCGACTATTACTCTCTGTGCCGCGCTGCGACGTCACACATTAGGGCTTGAAGACTGGACTCAACGCTGCGATGCGAGTCAGCGCCAACTAACAGTGGCTGAGGGAGAGTTTGGCGCTGCGGCGCCGGACTTTTGGTTTGGAGTCGTGCCACAACGCGGACTCTGTGCCACAGATAATTTTTGATAGATTTTTCAACTTGTGAGATTCCCGGACTCGTAACTTCTTCGTTATGAGTTCGAATTGACTCGTTCAAGAGCTTATGGTTCACAAATCATATACTCTATGTGTTCATGCAAGAATTTTATCTATTCGATTTTGTTTGCTAAAAATTCACCTATTAGTCCATTTTTAACGAAAACGATAAACGTTCGTGAACGTTTAACACTCGTTTCTTCTTTCTAAGTCGGAATCCGGCCATTTTTGAATCCGCAACTCTATAATGCCAAATACGACTTGTCTCCATTGAAAAACCAACGTTTTCGAGTTCAAACATAAAATATAACTTTCATTCCGAGAATTTCACGAATTCGACGATTCTCGTCTAATCGTGTGATTTCGGCAAAACTTCATTACTAGTGATTTGTTCATCATTCCAATTATATTCATTTCATTATCTAGACATCTCAACTTACATGATACAACAATTTATCATTAAATTAGACCATGGCTTATTCTTCATAAGTTCATAACTTAACAATTTCTATAATACAAGATTTCCTTTCCTTTGACTTATTTAATGATTAAGTCATTTAAGCAACATCCTTACATCTTATTATCCATACAAACTTCTTAAGTTAATCATATGACAAGTTCATATGTGTATTCCATGAGTTCATAACTTGTTTAGGTTCAAGTTACTTATTCATAACTTATTTGGCTTAAGTTCATTGCTTATCCACTTCTCATATGTTCTTAGCACTTATGTTCATTAGGTTACACTTCTCTTATCACCCTACTTTGATAGAGATGGAAGATATATATAAGAAGAGCCTTACCCTTGATGAACTAGCTTCTCCTTCTTGAAAATCTAACAATGGAAGTTAAGTTTCAAAGTGCTTATTATCTCTAACAAATAAGTTGTTTGTGTATGGGATGAAAACTAACAACCAAAGAATTAATTGTGAGCTTCCTATTTATAGGACTTCTAATGTTAAGGCAATTAGGTCATTAGAACATCCCACCTCCTTAGTTAACCTCCTTACTATTCATATCTTGCTCATTAAGTAATCTTGCTCCCCACATAATATATGGTCATCACACAAAGTTCTTGCCCATCAATTCACCCATGGGTTGCACCATGGATCTTGCTTTACCCATTGGATCATCCTTTGGGCTTAGTTGTTAATTTAATTAACTTATCTTTGGGCTTGCAATAATTTCCATTGGGCTTCTCTTTAATTTGATTTGGACTTTACATAGATAAACCCTTGGGCTTAAACATTATTTCATCTTGGGCTTGCCCCTTAATGATTATGGGATTTGTACTTCCTACACAATCCATAATTTCATTCCATTAGAGTTAATACTTACCATTCTCAATTTAAGTCCGCATGCGAAATTTTCTGTTTTCCATACTTAGATTATTATTACATAATCTATCTCACCTTGATATTATAATATTACATATTTCTCGGAAGTTCAAAAATAATTCCCGAGCGATAAACGATAAATAGTGTTTTTCAAAAAATTTATCGAAAAGCTTTTATTTTCGTTTTGGAAATTTAAACATTTTAATTCCTTCACATAGTTAAAAGACTATGATGTTCAGACGTTTCTAGGTTATAGAACGACCTTCATCTTACTAACACATAATCATAACAAATAATATTATTTTATTCATTATAATTGTATTTGCAAAAGGTTCGATTTTCTGGGGCGTTACATAGATTAAAACAACCCATTATGGGAATTGAAAGCTAGATTCAAGTGCTAATTATGCTATATAGATCAATTGGATATGAGAATGAGATCGATGAAAATATTAAACGAGAATGACAAAGAGTGTAACGAACAAGAATTTTGTAATTTAATTTTAAATATTTATTGAATTAAATAAATATTTTAATTGATTTATTTATTGAGATAAATAAATAATTGATGAAATTATGGTGTAATAGTTTAGTTAAAATGTGTTATAATATTTAAATTAATAAATGATAATTTTCTGATTTGAAGATTTAATTTAATGAGATAATTAAGTTAAATGAATTATTAAATAATTATAATGATGTTCTAATTTAATTTAATAATTAAATAGAGATTTATTAGTTTGTGGAATATAATTATAATTTATAATGAAAATTATAATTATATGACAAATGTTAATTTGAATTATTAATATTGAAGTAGTTGTATAATGAGTGTGACAAATTGAACCATATAATATAAGTGTTATAAAAATAAATTAAGGATGGGAATTTTAGTGTAGCCAAACATGGCCTTGTGGCCTTTGGCGTAATATAATTGATAGGCTCTTTGTTTTTTTTAACTGAAGAGTACGTGGGATATCAGTTTATTTAGTTTGCATATTATTCCTAAGGCTAAGTTAGAAACACAGAGAAAATACAGAGAGTTAGAGAAGAAGAACAAGAGGGAGAATTACAGAGAAATTGAGAGTTCTCTATGAATTGGAAGTCAAGAGGAAGAAGAAGGCTTGTTGAAACCTTGTCATCATCTTTGCTAATCTACAACAAAGGATTAAGGGTAATAATCTATTCCTAATTTCCTAGTTTTGATATTCTCTATAATTGAGTTTTTGTTGGATTGTTGTTTAATATGTTGATGATATGAGTATATAATCTGATAATTATCATATATAAGCAATACTTAGTGATCAAATTCATGGTAATTAGTTTGAAGAAGAAATTATAAGTTAACAGTGTTTTATGTGTACAAAAGTGACTTATTTGAGGCCAAAATTGGTGTTTAATATTGAGTATAATATGTAAATTGGTTATGGATTATGTTAAGAAATGAAAAGAATGCAATTGAAATGTTGTAATTTGGTTAAGAAACAAAGATTTGGTGATTGAATTTGCTAAATGTGTTGAAATATGAAGAAAATAGCAAGAACATGATTTTAATCCTTTAAATTTGATTATGTAAGTTGTTTTAGGTGTTAGAATGATTGATTGTATATATTATGTGGCTTTGGTTGAGTTTGTAGTGTAACAGTTTGTCTATGTTGCTCTAGAAATCAAGAAATTGGAATTTTGGTTTGTAACAGTACTAAAGGTGATACAGTTCTGTCTGCGTACTGGCACAGCTGTGCCGGTACCAAAGGCAAAAACAGCGCATCTGCGCCTGTTGGGTTTCAGGCATCGAGCACCAGCGCAGCTGCACCAGTGCCAAGGCTTGGGGAAGCGCAGCTGTGCCATCCCTTGAGCAGAGGCAATTTTTTTTTAGTTTCAGTCATGATGTGTTGGCTTAACCTAGTCTAGGATGCATGATAAGGATTTAAACATGTAATGAAGTTCCATAACAGATTGTGATCATGTGTGTGGTGATTTTTAGATTGAAAAGATAAAGACTTAGAGAACTTTAACATGTTAATTGATTAAGACTTGAGATGTATTTAAGGCGTGTCGATGCCTTACTAAGTTGATGATTTCATACCTATATAAGGTGTCGAAGATTGGAATGTGAGATAGGTGAATGAGATGAATTTGAATGAGAATTAAACCTATAAGATTAAATGTTAGTTTAACTAATCGGTATTGCGATTTCAATGGTATATGTAGGGTACTTGGCGAACGTTAATTATACTTGAGTAGCTTATGTACGAGGCAAGTTTCCTAACTTCATTCTCTTTATAATGAATGCAAATTTCATAACTCTATTTACTTTTTGTTGTCGAACAAGTTCTCTAACCCTAATTTTTCGTTATGCAAGTTCCTAAACCTTATGTTTGTGTTGAGCAAGTTTATTGATTTCATCTTGCTTACGATTATGCAAGCTCTTGTATTCTAATTCTTTACATTGAGCGAGTTTCACATTCCTAACTTTTGTTTCTGGCTATTCAAGCATAAATTACCCAAGTTCATTGTTTTAAATGAGATTTTCTAACTCTTTTGAATGTAATACTTTGTATATACAATGTCTATTCAATTGTATATTGTTGATATTCAATCTTTGACTTAAGTTTCGTTGTTAAATCTTGTATTACCATGTTGAACCTTCGAATAGCAAATAAATCTTTATTGATTGGACTAATTTATAATTGATGAGTGTTCTAAAATTCTAGAATCACTGTTAATCTATTCCAAACTAAACCTTCTTTAGTGCGTAAATTTTAAAGTCAAACTAAGATGAACAACCCTAATATAGGGGATTATGTACGCGTTAGCGTTTAGATGTGTGTGCACGATAAGGGTCTGTATAGTCTAAACGACTGTTAAAGTTGAGGTTTTTACACCTAATAACCGGGGACATATTTCATGGTCTTAAGACCCTCATATATAAATCTTGAACTTGTTTTCTATTCTTGATTCATAGAACAAGTTCTCTATTATTCAGTATTCATTGCTTAACCTTATGTTGTTGGTATTATTATTATTTATATTAGTGAGCAATTGTTTGCTCACTCTTGTAATTAACACTGCAACTAAAGTTGAGAGCGTTGAAGAGCCATCTACTAGCAAGGGCAAGGGCAAGATGTCCAAATGATGAAGACTTATTTATTTTAATTACTGAATTTATGTTATGAGACTTATTTAATTATGTGATGTATTGCGCAGACTTATGTAATAATTTAAGGTTAGATTACCTAGGATTGTTTTAAGTTGATGTAACCCTTTAATGGAAAAGATTATTATTTGAGTTATTTAAGTTATGTCTTTATCATTGAATATGGGTAGATAGATTTAAATTGTTTGGATAGTGAACACCAAATTCTGTGAAAATGAAGTACCCGAATTTAGGGGTGTCATAGGTTGGTATCAAAGCTTTAGGTTATGAACCTTAGGTGGGGGAAAACCTTAGGGAGTAACCTATAAGGAGACATAAAACATAGTGGTGATAAACTCTTATCGAGTTCTAAGGAATGAATTGAGGTAATTCATTAAAGATAAACAATAAAAGACTTTATGTGCTACGTGTTAATAACTTATGTGCTCGCGAGTATCGAAGAGTGTAAGACCCCAATTTTTTATAAAGGAAATTGAATTTCCTCTATTTATTATAGTAAGGGTTGATTTGATTAATATGGTTAGTTATGGGTAAAATGCGCAAATATTTTAAATAAACAAGTGGTTATAAAATATTAATTGTTGTTAGGGAATATTCGTTTGGTCGTGGAATATTCTTACTGTCGGGGAATATTCGTACGACGGCGCTGTCTTGTGTGGGCCCCATAAAGGAAAGCGATTGGATGAAGAAAACGACAAGTATGAGTTTTTATGAATAACGACGTAGTTGTTACCGTTAACACTATTGGAATACCCAGTGGTTAAAACACAGTATTACGCGGTGTTGCACAGTAGCACACGGTATTGCACCAATTATTGATTCTTACGTAAGAAGGCACTACTCAATAATTGTTACAGTAATTACTGTTCAATATTTTATTTTATTGATTTAATAATTGCTACGTTGATATTTTATGTTATTGTTGTTTCAATAATTATCACTACACAGTATTTTTCATTATCAGATCAATAATTTAAATTATTTTAATAATATTATTAGATAGCATTATTGACAATGTCTAGAAAGTTCTGTCTAAGGAGAGGTTTGGTCACCTAATTGCGCGCCAATAAGGAGAAATCCTTATTGAAAAGCCCCCTCTTTCCTGGGAACAGCATGGTTGTCAGTATTGTGATTCTGTAATATTATTTGTGAATAATTAATTATTGATTTATATGATAAGGAAAATATTTATTTTATGTATAAATGGAGAAATTTTTAGAAAAGTGACAATTGTTGAAAATTGATATTTTATCTTTTATGATAAAATAATTCATTTAAATATATTATTATATTTTAATAATATAATAATGATGATATTTTTACGATGAATGTGTGATATATGAATAAATGAGGAGAAAGAGTATTTTTGTTACAATAAATGATAAAAACATGTTAAACATGTCGGTGGGCCAAATTTTTGACTGTAAAATCGTCCGTATGTGAATTTCAGTCAATTTCTTGTTGGAATTTGAAAAAACTTAAACTTACAAAGTTGTAGAATATTGAATTTCCTATGGAATGGACATAAGATTCAAATTTTTCTGATAAAGGGCTATTTATTATGAATTATTGAAGTTCTGGAATAATTGATTTTTGAAGTTTTAAATATTTTTTTTAATAAAAACGTTTTTTGCAATTGGGTGGGCACCACAGGTGTTGTAAACATGATGAAATCAGTTTGTCTAAGGTGGGCATGAAATTTTTTTAATTATATTAATATTTTATTAATTTTTTTACTTTGGTGTTCTAAGCATTTTCCTATAAATAGGGTGCTTAGGTTAGAATTAAAAATCACACTAGAAACTGAAGTTTTCTCTCTCTATATTATCGAGCGTATTTTTGTGAGTATTTTGATACTTTGAGTGTTGCTAGACGATACAAGTTTCCTTCAGCACTATATCCGGTATTCCAGTCAGAAGTACTGTCCTTTTGAGAGGTAAGGGAAGTTATTTTTTTTCGTAAATGATGTTATTTCTTTTAATATCATTATACCGAAATATTGTTAAGATTTTTCTTGTGAAATTCTTATCTTTTTGTGTCGGGATTATTATTCATGTATACGACACTATTCACAGAAAAATTAAAATTTTCTTTTCTTGTCCAAGTTGTTTATTATGGTTAATAGCCTTGATTGTATCCATGTTTTGATCTTTATTCTTGAATTTTACTCCACTATGGTATATTATGGGGTATTTTTGAACATGGATAAATCAAAGTACGAATCCCTAATATTTATTCTTTTGTCTCACTGGATTCGTTTTCTTTAAAATATTTTTCATCATCCTCAGTTCTAAATGATGATATTACTGAATATCTTTGGCCTGTAGTGCAAAGATGAATGATTTTCTAATGAATATCTTTGGTCTTAGTGCTAAGATGTACAGGTGTTTAGATGAACATGCCCAACTGATAAATATCTTTGGCCTGTAGTGCAAAGATGAATATTTGATTCAAGAGGTATATTGATTGATGTTACAGGGATAAAATATTGATGATGGACTTTTAAATCTTAGAAGATAGTTGAATTCATTCTCTACTTAACTCTTCTAATGGATTGATGTTTCCGCTGCAGTTGTTGATCTAAAACTTATTATCTACTATATTCTATCAGATTTTCCCCTGTTGAGGACTAACGATAATTTGTTCTATATTATCTTAGTCATAATATTCTTTACTGGGCTAGTTGAGCCCACCCTTTTTCCTTTTTGTTCCATTTTTCTTCTTAAGAAACGAGAATATAGCGGGAAGTAGTCGGGGTGTGGAGTGGTGTTCCAAGGCAGTTGTTATTATAGTCCTCACTATTTTGTAAGATAGTGTATCAATAATTATAATGAGGACTTATTTGAGTGTGGATATTGTCTAGAAGATAATATTTGTATCTTAACTCACAGTTTATGTGTTGTCATATTTTGCACGACAATTGTATTAATAAAGTTGTAGTTGTTTCTGTTCCATGTTTTTAGCGACTCAAAATGGATGATGTATACCTATTTTGGGGGCGTCACAGTTGGTATCAGAGCTTAGGGATATGGTCTCTGGCGGAGATCGAGGAATAGAACTAAGAGGGGAGAGACGAGTAAATACTTCGCTAGTGTGTCCTACCTAAGCTTATTTGTTGATTGGTTAGAACCTATATTATGTGATATGTTAATTTCTTTAATTAACCCTTGTTTTATGGCAGTATTTGAGAATGGCAACTGAGAATGTTAACAATGGAGTAAGTGAGATCGTGGAGACATCTTTAATCACCAATCAGGACAGCGTGCAACGGGAAGACAATATTCCTCCTGTAAACAACACCACTGATTAGACGATGAAAGATGGGATGTTTAGAAGCTTTTTACAGTTCATACAAAATCAGACGAGGGAGACTCGTGTACAAAATACGGGTTAAAATGATAACAACACGCGATTTGTCACAGCCAAGCAGTTCAAAGAGTTGGGACCACCAAAATTCTAGGGAAAGCCAAATCCGATTAAGGCGGAAACGTGGGTCAAGCAAATTACCAAGATATTTAATGTCTTGGGATGCATGGAGGAACAGAAGGTTCCGTTCGCCACCTTTATGTTCCATGGTGAGGCAGATTACTGGTGGGAATCTGTGAAGCGTACCCAGTCAGTCGCACTCAACATGTCTTGGGAAACATTTCAGAAACTGTTCAGTGACAAGTATTTTCCTGAAAGTATTCGTCATATGAAGGAGGTGGAGTTTATTAGACTGGAATAAAATAACATGACAGTGTCCCAGTACGAGGCGAAGTTCGCGGAGTTATCCAGGTTTGCACCTCATTTGGTAGAAAATGAGGAACGTATGACGCGGATGTTTCTGAGAGGTTTGAAACCTGACATACGTCAATATCTCATTTCTCATAAATTTTCTCTATATTCAGATGTTGTCAACAGGGATCAATTATTAGAGCGAAATAATGAGTATGTTCAACCGAGGGACCACAACCAGGGTCATGCCGGTGACAGCAGTCATCGAAGCAACGATAACCAACGGGGAGGAAAAAATATAGACAAAAGCGATAACCACTCTGGTGGTAATCGTGGCCATAATAATAGGAGAGGCGAGTCAAGTGAAAATTTCAAAAAGAGGAGATTCAATAATGACAATGTGAAGACGTCAGTATCAGTATCAACTGTTTCGAAGGGAGAAGAACGACCATCGGTCGTATACTATAAATATGGAAAAGAGGGACACATCAGCCCAAACTATCCATAACAGTTCAAGGTATGTTATAATTGTGGAAAGGAAGGACATATCATTCGAGATTGTACTGTTGTGAAACTAAGTCTAGCGGGGATGATGACTCCAAAGGCTGTCCCAAACAAATCAAAGTCAGCGGTTCTTGGAAGAGTGTTTGTCGTGACTGGCCAAAATACGAAGAACCCGAACAAGGTGATCACGGGTAAGCTAATCATAAACTCTTGCGAAGTTTATATCTTACTAGATACCGATTCTACCCATTCATTTATCTCTCCTACTTGTGCTCAACGTTTAAACTTGACTCCGGAGAAATTAGACTTTGACTTATCTATGGAGACTCCGTTAGGATAAACTTTCATTACATCCATTGTTTATAAATCTTGTTTGATCTAAGTTGGCACCATCACATTACGTGTGGATCTTATCTCTAGAAAAGATACTTGTTTTTGATGTGATTTTTGGGATTGATTGGTTAACTACTCATCATGCCAAAATTGATTATTTTCGTAAGGTTGTTAGTTTTCATATTCCTAACCAACAATATGAATTCAAGCAACCAAATCACTAAAGTCAATCACTGTTATATCAAACTATAAAGCCATTCGTTTATTAAAAAAATGGATGTCAAGCTTTCTTAGCCCATGTCATGGACTTGAACAAAAACACGTCAGATTTGAATATTATTTCTGTTGTTAGTGAATTTTCTGACGTATTTTCTGAAGAACTTCCCGGTCTATCCCCAGAACGTGAAGTGGAATTCTTTATTGATCTTGAACCTGGTATAAAACCCATTTTTAAAACCCCATATTGAATGGCTCTTATTGAACTTCAGGAGTTAAAGGTCCAACTACAGGAGTTGTTGGACATCGATTTCATTCGTCCTAGTACATCTCCTTGGGGTGCTTCTGTTTTATTCGTAAAGAAGAAAGACGAGAGTATACTTTTTGTATTGACTACCTGGAATTGAACCATGTCACCATCAAAAATAGGTATCCGCTACCTCGCATTGATGACCTGTTTGACCAATTGCAAGGAGCACAATTCTTTTCAAAGATTGATCTTCGTTCTGGATATCATCAACTGAAGATTAAAACTGAGGATATTCCGAAGGCTGCCTTTAGAACTCGGTACGGGCATTATGAATTCCTAGTCATGTCTTTTGGATTGACTAATGCTCCTGCTGCTTTCATGGATATGATGAACCGAGTATTCAAGGAATATTTGGATCAGTTCGTTGTTGTCTTTATTGATGCATCCTCATATATTCCAAAGGTCGTGAAGATCATAAGCACCATTTGAAGCTAGTACTTCAAAGACTTCGCGATAACAAGCTATATGTCAAGCTGAAGAAATGCGAGTTCTGGCTTGAAGAAGTAGCATTCCTTGGGCACATGGTGTCAAAGCATAGAGTATCTGTTGACCCGACGAAGATTGAAGCAATACAAAGTTCAGAGCAACCGAAGTCGGTGACCGAAGTACGTAGCTTTCTGGGTTTAGCTGGTTATTATTGGAGATTTATGGAAGGATTTTCTCGAATTATTACTCTGTTAACTAAGTTGACTCGAAAAGATACAAAATTCGTATGGAGCGAGGAATGCGAGAAGAGTTTCCAAGAGCTTAAGAGGAGACTCATTTCGGCACCTGTTCTGACAATACTATCTGGTTCGGATAGATTTGTTATTTACAGCGATGCCTCAGGCAAAGGGTTAGGATGTGTTCTCATGTAACATGAGAAAGTCATAGCCTATGCCTCGCGATAACTCAAAGAATATAAGAGAAATTACCCTACTCATGATCTAGAGTTGGCAGCAGTCATTTACGCGTTAAAAATCTGGAAGCACTATCTATATGGGGAGAAAGTGGAGATATTTTCGGATAATAAAAGCCTCAAATATTTCTTCACCCAAAAAGAACTCAACATGCGGCAACAATGTTGGCTCGTGCTGTTGAAAGATTACGACCATACCATTCAATACCATCCTGAAAAAGAGAACGTGGTAGCTGACACATTGAGTAGAAGATCATATGCGGGAACGAGTGCGATGTTGTCAACACAAAGGCCCATTTTGTGCGATTTACAAAAGATGAAGATAGAATTCAAGACTCCGGGTCAAGTATACACATAGAACCAACTTTAATCGATCAAGTTAAAGTTTCTCAAGCCACAGACTCGAAGCTGATGCATATAAAAGAAGAAAGTACAAGAAGCTGTTATCCTAGAAGCAAGATTCGATGAAGAAGGAATACTTCGCGTCAACTCAAGACTTTGTGTTCCTAACGACTCTGATTTGAAGTACAAGATCATGATGGAGGCACACAATACACCGTTTGCAATCCATCCTGAAAGTACCAAAATGTATCGTGATCTTCGATATACATTTTGGTAGAGCCATATGAAGAGAGAGATCGCGGAATTTATCTCGAGGTGTTTAACTTGTCGACGTGTAAAGGCGGAGCATCAAGTGCCAAAGGGTTCATTGCAACCACTTGAGATTTCGAAATGGAAGTGGGAACACCGTTACCATGGATTTCGTTATGGGTCTTCCCAAGGTTTCTCAAGGCATAGATGCGATTTGGGTTATTGTTGTTAGATTAACTAAGTCATTTCTTGCCAATACGGGAGACTTATTCCCTTGAACGTATTGTGAGATTGCATGGCATGTCAGTATCCATAGTTTCAGATCGTGACCCAAGATTCACTTCACGATTTTGGGTTAGCTTGCAGAAAGCTATGGGCACGGATTTACGATTCAGTTCGGCATACCATCCTCAAATAGACGGACAATCAGAGAGGACTATTCAAACTCTTGAAGATCTATTAAGACTCTGTGTCCTAGACTTCAAAGGGAGTTAGAATAAGTATTTACCATTAGTGGAATTCTCCTACAACAATAGTTATCAGGCAAGTATAGGTGTGGCTCCATTCGAAGCATTGTATGAACGAAAATGTCGCTCTCTAGTATGTTGGGATGAGATGGGTGAAGCAACATTGTTGGGACCAGAGTTGGTACGTATAACTACATAAAAGATCCAAATGATCTAACAACGTATACAAATGGCACAGGATCGACAAAAGAGTTATGCAGATCTTCATCGAAAGGACGTGGAATTTAGTATTGGGGATCATGTATTGTTGCGAGTTGCTCCATGGAAAGGATTTACAAGATTTGGGAAGAGAGGAAAGCTCAATCCACGATTTATTGGTCCATTTCAGATTCTTGACCGAGTAGGAAATGTGGCCTATAGACTCGCTTTACCTCCAAGCATGTCTCGTGTTCATAATATTTTTCACATATCTGTACTTTGTAAATATGTGAAAGACCCGAATCACATTATTGAGTTAGCCGAAGACTTAACGTACGAGGAGGTACCTATCAAGATCTTGGATATGAAGGAGCATGTCCTACGCACAAAGGTTATACAACAAAGTTAAAGTTTTGTGGAGGAACCATGCTATTGAGGAAATGACCTGGGAGTTGGAAACGGAAATGAAAGCGAGGTATCCTCACCTTTTCGAAACACCAGGTATGTACGTCAATTTTGAGGACGAAATTTCATAAATATGGAAATTTCATAAGGATGGGAGGTTGTAAGACCCCAACTTTTTATAAATGAAATTGAATTTCCTCTATTTATTATAGTAAGGGTTGATTCGATTAATGTGGTTAGTTATGGGTAAAATGCGCAAATATTTTAAATAAGCAAGTGGTTATAAAATATTCATTGTTGTTGGGGAATATTCTTTTGGTCGCGGAATATTCTTACTGTCGGGGAATATTCGTACGACGGCGTAGCCTTGTGTGGACCCCAAAACGGAAAGCGATTGGATGAAGAAAACGACAAGTATGAGTTTTTATGAATAACGACGTAGTTGTTACCGTTAATACTGTTGGAATACCCGGTGGTTAAAACACTGTAATACGCAGTGTTGCACAGTAGCACACGGTATTGCACCAATTATTGATTCTTACGTAAGAAGGCACTACTCAATAATTATTACAGTAATTACTGTTCAATATTTTATTTTATTGATTCAATAAATGCTACGTTGATATTTTATATTAGTGTTGTTTCAATAATTATTACAACACAGTATTTCCTATTATCAGATCAATAATACATATTATTTTAATAATATTGTTAGATAGCATTATTGATAATATCTAGAAAGTTCTGTCTAAGGAGAGGTTTGGTCACCTAATTGCGCGCCAGTAAGGAGAAATCCTTATTGAAAAGCCCCCTCTTTCCTGGGAACAGCTTGGTTGTCAGTATTGTGATTTTGTAATATTATTTGTTAATAATTAATTATTAATTTAGAAGATAAGGAAAATATTTATTTTATGTGGATATAAATGGAGGAATTTTTAGAAAAGTGACAATTGTTGAAAATTGATATTTTATCTTTTCTGATAAAATAATTTATTTAAATATATTATTATATTTTAATAATATATTAATGATGATATTTTTACGATGAATGTGTGATATATGAATAAATGAGAAGGAAAACTATTTTTGTTGCAATAAATGATAAAAACATGTTAAGCATGTCGGTGAACCCAATTTTTGACTGAAATTTGATTATAGCCTGTAAAATCGTCTGTATGTGGATTTCAGTCAATTTCTTGTTGGAATTTAGAAAAACTTAAACTTATAAAGTTGTAGAGAATTGAATTTCCTATGAAATGGACATAAGATTCGAATTTTTCTGATAAAAGGGTTATTTATTATGAATTATTGAAGTTTTGGAATAATTGATTTTTGAAGTTTTAAATATGTTTTTTAATAAAAACGTTTTTTGCAATTGGGTGGGCCCCACAGGTGTTGTAAACATGCTGAAATCAGTTTGTCTAAGGTGGGCGTGATTTTTTTTTAATTATATTAATATTTTATTAAATTTTCTGCTTTGGTGTTCTTAGCATTTTCCTATAAATAGGGTACTTAGGTTATAATTAAAAATCACACCAGAAACTGAAGTTTTCTCTCTCTATATTATCGAGCATATTTTTGTGAGTATTTTGATACTTTGAGTGTTGCTATACGATGCAAGTTTCCTTCGGCACTATATCCGGTATTCCCGTCAGAAATACTGTCCTTTTGAGGTAAGAGATGTTATTTTTTTCGTAAATGATGTTATTTCTTTTAATATCATTATAGTGGAATATTGATAAGATTTTTCTTGTGAAATTCTTATCTTTTTGTGTCAGGGTTACTATTCACGTATACGACACTATTCACGTATACAGCACTATTCACAGAAAAATTAAAATTTTTTTTTCTTGTCCAAGTTGTTTATTATAGTTACTAGCCTTGATTGTATCCATGTTTTGATTTTTATTCTTGAATTTTACTCCACTATGGTATATTATGGGGTATTTTTGAACATGGATAAATCAAAGTACGAATCCCTAATATTTATTCTTTTGTTTCACTGGATTCGTTTTTTTAAAATATTTTTCATCATCCTCAGTTCTAAATGATGATATTACTGAATATCTTTGGCCTGTAGTGCAAAGATGAATGATTTCTTGATGAATATCTTTGGTCGTAGTGCTAAGATGTATAGGTGTTTAGATGAATATGACCAACTAATGAATATCTTTGGCCTGTAGTGCAAATATGAATATTTGATTCAAGATGTATATTGATTGATGTTACAGGGATAAAATATTGATGATAGACTTTTAAATCTTAGAAGATAGTAGAATTCATTCTCTACTTAACTCTTCTAATGGATTGTTGTTTCCACTGCAGTTGTTAATCTAAAACTTATTGTCTATTATATTCTATCAGATTTTCCCCTATTGAGGACTAACGATAATTTGTTCTATATTATCTTAGTCATAATATTCTTTACTGGGCTAGTTGAGCTCACCCTTTTTCTTTTTTGTTCCATTTTTCTTCTCAGGAAGCGAGAATATAGCGTGAAGTAGTCGGGGTGTAGAGTGATGTTCCAAGGCAGTTGTTATTATAGTCCTCACTATTTTGTAAAATAGTGTATCAATAATTGTAATGAGGACTTATTTGAGTGTGAATATTGTCTAGACGACAATATTTGTATTTTAACTCGCGGTTTATGTGTTGTCGTATTATGCACGACAATTGTATTAATAACGTTGTAGTTGTTTCTGTACCATGTTTTTGGCGACTCAGAATGGTTGATGTATACCTATTTTGGGGGCGTCACAAAGAGTGTCATGTAATAAATAAAACTTAAAAGTAAATTTTGTTGTCAGGATGTCTAATGTTGAAGGATTCGGTCAAGCTAGGGGAGAAATACCACAGGTACACCTAGAGGTGAGGAGGCCCAAGATGTTCATACTACTGTTCGGGAGTAGTTAATCTAGAGGGAGCCTTCTCTGTTGGTCGTTGAGGAAAGATAGGAGAATGATCCTGTGTCTGATCCTGAGGAGAAGGACTCTGAGGAGATAGAGGTGGAGGATGAGGAAGAGGATCCTGTGGAGTTTCCACCAAACTCCATATCGGCGGAGATGTATGACGAGCTATATGACCGTAATATAAAATTACAGGATAGGATTGAGGAGCTAAAAGAGCTAGCTGAGATGCGTTAGACTACTATAGAACAGAAGGATGTGGAGATTCAGGAACTCGACTCACGACTTGGGAACACGGAATAGAACCTAATTCACACAGAGGGACATCAAGAGAAGTTGTTGGCTGAGAATGAGAAGATAAAGACTGAAGTTGAAAAGCTAAAAGATGACTTGAAGGAGTCAACTAAGCGTGCAAGAGCAGAAGACGCTTGGATGAAGGCTACTTAGCGTGCAGATCGTGCTAAAGCCAAGGTTCAAATGAAGAAGGCTAAGCTGAATGAAATGGATTATACTTTTCATTCTGCGATTGATAGGGCCCAGGATCAAGTCTTTTATTACCCACCTCAATTTAAAGACTTCCCATGGTTCATGATGGATTGTAGGACAACGTATCGTATTATGGTTGAAGAGTGTAGATAAGCCTCTCGACGTCTTAATATGCCAAGATAGGAAGAATAATAATAATATGTGATTAAATAAATTGTAAATCCCTTATTTTGAAATAAATAATGGGGTAAGATGAGTATGCAATCCTGAAACTTGTCAAGTTCAGGAAAGTTGATGTTGATAGCATAGATGCTATCCTTACTATGTTTTGAAAACTATGACTGAATAAAATATCGAAGTTTTTGAAATGTTATGTGTTAAGCTTTAAATGTTTAAGTTAAACTTTAAATATTCAAAGAATTGAGTAGTGATCTAATAAGCATATATTTTAAATAGAAAATGCCTCCTAGAAGAAGACAACCATGCCAACAACTACCTCCTAAGGGGTCTACTAACAATAACAATAACGAGGCCAACGCTAATCCGATTCAGCAGTTGGTGACCTTGTTAACAGAAGCACTTGCGAATCAGCCGCAAGCTCAAGTTACGACTTTCAAGGACTTCAAAACGGTTGAACCGCCTGAGTTTCAAGGGTCTATGAATCCAATTGAGGCCCAAACTTGGATCATGAAAATGGAGAAGGTTTTTGACGTTGCCAGAATTAATGAGGATCAAAAGATTGCATTCAAAATATTTATGTTGAAGTTTGAAGCTAGCTATTGGTGGCAGGCGAATAAGATTCGTGGGGGACAGGGAATAGTAGCGTGGAATAGGTTTAAAGATATGTTTTTTGATATGTACTTTCCGACGAGTTCCCAGAACTAGTTGGAAGTTCAAATCTTGGAACTAAAGCAAGGAACCATGTCTGTGCTAGAGTATGCTGCGAAGTTTAATAAGCTAACAAGGTTTGCTACGTATCAAGTCAATACAGATGAGCGTAAGGTGAAAAGGTTTGAACAAGGGTTAAAGCCCTGGCGCAAGGTTTCATTGTTCCAGTTAAACACGTTTGCAACAGTATTTGAAAAGGCAATTATCGCGGAAGGAGGAAGCGATGTCTTAACTAAGTATAATCAAGAGCAAAAGAAGAGAAAGAGAATAAGAATGAAAACAAGGCTGGTGGAAGCAATAGTAGAAGTAACAACCAGAAGAGGAAGTGGAATGAAAATTCGAATACGGGAGGACAACAAGAAAGTTAGCAAAAGAAGAAGTTTGAATCTTGTATTACTTACGGAAAGAACCACACTGGTGTATGTTTGAAAGGTAAGCGAGTGTGTTTTAATTATGGCTAGGAGGGTCACATTGCACCAAATTGTTTTAGCCCAAAGAAGGGAGCTTGTTTCACCTGCGGGTCGAAGGATCATATGGCTTATGATTGCCCTAAAAAGACAGCGGAAAGTGCAAGTGGAGGAAAGGGAAACAACAGTGGTTGTACGTTAACTATCACTGGGCCAGTGCAATCAAGCTGACCTACTGCTAGAACTTTTAATATGACCGTACAAGTTACAGTGCAATCAAAGGATGTGGTGTTAGGTATCATTCTGATCAATGGTATTAATGCTTATGTATTATTTGACTCGGGTGCTACTTGTTCATTTATATCCAATGATTTTGCTAGGAATTTAGATTTGCCTCGGGAAGAATTAGATTTCCATTTAAGCATAGAGATTGCAAATAGGGAAGTGATTTCTGTTAGGTTTATATACAAGAATTGTAGGGTGGATATATACCTACATTTGGGGGCGTCACAGTAAGGATACTTGTCTGATCTGCTGCTTACACAACTTAGTTTTATCTTTTATACAAAGACCTATCATTAATAAGATTATTCGTTTGATTAGAATTATACATTGTAACTAATAGTACTGCTATTTGTAGTCAACACATAGCTTAAGCACATTGTCACATATGTATATCAATTATAGGAACATAAACAACCACCTATAAAGTCAAACTATCTAGGTTCGGATCAATTTCAGAATCAATTCAGTGTACCGACGGCTCTATCGGGTAATTATCGAGTTTAAAACTCTATTCTGTAGTTCAGTATACCTTTAGATAATTTAAATATCAGTCATATTATTTTTCAGTGGCTTATAATAATTTTCAAATAATTATTATCATTTATCATAATTTTTCAATCAGTGAAATCATTTTTAAATAATTTAAATACTGCACAATCTTATTACCATTAATATTAAATTATTAATGAAATCCTTGCCAAAATATTAAAATTATTTTTAATAACTCAAAATATTTTTAAAACATTATTATTACCCTTAAATGATTTTTAAAACATTTAAAATCATTTTTAAATAAATGTAGTTAATATTTAAATATTAATGTATTATTTATCAAAATATAAAAAGTCATTTATTATTACTTAAAATATTTTCAAATCATTTATATCCTTTTTGAATAATTTTTAAATTAATAAAATCATTTTAAAACTATTTATTTAATATAATTATTAAATAAATATAATATCATTAATATTAAATTATTATTAAAATTTACCTTAAAATATTAAAAGTTATGTTTTATAACTTAAAATATTATTAAATACTTTATTCTCATTTAAAATAATTTTTAATATAATAAAATCATTTTTAATCAATTTATTTAATACATTTAATAAATAAATTTAATATCATTATTATTCAAATAAATAATAATAATTATGAAAAATATGTCAAATTATTAAAAGTTAATTTTTATAACTTAAAATAATTTTTAAAATTAATTTTAGAATTTTTAAAAATTTATTTCTATTTTTAAATGATTTTTGAAAATTAAATTAATTAATATTGATATAACTGTCGCTAAAGATTTTAGCGACAGAAACAGTCGCCTATTGTGCTCTTGAGCCTCAAGAACATTCATATGCAGTGATAAAAGGTACTAGGTTTGACCATCAATAATTTAGTGTCCAAGTTGTTTCTGGGCTAGTTAATGGTCAGATCTTGAAGTGTTAATGTAACACTACATGTAACAACAACTAACAAGATCATACAACATCACAAATACAAGATATAAAGCTTTGAACTAACTGTCAGACGTGTTCTTTATGTTCTGGGCTGCCTAGAAACATGAAGTCATGGCCGGTCAACGCTTTTGGTGGCCTTATCTCAATCAATCTGTTCATGTTATAGGTGTTTTAGACGTCGGGCCTTGTATAGTAACTAACAGGGTACATGTTTTGAGCACTTAGAATGTCTACAAATCATCAAGCTAATCTAAGTCCCTAAAAAACTTGTCAGACACATGTCTCAACTTTTTGGGTTACCTAGAAAACAAAACTTAACGGTCAACGACTTTTGACCGATTCCTACAATCGATCTGTTGCTTTCCAAGGTTCGAGAGTGCTCTGGACTTGTAGTCCTCATGTCATACTATAATCTAGATACCAATATACATCCTAACAGCTTGACAGTAACGAGGTCAAAGCCGGTCAAAGTCACTGCCGGAACACGTTCCTCAGTTTTTTGGGATCTAGAAAACTGATTTCGTGTTCGGTCAACGAACTTTGACCGTGAATAACTTTTGATCTACACATGCAATGATCATGAATCCTCTTTTAGAATACTAACAACATTACAACCTACAACTACAAACCTTTAAAACACAAAAATAAATAACAGGCACCGATCTATGAGGCCTGACTTTTGACTGTCAGAGAACACTTTCAAACTTTTCCAGATTTTTAAAATCTTCAATTTCGTGCATCTAGATGTTATAGATCCATAATATAACAACCCAGATCACTTATTAACACAACATACACCATATTTAAACACAAAAACACAAGATCTAACATAGCATACAAGATCAGATTTGGTTTTAGAGTTTATACCTCACTTTGAATAAGCTTGAATCTTGCCTTCCTGATCTGTTTTTGGTGTGCTAGATACTTGATTGGGGACTGAAATACTTATGATTTTCGTGGGTCTAGAGAGTGAGAGACTTGGTTAAGGATAAGTGAACAAATGAGGCTTGAATATGAACTTTTCTCTCTCTTAATCTATATATATCACTTGATGCAATGTATATGGCTGATATGAATGACTGATTGCTGGGATTTAAGGCACATGGGTGATCTAGAGTTAGTCACCAACTCAATTATATGGCAAGATTTGCAAGCTACCTAATAAAAAAAATGCTAAAAGGGTAATTTGGACATTTGGCTTGTAATTTTAATAGCTTCCTTATCATTTATCCTAACCCTTAGGGTTTGACCCTTAGGTTTTACAAAAATTAAATTTTTAGAATTTCTAATTGGGGTTTAAAATGGAAATTAAGCTTTCTAAAAATAGAAATTAGGGTTTCTTAATTAGATTAGGTTTACTAATTACATAAAGCTTACTAGTTAAGATTAGTATTTACTAATTAATCATCATTAGGGCTTATAAATTAGGATTAGAGTTTCCTAATTTAGTAATTAGGAATTCTAATAATTAGGGTTTCTAAATTAATCATTAGAGTTTCCCTAATCAGGGTTATAATTAATAATATATATCATTAATCATATAAAACAATTACTTAACAAATCTTAAAGTCTTATTTAAATTTCAAATTAGGGTTTATAAGTTTACCTTAAGTTTTTATCATGCTACACTATAATTGTTTAACAATTAATATTACACACATACTATACATATTTATAGCAATGAAATATAATTATTATATTATAAATTTTCAAATTCCTTATTCAAAATCCATAATTAGGGTTTTGAACCATAACCGACTTTACTTTCATTCTCAGTCAATCTTAAAAAATTAAATTAACTATCTTGCTAAATCCATAACACATATATTTAAAAATATAATTACTGATAACCAATTTTCATAATAATTAATAAATTAAAATAAATAATTAAAAAAATTATTCATAAAAATATAAGTATAATTGTTCGAAAATTCTCGATCTTTATATTCTCCCCTCCTTATAAAAATTTTATCCCCGGAATCACCATTACCTTGCACCTACTATTAATGTTTTATTCTTATATCTTTATTTACTAAGCTTTTATTGAATTTCTATATTCTCCCCTCCTTATAAGATTCGTGTTACGAATCCAGAACTCAAATTCTTCCTTCAAAAATCTTTTTATTAATGAATTTTTATATTGTGTTTATATTCAAGGGTTCCTAACGTAAACGTACTTATTTTAACTAGCTTGCGGTAAGAAAATAGGGTTCATACCTGGAACTCCATCACAGACTGCTACCGTATCCTGAACCGTCATGTTGAAAGTCCTTGCAGTTGATTTTGTTGGTTTGTTTGTTGGAGTTGGTCCAGTTATCGCCAATGTTCTGCTGCTTTTCCCACTATTTACACTTCCCCCATCAATTCTCTTTTTCGGACAATCCTTCACTTTGTGCTCCGTTGATCTATACATAAAACACCCACTATTCATCCTTGGATTGGGGCAGTTAGGAGAGATATGTCCCTCCTGCCCACACTTATAGCACACAAACTTTCCCTTTAAACATTCACCCGAGTGATTCTTCCCGCAATTTCCACACTACACCATCGGCTTCTTTACACCTACTGGCCTATTATCCGTATTCCCAAAATTGTTCCCCTTCCTTTTTCCACTTGCACTCCCACTGCTTCCTTCCGCCTTCACAGATCCCTCAACCTTAACCTTTTACTTTTCCTTTCCTTATTGTAGAAACTCATGACCTCACTTCCCTCTTCAGCTATGATAGTCTTTTCCACGAGTGCTGCAAAAGTACCAATTTGTAATACCGCCACCTTATTATAGAGTCATGGTTTTAGGCCCAACTCAAACCTCTTTGCCTTTCTTGCCTCCGTATCAACTTAGTGCGGAGCGAACCTAGCTAATTCATTAAACTTAGCGGCGTACTCCGACACTGTCATGTTCTCCTGCTTCAACCCCAAAAACTTCACCTCTATCCTAGCCTGCATACTTGACGAGAAATAATTCTCAAAGAACAGTGTCTTAAACCTAGTCCATGTTACCACTCCTCCGGCTCTAGTTTGATTAGCCTCGCACCCGAAATTCGCCTCCCCTTTCATCATATAGATGGCAAAAGCCGTCTTTTTCCCTTCAGCTACCCTAGCAATCACAAACACTTTTTTTTATCTCCTTTACCCAAGTTTGGGCTTCTATAGGGTCAGTTGTACCTCTAAATTCTGGCGGTCCTACGGCTTTGAAGTCCTTAAAGTTTGTTAATCGATTGTCTAGCTGATTTCCCGCGGCTGGTATTTCATTCTGTATGGCTTGAGCTACTATATTCGTAAAGTTCTACATTGGGTCTGGTTGTCCTCCAACATTGTTAACAGATTCTTCTGTTCTTTGGTTTCGGTTTTGTCTTCTTGGCGGCATTATCTGATTAAATAAAACCATAAATTATTCTTTATTCTAGGTCTTATCATATAAGTTTAACATATCACGCGTAACTTCAAACTCAAATAATCATGTATTCAAAATATTGGATTTCCTTAACCAAACATATATTCATATTCATTCAACTAATTCATAGCGTTTTACATCATATAGCATATATCACTATTTAAACATTCGCTATCCCTTTATGACCACAAAAGTCGGGAATCGCTATTACAACTTATACAAAAGTTGAGACTATTACATTGCACACATATACATATCATATACACATAATACATATTCAACTAATACTAATACTAATACTAATACTACTTATTCCCTACGCATTTTCCTATTCTTGGACAATATTTCGCCTGATGATCTTCCACCCCACAGATAAAACATACACCTTGCTTCGAATTGGGATAATGAGGAGAGATATGTCCCTCATGTTCGCAATTGTAACACACATTTTTCCCTTTCCTGCATAAGCCTTCATGTTTCTTTTTACAGTTTGTACACTTATCTATTTTGTTAAAGTTCCCTCGGTTATTATCAGAATTTCCTAAATCACAGTCCTTCATCTTTCTTTTCCCCTTCTTGCTTGGAGTTGCACAAGATTTGTTACTTTTGGCTCCCATCTGATCAATTTGGATTTTAAGCTTATCTTGTTCTTCCATTGTTTCGTTTAACGCCTTCTGCAATTGACTATTCAATAACTTTTTTATTTTCCACAGCCTTTCCAGAAAAGAAACCTTGTTCCTCAGATTTTGCACTTCCGTTGATACTTGGTCAGCTCTAACTTTAGTGTTCGAATCACTATCTGTCAGTACCACCGTTTCTGGTTCCGGTACTACGTTTTTCACTATAACTACCTCATCGGGGTTGGTTTCAATATGAGCCTCTATTTCAGCTATTGGCTTTGATATTGGCTTAGGTATGGAGATTTGTTCCTTCTTTACAGTCTGAAAGTATCCTAATCCTTTTCCGCCTGACATCTACGGCTAAATTATCTTGATTAGCATATAATATATACACACAGCAAATAATAGTTTAATATAGGTTACTTTTATTTCGTTTTACGATGAATTTATTTAATTTATCTCCTTTAAACTCTATTTGAGTTATTTGTATTTTCAACGTTTCCCTCTGTCCTAAGGTTATTGCCTAACGTGCCCCACCTAAGGTTTCTAACCTAAAGCTTTGATACCATATTGTGATGCCCCCAAATTCGAGTACTTGAAATCCATACTTGGTGCTACACGATAACATTCATTCAAACTACTTATGTATTAATTAAACAAAAGAATAATATCAATGTTATCTACCTCCCCAGTTACGAGAACCTTTAAGTCATTCATTACATAAACATAAGTAAATTATCATAAATTCAGTTATTACAATCAACATTAAACAGACTAATTCTTCAGTTTGGCCTTCCTTTTGTCCTTGCCGGAACCTTCAGGTCGATCTAGCTTAACTGAAAATATTTAAATTTAAAGCAAGAATGAGCATTTGATTGCCCAGCAAGTAAATAGCAAACAATAAATATTAGCTATAAGAGTTAAATGTTTTCTTTGAACATCACTCTTCTACAAAGGAACAATAGGTGTGAAGTAAACTAAACCAATACTAAACAACATAACCAATAATTTACATTTTTGAAACTACGTACTGACTATGAATGGAGAACAATCGATAGACTATGAACTTTTATTTTTAATTTTCAAAAAGGTTATACAAAAATTCATCCGCAAACCGTCATAACTTACAGACACGGAGGGTGATCAGCCCGATATGCCCTGTATTGATCAACACTATATTTTAGAACGATGTTTTCGTTCATCATATCCTCCTTGGGCGCACAAAAGTTTTCCATGATCGGGATGTTCATATTCAATCTAGACTCCGAACCAAAATAATTCAGTTGGATGACAATAATGTTTTATCATGTTCAACAATACCTTAGAATCTATGTCTAGCCTTGACAAATAGCTTAGACGGGTTTTAAATAACGTCTATATACCGAAATTTAATAAGTATGTATCAACATGTGATTAAATACAACCATTATCCAAGTGAGGACACTTGCATAACCAAATTAACTATCTATAAACATGATATATCTTGATCAGTAACAATAGATTTAAGAAGTTTGCACAACAGGAATATAATTCAATAATGTACTTACACAAGATTATTGTATAAGTAATTTCAAAGAGTAAGGATACTTTCCTGATCTGCTGCTTACACAACTTAGTTTTATCTTATACAAAGACCTATCATTAATAAGATTGTTTGTTTGATTAGAATAATACATTGTAACACATAATACTGCTATTTGACACATAGCTTAAGCACATTGTCACACATGTATATCAGTTATTGGAACATAAACAACCACCTATCAAGTCAAACTATCTAGGTTTGGATCGATTTCGGAATCAATTCGGTGTACCTACGGCTTTATCGAGTAATTTTTGAGTTTAAAACTCTATTCTGTAGTTCAATATACCTTTAGATAATTTAAATATCAGTCATATTATTTTTCAGTGGCTTATAATAATTTTTAAATAATTATTATCATTTATCATGATTTTTCAATCAGTGAAATCATTTTTAAATAATTTAAATACTGCATAATCTTATTATCATTAATATTTAAATAATATTAAATTATTAATGAAATCCTTGCCAAAATATTAAAATTATTTTTAATAACTCAAAATATTTTTAAAACATTATTATTACCTTTAAATGATTTTTAAAATATTAAAAATCATTTTTAAATAATTACCATTAATATTTAAATATCAATGTATTATTTATAAAAATATTAAAAGTCATTTATTATCACTTAAAATATTTTCAAATCATTTAAATCCTTTTTAAATGATTTGTAAATTAATAAAACTATTTTTAAACTATTTATTTAATTTAATTATTAAATAAATATAATATCATTAATATTAAATTGTTAATAAAATTTACCTTAAAATATTAAAAGCTACGTTTTATAACTTAAAATATTATTAAATACTTTATTCTCATTTAAAATAATTTTTAATATAATAAAATCATTTTTAATCAATTTATTTAATATATTTATTAAATAAATTTAATATCATTATTATTCAAATAAATAATAATATTTATGAAAAATATGTCAAATTATTAAAAGTTAGTTTTTATAACTTAAAATTAATTTTGGAAATTTTAGAAATTTATTTCTATTTTTTAATTATTTTTGGAAACTAAATTAATTAATATTAATATATTAGCGACAGAAACTGTCGCTAAAGCTTTTAGCGACAGAAACTGTCGCCTATTGTGTTCTTGAGCCTCAAGAACATTCATATGCAGTGATAAAGGTACTAGGTTTGACCATCAATAATTAAGTGTCTAAGTTGTTTCTGGGCTAGCTAATGGTCAGATCTTGTAGTGTTAATGTAACATTACATGTGACAACAACTAACAAGGTCATACAAACATCACAAATGCAAGATATAAAGCTTTTAACTAGCTGTCAGACGTGTTCTTCATGTCCTAGGCCGCCCAGAAACATGAAGTCATGGCCGGTCAACGCTTTTGGTGGCCTTATCCCAATCAATATGTTCATGTTATAGATGTTTTAGACGTCGGGCCTTGTATAGTAACTAACAGGGTACATGTTTTGAGCACTTAGAATGTCTACAAATCATCAAGCTATAAGATCTAAGTCCCTAAAGAACTTATCAGACCATTGTAATACGAATATTTGTTCTTTTATTGAACTTAGATAAACTGTAATACGAATTCCTAATATTTGTTCTTTTATCTCACTGGATTCGTTTTTCTTTAAGATATTTTTCATCATCCTCAGTCCTAAAAGATGAACAGGTGTTGAGATGAACATGACCAACTGAGTATTATTCTTGAATTTTACTCCACAAAGTAGTATTATGTTGACAATTTGGACGTTATTGATTTCTGGATAAATTAAATTATAAATCTTAAAAATTTATCCTTGAACTTGTTTAATTGAATTATTATATCATTGTCATCATCCTCATGTTTATATTCTGTTGAAAGTCATCTGTGGCCTGTAGTGCATAGATAGACTTGATATGATTATGACCAGGGATTATTCGGTATAATAATGACCGCAATGTTACAAATGATGTGGTAAAAGTCCTCATTGGCCCGTAGTACATTGATGGATAATTTTTGGTATGATTATGGCCATGGATTCTCTTCGGCCAAGGGTGCAAAGATGAATTATTTTATGGCATGATCATGACCGTTGATGAAAACACGATTATCTTTGGCCCGTAGTGCAGGGATGATTCGATGATGTGGATTATTTATTAAGCCGAATCTCAGCAATAAAATTGATGATAAATCTTTTAAATCATAGAAGATAGTAGGTTTTATGCTCTACTTGACTCTTCTAATGGATTGCTTTTTCCGCTGCAGTTGTTGATCTAAAACTTGTTGTCTATTATATTTTATCAGATTTTTCCCTGTTGAAGACTAATGATAATTTGCTGTACATTATCTTAGTCATAATATTTCTTACTAGACTAGTCACCCTTTCTTTCACTGTTCTCTTCAGGAAATGAGAATATAGCTAGGACTAGTCGGGGAATGGATTGACGGTCCAGATGGTTGCATTAGTAGTCCTCACTATTCTGTGAAAGAGTGTGATAATTGTAATGAGGACTCCTTTTGAGTTTGTATACTCTCTAGTAAATAATATTTGTATTCAAACTCACCGTATATGTGTTGTCGTATTCTACACGACAATTGTATTACTGAAGTTGTATTTGTTTATGTACCATGTATTTGGCGACTCGGAATGGGTGATGTATACCTATTTTGGGGGCATCATAGTTGGTATCAGAGCTTAGGGATATGATCCCTGGCTGAGATGTGAGACAAGAACTAGGAAGGGAGAGACGGAAAATTTCTTCGCTAGTATGACCTGACTAAGTTTATTTGGTATTTGTTTGGTCGGTCAGAATATAGGGATAATATGCTGCATGTCAATTAACCCTTGTTTTGTGACAGTATTTGAAAATGACATCTGAGAATGTTGAGAATAGCAATTGGAGCACAGGAGACCGTTGAGTCACCACAGATCAATACTCAGGATAATGTGCATCAGGAAGGCAACAATCCTCAAGTGAACAACGACACCGACCAAATGACGAACGACGGTACGTTTAGGAGCTTTTTAGAATTCATGCAACACTAAACGAGAGAGACTCCTGTTCATAATGCAGGTGGAAACACTAGCAACCCACAGTTGGTCACCGCTAAGCACTTCAAGGAGCTAGGACCACCGGAGTTTTTGGGAAAGCCAGAACCACTTAAGGCAGAGACATGGATAAAGCAGATCACCAAGATATTTGATGTCTTGGAATGCTCAGAGGAGCAAAAGGTTCCATTCGCTACCTTTATGTTGCGTGAAGAAGCAGATCATTGGTGAGAATCTGTAACACGTACCCAGCCTGACGCACTCAAGATGTCTTGGGAGAAGTTTCAAGAATTGTTCGACGACAAGTATTTTCCCAAAAGTATTCGTCACATGAAGGAAGTGGAATTCATCAAGCAGGAGCAAAACAATATGATCGTGTCGCAGTACGAAGTTAAGTTTGCCGAGTTGTCCCGGTTTGCGTCCCACTTAATTGATAACGAGGAGAGAATGACGCGGATGTTTCTAAGAGGTTTGAAACCCAAGATACGTCAATACCTAATTTCTCAAAAACGGTGTTTGTATTCAGATGTTGTAAATAGGGCTCAATTATTGGAGCGCGATAACGAGTCAACCCAACCAAGAGAAAGTAGCTGGCAAAATGATAATACCAATGGTAGCAGTCATCGAAGCGGTGACAACAATCGTGGAGGAAATTATCATGCCAAGAATGGTAACCACTTCGGTGGTAATCATGGCCAAGATAATAGAAGTGGAAATTTTAAGAAGAGGAGGTTCAATAATGATGGAAAGACAGCAACACCAGCACCCATTTCAAAAGAAGAAGAACGACCACCGGTCGTATGTTTCAAATGCGGACAAGAGGGACACATCCGTCCAAACTGTACGCAGCAACCGAAAGTGTGTTTCAATTGCGAAAGAGAAGGTCACCTAGCTCGATTTTGTCCTGTAGTGAAGTCAAGTCCAGCGGGGATAGTGATGCCAAAGGATGTCCCAGACAAGTCAAAGTCGGTAGTTTAAGTAAGAGCGTTTGTCGAGGAACCCGAACGAAGTTATCACGGGTAAGTTAATCATAAACTCTTGCGAAGTTTATACCTTATTCAATACCGGTTCTACATATTCTTTTATTTCTCCTACTTGCGCTCAACGTTTAAATTTGACCCCAGTATAAAACTCATTTCTAAAACCCTTAAAATATTTCTTCACCTAAAACGAACATATTATGCGCTGAAGACGTTGGCTCGAGCTGTTGAAGATTACGATTATACCATTTAATACCATCGTGGGAAAAGCGAATGTGGTAGCTGACATGTTGAGCAGAAGATCTTATGCATTTACGAGTGCGAATATACGAACCTACGTGAAGATAGCAAATATACGATTAGAACCGACTTTAAATCGATAAAGTTAAAGCTGCTCAAGCTACAGACTCAGAGCTGATGAATGTAAAGAAGAAGGTTCAAGAGGGTGTTATTCTAAGAGCAAGAGTCGATGAAGAGAGGAAATCTCAACCCTCGATTTTATTGGTCTATTTGAAATCCTCAATCGAGTAGGAACTGTGACCTATAGACTCGTTTTAAACGCCAAGTATGTCGCGTGTTCATAACGTTTATTTCGTATCGATGTTACGATGATCTGAACCACATTATTGATTAAGAACCGGACGAGATAGCGGAAGATTTAACGTATAAGGAGATACCTCAAGAGTTAGAATCTGAAATGAAGTCAAGGTATCCCCATCTGTTCGGCATATCAGGTATGTACGTAAATTTCGGGGACGAAATTTCATAAGGAGGGGAGGTTGTAAGACCCCAACTTATTAATGAATAAAATCAAATTTTCTCTAATTATTATTGTGAATAATAAGGTGTCAATTTGATAATATTTTGGTTATGGGTGAAATGTGCAAATTTTGCAAAATAAACAAGTGGTTATAAAATATTTATTGTTGTCGGGGAATATTCGTTTGGTCATGGAATATTCTTTCTATCGGGGAATATTCGTACGACGGCGGAGCCATTTGTGGGCCCCATAACAGAATAACTGTCGGATGAAGAAAATGAAAAAATTGAGTTTTTATAAATAACGGCGTAGTTATTACCGTTAACACTGTTGGAATACCCGGTGGTTAAAATACAGTAATACGCGTGGTTGCACAGTAGCACACGGTTTTGCACAGTATTTTTGAATTATTGATCCTTACGTAAGAAGGCACTACTCAATAATTGTTATAGTAGTTTTAATATTTTATTTTATTGATTCAATAATTGCTGCGTTGATATTTTATATTATTGTTGTTTCAATAATTGTTACTGCATAGTATTTTCCATTATCAGATCAATAATTCATATTATTTGAATAATATTATTAGATAGCATTATTGGCAATGTCTAAAAAGTTCTGTCTAAGGAGAGGTTTGGTCACCTAATTGCGCCGCCAGTAAGGAGAAATCCTTATTGAAAAGCCCCATCTTTCCTGGAAACGGCCTGATTGTCATAATTGTGATTCTATAATATTATTTGTGAATAGTTAATTATTGATTTATATGATAAGGAAATATTTATTTTATGTGGATATAATTGATGGATATATTTATTTTATGTGAAGGAATTAATGCTGAGGTGTTTTTGTCGGAATGGAGGTATTAAAAATTAAAGCATTATTCTTGAGATATATTGCGTGAGTTATAATTTTTAATCTGACCGTTGGATCGTTATGATTTTTTGGATATGTTATACATATATAAGTTGAGTATATGTCCACAAATTTTGAACCGTTAAAAATGAACGTATAATTTGTTATGAATTTTAAGAGGCGAATGATTCAGAAATTAGGTTTATAAATGATTTTGGTAAAAAATTCTAGAATTGAGTGGGCCCCACTTGTGGTTGGTGAAGAAATATGCTGAATTTTATTTCAAATGTGGTTGGTGGCAATAGTAGCAAGTAAAGCCATCAGGTTGCAGGTCAAGTCTGCTTCGGCGTGCTAATATTTTTCTATAAATAGAGGGCTAAGTTAGAATTGAAAACCACACCAGAATTCATAAGTTTTCTCTCTTTCTCTCTCTATATTCTCGAGCGTATTTTGTGAGTATTTTGATACTTTGAGAGTTGCTATTCAGTGCAAGTTTCTGTCAGCACTATATCCAAAATTCAGTCATAAGTACGGTTATTCTGAGGTAAGGGATATTATTTTTTTCGTAAATGATATTATTTCTTTCAATATCATTATGCCGAAATATTGGTTTGAACTTTTTATCAAATTTGAGACTTTTTGTGTCGGGATTACTATTCACGTATACGACACTATTCACGAATATGGCACTATTCACCGAAAAATAAAATTTTCTTTTTTTTATCCAAGATGGCTATTATGGTTACTATCTTTGATTGTATCCATGTTTTGATCATTATTTTTGAATTCTGCTTCGAAATTGGTTATTTCGAAGTATTATTGAACTTTGATAAACTGTAATATGAATCCCTAATATTTGTTCTTTTATCTCACTGGATTCGTTTTCTTTAAGATATTTTTCATCATCCTCAATCCTAAATGATGATATTACTGAATATCTTTGGCCTGTAGTGCAAAGATGAATGATTAGCTGATGAATATCTTTGGCCCGTAGTGCAAAGATGAACAGGTGTTGAGATGAACATGACCAACTGAGTATTATTCTTGAATTTTACTCCACAAAGTAGTATCACGTTGACAATTTGGACGTTATTGATTTCTGGATAAATTAAATTATAAATCTTAAAAATTTATCCTTGAACTTGTTTAATTGAATTATTATATCATTGTCATCATTCTCATGTTTATATTCTATTGAAAGTCATCTGTGGCCTACAGTGCATAGATGGACTTGGTATGATTATGACTAGGAATTATTCGGTATAATCATGACCGTAATGTTACAAATGATGTGGTAAAAGTCCTCATTGGCCCGTAATGCATTGATGGATAATTTTTGGTATGATTATGGCCATGGATTCTCTTTGGCCAAGGGTGCAAAAATAAATTATTTTATGGCATGTATAATGACCGTTGATGAAAATAAGATTATCTTTTGGTCCGTAGTGCAGGGATGATTCGATGATGTGGATTATTTATTAAGCTGAATCTCAGCAATAAAATTGATGATAAATCTTTTAAATCATAGAAGATAGTAGGTTTTATGCTCTACTTGACTCTTCTAATGGATTGTTTTTTCCGCTGCAGTTGTTGATCTAAAACTTGTTGTCTATTATATTTTATCAGATTTTTTCCTGTTGAAGACTAATGATAATTTGTTGTACATTATCTTAGTCATAATATTTTTTACTGGGTTAGTTGAGCTCACCCTTTCTTTCACTGTTCTCTTCAGGAAATGAGAATATAGCTGGGACTAGTCGGAAAATGGATTGACGGTCCAGATGGTTGCATTAGTAGTCCTCACTATTCTGTGAATTAGTGTGATAATTGTAATGAGGACTCCTTTTGAGTTTGTATACTCTCTAGTAGATAATATTTGTATTCAAACTCACAGTTTATGTGTTGTCGTATTCTGCACGACAATTGTATTATTGAAATTATATTTGTTTCTGTACCATGTATTTGACGACTCAGAATGGCTGATGTATACCTATTTTGGGGGCGTCACATCCATTATCAGATCAATAATTCATATTATTTGAATAATATTATTAAATAGCATTATTGGTAATTTCTAAGGAAGTTTCTGTCTAAGGAGTGGTTTGGTCACCTAATTACGCGCTAATAAGGAGAAATCTTTATTGGAAAGCCTTTCCTGGGAACGACCTGGTTGTCATAATTGTGATTCTGTAATATTATTTGTGAATAATTAATTATTAATTTATATGATAAGGAATTATTTATTTGATGTGTAAATGATGGATTTATTTATGTGGTTATAAATGAAGGAATTAATGTTGAGGTATTTTATCAGTATTTTGTCGGATTCGAGGTTTTAAAATATCAAATCGGTGTTCTTAAAGCTCTATTGCGTGACTTATAATTTTAATCCGACCGTTAAATCGTTGTGATTTTTGGATATGTTATACATATATAAGTTGAGTATATGTCCACAAATTTTGAACCGTTAAAAATTAACGCATGATTTGTTATGAATTTTAAAAGGTGTTAAAAATCATCCGTTTGTGGTTTTTGGATATTTTCTGTCTGGAATTTGAAAAAACTTAAAGCTACAAAGTTGTAGAGAATTTGATTTCGTGTGGAATGGACATAAAATTCGTATTTTTTTGATAAAAGGGCTATTTTCTATGAATTGTTGAAATTTCAAAAGATAAAATAATTTTTTATTAAAATTGGGTGGGACCCACTTTTATTTGAAAACATGTGGGCTGTTTAAATCATTCCAATTTGGCTGCTCAAAAATTTAGATGAAGTGGCGTGGAAGAGAGAAAAATAAATTAATAATATTTTATTATTTTAGTCTCCTTTGGTGTTCTAGCATTTTCCTATAAATAGGCACTTAAGTTAGAATTGAAAATCACACCAGAAACATAAGTTTTCTCTCTCTATAATATCGAGCGTATTTTTATAAGTATTTAAATACTTTGAGAGTTGTTATTCAGTGCAAGGTCCCTTCGACTTTTCATCCGATATTCTAGTCAGAAATACTGCTCTTGTAAGGGTTATTATGTTTTTCATGTTTCGTAATTTTTTCGACCTTTAAAAATTCTGGAAAAATTTAAAATGATAATTTGATGAGTTTTCTAGATTGTGTCCAAAAATGGCGATTTTTGGATACATAGATTAGGAGTTATGAATTTTATGAGAAAAAATTAGTTTAAAAGTAAACTCTTATTCCTTGTGGTTAACTCCAAAATTGGTGAAATTTTTATTGGGAGTACATGTATATATAACAGGAGTATACTCTATAAATTTCGGAATATTTGGATAAAAGTACAGTTTATGATAAATGTTTAAATATTCGGCTGTTTTGGCCATATGAAAAATAGTAAATGAATTTTAAAAATTCTGAGAAAAATATATGTTCAATATGGAATTATATTTTGCTAAATCTCAGAAAAGAAAATTTGTTTGTACTGATTTGGTATTTTTCATGAAAATAGATTAGTTATGAGTAAATGAATTAAATATGTTATGTGAAGTAAGAAAATTAAAAAATAGAATTTTATGGCTCGAGAATCTTATATGAGGTATATGCAAATTTTTGATGAAGGTTTTGGTTATTGGTGATGAAATCTTATGAGTTTGGTATTTTAAGATGATTAAATGCATTATTTAGTAAAGTGTAAACAATTAAAATAAATTATTTATAAGTTTAAGAAATGTTATTCTTTTAATATCATTATACCGAAATATCGTTGATTTATGAATCTAAGCTCTTGAGATTAAATCTATATATTGATTATATTATTTTTATTATCATATATAACATTTTTATAACCCTAATGATGATGTTTCTCTTTGACTTGAGTGTAAAGATGGGTAGATTATTGGTAAAATCGTGACTATGGGTTCTTTTTGTCCAGTAGTGCAAAGATAAACTGTTGTTGAATATCTTTGGCCCGTAGTGCAAAGATGAACTGTTATTGAATATCTTTGGCATGTAGTGCAAAGATGAACTATTGATGAATATCTTTAGCCTATAGTGCAAAGATGAATTTATTAGTATGATTATGAACAAAAACTGTGATTTGGTATAACCATGATCTTTGATGTTTCAGGTAAAGACATGTGATAAAATTATCTTCGTCTTGGATGCGAAGAGGAATTTAGAATCACAATTATGATTATGAGTTATTCATATAATCGTGTGAACCAGAACTGTTGATTGATGTTACAGGGATAAAATATTATTGGTGGATTTTTAACATAGAGAAGATAATAGACTTTATGGTCTATTTGACTCTTCTAATGGATTGCTTGTTCCGCTGCAACTATGGTTGAAAAATTTTATCATCTACCATATATTCTAAATCTCTGATTTATTACTGTTGAAGGCTATGGATAATTTATTTATCTTTAGTCATGATATTCTTTACTGGGCTAGTTGAGCTCACCCTTTTGTTTCACAATTTCTTTCTGGTAATAAGAGTGTGGCTGGGTCGAGCGGGGGTAGCAAGGGAATAGAACGGTGGTCTCTAGTTGTGGAGTTCTCCCTAAACAGCATAGAAAAGTATGTTATATTTTATACATTATTTAGTAGTTATATTTGGTGAATGAAATAGGGTGAGGCGAACCCAACGTTGGAAGGGTATTTTGTCACTATCAAACAAAATGTCTAATGACATACAACCTCGTGTCATCATAAGACAGGGTTGTGCACATCCACTTGCTGATATTATTATCTACGAGCACTACCTATATAATCTTGGTGTTTGGTTGAAGTATAACTCTAAATTAGAAACAGTGGAGATAATGATATGTCAAGAGAAGGCTCACCATTAGAAAGAATATGATAGTAATCTTCTCGTTTTTCTTTGGGGTCTATTGGGTCAACCAAGGATAATTCTATGGACATATGATATCTATCATAACCTAGACGCATGGGCTCCCATGTACGAAGGTTTCCTTGAGCACTTCCCAAAGATTCTAATTTTTAAAACAGTTTTTGACTATACCTTTATGTAAGGTGCCATTGTGACGTGTTATCCAAGGTTGGGATAAGAGCCACAGTTGGTATATATTTGTATCAAAACTCACAGCATATGTGTTGTTGTATTTTGCACGACAATTGTTGTAATAAAGTTGTAATTATTTTCTGTACCGTGTATTTGGCGACTCAGAATAGGTTGGGTGGAATGAACCTATTTTGGGGTTGTCACAATCCCTGGCTGAGATGTGAGATAAGAACTAGGAGTGGAGAAAAGGGGAATTCTTTCGCTAGTATGACCTACCTAAGTTTATTTGGTATTTAATTGGTCGGTCAGAGTATAGGGATATTATGTTACATGTCAATTAACCTTTGTTTTGTGACAGTATCTAAAAATGATATCCGATAATGTTGAGAATAGCAATGGAGCACAGGAGACCGTTGAGGTTCCATATATCAATAATCAGGATAATGTGCATCAGGAAGGCGACAATCCTTATGTAAACAACAACACTGACAAAATAATGAATGATAGAATGTTCAGAGGCTTTATGCAATTCATGCAACATCAGGCGAGAGAGACTCCTGTCCAAAATATAGGTGGAAACACTGAAAACTCTCGAACGGTCGCCGCTAAGCAGTTCAAGGAGATGGGACCACCGGAGTTTATTGGAGAGCCAAAACCACTTAAGGCGGAAATGTGGATCAAGCAGATCACCAAGATATTTGATGTCTTGGGATGCGCCGAGGAGCAAAAGGTTCCCTTTGCCACCTTTATGTTGCGAGGAGAGTCAGATTACTGGTGGGAATCGGTAAAGCGTACTTAACCTGCCGCATTGAAGATGTCTTGGGAAAAGTTTCAAGAACTGTTCAATGACAAGTACTTTCTCGAAAGTATTCGTCACATGAAGGAGGTAGAGTTCATCAAGTTGGAGCAGAATAATATGACCGTGTCGCAGTACAAAGTTAAGTTTTCCAAGTTGTCCCGATTTGTGATTCGGTAATATTATTTGTAAATAATTAATTATTGATTTATATGATAAGGAAATATGTATTTGATGTGGATATAAATGATGGATTTATTTATGTAGTTATTAATGAAAAAATTAATGTTGAGGTATTTTATCAAGTATTTTGTCGGATTGGAGGTATTAAAAGATTAAATCGGTGTTTTTAAAGCTCTATTGCGTGAGTTATAATTTTAATCCGACCGTTGAATCATTGTGATTTTTAGATATGTTATACATATATAAGTTGAGTATATATCCACAAATTTTGAACCGTTAAAAATGAACGAATGATTTGTTAGGGATTTTATGAGGTGTTGAAAATTATCCGTTTGTGAATTTAGGATATTTTCTGTCTGGAATTTGAAAAAACTTAAAGCTATAAAGTTGTAGAGAATTTGATTTCGTGTGGAATGGACATAAAATTCATATTTTTCTGATAAACGGGCTATTTTCTATGAATTATTGAAGTTTTGGAAAATAAAATAATTTTTATTAAAATTATGAGTGGGACCCACTCTTGAAAACATGTGGGCTGCTGATTTTTGGTTCAAAGGTGGCTGATCTTTGTTGGCAACTTAGGTTGCGTAAGAGAAAAAAATGAAATAAATTATTATTGTATTATTTTAGTCTCTTATGGCGTTCTAGCATTTTTCTATAAATAGACGTTTAGGTTGGAATTGAAAATCACACCAGAAAAAAATTTTCTTTCTTTCTAGATTATTGAGCGTATTTTGTGAGTATTTTGATACTTTGAGAGTTGCTATTCAGTATTCTGTCAGCACTATATCCGAAATTCAGTCAAAAGTATCGTTATTTTGAGGTAAGAGATGTTATTTTCTTCTTAAATGTTATTATTTTCTTCAATATCATTATTCCAAAATATTGGTTTAAACATTTTATCAAATTTGAAACTTTTTACGTCGAGATTACTATTCACGTATACGACGCTATTCACGAATACGACACTATTCATCGAAAAATAATATTTTTCCTTTTTGTCCAAGATATCTATTATCGTTACTATCTTTGATTGTATCCATGTTTTGATCTTTATTTTTGAATTCTGCTTCACAATTGATTATTATAAAGTATTATTGATCTTGGATAAACTGTTATACGAATCCCTACTATTTGTCCTTCTGTCTCACTGAATTTATTTTCTTTAAAATATTTTTCATCATCCTCAGTCTTAAATGATGATGTTACTAAATATCTTTGGCATGTAGTGCAAAGATGAATTATTATCTGATGAATATCTTTGGCCCGTAGTGCAAAGATGAACATGTATTGAGATGAACATGGCCGACTGGTGATACAAATAAATATCTTTGGCCCGTATTACAAAGATGAATATTTGATTAAAGATGTATATTGATTGATGTTACAGGGATAAAATATTGATGATAGACTTTTAAATCTTAGAAGATAGTAGAACTCATTCTCTACTTGACTCTTCTAATGAATTGTTGTTTCCAATGCAGTTGTTGATCTAAAACTTGTTGTCTATTATATTTTATCAGATTTTTCCCTGTTGAAGACTAATGATAATTTGTTGTATATTATCTTAGTCATAATATTCTTTACTAGGCTAGTTGGGTTCACCCTTTTTCTTTTTGTTCCATTTTTCTTCTAAGGGGTGAGATGTAGCAGGATCTAGTCGGGGTATGGAGTGATGGTTCTAGAAAGATATTTTAGCAGTCCCCACTATTTCTGTAAAATAGTGTTTGAATAATTATAATGAGAACTTATTTGAGTGTGGATATTGTATAGAAGACAATATTTGTATTTAAACTCACAGTATGTGTTGTCGTATTTTGCACGACAATTGTATTATTGAAGTTGTAGTTTGCTTTTTGTACCATGTATTTGGTGACTCAGAATGGGTGTTGTATACCTATTTTTGGGGCGTCACAACGTATCAGAGCTTAGGGATATGGTCTCTGGCGGAGATCGGGGAATAGAAAACTAGGAGGGGAGAGACGAGTAAATCCTTCGCTAGTGTGTCATACCTAAGCTTATTTGTTGGTCGATCATAATATAAGGATATTATGTGATATGTTAATTTGTTTAATTAACCCTTGTTTTATGGCAATATTTGAGAATGGCAGCCGAGAACGTTAACAATGGAGTGTATGAGACTGTGGAACAACCTTTAGTCACAAACTAGGAGAACGTACAACAGGAAGGCAATATTCCTCCTGTAAACAACACTACCGAACAAACAATGAATGGTGGAATGTTTAGAAGCTTTTTGCAGTTCATACAAAATCAGACGAGGGAGACTCGTGTGCAAAATACGGGTGGAAGTGATAGCAATGCGTGGTCTGTCACAGCCAAGCAGTTCAAGGAGTTGGGACCACCAGAATTTATTGGAAGGCCGGATCCGATCAAGGCGAAAATGTGGGTCAAGCAAATTACCAACATAGTCTTGGGATGCACAGAGGAACAAGGTTCCATTTGTCACCTTTATGTTCCGCGGTGAGGCAGACTACTGGTGGGAGTCTGTGAAGCGTACCCAGCCTGCAGCACTCAACATGTCTTGGGAAACGTTTCAGAAACTATTCAATGACAAGTACTTTCCTGAAAGAATTCGTCATATGAAGGAGGTAGAGTTTATCAGACTGGAACAAAATAACATGACGGTGTCCCAGTACGAGGCGAAGTTTGCTGAGTTATCGAAGTTTGCTCCTCATTTGGTAGAGAATGAGGAACGAATGACAAGGATGGTTCTGAGAGGTCTAAAACCCGAGATTCGTCAATACCTTATCTCTCATAAATTTTCTCTGTATTAAGATGTTGTCAACAGGGCTCAATTATTAGAGCGAGATAATGAGTACGTTCAACCAAGGGAACATAACCAGGGCCATACCGGTGGTAGCGGTCATCGGAGCAATGAAAACCAGCAGGGAGGAAAACATTCGAACAAAAGCGGTAACCACTCTGGTGGTAATCGTGGCCGTGAAAATAAAGAAGCGAGTCAGGAGGAGATTTCAAAAAGAGAAGGTACAACAATGATAACGTGAAGACATCAGCACAAACATCAACTGTTTCTAAGGAAAGAGAACGAGCACCGGTCGTTTGTTACAAATGCGGGAAAGAGGGACATATCAGCCCAAACTGCCCACAACAATCCAAGGTATGTTATAACTGTGGAAAGGAGGGTCATATAGCTCGAGAGTGTTCTGTAGTAAAGCCAAGTTCAGCAGGGATGGTGACTCCAAAAGCTGTCCCGGATAAGTCGAAATCAGCAGTTCCTGGAAGAGCGTTTGTCGTGACTGGCCAAAACGCGAGAAACTCGAACGAAGTGATCACGAGTAAGCTAATCTTGAATTCTTGCGAAGTTTATACTTTACTAGATACCAGTTCTATCCATTCTTTTATCTCTCCTGCTTGTGCTCAACGTTTAAACTTGACTCTGGAGAAATTAAACTTTGACCTATCTGTGGAGACTCCGTTAGGAGAAACTTTCATTACATCTACAGTTTATAAATCTTGTTTAATCCAAGTTGGCACCATCACATTACCTGTTGATCTTATTTCTTTAAAGACACTTGCTTTTAATGTGATTTTAGGGATTGATTGGTTAACCACTCATCATGCCAAAATTGATTGCTTTCGTAAGGTTGTTAGTTTTTTTTTTTTGCTAAATTTTCTTTGTATATAAAAAAGCAAAAAACTAAAGATAGTACAGTGGAGATCATAGAATAACCCTCTTCTCCCGAGAGGATTAAAGCACCTAGAGACTAGGAATAAACAATCGCTTAACCTAATATAATCGCCCTCACAGCCCGAGGTTAAGCAACAGACAACAGAAAGTAAAACATTTAGCTATAAAACTAAATATTTAGCTATAAAGTAAACCCATGTGTGGCATCAAATACCCCACGTTGGCCCTTATTTCGCTGCCCAAGATTTGCAGAAACACTTCCAAGCTAAAAACCAGAACAGTCAGAACAGTCCAGGACAACAACTCCAAAAACTAGCCCAATAACCAGCCGGAAAACTCAACGGCAAAACCTTCCTTTTGGCCTAAAGAACAACAACCAAGTACCATAAAGGAAACAGAAGCCAAACCAGGATTTTTAACAGTAGAAAGAACCGATGCGTGATATCCAGATCTGAACTCATAGTCATAGGCCAAAACCAAATCCAGATTCAAACCAAATCTGAGCATGAAACGATTAAAGAATAAAGCCCAAGAACCCCAGATAGGAAGCACACGGAAAAAGAAGTAGAAACCACAAGTGAAGCAATCAAACCAGCCATCAAGGTGGTTTATTTTTGATTTGCCGCATCTCCGATCTCCTAATGGAAACCTTTAAGCATGATTTGAGGGATGGAAAGGAGATAGTAGCTAAAGCATCTTTTTTTGCAATGTTAGCTATATCCATTAAAACTGCAGTTTTGTCAAAGTGAACTCTTTTGTCCGAACCTAAACCAGGGGATAAAACTTTTCGCTTTGAAGATGATGTGTCCGGTGAGTTTACTGTCAAAACCTTCCCACTGCAATCAACATTACCTGGACTAGCAAGCTGTAATACAATATTAATGTCCGAGTGGAAATCTATACTAGAGGAAGCCAGTGAATCCCCAAGAGGGTGTTCATTTTGCGTAACCTTACTAGATTGAACATCATTACAGTGTTCCGGGGGCAGGGTAGGAGAAGAGGAGCAAGATGATGGTTCCTCATTTCGATTTTCCACCTCTTTCCAAACTGACTTTCGTTTCCCACGATTTGGTGCCATAGCCCGAGGCTTTAATGTGCAGGATGCATCGGAATGACCATAAGTCTTACAATGCAAGCATTTCCATTGCTGCCAAGGGATTTCCACCCTAATTTCATGAGGTGCACAATTTTCAATTTGAATTTTGAAGGAACTTGGAACCGTTGTGATGGCCTCAATTTCCACACAAGTTCTAGCAAATGCTAGTTTGTTACCCTTCTAGTATGCTCATCAAGGAACAAAGGTTTACCAAAATGACTAGCAAGGTAAGCAAACCCGTCATCATGCCAAAGGGCCAAAGGGACATTATGGAAGTTGATCCAAATAGGAATCGCAGTAGGATCAGATCTAACCAATTCCAAACCAGGCTGCCAACGTTGAAGGATTAGGAGGGACTTGCCAAAAAATACAGGACCAGAGTTGAGAATACCGAGCAAATCCTCCTCTAGCTTAAAATTGAAAATGAAAAGACCATGTCCTTTAAAATACACTTTATCAATTCGGTCACCCCAAATATTTTTTGCCCAGAAGGAAGCATAGTGAATAGATTTCTTACAACCAACAAAGAAACCCACAAGAGAGAAGGACCAAACATCAACTCCATGTTGGGAGATTTTTGAAGGAATGGAGAGAATCTCATGATCCTTAAGAGGACATACCTTATGATGGACCCAAAAACATGAGGAAGCGGGAGCAGCCCTGCCATGAGGCGAAGAGGATTCACCGGCAGGGGGAGAAGAGTCGCCATTATGCAAGGATAGAGTTATCTCAGCCTCCCTAGACTGAGATTGAGAGGAGTTAGCGATATGTTGGTTAAGTTGAGGTGCAAGTGCAGGGCCCCTGAAATTTGGAATTTGAGCATTTGAATGTGAATTTCCTTTCAGACAATTTGCATTTTGACATAGTTGAAAATTATCATCACTTGTACGTGGGCAACTGTCCAAAGGTTCCTTGAGACAATCAGCTGAGTGGGTCCCATGGCAAAGCACACTCGCAGCTCCCGGAGAGTGAGATTCACTCACCATCAAAGGTGAAACAGCAGGAACAATAGACAATTCATCCTCATTTGAGGAGCAGAAATTATCTGACAAATCAAAATCAGCATCCTTTAGACTCGACACAGCAGATTTGAAACAGGATCTTGAAGAGTCAAAACAATCCTCAACACAAGCATTTCCAAAAGAACCGAGCACCAGCTTTGATCGAGGCCTCTTTGTTGCAGAATTAGATTTTGAGTGTTTCAGCTGTTTACCCATGGAGGATAGCACAAACTAAAACCCAAAACAAAGAAGAACATAGACAACCTCGAAACAGCAGATTAGAGGGAACACGAACTAAAACTCGGCATAGAGCAGTCAATCTCGGAGCAAGATTCATACCTGATCAAAGAAAATGAAAGATAAAGAGAAGGGAGAGCTCCCGACATAACCCCATTGTTTCTCCTCCTCATCAGGTTGTTAGTTTTTATATTCCTAACAACCTGTTATGCAAATTCAAGCAACTAAACCACTAAAATCAATCACTGTCATATCCAGCCATAAAGCTATTCGTTTATTAAAAAACGGATGTCAAGCTTTCTTAGCTCATGTTATGGATTTGAATAAAGACACGTCGGATTTGAATAAAATTTCTGCTGTTAGTGAATTTCCTGATTCCTGAAGAACTTCCTGGTCTACCCCCAGAACGTGAAGTTGAATTCTTTATTGACCTTGAACCCGGTACAAAGCCCATTTCTAAAACCCCATATCGAATGGCTCCTATTAAACTTCAGGAGTTAAAAGTCCAATTACAGGAGTTGTTAGACATCGGTTTCATTCGTCCTAGTACGTCTCCTTAGGGTGCTCCTGTTTTATTCGTAAAGAAGAAAGACGGGAGTATGCGACTTTGTATTGACTATCGAGAATTGAACCATGTCACCATCAAGAATAGGTATCCGCTACCTCGTATTGATGACATGTTCGACCAGTTGTAATGAGCACAATTCTTTTCAAAGATCGATCTTCGTTCTGGATATCATCAGCTGAAGATTAAAACTGAGGATATTCCAAAGACTGCCTTCAGAACTCAGTACGGGCATTATGAATTCTTAGTTATGTCTTTTGGATTGACTAATGCTCCTGCTGCTTTTATGGATATGATGAACCGTGTGTTCAAAGAATATTTGGATCAGTTCGTTGTTGTCTTTATTGATGACATCTTCATCTATTCCAAAAGCCGTGAAGATCATGAGCGCCATTTAAAGCTAGTACTGCAAAGGCTTCGCGATAACAAGCTTTATGCCAAGCTAAAGAAATGCGAGTTCTGGCTTGAGGAAATAGCATTCCTTGGGCACGTGGTGTAAAAACATGGAGTATCTGTCGACCCGACGAAGATTGAAGCCATACAAAGTTGGGAGCAACCGAAGTCGGTGACCGAAGTACGTAGTTTTCTGGGCTTAGCTGGTTATTATCGAAGATTTGTGGAAGGATTTTTTCGAATCGCTACTTCGTTAACTCAGCTGACTCGGAAAGATACAAAATTCGTATGGAGCGAGGAATGCGAGAAGAGTTTCCAGGAGCTCAAGAGGAGACTCATTTCGGCACCTGTTCTGACAATACCATCTGGTTCGGATGGATTTGTTATCTACAGTGATGCTTCAGGCAAAGGGTTAGGATGTGTTCTCATGCAATATGAGAAAGTCATAGCCTATGCCTCGTGACAACTCAAAGAATATGAGAGGAATTATCCTACTCATGATCTAGAGTTGGCAGCAGTCGTTTTCGCATTAAAGATCTTGAGACACTACCTGTATGGGGAGAAAGTGGAGATTTATACGGATCATAAGAGCCTCAAATATTTTTTCACCCAAAACGAACTTAACATGCGACAACGACGTTGGCTCGAGTTGTTGAAAGATTTCGACCATACCATCCAATACCATCCTGGAAAAGCGAACGTAGTAGCTGATGCATTAAGTAGAAGATCATATGCGGGTACGAGTGCGATATTGTCAACGCAAAAACCCATTTTATATGACTTACAAAGGATGTAGATAGAGGTAAAGGCTCCAAGTACCCACGTGATGATATCAAATATACGAGTAGAACTGACTTTAATCGATAAAGTTAAAGTTGCTCAATCTACGGACCTGGAGTTGATGCATATGAAGAAGAAAGTGTAAGAAGGTGCTATTCCAGAAGCAAGAATCGATGAAGAAGGAATACTTAGAGTCAACTCCAGACTTTGTGTTCCTAACGACTCTGATTGAAGCATAGAATCATGATGGAGGCGCACAACACACCATTTGCAATCCATCCTGGGAGTACCAAAATGTATCATGATCTTCGACATACATTTTGGTGGAGTAATATGAAGAGAGAGAGCGCGGAGTTTATCTCGAGGTGTTTAACTTGTCAACGCGTAAAGGCGGAGCATCAAGTGCCAAAGGGTCCATTGCAACCACTTGAGATTCCGAAATGGAAGTGTGAACACATTACCATGGATTTTGTTACGGGTTTTCCCAAGGTATCTCAAGGCATAGATGCGATTTGGGTCATTGTTGATAGATTAACCAAGTCTGCCCATTTCTTGCCTATACGTGAGACTTATTCTCTTGAACGTCTTGCTCGTATGTACGTGAATGAGAATGTGAGATTGCATGGCATGCCAGTATCCATAGTTTCAGATCGTAACCCAAGATTCACTTCACGATTTTGGGTTAGCTTGTAGAAAGCTATGGGCACGGATTTACGATTCAGTTCAGCATACCATCCTCAAACGGACGGACAATCCGAAAGGACTATTCAAACTCTTGAAGATCTATTAAGACTCTGTGTCCTAAATTTCAAAGGGAGTTGGGATAAGTACCTACCATTGGTAAAATTCTCCTACAACAACAGTTATCAAGCAAGTATAGGCATGGCTCCATTTGAGGCGTTGTATGGACGAAAGTGTCGTTCTCTAGTATGCTGGGACGAGGTGGGTGAAGCAACTTTGTTGGGACCAAAATTATTACGCACGACTACAGAAAAGATCCAAATGATTCGACAACGTATACAAACGGCACCAAATCGACAAAAGAGTTATGCGGATCTTCATCGAAAGGACGTAAAATTTAATATTGGGGATCATGTATTGTTACGTATTGCTCCATGGAAGGGAGAAACAAGATTTGGGAAAAGAGGAAAGCTCAATCCAAGATTTGTTGGTCCATTTGAAATTCTTGACCGAATAGGAAATGTGGCCTATAGACTCACATTACCACCAAGCATGTCTCGTGTTCATAATATTTTTCATATACTTATGCTTCGTAAATATGTGAAGGACCCGAACTACATTATTGAGTTAGAACCGGACAAGATAGCAGAAGATTTAACGTACGAGGAGGTATACCTATTAGGATCTTGGATAGGAGAGAGCATGTCCTACGCAAAAAGGTTATACCACAAGTAAAAGTTTTGTGGAGAAACCATGCTATTGAAGAAATGACCTGGGAGTTGGAATCAGAAATGAAAGTGAGTTATCCTCACCTTTTCGAAACACCAGGTACGTACGTCAATTTCGAAGATAAAATTTCATAAGGAGGGGAGGTTGTAAGACCCCAACTTATTATTAAATGAAATTAAATTTCCTCTATTTTGAAATAGTAAGGGTTGATTTGATTAATGTGATTAGTTATTGGTAAAATGCGCAAATATTTCAAATAAGCAAGTGGTTATAAAATATTCATTTTTGTCGGTGAATATTCGTTTGGTCGTGAAATATTCTTACTGTCGGGGAATATTCGTACGACGGTGCAGTCTTGTGTGGGCCCCATAACGGAAAGCGATTGGATGAAGAAAACGACTTGTATAAGTTGTTTATAAATAACAGCGTAGTTGTTACCGTTAATACTGTTGGAATACCCGGTGGTTAAAACACAGCAGCACATGGTATTGCACTAATTATTGATTCTTACGTAAGAATGCACTACTTAATAATTGTTACAGTAATTACTGTTTAATATTTTATTTTATTGATTCAATAATTGCCACGTTGATATTTTATATTATTATTGTTTCAATAATTGTCGCTGCACAGTATTTTCCATTATAAGATCAATAATTCATATTATTTAAATAATATTATTAGATAGTATTATTGGCAATGTCTAGAAAGTTCTGTCTAAGGAGAGGTTTGGTCATCTAATTGCGCACTAGTAAGGAGAAATCCTTATTGGAAAGCCCCCTCTTTCCTGAGAACGGCCTGGTTGTCATAATTATGATTCTGTAATATTATTTGTAAATAATTAATTATTGATTTATATGATAAGGAAATATTTATTTGATGTGGATATAAATGATGGATTTATTTATGTGGTTATTAATGAAGAAATTAATGTTGAGGAGTTTTATCAAGTATTTTGTCGGATTGGAGGTATTAAAAGATCAAATCGGTGTTTTTAAAGCTCTATTGCGTGAGTTATAATTTTAATCTGACCGTTGGATCGTTGTGATTTTTGGATATATAAGTTGAGTATATATCCATAAATTTTGAACCGTTAAAAATGAACGAATGATTTGTTATGGATTTTATGAGGTGTTAAAAATCATCCGTTTGTGGATTTCGGATATTTTCTGTCTAGAATTTAAAAAAACTTAAAGCTACAAAGTTGTAGAGAATTCGATTTCGTGTGGAATGGACATAAAATTCATATTTTTCTGATAAACGGGCTATTTTCTATGAATTACTGAAATTTTGAAAAATAAAATAATTTTTATTAAAATTATGGGTGGGACCAACTCTTGTTTGAAAACATGTGGGCTGCTGATTTTTGGTTCAAAGGTGGCTGGTCTTTGTTAGCAACTTAGGTTGCGTAAGAGAAAAAAATGAAATAAATTATTATTTTATTATTTTAGTCTCCTATGGCGTTCTAGCATTTTCTATAAATAGACGCTTAGGTTAGAATTAAAAATCACACCAGAAACAAGTTTTCTTTCTTTCTAGATTATCGAGCGCATTTTGTGAGTATTTTGATACTTTGAGAGTTGCTATTCAGTACAAGTTTCTGTCAGCACTATATCCAAAATTCAGTCAGAAGTACCATTATTTTGAGGTAAGAGATGTTATTTTCTTCTGAAATGATATTATTTTCTTCAATATCATTATGCCAAAATATTGGTTTGAACTTTTTATCAAATTTAAAACTTTTTGTGAGGTAACTATTCACGTATACGGCACTATTCACGAATACGGCACTATTCACCGAAAAATAAAATTTTTCCTTTTTGTCCAAGATGTCTATTATGGTTACTATATTTGATTGTATCAATGTTTTGATTTTTATTTTTGAATTCTGCTTCACAATTGATTATTATGAAGTATTATTGATCTTGGATAAACCGTTATACGAATCCCTACTATTTGTCCTTCTGTCTCACTGGATTCATTTTCTTTAAAATATTTTTCATCATCCTCGGTCTTAAATGATAATGTTACTGAATATCTTTGGCCTGTAGTGCAAAGATGAATTATTATCTGATGAATATCTTTGGCCCGTAGTGCAAAGATGAACAGGTGTTGAGATGAAACATGGCCGACTGGTGATACAAATGAATATCTTTGGCCTGTAGTATAAAGATGAATATTTGATTAAAGATGTATATTGATTGATATTACAGTGATAGAATATTGATGATGGACTTTTAAATCTTAGAAGATAGTAGAACTCATTCTCTACTTGACTCTTCTAATGAATTGTTGTTTCCGCTGCAGTTGTTGATCTAAAACTTATAATATTTTATCAGATTTTTCCCTGTTGAAGACTAATGATAATTTGTTGTATATTATCTTAGTCATAATATTCTTTACTTGGCTAGTTGAGCTCACCCTTTTCCTTTTTGTTTCATTTTTCTTCTCAGGAGGTGAGAACACAGCAGGATCTAGTCGGGGTATGGAGTGAGAGTTCTAGAAAGATGTTTTAGCAGTCCTCACTATTTCTATAAAATAGTATTTGAATAATTGTAATGAGGACTTATTTGAGTGTGTATATTGTCTAGAAGGCAATATTTGTATTTAAACTGGTATGTGTTGTCGTATTTTGCACGACAATTATATTATTGAAGTTATAGTTTGCTTTTTGTACCATGTATTTGGCGACTCAGAATGGGTGTTGTATACCTATTTTGGGGGCGTCACAACCTAGCCCGATTTTGTCGTGCACCGAAGACAAGTCCAGTTGAAACGGTGACACAAAATACCATCCCAAACAAGTCAAAACCAGTAGTTCAAGGGAGATCGTTTGTTGTGACCTCCCAAAAAGCAAGGAAACTGAACGAGGTCATCACGAGTAAGCTTATCATAAAATCTAGCGAAGTCTATACCTTATTTGATACCGGTTCTACCCATTCATTTATTTCTCCTACTTGCGCTCAACGATTAAATTTGACTCAGGAGAAATTAGACTTTGACTTATCTGTGGAAACTCCGTTGGGAGAAACCTTTATTACATCCACTATTTATAAGTCTTGTTTAGTTCAAATCGGTACCCTCACATTACCTGTCTATCTTATTTCATTGAAAATACTTGCATTTGATGTGATTCTAGAGATTGATTGGTTAACTACTCATCATGCTAAAATTGATTGTTTTCGTAAGGTTGTTAGCTTTCATATTCCTAATCAACCTATTATGCGAATTCAAGCGACCAAACCATTAAAATCAATCACTATCATCTCAAGTCATAAAGCTATTCGTTTATTGAAAAACGGATGTCAAACTTTCTTAGCTCATGTCATAGATCTTAACAAAAATACGTCAGTTTTGAATGATATTTCTATTGTTAATGAATTTCCTGACGTATTCCCTAAAGAACTTCCTGGCCTACCCCCAGAACGTGAAATTGAATTTTGTATTTACCTTGAACCCGGTACAAAACCCATTTCCAAAGCCTCATATCGGATGGCTCCTATTGAACTTTAGGAGTTAAAGACCCAATTGCAGGAACTGTTAGATATCGGTTTCATTCGACCTAGTACTTCTCCTTGGGGTGCTCCTGTTCTATTCGTAAAGAAGAAAGATGGAAGTATGCGACTTTGTATTGATTATCGGGAGTTGAATGATGTCACCATCAAAAATAAGTACCCGTTGCCTCGCATTGATGACCTGTTTGACCAGTTGCAAGGAGCACAATTCTTTTCAAAGATCGATCTTCGTTCTGGATATCATCAACTAAAGGTTAGAACTGAGGATATTCCAAAGACTGCCTTTAGAACTCGGTACGAGCATTATGAATTCTTAGTCATGTTTTTTGGATTGACTAATGCTCCTGCTGCCTTCATGGATATGATGAACCGAGTATTCAAGGAATATTTGGATCACTTTGTGGTCGTCTTTATTGATGACATCCTTATTTATTCTAAAAGTCGTGAAGATCATGAGCAACACTTGAGGCTGATACTCCAAAAGCTTCGTGAAAACAAGCTTTATGCCAAGTTAAAGAAATGCGAGTTCTGGCCGGAGGAAGTAGCATTCCTTGGGCATGTAGTATCAAGTCATGGAATATATGTTAACCCATCAAAGATTGAAGCTATTCAAAGCTGAGAGCAACCTAAATCAGTGATCGAAGTACGTAGCTTTCTCGGCTTAGCTGGTTATTATCGTAGATTCGTAGAAAAGTTTTCTCGAATCGCTACTCCATTAACTCAGCTGACTCGGAAAGATACAAAATTCGGTTTGAGCGAAGAATGTGAGAAGAGTTTTCAAGAACTCAAAGAAGACTCATTTCAGCACTTGTTCTGACAATACCATCTGGCTCGGAGGGATTTGTCATCTACAATGATGCTTCGGGCAAAGGGTTAGGATGTGTTCTCATGCAACATGGAAAAGACATAGCCTATGCCTCTCGGCAACTCAAAGAATATGAGAGGAATTATCTTACTCATAATCTAGAGTTGGCAGCTGTTGTCTTCGCACTTAAAATTTGGAGGCATTACCTGTATGGGGAGAAAGTGGAGATCTATACGGATCATAAAAGCCTCAAATATTTCTTCACTCAAAAGGAACTCAACATGCGGCTACGACATTGGCTCGAATTGTTGAAAGATTATGATCATACTATTCAATACCATCCTGGAAAAGTGAACGTAGTAGCTAACGCATTTAGTAGAAGATCATATGCAGGTACGAGTGTGTTATTGTCAACGCAAAGGCCCATTTTGTATGACTTGCAAAGGATGGAGATAGAGTTAAAAACTCCAGAGACCCACGTGATGATGGCTAACATACGAGTAGAACCGACTTTAATCGATAAAGTTAAAGTTGCTCAAGCTACATACCTAGAGCTGATGCATATGAGAAAGAAAGTGCAAGATGGTGCTATCCCAAAAGCAAGAATCGATGAAGAAGGAATACTTCGAGTCAACTCCAAACTTTGTGTTTCTAACGATTCTGACTTGAAGTATAAAATTATGATGGAGGCGCACAACACACCGTTTGCAATCCATCCTGGGAGTACCAAAATATATCGTGATCTTCGACATACATTTTGGTGGAGCAATATGAAGAGAGAGATTATGATCATACCCTCCAATACCATCCTAGAAAAGCGAACGTGGTAGCTGACGCATTGAGAAGAAGATCATATGCGGGTACGAGTGCGATATTGTCAACGCAAAGGCCTATTTTGTGTGACTTGCAAAGGATGGAGATAGAGTTAAAGTCATGTGATGATGATGAATATACGAGTAGAACCGACTTTAATTGATAAAGTTAAAGCTGCTCAAGCTACAGACCTGAATCTGATGCGTATGAGGAAGAAAATGCAAGAAGGTGCTATGCCGGAAGCAAAAATCGATGAGGAAGGAATACTTCGAGTCAACTCCAGACTTTGTGTTCCTAACGACCCTGATTTCAAGTATAACATCATGATGGAGGCGCACAATATTATGACTAAGATAATACAGAATAAATTATCGTTAGCCTTCAAAAGTGTTAAACTGATAAAATATAACAAACATCACGTTTAACTGCAGTGGAACAAGCTATCCATTAAAAGAGTCAAGTAGAGAATAAAATCTACTATCTTTTATGATTTAAAAAGGTTTTTCATCACTTTTATCGCTGAGACTCAGCTTAATAAATAATCCACATCATCCCTGCACTACGGCTAAGGATATTCATTAGTATCACAACCACAAATTATCCATGCACTACGGCCTAAGGATATTCGTGTATTCATCAATGGTCATGATCATGCCAACAACTATCCATCAATGCACTACGGGCCAATGAGGACTTTTACCACATCATTTGTAACATTACGGTCATGATTATACCGAATAATCTCTTGTCATAATCATACCAAGTCCATCTATGTACTTCAGGCCACAGATGACTTTCAACATAATATAAACATGAGGATGATAACAATGATATAAGAATTCAATAAAACAAGTTCAAGAATTAATTTATCCAGGAACCAATAACGTCCAAATTGTCAACATGATACTGCTTTGTGGGATAAAACTGAAGAATGCTCGGAAGAATATTTATATGAAAAGATACTGGATGAAGTGCAAATATCAAGGAATGGAATAACAAAAGAAATCACCAGGCATACGATAGACCGCACAGACAGGTTATTCCAACAGAATAATAAAGAATGGAACCAGGTCATGCATAAACCGCACAGACATGATGTTTCAACAGAATAATAAAGAACGGAACCAGGTCATTCGTAAATCGCACAGACAGGATGTTCCAACAGAATAATAATGAACTGAACCAGGTCATGCGTAAACGCACAGACAGGATGTTCCAACAGAATAATAAAGAGTAAAATAACAGAAGAATTTCACCATGTATGCGGTACGTCGCATAGACAAGTTATTCCAACAAAATAATAAGGAATGGAATAACAGAAGAATTTCATCATGTATGCGGTACTTTGCATATACAGGTTATTCCAACAGAATAATAAGGAATGGAATAACAGAAGAATTTCACCATGTATAGGGTAGTCCACGTATACAGGTTATTCCAACATAATAATAAAGAATGGAATAACAGAAGTTCTCTTCATGAATACGAAAGAAATAATACCCCTTACCTTAGAAGAAACTGGATATAGGAGTAGTGAAGTAGCAGAATACTTTTCTTCTTTCCCTCTATAGTTTCTCTCTCTAGAGTTTCAGTGAATTCGTAAGAAATAATGAAGGAATGAGCTTCTATTTATAGGAGAATGGACTGAATAGTAACTAATTCATGAACGGTCCAAATTGATTTACTTTTAAACGGACGGTCCATATTGATTTACTATGCAGTATTAATAAAATATTCTAATAAAACAAAATCTTTTAAATAAAATATAATAAATTCTATTTATAATCTAATAAAACGAATAACTTTATAAAAGTATTCTGTTTTATATAAAAAGATTTTACTATGCAAACACTATACATGCACTATGCAAATACTATGCATAATAGAATATTATATATTCTAGTTATAGTATAATAAAACAAATAACTTTATAAAAGTATTATGTTTTATATAAAAAGATTTTACTATACAAATGCTATGCATAATAAAATATCATATATTCTATTTATAGTTAATAAAATAAATAACTTTATAAAAGTATTTTGTTTTATATAAAATTTTTTCTGTTTTATTACATTTATAATAATAATAAAACAAAACTTATCACCTTTTTTTTTGCTAAATTTGTTTGTTGTATAAAGGACCAAAATACAATGGCTAAGGGGCATACCCCAGAATATAGTAACATCATCTAAGGCTCAAAGATGAGGATACGATACAAGGAAGAGATCCCGACCATTCTAGTGAGTTATCAACCAATTACAATAGTGATTACAATTAGTAGCCTTAATAAAAGATTTACTAGATGAGAGCCTTGACTTTATGAGATTTATAGTGTCTTTGGCTAGAGACCGAGGTGGTATAATGATACCCTTGTGCATCTTTGTGTTCCTAGCCTCCCAAACTTTGTAGAAGCATGTGGCTACCGTTAGGCTCAGAATATTCTTGGTCAGTTTAGTGCCTTGGTAGTTGGTTAGGTATCCAATGAGAGCATTCCATGCTATTGGAATGGAAACCCAATTTCCTAAGTCAAGTGCACTTTGTATTATTACCGAAGAGTAGGTACATTCGAAGAACATGTGCTCAAAGGTTTCTGGGTATTGGTTGCACAGAAGACAATTCCATGATCGACCAGTGTAGAGGATGGTTCGGTCATTTGTAGATAGCTTCCTTAGCAGCCCAAGCCACATCATAAAGGAGTACCTTGGCACATGGAGTTTGTGCCAAAGGATAGAGCTCCAATACACCTGAGGTTCTCTAGCCCGGATAGAATCCCATATTTGGTTAGCCGTAACAGTATTGATAGCATGTATGCCCCCACAATATTAATCGACCAAGTCGTTCCCAGGAAAGAGGGGACTTTCCAATAAGGATTTCTCCCTATTGGCGCACAATTAGATGACCAAACCTCTCCTTGGCAGAACTTCTAGACATCGTTAATATTCGTCTCAATTATTGATTTAATAACATAACATATTATACAGATGCTACTGTGACAATAATTGAATCAATAATATAAGAGATATGATGCAGCAATTACTGTAGCGACTATTGAGTATAACTGAGTGACTTCTTACGTAAGCATCAATTGTGACACCCCCAAATTAGGGTACTTTCATTCCCACATGATTTGGTGTTCACTAAACAAACATCATCTATGTATCTACTCACAATAAATGCAAACCATGAAATAGATAGAAATAAATCCTCCCCTTATGGGGTTACAACATCTGAATAATAAATAAATTCCAAGTCATACTAACCTTAAACATCTGTGCGGAAACATAAACAAATAATAAGCCTTAAACAACATTAACACAAGTCTTAACTCATAATTTCAGCATCACATAAACAACAAGTCTTCATCACTTGTTAATCTTGCCCTTGCCTTTGCTAGTAGAAGATCGTCTGTTCTTTCGTTCTTAACTACAATATTATTATTCGCAAGAGTGAGCACAATTGCCCACAAGTATAATAATGAAAGTAATAATATAATAACATGCGAGTGAATCAAATACTTCTGAAATAAAACTCAACTTTTGAATCAAGAATGAATAACAAGAATCAAAAGAAATCTGAGGGTCATAAGACCTTGAACTATGTCCTAGGTTGTCAAGTGTTTATACTTGAAACCTTTAACAGTCATAAGACTATGGACCTTTCTTCTCGTACTTAGGGGGAGCAGCCCTTAGTACCATACTGTGCACAATATCTTAACGCTAAAGCGTAAATAATCTCTTTACAGACCGTTCATCTCAGTTTGACATTAGAGTCCGCACCAAAGGAAGTTTGGTTTGGATAAATCATCAAGGGTTCTGAAATTTAGAACGCTCATCAACTATGGACTAGTCGAATCATTAAGGGTTCGCTAGTCTAACAAGGTTTAACAGTAAATGATATTTATAATGAATAACAATCTCAATAGGTATACAATAGAACAATTATTGTATAGCAGAATCATACTTTGAAAAGATAGTAAATCTTTAACATAACAATGAACTTGATTTATAAACTTGAATAATGATAACAAGTAGGGTTAGGAAACTTGCCTCGTGCGTAGATTACACGTTAATTAAACTCGTCGCTTGATTTAAATTCTACATATCATTTACGTTCACAATACTAGTATTGTATAACGTAATTAATCATAGCAACTTCTTTCTTTTTGTCTAACTTTGGTTATGACTATACTTAGTCAAATTATCACACTTATTGTAACACAATAAGCACTTCACGAATAATAAGCCAACTATGCATTTAATAATTCAGTCCACATGCAATTATGTTATTTACATGTTAAGAATCTATTTTAACATCTTATTATACTTCTAACATATTTCTATGTTCATTACATTAAGTTACTAACACATTACTAGACTTGACATTTAAAAATAGTTCATTTCTGAACATTCTGGAGAGTGGCACTGCGGCGCCACTGTTGTACTGGTACTCGGCGCTGCGGCGCGATGGCACTGCGGTCGGACTCTTGGCGCTGCGGCGCGAATGTTAAGGCACGAGACTGGCGCCGCGGCGCGGCGAACCAGAAACTATTCTGTAATTCGCGAAAAATTGCAGAACACAGCCAAAAACCCCAATTAAATTGTTACTACACGAATTTAATCATACTCATTCATAATAATACACATATAATCACTACTTAACCCTTTTAGCATGATTTTAACATGTTAAAACACATAATTAACATGATTAAAACATGAAGTTTTCACTGTTCTTTGTGTTCTTGAAGGTTTTGAATAAAAACATAAAATTTAACACTACGGATTCGTTATAACACCGAATTTGTTCATTTAAAATTTGGTCTCTTCGTATTAACTTGCATAATAATATACGAGTATAATTTTTACAAAACCATTTATGTTTGACACATTAAATTTACGTATAAGGGCCATATGGCCAAAACCCATACTCTGTAATTTTGAGGCCATACATACGTTGTAAAATTATGAACTGATGATAAGGAATTATATACAATATATATTAAAACTCTTTAAAACAACATCTTAACACATATATGTACATAACTCTTACAATTTCCAATTACAGAGACTTTACAGAAGACTTAGGAGTCATATTCATGGAAACTTTAAATGACGTAAATAAAAACTGGGTTAAAGAGATTACCCTCAAGCAATTCTTCTGATTCTTCAATATCACAATTTCTTCTAACTCTCTCTAACAATTTCTCTGAATTCTCTAACTCTCAGTTTTGTTTTGTTTCAAATATTATATGTAATATTAAAAACTGAAGGCGCATCAAATATAACCAGAAAAGTTGAGGTCAGTTAACCCATACGTGGTTAACTGCCCTCAACTTCTTTTAAGGCCATGTTTGGTCATTAATAAAACTCAAACCCATTTATTTTAATAAACTGCTTATATTATAGTTTAATAACGTCACATCTTTTATAAAATAAATCAAATATTTAATTTAACCAAAATATAATAATTTATCATCACATAGTCGCATAATTGGATTTCTCATTCATTAATAATGTCAAATTATTAAATCTCTAATTAATTAAAATAATATTAGGCTTATTAAATATTTCATTTAATTCAATAAGCTCACATAAATACATACTTCGAATAATAAAAATTCTCCTCATTAATTTAATAAATATAACACATATAATTAAATTAATCTACCACCACTTCATCAACTAATTATTTAATCTAATAATTAATTCATCAAAAAATATTTATCTAATTCAATAAATATTAAAATTAAATTACAAAATCTTGTTTGTCATATCTTTCCCCCCTTAAAAGGATTCTGTCCCCAGAATCACGACTCAATAATTTCGACCCGTTACATTCTCCCCCCTTACAAAGATTCTGTCCCCAGAATCGCTTATAACAATCTAAGTAAATAAATGAGGATAACTCTTCATCATATTCTCTTCGAGTTCCCACGTTGCTTCTTCAGCGTTGTGGTTCCTCCAATTACCTTAACAGAAGATATTACTTTATTTCTCAGAATTTGTTCTTTTCGGTCGATAATTTGAACAGGAATTTCCTCGTAAGATAAGTCTTTGTCGAAATGTAGGGGTTCATATTCAATTACATGCTTGTAATCGGGTTTGTAGGGTCGTAGGACTGAGACATGGAAAACGTTGTGGACATTCTCTAGAGCTGGAGGTAAGGCTACCTCATAAGCAACTTCTCCGACCCTTCTCAGAACTTCGAAGGGTCCAATGAATCTTGGGCTTAATTTTCCTTTCTTTCCAAACCTGATCTTTCCTTTCCAGGGAGAGACCTTTAAGAACACATAACTACCTGGTTCGAACTCAACATTTTTACGGTGTGGATCTGCGTACTTTTTCTGTCTATCTTGAGCTGCTGTCAATCTTGTTTGGATCACTTTGACTATTTCTGCTGTCTGTTGTACAAATTCTGGCCCTAGCAACTGTCTTTTACCAACTTCATCCCAGTAAAGCGGAGTTCTGCACTTTATGCCGTATAACGCTTCATAAGGTGGCATTCCAATACTAGTGTGGTAACTGTTGTTGTAACCGAACTCTACGAGCGGTAGATGATCATCCCAATTTCCTTTAAAGTCCATTATACAAGCTCTTAACATATCTTCCAATGTCTGAATTATTCTTTTACTCTGTCCATCTGTCTGGGGGTGATATGCCATACTCATTCGCATCTGTGTACCCATGCATTCTTGTAGACGTTTCCAGAAGTTCGACGTAAAGTACGGATCCCTATCGGAAACGATTAACATCGGCACTCCGTGCCTCGAAACAATCTCTTTTACATATAACTTTGCCAACTGATCTAAGTTGAATCTAATTTTGATCGGAAGGAAGTGTTCGGATTTCGTCAGTCTGTCAACGATAACCCATACTGCGTCGTAGCCTTTCTGAGTCGTCGGAAGGCCAACCACGAAGTCCATTGTAATATGTTCCCATTTCCATTCTGGGATCTCTAGTGATTATAGCAACCCACTCAGTCTCTGATGTTCTGCTTTCACTTTCTGACAGGTTAGACACTTGGCAACACACTCTGCAACCGTTTCAGATTAAGCCACCAGAAATGTTGTCGAAGATCGTGGTACATCTTGGTACTACCAGGGTGAATCGAATATCGTGAGCTATGAGCCTCGCTCAAAATGTCTTAATCTCTGGTACAGGTGGTACCCAAATTCTGTTCTCGAATCTCAGTATTTCTTCCTTATCCATTTTAAATCTTGGTTCAGTTCTTTCGAATATCTTTCTTATCACCTTTTTGCATTCATCGTCCTGAAGTTGAGCCTCCTTAACTTTATCCAGTAGGGTTGTACCAAATTGCATCTGAAACAGTTTCTCATCTATTTCCATAGGATAATTCACTTCTAACTCTAACTTTTCCATTGCTGAAATCAATTTCTTCTGAGCGGTCAACATCATCAACTTCTCCCGACCCTTTCTACTTAAGGCGTCGGCAACCACGTTTGCCTTACCCGGATGGTATAAAATCTCACAGTCGTAGTCCTTAATTAACTCCAACCACCTTCTTTGGCGCATATTCAATTCTTTCTGTGTAAAAATATATTTCAGACTCTTGTGGTCTGTATATATTTCACACTTCTCCCCGTAGAGATAGGCCTCCAGATTTTCAAAGCGAAAACCACTGCAGCTAACTCCAAGTCGTGGGTCGGATAACCCTTCTCGTAATCTTGCAATTGTCGTGATGCATACGCAATGACTCTACCGTTCTGCGTAAGCACACAGCCAAGTCCCTTATGCGACACATCACTATAAACCACAAAATTTCATGTATCATCCTGAAGAGACAACACAGGTGCTGTACTCAACCTCTTCTTCAATTCTTGAAAGCTTTCCTCACACTTCTCTGTCCAAACAAATTTCACAGCTTTTCGAGTCAAATTCGTTAACGGAGTTGCGATCTTGGAAAAGTCCTGAATGAACCTTCTATAATAACCTGCCAATCCAAGAAAACTTCTTACTTCCGACGGCGTCTTCGGCTGATCCCAGTTAATCACAGCTTCAACCTTGGAGGGATCCACCGAAATTTCGTCCCTATCAATCACATGTCCAAGAAATTGTACCCGCTCGATCCAGAATTCGCATTTTGAAAACTTGGCATACAACTTCTCTCTTCTCAACACTTCCAACGTTAATCTCAAATGCTCTTCATGTTTTTCCTTGGTTTTTGAATATACCAAAATATCATCTATAAATACCACTACGAACTTGTCCAAAAACGGCTTGAACACACCATTCATTAGTCCCATAAATGCTGCAGGAGCATTCGTTAGACCAAACGACATTACTAAAAATTCGTAGCGACCATATCGTGTTCTGAACGCTCTTTGGTACATCCTCTGGTCTCACCTTCAGTTGATAATAACCACTCCTCAAATTTATCTTGGAAAAGTATTTTGCTCCCCTCAATTGATCAAACATATCATCGATTCTCGGTAATGGATATCTATTCTTAATTGTGACCTTATTCAGTTCTCTATAGTCAATGCAGAGCCACATTGTCCCATCCTTCTTCTTCACAAATAAGCTTCCCACGGTGATACGCTTGGTTGGATATACTTCTTGTCCAGTAATTCTTGTAGTTGGACCATCAGTTCTTTCATCTCTATCGGTGCCATTCGGTATGGTGCCTTCGATATTGGAGTCGTTCCTGGAGCCAAATCGATCACAAATTCGACCTCTCTATCTGGCGGAAGTCCTAGTAAATCGTCTGAAATTATGTCGGCGAAATCTCTCACTACTAGTGTCTCCTCTACTTTCGGATTCTCTTTACGACTGTCGACTATGTAAGATAAATATCCTACACATCCTTGTCGTAACAACTTCCTGGCCTGTATCATGGTCAGACAACTCGCTTGTCTAGGCGACTTGCTACCATAAAACACAACCTTTGACGGAGTCATAAGGTTAATACGATTCTTTTGGCAATCAATTACCGCCCCGTAATTGAATAACCAGTCCATTCCCAAGATAACGTCAAATTCCCCAAGTCGAATAGGGATAAGATCTACATTCATGATATTACCCTTAATATCCACTCTACAGTTCTTATGCACATACTTAACAGGGATTATTTCTCTATTCGTGATTTCTATGTTCATGGGGTATTCTGACTCATCCATAGGCAATTCTAAATTCTTAGCAAAGTCATCAGATATAAATGAACAAGTAGCACCCGAATAAAATAATACTTAAGCATTAACTCTATTGATCGGAATGATACCTGACATCACATCACGCGACTACACTGCATCTTGCACCGTCATATTAAAAGTCATGGCGGTTGGTCGATTGGTTGCGGTCCCTCCAGACCCTTTCTTAGGACAGTCTCTTGCCAAATGATCCTTTGAACCACAAGTGAAGCAGGCACCCTTCTTTGGATTAGGACAGTTAGGTGCTATGTGGCCTTCCTGACCACAATTGTAGCACACACGTTTACCCTTCATACACACTCCCAAATGAGCTTTCTCGCAGGTCGGGCACGCTTCAATCCTTTTCTTCTGACCTCCTTGCTGGTTTCCGGTTGATGTGTTGTCAGACCACCTTCTCTTCTGATTATTATTAGCTCGTCCTGTAGTACTTCCACTAGCCTTGTTATTTCCTACACTTCCATTCTTCTTCTTCTTCTGATCCTGTATTTGGTTACCGCATCGCTTCCACCTTCAGCGAGTATGGCTTTCTCTAGTACCCCGGCGAATGTCTTCAACTGAAACATCGACACCTTACTATACAACCACGGCTTAAGTCCTTGTTCAAACCTTCTTGCTTTTCTCTCGTCCGTGTGCACTTGATACGTGGCGAACCTTGCCAATTCGTTGAATCTAGCCGAATAATCTGATACAGACATATTCCCTTGTTTCAATTCCAGAAACTGAACCTCCAATTGGTTCTGCGAGGTAGTCAGGAAATACATCTCGAAAAACATCTCCTTGAACCTCTCCCAGGTTATCATACCTTCTCCTCCACGGACCTTGTTTGCTTGCCACCAAAAACTGGCTTCAGATTTTAGCATAAACGTTGCAAAAGTGGTCTTCTGGTCCTCTCTCTAACTCTTGCGACCTCAAAAACCTTCTCCATCTCTATAACCCAAGTCTGAGCTTCGATCGGGTTCATGGATCCTTTAAACTCTAGCGGTCCCACCGCCTTGAAATCCTTAAACGAAGTATTCGGTGGAGCTTGAGGTTGATTATTCATTGCTCCAGCTAGTAATTTCACTAATTGTTGGACGGGATTAGCATTGGCGTTATTGTTATTATTCGTGGACTCTTCCTGAGCTGGTTGACGGTTTTGCCTTCTTCTCGCGGCATATTTCTGTTAAGAATATACGCCTATTAGATCTTTATTAAATTCTCCAAATAGTTAAGGCTTAACTCAACAATTTAACATAATCACTTAACACATTATCTCAAACAACTTGATATATTTATTCAAATCAAAAGTTTTAACATCAAACGATAGCATCACTGCTATTTACATCAATTATCCCGAGATAAAGAATCTACAGGATTTAAAACATTAAAATATTCATTCGTTTATAAACACGTCTGAATTTACATCTAAAAACCAGATAAGTTTTTCACATAATTAAACAAATCCTATCACTACCTGTTAAGGTGTCGAATAGCCTTGCCACGTTCCTCTTCTATGATGCGAGACATCGTTCTGCGATCCAGCATGTATGATGGTAGACCTTAAAACTAGATTGGGTACCTCAAAACTCGATCCTGGGCCTCATCCATTGCATTATTAAGTGTAGCGTATGTTTCTCCAAGCTTAGCCTTCTTTACACGACAATCCCTTTCTGCAAGATCAGCACGACGTGATTCTCTTACCCAGCCCTCCTCTGCTATGATCAGCCTCTCTGAGCTTTCCTTCAGGTCCTTCTTTAACTTCTCTATTTCTTCAGACTTCTCCTCGTCTTGACCCTTCTCGTGGACCAAATCTCATTCTATATTTCCCAGTCGTGTGTGAAGAGTCACAATCTCCCTATCCCTCTGCTCAATAGTAATTTGCTGACTAACTGCCTGCTCAGTCAGATCCTGAACAGTATCTCGTAATTCTACGTTACAGTCATATAACGCGTCATACATCTCAGCATCGATGGATTTCGGTGGGAACTCCTCTTCTTCCTCTTCCTCCTCAAGATCCTCCTCTGGATCAGTCTCAGGCTCATGCTCCTGATCAACAACAGTGATCAATGGAGACGGCTCTCTCTGAATCAACTGCTCCCTGACAACATGAATGTCTCGGGGCTCCTCCTCAGTAGGCACTCGGGGTTTATCCTCCCCAGCTCGACTAGCTCCTCCAACATCCGACATCCTGACAACATAATTTTAAGTTTTAGTTACTAAGTCATACTAGTGAGCACATACTTAAACACATAAGCACATAAAGTCTTTTATTATCTTTAATGAATTAAGAATTCATCTCTTAGAACTCGATAAGAGTTTTCCTTCACTATGTTCTTCCTATAAGGCTACTACCTAAGGTTGTTCCCCCACCTAAGGTTCATAACCTACGGCTCTGATACTAACCTGTGACACCCCCAAATCCGGGTACTTTTCACATGATTTGGTGTTCACTAAACAAACATCATCTATCTATCTACCCATAATAAATGCAAACCATGAAATAAATAGAAATAAATCCTCCCCTTATGGGGTTACAACATCTGAATAATAAATAAATCCCAGGTCATACTAACCTTAAATATCTGTGCGGAAACATAAATAAATAATAAGTCTTAAACAACATTAACACAAGTCTTAACTCATAATTTCAACATCACATAAACAACAAGTCTTCATCACTTGTTAATCTTGCCCTTGCCTTTGCTAGTAGAAGGCTCGTCTGTTCTTTCGTTCTTAACTACAATATTATTATTCGCAAGAGTGAGCACAATTGCCCACAAGTATAATAATGAAAGTAATAATATAATAACATGCGAGTGAATCAAAGACTTCTGAAATAAAGCTCAACTTTTGAATCAAGAATGAATAACAAGAATCAAAAGAAATCTGAGGGTCATAAGACCTTGAACTATGTCCTAGGTTGTCAAGTGTTTATACTTGAAACCTTTAACAGTCATAAGACTATGGACCTTTCTTCTCGTACTTAGGGGGATCAGCCCTTAGTACCATACTGTGCACAATATCTTAACGCTAAAGCGTAAATAATCCCTTTACAGGGTTGTTCCTCTCAGTTTGACATTAGAGTCCGCACCAAAGGAAGTTTGTTTTGGATAAATCATCAAGGGTTCTAAAATTTAGAACGCTCATCAACTATGGACTAGTCGAATCATTAAGGGTTCGCTAGTCTAACAAGGTTTAACAGTAAATGATATTTATATTAATAACAATCTCAATAGGTATACAATAAAACAATTATTGTATAACAGAATCATACTTTGAAAAGATAGTAAATCTTTAACATAACAATGAACTTGATTTATAAACTTGAATATTGATAACAAGTAAGGTTAGGAAACTTGCCTCGTGCGTAGATTACACGTTAATTAAACTCGCCGCTTGATTTAAATTCTACATATCATTTATGTTCACAATACCAGTCAATTATAACGTAATTAATCATAGCAACTTCTTTCTTTTTGTCTAACTTTGGTTATGACTATACTTAGTCAAATTATCACACATATTGTAACATAATAAGCACTTCACGAATAATAAGCTAACTATGCATTTAATAATTCAGTCCACATGCAATTATGTTATTTACATGTTAAGCATCTATTTTAACATCTTATTGCACTTCTAACATATTTCTATGTTCATTACATTAAGTTACTAACACATTACTAGACTTGACATTTAAAAATAGTTCATTTCTGAACATTCTGGAGAGTGGCATTGCGGCGCCACTGTTGTACTGGTACTCGGCGCTGAGGCGCGATGGCGCTGCGGCCGGACTCTTGGCGCTGCGGCGCGGATGTTAAGGCACGAGACTAGCGCCGCGCCGCGGCGAACCAGAAACTGTTCTGCAATTCGCGAAAAATTACAGAACACAGCCAAAAACCCCAATTAAATTGTTACTACACGAATTTAATCATACCCATTCATAATAATACACATATAATCACTACTTAACCCTTTTAGCATGATTTTAACATGTTAAAATACATAATTAACATGATTAAAACATGAAATTTTCACTGTTCTTTGTGTTCTTGAAGGTTTTGAACAAAAACATAAAATTTAACACTACGGATTCGTTATAACACCGAATCTGTTCATTTAAAATTTAGTCTCTTCGTATTAACTTGCATAATAATATACGAGTATAATTTTTACAAAACCATTTATGTTTGACAAATTAAATTTACGTATAAGGGCCATATGGCCAAAACCCATACTCTGTAAATTTTGAGGCCATACATACGTTGTAAAATTATGAACTGATGATAAGGAATTATATACAATATATATATATGAAAACACATTAAAACAACATCTTAACACATATATGCACATAACTCTTACAATTTCCAATTACAGAGACTTTACAGAAGACTTAGGAGTCATATTCATGGAAACTTTAAATGACGTAAATAAAAACTGGGTTAAAGAGATTACCCTCAAGCAATTCTTCTGATTCTTCAATATCACAATTTCTTCTAACCCTCTCTAACAATTTCTCTGAATTCTCGAACTCTCAGTTTTGTTTTGTTTCAAATATTATACGTAATATTTAAAACTGAAGGTGCATCAAATATAACCAGAAAAGTTGAGGTCAGTTAACCCATACGTGGTTAACTGCCCTCAACTTCTTTTAAGGCCATGTTTGGTCATTAATAAAACTCAAACCTATTTATTTTAATAAACTGCTTATATTATAGTTTAATAACATCACATCTTTTATAAAATAAATTAAATATTTAATTTAACCAAAATATAATAATTTATCATTAATTCACATAGTCGCATAATTGAATTTCTCATTCATTAATAATGTCAAATTATTAAATTAATTAAAATAACTAGGCTTATTAAATATTTCATTTAATTCAATAAGCTCACATAAATACATACTTCGAATAATAAAAATTCTCCTCATTAATTTAATAAATATAACACATATAATTAAATTAATCTACCACCACTTCATCAACTAATTATTTAATCTAATAATTAATTCATCGAAAAATATTTATCTAATTCAATAAATATTAAAATTAAATTACAAAATCTCGTTTGTCACATCTTTCCCCCCTTAAAAGGATTATGTCCCCAAAATTACGACTCAATAATTTCGACCCGTTACAGCAATAATCAATACCGTGTGCTACTATGCAACCACGCGTATTACTGTACTTTTACTACCGAGTAGTTCAACAGTTTTAACGGTAACACTTTTGCCGTTATTTATATAAAAAGTTAATTCTGTCGTTTTCTTACAACGACAATACTTTCGTTGTGGGGTCCACCAATGATTATGACGTCGTACGGATATTCTTCGACCAAACGAATACTATATAACAACTTGCATACTTTGTAAAATTTATAAATACTACCCACAACTATAACACTATCTCAAATCCACACCATAATATTAAAAAAAAAATATTTCGAGAAAATTAAATATTTATTCATAAAATTTGGGCTCTCACAATATCCCCTCCTTATGAAATTTCGCCCTCAAAATTTACGTACGTACCTGGTATGCCGAATAGGTGAGGATACCTTGACTTCACTTCAAATTCTAACTCTTGAGGTATAACCTTTGAGTGTCGAATATAATCCTTCTTATCCAAGATTTTAATACGTATCTCCTCATACGTTAAATCGTCTGCTATCTCGTCCAATTCCAATTCAATAATGTGGTTCGGGTCGTCCACGTATTTATGTAACATCGATACGTGAAAAAGAACGTTATGGACACGCAACAAACTTGGCGGTAAAACGAGTCTATAGGCCATAGTTCTTACTCGATCGAAAATTTCAAATGGGCCAATTAAATCAAGGGTTGAGATTTCCTCTCTTCGTCGATTCTTGCTTCTAGAATAACGCCCTCTTAAACCTTCTTCTTTACATTCATTAGCTCTGAGTATGTAGCTTGAACGGTTTTTAACTTTATCGATTAAAGTCGATTCTACTCGTATATTCGTTATCTTCACATGGGTCCCTGGAGTCTTTAACTCTATCTCCATCCTTTGCAAGTCATACAAAATAGGTTTTTGTGTTAACAACATCACACTCGTAAACGCATATGATCTTCTACTCAACGCGTCAGCTACCACGTTCGCTTTCCCACGATAGTATTGAATGGTACGATCGTAATCTTTAACAATTCATTTTAGTTGAAGAAATATTTAAGTGTTTTAGAAATGGGTTTTGTACTGGGCTCAATACAAAATTCGATTTCACGCTCTAGGGGTAGGATAAAAAGTTTTCAAGAATACGTTAGGAAATTTATTAACAATAGAAATATCATTCAAAACTGTGACTCTCATCCAAGACTTGGATAGTACGTCACATTGATACCTATCAACTTGCCATCGTCATTCACAACATCTCCTACAGAAAGTCTGGCTTCTATGCATTCCACACAAGAAAGTCACCAGATAAAGGCTCGGAACTCTTTACTTATGGCTTGATATGACAGTGATTGACATTAGTGGTTTGGTTGCTTGAATTCGCATAACAGGTTGGTTAGGAATATGAAAGCTAACAACCTTACGAAAAGCATGATGAGTAGTTAGCCAATCGATTCCTAAAATCACATCAAAGGTAAGTATTTTCAAAGAGATAAGATCGACAGGTAACGTGAAAGTGTTGATTTGAATCAACAAGATTTATAAACAGTGGAGGTAACGAAGGCTTCTGCTAACGAAATTTCAACCAATAAGTCAAAGTCTAACTTCTCTTAAGTTAAATTTAAACGTTGAGCGCAAGCAAGAGAGATAAAGGAATGGGTAGAATCAGTATCTAATAAGGTATAGACTTCACAAGAATTTATAATTAACTAACATGTGCTAACTTCGTTCGGGTTACTCGCTTTTTGAGAAGTCACAAAAAATGCTCTTCCTGAAACCACCGACTTTGTTTTATCCGTATTGGCCTTTGGTGCCATCCTCTCAACTGGACTTAACTTCGCTATGGAGTACATTCCACCCTCAATTGATTCGTTGCATTCCTGATCCATGATTTGAATCATTACTCTCGGATCCATATTGAATTGGGGTTGACTGCTCGGCACAGGGCAATTTCAAACTCGATGTTGGATTCTCCCAATTGCTGTCCAAAAAGCAAAATCCATTGCATCTATTTTGGCCTTATTGGATCAGATGTCTTTTTCTACAATATCAGCGTCGTGCGGCTTTTACCCATGCATCCTCCATTCTCATTCGTTCAGTTGTTTCTTCTTTCATCAGAATTTTGATCATAGAATTCTCAGATTCCAGCTCTAATATCTTATACTCTGCCAAAGAATGCTTCTGTTCAAGCATCGCACATCGGGTAACACAATTTTGAATTGTTGCATCCCTTTACTCGACGACCGCCTGCCGTTCTTCAGCTTGTTCTTCTAACTCATAAATACGATTTTGCAATTCTACATTTTGATCATAAATTTCTTCTAATAAATTCTCCTCAGGTTCCTCTTCTTCCTCACTCTCAACTGCTACCTCTGCGACTAGCTCAGGTGCAACTATTAATTCTTCACTCACCACATGGATATCTCTAATTCCTTCTTCGCCTGACATCACATTATCCTGGTTATTGATCGTGACTCAACGGTCTCATGTGCTTCATTGCTTATCTCAACATTTTCGGATGTCATTTTCAAATATTGTCACAAAACAAGGGTTAATTGACATGTCACATATTATCCCTATACTCTGACCGACCAATTAAATACCAAATAAACTTAGGTAGGTCAGACTAGTGAAAGAATTTCCCGTCTCTCCCCTCCTAGTTCTTATCTCACATCTCAGCCAGGGATCATATCCCTAAGCTTTGATACCAACTGTGACGCCCCCAAATAGGTATACATCACCTATTCTGAGTCGCCAAATACATGGTACAGAATACAAATATAATCTTAAATATACAACATGAGCTGTGAGTTTTAATACAAATATTGTCTTCTAGACAGTATTCAAACTCAAAATAAGTCATCAATACATTTATTATCACACTATTTCATAGAATAGTCTCAGACTACTAATGCTATCATTTGGACCGTCACCACGTTCCCCGACTAGTCCCTGCTACGTTCTCATTTCCTGAAGAGAACAATGAAAGTAAAAGGGTGAGCTCAATTAGCCCAGTAAGAAATATTATGACTAAGATAATGCATAATAAATTATAGTTAGCCTTCAACAGTGTTAAACTGATAAAATATAACAAACATCACGTTTAACTGCAGCGGAACAAGCTATCCATTAAAAGAGTCAAGTAGAGAATAAAATCTACTATCTTTTATGATTTAAAAAGGTTTTTCATCACTTTTATCGCTGAGACTCAGCTTAATAAATAATCCACATCATCCCTGCACTATGACCAATGATATTCATTAGTATCACAACCACAAATTATCCATGCACTACGGGCCAAGGAAATTCGTATATTCATCAATGGTCATGATCATGCCAACAACTGTCCATCAATGCACTACAGGCCAATGAGGACTTTTACCACATCATTTGTAACATTACGGTCATGATTATACCGAATAATCTCTGGTCATAATCATACTAAGTCCATCTATGTACTACAGGCCACAGATGACTTTCAACATAATATAAACATGAGGATGATGACAATGATATAAGAATTCAATAAAACAAGTTCAAGAATTAATTTATCCAGGAACCAATAACGTCCAAATTGTCAACATGATACTGCTTTGTGGGATAAAACTTAAGAATGCTCGGAAGAATATTTCTATGAAAAGATACTGGATGAACTGCAAATATCAAGGAATGGAATAACAAAAGAAATCACCAGGCATACGATAGACCGCACAGACAGGTTATCCAACAGAATAATAAAGAATGGAACCAGGTCATGCATAAACCGCATAGACAGGATGTTTCAACAGAATAATAAAGAAGAAACCAGGTCATGCGTAAACCGCACAGACAGGATGTTCCAACAGAATAATAAAGAGCGGAACCAGGTCATACGTAAACGCACAGACAGGATGTTCCACCAGAATAATAAAGAATAGAATAACAGAAGAATTTCACCATGTATGCGGTACTTCGCATAGACAAGTTATTCCAACAGAATAATAAGGAATGAAATAACATAAGAATTTCACCATGAATAGGGTAGTCCACGTATACAGGTTATTCCAACATAATAATAAAGAATGGAATAACAGAAGTTCTCTTCATGAATACAAAAGAAATAATACCCCTTACCTTAGAAGAAACTGGATATAGGAGTAGTGAAATAGCAGAATACTTTTCTTCTTTCCCTCTATAGTTTCTCTCTCTAGAGTTTCAGTGAATTTGTAAGAAATAATGAAGGAATGAGCTTCTATTTATAAGAGAATGGACTGAATAGTAACTAATTCATGAACGGTTCAGATTGATTTACTTTTAAACGGACGGTCCATATTGATTTACTATGCAGTATTAATAAAATATTCTAATAAAACAAAATTTTTTAAATAAAATATAATATATTCTATTTATAATCTAATAAAACGAATAACTTTATAAAAGTATTTTGTTTTATATAAAAAGATTTTACTATACAAACACTATGCAAGCACTATGCAAACACTATGCATAATAGAATATTATATATTCTATTTATAGTATAATAAAACAAATAACTTTATAAAAGTATTTTGTTTTATATAAAAAGATTTTACTATGCAGACACTATACAAATACTATGCATAATAGAATATCATATATTCTATTTATAGTCTAATAAAACAAATAACTTTATAAAAGTATTTTATTTTATATAAAAAAATTCTATTTTATTACATTTATAATATTAATAAAATAAAATTTATCACCTTTATTATAATTCACAATATTAATCGACCAGGTTGTTCTTAGGAAAGAGGGAGTTTTCCAATAAGGATTTCTCCTTATTGGCGCGTAATTAGGTGACCAAACCTCTCCATGGCAGAACTTCTAGACATCGTTAATATTACAAATAATAATATTAATAATTTTACCGTCTCAATTATTGATTTAATAACATAACATATTATACAGATACTACTGTGACAATAATTGAATCAATAATATGAGAGATATGATGCAGCAATTACTGTAGCGATAATTGAGTATAACTGAGTGACTTCTTACGTAAGCATCAATAATCAATACCGTATGTTACTATGCAACCACGCGTATTACTGTTGTGACGCCCCCAAAATATGTATACAACACCCATTCTAAGTCGCCAAATACATGGTACAGAAAGCAAACTACAACTTCAATAATACAATTATCGTGCAAAATACGACAACACATACTGTGAGTTTAAATATAAATATTGTCGTTTAGACAATATCTACACTCAAGTAAGTCCTCATTACAATTATTTAAACACTATTTACAGAAATAGTGAGGAAATCTAAAATATCTTTCTAGAATCATCACTCCATACCCCGACTAGATCCTACTATGCTCTCACCTCCTGATAAGAAAAATGGAACAAAAAGGAAAAGGGTGAGCTCAACTAGCCTAGTAAAGAATATTATTACTAAGTTAATATACAACAAATTATCATTAGTATTCAAAAATAAAGATCAAAACATGGATACAATCAAAGATAGTAACCATAATAGATATCTTGGACAAAAAGAAAATTTTTTATTTTTCGGTGAATAGTGCCGTATTCGTGAATAGTGCCGCATACGTGAATAGTGTCGTGTACGTGAATAGTAACCCCGACACAAAAAGTTCTAAATTTGATAAAAAAAACTCGTATCAATATTTCAGCATAATGATATTGAAGAAATATCATTTAAGAAGAAAATAATATCCCTTACCTCAAAATATCAGTACTTCTGGTCGGAATACCGGTATAAGGCTGAAAGAAATTTGCTCTGATAAATAGAAACTCTCAAAGTATCTAAATACTTACAAAATACACTCAATAATCTAGAGAGAGAAAGAGAGAAAATTTGTTTCTGGTGTGATTTTCAATTCTAACTTAGCCCTCTATTTATAGGAAAATGTTAGCACGCCGAAGCAGACTTAACCTGCAACCTGATGGCTTTACCTGCTACTATTCCCACCCACCACATTTGAATAAAAATCTCAACACATTTCTTCACCAACCAAGAGTGGGGCCCACCAATTCTAGAATTTTCTACCAAAATGATTAACTCCGAAAATTCAACAATTTCTAAACTAGTCATCTCGTAAAATTCATAAGAAATCATACATTCATTTTTAACGGTTCAAAATTTGTGGACATATACTCAACTTATATATGTATAACATATCCAAAAATTACCACGATCCAACGGTCGGATTAAAAATTATAACCCCCGCAAAATATCTCACAAATCCTGATTTTTAATACCTCCATTCCGACAAAAATACTGATAAAAACCTCAACATTAACTCCTTCATTTTTAACCACAAAAATATATCCCTCATTTATATACACATAAAATAAATATTTCCTTATGAATCAATAATTAATTATTCACAAATAATATTACAGAATCACATTTATGACAACCAGGCCGTTCCCAAAAAAGAGGGGGCTTTCCAATAAGGATTTCTCCTTACTAGCGCGCAATTAGATGACCAAACCTCTCCTTAGACAGAACTTTCTAGACATTGCCAATAATGTTATCTAATAATATTATTCAAATAATATGAATTATTAATCTGATAAAGGAAAATACTGTGCCACACAAGGCTGCGCCGTCGTACGAATATTCCCCGACAGCAAGAATATTCCACGACCAAACGAATATTCACCGACCAAAAATGAATATTTTATAACCACTTGCTTATTTGAAATATTTGCGCATTTTACCCATAACTAACCACATTAATCAAATCAACCATTTCTATTTCAAAATAATAAATAGAGAAAATTTAATTTCATTTATTAATAAGTTGGGGTCTTACAACCTCCCCTCCTTATGAAATTTCGTCCTCGAAATTGATGTACGTACCTGGTGTTTCGAAAAGGTGAGGATACCTCGCTTTCATTTCTGATTCCAACTCCCAAGTCATTTCTTCAATAGCATGGTTTCTCCACAAAACCTTAACTTGTGGTATAACCTTCGTGCATAGGACATGTTCTTTCCTATCCAATATCTTAACAGGTACCTCATCGTGCGTTAAATCTTCGGCTATCTCGTCTGATTCTAATGCAATAATATGATTCGGGTCGTCCACGTATTTACGTCACATCGATAAGTGAAAAACGTTATGAACACGTGACATACTTAGCGTTAAGACGAGTCTATAGGCCACCGTTCCTACTCGATCGAGGATTTCAAATAAATCGAAGGCTTGAGCTTTCTTCTCTTCATCGACTCTTACTTCTAGAATAACACATTTTTACACCTTCTTCTTTATATTCATCAGCTCCAGGTCTGTAGCTTGAGCGGCTTTAACGTTATCCATTAAAGTCGATTTTACTCGTATATCATCACGTGGGTCTCTAGAGTCATTAACTCTATCTCTATCATTTATAAATTATACAAAATAGGCCTTGTGTTCAACAATATCGCACTCGTACTCGCGTACAATCTTCTACTCAACGCGTCAGCTACCACGTTCGCTTTTCCAGGATGGTATGGTCAGAACAGGTTTCGAATGAGTCACCTCTTGAGCTATTGAAAAATCTTCTCGCATTCCTCGCTCCATACGAATTTTGTATCTTTCTGAGTCAGCTAAGTTAACGGAGTAGCGATTCTAGAAAATCCTTCCACGAATCTCCGATAGTAACCAGCTAAGCCCAGAAAGCTACGTACTTTGGTCACCGACTTCGGTTGCTCTCAATTGTGATTCATATCCCAATTTTGGATAGAACGTCACAATGGCACCTATTGTTTTACCACCACACAAATATAGAGTCCCTTACGGAGAGTCTGGCTTTGGTGCATTCCACAAAGTAAGTCACCAGATAGAGGCTCGGGTACCAACTTCTATAGTTGGGTTTTTAACTCCTGAAGTTCAATAGGAGCTATTCAATATGAGATTTTAGAAATGGGTTTTGTATCGGGTTGAAGATCAGTACAAAAATTCAATATCACGCTCTGGGTTAAGCCAGGAAATACGTCAGGAAATTCACTAACAACAGAAATATCATTCAAATCTGACGTATTTTTGTTCAAGTCCATGACATGGGCTAAGAAAGCTTGACATCCGTTTTTCAATAAACGAATGACTTTATGGCTTGGTATGACAGCGATTGATTTTAGTGGTTTGGTTGCTTGAATTCGCATAACAGGTTGTTTAGAAATATGAAAAACTAACAACCTTACGAAAACAATCAATTTTGGCATGATGAGTAGTTAACCAATCAATTCCTAAAATCACATCAAAAGCAAGTATCTTTAAAGAGATAAGGTCAACAGGTAATGTGATTGTGCCAACTTGGATTAAGCAAGATTTATAAACTGTAGATGTAATGAAAGTTTCTCCTAACGGAGTCTCCACAGATAGGTCAAAGTCTAATTTCTCCGGAGTCAAGTTTAAACGTTGAGCACAAGCAGGAGAGATAAAAGAATGGGTAGAACCGGTATCTAATAAGGTATAAACTTCGCAAGAATTTATGATTAGCTTACCCGTGATCACATCGTTCGGGTTCCTCGCGTTTTGGGCAGTCATGACAAACGCTCTTCCAGAAACCGTCGACTTTATTTTGTCCGTATCCGCCTTTGGTGTCACCGTCCCAGCTGGACTTGGTTTCGCTATAGTACAATCTCGAGCGATATGTCCTTCCTTTCCATAATTATAACATACCTTGAACTGTTGTGGGCAGTTTGGAATTATATGTCCCTCCTCTCCGCATCTGTAACATCTAACTGGCGGTCGTTCTCCTCCCCTAGAATTTGTTCCAGGTGCTGGTGCTGCTGTCGACGTCTTCCTGTCATCGTTAAATCTTCTCTTCTTGAAATTTTCACTTGACTCACCTCTCCTATTATCATGGCCACGATGATCACCCGAGTGGTTACCACTTTTGTCTGTATTTTTCCCTCCTCGCTGGTTTTCATCGCTCCGATGACTGCTGTCACCAGTGTGACACTGGTTGTGGTCCCTCGGTTGAACATACTCATTATCTCGCTCTAATAATTGAGCCATGTTTACAACATCTGAATATAAAGAAAATTTATGAGAGATAAGATATTATCGAATCTCAGATTTTAAACCTCTCAGAAACATCCTTGTCATTCGTTCCTCATTCTCGGCCAAATGAGGTGCAAACCTGGATAACTTTGCAAACTTCGCCTCGTACTGGGACACCGTCATGTTGTTTTGTTCCAGTCTGATAAACTCCACCTCCTTCATATGACGAATACTTTCAGGAAAGTACTTGTCATTGAACAGTTTCTGAAATGTTTAATTTCCCAAGACATGTTGACTGCGTCAGGCTGGGTACGCTTCACAGACTCCCACCAGTAGTCTACCTCACCGCGGAACATAAAGGTGGCGAATAGAACCTTCTGTTCCTCCGTGCATCCCAAGACATCGAATATCTTGGTAATTTGCTTGACCCACGTTTTTGCCATGATCGGATCCGGCTTTCCCTTAAATTCTGGTGGTCCCAATTCTTTGAACTGCTTGGCTGTGACAAACCGCGCATTGTTATCATTTCCACCCGTATTCTGCACACGAGTCTCCCTCGTCTGATTTTGCATGAACTGCAAAAAGCTCCTAAACATTCCGTCATTCATCGTTTGCTCGGTAACGTTGTTTACAGGAGAAATATTGCCTTCCTGTTGCACGTTCCCCTGGGTAGTGATTAAAGGTGTCTCCACAGTCTCATTCACTCCATTATTAACGTTCTCTGCTGTCATTCTCAAATACTGCCACAAAACAAGGGTTAATTGACATGTCACATATCATCCCTATATCTGATTGACCAAATAATTTCCAAATAAACTTATTCAGGTCATACTAGCGAAGGAATTCCCTGTCTCTCCCCTCCTAGTTCTTGTCTCACATCTCAGCCAGGGATCATATCCCTAAGCTCTGATACCAACTGTGACGCCCCCAAAATAGGCATACAACTGCTTCAATAATACAATTGTCGTGCAAAATACGACAACACATACTGTGAGTTTAAATACAAATATTATCTTCTAGACAATATCCACACTCAAGTAAGTCCTCATTACAATTATTCAAACACTATTTACAGAAATAGTGAGGACAGCTAAAACATCTTTCTAGAATCATCACTCCTTACCCCGACTAGATCCTGCTATGTTCTCACCTCCTGATAAGAAAAATGGAACAAAAAGGAAAAGGGTGAGCTCAACTAACCCAGTAAAGAATATTATGACTAAGATAATATACAACAAATTATCATTAGTATTCAACAGGGAAAAATCTGATAGAATATAATCGACAACAAGTTTTAGATCAACAACTGCAGCAGAAACAGCAAACCATTAGAAGAGTCCAGTAGAGAATGAATTCTACTATCTTCTAAGATTTAAAAGTCCGTCATCAATATTTTATCCCTGTAACATCAATTAATAATCATCTTTAACCAAATATTCATCTTTGCACTACAGGCCAAAGATATTCATTTGTATCACCAGTCGGTCATGTTCATCTCAACACCTGTTCATCTTTGCACTACGGGCCAAAGATATTCATCTGTTAATCATTCATCTTTGCACAACAGGCCAAAGATATTCAGTAATATCATCATTTAGGACTGAGGATGATGAAAATATTTTAAAAGAAACGAATCCAGTGAGACAAAAGGACAAATAGTAGGGATTCGTATAACAGTTTATCCAAGATCAATAATACTTCATAATAATCAATTGTGAAGCAGAATTCAAAAATAAAGATCAAAACATGGATACAATCAAAGATAGTAACTATAATAGATATCTTGGACAAAAAGGAAAATTTTTATTTTTCGGTGAATAGTGCCGTCCGTATTCGTGAATAGTATACGTGAATAGTGCCGTATACGTGAATAGTAACCCTGACACAAAAAGTTCCAAATTTGATAAAATAACTCGTATCAATATTTCAGCATAATGATATTGAAGAAAATAATATCATTTAAGAAGAAAATAATATCCCTTACCTCAAAATATCAGTACTTCTGGTCGGAATACCGGTATAAGGCTGAAAGAAACTTGCTCTGATGAATAAAAACTCTCAAAGTATATAAATACTCACAAAATACACTCAATAATCTAGAGAGAGAAAGAAAGAAAACTTGTTTCTGGTGTGATTTTTAATTCTAACTTAGCCCTCTATTTATAAGAAAATGTTAGCACGCCGAAGCAGACTTAACCTACAACCTGATGGCTTTACCTGCTACTATTTCCACCCACCACATTTGAATAAAAATCTCAGCATATTTCTTCACCAACTAAGAGTGGGGCCCACCAATTCCAGAATTTTCCACCAAAATGATTAACTCCGAAAATTCAACAATTTCTGAACTAGTCATCTCGTAAAATTCATAATAAATCATACGTTCATTTTTAACGATTCAAAATTTGTGGACATATACTCAACTTATATATGTATAACATATCCAAAAATTACCGCGATCCAACAGTCGGTTTAAAAATTATAACCCCCGCAAAATATCTCACAAACCCTGATTTTTAATACCTCCATTCTGATAAAAATACTGATAAAAATCTCAACATTAACTCCTTCATTTTTAACCACAAAAATATATCTCTCATTTATATCTACATAAAATAAATATTTCCTTATCATATGAATCAACAATTAATTATTCACAAATAATATTACAGAATCACATTTATGACAACCAGGCCGTTCCCAGGAAAGAAGGGGCTTTCCAATAAGGATTTCTCCTTACTGGCGCGCAATTAGATGACCAAACCTATCCTTAGACAGAACTTTCTAGACATTGCCAATAATGTTATCTAATAATATTATTCAAATAATATGAATTATTGATCTGATAAAGAGAAATACTGTGCAGCAACAATTATTAAAACAATGATAATATAAAATATCAACGCAGCAATTATTGAATCAATAAAATAAAATATTGAACAGTAACTACTGTAACAATTATTGAGTAGTGCCTTCCTTCGTAAGAATCAATAATTGGTGCAATACCGTGTGCTACTGTATTTTAACCACCAGGTATTCCAACAGTATTAACGGTAACAACTACGCCGTTAATTATAAACAACTTATACTTGTCGTTTTCTTCATCCAATCACTTTCCGTTATGGGGTCCACACAAGGCTGCGCCGTCATACGAATATTCCCCGACAGCAAGAATATTTCACGACCAAACGAATATTCACCGACCAAAAATAAATATTTTATAACCACTTGCTTATTTAAAATATTTGCGCATTTTACCCATAACTAACCACATTAATCAAATCAACCCTTTCTATTTCAAAATAATAAATAGAGGAAATTTAATTTTATTTATTAATAAGTTGGGGTCTTACAACTGTACTTTTACTACCGAGTAGTTCAACAGTTTTAACGGTAACACTTTTGCCGTTATTTTTATAAAAAGATAATTTTGTCATTTTCTTACTATGACAATACTTCCGTTGTGGGGTCCACCAATGATTATGCCGTCGTACGGATATTCTCCGACAAAAAGAATATTCTCCGACCAAACGAATATTATATAACAACTTGCATACTTCGTAAAATTTATAAATACTACCCACAATTATAACACTATCTCAAATGCACACCATAATATTAAAAAAAAATATTTTGATAAAATTAAATCTTTATTCATAAAATTTGGAGTCTCACAGTATATCTACGAGCACTACCTATAGAATCTTAGAGTTTGAATGAAATATAATTCTCAATTAGAGACAGTGAAGATAATTATATGTCAAGAGAAGACTCACCATTGGAGAGAATATGATAGTAATCTTTTCGTTTTTTTTTTTGGTCTATTGGGTCAACCAAGGATAATTTTGTGGGCATATGATATCTATCATAACCTAGATGCATAGCCTCCCATGTACAAAGGTTTCCTTGAGTATTTTCTGAATATTTTAATTTCTAAAACAGTTATTGACTGTACCTTTATGTAAGGTGCTATTGTGATGTGATATCAAAGGTTGGGATGAGAGTCACAGTTGATATATATTTGTATCAAAACTCATAACATATGTGTTGTTATATTTTACACGACAATTGTAATAATAAAGTTGTAGTTATTTTCTGTACCATGTATTTGGCGACTCAGAATGGGTTGGGCGGAGATCAGGGAATAGAACTAGGAGGGGAGAGACGAGTAATATCCTTCGATAGTGTGTGTCCTACCTAAGCTAAATTTTCTTACTTAAGTTGACAAATTGTGATATGTTAATTAACCTTTATTTTGAAGCTGTATTCTAGAATGATATCTGAAATACAGGAGATGAACAATGGAGAAATCATGATGACCAGGGAGATAAAATCTGAAATGAGAGCAAGGTATTCTCAACTCTTCGAAATACTAGGTACGTAAATTTCAAGAGCGAAATTTCATAAGGAGGGGGAGATTGTAAGACCCCAAATTTTATGAAATAAAAGTATTCAATTTTTCTATTTAGTAAATAGTCAAATTGATAAAAGTTTAAAGTTATGAGTGAAATTATTTTTTTTCAAAATAAGAAAGTGGTTATAAAATATTTATTGTTGTCGAAAAATATTCGTTTGGTCGTGGAATATTCTTGTTGTCGGGGAATATTCGTATGACGACGCAGCCATTTGTGGGGCCCATAACAGAATAACTGTTGGATGAAGAAAATGACAAATATGAGTTTTTATAAATAACGGCGTAGTTGTTACCGTTAACACTGTTGGAATACCCCGTGGGTAAAGTAAATTAATACGCGTTGTTGCACAGTAGCACACGGTATTGTACAATATTTTTTTTGAATTATTGATTCTTACGTAAGAAGACACTACTCAATAATTGTTACAGTAATTACTGTTCAAAATTTTATTTTATTGATTCAATAATTGTTACGTTGATATTTTATATTATTGTTGTTCAATAATTGTCACTGCACAGTATTTTCTATTATCATATCAATAATTCATATTATTTGAATAATATTGTTAGATAGTATTATTGGCAATGTCTAGGGAAGTTCTATCTAAGGAGATGTTTGGTCACCTAATTGTGCGCCAGTAAGTAGAAATCCTTATCGGAAAGTCCCCTCTTTCCTGGAACGACCTGATTGTCATAATTGTGATTCTTTAATATTATTTATGAATAATTAATTACTGATTTATATGATAAGAAAATATATATTTTTTATATGGATATAAATGAAGGAATTAATGCTGAGGTGTTTTATCAGTATTTTGTCGAAATGAAGAACGAAATTTAGAAATTTTCAGAAAATTAGTTTATTACTTGATTTAAGAGATGAACCATATATCAAAAGAAAACCCTGGAAATAAGCTAAACGCAAAAATTTGAATCACCCAAATATTCTTTGTGAATTTTTTGTGGTGACTGTTTGAGTGAAACTGGTACGAGGGACTTATAGTCCGAAAATCAAATCAGTGTTCTTAAGTTCTATTGCGATTTTGATCCGACCGTTGGATCGTAGTAATTTTTGGATATGTTATACATATATAAGTTGAGTATATGTCCACAAATTTTAAACCGCTAAAATTTAACGTATGATTTGTTATGAATTTTTAGAGGTATTGAAAATCGTCCGTATGTGGATTTCGGACATTTTCGGTTTGGAATTTGAAAAAACTTTCTTCTGCAAAGTTGTATAGAATTCGATTTCATGTGAAATGGATATAAAATTCGTATTTTTCTGATAAAAGGGTTATTTATTATGAATTATTGAAGTTTCAGAAATTAAAATATTTTTATTAAAATATTGGATGGGACCCACTTTTGTTTATTTTTGAAAACATGTGCTGAGAATTCTTTTTCAAAGAAGCCATGCTGATCAGCTTATTCAAAGGGGTGGCGCAGGAGAAAAATAATAATATTATTTTATTAATTTAGTCTCCTTTGGCGTTCTAGTATTTTCCTATAAATAGGTGCTTAGGTTAAAATTAAAAATCACACCAGAAACATAAATTTTCTCTCTCTATATTATCGAGTGTATTCTTGTGAATATTTAGATACTTTGAGAATTACTATTCGGTGCAAGTTTCCTTCGACTTTACATCCGATGTTCCAGTCAGAAATACTGTTCTTTTGAGGTAAGGGATTGTAAGGGTTATTATATTTTTTAGTTTCGTAATTTTTCTGATCCTCAAAAATTCTAAAAAAATTTGAAATGATAATTTGATGAGTTTTCTAGATTGTGTCCAAAAATGGCGATTTTTAGATGTATAGATTAGAAGTTATGAATTTTATGGGAAAAACCTATTTTAAAAGTAAACACTTTTATAACTCCTTGTGATTAACTTCAAAATTGGTAAAATTTTTATTGGGAGTACATGTATATAATAGCAATATACTCTGTAAATTTCAAAATTTTTGGATAAAAGTACAGTTTATGATAAATGTCTAAATATTCGGCAGTTTTGGCCATATGAAAAATTGTAAATGAATTTTAAAAATTCTGAGAAAAATATATGTTCAATATGGGACTATATTAAGCTAAATCCTAGAAGAGAAAATTTTCTGGGATTGATTTGGTATTTTTCATGAAAATAGACTAGTTATGAGTAAATGAATTAAATATGTTATGTGAAGTAAGAAAATTAGAAAATAGGATTTTATGGCTTCAGAATCCGATATAAAGTATATGCAGATTTTTGATGAAAGTTTTGGTTATTGGTGATGAAATCTTATGAGTTTGGCATTTTAGGATGATTAAATGTATTAATTAGTAAAGTGTAAGCAATTAAAATAAATTATTTATAAGTTTAAGAAATGATTAAAATATTGTTGTAATATTAATAATATTAGATTATGAGGTTATTAAGTGATTTATAACATTTGGATTAAGGTGTTATAAAATCATTAATTTAAAATATTATTTAATGATTAATAATATTAGTAAATGAATTTAATGTTATTATATAATGACTTCGTTGAATATTCGTTAAAATATTATTTTCTGTTCAAATCATTTTTGATATAATATTATTCTAAAAATTTTACTCCACAAAGCAGTATCATATTAACAATCTGGATATTATTGAATTATGGATAAATTAAATTGTTAAAGTCTTTAAAAATTTATCCTTTATCTCATGCGATCGATTCTTTATATCATTGTCATCATTCTCATGCTTATATTGTGTTGAAAGTCATCTATGGCCAGTAGTGCATAGATTATGACCAGGGATTATTCGGTATAATCATGACCGTAATATTACAAATAATGTTGTAAAAGTCATCTTTGGCCCGTAGTGCATAGATGGACTTGGTATGATTATGACCAGGGATTATTCGGTATAATCATGATCGTAATTGAAAACAAGAATATCCTTGGCCCGTAGTGCATGGATAATTCATGGTCATAATACTATTAAGCTGAGTCTCAGCATTATTGGTTTTACAGTTGTATATCTTTGGCCTGTAGTGCAAAGATGGACTGTTGGTTATTGGTTTTACAGTTGTATATCTTTGGCATGTAGTGCAAAGATGGACTGTTGATTTACTTGATTATAAATATGAATTGTGATTTAATTATAATCTGTAGTGGTTCAGGTGAAGACAGGTGATGAGAGTTCTCTTTGTCTTGGGTAGCACCAAGAACTGTTGATGATTATTACATGAATGAAATATTAACGATGGACTTTTAATCTAGATGAGATAGTAGACATTATGTTCTACTTGACTCTTCTAATGGATTGTTGATTTCGCTGCTATTATGGTTGAAAACTTTTATCTTCTACCATATGTTCTAAATCTCTGATTTATTACTGATGAAGGATATTGATAATTTAATAATCTTTAATCATGATATTCTTTACTGGGCTATTTGTGCTCACCATTTTGCTTCACAATTCCTTTCAGGTAATAAGAGTGTAGCTAGATCGAGCGGGGGTAACAGAGAAATAGAACGGTGGTCTCTAGTTGTGGATGTTCTCCCTAAGCAGTATAGAAAAGTGTGTTGTATTTTATATATCATTTAGTAGTTATATTTGGTGAATTAAATAGGGTGAGACAAACCCAACTTTGGAAGGGTGTTTTGCCACTATCATACAAGATGTCTAACAACATGCGACTTCGTGTTATCATAAGATATGATTATGCTCATGCACTTGCTGAGTATATCTACGAGCACTACCTATATAATCTTGGAGTTTGGATGAAATATAATTCTCAATTAGAGATAGTGGAGATAATTATATGTCAAGAGAAGACTCACCATTGGAGAGAATATAATAGTAATCTTCTCATTTTTTTTTTGGGTCTATTGGGTCAACCAAGGATAATTCTGTGGGCATATGATATCTTTCATAACCTAGATGCATGGCCTCCCATGTACGAAGGTTTCCTTGAGTATTTTCAAAGATTTTAATTTCTAAAACAGTTATTGACTGTACCTTTATGTAAGGTGCTATTGTGATGTGATATCAAAGGTTGGGATGAGAGTCACAGTTGGTATATATTTGTATCAAAACTCATAACATATGTGTTGTTGTATTTTGCACGACAATTATAATAATAAAGCTGTAGTTATTTTCTGTACCATGTATTTGGCGACTCAAAATGGGTTGGGTGGAATGGACCTATTTTGGGGGCGTCACATTTCACTTTATTTTAAATAGTTTTGTAATAGGAATAGTTAGAATTAATTTTGAAGAATTAGAGATCAAGAAGCAAGGAGCGGTTGAAGACCTGTTTGTAATGGAGCCAGAGTTTAAATGTAATAGTTATATTTAAATATTAATTCTTGCATCCCTAGGGTTTGACCTTTTGGTTCACTTGGTGGCTCTAGTGAACCAAACTAGAATAAAGTCCATAATCAATCCGGATAGAATATTGTATTCTATATGTGCATGCTTATACATATATATATATATATATATATATATATATATATATATATATATATATATATATATATATATATATGTGTGTGTGTGTGTGTGTGTGTGTGTGTGTGTGCACGCTAAACAAGATGAGATAAATTAATAACAAATCCCTCAAATTTTTTATATTAAGCTCTAAGTGTTCAAAGATATTTGGAATATCGAACGTCGCCTTCTAGCATGATAAAAATAATAGAGTATCAATTAATTATTATAAGTTTGTTGTTTCACCATAAGGCTTATCTTAATTCTTTGAGATGTTAATTTTATCACATTTGATGCTTATAAAAAAATTGAACAATGTTGTTTTGTTGTGTCACCACAAGGGCAATATTTTTCTTTTTTGAATATATGGAGTGTTAGGTTGGACTTAACTTGGATAATTTTGATTTGGATGTGCCACCACTTGATCAAAATAATCTAAGAGGCAAAATACTAGGAGTTGCATAGTTGATGTAATTGACAAGAGTTGTCTACCTATTTATTTATATATAATTTGTTGTGTCACCACAAGATACATTTAAAATGGGATCCTTATTCTCACTAGCAAATCTTTAATTAGATTTTGTCGAACTATATAAGTGAGGGTAATATAGTTTGATGAAAATAGTGGGAGATACCAATTTAAAATAAGACCTAATTTATTTTGGTAATTAATAAAAGAATGTATGCTAAAATATTGTTAATTATAAATTCATTTACAGAATTTTATAATGTCTAAATTACTATCACTGCGAAGCATATTAGATGTTATTTAACCGGACCGAATTAAATGGATTGGTTAAGGAATTTGAGAATAGTTCTCATGGCTGAAAAGCTATCTTATGTCCTTAATACGCCTATCCCTGCAATGGTTGCAGACAATGCCTCTGAGGAAGAGATTGCTACTTTTAGAAAGTGACAAGATGATGCACAGTTGACTCAATGCATCATTCTTGTATCCATGAGTAACGTGCTTCAGCGTCAGCATGAAACTATGGATGCTCCTACTATATTCCTGCACATAAAGTAGTTGATGGTGAGGAAAGTAGGACTGATAAATATCTGATATCTAAAGAGCTCTTTCGATCTACAATGACTAATGACACTATAGTACAGATAAAAGTCCTTAACATTATCAATTTGATTGATCAATTAGGACAACAAGTTTTGTCATAGATGGAGAGTTGAGCCAAGATTTGATCTTGCAGTTACTCCCGGACTCCTTCTCACAATTGTTGTGAATTTTTCATATGAACAAGCTAGATATTAGCGTCGCTGATTTGCTTAACATGTTGAAAAATGTTGATAGTCACTTTCCAACCAAGAAAACCATGTCTTACTGGTAGGGGCCAAAGGATCTTCTAAAAAGAAGAACGATTCAAAGAAGGTAAATAGAAAGACAAAAACAAAGGATAATAAGAACAAAACTGATACGGCTAGCAAATGAGTTTACTTCCACTGCAATAAGCCTGACACTAGAAAGGAAACTACAAGAAGCATCTTGTAGAGGCTAACCAGAAGAAGCTTAGTGAAGTTTCGGTTACAAATATCGTTTTTGTTCATGATTGAAATAAATTTTTCTTTAAGACAAGGTTCAACTTAGGTTTTAGATACCGGCTTTGGTTATCATAAATATAGATTTATGAAGGGACCAAGCAGAAGTAGAAAGCTAAACAAAGATAAGTAATCCTATGTGTGAAAAATGAAGCAAATGTTGCTACATTAGCCATATGAACTTATTGTTTAGCATTGCCTACGGGCAAGTCTATTAAGCCAATAAGTTGTTATTGTATTCCAGTTCTTGTTAGAAACATTATTTCTATTTTGTTGTTGGATAATAAAATCTTTGGTATTATATTTAAGAACAATTGTTGTTTTATTTATAATAATAATGTTTTGTATAGAATTGGAATATTAGTTAATGGATATTTTATACTTGACTTACGTGAAAAATTATTTTGCAAATTAACAAACTAGTATAAGAAAAGGATATAATCATTCAAAGAGTTGAATGTGTATATTTGGTAAAATACAAGTGTGAATTATTTGAAAGGTTCAAAGAATTCAGAAGTGAAACAAATTGGCAAAGTATTAGGATTCTTTGATCTGATCAAGGAATAAATACTTATGCAATAAGTTTCTAGACCATCTCAAATAGTTTTCTCATAATGGACACCTCCTGAGATGCAATAATTGATTGATGTATCTGAAAGAAAAACTCGTACCTTGTTGGACATGGTACGGTCCATAATGATTTTACTGATATTTCAGTATCCTTCTAGGATCATGCCCTAGAAATGGCTGCATATCTACGAAAAGGGTAACCTCAAAATCTGGCCCTAAGACTCCATAAAAGTTATGGACAGGGAGGATTCCTAATCTTAAGTATGTTATGATAAGGGGTTGTCCAACTTATGTGAAAAGGTTTCAAAGAATAAACTTGGGACAAGATTTGATAAGTACAGATTTGTGGGACATCCTCAAGTAAGTTTAGGGTATATGTTTTATAATCCTACTTAGTAAAAGGTGTTTGTTGCGAAACACGCTAACTTCTAAGATAAATGTGTTTATCATTGAAGGAGCTAGTGGGAGGATAATAGATCTTAAAGATTTCAAGAACCACAAATCACTATGAGTCAAATAAGAGGAACCTATAGATAGACCTATTGTACTACAACTGTATTATAAATCTGGAATAGTACCGAAGATACCTGAGAGGTATGGATTCATCAAGGATGATGAGGTACGCATCATAAAAGATGATGATCTAGTTACATACGATGAGGGAAGAGTTGTAGACACTCAGAGAAATGGATTGAAGCAAGCTTCTTAAATATGGAACATTCGTTTTGATGAGACAATCAAAAAAGTTTGATTTTATCAAAAATAATAATGAACGTAGTATGTACAAAAGGGTTAGTGGGAGCGTCGTGACATTTATAGTATTATATGTTGATATACTACGAATAAGGAATGACATACTAATGCTACAATCAATAAAGATAAAGTTGTCTAAACATTCCTCCATGAATGATTTGAGAAGAGTATCTTAATTGGGGATACAAATCAATATAGATAGATTTAAGAGGATACTCGACTTAACCCAAGAAACATATATTCATTTGATGCTAAAGTCGTTTAGCATGACAAACTCCATGGGATGTCTCACGTTAATGAGCCCTAGAATGTATCTCTCTTAATAGTCCCCATAGACTCATAAAAGAGAGATCGTATGAGTAACTATCATGTATACAATGAAATGTACGAGACCTGATGTTGATCGGTCATATTCTGGAGAAGATCATTGTAAGACAGTGAAAAATATCTGAAAGTACTTAACGAGCACTAAGGATGTGATCATATTTATGGTGGGTCTGAATTAAAACTAGAAGGCTTAACAGACTCAAGTTTTTCAAGCAGACCAAGACGACAGTAAATCCATTTTAAGATAAAGCGTTACCTTGAACGGTGGTGCAGTGAGTTGGAAAGGTTTCAAACAGCAAAAGTTGCTGGTTTAGTGATAAACACAAAGCATATAGCTATAAATGAAGTTGCAAGTTGATTGTTAGGATGATAAGTTTATTACAGAACTAGGAATAGTTCCTAAGTTTCATCTTGGATCTAAACATGTGTTGCGGCACTTTCATTTGATTAAAGGAATCATTGAAAGATGGAAAATCACTATAGAGATAGTGGACTCTCAAAAACAACATTACATATCCATTAACTTATCTAACAGTAGGATAATCGTCACTTAGAGTGAGATACCATGACGATTGACTTTAGTACAAGTGGGAGATTGAAAGTAGTATGCACACAAGCCAATTATGTTTGATGATAAAGAATATACTTTGTAACAATCTTATTCATTTATTAATAAAAGTATTAATTTATTAAAGGCTTTTAATTATCTACATGATGCTGCTTTATAATATATGATAAACCCATAGTTTTAAGCAATACTTTTATAATAATGATGATGATCATTCTAATGAGATCTAAATTCTTAGATAGCTTAAAACTAAAATAGTTTCCAATTGTTGGATTACTAAATTGGGGATTAGTGAATCCAGATAGATTGGTACATACGTTGCTTGCTCATTAGATGAGGATGATTAATCTCATGATCATTTGTGTGGAGACACTAAAGTAAGTATGTAGGTGCTTATTAGAGAATAAGTTCACTGAACGTGGCTCACTAAGGAATACCTAATAGAGTTTAACTTGCCTGTCAATAGGAATTCCTGTAGTGATAGTAGTACAAGTGATCCTTGAACTTGAGATCATCATAGTATCTTGTGTATGATGAGTTATACTTTGACTTATTCCTTAGGACGCTTAGGGTATATCAAAGGGTATGCTTGGGTATAATAAGTTGTACATGGAGATAATGTATGATCAATAAAGAATCTACCACTTCTAGTAAAAGAAAAGAAATGTCCTATGTGATTCGATAAATGACAACCGAGTAGTCCTTGGCCAAGGCAGAATGAAATTAGAAAGGAGTTTCTAATTTGCATTTTTTGGAGTTGTACATTTAAGAGTCGAAATACTTATAATTAAATAAATTAAGACTTGACAGTAATTCCATGTCTTATATTTAATTGGGATATTGCATGGTGAAAGGATTGAATTATACGGTAACTATTTAATCAAAGGTTCTTTTATGATTAATGTTGAAATCTATATTATCTAGAAAGTCGTTAATCGCTAGGGAGGCTTATCCCTAATGTAGAATAAATATTATTTATTTAAATAAATTAATAGTTTAATTTATTTATTTAAATAAGATTAGAATTGTTCTAATTAATTTATTCACAACCGGTTTAATATAGAGAACCTAAAGGGTCGCACCATAAAAGGAAGAATAATTATTTAAGAAGTTAATGGTATAATCGTAATAATATGTTAAATATATTTAATTTGATCTATGGTGATAGAATAAATTAAATAGTTTAATATTTATTATTTAATATTTTAGAAATATTAAATATAAATTAATAAGAGGAGTTTTATTATTATTACTATTATTATTATTTAATTCCTAAAGGAGTTTGAGAATTAATTAATAAAAATACTCTCATATATTCCTAATAAGATTAGGAGGTTAAATTAATTAAAAGAGTTTAATTAATTATCCCTAATAAGATTAGGGAGCTTAATTAATTAAAAAAATTTAATTAATTAAATAATGCCCTATTTTCTAATTAGATTAGTAGGGTTAACTGATATCTTTATAAGAGGAGTCTTATATCAGATATAAAGATACGTAATTCTAATAGTTGAGAGAGTACACCCTTTTCTATGAGAGATAGAAAAACTAAGATTTTGACAAATACCCATCTTCTTGAATCTTTTTCTTCCTTGGTGGATCACCTGTAGAGGCCAAACTCTTGGGTGGCTAACGTTGATCAAAGGAAGGAACCAAACCCGGTAGATTCAAGTTGAACGCGAAAAAGATTGGAGGTGAACTTGTACTTGAGGAAGCTCGAATATTCAAGTGTATAATTCTTATTCTTCATATTTTCGTTTAATTAATAATTATGCATAAAAGATGATCCGGGAATATGGTTTGTAAAATTTTAAAACTCTAATTTTCCACGTTTTCGCTTATTTTGGGCAATTTGATTGCGTTCATGAATATTACAAACCTAACATCTCCTTCATTGCTTTGCTCCTCCACTATTCTTCTCTCAATTTGGGCTCCAAAAGTGTAATTGATTGTGCGTTAATTGAAGTCCCTCTTCTCATTGACATAAGTCCTCTAATAACTGATAAAATTAAAAAAAAAAAAAAACAATCCCAATCCATGCCAAAGTTATCCAATCTAAACCTCTGCAGAATTTGATTAAAAACCAAACTCCTTTTTGAATGTGTACCTCCCAATGGTTATCAATCTCAAGAATCCCTAAAACTAAGGAATAACTACCACTTAATACTCCTAACTTAACTCTATTACATAAGAAAATCATTAATCCATTTAAAACTCAACTTTCATACATAATAAACGAAATCTGCAGTTGAGTCGTCCAACCGGCGCGCCCCGCGTCGGGTTTCTTCATTAAGTGGCGGGGCCCGTGCCGTCCCAGCAGAATGCCATCTCAATGCAGCGCGCCCCGTGCCAGGTGAGTAAAATGTAAAAATCCTTGAAATTTCTTCAAATGTTAGCTCTTAGACATCTTCAACCCATTCCCCTGCACAAAAAATAAAATCCATCAAAAGTAACATGAATAATCCCAAAAACTAACAATATACCAAGCTAAATGAGATCAAATCGTAGGTTAAAAACCTACTCATCATAGCCGACTGTTTATTAAAAAATAAAAAAAATATTTTCACAATATTTTTTAATATTTTCACATAAAAAATGTTGCTATAGATCTATAGCGACAATTTTCATATGAAAATATTATTTTTTATTGTGGATTTATTGTTTGGTAAAATTTAATTACGCACAGCACGCAAGAATACATGGTCAACAAGTAATATATTAGTAAGTAGAGTATCGTTCCCACAGAGACTAGCAAGAAATTAACTCTCACAATTACCAATTTTCTATTGATCCAAATTTTATTAAACTAACCAATTTCAAGTTTGTAACTAAAAAGTATTAAAAATATTAAAATTACCAAATAATCAACAAACCCTAAAAACTAAATTTTCAAACAAATATTGGAGAATTAGGCTTACGACTTCACTCTAAGCATCACTCTTATTATTACACCTTATTCCAGTTTAATTCACTATCCTAGTTTATTAATCAAGAACACATAAGTAAAACTAGCCACCTCTCGATGCACTAATACCATATTAACTCAAATCTACAAATTAGATAGAATCAAGTTAAACACATTTATCAACTAACTCACTATATCTCTATGTGAATTATAATTAAAGAAGGTTTAAGTTCAAGTTCTTTATCTGATTACATGCGATGTCAAGCATATCTCTACCTTAACATTCATCAAGATTCTGTTCATTCACAAAATTCAAGAACACATACTATATTAACTAAGTCTAGACTCGTACTTCCTCTCTCGAATCCATACAAGTCCACAAAGAATTGTTGATAAAAAAAAATTCATAAATTCAAGCTCAAATTAATATAGATAAACTGAGTAATAGCTTACTAAACTGAAAATCAAAGATTACATAACCATTGTTCCACTTAAAGATCCGTCATAAGCCTAAAAAGTACTTAGATCATCATCAATGAAATAAAAACTGAATTAATCAAAAATAACATCCTTCCGATTACAAATATAAAACTAGAGATGAAGAATAAATTTAGAACACCCTTCACTTTAGCCTTAATCTGCAATTGATATGAAAATCCTTCAATTATCTTCACTCTAATGCTTGCTCCAAAAATCTGTCTTATAACTTCGTTAATTACCTTTCGTGTTATTGATCCTGTTGTTTGATATCCAATATATCTCTAAGACATGCATTCTGATTGCAATCCCACGCCATTTAGAGTCCCAAGGCATTGTAATTACTTAAACTCACGTTTTTGCAGCATTTAAAACGAACAAGGACTGCACTGCCATACCCCCTGCCCCCGCGGGGGTATTAGCTTGGAAAGTGCTCGCCCCGGGGGGCTTAGCTCCTGTTATCTGAGTTCAAGACCCCCCGCCCCGGCGGGGGTGTAAGGCTTAAAAACGCCCGCCCCGACGGGCTAGGCATGTCAATTGATCTTGTTTAAGCTCCAAACTTGCTAAATGTTCACCAAAATTGCATCCTTTTTGATCACTTGCCTACACACAAAATAACAATAAACAAGTAAAAATAAACATAAAAACAAGGAATTAACACCGATTATGCTTGAATTAGGAACCGATTCGCGGGTATAAAACTCACTTATCATTTATCAGTTTCTAAAATAAATTATTTAGAATACTTAATTTATACATACATATATTATAATACTCTAGTCCCACATTGAAATATATAGAAAAAATTATTTGTATATAAAGAATTAAGTTACTAACAATAATACTTTCAATTATTACCTTTTTGGTTAAGTCTGTAATGAGCTAAGATTAGTGATTTAAGACATTGTTTAAATGAATTTGATTCAATTTGATCCGAAATTTGTTCTGAACTCAGGATTTGACCCGAGTCATTTCATATATATTTGTTCCAAATTACAATTTCACAATCAATATTTTTAAATAATATTAAACCCCTATAGCTCAACTATTAAATATCATTGACAAATTATGTGTGTGTGTGTGTGTACATATATATATATATATATATATATATATATATATATATATATATATATATTATATATATCAATATAAATTGGATTATCAATATAAATTAACATATACTAATATTAAAAAAAGTAAATAATAAAATTCAATAAATATATTAATTAATATGCAAGTCATTATGTGTAAGTCACAAAACCTTTTTTGATTTCTCTTTTTCCTTTCTTATTTTTTTTAATTGGGTGGGATAAATTGTATTTGAATTTAGGTAATTAAATTAAAATGGGGTTTGCACCTAAGTCATCCGATTACGCACTAAATCAGTCAACTGGACAATTTTCACCGATTAATCGACGATCAACCGTACGTTCAAGTCTCACGACTTAGTTATTGCTATTAAATCGAGTTCTCGACCTACACAATCAAAAATAACCGAACGACTAGTCACATATTATTTATGACTTAAGTAACCACTTGACAACTATACTTGGTCCGCATTAATCTCTATCTATGAACAATGTTTATTTCAAAATAGAGTCCTCATTATCAAACATGATTTGTGAAGATCCCAAACTCGGGTACTTGAAACCCGAACTCGGTTCTTCACGATACTATTTCTATGAGCGGAATAATACTAATAATAATAACAATAATATAGATTATCAAATTTAATTTACATATTATCAGAGTTTTCAATCCCAAGTACGAAACCTTCCAAATTCGTTTCATTACATGATAATTAATATATATCATCATTACCCTAATAAAGTCTAGTTATTACAAAAGATAGCCTTATCATTCATTCAGCGACCTTCTTTTTCCCTTTGTTCTTAGAAGAACCTCCAGGTTGTTCACCTTTAGCTGAAAATATTTAAATTTAAGCAAGGATGAGCATTTGAGTGCCCAACAAGTAATAGCAACAATAACAGTTAGCTGAACGAATTAAATATTTTCATTGAACGATACTTCTACAACGAATCAACAGTTGTAAAGTAAACTAAACCGATAATAAACAACATATCATTTCGATTTCAAAATTTTGAAACTACGTACTGACTATAAATGAGGATCAGTTGACAAACTATGAACATTATTTTCTATTTTCGAAAAGGTTAAACAGAACTTCATCTGTAAACCGTCATTACTTACGGGCACGGGGGGTGATCAGCCCGTTATGCCCTGTATTGATCAATACTACATTAAAGGACGATATTTTCGTCCAGCATTCCCGCCTTAGGCGCATAAAAGTTTCCCATATTTGGGATGTTCATACCAGTCTTGAATCCAAACCAAAACAATTTAGTTGGATAAAGTTTTATCTTGTTCAACAACAACTTTAAATATATGTCTAGCTGGATCAAATAGCTTAGACGACTTTTAATTCAACTTATACATACTAAACACCGATAAGTATGTATCAACATTTGATAAAATATAATGATTATCCAAGTGGGGACACTTGTATAACCATGTTTTAGAATTTAACGATCAGAATATATAATTTGATCACTAATAACAGAATAAAGGAACTTGTACAACAATTATAGTTTAATAACTTACTTATACAGAATCATTGCATAAGTATATACAAAATTTGAAATATTTGAACAATTGAAATAAATAATTCCGATATTATCTTACGCATGTCCGTTGCATAAAGTAAATGCAAAGAGTTAGATACTTGCCTGATGCGCTGCTCACAAATTGTAATTTAGATTTATCGCTTATCTCACGACCTATCATTAATAAGATTGTCCGTTCGATTAGAACAATATACTCTATAACACATAACACTGCTTATTACAGTCAGCACATACCCAAATCACATTGGCACATATGTTTAATAACTATTGAATCACAAATAATCACTTATCTAATCATATTATCTAAGTCCAAATCAATTTCTAAAATATGTCGGTGTACCGACAACTTTATCGGGTAATTATCAAGTTTAAGACTCTATTCTGTAACTTAGTATCAGTCATACTATTTTTAAATGACTTAATATAATTTTAAAATATTTATTATAATTTATCACGAAATTTTAAACATCGGAATCACATTAAAATGATTTAAATATTAATCAATTCTATTATCATTAATATTTAATTAGTATTACACTATTAATGAAATCATTTCTAAAATATTAAAGTTATTTATAATAACTCAAAATACTTTTAAAGTATTATTATTACCCTTAAATTATTTTTAAAATATTTAAAATCATTCTTAAATAATTACCATTAATATTAAGGTATTAATGTTCTATTTATCAAAATATTAAAAGTCATTATTCATAACTTAAAATATTTTTAATTCATTTATATCCCTTTTAAATGATTTTTAAATTAATAAAACCATTTATAAACTATTTATTTAATATAATTATTAAATAAATTTAATATCATTAATAATAACTTAATAATCATTAATATTTAATTATTAATGAAATTATTCTTTAAATATTAAAAGTTATGTTTTATAACTTAAAATATCTTTAAACACTTTATTTTCATTTAAAATGATTATTATAATATAAAAATCATTTTTAAACTATATTATTTAATATAATTATTAAATAACTTTAATATCATTAATAATAATTAATTAATTAAATTTATCTTTAAATATTAAAAGTTATATTTTATAACTTAAAATATTTTTAAATACCTTATTATTATTTAAAATGATTTTTAATATAATAAAATCATTTTTAATTAATTATTTAACTCATTTAGTAAACAAATTAATTATCATTAATATTTATTTATTAATAAAATTTATCACAAAATATTAAAAGTCATTAAAAATAACTTAAAATATTTTATTATATCATAATATAATTTTAAATGATTTTTCAAGTATTAAAATCATTTTTAAAAAATTTATTTAATATTATAATTAAATAAATTAAATACTTTTAATATTCCAAAAATATTAAATTTTTATGAAATATATTAAAAATAATTAAAAACTAATTTTTGAAATTTAAAATAATTTTTAATAATTTATTTTGTATTTTTAATAATTAAAACTATTTTTTCCTATTTAATAATTAATTTCCGAAAAATAACAAGTTGTCTGTTGCTAAAGGCCACCTATAGCGACAGAAACGTCGCTATAGGTGTTCTTAGTGTTCTTCAAGTAAAATCCAGAAATCAAGTCAGAGATCGGGCTAGCTACTTTGACCGAGATTAAATTCGTGTGTGATGTGTTTCTGGGCATGATATTAGTCAGAGCTTGTAGTGCTAGTGTAGGACTACAAGAGCCAACAACAAACATAACCAAAAATTGCATAACCCAAGAGATCTGATGTGACGCCCCCAAAATATGTATACAACACCCATTCTGAGTCGCTAAAATACATGGTACAGAAACAACTACATCTTTACTGTTACAACATAAGAACTGTGAGTTTAAATACAAATATTGTCATCTAGACAATATCCACACTCAAATAAGTTCTCATTACAATTATTGATACATTATTTCACAAAAATGGTGAGGACTACTAAAATAACTTCTAGAACCATCATTCCATACCCCGACTAGTACTCGCTACATTCTCGCCTCCTGAGAAAAATAGAACAAAAAGAAAAAGGGTGAGCTCAACTAGCCCAGTAAAGAACATTATGACTAAAATAATACAGAACAAATTATCGTTAGTCTTCAACAGGGAAAAATCTAATAGAATACAATAAACAACAAGTTTTAAATCAATAACTGCAGCGGAAACAGCAAACCATTAGAAGAGTCAAGTAGAGAATGAGTTCTACTATCTTCTAAGATTTAAAAGTCCATCATCAATATTTTATCCCTATAACAACAATCAATAACCATCTTTAATCAAATATTCATCTTTGCACTACAGGCCAAAGATATTCATTTGTATCACCAGTCGGTCATGTTCATCTCAACACCTGTTCATTTTTACACTACGGGCCAAAGATATTCATCAGTTAATCATTCATTTTTACACTACAGGCCAAAGATATTCAGTAATATCATCATTTAGGACTGAGGATGATGAAAAATATCTTAAAGAAAACGAATCTAGTGAAACAAAATAACAAATATTAAGGATTCGTATTTCGATTTATCCATGTCCAAAAATACCTTATAATTATTCATTGTGAAATAAAATTCAAGAATGACCAAAACATGGATACAATCAAAGCTAGTACCCAGAATAGATATTTTGGACGAAAAGAAGAAAATTTTATTTTTCGGTGAATAGTAACTCGTGAATAGTAACTCATGAATAGTAACCCCGACGTGAAAAGTTCCAAATTTGATAAAAATTTTCAACTAATATTTTGACATAATGATATTGAAGAAATAATATCATTTTCGAATAAAATAACATCCCTTACCTCGTAAAGATAGTACTTCTGGTCGGAATACCGGTATAAGGCTGAAAGAAACTTGCTCTGATGAATAGAAACTCTCAAAGTATCTAAATACTCATAAAATACACTCAATAATCTAGAGAGAGAAAGAGAGAAAACTTGTTTCTGGTGTGATTTTCAATTCTAACTTAGCCCTCTATTTATAGGAAAATATTAGCACGCCGAAGCAAACTTAACCTGCAACCTGATGGCTTTACCTGCTACTATTCAAGCCTACCACATTTGAATAAAGATCTCAGCACATTTATTCACCAACCAAGAGTGGGGCCCACCAATTCTAGAATTTTTCACCAAAATGATAAACTCCGAAAATTCAACAATTCCTGAACCAGTCATCTCGTAAAATTCATAATAAATCATACGTTCATTTTTAACGGTTCAAAATTTATGGACATATACTCAACTTATATATGTATAACATATCCAAAAATTACCACGATCCAACGGTCGGATTAAAAATTACAACACCCGCAAAATATCTCAAAAACCCTGATTTTTAATACCTCCATTCCGACAAAAATACTGATAAAAATCTCAACATTAACTCCTTCATTTTTAACCACAAAAATATATCCCTCATTTATATCCACATAAAATAAATATTTTCTTATCATATGAATCAATAATTAATTATTCACAAATAATATTACAGAATCACATTTATGACAACCAGGCCGTTCCCAGGAAAGAGGGGGCTTTCCAATAAGGATTTCTCCTTACTAGCGCGTAATTAGATGACCAAACCTCTCCTTAGACAGAACTTTCTAGACATTGCCAATAATGTTATCTAATAATATTATTCAAATAATATGAATTATTGATCTGATAATAAGAAATATTGTGTAGTGACAATTATTGAAACAACAGTAATATAAAATATCAACGCAACAATTATTGAATCAATAAAATAAAATGCTGAACAGTAATTACTGTAACCATTATTGAGTAGTGTCTTCTTACGTAAGAATCAATAATTGGTGCAATACAGTGTGCTACTGTGCAACAACGCGTATTACTGTGTTTTAACCACCGGGTATTCCAACAGTATTAACGGTAACAACTACGCCGTTATTTATAAACAACTTATACTTGTCGTTTTCTTCATCCAATCGCTTTCCGTTATGGGGCCCACAAAAGACTGCGCCGTCGTACAAATATTCCCCGACAGGAAGAATATTCCACGACCAAACGAATATTTCCCGACAACAATAAATATTTTATAACCACCTTCTTATTTGAAATATTTGCGCATTTTACCCATAACTAACTTCATTAATCAATTTAACCCTTACTATTTCAAAATAATAAATAGAGGGAATTTAAATTTCATTTATTAATAGTTTGGGGTCTTACAACCTCCCCTCCTTATGAAATTTCGTCCTCGAAATTGACGTACGTACCTGGTGTTTCGAAAAGATGAGGATACCTCGTTTTCATTTCCGTTTCCAACTCCCAGGTCATTTCCTCAATAGCATGGTTTCTCCACAAAACTTTAACTTGTGGTATGACCTTCGTGCGTAGGACATGCTCCTTTCTATCCAAGATCTTGACAGGTACCTCTTCGTACGTTAAGTCTTCAGCTATCTCGTCCGGTTCTAACTCAATAACGTGGTATGGGTCTTTCACATATTTACGTAACACAGATATATGAAAAACATTATGAACACGAGACATACTTGGAGGTAACGCGAGTCTATAGGCCACATTTTCTACTAGGTCAAGAATCTGAAATGGACCAATAAATCGTGGATTGAGCTTTCCTCTCTTCCAAAATCTTGTAACTCCTTTCCATGGAGCCACACGCAACAATACATGATCCCCAATGTCAAATTCCACGTCCTTTCGATGAAGATCCGCATAACTCTTTTGTCGATCCTGTGTCATTTGTATACGTTGTCGAATCGTTTGGATCTTCTCTGTAGTCATTCGTACCAACTCTGGTCCTAGTAACGTTGCTTCTCCCACCTCATCCCAATATACTGGAGAGCGACACTTTCGTCCATATAATGCTTCAAATGGGGCCACACCTATACTTGCCTGATAACTGTTATTGTAGGAGAATTCCACCAATGGTAGGTACTTATCCCAACTCCCTTTGAAATCTAGGACACAAAGTCTTAATAGATCTTCAAGAGTTTGAATAGTCCTCTTTGATTGTCCGTCCGTTTGAGGATGGTATGTCGAACTAAATCGTAAATCTGTGCCCATAGCTTTTTCCAAGCTAACCCAAAATCTTAAAGTGAATCTTGGGTCACGATCCAAAACTATGGATACTGGCATGCCATGCAGTCTCACAATCTCATCTACGTATATACGAGCAAGACGTTCAAGGGAATAAGTCTCCCGTATCGGCAAGAAATGAGCAGACTTGGTTTAATCTATTAACAATAACCCAAATAGCATTTATGCCTTGAGAAACCGTGGGAAGAGCCGTAACGAAATCCATGGTAATGTGTTCCCACTTCCATTTCGGAATCTCAAGTGGTTGCAATGGACCCTTTGGCACTTGATGTTCCGGCTTTACACGTTGACAAGTTAAACACCTCGAGATAAACTTTGCAATCTCTCTCTTCATATTATTCCACCAAAATGTATGCCGAAGATCACGATACATTTTGGTACTTCCAGGATGGATTGCAAGTGGTGTATTGTGTGCTTCCATCATGATCTTGTACTTCAAATCAGAATCGTTAGGAACACAAAGTCTGGAGTGGACTCGAAGTATTCCTTCTTCATCGATTCTTGCTTCTGGAATAGCACCTTCTTGCACTTTCTTCTTCATACGCATCAGCTCCGGGTCTGTGGTTTGAGCAACTTTAACTTTATCAATTAAAGTTGGTTCTATGCGTATACTTGACATCATCACACTCGTTCCTGCATATGATCTTCTACTCAACGCGTCAGCTACCACGTTTGCTTTTTCAGGATGGTATTGAATAGTGTGGTCGTAATCTTTGAACAGCTCGAGCCAACGTCGTTGCCGCATGTTGAGTTCTTTTTGAGTGAAGAAATATTTGAGGCTTTTATGGTCTGAATAAATCTCCACTTTCTCCCCATATAGATAGTGCCTCCAGGGATCTTTAAAGAAAACGACTGCTGCCAACTCTAGATCATGAGTAGGATAATTTTTTTCATATTCTTTAAGTTGTCGCGAGGCATAGACTATAACTTTCCCACGTTGCATGAGAACACATCATAGCCCTTTGCCTGAAGCATCGCTGTAGATAACAAATCCATCTGAACCAGATGGTATGGTCAAAACATGTGCTAAAATGAGTCTCCTCTTAAGTTCTTGAAAACTCTTCTCGCATTCCTCGCTCCATACGAATTTGACATCTTTTCGAGTCAGCTGAGTTAACGGGGTAGCGATTCGAGAAAACCCTTTCACGAATCTCCGATAATAACCAGCTAAGCCCAGAAAGCTACGTACTTCGGTCACCGTCTTTGGTTGCTCCCAACTTTGTATTGCTTCAATCTTCGCCGGGTCAACAGATACTCCATGTTTTGACACCACGTGCCCTAGGAATGCTACTTCCTCAAGCCAGAACTCGCATTTCTTCAACTTAGCATATAACTTCTTTTCACGCAGCCTTTGGAGTACCAGCTTCAAATGATGCTCATGATCTTCACGGCTTTTGGAATATATGAGGATGTCATCAATAAAGACAACAACGAACTGATCCAAATAATCCTTGAATACTCGGTTCATCATATCCATGAAAGCCGCAGGAGCACTAGTCAATCCAAAAGACATGACTACTAGGAATTCATAATGCCATTACCGAGTTCTGAAGGCAGTCTTTGGAATATCCTCAGTTTTAACCTTCAGCTGATGATATCCAGAACGAAGATCGATCTTTGAAAAGAATTGTGCTCCTTGTAACTGGTCAAATAGGTCATCAATACGAGGTAGCGGATACCTATTCTTAATAGTGACATGGTTTAATTCCCGATAATCAATACAAAGTCGCATACTCCCGTCTTTCTTCTTTACAAATAAAACAGGAGCACCCCAAGGAGATATACTAGGGCGAATGAAACCGATGTCCAACAACTCTTGTAGTTGAACCTTTAACTCCTGAAGTTCAATAGGAGCCATTCGATATGGGGTTTTAGAAATGGGCTTTGTACCAGGTTCAAGATCAATAAAGAATTCAATTTCACGTTCCGGGGGTAGACCGGGAAGTTCTTCAGGAAATACGTCAGGAAAGACAATAACAACAGGAATATTATTCAAATTTGATGTGTCTTTATTCAAATCCATAACATGGGCTAAGAAATCTTGACATTCGTTTTTTAATAAACGAATGGCTTTATGGCTTGATATAACAGTGATTGATTTTAATGGCTTAGTTGCTTGAATTCGTACAACAGGTTGGTTAGGAATATGAAAACTAACAACCTTACGAAAATAATCAATTTTGGCATGATGAGTAGTTAACCAATCAATACCTAAAATCACATCAAAAGGAAGTATCTTTAAAGAGATAAAGTCAACAGGTAATGTGATGGTGCCAACTTGGATCAAACAATATTTATAAATAGTGGATGTGATGAAAGTTTCTCCTAACGGAGTCTCCACAGATAAATCAAAATCTAACTTCTCCGGAGTCAAGTTTAAACGTTGAGCACAAGCAGGAGAGATAAAAGAATGGGTAGAACCGGTATCTAATAAGGTATAAACTTCGCATGAATTTATGATTAGCTTACTCGTGATCACCTCGTTTGGGTTCCTCGCATGTTGACCAGTCACGACAAACGCTCTTCCAGGAACCGTTGACTTTATCTTTTCTGGGACAGCTTTTTGAGTCACCATCCCCGCTGGACTTGATTTTGCTACAGTGCAATCTCGAGCGATATGTCCTTCATTTCCATAATTATAACATACCTTAAACTGTTGTGGGCAGTTTGGGCTGATATGTCCTTCTTTTCTGCACTTATAGCATATAATCGGTGGTCGTTCTCCTCCCTTGGAACCAGTTGCTGCTGGTGCTGACGTCTTCGTATTGTCATTGTTGAATTTCCTCTTTTTAAAATCTCCTCCCGACTCGCTTCTTCTATTTTCATAGCCACGATTACCACCAGAGTGGTTGCCGTTCTTGTCTGTATTTTTCTTTCTCCGCTGGTTATCATTGTTCTGATGACTGCTGTCACCGATATAATCCTGGTTGTGGTCCCTCAGTTGACCGTACTCGTTATCTCGCTCTAATAATTGAGCCATGTTGACAACATCTGAATAGAGAGAAAATTTATGAGAAATGAGATATTGACGTATGCCGAGTTTCAAACCTCTCAGAAACATCCTCGTCATACGTTCCTCATTCTCCACCAAATGAGGTGCAAACCTGGACAACTCTGCAAACTTCGCCTCGTACGAGACACCGTCATGTTAATCTGTTCCAGTTTAATAAACTCTATTATCCTTCATATGAAGAATACTTTCAGGAAAGTACTTGTCATTGAACAGTTTCTGAAATGTCTCCCAAGACATGCTGAGTGCGGCTGGATGGGTACGCTTCACAGACTCCCACCAGTAGTCTGCCTCACCACGGAACATAAAGGTGGCGAATGGAACCTTCTGTTCCTCCATGCATCCCAAGACATCGAATATCATGGTAATTTGCTTAACCCACGTTTCCGCCATGATCGGATCCGGCTTTCTCTTAAATTCTCGTGGTCCCAATTCTTTGAACTGTTTGGCTGTGACAAACCGTGAATTGCTATCATTTCCTCCTGTATTTTGAACACGAGTCTCCCTCGTCTGGTTTTGCATGAATTGCAAAAAACTTCTAAACATTCCATCGTTCATCATCTGCTCATTGGTGTCGTTCACAGGAGGAACATTGCCAGCCTGTTGCACGTTCTCCTCGTTGGTAAGCATCGGTGTCTCCACGGTCTCATTTACTCCACTGTTAACATTCTCAGTCGACATAATACCCCTATATTATGACTGACCTAATAAGCTTAGGTAGGACACACTAGCGAAGGATTTATTCGTCTCTCCCCTCCTAGTTCTATTCTCCGATCTCCGTCAGAAATCATATCCCTAAGCTCTGATACCAACTGTGACGCCCCCAAAATAGGTATACAACACCCATTCTGAGTCACCAAAATACATGGTACAGAAACAACTACATCTTTACTGTTACAACATAAGAACTGTGAGTTTAAATAAAAATATTGTCATCTAGACAATATCCACACTCAAATAAGTCCTCATTACAATTATTGATACATTATTTCACAAAAATGGTGAGGACTACTAAAATAACTTCTAGAACCATCATTCTATACCCCGACTAGTACTCGCTACATTCTCGCCTCCTGAGAAAAATGGAACAAAAAGGAAAAGGGTGAGCTCAACTAGCCCAGTAAAGAACATTATGGCTAAAATAATACAGAACAAATTATCGTTAGTCTTCAACAGGAAAAAATCTAATAGAATACAATAGACAACAAGTTTTAAATCAATAACTGCAGCGGAAACAACAAACCATTAGAAGAGTCAAGTAGAGAATGAGTTCTACTATCTTCTAAGATTTAAAAGTCCATCATCAATATTTTATCCCTGTAACAACAATCAATAACCATCTTTAATCAAATATTCATCTTTGCACTACAGGCCAAAGATATTCATTTGTATCACCAGTCGGTCATGTTCATCTCAACACCTGTTCATCTTTGCACTACGGGCCAAAGATATTCATCAGTTAATCATTCATTTTTGCACTACAGGCCAAAGATATTCAGTAATATCATCATTTAGGACTGAGGATGATGAAAAATATCTTAAAGAAAACGAATCTAGTGAAACAAAATAACAAATATTAAGGATTCGTATTTCGATTTATCCATGTCCAAAAATACCTTATAATTATTCATAGTGAAGTAAAATTCAAGAATGATCAAAACATGGATACAATCAAAGCTAGTACCCAGAATAGATATTTTGGACGAAAAGAAAAAATTTTTATTTTTCGGTGAATAGTAACTCGTGAATAGTAACCCCGACGTGAAAAATTCCAAATTTGATAAAAATTTCCAACCAATATTTTGGCATAATGATATTGAAGAAATAATATCATTTTCGAATAAAATAACATCCCTTTCCTCGTAAAGACAGTACTTCTGGTCGGAATACCGGTATAAGACTGAAAGAAACTTGCTCTGATGAATAGAAACTCTCAAAGTATCTAAATACTCACAAAATACACTCAATAATATAGAGAGAGAAAGAGAGAAAACTTATTTCTGGTGTGATTTTCAATTCTAACTTAGCCCTCTATTTATAGGAAAATGTTAGCACGCCGAAGCAGACTTAACCTAGAACCTGATGGCTTTACCTGCTACTATTCAAGCCTACCATATTTGAATAAAAATCTCAGCACATTTCTTCACCAACCAAGAGTGGGGCCCACCAATTCTAGAATTTTCTACCAAAATGATAAACTCTGAAAATTCAATAATTCCTGAACCAGTCATCTCGTAAAGTTCATAATAAATCATACGTTCATTTTTAACGGTTCAAAATTTGTGGACATATACTCAACTTATATATGTATAACATACCCAAAAATTAACACGATCCAACGGTCGGATTAAAAATTATAACCCCCACAAAATATCTCAAAAATCCTGATTTTTAATACCTCCATTCCGACAAAAATACTGATAAAAATCTCAACATTAACTCCTTCATTTTTAACCACAAAAATATATCCATTATTTATATCTACATAAAATAAATATTTCCTTATCATATGAATCAATAATTAATTATTCACAAATAATATTACAGAATCACATTTATGACAACTAGGCCGTTCCCAGGAAAGAGGGGGCTTTCCAATAAGGATTTCTCCTTACTGGCGCGCAATTATCCAAACCTCTCCTTATACAGAACTTTCTAGACATTGCCAATAATGTTATCTAATAATATTATTCAAATAATATGAATTATTGATCTGATAATGGGAAATACTGTGTAGTGACAATTATTGAAACAACAGTAATATAAAATATCAACGCAGCAATTATTGAATCAATAAAATAAAATACTGAACAGTAATTACTGTAACCATTATTGAGTAGTGCCTTCTTACGTAAGAATTAATAATTAGTGCAATACAGTGTGCTACTGTGCAATAACGTGTATTACTGTGTTTTAACCACCGGGTATTCTAACAATATTAACGGTAACAACTACGCCGTTATTTATAAACAACTTATACTTGTCGTTTTCTTCATCCAATTGCTTTCCGTTATGTGGCCCACAAAAAACTGCGCCGTCGTACGAATATTCCCCGACAGGAAGAATATTCCACGACCAAACGAATATTCCACGACAACAATGAATATTTTATAACCACCTGCTTATTTGAAATATTTGCGCATTTTACCCATAACTACCTCATTAATCAATTTAACCCTTACTATTTCAAAATAATAAATAGAGGGAGTTTAAATTTCATTTATTAATAATTTGGAATCTTACATGAGGCTTTAAAATGGCTGCCAGACCTGTTCTTCAATTCTGGGTTTCCCAGAAATGAAGAACAGTTCGTGAGGCCTACTTTGGACTTTCACAACTTGTTGATCTTGTGCTCGTTTTGTGATTTATAAACTTCAGTGACTAACCAACATGTAACTAAGGAGATATATTACCAAACATCATCAAAATAACAACGGATCAAGATGATATGCATCGGTCAAACCATGTCAGAGATCAACATCACAAGTTTTCTAGGTTGCCCAGAAAATAGAATTTGTGATCTTCTTGGCTGGTTTGACCGTCCCCCATTTGAAATATATTCATCATCTTGATGATCTAATGGCATTAGCTTAAATTACACATACCAGACTACCAGATAGACACAACAAACAGATCAAAACAACTATTAACAGAAAGATCTGGACGATTGAAAAAGTTGTCAGACCCCGGTTCAAGGTTTCTGGGCTGCCCAGAAATTGTCCAGTCAATTCTGGTCAACGTGGTTTGACCACAAATATCTTACAATATGTTACTGATTTAGGCCTGATTCTTGCTCCAGATTAAAGAGTACATAACATACTACAACTATAAACTTTCACAACACAAAAATATTTAAAGATCACAGAGATACAAGGCTTGACATTTGCTTGTCAGACTTTCTGGGTAAATTCTGGGTTTCAAAAATAGCCGGTCAATGCCGGTCAGCCCACTAAACCTTAAATAACTTTTAATCTACAACAGATATAACTTTGATTCATTTTGCAGATTAAAGACAACATTGCAGGCTACTACTAACAACTTAAAAATAACACAAAACATAATCGAGCAAGGATCTGTGGCCTCTGACATTCGTTGTCAGACCATAGAACCAAGTTTTTCCAGATTTCTAAGATCTTCAAATCTAAGCTTCTAGATGTTATGGATCTAACATCTAGCAACCCAGATCATCCTTAGACACTATAACCAACATGTTTAACACAAAAAAATTAACATCTAACAAAGGATCAAAGTCAGATTTAAAATTAGGGTTCTACCTCTTTACACCTTGATCCTTGATTCTAATCTTGTGATTTGTTATGGATACTAGCGGGGCTCGATTTTGGGACTGGTATAGGTATAAATTTCGTGGGTCTTGTGCTTAAGAGCATTTGGTTGAGTGTATGAGAAAATATAAGTAATAAATGAATTTTCTCTCTCTTCCAATCTATTTATAGAAGTCTAGGATGCATGAATTGGCTGATAATGGACTGATGTGCTGGAGATTTTGTGTCACATGGCTGATATAAGTTGTCCAACAACTCCAATTTTAGCAAGATTTGCAAGCAAGCCTCAATTATGCAATAAGGGCAAAATGGTCTTTTCGCTTGTATTTTTAATGGCATTTGCGTAATCTTGTCACAAACCTTTAAGGTTTAGTTTAGGGTTTAGGGTTTGAGCCAATTTAGCAAAAGTCTAGGATTTCCAAAATTAGGATTTAATAAAATAAATAACAATTTAGTTTCCAAAAAAAAAAAATATAATTTAGAGTTTGCTAAATATAATTAGTTTTCTAATTCGATTGATTAAAATTTACTAATCATAATTAACCTTGATCATTAAACAATTAGGGTTACCAATTTAGTAATTTAGATTTACTAAGTATGAAATTAGGGTTTCTAGAAATTAAAATTTCTAAATAGTAATTAGGGTTTTTCTAATTAACCTTAAATTCTATAATACGTAACATAATTCATTTAACACAATTACATAATAGTTTCTAACTCATAATTGAGTTTCAAATTAGGGTTTTTAATTACTAATTAGGGTCTTCTATAATTGACATTAACACTTACAATATAAATCATATACCACATAACACGTCTCAAATTTTCCATTTGAACTTCACAATAGGGTGAAATAAATTAATACTAGGGTTTGATCATGACATAACATACTTGACCAACCATTGCCAGTCCACAAACATACACTACATATTTATAGCACTGAAAAATTAAAATATAATATTATTATATTATTATTCTTATCCATTGATAAAAATCCAAAATTAGGGTTTGGATTCCATATCTGATTTATTCTTCATATTTAACCTTAATAATTAAGGTAAAATAATTAACTTAATAATCTGTACTATAATTCATATAATAAAATAATTATTATAATTATTCTAAAAATTCCTTCATATATTATTTAAATAATATATGATTATATTTTCATGGAACATAGTTAATAAAAACATTTCTACTATAAATTAATTATTATAAGAATATACTTTATAAAAATCAATAATTCTAAAATAAAATTATTTGTAAATATTTATGTAACAAATATAGTTTTATTTACCACATAAATACATATATATATTATCTTGTACAAATCCTCATCCTTAAAAAAAAATTATACGCAAAATTTCTTATTTATTTATATAGAAAATATCGGGTTGTTACATTCACCCTTCCTTATAAAGATTCCGTCCCCGGAATCACCGCTTAAAAACATATACATACACGGTTACATAGCATACACAATCATCGCAAGTAGATCTCGATCAACTTTGATCGAACTGATCTTTAACTGTTCACATAAAGCTTGCCTTTCTGATTAAATGGAAAAATTGGTTTCTAAAAGAACTCAAATTCCTCCTCAAAATTTTTTTATAAAATAATTTACTATATATAAGAAAATAAAATTTGTTCGAGTAATACCTGGAGTTGCATCCCCGGCTGCTAAAGTTTCTTGAACGGTCAAGTTGAAGACGTTTGCGGTTGATTTCGTTGGTTTGTTTGTTGATGTTGGTTCCGTCGTCGCCAATGTCCTGCTGCCTTTCCTTGTTTGCGCATTCCTAGCCTCCTTTCTCCCTCTTGAACAATCTTCCACCTTATACTCCATTGATTCATACTTAAACACACAGACTTCCCCTTTATCTCCTTTCCTTTTATCGTTTAGGAGACAAAACTATCTTTTGCCCCTTCGTTATCATAGCTATCACAAATGCTTCCACCGGGTCAGTTGATCTTCTAAATCCTGGCGACTGATTGCCTTGGAGTCTTTGACGTTCGTCGATTGATTATCTGGCTGATCTTCTAGCGACTGGTATTTTGTTCTGCATAGCTTGATCGTCCATATTCACAAAATTCTGTATCGGGTCTGGTTGTCTTCCAGCTTTGTTGACAGGTTCTTCTGTCCGTGTATTTCATTTTTGTCTCCTTGACAGCATTATCACTATTTATTCTTTATTCTAAGCCTTATCGTATACGTATAATCATATCACACGAAATTCTATATTCTGATTATCATGTACTCAAAAATATTATATATTTTGAAAATTTGGTTTTCTGCATTAACCTGTACTCATATAATTAACTACTATCTTTATACCAACTTATTTCATTAATCCCATATCAATTTATAGCACTTGACATACTTAGCACATATTGCTTTAATCATACGCTATCCCTTTTGTGACTTCAAAAGTCGGGAATCGCTAACACAACTTTTTCAATTTTGAAAAATATTACCTTATACAAACATACCTATAATATACATAACATAGAATCATACATATTCAAGTAATACTAGTACTACTTATTTCTTACACATTCACTAATAATCAATTGCTTAGAAATCTGTCTATTCCCATTATCCTCAATAATCCATTCACACCTAACTACACCTAGTTCATCCAACTTACCATGCATTATGAGTTTAAGAACTCACCACAAACATACAAGTTTAAGAACTCGACATTGACCACATATTCTTTAACTATACTTTACCTATCAAACATATTATCGCCTCTGGGCCCGGTACTATACTTTCCAAATTAACCACCTCATTGAGGTAGCTTTCAATGTGAGCCTCTATTTCAGCTATTGGCTTTGATATTGGCTCAGGTATGGAGATTGACTTCTTCTTGACGATCTGAGGGTATCCTAATCCTTTCTATCTGACATTTACACACATAATTTATCTAGAGTAGCATATAATACATACACACAACAAATAAGAGTTTTATATAAGTTATCTTTTATTTGGTTTGACGATGAATTTATTCAATTCATCTCCTTTTTAAACTCTATATGAGTTATTTATATTTTCAACGTTTCTCTCTGTTCTAAGGTTATAGCCTAAGGTCTAGCCCGCCTAAGGTTTTTAACCCTAAGCTCTGATACCAACTTGTGAAGACCCCAAACTCGGGTACTTGAAACCCGAACTCGGTTCTTCACGATACCATTTCTATGAGCGGAATAATACTAATAATAATAACAATAATATAGATTATCAAATTTAATTTACATATTATCAGAGTTTTCAATCCCAAGTACGAAACCTTCAAACATTCGTTTCATTAATATATATCATCATTACCCTAATAAAGTCTAGTTATTACAAAAGATAGTCTTATCATTCATTCAGCGACCTTCCTTTTCCCTTTGTTCTTAGAAGAACCTCCAGGTTGTTCACCTTTAGCTGAAAATATTTAAATTTAAGCAAGGATGAGCATTTGAGTGCCCAGCAAGTAATAGCAACAATAACAGTGAGCTGAACGAATTAAATATTTTCATTGAACGATACTTCTACAACAAATCAACAGTTGTAAAGTAAACTGAATCGATAATAAACAACATATCATTTCGATTTCAAATTTTTGAAACTACGTACTGACTATAAATGAGGATCAGTTGACAAACTATGAACATTATTTTCTATTTTCGAAAAGGTTAAACAGAACTTCATCTCTAAACCGTCATTACTTCCGGCCACGGGGGGTGATCAGCCCGTTATGCTCTGTATTGATCAATACTACATTAAAGGACGATATTTTCGTCCAACATTCCCATAGTGAACATATATTTTTCTCAGAATTTTTAAAAGTCATTTACTATTTTTCATATGGCCAAAACAGCCGAATATTTAGACATTTATCAAAAATTATACTTTTGTCTAAAAATTGTGAAATTTAAAGAGTATACTTCTATCATATACATGTACTCCCAATAAAAATTTCATCAATTTTGGAGTTAACCACAAGGAATTATAAGCGGTTACTTTTAAAATAGTCTTTTCTCATAAAATTCATAACTCTCAATCTATACATCCAAAAATCATCATTTTTGGGCACAATCAAGAAAACTCATCAAAATATCATTTCAAATTTTTCCAGAATTTTTGAAGGTCAGAAAAATTACAAAACTGAAAAACATAACAACCCTTAAAATTCCTTACTATCCCTTACCTCAAAAGAGCAGTACTTCTGATCGGTATGCAAAGCCGAAGGAAACTTGCACTGAATAGCAACTCTCAAAAAATCTAAATACTCACAAAATATGCTTCATAATATGAGAGAAAGAGAGAAAGCTTATGTTTCTGGTGTGATTTTCAATTCTAACTTAGCCATCTATTTATAAGAAAATTTTAGTAGACTTGACCTGCAACCTGATGGCTTTACATGCTACTATTCCCACCTACCACATTTGAAATAAAATTCAGCACATTTCTTCACCAACCACAAGTGGGGCCCACCAATTCTAGAATTTTCCACCAAAATGATTAACTCCGAAAATTTAACAATTTCTGAACCAGTCATCTCGTAAAATTCATAACAAATCATACGTTCATTTTTAACGGTTCAAAATTTGTGGACATATACTCAACTTATATATGTATAACATATCCAAATATTACCACGATCCAACGGTCGGATTAAAAATTATAACCCTCGCAAAATATCTTAAAAACCCTAATTTGATTTTCAATACCTCCGTTCTGACAAAAATACAGATAAAACACCTCAACATTAACTCCTTCATTTTTAACCACAAAAATATATCCCTCATTTATATCCACATAAAATAAATATTTCCTTATCATATGAATCAATAATTAATTATTCACAAATAATATTACAGAATCACATTTATGACAACCAGGCCGTTCCTAGGAAAGAGGGGGCTTTCCAATAAGAATTTCTCCTTACTGGCGCGCAATTAGATGACCAAACCTCTTCTTAGACAGAACTTTCTAGACATTGCCAATAATGTTATCTAATAATATTATTCAAATAATATGAATTATTGATCTGATAATGGAAAATACTGTGCAGCAACAATTATTGAAACAATAATAATATAAAATATCAACACAACAATAATTGAATCAATAAAATAAAATATTGAACAATAACTACTGTAACAATTATTGAGTAGTGCCTTCTTACGTAAGAATCAATAGTTTTAAAAATACTGTGCAATACCGTGTGCTACTGTGCAATAACGCGTATTACTGTATTTTAACCACCGGGTATTCCAACAGCGTTAACGGTAACAACTACGCCGTTATTTGTAAAAATTCAAATTTGTCTTTTTCTTCATCCGACAGTTATTTTGTTATGGGGCCCACAAATGGCTGCACCGTCGTACGAATATTCCCCGACAGAAAGAATATTCCACGACCAAACGAATATTCCCCGACAACAATGAATATTTTATAACCACTTGTGTATTTTGAAAAAAAAATTCATATATCACCCTTAACTTTAACATTTATCAATTTAACCATTTACTGAATAGTAATTATAAGAAAAATTGAATACTTTTATTTCATAAAATTCGGGGTCTTACAATCTCCCCTCCTTATGAAATTTCGTCCCCGAAATTTACGTACCTGGTATTTCGAAGAGTTGAGAATACCTTGCTTTTATTTCAGATTCCATCTTTCCAGTCATCATGATTTCTTCATTGCTCATCTCCTGTATTTTAGATATCATTCTAGAATACAGCTTCAAAAACAAAGGTGAATTTAACAAATTAACATATCACATCATATCCCGATAGTATGACTGACCAACAAATAAGCTTAGGTAGGACACACTAGCGAATGATTTACTCGTCTCTCCCCTTCTAGTTGAATTCTCCGATCTCCGCCAGAGATCATATCCCTAAGCTCTGATACCAAATGTAACTCTGGACACCAACCTATGTCAGCACCTTACATTGATACCTATCAGTTTGCCAGAGCAGAACGGCGTCCCCTACGGAGAGTCTGGCTTCGGTGCATCCCCCATCTACAGGAAGTCACCAGCGAGAGGCTCGGGGCTCTTTACTTATAGCTCTGATACCAAATGTAACGACCCCAAAATAGGTCCATTCCATCCAACGTATTCTGAGTCGCCAAATACATGGTACAGAAAAACAACTGTAACTTTATTACAACAATTGTCGTGCAAAATACAACAACACATATGCTGTGAGTTTGGATACAAATATATACCAAATGTGACTCATGTTCCAACCGTGGACATCACCTCACAATGACACCTTACATAAAGGTATAGTTAAAAACTGTTTTAGAAATTAGAATCTTTGGGAAGTGCTCAAGGAAACCTTCGTACATGGGAGGCCATGCGTCTAGGTTATGATAGATATCATATGGCCACAGAATTATTCTTGGTTGACCCAATAGACCCCAAAGAAAAACGAGAAGATTACTATCATATTCTTCCCAATGGTGAGCCTTCTCTTGACATATCATTATCTCTACTGTCTCTAATTGAGAATTATACTTCAAACAAACACCAAGATTATATAGGTAGTGCTCGTATATATACTCAGCAAGTGGATGAGCATATCCCTGTCTTATGATGACACGAGGTTGTATGTCGTTAGACATCTTGTATGATAGTGGCAAACCACCCTTCCAACATTGGGTACACCTTACCCTATTGGATTCACCAAATAAAACTACTAAATGAACTTTTCTATACTGCTTCGGGAGAACATCCACAGCTAGATACCACCGTTCTATTTCCCCGTTACCCTCGCTCGACCCAGCTACACTCTTATTACCTGAAAGGAATTGTGAAGCAAAAGGGTGAGCACAACTAGCTCAGTAAAGAATATCATGACTAAAGATAATTAAATTATCAATAGCCTTCATCAATAATAAATCAGAGATTTAGAACATATGGTAAATGATAAAAATTTCAACCATAGTTGCAGTGGAACGAGCAATCCATTAGAAGAGTCAAATATACTATAAAGTCTATTATATTCTAGATGTTAAAAATCCATCAACAATGTTTTATCCCTGTAACATCAATCAACAATTCTGGTCCACAATCATATGAATAACTCATAATCATAACTGTAGTTCTAAATTCCTCTTCTCATCCAGGACGAAAATAACTTTCATCACCTATCTTTACCTGAAACATCAAAGATCATGGTTAAACCAAATCACATTTCCTGTTCATAATCATACTAATAACTTCATCTTTGCACTACGGCCAAAGATATTCATTTGTATCACCAGTTGGTCATGTTTATCTCAACATCTATTCATCTTTGCACTTCTGGCCAAAGATATTCAACAACATGTCATCTTTGCACTACGGGCCAAACATATTCATCAACAATTCATCTTTGCACTACAGGCCAAAGATATTCATCAATATTTCATCTTTGCACTACAGGACAAAGATATTAATATCTCAAAGAAATATATAATCATTTCAGAATTTATATAAACAATAATTATAACCATGTTGATCAATTCACCTTTGCACTTAAGCTAAAGATATTCACTTATAAATTCAATGGTCATGATCATACCAATCAACGATTCAACTTTGCACTACTGGCCAAAGATAACCCATAGTCATGATCATACCAAAAATTTACCCATCTTTACAATCAAGTCAAAGAGAAATATCATCATTAGGGTTATAAAAATGTTATATATAATAATAAAAATAATATGATCAACATCTAGTTTTAATCTCAAGAGTAATATTCGTAAATCAACTATAATTTGGTTAGAAAAAAGAAACCAATTTTTATCGTGAATAGTAACTCGTGAATAGTAACTCATGAATAGTAACTCGTGAATAGTAACTCATAAATAGTAAACCCGACACAAAAAGGTAGAAATTCTACAATAAAATCCATACCAGTATTTCGGTATAATGATATTGAAAGAATAATATTTCTTAAGCTTATAAACAATTTATTTAAATTGTTTATACTTTACTAAATAATGCATTTAATCATTCTAAAATACCAAACTCATAAGATTTTATCACCAATAATCAAAACCCTCATCAAAAATCGGCATATACTTCATATAGGATTCTCAAAGTCATAGAATCCTATTTTTCAATTTTCTTACTTCACAAAACATATTTAATTCATTTACTCATAACTAGACTATTTTCATGAAAAGTACCAAATCAGTTCCAAAAATATTTCTTTTCTGAGATTTAGCATAATATAGTCCCATAGTGAACATATATTTTTCTCAGAATTTTTAAAAGTCATTTACTATTTTTCATATGACCAAAACAGCCGAATATTTAGACATTTATCAAAAATTATACTTTTGTCCAAAAATTGTGAAATTTAAAGAGTATACTTCTATCATATACATGTACTCCCAATAAAAATTTCATCAATTTTGGAGTTAACCACAAGGAATTATAAGCGGTTACTTTTAAAATAGTCTTTTCTCATAAAATTCATAACTCTCAATCTATACATCCAAAAATCACCATTTTTGGGCACAATCAAGAAAACTCATCAAAATATCATTTCAAATTTTTCCAGAATTTTTGAAGGTTAGAAAAATTACGAAACTGAAAAACATAACAACCCTTAAAATTCCTTACTATCCCTTACCTCAAAAGAGCAGTACTTCTGATCGGTATGCAAAGCCGAAGGAAACTTGCACTGAATAGCAACTCTCAAAGTATCTAAATACTCACAAAATATGCTTCATAATATAGAGAGAGAAAGAGAGAAAGCTTATGTTTCTGGTGTGATTTTCAATTCTAACTTAGCCATCTATTTATAGGAAAATTTTAGTAGGCTTGACCTGCAACCTGATGACTTTACCTGCTACTATTTCCACCCACCATATTTGAAATAAAATTCAGCACATTTCTTCACCAACCACAAGTGGGGCCCACCAATTCTAGAATTTTCCACCAAAATAATTAACTCTGAAAATTCAACAATTTCTGAACCAGTCATCTCGTAAAATTCATAACAAATCATACGTTCATTTTTAACGGTTCAAAATTTGTGGACATATACTCAACTTATATATGTATAACATATCCAAATATTACCACGATCCAACGGTCGGATTAAAAATTATAACCCTCGCAAAATATCTTAAAAACCCTAATTTGATTTCCAATACCTCCGTTCTGACAAAAATACAGATAAAACACCTCAACATTAACTCCTTCATTTTTAACCACAAAAATATATCCCTCATTTATATCCACATAAAATAAATATTTCCTTATCATATGAATCAATAATTAATTATTCACAAATAATATTACAGAATCACATTTATGACAACCAGGCCGTTCCTAGGAAAGAGGGGGCTTTCCAATAAGAATTTCTCCTTACTGGCGCGCAATTAGATGACCAAACCTCTTCTTAGACAGAACTTTCTAGACATTGCCAATAATGTTATCTAATAATATTATTCAAATAATATGAATTATTGATCTGATAATGGAAAATACTGTGCAGCAACAATTATTGAAACAATAATAATATAAAATATCAACACAACAATAATTGAATCAATAAAATAAAATATTGAACAATAACTACTGTAACAATTATTGAGTAGTGCCTTCTTACGTAAGAATCAATAGTTTTAAAAATACTGTGCAATACCGTGTGCTACTGTGCAATAACGCGTATTACTGTATTTTAACCACCGGGTATTCCAACAGCGTTAACGGTAACAACTACGCCGTTATTTGTAAAAATTCAAATTTGTCTTTTTCTTCATCCGACAGTTATTTTGTTATGGGGCCCACAAATGGCTGCACCGTCGTACGAATATTCCCCGACAGAAAGAATATTCCACGACCAAACGAATATTCCCCGACAACAATGAATATTTTATAACCACATGTGTATTTTGAAAAAAAAATTCATATATCACCCTTAACTTTAACATTTATCAATTTAACCATTTACTGAATAGTAATTATAAGAAAAATTGAATACTTTTATTTCATAAAATTCGGGGTCTTACAATCTCCCCTCCTTATGAAATTTCGTCCCCGAAATTTACGTACCTGGTATTTCGAAGAGTTGAGAATACCTTGCTTTTATTTCAGATTCCATCTTTCCAGTCATCATGATTTCTTCATTGCTCATCTCCTGTATTTTAGATATCATTCTAGAATACAGCTTCAAAAACAAAGGTGAATTTAACAAATTAACATATCACATCATATCCCGATAGTATGACTGACCAACAAATAAGCTTAGGTAGGACACACTGCGAATGATTTACTCGTCTCTCCCCTTCTAGTTGAATTCTCCGATCTCCGCCAGAGATCATATCCCTAAGCTCTGATACCAAATGTAACTCTGGACACCAACCTATGTCAGCACCTTACATTGATACCTATCAGTTTGCCAGAGCAGAACGGCGTCCCCTACGGAGAGTCTGGCTTCGGTGCATCCCCCATCTACAGGAAGTCACCAGCGAGAGGCTCGGGGCTCTTTACTTATAGCTCTGATACCAAATGTAACGACCCAAAAATAGGTCCATTCCATCCAACGTATTCTGAGTCGCCAAATACATGGTACAGAAAAACAACTGTAACTTTATTACAACAATTGTCGTGCAAAATACAACAACACATATGCTGTGAGTTTGGATACAAATATATACCAAATGTGACTCATGTTCCAACCGTGGACATCACCTCACAATGACACCTTACATAAAGGTATAGTTAAAAACTGTTTTAGAAATTAGAATCTTTGGGAAGTGCTCAAGGAAACCTTCGTACATGGGAGGCCATGCGTCTAGGTTATGATAGATATCATATGGCCACAGAATTATTCTTGGTTGACCCAATAGACCCCAAAGAAAAACGAGAAGATTACTATCATATTCTTCCCAATGGTGAGCCTTCTCTTGACATATCATTATCTCTACTGTCTCTAATTGAGAATTATACTTCAAACAAACACCAAGATTATATAGGTAGTGCTCGTATATATACTCAGCAAGTGGATGAGCATATCCCTGTCTTATGATGACACGAGGTTGTATGTCGTTAGACATCTTGTATGATAGTGGCAAACCACCCTTCCAACATTGGGTACACCTTACCCTATTGGATTCACCAAATAAAACTACTAAATAACTTTTCTATACTGCTTCGGGAGAACATCCACAGCTAGATACCACCGTTCTATTTCCCCGTTACCCTCGCTCGACCCAGCTACACTCTTATTACCTGAAAGGAATTGTGAAGCAAAAGGGTGAGCACAACTAGCTCAGTAAAGAATATCATGACTAAAGATAATTAAATTATCAATAGCCTTCATCAATAATAAATCAGAGATTTAGAACATATGGTAAATGATAAAAATTTCAACCATAGTTGCAGTGGAACGAGCAATCCATTAGAAGAGTCAAATATACTATAAAGTCTATTATATTCTAGATGTTAAAAATCCATCAACAATGTTTTATCCCTGTAACATCAATCAACAATTCTGGTCCACAATCATATGAATAACTCATAATCATAACTGTAGTTCTAAATTCCTCTTCTCATCCAGGACGAAAATAACTTTCATCACCTATCTTTACCTGAAACATCAAAGATCATGGTTAAACCAAATCACATTTCCTGTTCATAATCATACTAATAACTTCATCTTTGCACTACGGCCAAAGATATTCATTTGTATCACCAGTTGGTCATGTTTATCTCAACATCTATTCATCTTTGCACTTCTGGCCAAAGATATTCAACAACATGTCATCTTTGCACTACGGGCCAAACATATTCATCAACAATTCATCTTTGCACTACAGGCCAAAGATATTCATCAATATTTCATCTTTGCACTACAGGACAAAGATATTAATATCTCAAAGAAATATATAATCATTTCAGAATTTATATAAACAATAATTATAACCATGTTGATCAATTCACCTTTGCACTTAAGCTAAAGATATTCACTTATAAATTCAATGGTCATGATCATACCAATCAACGATTCAACTTTGCACTACTGGCCAAAGATAACCCATAGTCATGATCATACCAAAAATTTACCCATCTTTACAATCAAGTCAAAGAGAAATATCATCATTAGGGTTATAAAAATGTTATATATAATAATAAAAATAATATGATCAACATCTAGTTTTAATCTCAAGAGTAATATTCGTAAATCAACTATAATTTGGTTAGAAAAAAGAAACCAATTTTTATCGTGAATAGTAACTCGTGAATAGTAACTCATGAATAGTAACTCGTGAATAGTAACTCATAAATAGTAAACCCGACACAAAAAGGTAGAAATTCTACAATAAAATCCATACCAGTATTTCGGTATAATGATATTGAAAGAATAATATTTCTTAAGCTTATAAACAATTTATTTAAATTGTTTATACTTTACTAAATAATGCATTTAATCATTCTAAAATACCAAACTCATAAGATTTTATCACCAATAATCAAAACCCTCATCAAAAATCGGCATATACTTCATATAGGATTCTCAAAGTCATAGAATCCTATTTTTAATTTTCTTACTTCACAAAACATATTTAATTCATTTACTCATAACTAGACTATTTTCATGAAAAGTACCAAATCAGTTCCAAAAATATTTCTTTTCTGAGATTTAGCATAATATAGTCCCATAGTGAACATATATTTTTCTCAGAATTTTTAAAAGTCATTTACTATTTTTCATATGACCAAAACAGCCGAATATTTAGACATTTATCAAAAATTATACTTTTGTCCAAAAATTCTAAAATTTACAGAGTATACTTCTATCATATACATGTACTCCCAATAAAAATTTCATCAATTTTGGAGTTAACCACAAGGAATTATAAGCGGTTACTTTTAAAATAGTCTTTTCTCATAAAATTCATAACTCTCAATCTATACATCCAAAAATCACCATTTTTGGGCACAATCAAGAAAACTCATCAAAATATCATTTCAAATTTTTCCAGAATTTTTGAAGGTTAGAAAAATTACGAAACTGAAAAACATAACAACCCTTAAAATTCCTTACTATCCCTTACCTCAAAAGAGCAGTACTTCTGATCGGTATGCAAAGCCGAAGGAAACTTGCACTGAATAGCAACTCTCAAAGTATCTAAATACTCACAAAATATGCTTCATAATATAGAGAGAGAAAGAGAGAAAGCTTATGTTTCTGGTGTGATTTTCAATTCTAACTTAGCCATCTATTTATAGGAAAATTTTAGTAGGCTTGACCTGCAACCTGATGGCTTTACCTGCTACTATTTCCACCCACCACATTTGAAATAAAATTCAGCACATTTCTTCACCAACCACAAGTGGGGCCCACCAATTCTAGAATTTTCCACCAAAATGATTAACTCTGAAAATTCAACAATTTCTGAACCAGTCATCTCGTAAAATTCATAACAAATCATACGTTCATTTTTAACGGTTCAAAATTTGTGGACATATACTCAACTTATATATGTATAACATATCCAAATATTACCACGATCCAACGGTCGGATTAAAAATTATAACCCTCGCAAAATATCTTAAAAACCCTAATTTGATTTCCAATACCTCCGTTCTGACAAAAATACAGATAAAACACCTCAACATTAACTCCTTCATTTTTAACCACAAAAATATATCCCTCATTTATATCCACATAAAATAAATATTTCCTTATCATATGAATCAATAATTAATTATTCACAAATAATATTACAGAATCACATTTATGACAACCAGGCCGTTCCTAGGAAAGAGGGGGCTTTCCAATAAGAATTTCTCCTTACTGGCGCGCAATTAGATGACCAAACCTCTTCTTAGACAGAACTTTCTAGACATTGCCAATAATGTTATCTAATAATATTATTCAAATAATATGAATTATTGATCTGATAATGGAAAATACTGTGCAGCAACAATTATTGAAACAATAATAATATAAAATATCAACACAACAATAATTGAATCAATAAAATAAAATATTGAACAATAACTACTGTAACAATTATTGAGTAGTGCCTTCTTACGTAAGAATCAATAGTTTTAAAAATACTGTGCAATACCGTGTGCTACTGTGCAATAACGCGTATTACTGTATTTTAACCACCGGGTATTCCAACAGCGTTAACGGTAACAACTACGCCGTTATTTGTAAAAATTCAAATTTGTCTTTTTCTTCATCCGACAGTTATTTTGTTATGGGGCCCACAAATGGCTGCACCGTCGTACGAATATTCCCCGACAGAAAGAATATTCCACGACCAAACGAATATTCCCCGACAACAATGAATATTTTATAACCACATGTGTATTTTGAAAAAAAAATTCATATATCACCCTTAACTTTAACATTTATCAATTTAACCATTTACTGAATAGTAATTATAAGAAAAATTGAATACTTTTATTTCATAAAATTCGGGGTCTTACAATCTCCCCTCCTTATGAAATTTCGTCCCCGAAATTTACGTACCTGGTATTTCGAAGAGTTGAGAATACCTTGCTTTTATTTCAGATTCCATCTTTCCAGTCATCATGATTTCTTCATTGCTCATCTCCTGTATTTTAGATATCATTCTAGAATACAGCTTCAAAAACAAAGGTGAATTTAACAAATTAACATATCACATCATATCCCGATAGTATGACTGACCAACAAATAAGCTTAGGTAGGACACACTGCGAATGATTTACTCGTCTCTCCCCTTCTAGTTGAATTCTCCGATCTCCGCCAGAGATCATATCCCTAAGCTCTGATACCAAATGTAACTCTGGACACCAACCTATGTCAGCACCTTACATTGATACCTATCAGTTTGCCAGAGCAGAACGGCGTCCCCTACGGAGAGTCTGGCTTCGGTGCATCCCCCATCTACAGGAAGTCACCAGCGAGAGGCTCGGGGCTCTTTACTTATAGCTCTGATACCAAATGTAACGACCCAAAAATAGGTCCATTCCATCCAACGTATTCTGAGTCGCCAAATACATGGTACAGAAAAACAACTGTAACTTTATTACAACAATTGTCGTGCAAAATACAACAACACATATGCTGTGAGTTTGGATACAAATATATACCAAATGTGACTCATGTTCCAACCGTGGACATCACCTCACAATGACACCTTACATAAAGGTATAGTTAAAAACTGTTTTAGAAATTAGAATCTTTGGGAAGTGCTCAAGGAAACCTTCGTACATGGGAGGCCATGCGTCTAGGTTATGATAGATATCATATGGCCACAGAATTATTCTTGGTTGACCCAATAGACCCCAAAGAAAAACGAGAAGATTACTATCATATTCTTCCCAATGGTGAGCCTTCTCTTGACATATCATTATCTCTACTGTCTCTAATTGAGAATTATACTTCAAACAAACACCAAGATTATATAGGTAGTGCTCGTATATATACTCAGCAAGTGGATGAGCATATCCCTGTCTTATGATGACACGAGGTTGTATGTCGTTAGACATCTTGTATGATAGTGGCAAACCACCCTTCCAACATTGGGTACACCTTACCCTATTGGATTCACCAAATAAAACTACTAAATGAACTTTTCTATACTGCTTCGGGAGAACATCCACAGCTAGATACCACCGTTCTATTTCCCCGTTACCCTCGCTCGACCCAGCTACACTCTTATTACCTGAAAGGAATTGTGAAGCAAAAGGGTGAGCACAACTAGCTCAGTAAAGAATATCATGACTAAAGATAATTAAATTATCAATAGCCTTCATCAATAATAAATCAGAGATTTAGAACATATGGTAAATGATAAAAATTTCAACCATAGTTGCAGTGGAACGAGCAATCCATTAGAAGAGTCAAATATACTATAAAGTCTATTATATTCTAGATGTTAAAAATCCATCAACAATGTTTTATCCCTGTAACATCAATCAACAATTCTGGTCCACAATCATATGAATAACTCATAATCATAACTGTAGTTCTAAATTCCTCTTCTCATCCAGGACGAAAATAACTTTCATCACCTATCTTTACCTGAAACATCAAAGATCATGGTTAAACCAAATCACATTTCCTGTTCATAATCATACTAATAACTTCATCTTTGCACTACGGCCAAAGATATTCATTTGTATCACCAGTTGGTCATGTTTATCTCAACATCTATTCATCTTTGCACTTCTGGCCAAAGATATTCAACAACATGTCATCTTTGCACTACGGGCCAAACATATTCATCAACAATTCATCTTTGCACTACAGGCCAAAGATATTCATCAATATTTCATCTTTGCACTACAGGACAAAGATATTAATATCTCAAAGAAATATATAATCATTTCAGAATTTATATAAACAATAATTATAACCATGTTGATCAATTCACCTTTGCACTTAAGCTAAAGATATTCACTTATAAATTCAATGGTCATGATCATACCAATCAACGATTCAACTTTGCACTACTGGCCAAAGATAACCCATAGTCATGATCATACCAAAAATTTACCCATCTTTACAATCAAGTCAAAGAGAAATATCATCATTAGGGTTATAAAAATGTTATATATAATAATAAAAATAATATGATCAACATCTAGTTTTAATCTCAAGAGTAATATTCGTAAATCAACTATAATTTGGTTAGAAAAAATAAACCAATTTTTATCGTGAATAGTAACTCGTGAATAGTAACTCATGAATAGTAACTCGTGAATAGTAACTCATAAATAGTAAACCCGACACAAAAAGGTAGAAATTCTACAATAAAATCCATACCAGTATTTCGGTATAATGATATTGAAAGAATAATATTTCTTAAGCTTATAAACAATTTATTTAAATTGTTTATACTTTACTAAATAATGCATTTAATCATTCTAAAATACCAAACTCATAAGATTTTATCACCAATAATCAAAACCCTCATCAAAAATCGGCATATACTTCATATAGGATTCTCAAAGTCATAGAATCCTATTTTTCAATTTTCTTACTTCACAAAACATATTTAATTCATTTACTCATAACTAGACTATTTTCATGAAAAGTACCAAATCAGTTCCAAAAATATTTCTTTTCTGAGATTTAGCATAATATAGTCCCATAGTGAACATATATTTTTCTCAGAATTTTTAAAAGTCATTTACTATTTTTCATATGACCAAAACAGCCGAATATTTAGACATTTATCAAAAATTATACTTTTGTCCAAAAATTCTAAAATTTACAGAGTATACTTCTATCATATACATGTACTCCCAATAAAAATTTCATCAATTTTGGAGTTAACCACAAGGAATTATAAGCGGTTACTTTTAAAATAGTCTTTTCTCATAAAATTCATAACTCTCAATCTATACATCCAAAAATCACCATTTTTGGGCACAATCAAGAAAACTCATCAAAATATCATTTCAAATTTTTCCAGAATTTTTGAAGGTTAGAAAAATTACGAAACTGAAAAACATAACAACCCTTAAAATTCCTTACTATCCCTTACCTCAAAAGAGCAGTACTTCTGATCGGTATGCAAAGCCGAAGGAAACTTGCACTGAATAGCAACTCTCAAAGTATCTAAATACTCACAAAATATGCTTCATAATATAGAGAGAGAAAGAGAGAAAGCTTATGTTTCTGGTGTGATTTTCAATTCTAACTTAGCCATCTATTTATAGGAAAATTTTAGTAGGCTTGACCTGCAACCTGATGGCTTTACCTGCTACTATTTCACCCACCATATTTGAAATAAAATTCAGCACATTTCTTCACCAACCACAAGTGGGGCCCACCAATTCTAGAATTTTCCACCAAAATAATTAACTCTGAAAATTCAACAATTTCTGAACCAGTCATCTCGTAAAATTCATAACAAATCATACGTTCATTTTTAACGGTTCAAAATTTGTGGACATATACTCAACTTATATATGTATAACATATCCAAATATTACCACGATCCAACGGTCGGATTAAAAATTATAACCCTCGCAAAATATCTTAAAAACCCTAATTTGATTTCCAATACCTCCGTTCTGACAAAAATACAGATAAAACACCTCAACATTAACTCCTTCATTTTTAACCACAAAAATATATCCCTCATTTATATCCACATAAAATAAATATTTCCTTATCATATGAATCAATAATTAATTATTCACAAATAATATTACAGAATCACATTTATGACAACCAGGCCGTTCCTAGGAAAGAGGGGGCTTTCCAATAAGAATTTCTCCTTACTGGCGCGCAATTAGATGACCAAACCTCTTCTTAGACAGAACTTTCTAGACATTGCCAATAATGTTATCTAATAATATTATTCAAATAATATGAATTATTGATCTGATAATGGAAAATACTGTGCAGCAACAATTATTGAAACAATAATAATATAAAATATCAACACAACAATAATTGAATCAATAAAATAAAATATTGAACAATAACTACTGTAACAATTATTGAGTAGTGCCTTCTTACGTAAGAATCAATAGTTTTAAAAATACTGTGCAATACCGTGTGCTACTGTGCAATAACGCGTATTACTGTATTTTAACCACCGGGTATTCCAACAGCGTTAACGGTAACAACTACGCCGTTATTTGTAAAAATTCAAATTTGTCTTTTTCTTCATCCGACAGTTATTTTGTTATGGGGCCCACAAATGGCTGCACCGTCGTACGAATATTCCCCGACAGAAAGAATATTCCACGACCAAACGAATATTCCCCGACAACAATGAATATTTTATAACCACATGTGTATTTTGAAAAAAAAATTCATATATCACCCTTAACTTTAACATTTATCAATTTAACCATTTACTGAATAGTAATTATAAGAAAAATTGAATACTTTTATTTCATAAAATTCGGGGTCTTACAATCTCCCCTCCTTATGAAATTTCGTCCCCGAAATTTACGTACCTGGTATTTCGAAGAGTTGAGAATACCTTGCTTTTATTTCAGATTCCATCTTTCCAGTCATCATGATTTCTTCATTGCTCATCTCCTGTATTTTAGATATCATTCTAGAATACAGCTTCAAAAACAAAGGTGAATTTAACAAATTAACATATCACATCATATCCCGATAGTATGACTGACCAACAAATAAGCTTAGGTAGGACACACTGCGAATGATTTACTCGTCTCTCCCCTTCTAGTTGAATTCTCCGATCTCCGCCAGAGATCATATCCCTAAGCTCTGATACCAAATGTAACTCTGGACACCAACCTATGTCAGCACCTTACATTGATACCTATCAGTTTGCCAGAGCAGAACGGCGTCCCCTACGGAGAGTCTGGCTTCGGTGCATCCCCCATCTACAGGAAGTCACCAGCGAGAGGCTCGGGGCTCTTTACTTATAGCTCTGATACCAAATGTAACGACCCAAAAATAGGTCCATTCCATCCAACGTATTCTGAGTCGCCAAATACATGGTACAGAAAAACAACTGTAACTTTATTACAACAATTGTCGTGCAAAATACAACAACACATATGCTGTGAGTTTGGATACAAATATATACCAAATGTGACTCATGTTCCAACCGTGGACATCACCTCACAATGACACCTTACATAAAGGTATAGTTAAAAACTGTTTTAGAAATTAGAATCTTTGGGAAGTGCTCAAGGAAACCTTCGTACATGGGAGGCCATGCGTCTAGGTTATGATAGATATCATATGGCCACAGAATTATTCTTGGTTGACCCAATAGACCCCAAAGAAAAACGAGAAGATTACTATCATATTCTTCCCAATGGTGAGCCTTCTCTTGACATATCATTATCTCTACTGTCTCTAATTGAGAATTATACTTCAAACAAACACCAAGATTATATAGGTAGTGCTCGTATATATACTCAGCAAGTGGATGAGCATATCCCTGTCTTATGATGACACGAGGTTGTATGTCGTTAGACATCTTGTATGATAGTGGCAAACCACCCTTCCAACATTGGGTACACCTTACCCTATTGGATTCACCAAATAAAACTACTAAATGAACTTTTCTATACTGCTTCGGGAGAACATCCACAGCTAGATACCACCGTTCTATTTCCCCGTTACCCTCGCTCGACCCAGCTACACTCTTATTACCTGAAAGGAATTGTGAAGCAAAAGGGTGAGCACAACTAGCTCAGTAAAGAATATCATGACTAAAGATAATTAAATTATCAATAGCCTTCATCAATAATAAATCAGAGATTTAGAACATATGGTAAATGATAAAAATTTCAACCATAGTTGCAGTGGAACGAGCAATCCATTAGAAGAGTCAAATATACTATAAAGTCTATTATATTCTAGATGTTAAAAATCCATCAACAATGTTTTATCCCTGTAACATCAATCAACAATTCTGGTCCACAATCATATGAATAACTCATAATCATAACTGTAGTTCTAAATTCCTCTTCTCATCCAGGACGAAAATAACTTTCATCACCTATCTTTACCTGAAACATCAAAGATCATGGTTAAACCAAATCACATTTCCTGTTCATAATCATACTAATAACTTCATCTTTGCACTACGGCCAAAGATATTCATTTGTATCACCAGTTGGTCATGTTTATCTCAACATCTATTCATCTTTGCACTTCTGGCCAAAGATATTCAACAACATGTCATCTTTGCACTACGGGCCAAACATATTCATCAACAATTCATCTTTGCACTACAGGCCAAAGATATTCATCAATATTTCATCTTTGCACTACAGGACAAAGATATTAATATCTCAAAGAAATATATAATCATTTCAGAATTTATATAAACAATAATTATAACCATGTTGATCAATTCACCTTTGCACTTAAGCTAAAGATATTCACTTATAAATTCAATGGTCATGATCATACCAATCAACGATTCAACTTTGCACTACTGGCCAAAGATAACCCATAGTCATGATCATACCAAAAATTTACCCATCTTTACAATCAAGTCAAAGAGAAATATCATCATTAGGGTTATAAAAATGTTATATATAATAATAAAAATAATATGATCAACATCTAGTTTTAATCTCAAGAGTAATATTCGTAAATCAACTATAATTTGGTTAGAAAAAATAAACCAATTTTTATCGTGAATAGTAACTCGTGAATAGTAACTCATGAATAGTAACTCGTGAATAGTAACTCATAAATAGTAAACCCGACACAAAAAGGTAGAAATTCTACAATAAAATCCATACCAGTATTTCGGTATAATGATATTGAAAGAATAATATTTCTTAAGCTTATAAACAATTTATTTAAATTGTTTATACTTTACTAAATAATGCATTTAATCATTCTAAAATACCAAACTCATAAGATTTTATCACCAATAATCAAAACCCTCATCAAAAATCGGCATATACTTCATATAGGATTCTCAAAGTCATAGAATCCTATTTTTCAATTTTCTTACTTCACAAAACATATTTAATTCATTTACTCATAACTAGACTATTTTCATGAAAAGTACCAAATCAGTTCCAAAAATATTTCTTTTCTGAGATTTAGCATAATATAGTCCCATAGTGAACATATATTTTTCTCAGAATTTTTAAAAGTCATTTACTATTTTTCATATGACCAAAACAGCCGAATATTTAGACATTTATCAAAAATTATACTTTTGTCCAAAAATTCTAAAATTTACAGAGTATACTTCTATCATATACATGTACTCCCAATAAAAATTTCATCAATTTTGGAGTTAACCACAAGGAATTATAAGCGGTTACTTTTAAAATAGTCTTTTCTCATAAAATTCATAACTCTCAATCTATACATCCAAAAATCACCATTTTTGGGCACAATCAAGAAAACTCATCAAAATATCATTTCAAATTTTTCCAGAATTTTTGAAGGTCAGAAAAATTACGAAACTGAAAAACATAACAACCCTTAAAATTCCTTACTATCCCTTACCTCAAAAGAGCAGTACTTCTGATCGGTATGCAAAGCCGAAGGAAACTTGCACTGAATAGCAACTCTCAAAAAATCTAAATACTCACAAAATATGCTTCATAATATGAGAGAAAGAGAGAAAGCTTATGTTTCTGGTGTGATTTTCAATTCTAACTTAGCCATCTATTTATAAGAAAATTTTAGTAGACTTGACCTGCAACCTGATGGCTTTACATGCTACTATTCCACACCACCACATTTGAAATAAAATTCAGCACATTTCTTCACCAACCACAAGTGGGGCCCACCAATTCTAGAATTTTCCACCAAAATGATTAACTCTGAAAATTCAACAATTTCTGAACCAGTCATCTCGTAAAATTCATAACAAATCATACGTTCATTTTTAACGGTTCAAAATTTGTGGACATATACTCAACTTATATATGTATAACATATCCAAATATTACCACGATCCAACGGTCGGATTAAAAATTATAACCCTCGCAAAATATCTTAAAAACCCTAATTTGATTTTCAATACCTCCGTTCTGACAAAAATACAGATAAAACACCTCAACATTAACTCCTTCATTTTTAACCACAAAAATATATCCCTCATTTATATCCACATAAAATAAATATTTCCTTATCATATGAATCAATAATTAATTATTCACAAATAATATTACAGAATCACATTTATGACAACCAGGCCGTTCCTAGGAAAGAGGGGGCTTTCCAATAAGAATTTCTCCTTACTGGCGCGCAATTAGATGACCAAACCTCTTCTTAGACAGAACTTTCTAGACATTGCCAATAATGTTATCTAATAATATTATTCAAATAATATGAATTATTGATCTGATAATGGAAAATACTGTGCAGCAACAATTATTGAAACAATAATAATATAAAATATCAACACAACAATAATTGAATCAATAAAATAAAATATTGAACAATAACTACTGTAACAATTATTGAGTAGTGCCTTCTTACGTAAGAATCAATAGTTTTAAAAATACTGTGCAATACCGTGTGCTACTGTGCAATAACGCGTATTACTGTATTTTAACCACCGGGTATTCCAACAGCGTTAACGGTAACAACTACGCCGTTATTTGTAAAAATTCAAATTTGTCTTTTTCTTCATCCGACAGTTATTTTGTTATGGGGCCCACAAATGGCTGCTCCGTCGTACGAATATTCCCCGACAGAAAGAATATTCCACGACCAAACGAATATTCCCCGACAACAATGAATATTTTATAACCACTTGTGTATTTTGAAAAAAAAATTCATATAACTTTAACATTTATCAATTTAACCATTTACTGAATAGTAATTATAAGAAAAATTGAATACTTTTATTTCATAAAATTCGGGGTCTTACAATCTCCCCTCCTTATGAAATTTCGTCCCCGAAATTTACGTACCTGGTATTTCGAAGAGTTGAGAATACCTTGCTTTTATTTCAGATTCCATCTTTCCAGTCATCATGATTTCTTCATTGCTCATCTCCTGTATTTTAGATATCATTCTAGAATACAGCTTCAAAAACAAAGGTGAATTTAACAAATTAACATATCACATCATATCCCGATAGTATGACTGACCAACAAATAAGCTTAGGTAGGACACACTAGCGAATGATTTACTCGTCTCTCCCCTTCTAGTTGAATTCTCCGATCTCCGCCAGAGATCATATCCCTAAGCTCTGATACCAAATGTAACTCTGGACACCAACCTATGTCAGCACCTTACATTGATACCTATCAGTTTGCCAGAGCAGAACGGCGTCCCCTACGGAGAGTCTGGCTTCGGTGCATCCCCCATCTACAGGAAGTCACCAGCGAGAGGCTCGGGGCTCTTTACTTATAGCTCTGATACCAAATGTAACGACCCAAAAATAGGTCCATTCCATCCAACGTATTCTGAGTCGCCAAATACATGGTACAGAAAAACAACTGTAACTTTATTACAACAATTGTCGTGCAAAATACAACAACACATATGCTGTGAGTTTGGATACAAATATATACCAAATGTGACTCATGTTCCAACCGTGGACATCACCTCACAATGACACCTTACATAAAGGTATAGTTAAAAACTGTTTTAGAAATTAGAATCTTTGGGAAGTGCTCAAGGAAACCTTCGTACATGGGAGGCCATGCGTCTAGGTTATGATAGATATCATATGGCCACAGAATTATTCTTGGTTGACCCAATAGACCCCAAAGAAAAACGAGAAGATTACTATCATATTCTTCCCAATGGTGAGCCTTCTCTTGACATATCATTATCTCTACTGTCTCTAATTGAGAATTATACTTCAAACAAACACCAAGATTATATAGGTAGTGCTCGTATATATACTCAGCAAGTGGATGAGCATATCCCTGTCTTATGATGACACGAGGTTGTATGTCGTTAGACATCTTGTATGATAGTGGCAAACCACCCTTCCAACATTGGGTACACCTTACCCTATTGGATTCACCAAATAAAACTACTAAATGAACTTTTCTATACTGCTTCGGGAGAACATCCACAGCTAGATACCACCGTTCTATTTCCCCGTTACCCTCGCTCGACCCAGCTACACTCTTATTACCTGAAAGGAATTGTGAAGCAAAAGGGTGAGCACAACTAGCTCAGTAAAGAATATCATGACTAAAGATAATTAAATTATCAATAGCCTTCATCAATAATAAATCAGAGATTTAGAACATATGGTAAATGATAAAAATTTCAACCATAGTTGCAGTGGAACGAGCAATCCATTAGAAGAGTCAAATATACTATAAAGTCTATTATATTCTAGATGTTAAAAATCCATCAACAATGTTTTATCCCTGTAACATCAATCAACAATTCTGGTCCACAATCATATGAATAACTCATAATCATAACTGTAGTTCTAAATTCCTCTTCTCATCCAGGACGAAAATAACTTTCATCACCTATCTTTACCTGAAACATCAAAGATCATGGTTAAACCAAATCACATTTCCTGTTCATAATCATACTAATAACTTCATCTTTGCACTACGGCCAAAGATATTCATTTGTATCACCAGTTGGTCATGTTTATCTCAACATCTATTCATCTTTGCACTTCTGGCCAAAGATATTCAACAACATGTCATCTTTGCACTACGGGCCAAACATATTCATCAACAATTCATCTTTGCACTACAGGCCAAAGATATTCATCAATATTTCATCTTTGCACTACAGGACAAAGATATTAATATCTCAAAGAAATATATAATCATTTCAGAATTTATATAAACAATAATTATAACCATGTTGATCAATTCACCTTTGCACTTAAGCTAAAGATATTCACTTATAAATTCAATGGTCATGATCATACCAATCAACGATTCAACTTTGCACTACTGGCCAAAGATAACCCATAGTCATGATCATACCAAAAATTTACCCATCTTTACAATCAAGTCAAAGAGAAATATCATCATTAGGGTTATAAAAATGTTATATATAATAATAAAAATAATATGATCAACATCTAGTTTTAATCTCAAGAGTAATATTCGTAAATCAACTATAATTTGGTTAGAAAAAATAAACCAATTTTTATCGTGAATAGTAACTCGTGAATAGTAACTCATGAATAGTAACTCGTGAATAGTAACTCATAAATAGTAAACCCGACACAAAAAGGTAGAAATTCTACAATAAAATCCATACCAGTATTTCGGTATAATGATATTGAAAGAATAATATTTCTTAAGCTTATAAACAATTTATTTAAATTGTTTATACTTTACTAAATAATGCATTTAATCATTCTAAAATACCAAACTCATAAGATTTTATCACCAATAATCAAAACCCTCATCAAAAATCGGCATATACTTCATATAGGATTCTCAAAGTCATAGAATCCTATTTTTCAATTTTCTTACTTCACAAAACATATTTAATTCATTTACTCATAACTAGACTATTTTCATGAAAAGTACCAAATCAGTTCCAAAAATATTTCTTTTCTGAGATTTAGCATAATATAGTCCCATAGTGAACATATATTTTTCTCAGAATTTTTAAAAGTCATTTACTATTTTTCATATGACCAAAACAGCCGAATATTTAGACATTTATCAAAAATTATACTTTTGTCCAAAAATTCTAAAATTTACAGAGTATACTTCTATCATATACATGTACTCCCAATAAAAATTTCATCAATTTTGGAGTTAACCACAAGGAATTATAAGCGGTTACTTTTAAAATAGTCTTTTCTCATAAAATTCATAACTCTCAATCTATACATCCAAAAATCACCATTTTTGGGCACAATCAAGAAAACTCATCAAAATATCATTTCAAATTTTTCCAGAATTTTTGAAGGTCAGAAAAATTACGAAACTGAAAAACATAACAACCCTTAAAATTCCTTACTATCCCTTACCTCAAAAGAGCAGTACTTCTGATCGGTATGCAAAGCCGAAGGAAACTTGCACTGAATAGCAACTCTCAAAGTATCTAAATACTCACAAAATATGCTTCATAATATGAGAGAAAGAGAGAAAGCTTATGTTTCTGGTGTGATTTTCAATTCTAACTTAGCCATCTATTTATAAGAAAATTTTAGTAGACTTGACCTGCAACCTGATGGCTTTACCTGCTACTATTCCCACCCACCACATTTGAAATAAAATTCAGCACATTTCTTCACCAACCACAAGTGGGGCCCACCAATTCTAGAATTTTCCACCAAAATGATTAACTCCGAAAATTCAACAATTTCTGAACCAGTCATCTCGTAAAATTCATAACAAATCATACGTTCATTTTTAACGGTTCAAAATTTGTGGACATATACTCAACTTATATATGTATAACATATCCAAATATTACCACGATCCAACGGTCGGATTAAAAATTATAACCCTCGCAAAATATCTTAAAAACCCTAATTTGATTTTCAATACCTCCGTTCTGACAAAAATACAGATAAAACACCTCAACATTAACTCCTTCATTTTTAACCACAAAAATATATCCCTCATTTATATCCACATAAAATAAATATTTCCTTATCATATGAATCAATAATTAATTATTCACAAATAATATTACAGAATCACATTTATGACAACCAGGCCGTTCCTAGGAAAGAGGGGGCTTTCCAATAAGAATTTCTCCTTACTGGCGCGCAATTAGATGACCAAACCTCTTCTTAGACAGAACTTTCTAGACATTGCCAATAATGTTATCTAATAATATTATTCAAATAATATGAATTATTGATCTGATAATGGAAAATACTGTGCAGCAACAATTATTGAAACAATAATAATATAAAATATCAACACAACAATAATTGAATCAATAAAATAAAATATTGAACAATAACTACTGTAACAATTATTGAGTAGTGCCTTCTTACGTAAGAATCAATAGTTTTAAAAATACTGTGCAATACCGTGTGCTACTGTGCAATAACGCGTATTACTGTATTTTAACCACCGGGTATTCCAACAGCGTTAACGGTAACAACTACGCCGTTATTTGTAAAAATTCAAATTTGTCTTTTTCTTCATCCGACAGTTATTTTGTTATGGGGCCCACAAATGGCTGCTCCGTCGTACGAATATTCCCCGACAGAAAGAATATTCCACGACCAAACGAATATTCCCCGACAACAATGAATATTTTATAACCACTTGTGTATTTTGAAAAAAAAATTCATATAACTTTAACATTTATCAATTTAACCATTTACTGAATAGTAATTATAAGAAAAATTGAATACTTTTATTTCATAAAATTCGGGGTCTTACAATCTCCCCTCCTTATGAAATTTCGTCCCCGAAATTTACGTACCTGGTATTTCGAAGAGTTGAGAATACCTTGCTTTTATTTCAGATTCCATCTTTCCAGTCATCATGATTTCTTCATTGCTCATCTCCTGTATTTTAGATATCATTCTAGAATACAGCTTCAAAAACAAAGGTGAATTTAACAAATTAACATATCACATCATATCCCGATAGTATGACTGACCAACAAATAAGCTTAGGTAGGACACACTAGCGAATGATTTACTCGTCTCTCCCCTTCTAGTTGAATTCTCCGATCTCCGCCAGAGATCATATCCCTAAGCTCTGATACCAAATGTAACTCTGGACACCAACCTATGTCAGCACCTTACATTGATACCTATCAGTTTGCCAGAGCAGAACGGCGTCCCCTACGGAGAGTCTGGCTTCGGTGCATCCCCCATCTACAGGAAGTCACCAGCGAGAGGCTCGGGGCTCTTTACTTATAGCTCTGATACCAAATGTAACGACCCAAAAATAGGTCCATTCCATCCAACGTATTCTGAGTCGCCAAATACATGGTACAGAAAAACAACTGTAACTTTATTACAACAATTGTCGTGCAAAATACAACAACACATATGCTGTGAGTTTGGATACAAATATATACCAAATGTGACTCATGTTCCAACCGTGGACATCACCTCACAATGACACCTTACATAAAGGTATAGTTAAAAACTGTTTTAGAAATTAGAATCTTTGGGAAGTGCTCAAGGAAACCTTCGTACATGGGAGGCCATGCGTCTAGGTTATGATAGATATCATATGGCCACAGAATTATTCTTGGTTGACCCAATAGACCCCAAAGAAAAACGAGAAGATTACTATCATATTCTTCCCAATGGTGAGCCTTCTCTTGACATATCATTATCTCTACTGTCTCTAATTGAGAATTATACTTCAAACAAACACCAAGATTATATAGGTAGTGCTCGTATATATACTCAGCAAGTGGATGAGCATATCCCTGTCTTATGATGACACGAGGTTGTATGTCGTTAGACATCTTGTATGATAGTGGCAAACCACCCTTCCAACATTGGGTACACCTTACCCTATTGGATTCACCAAATAAAACTACTAAATGAACTTTTCTATACTGCTTCGGGAGAACATCCACAGCTAGATACCACCGTTCTATTTCCCCGTTACCCTCGCTCGACCCAGCTACACTCTTATTACCTGAAAGGAATTGTGAAGCAAAAGGGTGAGCACAACTAGCTCAGTAAAGAATATCATGACTAAAGATAATTAAATTATCAATAGCCTTCATCAATAATAAATCAGAGATTTAGAACATATGGTAAATGATAAAAATTTCAACCATAGTTGCAGTGGAACGAGCAATCCATTAGAAGAGTCAAATATACTATAAAGTCTATTATATTCTAGATGTTAAAAATCCATCAACAATGTTTTATCCCTGTAACATCAATCAACAATTCTGGTCCACAATCATATGAATAACTCATAATCATAACTGTAGTTCTAAATTCCTCTTCTCATCCAGGACGAAAATAACTTTCATCACCTATCTTTACCTGAAACATCAAAGATCATGGTTAAACCAAATCACATTTCCTGTTCATAATCATACTAATAACTTCATCTTTGCACTACGGCCAAAGATATTCATTTGTATCACCAGTTGGTCATGTTTATCTCAACATCTATTCATCTTTGCACTTCTGGCCAAAGATATTCAACAACATGTCATCTTTGCACTACGGGCCAAACATATTCATCAACAATTCATCTTTGCACTACAGGCCAAAGATATTCATCAATATTTCATCTTTGCACTACAGGACAAAGATATTAATATCTCAAAGAAATATATAATCATTTCAGAATTTATATAAACAATAATTATAACCATGTTGATCAATTCACCTTTGCACTTAAGCTAAAGATATTCACTTATAAATTCAATGGTCATGATCATACCAATCAACGATTCAACTTTGCACTACTGGCCAAAGATAACCCATAGTCATGATCATACCAAAAATTTACCCATCTTTACAATCAAGTCAAAGAGAAATATCATCATTAGGGTTATAAAAATGTTATATATAATAATAAAAATAATATGATCAACATCTAGTTTTAATCTCAAGAGTAATATTCGTAAATCAACTATAATTTGGTTAGAAAAAATAAACCAATTTTTATCGTGAATAGTAACTCGTGAATAGTAACTCATGAATAGTAACTCGTGAATAGTAACTCATAAATAGTAAACCCGACACAAAAAGGTAGAAATTCTACAATAAAATCCATACCAGTATTTCGGTATAATGATATTGAAAGAATAATATTTCTTAAGCTTATAAACAATTTATTTAAATTGTTTATACTTTACTAAATAATGCATTTAATCATTCTAAAATACCAAACTCATAAGATTTTATCACCAATAATCAAAACCCTCATCAAAAATCGGCATATACTTCATATAGGATTCTCAAAGTCATAGAATCCTATTTTTCAATTTTCTTACTTCACAAAACATATTTAATTCATTTACTCATAACTAGACTATTTTCATGAAAAGTACCAAATCAGTTCCAAAAATATTTCTTTTCTGAGATTTAGCATAATATAGTCCCATAGTGAACATATATTTTTCTCAGAATTTTTAAAAGTCATTTACTATTTTTCATATGACCAAAACAGCCGAATATTTAGACATTTATCAAAAATTATACTTTTGTCCAAAAATTCTAAAATTTACAGAGTATACTTCTATCATATACATGTACTCCCAATAAAAATTTCATCAATTTTGGAGTTAACCACAAGGAATTATAAGCGGTTACTTTTAAAATAGTCTTTTCTCATAAAATTCATAACTCTCAATCTATACATCCAAAAATCACCATTTTTGGGCACAATCAAGAAAACTCATCAAAATATCATTTCAAATTTTTCCAGAATTTTTGAAGGTCAGAAAAATTACAAAACTGAAAAACATAACAACCCTTAAAATTCCTTACTATCCCTTACCTCAAAAGAGCAGTACTTCTGATCGGTATGCAAAGCCGAAGGAAACTTGCACTGAATAGCAACTCTCAAAAAATCTAAATACTCACAAAATATGCTTCATAATATGAGAGAAAGAGAGAAAGCTTATGTTTCTGGTGTGATTTTCAATTCTAACTTAGCCATCTATTTATAAGAAAATTTTAGTAGACTTTGACCTGCAACCTGATGGCTTTACATGCTACTATTCCCACCTACCACATTTGAAATAAAATTCAGCACATTTCTTCACCAACCACAAGTGGGGCCCACCAATTCTAGAATTTTCCACCAAAATGATTAACTCCGAAAATTCAACAATTTCTGAACCAGTCATCTCGTAAAATTCATAACAAATCATACGTTCATTTTTAACGGTTCAAAATTTGTGGACATATACTCAACTTATATATGTATAACATATCCAAATATTACCACGATCCAACGGTCGGATTAAAAATTATAACCCTCGCAAAATATCTTAAAAACCCTAATTTGATTTTCAATACCTCCGTTCTGACAAAAATACAGATAAAACACCTCAACATTAACTCCTTCATTTTTAACCACAAAAATATATCCCTCATTTATATCCACATAAAATAAATATTTCCTTATCATATGAATCAATAATTAATTATTCACAAATAATATTACAGAATCACATTTATGACAACCAGGCCGTTCCTAGGAAAGAGGGGGCTTTCCAATAAGAATTTCTCCTTACTGGCGCGCAATTAGATGACCAAACCTCTTCTTAGACAGAACTTTCTAGACATTGCCAATAATGTTATCTAATAATATTATTCAAATAATATGAATTATTGATCTGATAATGGAAATAACTGTGCAGCAACAATTATTGAAACAATAATAATATAAAATATCAACACAACAATAATTGAATCAATAAAATAAAATATTGAACAATAACTACTGTAACAATTATTGAGTAGTGCCTTCTTACGTAAGAATCAATAATTTCAAAAATACTGTGCAATACCGTGTGCTACTGTGCAATAACGCGTATTACTGTATTTTAACCACTGGGTATTCCAACAGTGTTAACGGTAACAACTACGCCGTTATTTGTAAAAATTCAAATTTGTCTTTTTCTTCATCCGACAGTTATTTTGTTATGGGGCCCACAAATGGTTGCGCCGTCGTACGAATATTCCCCGACAGAAAGAATATTCCACGACCAAACGAATATTCCCCGACAACAATGAATATTTTATAACCACTTGTGTATTTTAAAAAAAAATTCATATATCACCCTTAACTTTAATATTTATCAATTTAACCATTTACTGAATAGTAATTATAAGAAAAATTGAATACTTTTATTTCATAAAATTTTGGGTCTTACAATCTCCACTCCTTATGAAATTTCGTCCCCGAAATTTACGTACCTGGTATTTCGAAGAGTTGAGAATACCTTGCTTTTATTTCAGATTCCATCTTTCTTGTCATCATGATTTCTTCATTGCTCATCTCCTGTATTTTAGATATCATTCTAGAATACAGCTTCAAAAATAAAGGTGAATTTAACAAATTAACATATCACATCATATACCGATAGTATGACTGACCAACAAATAAGCTTAGGTAGGACACACTAGCGTATGATTTACTCGTCTCTCCCCTTCTAGTTGAATTCCCCGATCTCCACCAGAGATCATATCCCTAAGCTCTGATACCAAATGTAACTCTGGACACCAACCTATGTCAGCACCTTACATTGATACCTATCAGTTTGCCACCGCAGAACGGCGTCCCCTACGGAGAGTCTGGCTTCGGTGCATCCCCCATCTACAGGAAGTCACCAGCGAGAGGCTCGGGGCTCTTTACTTATAGCTCTGATACCAAATGTAACGACCCCAAAATAGGTCCATTCCATCCAACCTATTCTGAGTCGCCAAATACATGGTACAGAAAACAACTGTAACTTTATTACAACAATTATCGTGCAAAATACAACAACACATATGCTGTGAGTTTGGATACAAATATATACCAAATATGACTCATGTTCCAACCGTGGACATCACCTCACAATGACACCTTACATAAAGGTATAGTCAAAAAATGTTTTAGAAATTAGAATCTTTGGAAAGTGCTCAAGGAAACCTTCGTACATGGGAGGCCATGCGTCTAGGTTATGATAGATATCATATGGCCACAGAATTATTCTTGGTTGACCCAATAGATCCCAAAGAAAAACGAGAAGATTACTATCATAATCTTCCCAATGTGAGTCTTCTCTTGACATATCATTATCTCTACTGTCTCTAATTGAGAATTATACTTCAAACAAACACCAAGATTATATAGGTAGTGCTCGTATATATACTCAGCAAGTGGATGAGCACATCCCTATCTTATGATGACACGAAGTTGTATGTCGTTAGACATCTTGTATGATAGTGGCAAACCACCCTTCCAACGTTGGGTACACCTTACCCTATTGGATTCACCAAATAAAACTAGTAAATGAACTTTTCTATACTGCTTCGGGAGAACATCCACAGCTAGAGACCACCGTTCTATTTCTCCGTTACCCTCGCTCGACCCAGCTACACTCTTATTACCTGAAAGGAATTGTGAAGCAAAAGGGTGAACACAACTAGCTCAGTAAAGAATATCATGACTAAAGATAATTAAATTATCAACAGCCTTCATAAATAATAAATCAGAGATTTAGAACATATGGTAAATGATAAAAATTTCAACCATAGTTGCAGCGGAACGAGCAATCCATTAGAAGAGTCAAATAGACTATAAAGTCTATTATCTTCTCCATGTTAAAAATCCATCAACAATGTTTTATCCCTGTAACATCAATCAATAATTCTGGTCCACAATTATATGAATAACTCATAATCATAACTGTAGTTCTAAATTCCTCTTCTCATCCAGGACGAAGATAATTTTTATCACCTATCTTTATCTGAAACATCAAAGATCATGGTTACACCAAATCACATTTCCTGGTCATAATCATACTAATAACTTCATCTTTGCACTACGGCCAAAGATATTCATTTGTATCACCAGTTGGTCATGTTTATCTCAACATCTGTTCATCTTTGCACTTCTGGCCAAAGATATTCAACAACATGTCATCTTTGCACTACGGGCCAAACATATTCATCAACAATTCATCTTTGCACTACAGGCCAAAGATATTAATATCTCAAAGAAATATATATAATAATTTCAGAATTTATATAAACAATAATTATAACCATGTTGATCAATTCACCTTTGCACTTAAGCTAAAGATATTCACTTATAAATTCAATGGTCATGATAATACCAATCAACGATTCAACTTTGCACTACTGGCCAAAGATAACCCATAGTCATGATCATACCAAAAATTTACCCATCTTTACAATCAAGTCAAAGAGAAATATCATCATTAGGGTTATAAAAATGTTATATATAATAATAAAAATAATATGATCAACATCTAGTTTTAATCTCAAGAGTAATATTCGTAAATCAACTATAATTTGGTTAGAAAAAAGAAACCAATTTTTATCGTGAATAGTAACTCGTGAATAGTAACTCATGAATAGTAACTCGTGAATAGTAACTCATAAATAGTAAACCCGACACAAAAAGGTAGAAATTCTACAATAAAATCCATACCAGTATTTCGGTATAATGATATTGAAAGAATAATATTTCTTAAGCTTATAAACAATTTATTTAAATTGTTTATACTTTACTAAATAATGCATTTAATCATTCTAAAATACCAAACTCATAAGATTTTATCACCAATAATCAAAACCATCATCAAAAATCTGCATATACCTCATATAGGATTCTCAAAGTCATAGAATCCTATTTTCCAATTTTCTTACTTCACAAAACATATTTAATTCATTTACTCATAACTAGACTATTTTCATGAAAAATACCAAATCAGTTCCAAAAATATTTCTTTTCTGAGATTTAGCATAATATAGAGTGAACATATATTTTTCTCAGAATTTTTAAAAGTCATTTACTATTTTTCATATGGCCAAAACAGCCGAATATTTAGACATTTATCAAAAATTATACTTTTGTCCAAAAATTCTGAAATTTACAGAGTATACTTCTATCATATACATGTACTCCCAATAAAAATTTCATCAATTTTGGAGTTAACCACAAGGAATTATAAGCGGTTACTTTTAAAATAGTCTTTTCTCATAAAATTCATAACTCTCAATCTATACATCCAAAAATCACCATTTTTGGACACAATCAAGAAAACTCATCAAAATATCATTTCAAATTTTTTCAAAATTTTTGAAGGTCAGAAAAATTACGAAACTGAAAAACATAACAACCCTTAAAATTCATTACCTTACCTCAAAAGAGCAGTACTTCTGATCGGTATGCAAAGCCGAAGGAAACTTGCACTGAATAACAACTCTCAAAGTATCTAAATACTCACAAAATATGCTTCATAATATAGAGAGAGAAAGAGAGAAAGCTTATGTTTCTGGTGTGATTTTCAATTCTAAATTAGCCATCTATTTATAGGAAAATTTTAGTAGGCTTGACCTGCAACCTGATTCCTTTACCTGCTACTATTTCCACCCACCACATTTGAAATAAAATTCAGCACATTTTTTCACCAACCACAAGTGGGGCCCACCAATTCTAGAATTTTCCACCAAAATGATTAACTCCGAAAATTCAACAATTTCTGAACCAGTCATCTCGTAAAATTCATAACAAATCATACGTTCATTTTTAACGGTTCAAAATTTGTGGACATATACTCAACTTATATATGTATAACATATCCAAATATTACCACAATCCAACGGTCGGATTAAAAATTATAACCCTCGCAAAATATCTTAAAAACCCTAATTTGATTTTCAATACCTCCGTTCTGACAAAAATACAGATAAAACACCTCAACATTAACTCCTTCATTTTTAACCACAAAAATATATCCCTCATTTATATCCACATAAAATAAATATTTCCTTATCATATGAATCAATAATTAATTATTCACAAATAATATTACAGAATCACATTTATGACAACCAGGCCGTTCCTAGGAAAGAGGGGGCTTTCCAATAAGAATTTCTCCTTAATCGCACACAATTAGATGACCAAACCTCTTCTTAGACAGAACTTTCTAAACATTGCCAATAATGTTATCTAATAATATTATTCAAATAATATGAATTATTGATCTGATAATGGGAAATACTGTGCAGCAACAATTATTGAAACAACAATAATATAAAATATTAACACAACAATTATTGAATCAATAAAATAAAATATTGAACAATAACCACTGTAACAATTATTGAGTAGTGCCTTCTTACGTAAGAATCAATAATTTCAAAAATACTGTGCAATACCGTGTGCTACTGTGCAATAATGCATATTACTGTATTTTAACCATGGGGTATTCCAACAGTGTTAACGGTAACAACTACGCCGTTATTTGTAAAAATTCAAATTTGTCTTCTTCTTCATCCGACAGTTATTTTGTTATGGGGCCCACAAATGGCTGCGCCGTCGTACGAATATTCCCCGACAGAAAGAATATTCCACGACCAAACGAATATTCCCCGACAACAATGAATATTTTATAACCACTTGTGTATTTTGAAAAAAAAATTCATATATCACACCCTTAACTTTAACATTTATCAATTTAACCATTTACTGAATAATAATTATAAGAAAAATTGAATACTTTTATTTCATAAAATTCGGGGTCTTACATTTATGTTATACTTACCTGTGTGCTTTGCAACAATGAGACATATATGTACTAATAACCTCAATACTTGGCGCAGCGGTAAGTTTCGACCTAGGGTGAACCGTAAACCCGGGTATCCTAGGATCAATCCCTGCCTGCAACAAGTGTGAGGGCCAATTAAAAACTGATCCGTGTGGCCATGGATTGTATATTTCTGGGCGGAGCCATGTCTTAGGCCGAGCCTGTGCGCAAAGCCTGGTCCGGAGTGGGAAAACTTAGTCCGACTGCGGTTGGAAAACTCTACATTAACAAAAAAAAAAGAAAAAAGAAGAAGAAGACATATGTGTACTAATGTATTCTATATACATATGTATTCTAACCTCATACTCTCAAATATGCAATTAGAATTATTAGAATCAATAGTCAATGATTTACAAAATAACAAAGGAAGAGAAAGGCACATGTTTTCATTTCTTTCCTTCTTTTCTCTATCCCCGCCTCCTTTCTTTCTCTTTTCTTTTATAAGAATAATAACAACAGTGTACAATGTATAGGGATTCAAGTTTTTTTGTTTTTTTATTCTTTTATGCATTAATATATTTTATTAATTTTTCCAAATTTGAATAGAATTTAATATTACCCATATACCAATTAAACCAAATTAGTTTGAAGGCCCAAATTTTAGTAAATTAATTTATTCATCACTTATTAATACATTATTAGTCCACATAAATTAAATGACTACTTTGACCCAAATAAATGACAAAGTCTAATATATATATATATATATATATATATATATATATATATATATAAGTATTTATTTATTTTTAATGGGTATCACATCACCTCCCCCATAAAAAGGATTCCATACCCGGAATCAAAAGAAACAAACCTAATTTTCAAAGAGATGCGGATATTCCGCTCGAATAGACTCTTCAATTTTTCAAGTGGCTTCTCGCTCCGAATGGTTGCTCCACAAAACCTTAACAAACAGAATTGTCTTCCTCCTCATAATCCTCTCTTGATGATCCAAAACCGCATTGGATTGCTCCTCACAACACTACACCAAAAATAGCTTCTAGTGAAGGACAAATCCTTCTATCACTCAATTTTGTGAGAAAAAAAATATAAATTGTGAAGGATTTTTCTTTCGCTAATAACTATATTGTCACTAAATATTTTTCCTTTATTGTTCCTTCGCTAAACAACTTCTCGTGTGAAGGAATAAATTCCTTCACAAAATTTTCTTCGCTACATCCCTATTTTGGTGTAGTGCAAGTATGATCCTCCCGAATCTTATCGAACGGATATTGCACCACATGCAACGGTTGATAAAGATAACTCCTCAATACTAACACATGGAACATACTGTGCACATGAGCTCGCTGTGGAGGCAAAGCTAACCCGATATGCAACCTCATTAACTCTCTCCAAAATCTCAAATGGGCTAATATAATGCGGACTAAGTTTCCCATTGATTAATCCAAGTCGTCGAATGCCCTTTCAAGGAGAAACTTTTAAAAATATATGTTCAAACTCTGAACTCCTCATATGCTTATCAGCATAACTCTCCTGTCGTGATCGAGCCAGCCTTAATTTCTGATGGACTCTATGACACGCTTGCGTGAGCTGGTCATCTCCCGGATCATTTCTAACGAAGTTGTTGGGTGAATTGTTTGCAACACCTTAACCCCTCGCCTATATGTAGATGGTAATCTTATGGTTCCTCCACAAAACCTTAACAAACAAAATTGTCTTCCTCCTCATAATCCTCTCTTGACGATCCAAAATCGTCTCAGCTTGCTCCTCACAAGAATGATCCTCCTGAATCTAATCGAACGGATATTGCACAACATCCAACGATTGACAATGATAACTCCTCAACACCGACACATGGAACACATCGTGCACATGAGCTAGTTGTGGAGGCAAAATTAACTGATATGTAACCAAACCAACTCTCTCCAAAATCTCAAATGGGCCAATATAACGCGAACTAAGTTTCCCTTTAATCAACCCAAATTGTCAAATGCCTTTCCAAGGAGAAACTTTTAAAAACACATGGTCACCATGTTCAAACTCTAAAGTCCTCCTATGCTTATTAGCATAACTCTTTTGCCGTGATCGAGCCAGCCTCAATTTTTTATGGGCTCCACGACACGCTTGCGTGAAGTGGTCGTCGCCCGGATCGTTTCTAAAAAAGTTGTTTGGTCAATTTCTTGCAACACCTTAACCCCTCGCCTATATGTAGATGGTAATCTTATGGTTCCTCTACAAAACCTTAACAAACGAAATTGTCTTCCTCCTCATAATCCTCTCTTGACGATCCAAAATTGTCTTGGCTTGCTCCTCACAAGTATGATCCTCCTAAATCTAATCGAACGGATATTGCACCACATGCAACGGTTGATAATGATAACTGTAAGACCCCAACTTTTTATGAATAAAAATTTAATTTCTCTAATTATTATTTTGAATAATAAGGTGTTGATTTGATATAATTCTTTAGTTATGGGTGATATGTGCAAATTTTGCAAAGTAAGAAAGTTGTCATATAATATTCGTTTGGTCGGAGAATATTCTTTTTGTCGGAGAATATTTGTACGACGGCGCAATCATTGGTGGACCACATAACAGAATAACTGCTGGATATAGAAAGCGATAGAAATAACCTTTTATAAAAATAACGACAAAACTTTTACCGTTAACTGTTGAAATACCCGGTGATAAAAGTACAGTAATACGCCCATATAGTAGCACACGGTATTGCACAGTATCTTTGATAATTGATTCTTACGCAAGAAGTCATTCAGTTTCATTCAATAATTGCCACAGTAATTGTTGTATAGTATCTTATATTATTGATTCAATTATTGTCACAGTATCATCTGCATAATATTTTATATTATTAAATCAATAATTGACACAACACAATTATTCATATTATTAGTTAACATTATTGGTAATATCTAAATAATTCTGTCGAGGAAAAAGGTTAGGTTATATAATTGCGCGCCAATAAGGATAAATCCTTATCGAAAAGCCCCCTCTTTCCTGAGAATGATCTGGTTGTTAATATTGTGAGCTTATAATATTAATTGTGAATAGTTATTATGTGGTGGATATTGGTTCAATTTTGATATAAATGAAGGAATTTAGCATGAAATAATTGTTGGAAGTTTGGCAATTATCTTCTCCAACAAAATATTTATTCAAATATACTATTATAATATTACATTATAACAATATGATAATATAATAATATAATTTTTTATCATTTAAATGGTAATATTATTATTATAATATATAATTTTCAGCATGTGAATAAAAGTGGAGAGAAGGTTATCATTTTTATTTTTAATTCCTTTCGTGCACGTTTTTTTCTCCTGCAATCCTTGGTTTTCTAAATTGTGTGGGCCCTTAAGGAATTGATGGTTAGGAAAGGAAAAGAGAAAGAAATGAGGAAGTTAGGCGCATGGAAAAAAAAAGTTAGGCAAACCTGCTTAATTTCTCCCTCCGTTGCACTATAAAAGGGAGGTTATATACCCCTCCTTCCTCAAAACACCATTACAATATCATAAATTCTTATTTTATAGCATTGTGAGTATTTCTCTTGAGTATAAGGATTCTTTGAGTGTAGCTTTTTGTACAAGATTTTCTCAGAATAATATCCGATATTCCAGTCAAATCTAGTTTCTACTAAGTTAAAGGATATTATTTTTCTCGTAAAGGATATTATTTTATTTCAATACTCGTAAGAAATATTATTTTCTTTCATACTCCATATTATGTAAGGAATATTATTTCATTTCATATTCCTAAATTTAAACTTACTATGGTAAGTATTGCTTCTATAATTCCTGAAATGATTAGAAATTCAAGTTTTGCACTTCATCTAATATCATTTCACTGGAATATTGGTATGAACTTTCTTATTAAATTTTAATCTTTTCATGTTTGGGTACTATTCATACAGTACTATTCACACGGTACTATTCACAACAGAATTTAATTTTCTTTTCTCTCTAAATTATATTTGATACATGAATATCATTCTTGAATTTTACTTCACAAATAGTTATCATCTTTATATCATTGTCATCATCCTCATGCTTATATTGTGTTGAAAGTCATCTTTGGCCCGTAGTGCAAAGATGGACTGTTGATTGGTATGATTATGACCAAGAATTGTGTATTGGTATAATCATATCCTTTAATGTTACAGTTAATGTGACAACCAGAGAATTTATAGGATTTAATAATTCTTAAAAGATTGAATAAAGGTTGAATAATAATGTAAGACCCTAACTTTTATAAATAAAGATAATTTTTCTATAAATATCATTTTTGAATATTATGGAGTTAATTTGATATAATGTTATAGTTGTAGGTAATATTTATAAATTTTGCAAAGTACGCAAGTTGTTATATAATATTCGATTGGTCGGGGAATATTCGTTTTAACAGGGAATATTCGTACAACGACACAATCATTGGTGGACCCCACAGCGGAATTATTGTCGGATTGAAAAAACGACAAAAATATTTTATTAAAAATAACGGCGGAAATTTTACCATTGTTACTGTTGAACTACTCGGTAGTAAAAGTACAGTAATACGTGTGGTTGCATAGTAGCACACGGTATTGATTATTAATATTTATGTGAGAAGTCACTCAGTTTGATTCAATTATTGTCAATTAATAATATGAATTATTTAGTGATAATGACGTTTTGTTTTATTCGTATTATTAACGTAATAAAACAGAAACATCTTTTTATATAAAACAGAATACTTTATTAAAATTATTCTATAAATAGAATATATTATATTTTATTTAAAAGATTTTTCTTTAAATATGGACCGTCAGATTAAAGTAATCAATCTGGACCGTTCATGGATTAGTTACTATGCATTCTATTTTTCTATAAATAGCAGCTCATTCCTTCATTATTTCTTACGAATTCACTGAACTCTAGAGAGAGAAACTATAGAGAGAAACTATAGAGAGAGAGAAGAAGAGTATTCTGCTACTTAACTACTTCCTTATTTCAGCTCGTCTTTAAAACGGTAAGGGGTGTTATTCTTTCTTATTCATGAAGAGAACTGTTGTTATTCCATTTCTTATTATTCTGTTGGAATAACCTGTATACGCGGTCTACCCTATACTTGGTGACATTCTTCTATTATTCTGTTGGAACATCTTGTCTGTGTGTTTTACACCAGACCTGGTTCCGTTTTTATTATTATTCTGTTGGAACATCCTGTCTGTGTGTTTTACACCGGACCTGGTTCCATTATTTATTATTCTGTCGGAATATCCTGTCTGTGTGTTTTACACCGGACCTGGTTCCGTTTTTATTATTATTCTGTTGGAACATCCTGTCTGTGTGTTTTACACCGGACCTGGTTCCGTCTTGTTATTATTCTGTTGGAACATCCTGTCTGTGTGTTTTACACCGGATCTGGTTCCATTATTTATTATTCTGTCGGAATATCCTGTCTATGCGTTTACGCCGGACCTGGTTCCATTATTTATTATTCTGTTGGAATAACCTGTCTGTGCGGTCTATCGCATGCATGGTGATTTCTTTTGTTATTTAATTCTTTATTATACTCAGTTGGTTAAGTTTTGACTTCTATACTCCATGAAATTTGTGGAATATCCTTGATAATTGCGTTTCATCCAGTAGCTTTTTATGAAAATATTCTTCTAAGCATTCTTGAATTTTACTCCACAAAGCAGTATCATGTTGACAATTTGGACGTTGTTAATTCTTGGATAAATTAATTCTTGAACTTGTTTTATTGAATTCTTATATCATTGTCATCATCCTCATGTTTATATTCTGTTGAAAGTCATTTGTGGCCTGTAGTGCATAGATGGACTTGGTATGATTATGACCAGGGATTATTCGGTGTAATCATGACCGTAATGTTACAAATGATGTGGTAAAAGTCCTCATTGGCCCGTAGTGCATTGATGGACAGTGTTTGGCATGATCATGACCATTAATGAATATACGAATATCCTTGGCCGTAGTGCAGGGGTGATTCGATGATGTGAATTATTTTATTAAGCTGAGTCTCAGCGATCACAGTGTTGAAAAATCTTTTAAATCATAAAAGATAGTAGAGTTTATTTTCTACTTGACTCTTTTAATGGATTGCTTGTTCCGCTGCAGTTAAACTTGATGTCTATTATGTTTTATCAGTTTAACATTGTTGAAGGCTAATGATAATTTATTCTGCATTATCTTAGTCATAATATTTCTTACTGGGCTAGTTTAGCTCACCCTTTCTTTCACTGTTCTCTTCAGGAAATGAGAACGTAGCTGGGGCAAGTCGGGGACCGGAGTGATAGTCCGAATGATAGTATTAGTTAGTAGTCCTCACTATTCTATGTAATGGTGTGTTAATAAATGTAATGAGGACTCCTTTTGAGTATGAATACTTTCTAGAAGATAATATTTGTATTCAAATTCACAGTTTATGTTTTGTCGTATTGTACACGACAGTTGTATTAGTAAGTTGTATTTGTATTTTGTACTATGTATCTGACGACCCAAGATGGGTGATGTATACCTAATTTTGGGGGCGTCACAAATAAGACCTAGACTGGGAAATAGAATATTGAATAAGAATTCTATGAAGGATTTGTATGGATTTAAAAATTTTGTGAAGAACATATAGTGTTAAGTATATGAGTGTATATGATTATGTGTATAATGATTATGTGTGTACAATATGTGGTTAAGGGTCAATTATTGATCAGATAAGTGTATCATTGACAAACCCTAATGTTATGTTAAGAACTTCCATGTTCAGTGAGGAAACCCTAACGATTGTTTAGAAATCCTAATTTCATTTCTGGAAACCCTAATTTCAGTTTCGAGAATCCTAAACCCTAATCGGGAATATCAAAAGCCTAAATTGGGAGCTCAAAAGCTAAGTATAAAGATTTAAGGGTTAAAAGTTATGGGATATATGTGAAAAGACCAAATTACCCTTCAAATTTTAGGAAAAATTACCAAAATACCCTTAGTGAGTGCGAAATGACTAAAATGTCCTTCATCTTAATCTTTAAGTATAAGATATCACCAAATCTTGGTGAGTCATCAAAAGATATTTTCCATGTGCTCTATATCTCTCCAATCAGCCAACATGTGCCACCTAGCAACTAATACATACATTGAATCAAAGATTGAAACTTAAAAGTTAAGTAAATAACTTACTTTACTTTTCAACATAGCCAAGACCTTCTCTTTCTAAAATTTTGAAATATGGGAGTGAAAGTGAGTGATAAGTTAAGCCATGATAACTTCATAGCAAGCCTAGATCAGGATCAAGGATCAGAATTCAAGAATTTGAGCATAAAGAGGTATAAACCCTAATTCCATTTAGATCTTTAAGATTTCATGTGATTATGTGTTTTGATGTTTAGATCAGTATTTTAAGATGTTATTTAGTGATCTATGATGTTACATCATGGATCCATAACATCTAAGTGCAAGAAAATTGGATTTTATGTGTTTTGTGTGTTAGATGTTATGTTGTATAAGTGTATCATTCATGTTCTCTGCCATGATCTCCGTATACTGGAAGTAGAATCAAATCTATACCATGTCTAGATCTCAAGATATTAATGGTCAAACATGGTTGACCAACCATGAAAACTGATTTCTGGGCAACCAAGATTTCCCAGAATGTCTGACAGTGATTTTGCAAACCTTTGATCTTGTAAGTGTTAAGTAGTTAGGCCATGTTAGTGTATAGGTTTTGTAGAATGACATATAGACTACACAACCATGCCACTAGAACACTTAGATCATGCACAGAATCAAAGATATGGATGGTCAAAATAGGGTTGACCAACTGCCTGGGTTCCATTGCTAGAAAACCCAGATTCTTGAAGAACAGGCTTCTGAAAACAGTTTGACCGGCCTAGATCTTTCAGTTGTGATGTTGTTAATCTAAAAAAGTGTATTTTTTTTGTACCTTGACATATATACTACATAGTTGTGACAATTAAACACACTGAGTAAGCCCAGAATCCAAGATTCAAAGCTTAGAAAGTGATACCTTGCAACTGTTTTCATTTCTGGGTAACCCAAAAATGAAGAACAACTCTGACAATCTTTTTGATTGCTTATATCTCACTGTTGTGATGTTGTTTAGCCATGAAATTTGTTTGTGACTCTATTACATCAATACTACAACACTAATACACTTAGCTGCCCAGAAACTTTAAAATCAAAGACTTACATGTGGTCAAACTAGGCACCATAATAACTGTGTTTGAATGTTCTTGAGGCTCAAGAATACCTATAACGACAGTTTTGTCGCTATAGACCCCTTTAGTGACAATTTTAATATAAATTAATTATTTTGATTAAATAATTAGAATAAAACGAATAATAATTATGAAAAATTCATAATTAATTTGTAAAAATTATTTTAAGGCATAAAAATTGATTTTTGATAATTTGAGATATATTTCATTAATATTTTAATATTTTTAAATATTAATGATATTTAGTTTATTTAATAATTATATTAAATAAATTACTTAAAAATAATTTTAATATTTTAAAAATCATTTGAAAATATATTAAAGTATTAGAAAATATTTTAAGTTATTTTGAATGATTTTTAATATTTTGATATGTATTTCATTAATGATTTAATATTAATGATAATTAATTTATTTAATAATTGTATTAAATAAATTATGGAAAATTAGTTTAATGCTTTAAAAATCATATAAAAATGATTTAAAGGTTTTAAAAATGTTTTAAGTTATAAAACATAACTTTTAATATTTTGTCATGAAATACATTAATATTTTAATATTAATGGTAATTATTTAATAATGGTTTTAAATGTTTTAAAACATTTAAATGTGATATTAAGGTATTAAAAATACTTTGAGATATTATAAAAAACTTATAATATTATGTCATGTATTTCATTAGTATTTGAAATCAATTAACTATTAATGATAATGGAATATTGTGGTATTTAAATCATATAAAAATGATATTTATGATTGAAAAATTATTATAAATGATAATAATTATTTGAAAATTATTATGAGCTATTAAAAAATATTTTGACTGATAAATAAATTATCTAAGATATATAGTATTGTAGCATTTAAGTAGAGTCTTATTGATAATAGGCTCGATAATTGTCCGATTAGGCAATCGGGATGTTGAAATAGTACCGAACTCAACTCAGACTAAAATAGTTTGACTTGATACGGGGTCTTATGTGCTTTATTAATTGTTAGGATTATGTGGTAATGTGTTTAGATTATTTTATAACTGTAAATTGAAGTATTATATGTGATAATATTATTCTAATTGGGAGATCGATATTATCAATATTAGGTCTTTCAGATGAAGCTTAAATAAATTGTGTAGCAGTAGTCGACGATACAAGCAAGTTCTTTAACTCAAACCACAGTTATGATTCTTCAACTCACGTCTATGATTTATTGATGAACGTTGTGCATATTGCATATGTTCATCAGGTATGAAAGGCTAATCATCTTCATTACCATTTGGTCCAGTTGATTTATTCATGTTCATTATTAGCCATTTATTTTAATTGTCTCGGTCGTTCAGTTATGAAAATTGATTCATGCTATTTAATAATTGTTATATTATTGAAAGTCAGCCAACTTATTAATAGTTCATTCTTTTCAATCATGATATATCTTTTCTTTGAACTTAAACTTGCTAGGCAAACTTGTTGCTCACCCTTGCTATATCATGATAAACATTGCAGATTAGGACGAATACTTCGGACACAGGCAAAGGAAAATGACATTGTATGTCGAGTAAGATATTGAATTCAGGTAATACGTTAAGGTTATCGACCTTGGGGATTATGTGTAAAGATTAATGTATAAACAAATTATGTTTATATCTTCCGCAATAGTTATAGAATTAGTGTACCAGATTCGTGGTGATTAGTACTCGGATTTGGGGATGCTACAGATAAGGTTTATGGTGAAAGTCTTCTTTAGCTCGTAGTGCATAAATGGACAGGTGTTTGGTATGATCATGACCACTGGTGATACTAACGAATATGTTGGCTTGTAGTGCATAGATAATTCATTGATTTTAAATATTTTTTGATTGATGTTACAGGGATAAAATTTTGATGATGTACTTTTAAATCATAGAAGACAGTAGATATCATGCTCTACTTGACTCTTCTAATGGATTGTTGTTTCTACTGCATTTGTGATCTAAAACTTGTTGTCTATTGTATTCTATCAGATTTTTTCTATTCAGGACTAAGGATAATTTGTTCTACATTATCTTAGTCATAATATTTTTTACTGGACTAATTGAGCTCACCCTTTTCCTTTTGGTTCCATTGTTCTTCTCAGGAGGCGAGAATGTAGTTGAGACTAGTCGGGGAGTGGAGTAATGATCCAAGATGGTTATTTTAGTAATCATCACTATTTTTTAAAATAGTGTGACAAGAATTGTAATGAGAATTTTATTTGAGTTTGGATATTGTCTACGAGACAATATTGGTATTAAAATTCACAGCGTATGTTTTATCGTATTTACACGATAATTAATAGTTGTATAAATGAAGTTGTATTTGAATTCTGTACCATATATTTGGCGACTCTGAATGGGTTGTGTGGACCTATTTTGGAGGCATCACAGTTGGTATCAGAGCTTAGGGATATGATCTTTGGTGGAGATATGGGATTAGAACTAGGAGGGGAAAGATGAGTAAATCCTTCGCTAGTGTACCTAAGCTTATTTGTTATTTAATTGGTAGGTCGAAATATAGGGAATTAATATGTAGCATGTTAATTTCTTAAATTAACCCTTGTTTTGTGGTAGTGTTTGAGAATGACTTCTGAAAATTTTGAGAAAAGCAATGGAGCATATGAGACCGTTGAGACATCGCCAATCAATAGTCAGGATAATGTGCATCAGGAAGGCAATAATCCTCATGTAAATAATAACATCGACCAAATGATGAATGATGGGATGTTGAGGAGCTTTCTACAATTCATGCAACACTAAACGAGAGAAACTCCTATTCAAAATACCGGTGGAAACAATGGCAACTCACGACTGGTCACTGCTAAGCAATTCAAGGAGTTAGGACCGCCAGAGTTTTTAGGAAAGCCAAAGCCACTTAAGGCAGAGGCATGGATTAAGCAGATTACCAAGATATTTGATGTTTTGAGATGCACTGAAGAGCAAAAGGTTCCCTTTGCCACCTTATGTTACGTGAAGAGGCAGATTACTGATGAGAATCTATAAAACGTACTCATCTGTCTGCACTTAAGATGTCTTGGGAGATGTTCCAAGAATTATTCAACAACAAGTACTTCCCAAAAAGTACGTAGCTTTCTGGGCTTAGCTGGTTATTATCGGAGATTCGTGGAAGGATTTTCTCGAATCACTACTCCATTAACTCAGCTGACTCGAAAAGATACAAAATTTGGATGGAACGAGGAATGTGAGAAGAGCTTCTACGAACTCAAGAGGAGACTCATTTCAACACCTGTTCTGACAATATCATTAGGTTCGGAGGGATTTGTCATCTATAGCGAGGCTTCAGGCAGAGGTTTAGGATGTGTGAACATGGGAAAGTCATAGCCTATGCCTCACGACAATACAAAGAATGTGAGAGGAATTATCCTACTCATGATTTAGAGTTGGAAGCAGTCGTTTTCACGCTAAAGATCTGGAGGGACTACCTGTATGGGGAGAAAGTGGAGATCTATACAGATTATAAAAGCCTTAAATATTTCTTCACCCAAAAGGAACTCAACATACGGCAACGACGTTGGCTCGAGCTGTTGAAAGATTACGACCATACCATTCAACACCATCTTGGAAAAGCAAACGTGGTAGGTGATTCGTTGAGTAGAAGATCATATGCGGGTACTAGTGCGATGTTGTTAACACAAAGGTCCATTTTGTATAACTTACAAAGGATGAAGATAGAGTTAAAGACTCCAAGTACCCACATGATGATGTCAAATATACGAGTAGAACCGACTTTAATCGATAAAGTTAAAGATGCTCAAGCTACTGACCTAGAGCTCATGAGTATGAAGAAGAAAGTATAAGAAGGTGCTATTCCAGAAACAAGAATCGACGAAGAAGGAATAATTCGAGTCAACTCCAGGCTTTGTGTTCCTAACGACTCTGAATTGAAGTATAAAATCATGATGGAAGCACACAATGTGAAACCCCAGATTTTATGAATAAATATTTAATTTTTCCCGAAATAATTTTTTTTATATTAATGTGTGGATTTGATATAATAGTTATGGGTAGTATTTATAAATTTTGCAAAGTATGCAAGTTGTTATAAAATATTCGTTTGGTCGGAGAATATTCTTTTTGTCGGGGAATATTCGTACGACGGCACAATCATTGGTGGACCCCACAACGGAATTATTGTCGGATTGAGAAAACGACAGAATTATCTTTCTATAAAAATAACAGCTGAGGTGTTACCGTTAAAATCGTTAAAACTGTTGAACTACTTGGTAGTAAAAGTACAGTAATACGCGTGGTTGCATAGTAGCACACGGTATTGATTATTGATGCTTACGTGAGAAGTCACTCAGCTATACTCAATTATTGCTACAGTAATTGCTGCATCATATCTCTTAAATTATTGTCATAGTATCATCTGTATAATATGTTATATTATTAAATCAATAATTGAGACGTTGTGGTAAGTTTGGTTATTTTATGGGGGGCCATATGTCATCATCTAAGAGTCTCTTCGTCAATAGTAATTACCGTCGTCAATAGTAATTACCGTCGTCAATAGTAATTACCGTCGTCAATAGTATTTACCTTGGTCAATAGTATTTACCTTGGTCAATAGTAATTACCTTCGTCAATAGTATTTACCTTGGTCAATAGTAATTACTTTCGTCAATAGTAGTTGTCCCTTCAATATTACCAAGAGTCATTTGACCCTTCGTTAAGACCAAGAGTCATTTGACCCTTCGTTAAGACCAAGAGCCACCCTCAGTTTTTCTATAAATAGAGGCCTAGGGCTTCATTATTTTTCACGAATTCATTCAAGCTATAGAGAGAGAAAGTATAGAGAGAATAAGAGAGAGAGAATAAAAGTATTCTGCTACACCACTTTTCCAATATCCAGTTCTTTTAAGGTAGGGAATATTATTTCTTTTATATTCATGAAGAGAACTTCTGTTATTCCATTCGTTATTATTCTGTTGGAATAACCAGTATACGCGGTCTACCCTATACTTGGTGACATTCTTCTATTATTCTGTTGGAACATCCTGTCTGTGTGTTTTACACCGGACCTGGTTCCGTTTATTATTCTGTTGGAACATCCTGTCTGTGTGTTTTACACCGGACCTGGTTCCGTTTTATTATTATTCTGTTGGAATATCCTGTCTGTGTGTTTTACACCGGACCTGGTTCCATTATTTATTATTCTGTCGGAATATCCTGTCTGTGCGTTTACGCCGGACCTGGTTCCATTATTTATTATTCTATTGGAATAACCTGTCTGTGCGGTCTATCGCATGCATGGTGATTTCTTTTGTTATTCCATTCTTTATTGTACTCAGTTGGTTAAGTTTTGACTTCTATACTCCATGAAATTTGTGGAATATCCTTGATAGTTGCGTTTCATCCAGTATCTTTTCAAGAAAATATTCTTCTAAGCATTCTTGAATTTTACTCCACAATGCAGTATCATGTTGACAATTTGGACGTTGTTAATTCCTGGATAAATTAATTCTTGAACTTGTTTTATTGAATTCTTATATCATTGTCATCATCCTCATGTTTATAAAATGTTGAAAGTCATCTGTGGCCTGTAGTGCATAGATGGACTTGGTATGATTATGACCAGGGATTATTCGGTATAATCATGACCGTAATGTTACAAATGATGTGGTAAAAGTCCTCATTGGCCCGTAGTGCATTGATGGACAGTTGTTGGCATGATCATGACCATTAATGAATATACGAATATCCTTGGCCGTAGTGCAGGGGTGATTCGATGATGTGGATTATTTTATTAAGCTGAGTCTCAGCGATCACAGTGTTGAAAAACCTTTTAAATCATAAAAGATAGTAGAGTTTATTTTCTACTTGACTCTTTTAATGGATTGCTTGTTCCGCTACAGTTAAACTTGATGTCTATTATATTTTATCAGTTTAACATTGTTGAAGGCTAACGATAATTTATTCTGCATTATCTTAGTCATAATATTTCTTACTGGGCTAGTTGAGCTCACCCTTTCTTTCACTGTTCTCTTCAGGAAATGAGAACGTAGCTGGGACAAGTCGGGGTACGGAGTGATGGTCCGAAGAATAGTATTAGTTAGTAGTCCTCACTATTCTATATAATGGTGTGTTAATAAATGTAATGAGGACTCCTTTTGAGTATGAATACTCTCTAGAAGATAATATTTGTATTCAAACTCACAGTTTATGTTTTGTCGTATTGTACACGACAGATGTATTAATCAGTTGTATTTGTATTCTGTACTATGTATCTGACGACCCAAGATGGGTGATGTATACCTAATTTTGGGGGCGTCACAGTTGGTATCAGAGCTTAGGGATATGATCCCTGGCTAGGATGTGAGAATAGAACTAGGAGGGGAGAGACGGGGAATTCCTTCGCTAGTATGACCTACCTAAGTTTATTTGCATGGTATTTAATTGGTCGGTCATAACATAAGAATAATATATGACATATCAATTAATTTTTATTTTGTGGCAGTATCTGAAAATGGCATCCGAGAATGTTGAGAATAGCAATGGAGCACAGACGACTGTTGATTCACCACACATCAATAATCATGATAATGTGCATCAGGAAGGTGTCAATCCTCATGCAAACAACAACACTGACCAAATGATGAATGATCAAATGTTCAGAGGCTTTATGCAATTCATGCAACAACAGGTGAAAGCGGCTCCTGTCCACAACGTAGGTGGAAATACTGGAAACTCTCAGGCGGTCACCGCTAAACAGTTTAAGGAGCTGGGACCACCGGAGTTTAAGGGAGAACCCAAACCACTTGTAGCTGAAACATGGATAAAGTAGATCACCAAGATATTTGATGTCTTGGGTTGCTCCGAGGAGCAAAAGGTTCCCTTTGCCGCCTTTATGTTACGAGGAGAGGCAGATTACTGGTGGGAATCGATAAAGCGTACTCAACCTGCCGCACTGAAGATGTCTTGGGAGAAGTTCCAAGAGCTGTTTAACGACAAATATTTTCCCGAGAGTATTCGTCACATGAAGGAGGTGGAGTTCATCAAATTGGAGCAGAATAATATGACCGTGTCGCAGTACGAGGCAAAATTTGCGGAGTTATCCCGGTTTGCGTCCCACCTGGTGGATAATGAAGAAAGAATGACGCGGATGTTTTTAAGAGGTTTGAAGCCGGAGATACGTCAACATCTTGTTTCTCATAAATTGTGTTTGTATTCAGATGTTGTAAATAGGGCTCAGTTGGTGGAGCGCGATAACGAGACAACGCAGCCAAAAGAGAGCAGCCGGCAAAATGATAATACTAGTGAAAGCAGTCATCGAAGCGGTGACAACAAGCGTGGAGGGAATCAACAGGCCAGAAATGGTAACCACTTCGGTGGTAATCAGGGCCAAAATAATAAGAATGGGCATTTCAAGAAGAGGAGATTCAACAATGATGGAAAGACGTCAGCACCAGCACCTGTCGTTAAGGAAGGAGAACGACCACCTATCATATGTTTCAAATGCGGAGGGGAGGGGCACATCAGTCCAAACTGCGCGATGCCATCCAAAGCATGTTATAGTTGTGGAAGAGAAGGTCATTTAGCCCGATTTTGTCGTTCACCGAAGACAAGTTCAGATAGGATGGAGGCACCAAAGACAGTCCCAGAAAAGCCAAAGCCAGTAGTTTAAGAGAGAGTATTTTTTTTCGTGACGAGGAACCTGAATAAAATTATCACGGGTATGTTAGTCATAAACTCTTGCGAAGTCTATACCATGTTAGATACCGGTTCTACTCACTCTTTTATTTCACCTAGTTATGTTCAATGTTTGAAGTTAACTCCGGAGAACTTAGACTTTGATATGTCTGTTTAAAGTCAATTGGGAGAAATCTTCATTACCTCCACTATTTATAAATCTTGTTCAAATCAACACTTTCACGTTACCTGTCGATCTTATCTCTTTGAAAATACTTGCCTTTGATGTGATTTTTAGAAACGATTGGTTAACTGCTCATCATGCTTTTCGTAAGGTTGTTAGCTTTCATATTCCTAACCAACCTATTATGCGAATTCAAGTAACCAAATCACTAAAGTCAATCATTGTCGTATCAAGCCATAAGTAAAAATCCCCGTTCCTTTCGTTGTTGACTTCCTGGTGTGGAATGCACCGAAGTTAGACTTTCCGTAGGAGACGTTGTAAATGACGATGACAAGTTGATAGGTATCAATGTGACGTGTTATCCAAGTCTTGGATGAGGGTCACAGTTTTGAACGATATTTCTATTGTTAATAAATTTCTTGACGTATTCTTGAAGACTTCTTAGCCTACCCCAGAGCGTAAAATTGAATTTTGTATTGACCCCAGTACAAAACCTATTTCTTAAACCCTCAAATATTTCTTCAACTAAAACGAACGTAACATGCGCCAAAGACGTTAGCTCGAGCTGTTGAAGATTACGACCGTACCATTCAATATCATTGTGGAAGAACGAACGTGGTAGCTGACGTGTTGAGTAGAAGATCGTATGTGTTTACGAGGGCGATGTTGTTAAAACAAAGACTCATTTCGTATAACTTACAAATGACGAAGATAGAGTTAAAGACTCGAGGGACCCATATGAAGATAACGAATATACGAGTAATATCGACTTTAATCGATAAAGTTAAAGCCGCTCAAGCTACATACTAAGAGCTGATAAATGTGAAGAAGAAGGTTCAAGAGGGCGTTATTCTAGAAGCAAGAATCGACGAAGAAAGGAAATCTCAACTCTCGATTTAATTGGCCCATTTGAAATCCTCGATGAAGTAGGAACTGTGGCCTATAGACTCGTTTTACCGCCAAGTATGTTGCGTGTTCAGAACATTTTTTTTTACGTATCGATGTTACGTAAATATGTGGACGACCCGAACCGCATTATTAATTTAGAACCGGACGAAATAGCAAAAGATTTAACGTATGAGGAGATACGTGTTAACATCTTGGATAAGAAGGATCATATTCGATGCTTAAAGGTTATACCTCAAGAGTTAGAATTTGAAGTGAAGTCAAGGTATCCTCACATGTTCGGCATACCAAATACGTACTTAAATTTCGAGGGCGAAATTCTATAAGGAGGGGAGATTGTGAAACCCCAGATTTTATGAATAAATATTTAATTTTTCCCGAAATAATTTTTTTTATATTAATTTGTGGATTTGATATAATAGTTATGGGTAGTATTTATAAATTTTGCAAAGTATGCAAGTTGTTATAAAATATTCGTTTGGTCGGAGAATATTCTTTTTGTCGGGGAATATTCGTACGACGGCACAATCATTGGTGGACCCCACAACGGAATTATTGTCGGATTGAGAAAACGACAGAATTATCTTTCTATAAAAATAACAGCTGAGGTGTTACCGTTAAAATCGTTAAAACTGTTGAACTACTTGGTAGTAAAAGTACAGTAATACGCGTGGTTGCATAGTAGCACACGGTATTGATTATTGATGCTTACGTGAGAAGTCACTCAGCTATACTCAATTATTGCTACAGTAATTGCTGCATCATATCTCTTAAATTATTGTCATAGTATCATCTGTATAATATGTTATATTATTAAATCAATAATTGAGACGTTGTGGTAAGTTTGGTTATTTTATGGGGGGCCATATGTCATCATCTAAGAGTCTCTTCGTCAATAGTAATTACCGTCGTCAATAGTAATTACCGTCGTCAATAGTAATTACCGTCGTCAATAGTAATTACCGTCGTCAATAGTATTTACCTTGGTCAATAGTAATTACCTTCGTCAATAGTATTTACCTTGGTCAATAGTAATTACTTTCGTCAATAGTAGTTGTCCCTTCAATATTACCAAGAGTCATTTGACCCTTCGTTAAGACCAAGAGTCATTTGACCCTTCGTTAAGACCAAGAGCCACCCTCAGTTTTTCTATAAATAGAGGCCTAGGGCTTCATTATTTTTCACGAATTCATTCAAGCTATAGAGAGAGAAAGTATAGAGAGAATAAGAGAGAGAGAATAAAAGTATTCTGCTACACCACTTTTCCAATATCCAGTTCTTTTAAGGTAGGGAATATTATTTCTTTTATATTCATGAAGAGAACTTCTGTTATTCCATTCGTTATTATTCTGTTGGAATAACCAGTATACGCGGTCTACCCTATACTTGGTGACATTCTTCTATTATTCTGTTGGAACATCCTGTCTGTGTGTTTTACACCGGACCTGGTTCCGTTTATTATTCTGTTGGAACATCCTGTCTGTGTGTTTTACACCGGACCTGGTTCCGTTTTATTATTATTCTGTTGGAATATCCTGTCTGTGTGTTTTACACCGGACCTGGTTCCATTATTTATTATTCTGTCGGAATATCCTGTCTGTGCGTTTACGCCGGACCTGGTTCCATTATTTATTATTCTATTGGAATAACCTGTCTGTGCGGTCTATCGCATGCATGGTGATTTCTTTTGTTATTCCATTCTTTATTGTACTCAGTTGGTTAAGTTTTGACTTCTATACTCCATGAAATTTGTGGAATATCCTTGATAGTTGCGTTTCATCCAGTATCTTTTCAAGAAAATATTCTTCTAAGCATTCTTGAATTTTACTCCACAATGCAGTATCATGTTGACAATTTGGACGTTGTTAATTCCTGGATAAATTAATTCTTGAACTTGTTTTATTGAATTCTTATATCATTGTCATCATCCTCATGTTTATAAAATGTTGAAAGTCATCTGTGGCCTGTAGTGCATAGATGGACTTGGTATGATTATGACCAGGGATTATTCGGTATAATCATGACCGTAATGTTACAAATGATGTGGTAAAAGTCCTCATTGGCCCGTAGTGCATTGATGGACAGTTGTTGGCATGATCATGACCATTAATGAATATACGAATATCCTTGGCCGTAGTGCAGGGGTGATTCGATGATGTGGATTATTTTATTAAGCTGAGTCTCAGCGATCACAGTGTTGAAAAACCTTTTAAATCATAAAAGATAGTAGAGTTTATTTTCTACTTGACTCTTTTAATGGATTGCTTGTTCCGCTACAGTTAAACTTGATGTCTATTATATTTTATCAGTTTAACATTGTTGAAGGCTAACGATAATTTATTCTGCATTATCTTAGTCATAATATTTCTTACTGGGCTAGTTGAGCTCACCCTTTCTTTCACTGTTCTCTTCAGGAAATGAGAACGTAGCTGGGACAAGTCGGGGTACGGAGTGATGGTCCGAAGAATAGTATTAGTTAGTAGTCCTCACTATTCTATATAATGGTGTGTTAATAAATGTAATGAGGACTCCTTTTGAGTATGAATACTCTCTAGAAGATAATATTTGTATTCAAACTCACAGTTTATGTTTTGTCGTATTGTACACGACAGATGTATTAATCAGTTGTATTTGTATTCTGTACTATGTATCTGACGACCCAAGATGGGTGATGTATACCTAATTTTGGGGGCGTCACACACAACACACCGTTTGCAATCCATCATGGAAGTACCAAATTGTATCATAATCTTCGACATAAAATTTGGTGGAGTAATATGAAGAGAGAGATATCATGTCTCTTGTTATAATGTTTTCCACATATCCATGCTACGTAAATATGTGAAAGACCCGAACCACATTATTGAATTAGAACCAGGCGAGATAGCAGAAGATTTAACGTATGAAGAGGTACCTGTTAAAATCTTGGATAAGAAGGAACATATTTTACGCTCAAAGGTTATATCTCAAGTCAAAGTTTTATGGAGAAACCACGATATTGATGAAATGACCTAGGAGTTAGAATCTGAAATGAAAATAAGGTATCCTCACTTCTTCGACATACCAAGTACGTACATCAATTTTTATGAATAAAGATTTAATTTCTCTAATTATTATTTTGAATAATAAGGTGTTGATTTGATATAATTCTTTAGTTATGGGTGATATGTGCAAATTTTACAAAGTAAGTAAGTTGCCATATAATATTCGTTTGGTTGGAGAATATTCTTTTTGTCGGGGAATATTCGGTGGACCACATAACAGAATAACTGTCGGATATAGAAAAGCGACAAAAATAACCTTTTTATAAAAATAACGGTAAAACTTTTACCGTTAACTGTTGAAATATCCGGTGATAAAAATACAGTAATACTCGTGGGTGCATAGTAGTACATGGTATTGCACAGTATCTCTGATAATTGATTCTTACGTAAGAAGTCATTCAGTTTCATTCAATAATTGCCACAGTAATTGTTGCATAGTATCTCATATTATTGATTCAATTATTGTCACAGTATCATCTACACAATATTTTATATTATTAAATCAATAATTGGCACAACACAATTATTCATATTATTAGTTAGCATTATTGGCAATGTCTAGAAAATTCTGTCGAGAAAAGGGGTTAGGTTATATAATTGCGCGCCAATAAGAATAAATCCTTATCGAAAGTCCCCCTCTTTCCTAGGAATGATCTGGTTGTTAATATTGTGAGCTTATAATATTAATTGTCAATAATTATTATGTGGTGGATATTGATTCAATTTTGATATAAATGAAAGAATTTAGTATGAAATAATTGTTGGAAGTTTAGCAATTATCTTCTTCGATAAAATATTTATTCAAATATATTATTATAATATTATATTATAATAATGTGATAATATAATAATATATTTTTTTATAATTTAAATTGTAATATTATTATTATAATATATAATTTTTAGCATGTGAATAAAAGTGGAGAGAATATTATCATTTTTATTTTGAATTCCTTTTGTGCACGTTTCCTTTTCCTGCAATCCTTGGTTTTCTAAATTGTGTGGGCCCTTAAGGAATTGATGGTTAGGCAAGGAAAAGAGAAAGAAATGAGGAAGTTAGGCGCATGGAAGAAAAAAAAGAGTTAGGCAAACCTGGTTAACTTTTCTCCCTCCGTTGCACTATAAAAGAGAGGTTACCCCTCCTTCCTCAACACACCATTACAATATCAGAAATTCTTATTCTATAGTATTGTGAGTATTTCTTTTGAGTATAAGGATACTTTGAGTATATTTTTTTGTGCAAGATTTTCTCAGAAAAATATCCGATATTCCAGTCAAATCCAGTTTCTACTAAGGTAAATGATATTATTTTTCTCGTAAAGGATATTATTTTATTTCAATACTCGTAAGAAATATTTTTTTTTTTCATACTCCATATTATGTAAGGAATATTATTTCATTTCATATTCCTAAATTTAAACTTACTATGTTAAGTATTGCTTCTATAATTCTTGAAATGATTAGAAATTCCTTAAGTTTTGCGCTTCATCTAATATCATTTCACTAGAATATTGGTCAGAACTTTCTTATTAAATTTTAATCTTTTCATGTCTGGGTACTATTCATACGGTATTATTCATGGGCATTATTCATACGGTAATATTCATATGGTATTATTCATATAGTACTATTCATACGGTATTATTCACGAGTACTATTCACAACAGAATTTAATTTTTTTTTCTGTCCAAATTATTTTTGATACATGAATATCATTCTTGAATTTTACTTCACAAATAGTTATCATGTTGACAATTTGGACATAAACTCTGGATAAATTGAATTATAAATATCTAATATTTATCATTTATCTCACTTGATTGAATCTTTATATCATTGTCATCATCCTCATGCTTATATTGTGTTGAAAGTCATCTTTGGCCCGTAGTGCAAAGATGGACTGTTGATTGGTATGATTATGACCAAAAATTGTGTATTGGTCTCATAACCTTTAATGTTACAGATAAGATTTGTGGTGAAAGTCTTGTTTAGCCCGTAGTGCATAGATGGATAGGTGGTTGGCATGATCATGACCATTGGTGATACTAACGAATATCCTTGGCCCGTAGTGCATGAATAATTCGTTGATTTGAAATATTTATTGATTGGTGTTACAAGGATAAAATATCGATGATGGACTTTTAAATCATAGAAGACATTAGATATCATGCTCTACTTGACTTTTCTAATGGATTGTTGTTTCCGCTGCAGTTGTGATCTAAAACTTGTTTCTATCATATTTTTCCTGTTAAGGACTAAGGATAATTTGTTTTGCATTATCTTAGTCATAATATTCTTTACTGGGCTAGTTCAGCTCACCCTTTTCCCTTTTGGTTCCATTATTCTTCTCAGGAGGCGAGAATGTAGCTGGGACTAATCGGGGAGTTGAGTAATGGTCTAAGATGGTTATTTTAGTAATCCTCACTATTTTGTAAAATTGTGTGATAAGAATTGTAATGAGAATTTTATTTGAGTTTGGATATTGTCTACGAGACAATATTAGTATTAAAACTCACAGCGTATGTTTTGACGTATTTACATGACAATTAATAGTTGTATAAATGAAGTTGTATTTGAATTCTGTACCATGTATTTGGCGACTCAGAATGGGTTGTGGTGGACCTATTTTGGGGGCATCACAATAACTCCTCGACACCGACACATGGAACACATTGTGCACATGAGCTAGCTGTGGAGGCAAAGCTAACCGATATGCAACCTCACCAACTCTCTCCAAAATCTCAAATGGGCCAATATAACGCGAACTAAGTTTCCCTTTGATCAACCTAAATCGTCGAATTCCCTTCCAAGGAAAAACTTCCTCCGATGCTTATCAGCATAACTCTTCTGTCGTGATCGAGCCAGCCTCAATTTCTGATGGCATCCACGGCACACTTGCGTGAGGTGGTCGTCGCCATGATCATTTCTAACGAAGTTGTTGGGTGAATTGCTTGCAACACCTTAACCCCTAGCGTATATGTAGGTGGTAATCTTGGTATAATTGCTCGCGTTCAGAATTATACGTTGATTGGACACCATGACACCTTTACCCCTCACTTATATTGAAGCAATAATCTCGATACAATCGATGACTGATACAGTAGAAGACACCACACACAATTAGAAATTGTTATATGATAAGTTAAATTGAATCTCAAAGAACAACTAAGAACTTAGCTTAAGAATTCTTCAAAGAACCAAAAGTAGAGAATAATTTCACAAAAATGATAATAATTTGAATAATATTGAATGTTAATTACATTAAGAAACCCTTTAATAGTAGCAATTGAAAACCTAGAATCCCAATAAGGAATTACAAGTGTATTCGAAACAAAACTCTAAGTTAGAAGGATCTTAATTATATTAGAAATCAAAAACATACTGAAAACAAGTAATTTAGGAAATAAAGTCCGCGTCCAAGTCTTCCAAAACGCGTAAAAAATATAACTGAAATTCGATGAGCTCGCTGAGGCGAACTCAAATGAACTATGGGAACTCGCCGTGGCGAAGTAAATAAGGCAACCAAGTTCGCCGGGGTGAACTCACAGATTTTTCCAAATCTCCAAATTTTGATTTTCTGACTTTCCTGGCTTGGTGCATGGCTTGCATTAAGATCCTCACCTTGGTCCATCACTCTTATTATAGTCACGAACTTATACTCCACATTTCCCTTTAGCTTATAAGCTGCAAGCAACACTTTCTGGTTATCCGAGCAACCTAACACATCAAAAATCTTCTCTAGGTGTGTAATCCAATTCTCTGCATTAATTGGAGTCGGAGTTAAACTAAATGATTGTGGTTTCTGCTTCTGAAACCTCTCCAACCATACATACATTGGAACTACATGTTGATCAATACCATTAGCATTCTCTTCCTCACTATTTGCGCATGGACCATTATTTCTTGGGTTCCCCTATTCAGGATTTTCTAGTGGCTGCTGCATTTCCTGAACCATTAATCTGATTATTAGGTTTCTCATTGGGCTGACCCTTACCACTTCCCCTATTGTTACCACGCCTCTCAGCAACTCTAAAGAATTTATGCGCCATCTAAGAAAGAGATCAAAGAATATAAGCAAAATAGATTAGAAAAAAATTTGAATATAACTGATATGATAGCTAAACAGAAAATTAAACAGAACAAAAACTTAACCCAGAAGTCTACCCATAACTTACAGGTCAAACCTAAATAAGTTTTCTACAAGAAAGAACTTAAGCTTTGATACCAACTCTGTAATACTCCCTTTCCGAAATAGAAAGAGAAGTTACACAAAACATAACAAAACTACAAAACAAATAGAAAATCCTATGCCACAAGTATAATATCTCTAATATCTAATAAATATCACAAGTTAAATCATAATAAATACCAAACTGGCTCAAACCAAAATCTAGAGTATTAATTACAACTCCAAATAAATCAATATATCATAACCTAAACAAAATATCTAAACCATTCGGATAAAAAGGAGCTCTCGTCACATTTGTCCTTGATCCCCTTGATTACCGCCGGAAGAAAAACACATCATAAGCCTATGGATATAGAGTACAAGAATAATGAAACAAAATAACTAAGTCAATTAAACTAACTGAATTGAAATGAGCACAACGAAATAATATGCTTAATCAAATGGCCGAGTGTTATTTCATACCGAGCTCAAAACAAAACAAAAATATACCTTACCACACAAACAAGTCAAATAATGCCACACATGCTAGTCACACACATTGGACCGCGAATCCAAATGCATGTAAAATTAGAAGGCATGTTAGCAAAAACATCACCAATTCGCATAATAGGAAAAAAAACTAGGGTCAACCCATACGCCTCCCATAATAAAATCAATGGTTAACTCCCACCAGAGTACAAAACGGAGACGTTGTGGACTGATCACACTACCACGAAAGGTGTCATGCCTCGGTGCCAAGAGGACATGTCTGTGGTACCCCCACAAGTGATTATAACTTAGGTATACCCTACGGTATATTTTTAGAAAATATCATGTCACAACACATGCGACACTATCAACACAAATGTGTTCTAATATGTACATGTTAAACTGAAACGAATCATCAATACAAAGTCTCCAAAAAATATATTAACATGCAGATTACTATGAACGTGAAATTAAATTCTAGACATAGCACTAGTCTAAAGAGTAAAAATGGGAATTCTAAATATCAATGCCAAAATAAAACCATCATAATAAATTTGACAAAGAATAATCACGAGAGGCAATACAAATTTCTAAATGAGTTGCAAAGAATGAATTAAAATTAAAAAGTCTCGCTGAAAGAGTACGGATTCCGTACCAGAATTAAGTAATGTAATACCAAAAAATTTATATTCCAAATATAACTCCTCAAATTCCCTTCGTCCGATCTAATAAAAATAATAATAATATTAATGAAATTATAAGTTAATTAATAACTATAATTTATAATAACATGAAATTAATTTTCTCAATTACATCAATTTTATAATACAAACCCAAATTAAATTATAATTGATCCTTTAATCATTTTTTTAGGAATCAGTATCCTTAATGTGTGTGTGTGTGTGTATATATATATATATATATATATATATATATATATACACACACACACATTACACACACATACTTATTTCATTACAGTAGTACAATAGTTTATCTTGATCATGTTAACGAATTCATTTTTTTTAATCATCACAACATGACCTTTATGTTTTACTTACCTTTATGTTTTGTAACAGTGAAACATATATGTACTAATGTATTCTATATACATATGTATTCTAACCTCATACTCTCACTTATGCAATTAGAATTGTTAGATCCAATAGTCAATGATTTACAGAATAACAAGGGAAGAAAAAGGATCTTGTTTTCGTTTCTTTCCTTCTTTTCTCTGTCGCAACCTCCTTTCTTTCTCTTTACTTTTATCAGTGCTGGGGTGTAAATATTTAATCCCGGATGATACGGTGGGCCATAGTCCACGTGGAGAAAATTTACCATGCGTAGGAACCTGTTTGGGCTGTTGATGATTTTAAGAAATCTAAGATTCTTAACTATATTTGATTTCCAACTCTTAAGGAAAGAGTCCAATTACAATTTGATTTTCTTTCCTTAAGAAGATTAACTTTAATCCCATTAAGGTATCTTACCTAATGAGAAATCCTATTCCTATACGGGGAAGGGCTTGAAGAAGGTGGTATGAGCACTATAAATATACAGCTACACCCTCTTTATCAGGTACAACTTTATTTTATAGCACTCGAGCATTAAGTCTCCATTGTTAAATCTTATTCAGCCTGTATTTATTCTCACACCGGAGTTATGCAGCCTAAGCCGCCAAGCTTTTGGTATGACTTCGTTTCTGTGCAAGATTTTTTTGGAATTTGAGCCTAAATTAATGTGGGTGTCATTAATTATTTTTAATGATTCCATATATTAATGTGTTCTACTCCATGAGTAGGTTAAATTAAGTATTTAGAAGCTCAAATCTATGGAGTAATGAATGAGATATTAACTCCCAAAGATAACACTTGGAAATAATAAAAGATAATAAATACATGTGGGAAAAACCAAGTCCCACATAAACCAGAAATTAAAATTTTAATATGTTTATATACAAGGAAAATGCTTTTGGGTTTGGGCCACAAGGGGTACCCCACTTCTGTGGAAGGGAGAGGGCCTAGCCAAGGCTAGGTTCGAACCCACACGCGTGAGCCGCCGCCGACCGGACGGCCTGGCTCGAGCACGTGGGGGAAAAATTTAGAAAAAATTTAGTGTCAAGATCATTTCTTAGTCAAAAGAGATTAAAATTAGTCTTTGTATCAGACAAATTTGTATTAACTAAAAATGAGATGTATGTGGGGAAGGGTTATATGAGCAATGGACTCTTCAAAATGAATGTAATGACTATTGTACCTTCCAATATTATGAAAATTACATCTTCTGCTTATATGATTGAGTCATCTAATTTATGGCATGGTAGATTAGGACATGTTAATTATAATACTATACGTAGATTAATTAATATGAAATATTTGCCAAAATGTGAGATTAACTCTAATCATAAATGTAAAATTTGCGTTGAGGCAAAACTTAGAAAATCTTCTTTTAAATCAATTGAAAGAAGTACAGAACCTCTTGAATTAATACACACTGATATTTGTGATTTAGGAGGGGGTATTCAATTAGGATTTTTAAAGACTTTTATAGATTTTTAAAGACTTTTAAAGATTTTAAAAGTTTGATTGTATTCAATCAAGACATTTAAAGAGAGTTTACTGGTATTCAATTATAACTTTTTTAATGTTTTTAAAAGTTAGGTGGTATTGGATTAAGATTTTTACAAAGTCTAAAAAAGTATTTTGGTATTCAAAAAGTCATAGATTTTTTAGATTTCTATCAAATGGTACTTTAGAAGAAGAAATATAACTATCAACTCATATTCAAAGTCTGACCTCATCTCTAAAGACTTCTAAACACTTCTAAATATTAAACACAAAGGTGAAAATTCGGATCGCCAATAAAGAAGGAACCCAGAAATTCGCGGTGTAAATACAAATTCGCGGTGTAATACCCAGAAAAAAAATAGAGAAATAAAATAAAATAAATAAATAACATTTAAATTTATATTTTAAATAATTTAATTGGACTTTGTCTTTTATTGGGTCAAACTAGTTATTTATTTTATATGGGCTAATAAATATTAATATGTAAAAGATAAATTAATTTATTAAAATTTGAGCCTTAAAACTAATTGGATTTAATTTGTATGTGGATAAAATTAAATCATATTATAATTAAGAGAATTAACAAGATATATTAATAAGTAAACAAATAACTAAAGACCTAATCTGTCTCGCGATACGTGTAATCTAGAAAAGAGGAAAAATGCACAGTAAATTGGTAAGGGAGAAATCGATAGTTCGAAAGCTTACAATACAAAGACGAAAGATTTTTGTTTAATAAATAAAATCATGAAACTCTCAGATCAATTGTGAAGATTATGTATGTATGTATATTTAAAGCTTTTGTCTTATTATTAACTATACTGCATGATTTGGTAAAAGGAGGGATTATATATATATAGTAGTAAAACAATCAATATGGTATTGAATCACACGCTCACACAAGAGTGTGAATTTCGTTTTTTGCAAAGGAAAAAAATGAAATCATGGAGCCAATATCAGAAGCCATATAATAAATATATTATAATATATATATGTATTCTAATGCTTTGATAAAATAATATTGTCAGAACTTGAAATTTTTGTATAATATATTTTTTGAAAGTTATTATCATAAGCAGTCGATTATTATTTATAATATATATGCACTAAAAAATATAATAAATAATTTAACTGTGTAACAAAATTTTAATCTTAAATTTAATAATCTTTCAATTTTATATATTAGAAGTATACAAAAGTCTATCACAGTCTTGATAAAAAGTTTATAAAAGTCTGTTACTTATTTCATGGAGTCTATACAAGTTATTTTAAAAAAGTCTTTAAAGTCTTTAAAAGTCATTAAAATCCATAAATTCTACAAAAGTTTGTCACTTAAAAAAAGTCTTTAAAAATCTTAATTGAACACACCCCTCTTAAAGTATATACAAACAAGAGGAGGTAAAAAATACTTTATCACTTTTATAGATGATTGTATAAGATATTGTTATGTTTACTTATTGAGAAGTAAAGATGAGACTTTGAAAATGTTTAAACATTACAAAAATGAAGTTGAAAATCAACTTGATAAAAAGATCGAGATAGTTAGAAGTGATAGAGGTGGGGAATATGAATTTTCATTTGTTGAAATTTGTTCACAATATGGTATAATACACCAAACAACTGCACCTTATTCACCACAATAAAATGGTATTGCAGAAAGAAAGAATAGAACTTTAAAAGAAATGATAAATGCATTGTTATTAAGTTATGGGCTACCTCAAAATTTGTGGGGGGAAGCAATTCTTTCAGCAAATTATATTCTCAATCGAATACCTCAAAAGAAGTTTAATGTTACACCCTATGAATTATGGAAAGGACGTAAGCCATTTTATAAACACTTAAAAGTGTGGGGGTGTTTAGCAAAAGTAATGATTTTTCTCCACCCAAAAAGGTGAAAATAGGACCAAAAATAATAGATTGCATATTCATAGGTTATGCTAATAATAGCAGTGCTTATAGATTTTTGGTTAATAAATCAAAAATAGAGGAACTACATGAAAATATGATTATTGAGTCAAAAGATGATGAATTCTTTGAAACAGTATTTCCTAATAAAAAGGAACAAGAACCAAGTTCTAACTAACAAGAAACAAGTTCAAATAAAAGAACTTATGATGCTGTTAATGACAGTAATCATGGTTTAGAAGATATTGATGAACCTAGACATAATAAACGTGCTAGAACATCAAAATCTTATGGTCCGGATTTTCTAACCTATTTGTTAGAAAATGAGCCTCAAACCTATAAAGAAGCAATATCGAGTCCTGAAGCTCCATATTGGAAAGTGGCTATAAGTAGTGAAGTAGAATCCATTTTGCATAATCATACGTGGGAATTAGTAGATCTCCCGCAAGGCTCTAAACCTCTCGGATATAAGTGGATATTCAAGAAGAAAATGAAAGCAGATGGATCTATAGACAAATATAAAGCAAGACTTGTAATCAAATTATACAGGCAAAAGGAGGGTTTAGATTATTTTGATACTTATTCTCCTGTGACAAGAATATCCTCAATTAGGATGTTAATAGCCATTGCAGCTATATATAATTTAGAAATACATCAAATGGATGTAAAAACAGCTTTCTTGAATGGAGATTTAGAAGAAGAAATCTACATAGAACAACCAGGAGGATTTATTATTCCAGGACAAGAAAAGAAAGTTTGTCGGCTTGTAAAGTCTCTTTATGGATTAAAACAAGCACCTAAACAATGGCATGAAAAAATTGATAATGCAATGTTATCAAATGGTTTCAAAATAAATGAGTGTGACAAATGTGTGTATGTCAAGAACACTAAGAATGGGTATGTTATTATTTGTCTTTATGTAGATGATATGCTCATTATGGGTAATAATAATGATATCATTTAAACTACTAAAAGAATGTTAAATAATATGTTTAACATGAAAGACATGGGTGTTGCCGATGTAATATTAGGAATTAAAATTTCTAAAACATCTGATGGATTAGTGTTATCACAATCATACTATATTGAGCAAATACTCAGGAAATTCAATCAATATGATTGCAATCCTGTGGGAACACGGGTAGATATAAATCTACACTTATCTAGAAATAAAGGAGAGAGCATATTACAACCTGAGTATGCACAAATAATTAGAAGCCTTATGTACTTAATGAATTGTACGCGTAAACCACAGCACTTGGCGCAGCGGTAAGCTTCAACCTGGGGTGAGCCGTAAACCCGGACATCCTGGGATCGATTCCCGCCTGTAACAAGTGTGAGAATTTATATTCGCGTGGCCACGGACTGCCAGTGCAAGCTGGTGAGCAAGCCAAAATGGTTGTGTCCGACCCGGGTTATTAGTCCGACCCGCGGGTTGGGAAACACCATGTTAGAAAAATAAAATAAAAAATAACAATAAAAAATTGTACACGTCATGACATAGCACAAGCTGTCAATAAATTGAGTAGATTTACAAACAATCCAAGACAAGATCACTGAAAAGTGATTATAAGAGTTTTAAGGTATTTAAAATACACTCAAAATTTTGGATTGCACTACTCAAGATATCCAGCAGTACTTGAAGGATACTGTGATGCGAATTGGATATCAGATACAAAAGACTCTAAATCCATTAGTGGTTTTGTGTATACACTAGGTGGAGGAGCAGTATCATAGAAATCTTCTAAACAAACATGCATTGCTCGATTAACGATGGAATTTGAGGTTATTGCATTAGATAAGGCTGGGGAAGAAGCTGAATGGCTTCGTAATTTTTTAGAAGATATTCCTATGTGGCCTAAACATGTGCCGCCTATATGTATCCATTGTGATAGTCAATCAGCAATTGAAAAGGCACAGAGTCACATGTATAATGGTAAGTCTAGACATATTCGTCGTAGACATTGTGATGCCCCCAAATTCGGACCGCCACTTGGTCACTCGAATTCGGTTCGTCACGTGCTCAAAGTATTACCATAATAACTAAAATCACACATTCACAACGGAAGATCTAATTTAGAATAATATACAGTGATTTATTATAATTATTCCCTCAAGTCTCGCAACCTACAGTACTTAATAGATTACATAATAAAATCGAATAAAGACTTATTACATAATCCTACTTAAGCTTAAACATTGTCTAAAAACAGTCTTAATATAACATAATAGACTTAAATATAAAAGGAACAAGCTAGTCGGTAGCCTTGCCCTTGCCCTTGTCTTTCCCAGAGACACCTCCCTGTTCCGCCATAACTGAAAGGTTTAAATAAGCAAGAATGAGCACAAATTGCCCAGCAAGTAATATACAACAAGGGTAAAGAGTTTTATAACACAAGTTTGAAATATTGAAGTATTACCTCTAAGATAGTGCAGAGTTTCAGAATAATATCCATGAATAATGAATATCAACATTTCTTGGAATAAGAACAATAATTCGATATAATCAATAGATATATATGATCAATCTACTATACTACATGTTTTGCATAACACCACAGTAATAATCTACTCATGTGTTGGGGTTTCCAACGACATACATTCCCCTTACCATAAGGGTTGTTCAACTCAGTTTTCAAGATTTTCACACCAGTCAAATGGGTTTGGACAGTTTTATAAACATGCATATAGTCTAGCCGAATCAAATGGCATAGACACTTTCACAATATTCTAGAACAATACAAAGTTCAACATGAATAATAGCTTTCTCAAGAATTCTCATAATAGCTCATTTGAAAGAGTAAATAAGGTAACTTGCATTCAAAGAGATAAGGTTTGCTTACGACAATCGTCGAATAAAGTAATGCAAGAATACTTTGCACAATGTAAAGGATAGTTTAGATACTTGCACGATAAAAGTAGGGTTCGGATACTTGCCTTAAGCGTAGTTTATCCACGTTAAAAAGTTAACACTTTCAAATCCTATTTGTAGCGTATTATATGTTCAAGATGTTCATTAGCTAACACAGTCTTTAATCAAGCTTGACATGATTCAAGTATGCACATATGGTACAAAATCAGATTATAGATTCATCATGAATTAAATACATAGTTATTTCATAAGTAAATTAAGAAAGCTTAAGGTTAAGTCCTTTTTACCCATGGACCAACCTATTACGAGGCAAACACCATCATATCATCTAAGCATCACTTATATACATGTATCAATAGGTTTAGGTTTTAAACCACCTCTAGCAATATAGGCATCATACAAGTCAACTGACCCAAGATTAGATTTCAAACTAACCAGGTTCTGATTTCAGATTGGCGCAGCTACGCCACGGCTAAGCCTAGGACCGGTGTAGCTGCGCCGTTCCCTGGCTAAGCCGAGACTCAGCTGCTGCCTTGTGGTTTCTGTCTGGCTTGACCAAGACAATCATACATGATATATTTGTCATGTTAAAGGTCTTTTCATGCTTCTCAAGTCAATCTAGGTTCTTTCTTTCATAATAAAATTCTAAATTGATCATTTCGACAATTTTAGGCCATTCAAGGTCATAAAACCACAAAGCATGGTTTTCTTGGGTGAAAATATATGTGAAGTATTCATAACACATATGTGAAGTTAGCACCGCCTTGGGTGAAAATATACTTCGTTTATGCTTTTCTTGAAATATGATACACAAGCATGGTATATATATGTTTATACGGCATGACTGAGTCTAAGAGTACCATCAAACATGATCATAAATGTCAGATTCTAATCCTCAAGGTAGCATGTTCGAAATTCGTAATTTCATTCGTAAAGCTTACTAATTAGTTCCACATGTCGATGCTTGCTTACTACTCTCATAAACACCATCTAAAGGTTTACTCATGCATTTATAAGTCATACTAACATGCTTGCAAAGTTAGTATACATACATGGCATACAAGTTAGTATGCTTGCAAAGTTAGTATGCATTTAATGTCATATCAAGTTCGTTTTTAAGTTCGTAAATTTATTTTAAACTCCACACTTTTCGTTAATCATGCTAACTAGTCTAAACAAGCTCACATTGGTTCATATATCTATATATACCGCTTACACATGCTTGCATGCTAGTATATGTCATAATGAGTGACTAACACTTGGCAGATTGTAAAACAGAACTCAAAACTGAATTCAGGGGTCGGCGCAGCTGTGCTGTGCCTCAGTGTCAATACGGAGCAGCTGCGCCACGTCTGTTTCGAGCTAGGAACAGTTTGCGTCGACAGAAAATTAGTCCAAACACAGAAATTACTCATGAATTCGTTTCCAAACACTCATATATCAGTTTAAACATGCTTATAAGGCCATATAACAATTATATAACCAATACCCAACCTCATTAACATCCAATCCCACAAAATCAAAATTTTGAATTTCAAGTACTCAAAAACTCATTTGACAGAAACTGAAATGGAAAGCAAGGAATGGAATTATACCTCTGAATTGTGAAAGGAAATTGCTCCTAATGAACTCTCAAGCTCTTAGAATACTTGTATGCTCTCAATTTCACCCTTTGACAATTCTCAGCACTTGGAAAAATGGAAGGAGAGCTTTCATTTATAGAAAAATCAATACACATATTTTGAAGTTTTCTATTGAATCAAACTCATGGGTTGAAGGATTGCATGAAGGTTAACAAGGAGTTGGTAATTGGTTGGTGATTTGCATCATGACCACCACTCCCCCATGATTATTAGCTAGGAATCTTAGACGAAAAGAAGAACATATGCCTTAGCCTTTATGTTCTACACGTGACTGAGAATTAGGGAGCAATTGGGACACACATTTTGGGACAACTCCAATATCTCAGCATTCTTGCCCTCTTAAGTCACACTTATACAAAACCCTTATTCTTATGTTATAGTGTATATATTACCCATGCCTTAGTTATAATTTTAATGTCACAATATAATTCACATAATTAATATTTCAAGGTAGTAGATGTTATGCAACATACATATAATCCATGTACATTCTATTTTAATGTCTACCCACATGTATATGGTTACTTACGCATTTCATGATATATTTATACTATATAGTTTTAATATGCATAATCACATTGTTTCATTCATAAAACTTAATATATAGTCACGTAAGTGCCACACTACACTATATAGTATAGTTTTATTATTGCTCACATGCACATAACCGTTAATCTAATATTATTATATTAATAACTTACTTATTTATGTCAAATAAATAAATTATTCACTTCCTTGATTAATTACCACAATATAAATTAATCCATTTTTCCTTGATTAATGTATTTATGGATCTTCATAATCATTAATTATATAAATAATTCTTATTATATTTATAGATATATTGCAAATAATAATAATCACATATAATTAATTAATTACCAAGTAATCAATATTCTACCACAATTAATTAATATTAAGTAATGGTTTACTTAATAATTCATTCGTCAAACATAACGTACTTTATTTCATAGTTTATCAATGTCACACATATCACATAATTGTTCCATTTAATTTCTAAAGCAGAAAGTAAATTTTTCTCCAACTGACTACTGGCGCAGCTGCGCTAGTTTGTACTGCTAGGACGGAGCAGCTGCGCCGTACCCTGGCAGTGCCAAGACTGGTTTAGCTTCAAGCCCGTGCCAATTTTTATTGCTAAACTCGTTTTATACGACATGAATTAATGTCCACATGAATGATATTACAAGTCTAAGAGCGCATTGATTTCTTATATGCGATCATACACGACTAATCTTCCTAATTCCGTTTTAACTTGCTTAGTGAATTTTCTCTGTTGGGTCTCCAACTTTTAGTTTTATTTTGATGATAACAATAATTAGTAAATAATTTAATTAAAAAGGTAGAATCCTCTCCATAGGATTTATATTATAATTGTTTTAATTATCTTATTTATTTTGACTAAAAATATTTTCTAAATCTTATTTAATTGATTTTCTTGATCTTGAAGTTTTTAATGTGTTATGTTGATTAATTTATTTGAGAAAAATCTTTAAATAATTAATAAAATTATTTGAGAATAAATAGAAAATGCCCATATGACAAAAATGATTTAATCAAAATCTCCATCTTCTTTTCAAATTCGGTCAAACAAGCATTTGATAATCAACATATGACTTTAAGTTATTTTAATATTGGGCAAAATTATTTTATTATTTATATATATATAAAACCGTATATATATAAATTATATATATACTAAGTATGCATTTGTTGATTCTTTTTTTATAACCGAATGGGACATTTCTCAGCAATTGTTGAGATGGATTAACATCCTCTTGAATGGATAAAATCCTTCAGGACTAACCAAAGTCCTCCTGAACAGATAACAATCTAAGAACCGACATCCTCCTGAACGGATAACATCCTTCGGGACAGATCAGCGTCCTCCCGAACAGATAACAATCCTTTGGGATGGATTGACGTCTTCCCAAATGAATAACATTCTTTGGGATGGACCAACTGATGAGGACATGCCTAGCTTGAACTCCAATGGAGGTTATGAGACGAATCCGGTTCAAGTTCTAGTTGGACCCGTGACGAGAAGCCGAGCTAAATGCTTTAAGGAAGGACTTAACGGACTTATTAAAGTAGCTTGGAGTGATGAGCGAACAAATTTGAAGACCTTAGAGTTGGAGTCTAAGTTCATAAATTTGATACAAGTGTTTGTTCCAAGTACAGCAGGGGAAAAAAGCCAATTGTCACTTTTGGTTGACCGGTGCGTCCCGCGCCAGTGTTGTGTTGGTAGTAGTGCGCCCCGTGCCAGGGCTATCTGGGACTCTGCCTAGGTAGCGTGGCCCGCGCTATTGGGTTAAGGCCGGCGTGCCCCGCGCCGGACGTCTGACAGGTCGGGAACTTTTCCAAGAAAACGCGTTTTTGACCAGTTTGACTTCTTTTTAGCAGATTTCTTTCCATAATTTTAGGGTTTTCTTATCTTTCATAAATTCTATTGTATTTAGGACTCTTTTAGATAGGATTTTGTTCCCAAATCAAATTAGTGACTCCTTATTGGATTCTAGGGTTTTCATTACCATTATTTAAAGGCTTGTTGATGTAATTGATATTATTATTCAATATTATTCAGATTTATTCTACTTTTGGTTCTTTGAAGAATTCCTAAGTATTTTCTTAGTTATTTCTTTGAGATTCAATTTAACTTATCATACAATAATTCATAGTTGTGTGTGGTGTCTTCTACCGCATCAATCGTCGATTGTACCGATATTACAGCTTCAATATAAGCGAGGGGTCAAGTTGTCGTTGGTGTCCATTCAACGCATATTTCCAAACGCGAGCAATTGTACCAAGATTATCGTCTACATATAGAAGAGGGGTTAAGGTGTTGCAAGCAATTCACCCAACAACTGTGCTAAAAATGATCTGGGCGACGACCACCTCACGCAAACGTGTCGTGGAGTCTATCACCAGCGATCTCCCGAACGGAAAAACATCCTTCGGGACAGACCAACATCCTCCCGAACGGATAACAATCCTTCGGGATGGACTGACATCCTTCAAAATGGATAACATCCTTCGGGACAGACCAGCGTCCTCCCGAACAGACGAACATCCTTCGGGACGGATCGACATCCTCCTAAACGGATAATAATCCTTCGGGATAGACCAAAGTCCTCCCAAACGGATAACATCCTTCGGGACATACCAATGTCCTCCTGAACGGATAACATCTTACGGAATTGACCAGCGTCCTCCCTAACGAGTGAATATCTATCGGTTAACGTTTTCCATGACTAATTGATCTAATTTCTTTTTTTAAGTTCCTTATAAATAAGAGAGTGGGCAGCAATGTTGGGGCGTAAATATTTAGGCCTAGATGATACGGTGGACCATAGTCCCACGTGGAGGAATTTTACCTTACGTAGGAACCTGTTTGGGCAGTTGATGATTTTAAGGAATCTAAGATTCCTAACTATATTTGATTTCCAACTCTTAAGGAAAGAGTCTAGATACAATTTGATTTCCTTTCCTTAAGAAGATTAACTTTAATCCCATTAAGGTATCTTACCTAATAAGGAATCCTATTCCTATACGGGGAAGGGCTTGGAGAAGGTGGTATGATCACTATAAATACACAGCTACACCCTTATTATCAGGTACAACTTTATTTTATTGCACTAGAGTGCAGAAACTCGAAAAGTCGCATTCCTGTTACTAACTATGCAGGATGGCAGAATCGTCTTTCAGAGATAAGCTTGGAAGTTGAAATCACCCATAGACAGCCCCGAGAAATCATCACACCAGAACCCCGGAGACAGCCCTGGGAAATCATCAAACCAAACCCCGGAGACAGCAACGAGAAAACATCAAATCAGCCTCAGAGACAACCCTGAGGACAGACAGAAGTCAACAGTCAAACCCCGGAGATAACCTTGGACATTTGTAGTTGCGTCAAGCCCGTAAACCAACCCGGAAGGGCAAAAAAGTAATTTTGCCAACACAACATCATATCAAATTAAATTACCATGAAGAAGGTCATGCAGAACCATAACAGCAATCTCGAGTGAAAACATCGCAAAATAGCTCGACGAATAAACTGTAAAGACTCAAAGATCTGGTCATAGACCCATCTTCTCGGAATCGAAAAAGGTCAAATCCCATGTCATTGTGTAGCTCTTGGAAAGGGCTTTCCGAAAAGGTATAGCACGCCTCCATCGAATTCTTAGATTGAAAGTTATGAATGTTCAAGCAGACTACGCGTTGGACAGAGTGCATGTACTTCGAGATAGCAGGACCCACCGGGCCGAGCCCAACAGGCCCAGCCACAGGTAGACCTGTGGCTGCTGGTGGGATCGCAACAACCCGAGTCTATATATACCCCTCCCCCCTTTGGCTTCTAAGAGAATATTAGGAAAGAAGAGGGCCCATGCGAGAGAAATAGGGGCTAGAATAGCTAAACGGAGCTCGAATCGTGGTCTGATTCCTGTAAAACTTCCTTGTAAACACTCTTTTTTTTGCAAAATTTAAACTGTATTAAAAAAGAAGAGAATTACAAACCTCATGGGAAGACCCCAATAAGAATATAGCATAGACATCATAGGACATGCCCTCTGATGTCATGACTATAACAGATTGTAGGCCCGAAGCCTACAACACTAACCATAAATATGACATTACAGACTATTACATAGAAAGGCCAAACAAAACTATCCATAACAGAATTAACCCATAGCTAATACGCTCACTAGGATAACAGAAAACCCAACATATAGCATCAATACCAGCAGAACAAAAGGACGGAGTACAATAAGCAAATCAGCCTCTGGCGCAAAACCTTCTCAAAATAGAAGCAGAAGTAAAATCTGCTGCTCGACAGTAGCAGTAACTGCCATGATGCAGAAAATGGCCACGACCCAGCAATTTAAAGACCTACAGCTGCTCGAAATCCCCATTCTGTAGCAGCCAGTAGTAGCATTCTGTAGAAGTAGTAGTAGCTGTGACAACCCCAAAATAGGTTCATTCCACCTAACCTATTCTGAGTCTCCAAATACATGGTACAGAAAACAACTACAACTTTATTACAACAATTGTCGTGCAAAATACAACAACACATATGTTGTGAGTTTTGATACAAATATATACCAACTGTGACTCTCATCCCAACCTTGGATAGCACGCCACAATGGCACCTTACATAAAGGTATAGTCAAAAACTATTTTAGAAATTAAAATCTTTGGGAAGGGCTCAAGAAAACCTTCGTACATGGGAGCCCATGCGTCTAGGTTATGATAGATATCATATGTCCACAGAATTATCCTTGGTTGACCCAATAGACCCCAGAGAAAAATGAGAAGATTACTATCATATTCTTTCCAATGGTGAGTCTTCTCTTGACATATCATTATCTCCACTGTCTATAATTTAGAGTTATACTTCAACCAAACACCAAGATTATATAGGTAGTGCTCGTAGATATACTCAGCAAGTGGATGTGCACAACTCTGTCTTATGGTGACACGAGGTTGTATGTCATTACACATTTTGTATGATAGTGGCAAAGCACCCTTCCAACGTTGGGTTCGTCTCACCCTATTTGATTCACCAAATATAACTACTAAATGATGTATAAAATACAACACACTTTTCTATGTTGTTTAGGGAGAACTCCACAGCTAGAGACCACCGTTCTATTCCCTTGTTACCCCTGCTCGACCCAGCTACACTCTTATTACCTGAAAGGAATTGTGAAGCAAAAGGGTGAGCTCAACTAGCCCAGTAAAGAATATCATGACTAAAGATAAATAAATTATCCATAGCCTTCAACAGTAATAAATCAAAGATTTAGAATATATGGTAGATGATAAAATTTTTCAACCATAGTTGCAGCGGAACGAGCAATCCATTAGAAGAGTCAAATAGACCATAAAGTCTATTATCTTCTCCATGTTAAAAATCCACCAATAATATTTTATCTCTGTAACATCAATCAACAGTTCTGGTCCACAATCATATGAATAACTCATAATCATAATTGTGATTCTAAATTCTTCTTCGCATCCAGGACGAAGATAATTTCATCACATGTCTTTACCTGAAACATCAAAGATCATGGTTATACCAAATCACAGTTCCTGTTCATAATCACACTAATAAATTCATCTTTGCACTAAATGTCAAAGATATTCATCAACAGTTCATTTTTGTACTACATGCCAAATATATTCAACAACAGTTCATCTTTGCACTACGGGCCAAAGATATTCAACAACAGTTCATCTTTGTACCACTGGACAAAGAGAACCCATAGTCACGATCATACCAATAATCTACCCATCTTTACACTCAAGTCAAAGAGAAATATTATCATTAGGGTTATAAAAATGATATATATGATAATAAAAATAATATAATCAACATATAGATTTAATCTCAAGAGTAAGATTCATAAATCAACGTTAATTTGGTCACTAAAAGAAACCAATTTTGTCGTGAATAGTAACTCGTGAATAGTAACTCATGAATAGTAACTCGTGAATAGTAACTCATGAATAGTAATTCGTGAATAGTAACTCATGAATAGTAATTCATGAATAGTAACACCAACATAAAAAATATAGAAATTCCACAATAAAATTCATACCAATATTTCGGTATAATGATATTAAAAGAATAACATTTCTTAAACTTATAAATAATTTATTTTAATTATTTACACTTTACTAAATAATGCATTTCATCATCCTAAAATGCCAAACTCATAAGATTTTATCACCAATAATCAAAACCCTCATCAAAAATCTGTATATACCTCACATATAGGATTCTCAAGCCATAAAATCCTATTTTCTAATTTTCTTACTTCACATAACATATTTAATTCATTTACTCATAACTAGTCTATTTTCATGAAAAATACCAAATCAGTACAAACAAATTTTCTTTTCTGGGATTTAGCAGAATATAATTCCATATTGAACATATATTTTTCTCAGAATTTTTAAAATTCATTTACTATTTTTCATATGGCCAAAACAGCCGAATATTTAGACATTTATCATAAACTGTACTTTTATCCAAAAATTCTAAAATTTACATAGTATACTCCTGTTATATACATGTACTCTCAATAAAAATTTCACCAATTTTGAAGTTAACTACAAGGAGTTATAAGAGTTTACTTTTAAAATAGTCTTTTCTCATACAATTCATAACTCCTAATCTATACTTTAAAAATAGCCATTTTTGGACATAATCTAGAAAACTCATCAAATTATCATTTCAAATTTTTCCAGAATTTTTGAAGGTCAAAAAAATTTCGAAACATGAAAAAAATAATAACCCTTACAATCCCTTACCTCAAAAGAGCAATATTTCTGACTGGAATATCTGATGAAAAGTCGAAGTGACCTTGCACTAAATAACAACTCTCAAAGTATCTAAATACTCACAAAAACACGCTCGATATTATAGAGATAGAAAACTTATGTTTCTGGTGTGATTTTCAATTTTAACTTAAGCGCCTATTTATAGAAAAATGCTAGAACATCAAAGGAGACTAAAATAATAAAATATTATTAATTTATTTTTCTCTCTTCCATGCCACTTCATCTGAATTTTTGAGCAGCCAAATTGGAATGCTTTAAGCAGCCCACATGTTTTCAAATAAAAGTGGGTCCCATCCAATTTTAATAAAAAATTATTTTATTTTTCGAAACTTCAACAATTCATAGAAAATAGCCCTTTTATCAGAAAAATATGAATTTTATGTCCATTCCACACGAAATCGAATTCTCTACAACTTTGTAGCTTTAAGTTTTTTCAAATTCCAGACAGAAAATATCCGAAATCCACAAACGGATGATTTTTAACACCTTTTAAAATTCATAACAAATCATGCGTTAATTTTTAACGGTTCAAAATTTGTGAGAATATACTCAACTTATATATGTATAACATATCCAAAAATCACAACGATCCAACGGTCGGATTAAAATTATAACTCACGCAATAGAGCTTTAAGAACACCGATTTGATATTCTAAAACCTCGAATCCGACAAAATACTGATAAAACACCTCAACATTAATTCCTTCATTTATAACCACATAAATAAATCCATCATTTATATCCACTTCAAATAAATATTTTCTTATCATATAAATCAATAATTAATTATTCATAAATAATATTACAGAATCATAATTATGACAACCAGGTCGTTCCAGGAAAGAGGGGGTTTCCAAGAAGAATTTTTCCTTACTGGCGCGCAATTAGGTGACCAAACCTCTCCTTAGATAGAACTTCCTTAGATATTGATAATAATGCTATCTAATAATATTATTCAAATAATATGAATTATTGATCTGATAATGGAGATACTGTGCAATGATAATTATTGAATCAAAAATATTAGAAAATATCAACGCAGCAATTATTGAACCAATAAAATAAAATATTGAACAGTAATTACTGTAACAATTATTGACTAGTGTCTTCTTATGTAAGTATCAATAATTCAAAAATACTGTGCAATACCGTGTACTACTGTGCAACAACGCGTATTACTTTACTTTACCCACCGGGTATTCCAATAGTGTTAACGGTAATGATTGCGCCGTTATTTATAAAAATTCCAATTTGTCGTTTTCTTCATCCGACAGTTATTCTATTATGGGGCCCACAAATGGCTGCGCCGTCGAACGAATATTCTCCGACAGAAAGAATATTCCATAACCAAACGAATATTCTCCGATAATAATGAATATTTTATAACCACTTGTTTATTTTAAAAAATTTGCACATTTTACCCATAACCAAAGCATTATATCAAATTAACACCTTATTATTCACAATAATAAATAGAGAAAATTTGATTTTATTCATTAAAAAGTTGGGGTCTTACAGTAGCAACACAACCTCATCATCAGAACTACAAGGTACCGAGCAACACAACCTCATCATCAGCAACACAACAAATTAGCCTTATAAGGTACCGAGCAGCTGCAGCACATCAGTAACAACAGTCAGAACCAGCCCATCATCTAGCAGCAGATACAACTGCTATGGTGTTCACAACCGATCCAACCATAGTACCTGTAATATTCTGAGTGTTTATGATAACGATCCTTAGAAAAAAAAAATGAATGAGTTAAGAATATATAATACTTAAAATATAATTGAGTTCACGTGAAAGTTATGAAATAAAACCTAGACTTTGTTGAAGAAATGAATGTAGTAGAAAATATAAAACCTATATTAAGGTAATGTGTTGAAGATATTCAACGATAAATTTTAAAAAGAGATTTGGTGAAAACCGAGTTAGAGAGGTTTCTTTGATTCCGAGGACGAAATCCTTATAAGGAGGGAAGGATGTGACAACTCGAATTTTCATAAATTATTAAAATTAGAGTTTAATAATTAAAATTCTTATTATGAGGTGTATATATTTTGAATTATGTGATTTGGTGTGAAGAAAATTATATATTCATATGTTGGAGAATGTGAGATTTAATAGTTAATTAAACTGTTAAATAAATTAAATAAAATTAGTTAATTTAATTAAGTTAAAATTATATTATGAAATAATATAATTTTAATTGTTATGCCTTATGGGTAATGGAAATTATTATGAGTTAAGTTTCATAAATAGTGTGAATAATTCACCTAATTAAATAGTGAATTAATATAAGTATAATTGATTTAATAAAGTGAGAAGGTAATATATTGCATGAAAATGTAAATGTTAGTATAATGTGAGTAAAATATTTATTAAGTACATTAAATATTTTAGTTAGAAACTTTATAGAATAGAATGAATATTTATGGTATTAAATAAATATTTGATGAAAATTGTTATGGGATAGTTTATTTAAGTGTGATAAAATAGATAGAATTTATACGTATTTTATTACGCGAGTATAATGATGATATTCTAATTTAATTAAATAATTAAATTAGAGGAGTGAGAATTTGTTAAATAATGTTATGATTATAATTGTTGAATAAAAATTATAATTTTACTGATAAGGTTAATTTTATTTCTTAAGGAATTAAAGGTACATAATCTTGTTTATATTTCTAGTTTATGTGTTCTTGAATTTCTTTTAAAATTGGGGTTTTGGTTAATAAATTTGTGGGTTATGATGTTATATATATTATTAGATTTTATAATTTCATAATGGTCATGTAAAAAATAATTTTTCAGAAATCAAATTCATGTATTTATGCTAAAGAAGAGGAATTTGGGTTTTGATGGTAATGTGTGTTTTGATGTACTTTGAGACTAAAATTGATGATGAATTCGTGATTGAAACTTTAAATTGATGGATGATTGTTGTTCTCCTCTATAAAACGAAAACAACGCAACTTGAACGGATCGAATTGATTAAGAAACGAATTCGTGATTAATGAATACACTTAGCATGTTAAAAATATGAAAAATTATTATAAACAAATTAGAATTAGTATAAACCAAGTCCCACATCGACTGAATTGAGAACTTTACACCTTTTCTAAACCTATAAATAGAAGGGCTTGATCCTTTGTTTCATTCACCAACAATAAGGCCTCCAATTTTGAGAAAGGCTTTGTTGTGGGAGGATTTTTTTATAAAGATCTCCTTAGGTAAATCTTAGTCGAGTACGTATTCAGTTTATGGAACTCGTATTTTCGAGTATATTTTTTATTTAATTTTTGGTAATGTTATTATTTTAAATATTGTATTTAGTTTGTTAGTTAAAGTTTGAATTTTGGAAGTTTAGTTAGTTTTATTAGTAAACTAGTTAGTTTACTATGTTTGGAATTGATTATGTAAATGAGTTCCAATGATTGTAATTAGAGATGTGGAACCAAGACCTTAGACGAGTCTGATTATGTTAAATAAGATTTATTTGTAAAGAAAGTTGGGTTGGAACGAGTCGAGGCGAGTTTTGGATGCCAAAATGAGAAGTTCAAAAAACTAGTGGACTGTTGATCCAAAAATGAAAATTCGGGGTTAGCTAGATTATTTAGAAAATTTTGGGCTTTTGGTATGTTATAGTACACTGAATAAGCTTTCCATAGACTCCAGAACGGACTAATTCCGACTTCAGAGCAAATTGTTATTATGACCATTCAAAGTTATCGCGTCAAAACTGTCTAACCAACTTGGGGCAGTCACCTTGAACTAATTTTCTGGAATTCTGTGTTTAGAATTTAGAAAAGGTCAAAGAATAAAAGTTGTAGTCCCGGAAGTTAGCTTCGTGTGGGCTCAAGAATCACTCAAAAATGTTTTGAAACGAAAAAGTTATGACTGTTTTAGCGAGAGAGGGTAAAGATGGGAAAGAATGAAAAACAGTTTTGAATGCCTTTTTTGAACACTGTTTTGGACTGTCTATCTTATCCGAAATGGGTGTGCAATAACTTTTAAAAATAGGTTAATATGATGTTTACATCATATCCAAAGTTTGATGTCATCGGACTTATGAGATATAGAGTAAAGTTTACATTACAACTACTATGCGTTGATATGTGACTAATAGTTAATGTGTATGATTATATAATTGTGTAGGGCACGTGAAGTGCAGATAACTGTAAGCTGTTAAACTGTTATTGGTAAACAACGATCAAGGCAAGTCCTTCAGTTCCTATTTGCTATGTGAATTTGATGATGAACTGTTTGAAATCTTTATTACAAATAGCATGGTATGTTATATTAATGTTGACCCATTTACTTTTTGCAGATGATATTCTCATCCTTCAGTCATGCATGTGTGCAATCCATCTCCATTATAAATTCCTGCATCCAATCATTCTCCCTATATCCTGGCCTGCTTCCTAACACCCATAAAAGCCACTGCTATTTCTCCAATCTGGACCATGCCACCACTCGGGACATCTCATCCCTTCTTGGTTTCCCAACTAGTACACTCCCTTCAAAATTCCTTGGAGTCCCTCTTCTATCCACAAAGCTCTCGCACTCTGACTGTGTCCCATTAATCCATAGGTTTACAAACCGATCTTCTTCTTGGACCACCAAGGTTCTATCCTACTCGGGTAGGCTCCAGCTTATCAAATCGATCCTCTTCTCCATCCAAGCTTACTGGAGCAACCACTTTTTACTTCCCAAAGCAGTTACACGGGACCTTTAGTCCATCCTCTGCAGGTTTCTTTGGCGAGGCTCCTCATTGGGCAAATATGGTGCCAAAGTTGCTTGGTCCACCATCTCCTTCTCATCATGCTCCATCTTGTGCACATCCTCCAAGCTAAGCCATCTTCTTTATGGGCCATTTGGATTCAAAAAACTATTCTAAAAAATTGATCGTTTTGGCAGATCCCTATACCACAGGACTGCTCTTGGATTTGGAGATAAGTACTAAAACTCAGACCCTTAGGCCTTCAACATCTGCACTACCTGGTTGGTAATGGGCAATCCTTTAACTTTTGGTTTGATCCTTGGGTGAATAGGGCGGCTATCAATCCCAATTCCAGTCTCCTCTCTCACTCGGGCATACCTCCTAATGCCAAAGTGAGTAGCATTATTTTGGGATCATCCTTGGGGTCATCGTGGATCATGCCAACAAGTAACCACATGAGGTCATTATCCTTCAGTGTCAACTGGAGCTTCTTCCTCCTCCCACTCTTGGGTGTGACAGAATTTTTTGGGGTACTTGGGATATAAATTCTGTCTAAGTTAAACACATCTGGGCTTCCATTCGCGCTCGACAAAGTACTGTTCAATGGAGTTTTATCCCTTGGAACAAGCTTCATGTCCCTCGGTACTCCTTCTTACTATGGCTAGGCATTCTTAAGAAACTACCCACCAATGATAGGACTATACACTACTCTGGTAGAACTTGGGATTGTCCTTTATGCTCACAACATTCTGAAACCTTTGCCCATCTCTTCTTTGATTGTGCTTACTCCACCTCAATCATCAGATTAGCTCTTACTTTAGGCAACTGGAATAACGTACCACACTCTTGGGATGACCTTATGGCATATCTCATTTCCTTCCAAGGCACTACGCTCTCATGGAACATCCTATGCCTCAGTGTAGCTATTTCCTTCTATAAAGTTTGGAAAGCTCGAAACAAAAAGATTCACGGGACTTCCCTCATTCCCCCAGCAAACCTCGCTAAGAATGTCATTCATCTCATTAAGTCAAGACTCTCTACTTGCAAATCTTTTCTTAAGGCCACCAGCTGTCAATACTATTGTAACTGGCTAATGTAAATTCCCTTTGTTTCGGTCCATGAGGTGCGGCGTTATGTTTTGGGCAAGGGAGGTGGTGAGGTGGGCAGGTGTTGGGGCTAGGTGGTGAGGAGGGCAGGTGTTTTGGGCAGGTTTGGGCGAGGTAGGTGGTAAGGTGGGCAGGTGTGGAGGGCGAGCTTGTGAAGTGGCGAGCAGGTGCTGGTGAGGGCAGGCATGTGGGTGGTGTGAGCAGGTGCTGGTATGTGGGCGGGCTGGTATGTTTTGAGGGCAGGTATGTGGGCGGTGTGAGCGAGCATGAGTGGGTGGGCTGGTATGGTTTGAGGTGAGCTGGTATGTTTTTGAGGTGAGGTGGCGAGCATGTGAGCTTCTTCTCATGATTGGTGGGCTGGTGTTGGTGTGGTGTAGTGCATGTGAGCAGGTGTTGGTGTGGTGTAGTGCATGTGAGCCATGTGGACAAGCTTTTTGACAAGCTTTTTGAGTGGGGAGCTGGTGGAGTGGCGTCCATGAGGTGTAGTGCAGGTGGGTGCAGGTGGCGAGCTGGTGGACAACTTGAATGGCGAGCTAGTGTAGTGGGCGAGCTGGTGTAGTGGGCCCCTTTTGCTCTTTGGCTCTCGTTTTTTATTTTTATATGCACGTTTTATCTTATAAATTTGTAATTCCGATTGGTTTGGTCATAGGTCTTTAGTTGTTCTTTTTTGGGGGTTACCCCATGAGGTACATTCTAAAGTCTCTGGGGTATGCCCCTTTGCGATTGTTAAATCTCCCTTTCTTTTCTATATACAAATAAACTTAGCAAAAAAAAATGTTAAAGTCAATTTATGACTACGTTGATTGAGTAATGAATATTGATTAAGTAAGGAACTCAATCTTTATACTTGTTATATGAACTACAACATGTATGTTATGTTAGTCAAATGTTTATGAGATGTATATCGAGCATGTTATTATGTGCTATGTGATGCATGAAAACTGTTAGATTTTGCTGGGCTGTCGAACTCAACCTTGCAAATAACCACTTTTGCAGGTTAAAGATTTAAGGTTAAGTAATGTGCTACTTGAAAGATATGAATCAGATGTGATACTTGAAGATTTATATACTTTGGCCAAGTTATTAATATTTGAACCATGTTTAAGGTTCCGAATAATGTATTAATGTTGAATTGTAATATCGTTTTGCGATGTAAACTCTTGTAGTATTAAAATGATTCTAAGACAGTTAGATGTAAAGGTTGAAAGTTTTGGGAACGATTTAGTTTGTAATAGAAAATTTTAATTATTCCGCAAATTTCAGTGGTTGTATTATCGTTTAATAATGTAAAATTAGAGGTTGAATAGTTAACGACCGAAGTCGATAGTTGAATTGTATAAATTTTGGGGTCGTTACAGTTGGTATCAAAGCTGATAGGTTAGAAACCTTAGGTAAGAGTACCTTAGGCTATAACTTTAGAGAAGAGAGGTGAAGATAATGAACGAATAAGTTCAAATAGAGTTTGAACAATAAGAAGTAATTTAAGAAATTTATAAAGAAGAGATTAAAACAATGTCTATAATAAGAATCTCGCAGAGTTATAAGGAATATGAATGTGGGGTTACCCAACTCCAATAATAAGGATGTAAGGTGATAATAAATAGACAATGTCTATAAAAAGAGAATGATAAAGAAGTTAATAATAAAAATCCATCACAAAAAGTAGAAAAACCATCACAAAAGTAGAAAATCCATCGCAAAAAGTAGAAAAACCATCACAAAAGATTTACGTGATGGCTTTAAGCATCACAATGGTCGTCTTGTATACGCCCATCATGAAATGTTTTACGTGATGGTTTTGGCAATTACGCAAACGCTTAGTGCTTTTGTGATGATTAATACAATCACATTAACACGTAATCTATTGTGATTGTCAAAGTCATCACAAAAAAAATAAGACTTTAGGGATCAAAGGTAAGAACGCGAATCTCTATGTCCATATAATTTATTCCATTGTATTAATTGTATCAAATGATACTTGTAGGATTCGAACCCTCGCCCCATTTGCAAACTAAATAACGAGTATTACCATTACACCAAAGCCCAGATCATGATTATAATTTTAAAACAAAATATAAAAGAAAATATATATGAGTTGACTTACTAAACAAAATTACTTCCACATAAGATTTGGTGATTGCAATGGCAGTCACAAATACTCTATAATGATGGTAAAATTAGTCATCACTGAAAGCCATCATATATTTTATTATTTTGTGATTGCTTGAAAATTCCATCACAAAATACCATCTTTTTCTAATTGCAAATAAAAGTCGTCACAAAAATCTATCTTTTTTAATGATTGTCATGGCCGTCATAAAATGTTGTATTGATTATTTCTTATATTAAAATATTGGTGATAACTTAAATGCAATCACGGAAAGGATATATTTATAAGTGATGACTTAGTACATCACAAAAAGAAAATTTATTTTGCGTGAAAAATTTGGTGTGATTGACATGGTCATCACAATTATAATACGTTGATGGCAAGATTAGTCATCACTAAGAGTCATCATATATACTATTATTTTGTGATTGCTTAAAAAGTCCATCACAAATTACTATCTTTTGTGATTGTTTTTAAAAACTGTCACAAAGTTCCGTCACGTATTCTTGTTTTTCTAGTAGTGATGGTGTGTTATATTAATGTTGAAAGTATGAAATGTTAAAGTCAATTTATGACTACGTTGATTGAGTAATGAATGTTGATTAAGTAAGGAACTCAATCTTTATACTTGTTATATGAACTACAACATGTATGTTATATTAGTCCAATGTTTATGAGATATATATCGAGCATGTTATTATGTGCTATGTGATGCATGAAAATTGTTAGTTTTGTTGGGCTGTCGAGCTCAACCTTGCAAATAACCACTTTTGCAGGTTAAAGATTTAAGGTAAAGTTATGTGCTACTTGAAAGATATGAATCAGATGTGATACTTGAAGATTTATATACTTTGGCCAAGTTATTAATATTTGAACCATGTTTAAGGTTCCGAATAATGTATTAATGTTGAATTGCAATATCGTTTTGCGATGTAAACTCTTGTAGTATTAAAATGATTCTAAGACTAGATGTAAAGGTTGAAAGTTTTGGGAACGAGAATAGTTTGTAATAGAAAATTTTAATTATTCCGCAAATTTCAGTGGTTGTATTATCGTTTAATGATGTAAAATTAGAGGTTGAATGTATTGTTAACGACCGAAATCGATAGTTGAATTGTATGAATTTTGGGGTCGTTACAGTACTATAGAGCCCCAACAGACCAAATAGTGCCCAAACAGCAATCTAGCAACCTGAACTGCACTGCAGCAACACAGACCCATACAACAGTGATGGCAGACATCATCCCTAGCCTAAACAGATCATAATATAACAAAGCAATGGAATGGCATAACATAGCATCAACAGAAGAAGCAAACTAAAACCGAAACCCCTATGGAAACATAGCAACGGATCCCAAGCTGTACCAAACTCAGCAGCAGAAGCAGTAATAGAAGCAGTAGCACGTACAGACACTGAGCAGCTCCTGTAACATTAATGAACTAGAATCCAAGCAGTTACAATTAAAAGTAGTTACAATAATACATAATACAACACCAAGACTTCATAAAACTAAATGACGGCAACAAAACCTATCATTGACTCGCTTAAATATGAGATTAGTATGAAGACTACACTTTATCAAATTCATAATGTCTTGAACAAGGATCCGAACAGGAGTAGCTTTGTTAGAGAAAATCCTAGCATTACGCTCGTTCCATAATCTGTAAACTACAACAGCAAACCCAAGATGAACAGGATGGAAGTGATCAGAGTAATGAATAAGATACTCAGTTATCAAAACCCAGCTCCTACTACAAGCTCTCCAACCACAACCTCTCCAACCACAATGTCTAAGAACATAGAGAAGAACACGGAAAGAGTAGTTACAATGAAAAAACAAGTGATCAAATGTTTCCAACTTAGTGGAACAAAACACACAAAAGGGTTAACCTGTAACCCATAACTAGACAGTCTATCCAAAGTACGCAACCCCCTATGAAAAGTCAACCACAGATTGAATGAGAATCTTAGGGCCAAAAATTTATGCCACACCAAATTGACCCAAGGCACAGTAGCCCCAGTGTAATACCCAAAAAAAAAAATTAAATAATAATAATTACCTTGTTTTAAAACATATATATTGGATGTCATTTATTTTGGGCCAAAATAGTCATTTAATTTTTGTGGACTAATAAATATTAATAAGTGTTGGGTAAATTAAATTGGTAAAATTGGGATTTAAAACTAAGTGGATCTAATTTATAATTTTGTAATTTTAAAGTCCTATTAAAAGTTGGGGAGTTAATAAATATATATATTAATTAATAAAATCTGTTTTTAAGTGAATAAATAAGCAACACCTAAATTTACCCATAATAAGTCTTACGCGAGAAGAAGAAAAAAAAACGGAGCAGTGTAACGGCGCAAGAGAACGGATTGCTATTGGTTGCCAATTCTTTCCGGTGAGTAATTGTAATTTTCGTAGTTATAGTCTATAGTTGTAATCAGATGGCAGTGTACATTTAATGTTTGGCAGTATGCAAAAACTAGAAATTCTTGTATCATTCTGATTTCGGATGGCTGGTGGGGTGATAAAGTAGTATGATAGTTTAATAAAATTAAATAATGATAAATCGTGGGCATGTGGAAGAAGCTAAGTTGCTGAACTTTCTTTTTATGAATGATAGTTGTGTATAATATATATAATATATTAGGATTACTAGTATGTAAAATAAAAATAAAAAAATGATTAGATTATAAATAATAATTTGATTTGGATTGTCTTGTAAAATTGATGTAATTGGAGGAATTAATTTCATATTAGCATAATATGAAATTAATTATTATTTTTATAATGGTATTATTATTATTTTTATTAGATCGGACGGAAGGAATTTAACGAGTTTTTGGAATATACTTTGGGTATTACATTGCTTAATCCAGGTACGGATTCTGTACTCTTTCAGCGAGACTCTTTTGTTTTTTTTAATTTGTTCGTTACGTTATTCGTTTCGAAATTCGGTATTGCTTCTCATAATTATTCCTTATCAATTTATTGTGATAGTTTTGTTTTGGCGTTATATTAGAACTCATGTTTGTACTCTTTAGACTAGTGTATCATGTCTAAATTTTATTTTGATATTTATAGTGATGTACATGTTAGTATATTTTTGGAGACTTGTGTTGATGATTCGTTCGATTTAACATGTACACGTTAGAACCCCTTTGTGTTGATATTTTGTCGCATCTGTTGTGACATTATATTTTTGTTAGAATATACCGTAGGGTATACCTGAGCTATAACCACCTGTGGGGGTACCACAGGCATGGCATCGAGGCATGAAACCTTCCGTGGCGGTGTGATCAGTCCACGGCGTCTCCGTTTTGTGCTCCGGTGGGAGTTGGCCATTTGGTGTTTTGTTGTGGGAGGCGTATGGGTCGACCCTAGTTTTCTGTTCTGTTCTGTTCTGCGGATTGGTGATGTTTGAGCCAAACACGCCTTCCGATTTTACGTGCATTGGATTCGCGGTCCAATGTATATGACTTGCCTGTGTGGCATTATTTAATTTGCCTATGTGGCATTATTTGACTTGCCTGTGTGGCAAGGTATATTTCTGTTTTATTTTGAGCTCGGTATGAAATAACACCTAGCCATTTGTTTCAGCCTATTATTTCGTTGTGTTAGATTTGTTCGTTTCGTTTCGTCTCTTTTCATTTAATTGAGTTAATTATTTCAGTTCATTAAATGTATTCTATATCCGTACTGGGCATTTGGCTCATGCTGTGTTTTTCTTCCGGTAAGTAATCAGGGGAATCAAGGGCAAGTGTGATGAGAGCTCCATTCATTCCAATGCTTTAGAAATATTCTGTTTAGACTTGATGTGTTAGTTTACTTGGAATTGTAATAATTATTTCAGATTGTGGTTTGAGCCAGTGTGACATTTATTATGGTTTGTCTTAAGACATTTAATTAGTTTAAGACTATTCTTTTGTGGAAACCTTGTTATTAAATTCATCAGTTTTGTTATGTTTTGAGTGACCTCTCTTTCTATTTCGGAAAGGGGGTGTTACACCCAGCTTGCCTAATCGAGCGCCAAACTGTAGAAGCTTTAACCTCAATTGCTCCATTATCATCCCATAGCACCTGATCTAGCTTAGTGGAATCATAATGCCTATTATGAAATCATAATCCCTAAACACAATGAAATCATTATGGTTGGAAGAGGGTAGGAACCAGGAGGAATTACGCATAATATGGCTAACAGAAGCATTGGGCCCAAAACCGGAGTTAATAATCAAAGAGGAGTGAACTGTGGAGGCCAAAGGGACTCCATCAAGCCACGGGTCAAACCAAAGGCTAGTAGAACCCCATTGCCAATACAAAATTTGATGTGTTTAGCTGTTAAGGGTCTTAGCTGTAGCACTTTCCTCCAAATCCAAGAGCAGTTATTAGGAATAGGCATACACCAAAAGTGTTTGGATTTAAGGTTAGCACGTACCCAGGAAGCCCACAGAGAACAGTGATTAGGATTAATTGAAACAACCCGGGTCAAATCCCGAGTCCGAAACAAATCTCGGGTCAAATCTGTGAGACCCCGAATTTTATGAAATAAAAGTATTCAATTTTTCTATTTTGGTAAATGGTTAAATTGATAAAAGGTTAAAGTTAAGGGTGATATGTGAATTTTTTTTAAAAGTAAACAAGTTGTCATAAAATACCTGATCACTATTCACGAGTTACTATTCACGGGTTACTATTCACCAAAATTACTATTCACTCTAGTATCGTTCACTCGAGTATTTGGGATATTTTTTGTGTTGGAGTACTATTCATGAGTTACTACTGTTCACGAGTTACTATTCACAGGTTACTATTCACCCAAATTACTATTCACTCTAGTATTGTTCACTCGAGTATTTGGGACACTTTTTGTGTCGGAGTTACTATTCATGTATTACTATTCACGGGTTACTATTCACTTAAATTACTATTCACTCTAGTATTGTTCACTCGAGTATTTGGGACAATTTTTGTGTCGGAGTTACTATTCACGAGTTACTATTCATGGGTTACTATTCACCCAAATTACTATTCACTATAGTATCGTTCACTCGAGTATTTGGGACACTTTTTGTGTTAGAGTACTATTCATGAGTTACTATTCACGAGTTACTATTCACCCGAATTACTATTCACTCTAGTATTGTTCACTAGAGTATTTGGGACACTTTTTGTGTCGGAGTTACTATTCATGAGTTACTATTCACGGGTTACTATTCACCTAAATTACTATTCACTCTAGTATTGTTCACTCGAGTATTTGGGACACTTTTTGTGTCGGAGTTACTATTCACGAGTTACTATTCATGGGTTACTATTCACCCAAATTACTATTCACTCTAGTATTGTTCACTCGAGTATTTGGGACACTTTTTGTGTCGGAGTACTATTCACGAGTTACTATTCACGGGGAATATTCGTACGACGGTACAATCATTGGTGGACCCCACAACGAAATTATTGTCAGATTGAGAAAACGACAAAAATATTTTATTAAAAATAACGGCGGAAGTTTTACCGTTGATACTATTGAACTACTCGGTAGTAAAAGTACAGTAATACGTGTGGTTGCATAGTAGCACACATTATTGATGCTTATGTGAGAAGTCACTCAGTTTGATTCAATTATTGTCAATTAATAATATGAATTATTTAGCGATAATGAAGTTTTGTTTTATTCGTATTATTAACGTAATAAAACAGAAACATCTTTTTATATAAAACAGAATACTTTATTAAAGTTATTCTATAAATAGAATATATTATATTTTATTTAAAAGATTTTTCTTTAAATATGAACCGTCAGATTAAAGTAAATCAATCTGGACCGTTCATGGATTAGTTACTATGCATTCCATTTTTCTATAAATAGAAGCTCATTCCTTCATTATTTTCTTACGAATTAACTGAACTCTAGAGAGAGAAACTATAGAGAGAAAAGAAGAAGAGTATTCTGCCACTTAACTACTTCTTTATTTCAGTTCTTCTTTAAAACGGTAAGGGGTGTTATTCTTTCTTATTCATGAAGAGAACTTATGTTATTCCATTCTTTATTATTCTGTTGGAATAACCTGTATGCGTGGTTTACCCTATACTTGGTGGAATGACCTGTATATGCGGTTTACCCAATACTTGGTGATCTTCTTCTGTTATTCCATTCTTTATTATTATGTTGGAATAACCTGTTTATGCGAAGTACCGCATACTTGGTGAAATTCTTTTATTATTCTCTTCTTTACGATTCTGTCGGAATATCCTGTCGGTGTGAATTTCACCTGACCTGGTTCCATCATTTATTATTTCGCATTTATTATTCTGTCGGAATATCCTGTCGGTGTGAATTTCACCTGACCTGGTTCCATATTTATTATTCCGCATTTATTATTCTGTTGGGAATAACCTGTCTGTGCGGTCTATATCGCATGCATGGTGAATCCTTCTGTTATTCCATTCTTTATTATTCTGTTGGAATAACCTGTCTATGTGGATTGCCACATGCATGGTGAATGATCCTTTATATTCATTCCTTATTAAATTGTGGAAATGATCTGTATACGTGGATTACCGCATGGCTGGTGAAAATCCATTTGCAGTTTCATATATTCTTTATTATACTCATTTGGTTAAAGTTTTGATTTCTATACTCCATGAAATTAGTGAAATATCCTTGATATTTGCGCTTCATCTAGTATCTTTTCATGAAAATATTCTTCTGAGCATTCTTGACTGTTACTTTACAAAGAAGTATCATGTTGACAATTTGGATATTATTAGTTCCTGGATAAACTAATTCTTGAACTTGTTTAATTGAATTCCTATAACATTGTCATCATCCTCATGTTTATTTTATGTTAAAAGTCATCTTTGGCTTACGTGCATAGATGGACTTAGTATGATTATGACCAGGGATCATTCGGTATAATCATGAACTGTGATGTTATAAGTGGTGTGGTAAAAGTCCTCAGTGGCTTGTAATGCATTGATAGACAGTTTGTGGTATGATTATGACTAGGGATTTTTCGGTATAGTCATGATCATTGATGATTTAATGAATATCCTTGGCCCGTAATACAAGGATGATTAGAAGATGTGGTTTATTTATTAAGCTGAGTCCCAGTGATAAAAGTTGATGAAAATATTTTTAAATCATAGAAGATAGTATGTTTTATTCTCTACTTGACTCTTCTAATGGATTGCTTATTCCGCTGCAGTTAAACTTGATGTCTATTGTATTTTATCAGTTTAACATTATTGAAGACTATTGATAATTTATTCTTCATTATCTTAGTCATAATATTTCTTACTGGGCTAGTTGAGCTCACCCTTTCTTTTAATGTTCTCTTCAGGAAATGAGAATATAGCTGGGACGAGTCAGGGAAAGGAGTGATGGTCCAGAAGATAGCATTAGTAGTCCTCACCATTCTATTAAATAGTGTGACAATAAATGTAATGAGGACTCCTTGAGTATGGATATTATCTAGATGATAATATTCCTATTAGAACTCTCAGTTTATGTATTGTCGTATGTTACACGACATTTGTATAATTAAGTTTGTATTTATATTTTGTACCATGTATCTGACGACCCAAGATGGGTGATAAATACCTAATTTTGGGGGCGTCACAAAATCCCAAGTCCGAATCGAATCAAATCCATCAAAATAAGGCCTCAAACCACTGTCCCAATAGTATCTTCTTGGGTCATCTTAGCCCACCACAGGCTCCCAAAAGGTCATGACTTGAAGGTACTATTAGTAATAACTTATTTCCTTATATGGAGACAAATTTTTCCCCTATCTTTCGATGTGGGACTGAGATGTTACAAACTCCCCCACTTAAATTTCTGACGTCCCCGTCAGAATCGATCACACACACGGCCCAAAGATCTTTGTCTCTCTAGCCATTGTGGGATAATACTGGCTGGCTTCGTGTCCCCACCTCCGGAACTCCATCTTTCCATTGTGGGATAATACCACCGCCTTCGTGTCCCCACCTCTGGCAACTCGATCAGATGACCCGATCCGAGCTTCGAGAGTCGGCTTTGATACCATATGAAACAACCCGGGTCAAATCCCGAGTCCTAAATAAATCTCGGGTCAAATCTCAAGTCCGAATCAAATCAAATCCATCAAAATAAGGCCTCAAACCACTGACCCAATAGTATCTTCTTGGGTCATCTTAGTCCACCACAGGCTCCCAAAAGGTCATGACTTGAAGGTACTATTGGTAGTAACTTATTTCCTTATATGGAGATAAATTTTTCCCCTATCTTTCGATGTGGGGCTGGGGTGTTACATTAACAATTCTCTAAAGGTGCATTATAATCAATGCTCTATTCTAGTCCTCGAGGTGCTTAATATAGCAAGGCCCCCTTCAGAATAAGGTAAAGAAATTTTACTCCAAGCAACTTTTGCTCCATATTTAAGCAATGATGGACCCTTCCATAAAAGCCTACTCATGATGGGCTTGAGATCTTTAAGCACCGCAGTCGGGAGAATAAAGTGAGAAGACCAATAGGATTGGATAGAAAAAATTACAGTTTTAATTACTTGCAGTCTCCCGACATAAGAGAGAAACTTATTAGTCCAAGAAGAGATTCTGGCTTTAATCACTTCAATAAGAGGATAGCAATCGACAAGACTTAACTTAGAAGTAATCAAAGGGTCAAAAACTTTGCAGGAAATCCACGCAATTGAAACCCTAATACATCAATTATGGACACAGCCTGAGGATTAGGAATCTAGGAAAGAAAACACATGCTCTTTGAATCATTTAGATGAAGACCCGATAAGGTAGAGAAGTTGTCAAGGCACTTCTTTATAATCTTAACCGAATGGATATCACCATGATAAAAAAGAATGAGATCATCCGCAAAGCACATATGAGTAATGGATAGTAACTTTGTTTTCCAGTGGTGCTTGAAGAGGGGCATCCTAGATTCCTTAGATAACATAGTAGACAACACCTCTATAACAATAACAAACAGATAAGGCGAGAGCGGGTCCCCTTGCCTTTTAGCCCCTTTAAAATAGCCACAAAGGGAACCATTGACCTTAACCGAAAATAAAGTTGAGGTGATGCAAGCCTTAATCCAAAACACAAATTTAGGAGGAAATTTGAGGAGTCTAAGAGCTGCCAACAAGAAATCCCACGAGACAGAGTCAAAAGCTTTGTTGAGGTCAATTTTCATAGCACAACGAGCCGGACCAAAAGGCCTATGGTAATTCCTTAACAATTCTTGGGCAAGAAGGATATTATCCCCAATCCTTCTACCTGAGACAAAAGTAGCTTGGCAATGGGAATCAAAGGTAGAATAGCCTTGAGTTTAGAGGCAATAATCTTAGAGATGCACTTGTAAGTTGTGTTACAACAAGATATAGGCCTATAGTCATTCATGGAAGAAGGGTGAAGAACCTTAGGAACAAGCGCAATGGCAGTAGAGTTTTTACCTCTAAGCAAGCAACCTTGCTTGAAAAATGACTGAATTGCTAGAGTCTCCTCCCAACAATATCCCAAGAGTGCAGGAAGAAATTGACATTGAAGCCATGAGGGCCAGGGCTCTTATTTTTCTTCATTGATTTCAATGTAGACAGAATTTCATCATCAGTGATATTCCTCTTAAGAGAAACAACTTATATAGAAGAAATAGTTTAGGAAAAAGGAAAGGATAGATTCTGAATATTTTGACAATCAGCCAGGGAAGGAGACCCCAGCAAGGAATGAAAATGATTAACAGCAATGTCTTGGATTTCCTTGTGATCAGAGTGAATAACACCATCCGCATCCTCAATGGCAAGAATTTTGTTCTGATTCCATCTGTTCTAAACCTGATTGTGAAAGAATCAGTATTTTTATCCCCATCCTTTAGCCATTGTATTCTAGATTTTTGCTTTGACAACTTCTCCTCATTTAACAGAGCATTCCATAAATCATTAGAGAGTAATCTCTGACGCTGAAGAAGAGAGAGATCAACAGGATTAAAAGAAATAGCAACTTGTGTCTCCTGAAGTACAACTCTGGCGGAGGGCAAATTTCCATTAGCTTTATTTAGAATGCACGGAGCCACCTTTACAGCTTTCAGCTTCCTAGTAAGAATTTGCAAAGGATCCCCAGGAATTGAAACATTCCAAGCATTCTGAACCACTTTGTGGAAATTATCAAGATCCAACATGAAGTTAAAGAACTGAAAAGGTTTGGGACTAGAGGGCAGAACCCTATTTTTGCCACAGCCGGACAGTGATCCGAAAGATCTCTGGGGGTAAAAGAAGGTCTGAGAAAGAGGAAAACGATGCAACCAAAGATAATTCACCAAAGCTCTGTCTAACTTTTCGAAAATGGGTTTGGATTCACTAGAATTCCACCAAGAGTGGGAAGACCCAACTGCCCGAAGAAAATCAAGAAAATCTTGCATTCCACTATCCCAAGACCCCACCAATTTTAGTAACCAAAATGACCTCATTGAAGTCCCCTAGCAAACACCAAGGAAGATTAATAGAGGGGGCTATGGATGTTAAGTCCATCCAGAAAGCTTTTTTTTTCGAAGGGGTATTGAATCCATAGATAATCGTAACAAGCATATGTAAGTTAAGAGCAGCAGACATAGCAGCACAATGCATATACTAAGAAGATTTAGAGATAATATTCATATTCCAAACATTCGGGTCCCAACCCACCCAAACTCTCCCATTCACATGATACTCATAATTAAACTGCCATTGCCATCTAGAGCAATAGCCATAGAAACAGTATTAGCTTTGGGAGATTTGACTCTAGTTTCAACTAGGCCAACAAAAGAAATATTATGTTTACATAAAAGAGCAAGGACACTATCCTGCTTGGGCTTCGTATTTACACCTCTAATGCTTATAGAGCAAAAATTAACCATAAATAATAAGATTAAGTTGGGGATTTCCCTTCCCCCTCCTTTACTCTTCTTCTTTGAGGATAGACTCATCTCCAACCCACCTCTGGCCTTAGATTTGAGTTCACGACCAGCCTTTTCATCTATAGCTTTAAGCTTACCCACAAGAGGGTTGGGAGAAAAGGTGCAGTCAGTGTCAGAAAAATCATGACTCCCACCGGGAGAAGCTAACGATTTAAAGGAGTTAAGGGCATTACCAACAGGAGCAAAGAAACCCACGAGAGTTTTTTACTTAGGACCTTTAGAAACCTCCAGTCATTTAAAGATTTCTGAACAAGGACTAAAGAAGAGTCAGACCGAGGGACAAGGTCAGGGAGCACTGAATCCACCACAAATTGAGCTTTCGAAACCCACTTGTAGTTAGCACTAGGGCACCTAACAAGGGAGTACCCAAAAGACTTACAATGAAAGCAAAATTGAGGCCTGTTCTGGTATTCTACCCTAACCGAAACAACCTTTTCAGAGTTCGATTCCTCTTCAATAACAACCACATCAAGGCTACTAGGCAAAACGGAAGAAGGGGTGATCTCAATGCTGACCCTCACAAAGTTCATTGGTTCCAATTTTTCAGTTGCTTTGTCCACAAAAAGGGGGTTACCCACCGAACTAGCTATGTAACTCAAACCAGCCGACGATAAATAAGACAAGGGTATATTATGAAACTTCACCCATACATGAGCTTTAGTACAAGATTCAAATTAGAAATCCATACCTTCCTTCCATTGCTTAAGACAAAGGAGTTTATTAGAAATTTACTAAGGGCCAAGGGCTAAGACATTATCGCGATCCTCAAGAGTGGCGAATTTGAAAATAAAGAAACCTTTATCCTGCAGAAACATATTCTTAAGCCCAAACTTATCCCAAAGATTGTGAACAGACTCTAACTAGCTTAAAAGGTAATCAGGAGTGAAGGAAACTACCCACAAGGCACGTATTCCAGAGACTATTACCTTTTTAGCAGAACTTTAGAAGGAGACCTAACAAGAATAGACCCATTATCAGAAGAAGGGGGGAAGGAGGAAGAAAATCAAGTTTTAGGAGAGCCGAAGGTTTACGTTTCGCCACAACAAAGCTCCATGTTAGCTTAGCCTGCAAACTCGAATCAACCCAGATTTGTCTTCAGGTGTAACCACCTTAGCAGTAACGGGCCTGGGGATCCAGCCAACTCCCCCTCTTCCAAACCAGACTCCAAATAACCAGCAGACTTCGAGTCAGAGCTGGAAGTTCTAAGAGGACTTTTAATAAACAGGTCTGAAGCAATACATTACGACTAGATTGTCCCGTACTAGCAAATTCATTTACATTTTGAATAGAGAATCCCTGAGCATAGATGAAATCCATAAGCTTGTTGCATTTCTGTCGTTCTAATGCAGCATCAATATTTCCTTGATGAGAAAGATGTTGAGCGGCTTGAAATATCTCCTTTATTGAAGAACCTTGGTTAAGCCCTAGACTTGCTTCAACATCACTATTAGAGTCAGATTCTTCAGAATTAATAGACACTTCAATAGGAACAAGCACAAATTCAACCATGTCCGTCTCAACCAGGTGAGGAGAGTTAGGGTTCGAGACCCCAAACTCAGCGAAAAGATCCCTAGAGGGGCTACTAGACGAATTCCCAGCTGAAAGGTGAAAATAACTAACCATTACAAATGGAAAAGAAAGCAAGACCAGCTAAAAGGGAAGGGAAGACCAGGTTCGAACCAGAAGAAAGAGGAAAGAGGAGAGAGGTCAGAGCGAAAAAAGAGAAATTACATGGTTCCTGTCTCCCCCCTTTGTAAACACTCTTATACTTATATACTACAACATATCAAGTTTTAACCGGTGGAAATCGATCCTAAAGGCGCCCGAAGTCCTTTGATAGCCATTCTCGCGAAACACTATAAGATTTTGCCAGATCTAGTTTTTTCAATTACTTTAATAGGTATATAAGCGTTATAAATACTTTTTTAGTGGTTAATAATCATCAGATCTGGAGTTTTAACCGTTCATTTCTTGTTATAGTCAATATTTGAGCTTTATTGACTAGATTTGTACTAGATCTAGCCAGATCTAGCTTTTGACAAGTTCAAAAGTTGTAAAACTTGAACCTGGAAGATAGAATGGCTAAGATTTATATAAATCTAGTTTTCTTTTTAGTTTTTTTAAGTTTCAGCAACCATGTGACCCTAGATCTGTATCTAGAGGAAACTGGAAGCTATGGGCTACTCGCTAACGAGGATTTATTTGATGAATCCTTCGTCTAGCGATGTTTAGTAAAAATATCTATTTTATTTCAGTATATTTGTTATGCAAGCTATTTATGTGATATTATGTGAGCCTAGGAATCACATGATATAAGATCCAATTGATGGATCTAGATCTGGTTCTCATGATGGACCATTTTCAGTTGTACAGCTAGCTTGCCAATTTTGTACTTGTAAATCTAGGACCTTAAAACAGTTTTCAAGATTTAAGGTCCCTGTGATAATAAAAATCCTATGTGTGGTGCCCGGACATACTTTGATGGCTTTCATGCCCATAAGGAGCCCGACAAAATCAAAATAAGTCGAATATGGAATAAAATGAAAGTATCAAAGGCCTCAATTCCTATACGTTAAAAACCTCGATTTCAAAACATCATTTTATATGCCTTACATTAAAATTGAACTTTTATATAAGTCAAACCTTTTGTATATAGGCGCAAAAGAGGCATATCACTACTTTCAAATAAAGCACTTAGACCCAATTAACTGCAATACATACACACACACAAACTAGGGAGTAAAAAGCGCAGTAATCATGTTTCACGGAAGTTTGGGGGTGCCTAACACTTTCTCCCCGCTTAATAAGCCCCCCGAACCCTATGAATCTCAGTTTCCAAGACCAATTAAACTGAGTCCAATATTGGGTCATATTGCAAAACTTTTCAAAACTTGGTTAAGTTGATACGACCATTTAACTCATATCAACCGGCGGCTCTGTCTAATTCGGACCAATAAAACTCAAATCTTTTCAAAATATCGACACTATATATCAGTCTTTTCCTAAAAATCTCACCCTTCAGATCAAACAAATTTATATAGAAAATATAAAGGGTAAGAAACACCTAGGAAAAGGGAGAAATTTTTCTAGCGTCGACATAGAGCATTAAGCCTCTATTGTTAAACCTTATTCATCATATACTTATTCTCACACCGGAGTTATCCCCGGGCGGCTCAAGCCGTCAAGCGTTTGGTGTGACTTCGTTTCTGTGCAAGATTTGAAGTGCTTTAGTGATTGGAGCGCGTGGACGAATATTGACGTTAACAATCAAAATAATAAAAATAGCGTAAAATATATATAGGGTTCCAAGTTTTTTTTTTGTTTTTTATGCATTAATATATTTTATTAATTTTTTCCAATTTGAATAGGATTTAATATTACCCATATATCAATTAAACCAAATTAGTTTTAAGGCCCAAATTTTACTAAATTAATTTATCTATCATTTATTAATACATTATTAGTTCACATAAATTAAATGACTACTTTAACCTAAATAAATAACAATGTCTAACTAATATATTTTTGTAAAAAAAATTATTTATTTATTTTTACTGGGTATTACATATATTGTCAGTGGGATCCAATGCATTCACTTTTGAATTTTTTATTTTATTGACAAACGAAAAGATTTCCAAGAATATACAAGCTTTTCTGTGGATATTACTGACAAGTTACATTTTTGATAGCTACTTGCACTTATCTATTACTAGTTTAAACTTCAAATTTCAAAATACTTCTTTGAGTCAAATCAAATATCAAATATAATAACAAGTTAAAATATTTCTTGTAAGCTTATATTAACTATTTATATATATATCAATTTGAAAAACTTTTTAACTCAACATTGATATGAATACACATAAATATTTTTGTAATATAACCTATCTGAAAAGTAATACTTACGTGATTTGTTATTTTTAATGTTATGTTCACTCAAAATTTAAAACTAAATTAATTTTTAAAAATCAATATTATTTTTGAAAATAATCATGTATATTATGACTAAATGTAGGGGTGAAAAACGGTTCGAGTTACTTGGTACTTGACTCATATTCGATCCGAAAATATGACCCGAAACTCTGATTCGGTAGGAATCTGAGCCGAATATGCGCCAAGCTCGTTTTGGGTGTTATAGAACTGAACTCAAATGTGAGCAACACACCGTTCGCTCGTTTTAGGGTTCGAGTACGCTCCTTCATCTGATCCATGCTCGATCGATTACTCGATGAACCCTACTCGTTTAGGGATTCGATACATACTCGATTCTTAATATCTAATTCTTATTTTCATAAAGAAGTGGAAAGGTTCTATTCATCTCGCCTCGCCTCTTCATTTACTGCAGATTTATAAGCTCGAGATTTCAAATTTGTTAGGACTTGTGACTGAATCATCCCACAAAAGAGGCTAAATACATGAAAAATAATTGATTCAAACTCAAAATCACAAAATTTTGATTTTTCAAAAGACGAATTGTGATGACGAAACGTAAATGTGTAAGTTTTTGGTGTTTTAGTTCATTCATATTTCTTCTTCATTCTTGTCTTTCACATAAGTAATCTGGAATTGGGGTTGCTGTTTGAATCAGTCGGACTCCGGATTTGTGGTTGTTGTTTGAATCAGATGATCAGGTGTTGTTTGATTGATCTTATCCTGTTATGGGTTGCTGTGACGCCCCCAAAATAGGTATACACAACCCATTCTGAGTCGCCAAATACACGGTACAAAATTTAAATACAACTTCATTTATACGATACGATAAAAACGTAACTAAGAGTTTTAACACGAATATTATCTCATAGACAATATCCAAACTCAAATAGAGTCCTCATTATAATTATTATCACACTATTTTATAGAATAGTGAGGACTACTACAGCCACCATCTCGGACCGTCACTCTATTCTTCGACTAGTCCCGACTATGTTCTCACTTCCTGAAGAAAATAATGAAAGCAAAGGGCTCAACTAGTCAAGTAAGAAATATTATGACTAAGATAATGCAGAATAAATTATCGTTAGCCTTCAAAAGTGTTAAACTGATAGAATATAATAGACAACAAGTTTAACTGCAGTGGAACAAGCAATCCATTAAAAGAGTCAAGTACAACATGATATCTACTATCTTCTATGATTTAAAAGTTCATCATCAATATTTTATCGCTGTAACACAGCTCAATAAATAATTCACATCACTGAATTATTCATGCACTACGGGCCAAGTATATTCATTAGTATCACATCCACGAATCATCCATGCACTACGGGGCAAGGATATTTGTTATTATCACCAATGGTCATGATCATGCCAACAACTGTCCATCAATGCACTACGGGCCAATGAGGACCTTTACCACATCATTTGTAACATTACAGGTCATGATTATACCGATATATAATTTCTGGTCATAATCATATTAACAACTATCCATCAATGCACTACGGACCAATAAGGACTTTCATCACAATATAAGCGTGAGGATGATGACAATGATATAAAAATTCAATAAAATGAGAGCAATGATAAATTTTAAAGATTTATAATTTAATTTATCCAGAATTCAATAATGTCCAAATTGTCTACATGATACTACTTGTGGAGTAAAATTCAAGAATAATATTATATCAAAAATAATTTGGACAGAAAAGAAATTAATTTTGTCATGAATAGTACCCCGGGTGAATAGTACCCCATGAATAGTATCCCGAAATGAAAAGATAAAAAATGAACAAGAATGTTCAGAATAATATTTCCATGAAAAGATACTAGATGGAGTGCAAATTTCAAGGATATTCTACTAATTTCAAGGAGTATAGAAACAATACTTAACAAAATGAGTATAGAATTCAGAATCTGAAACAAAATAATATTACTTACATACTATAGAGTATGGAAGAAAATAATATTCGTATGAAAAATATTATTTCATACGAATATTACATACTGTTGAACGAAAATAATATTTCTACGAATATTGAACGAAGATAATATTCCTTACGAATATTGAACAAAAATAATATTCCTTACGAATATTGAACGAAAATAAAATTCCTTACGAATACGAAAAATAATATCGTAAGCGAGTATGAAATAAATAATACCCCTTACCTTAAAAGGAGAGTATTTTTGACTGGTAGGGCGGGGATAATCTTAAAAAAAAACTTGCACTGTTTTCTATACTCAAAGCGGTAAACTCTAAAGAAATACGCTCAATATTAAGGAAGAAGAATTCTCTGATTTTGGTGTGATTTTAAATTCTAAACTAAGCATCATATTTATAAGAGAATGGAAGGATATTATTTATAAAAAATCACGGACGCACAGTGCAAAAATTTGAACGAATTCTTCACGGGCGAAACTGAAGAAATTTTTTTGATTTTACTATGCTGCACTATGCAGTACTATGCAAATAATAAAATATAATATATTCTATTTTACATAAAAAAGTAAAACTTATTATATATATATATATATATATATATATATATATATATATATATATATATATATATATATAGACACTCGAATTTTTATTTTCCTGTTACTAACTATGTAGGAGGACAAAAGCGTCTTTTTCACACTCTAGAGATACCCCCTGGAGGACCACAACATCAATTCCAACCCCGGAGATAGCCCCGGGAGATCCAGTTTCCAATCCCGAAGATAATCCCGGGAAATCTGTTTCCAACCCCAGAGATAACCCCGAGAAAGTCGGTTTCAACCTCAAAGAAAGCCCCGGGAGATCAAGTTCAAAGCCTGGAGATAACCCCAAGAGGTCAAGCCAATCTTAGAGATAACCCTTGAGGACAGTCAAAGTCAACATCAGGTCAATCTCAAAGATAACCCTGAGAAAAGACTGCTACAACTGCGCGAAAATCGAGATAACCCCGGGAGGGGCAAAATGATCATTTTGCCATCTTAACTTCAACACAGATCAAATACACTCATTTCAACTTACTTCAATAGAAGTCCCACAAAACCATATCTTAACTTTTGAGCGCAAATTAAGCAAAACAGCTCAACGAACTGCCTGATGGAAACCAGGAAATGCCATTTCGATCATGGACCCATCTTTCCGAAATCAAAAAGGGTAAATCCTACGTCATTGCGTAGTTCTCGAAAAGAGCTTTCTGGAATGGTTTGGCACGCTTCCTACGTCGTGTTGTGTGTGTATGCCCAGACCGTCGGTCCGTGGCTTTTATTGATATATATATATATATATATATATATATATATATATATATATATATATATATATATATATATATATATAAACGGTAAACTCACCGGATATAAATTGTTATCATCAAACTCTGTTTGATTGGGCCTGGATTTATATCCGGTGCGTTTACCGTTTATATATATATATATATATATTTTATATTTCGTCCCGCTTGGAGTTTACTTCGTGGCAGTTGATCGCTTTTATATTTATATTTATATTTTGTCCCGCCTGGAGTTTACTTCGTGGCGGTATATCGCTTTTATATTTATATTTACATTTCGCCCCGCCTGGAGTTTACATCGTAGCAGTTGATCGTTCATATATATATATATATATATATATATATATATATATATATATATATATATATATATATATATCTGTTTACAGCTTTCATACAAACTGCATCATCATATGAGCCTAGGATGTGATCACAGATTCAGTTTCCTAAATCTAGATTCGGTTCCTGTAATGGACATTTTCACCTGTGACTAGCTTGTAAATTATTCACGGTGTTTGAATTTTCTTAGACGGCTCTCATGCCCACAAGGAGTTCGGCACTATTTTATGTCTTATTTTCTCGAAGATGCTTCGCATATCGAAAATAAAAGCAATTCAGCCGAACACATAATAAAATGGAAGTATCAAAGGCCTCAATTACTATTGAGCATAAGGGTTTGAAAAACCTCTTTTACAAAGTATCATTGCTATATCTGGTTAAAATTGAACTTTTATTCAAAAATTCAAACCCTTTGTATATAGGTGCAAACGAGGCATTTCACTACTTTCAGATAATTTCACGTTGATTTAGACACACACACACACACATTCAAATAAATGTTTTAATTGAAAAGTGGCGGTCACCGTGTCACCACGAATGTCGGGGGGTGCCTAACACCTTCTCTCTACATAATCAAGCCCCCGAACCCTAACGAATCTTGGTTTCACAGACCAGTTAAATAGTGTCACATCACTAGGTCAATGTGCAAATCATTTCCGGTTGAGTTGGTGCAACCATTTAAAAATACTAACTGGCGACTCTTACACTTACAGTCCAATCGTTGACATATACATGTCGGACCTTTTCACAACTTTGTTTTTTCAAACAAATCTCACTTAACATGAGAACACCAAAAGACAAGAACATAAAAGGGACAAATAAAAATCCCGACGCCGACAGGTGGCGACTCTGCTGGGGACATCCAGTAAGAGGGCTTAAGTCGCTATCAAAACTTTTTATAACATTTATCTGCTTGTGTGTGGATGTTGCATTTACATTTGAATGAATGTGTACTAATGCATTTACTTACTGCACTTAGTGCTTCGCACTATATTTGTCTATGATATTAGTGCTTCACAAATGTCATCATTTTCATATGGTGAGATGCGTTGTATGTGAATATATGTTGAGTGGTCCCTCCACCAGGAGGCTATCCTGTCAGTGTGTGATTACTGGACTCGTAGGGAGACTAATTCCAACGAGGCTCAGGAAAGGCACCACCCAAATTCGCTCCAGTTGAAAGATCGGATTAACTTCCCGTCGAGTAAATTGCGATGATTTGGGAACCTTCATGCCGAAAAACCGCGAGGTTAACATAAGATAGGTCAGCCTCTGATAAACCAAATGCGGAGGGAAATCTCTTTATACCTTCCCATTTCAATTACTTGTAAATTCAATTACTTGTAATTTCATTTCCATGTCAATCTCAATGTAATGGAAAATATAAAGGACTATGTGTACACGCATTCCCTTTCATATCAAAACCTGTCATGCTGTATAAAACAACTGCCATTCGTTTTGCAGGATAATACTCCTAAACAGACACATTAGATAGCATGTAACATTTCTACATCCCTTAAGACTAAACTACATAAGTCTTTTTATAGGGAAGCAATTGATCTCGTTGCCTGTTAAAAATCCAAAAAGGCACTAAGCCCACCGTCAGACATGGCTACAAGTACCCAGCCTGATCCTACTCCTACTCCTGTTTCCCGCGAGGAGTTCGAAGGATTAAGGAATCAAATAGCAGAATTGGATGTCTTTCTAAAAGAACAAAGTAAAAATACTCGGGCCCAGACAATGCCCACTCAATCAGAGTCATTCACTCAAGGGGGCAGTCAGGATATTAGCAGAAAGATGGAAACCCAGATACCTAAACCTCATTCCAATAAAGGAACCAACAAAACCCATGAAATCACAAAACTCAGGGATGATCGAGAAACTAGGGATATAAGAAAGAAAGTCCAACAAATGTAGGAAACCATCCGATCAATCAAAGGGACTGGAAACTATGGAAGTGTCACCTATTCAGATCTCTGCATATTTCCAGGGGATCGATATCCTGACAAATTCAAAATCCCAGAGTTTGAAAAGTACAATGGGGCAGGCGATCCCTATTCACACCTAAAAAGTGTACATTGGCGAACTGGGGTCTTATGCTGAAGATGAAAGCCTCAAAATGCAGCTTTTTCAAAAGAGTCTCTCACTAGAGAGGCTAAAGCCTGGTATGCCCAACTTGACAATGCCAAAATCCACAACTGGAAAGAATTAGCCCACACCTTTCTGAATCAGTATAGTTTTCAGTCACAAATGGTACCAGATCGATACCAAGTGACTAATGTCAAAAAGCAAAGTACTGAGTCTTTCCGAAAATATGCCCAAAGGTGGAGACATCTGGTAGCGCAAGTCATTCCATCAATGACAGAAACTGAGATGGTAATGATATTTATTAATATCCAAGAGGCGTCTTACTATGAAAGAATCCTAGCAGGCATAGGAAAGCCATTCGCGGAGATGTTCAAATACGGTGAAATGGCAGAGCCATCTCTCAAAAGTCTTTGTTTCCTTGCAAATGTCCCAAATGAAGTTAAGGAGAGTATCAACCAGTTGTTGGGTATACCTCCTGGATTTCTACTAATTAGATTCCTCGGAGTCCCTCTCATCTCTTCTAAACTTTCTAGTTCCAACTGCCAGCCTCTGATCCAAAGAATTACTTCGAGAGTGACCTCAAGGACCTCACGCTTCCTCTCTTATGATGGTAAAGTGCAATTGATAAAATCCGTACTGTTTGCCATACAGTCTTACTGGGCGGCCCATTTTATCCTTCCCAAATCAGTTTTGAAAGACATTAAATCTATAATGTGTAGATTTCTTTGGAAGGGTCCCTCCCTGCTGCGTAATGGTTCTAAAGTCTCTTGGAAGGACCTTTCCCTTCCTCTCTGCGAGGGAGGTCTTGCTATAAAAAATCTTACTGAATGGAACTCGGCCCTCATTATTCTTCATCTTCTCAAGGTCATTTATCCGTCCCCTAAGTCCTTGTGGGCTAAATGGGTCCAAGCATCAGTTCTTTCTAAGACCAATTTTTGGCATAATTCTATTCCTCCGGACTACTCCTGGATCTGGCGTAAGATTCTCAAACTGCGGCCTACGACACTAAATTTCCTTACCTATAAAGTGGGGAATGGCAATTTATTTAGTTTTTGACATGACCCATGGTTAAATGGCCAGTCCATAAACCCATCTCCGCATTTACTCTCCAACTCCCGAATCCTTGTTAATGCTCATGTATCTGATGTCATCTCATTGGGAGCTTGGGATTTACTGGCAAGTAATCACCATGAAGTTCAGCAACTCCGAAGATTAATTACAGACCTCCCGGCTCCGTCTGACGTCGATGATATGATATTATGGAACAATCGCGAGCTGAAATCTGTTAAGGCCTTTATTATTTGGGATTCTATTCGGTCGCGTGCTCCGAATGCTCCTTGGGCTGCCCTGCTATGGCATTCTCACCGAATCCCTTATTTCTCCTTCACTCTATGGCTTGCTCTTCGACACAAGCTACCAACTAATGACAGGTTCTCTAGCTATTCTAGCTTCCGTCCGTTGAAATGCCCTCTTTGTGACTCCCATGTTGAAACCTTTCCTCACTTGTTCTTTGAATGCCCCTACTCTTCTTCCGTTCTCTCCAATGTTTTAGCAGTTGGCGCTTGGACGAACGTTCCAACAAACTGGGACAACCTTGTGGACTATATCCTCCACTTTAGAGGGAGTACGCTTAGGTCTAAAATATTGAAGTTGGTTTTAGCTTCCACAGTATACAAAATTTGGACTGTTCGGAATTCCAATGTCCATAATAAGGACAGGATGCCTAGGGGGGTTCTGGCTAGGGAGATAATAAATGTAGTAAAGTCTAGGCTATCTTCCTCTTCGGCTTTTCTTAAGGCAACTCAAACTAGGCCTATCCTCAGAGGGTGACTTTAGGTCTGGGGTTGCGGTTAGATAGTTGTTTGCAGGGGTATTCCTCTGCCTTGGTTTCTGGGTCATTAATTTCATGATTGGTGGTTTGTTGGAATTCAAGTTGCTAGAATGGGATGCTTCTGAGATGGGATAAGCCACTTCATATTGTTTTGGTGCCTCTTCATGATGTCTTGGTTGCTGCTCCAGGTTGGGCTTACCTGCTTGCTTATTCTGGATGCTCTACTTGAGTGGGGCTCATTCTGGATGCTTTACGTCTAGGCTGCTGCTCTATGTCTGCAGGTGCTAGTCTGCAGTTTTTCATGTGCTGCTACTTGGCGAGGCGAGGTCTCTAGTGTTGGCAGTCGAGGTGTGGTCAGGGGCGAGGTCTTACTAGTCTTGGATCCAGACTTAGTAGGGCGATTGCTAGTCTTCAGCGGTGGCAGTCAGGCTCGGGGTCGGTTTAGGCTGTTATTTTGTTGGCCTCGGTTCATTTTATAACAGCTGGTTTGTGTTTGTCGTAGCGCTGCCTGCTGAACATAGTTTTCGTGTTGGGCTTGGTCCTTGGCGGAAAAATGTCATCAATTCCAAATTCCTTATGGTAGCCCAAAATGGGCCTAATTTGCTGCTAGTTCCGGGGTTGATCTGGTGTGGGGATTGGGTTCGGCTTATATGGTTCGGTTGTGAGGTGGTGCTGGTATATTTTGGATGCTGGGGGCTCTTGCAGTTCACTCTAGGCTTCGGCAGCTTTATTTTGGCTGTGTAGGGCAGTTCAGCTGCTTCAGTTCGGTTGGCAGTGTTGGGCAGTTTGGCTGCTTCAGTTCGGTTAGCAGTGTTGGCAGTTCGGCTGCAATTCAGGTGTCTCTTGCAGTTCAGTTTTAGTCTAGCTCAGTGTTAGCAGTTTGGCAGCTTCAGTTTGGCTGATGATGTTAGGTTGTAGCTTAGTTTCAGCTGGTTGGTTGTTTAGGCTTTCTTCCTGCTTCTTATTATTTGCTTGTAGTTTATTTGTGTCCTATTTGTTATGATCCTTGTTCTTTATTCTGGTTTGGTTGTCGTCTTTGGTTGTTCATTTTGGGGGTTGTCTCATGTGGTTCAATCTAAAGCTTCTGGGGTATGCCCCTTGCGATTGTGTAATCTCTCTTTCTTTCTTTATACAAACAAAAATTTAGCGAAAAAATAAAGATTAAAGACTTCACTACCTTGCAAGCGATCCCAAGAGGGTACTCGATAAAGGCAATGAAGATATATTCCTTGTTTCACAGGGGCAAGCTAGGAGACCAACCTATACTCCCCCCATTTGGAAAAAGCAAGACAATCTGCCATTTCAACAACAAGCTGCATTCAACCAATGCCAAGACAGAAAAAGAAAATTTGAAAGAACGGAAAATCGGGTGTTCACTCCACTGGGCGATTCCCTTGAAAATGTATTGACGATATTAATGGATCACAAGAAAATTACCGAATTGGCTCCACCTCTGGAACCAATGAGCAAAAGATACAATCCAAGCCAAAGATGTGCTTACCACTCAGGGTCTCCAGGACACGATACACAAGATTGTTGGTCCTTAAAGCATAAAATTCAAAATTTGATCGAAAGTGGCAGTATTGTGGTCCAACAACTATAACTTAATTATTACACTTGTCGTGCAAAATACGACAACACATATACTGTGAGTTTAAATACAAGTATTGTCTAATAGACAGTATTCAAACTCAAAAGGAGTCCTAATTACAATTATTATCACACTATTTTACACAATAGTGAGGACTGCTAAAACAACTGTCTGGAAACATCACTCCACACCCCGACTAGTTTCTGCTATATTCTCGCCTCCTGAGAAGAAAAATAGAACAAAAAGAAAAAGCGTGAGCTCAACTAGCCCAGTAAAAAAATATTATGACTAAGATAATGTAGAATAAATTATCGTTAGCCTTCACCAATTCAGATAAAATATAATGGACAACAAAGTTCATCATCAATATTTTATCTCTATAACATCAATCAATATACATCTTGAACCAAATATTCAACTTTGCACTGCGGGTCAAAGATATTCATTTGTATCACCAGTTAGTCATGTTTATCTCAACACCTATTCATCTTTGCACTACAGGCCAAAGATAATCATCATGTAATCATTCATCTTTGCACTACAGGCCAAAGATATTCATCAAGTATCACCATTTAGGACTGAGGATGATGAAACATATTTTAAAGAAACGAATCCAGTAAGATAAAAGGACAAAGATTAGGGATTCGTACTTTAGATAATCTAAGTTCAAAAATACTCCATAATAATCAATTATGGAGCAAAATTCAAGAATGAAGATCAAAACATGGATACAATCAAAGACAGTAACCATAATATACATCTTGGATAAAGAAAAGAAATTTTTATTTTTTGTGAATAGTGTCGTATACGTGAATAGTAACCCCAGCTCAAAAAGATAGAAATTCTATAAGAAAGATCATACTTCGTGAATAGTACTCGCGAATAGTACCGTATTCATAAATAGTGTCGTATACGTGAATAGTAACCTCGACATGAAAATGTAGAAATTTTATAATAAAATTCATACCAGTATTTCGGCATAATGATATAGAATGAAATAACATTATTTACGAAAAAAATAAAATCCCTTTCCTCAAAAGAATAGTACTTCTGGCTGAAATATCAGATATAATGCTGAAGGAAACTTGCACAAAAACTACACTCAAAGTTACTCAAAAAAATACTTACAATACTTTAGAATAAAAATTTCTGAATTTGAAATAGTGTGTTGAGGAAGGAGGGATTACCCCCTATTTCTAGTGTAATCCTTGAAGAAAAAATCAACAGGCTGCCTAACTTTGCCCATTTTTCCTCCGCCTAATCTTTTCCATTCAAAGCCTAACTTCATTCATTTTCCATATGGGTGGGGGCCACCATTTGAAAACCAACTTTGCAGGCAACATGATCCACCAAATAAATGGCCTAACAACTCATTTTTTTTCTCTGCATAACCACCCAATTCGAAGATTGAAGGCCCACTTTTGAAAAAAAGTTTGCAGGCATTACTTCACCACCAACCATCACTTTAATTTATCACATGCATATCACATGCATATATATATATATATATATATATATATATATATATATATATATATATATATATATATATATATATATATATAATACTATTATTTAAATATTGAATATTTTATCGGAGAAATAATTGAAATCCCACAGGAAAATGCCAAACTTTCAACAATTATTTCATACTAAAATTCCTTCATTCATATCCACATAAAATAAATATTTTCTTATTGTATGAATTAATAATTAATTATTCACAAACAATATTACAGAATCACAATCATGACAACTAGGTCGTTCCTAGGAAAGGGGGCTTTTCGATAAGGATTTCTATTTACTGGTGCGCAATTAGGTGACCAAACTCCTTTCCTAGACAGAACTTTCTTAGACATTGCCAATAATGCTATCTAATAATATTATTCAAATAATATGAATTATTGATCTGATAATGGAAAATAATGTGCAGTGACAATTATTGAAACAACGATAATATAAAATATCAACGTAACAATTATTGAATTAATAAAATAAAATTATGAACAGTAATTACTGTAACAATTATTGAGTAGAGCTTTCTTACGTAAGAATCAATAATTAAAAAAAATACTGTGCAATACTGTATGCTACTGTACAGCCACACATATTACTGTAATTTAACTACCAGGTATTCCAACAGTGTTAACGGTAACAACTACGCCGTTATTTACACAAACTCAAACTTGTCGTTTTCTTCATCCGACCGTTTTCTATTATGGGACGCACAAATGGTTGCGCCGTCGTACGAATATTCCCCGACAACAAGAATATTCCACGACCAAACGAATATTCCTCGACAACAATGAATATTTTATAACCACTTGCTTAGTTTGTAAAATTTGCACATTTCACCCATAACCAAAGCATTATATCAAATTAACACCTTATTATTCAAAATAATAATTATAGGAAATTCGATTTTTATTTATAAAAAGTTGGGGTCTTACAACCTCCCCTCTTTATGAAATTTCGTCCTCGAAATTGACGTACGTACCTGGTGTTTCGAAAAGGTGAGGGTACATCGCTTTCATTTTCGATTCTAACTCCCAGGTTATTTCTTCAATAGTATGGTTCCTCCACAAAACTTTGACTTGTGGTATAACCTTTGTGCGTAGGACATGCTCCTTCCTATCTAAGATCTTGACAGGTATCTCCTCGTACGTTAAATCTTTGGTTATCTCGGCTGGTTCTAACTTAATAATGTGGTTTGGGTCTTTCACATATTTACGAAGCACAGATATGTGAAAAACATTAAGAACACGAGACATACTTGGTGGTAATGTGAGTCTATAGGCCACATTTCCTATTCGGTCAAGAATTTTAAATGGACCAACAAATCGTGGATTGAGTTTTCCTCTATTCCCAAATCTTGTAACTCCCTTCTATGGAACAATACGTAACAATACATGATCCCCAATATTAAATTCCACGTCCTTTCGATGAAGATCCGCATAACTCTTTTGTCGATCTTGTGTCGTATGTATACATTGTCGGATCATTTAGATCTTCTCTGTAGTCATTCGTACCAATTCTGGTCCCAACAACGTTGCTTCTCCCACCTTATCCCAACATACTGGAGAGCGATACATTCGTCCATACAAGGCTTCGAATGGAGCCATGCCTATACTTGGTTGATAACTGTTGTTGTAGGAGAATTTCACCAATGGTAAGGTACTTATCCCAACTCCCTTTGAAATCTAGGACACATAGTCTTAATAGATCTTCAAGAGTTTGAATAGTCCTTTCTGATTGCCCATCCGTTTGAGAATGGTATGCCGAACTGAATCGTAAATTCGTGCCCATAGCTTTCTACAAGCTAACCCAAAATCGTGAAGTGATTATTGGGTCACAATATGAAACTATGGATACTGGTATGCCATGCAATCTCATAATCTCATTCACGTACATACGAGCAAGACATTCAAGGGAATAAGTCTCCCGCATAGGCAATAAATGAGCAGACTTGGTTAATCTATCAACAATAACCCAAATCGCATCTATGCCTTGAGAAACCTTGGGAAAACCCATAATGAAATCCATGGTAATGTGTTCTCACTTCAATTTTGGAATCTCAAGTGGTTGTAATGGATACTTTGGCACTTGATGCTCCTCCTTTACATGTTGACAAGTTAAACACCTTAAGATAAACTCCGCGATCTCTCTCTTCATATTGCTCCACCAAAATGTATGTCGAAGATCATGATACATTTTGGTAGTCTCAGGATGGATTGCAAACAGTGTGTTGTGTGCCTCCATCATGATTCTAAGCTTCTAGTTAGAATCGTTAGGAACACAAAGTCTGAAGTTGACTCGAAGTAGTTCTTCATCGGTTCTTGCTTCTAGAATATCACATTCTTGCACTTTCTTCTTCATACGCATCAGCTCCAGGTCCGTAGCTTGAGCAGCTTTAACTTTATCGATTAAAGTCGGTTCTAATCGTATATTTGATATTATCACGTGGGTACTTGGAGCCTTTAACTCCATCTCCATCCTTTGCAAGTCATAAAAAATGGGTTTTTGTGTTAATAACATCGCACTCGTACCCGCATACGATCTTCTACTCAATGCGTCAGCTACTACGTTCGCTTTTCCAAGATGGATAGGATGGTATGATCGTAATCTTTCAACATCTCGAGCCAACTTCGTTGCCGCATGTTGAGTTCCTTTCGGGTGAAAAAATATTTGAGGCTTTTATGATCTGTATAGATCTCCACTTTCTCCCCATACAGGTAGTGTCTCCAGATTTTCAACGCGAAAACGACTGCTGCCATCTCCAGATCATGAGTAAGATAATTTCTCTCATATTCTTTAAGTTGTCACGAGGCATAGGCTATGACTTTTCCATGTTGCATGAGAACACATCCTAACCCTTTGCCTGAAGCATCGTTGTAGATAACAAATCCATCCGAACCAGATGGTATTGTCAGAACAGGTACCGAAATGAGTCTCCTCTTGAGTTCTTGGAAACTCTTCTCGCATTCTTTGCTTCATACGAATTTTGAATCTTTCCGAGTCAGCTGAGTTAACGGAGTAGCAATTCGAAAAAATTCTTCCACGAATCTCTGATAATAACCAGCTAAGCCCAGAAAGCTACGTACTTCGGTCACCGACTTCGGTTGCTCCCAAATTTGTATTGCTTCAATTTTTGACGGGTCAACAGATACTCCATGTTTTGACACCACGTGCCCAAGGAATGCTACTTCCTCAAGCCAGAACTCGTATTTCTTCAGCTTGGCATATAGCTCTTGTTATCAAGAAGCCTTTGAAGGACCAGTTTCAAATGGCGCTCATAATCTTCACGGCTTTTGGACTGATTCAAATGTTCTTTGAACACACGGTTCATCATATCCATGAAAGAAGCAGGAGCATTATTCAATCTAAAAGACATGACTAGGAATTCATAATACCCGTACCGAGTTCTGAAGGCAGTCTTCGGAATATCCTCAATTTTAATCTTCAGCTGATGATATCCAAAATGAAGATCGATCTTTGAAAAGAATTGTGCTCCTTGCAACTGGTCGAACAAGTCATCAGTGCGACGTAGCGGATACCTATTCTTGATAGTGACATGGTTCAATTCCCGGCAGTCCAAAGTCGCATACTCCCGCCTTTCTTCTTTACGAATAAAATAGGAGCATCCCAAGGAGATGTACTAGGACGAATGAAACCGATGTTTAACAACTCCTGTAATTGGACCTTTAACTCCTGAAGTTCAATAGGAGCCATTCGATATGAGGTTTTAGAAATGGGTTTTGTACCAGGTTTAAGGTCAATATAGAATTCAACTTCACGTTCTGGGGGTAGACCGGGAAGTTCTTCAAAAAACACGTTAGGAAATTCACTAACAACAAAAATATTATTTAAATCTGACGTATTTTTGTTCAAGTCCATGACATGGGCTAAGAAAGCTTGACATCCGTTTTTCAATAAACGAATGGCTTTATGGCTTGATATGATAGTGATTGACTTTAGTGGTTTGGTTGCTTGAATTCGAATAACAGGTTGGTTAGGAATATGAAAACTAACAACCTTACGAAAATAATCAATTTTAGCATGAAGAGTGGTTAACCAATCAATCCCTAAAATCACATCAAATGCAAGTATTTTCAAAGAAGTAAGATCGGTAGATAATGTGCTGGTCCCAACTTTGAATCAAGCAAGATTTATAAACTGTGGATGTAATAAAAGTATCTCCTAACGGAGTCTCAACGGATAAGTCAAATTCTAATTTCTCCTGCGTCAAATTCAAACGTTGAGCACAAGCAGAAGAAATAAAAGAATGGGTAGAACCGGTATCTAGTAAGGTATAAACTTCGCAAGAGTTTATGATTAGCTTACCCATGATCACCTCGTTTGGATTCCTCGCGTTTTGGGCAGTCACGACAAACGCTCTTCCAGGAACCACTGACTTTGACTTGTCCGGGACAACCTTTGGAGTCATCATTCCCACTGGACTTGGTTTCGGTACAAGATAATCTCTAGCTATATGACATTCATTTCCACAGTTATAACACACCTTGGATTGTTGTGGGCAGTTTGGGCTGATGTGTCCCTCTTTCCCGCATTTATAACATACGACCGGTGCTCCTCCCTTAGGAACAGTTGATGCTGGTGTTGACATCTTCACGTTGTCATTATTGTACCTTCTATTTTTAAAATCTCTTCCCGACTCACTTCTTCTACTATCATGGCCACGATTACCACCAGAGTAGTTACCGCTTTTGTTCGGATACTTTCCTCCCCGTTGGTTGTCATTGCTCCGATGACTGCTGCCACCGGTATAACCCTGGTTGTGGTCCCTCGGTTGAACATACTCATTATCTCGCTCTAATAATTGAGCCATGTTTACAACATCTGAATATAGAGAAAATTTGTGAGAAATAAGATATTGCCAAATCTCAGGTTTCAGATATCTCAGAAACATCCGCGTCATACATTCCTCATTCAGATCAAATGAGGTGCAAACCTGGATAACTCTGCGAACTTAGCCTCGTACTGGGACACAATCATGTTGTTTTGTTCCAGTCTGATAAACTCTACCTCCTTCATATGACGAATACTTTCAGGAAAGTACTTGTCATTGAACAGTTTCTGAAATGTCTTCCAAGACATATTGAGTGCGGCTGGCTGGGTACGCTTCACAGACTCCCACCAGTAGTCTGCCTCACCACGGAACATAAAGGTGGCGAATGGAATCTTCTGTTCATCCGTGCATCCCAAGACATCAAATATCTTGGTAATTTGCTTAACACATGTTTCCACCTTGATCGGATCAGAGTTTCCCACAAATTCTAGTGGTCCCAACTCTTTGAACTGCTTGACTGTGACAAGCCGCGCGTTGCTATCATTTCCACCCGTATTTTGTACACGAGTTTCTCTCGTCTGATTTTACATGAACTGCAAAAAACTTCTAAGCATCCCATCATTCATCGTTTGTTCGGTAGTGTTATTTACAGGAAGAATATTGTCTTCCTGTTGCACGTTCCCTTGGTTGGTGATTAAAGGTGTTTTCACGGACTCATTCACTCTATTGTTAACATTTTCAGCTGTCATTCTCAAATACTGTCATAAAATAAGGGTTAATTAAAGAAATTGACATACCTATATTCTTACCGATCAATTAAATACCAAATAAGCTTAGGTAAGACACACTAGCGAAGGATTTACTCGTCTCTCCCCTCCTAGTTCTATTCCCCGATCTCCGTCAGAGATCATATCTCAAAGCTCTGATACCAACAGTGACGCTCCCAAAATAGGTATACATCACCCATTCTGAGTCGCCAAATAGATTGTACAGAAAACAACTACAACTTCAGTATTACACTTGTCGTGCAAATTATGACAACACATATACTGTGAGTTTAAATACAAATCAATAGACAATAGTCATACTTAAAAGGAGTTCTCATTACAATTATTATCACACTATTTTACAAATAGTGAGGACTGCTAAAATAACTGTCTGAAAATATCACTCCACACCCCCGACTAGTTCCCGCTATATTTTCGCCTCCTGAGGAGAAAAATGGAATAAAAAGGAAAATGGTGAGACTAGCCCAGTAAAGAATATTATGACTAAGATAATGTAGAATAAATTATCGTTAGCCTTCAACAATTCAGATAAAATATAATGGACAACAAGTTTTAGATCAATATTCGCAGCGAAAATAACAATTCATTAGAAGAGTTAAGTAGAGAATGAAATAATCTTCTATAATTTAAAAGTCCATCATCAATATTTTATCCATGTAACATCAATCAATATACATCTTGAACCAAATATTCAACTTTGCACTACTTGTGAAGCCCCCAAAATAGGTATACATCACCTATCTTTGGTCGCCAGATTCATGGTAGAGAATACAAATACAATCTTAAATATATAACATGAGCTGTGAGTTTTAATACAAATATTGTCTTCTAGACAGTATTCAAACTCAAAATAAGTCCTCAATACATTTATTATCACACTATTTCATAAATAGTGAGGACTACTAATGCTATCATCTGGACCGTCACTCCATTCTCCGACTAGTCCCTGCTACATTCTCATTTTCTGAAGAGAACAATGAACGTAAAAGGGTGAGCTCAACTAGCCAAGTAAGAAATATTATGACTAAGATAATGCAGAATAAATTATTGTTAGCCTTCAACAGTGATAAACTGATATAATATAACAAACATCAAGTTTAACTGCAGCGGAACAAGTAATCCATTAAAAGAGTCAAGTAGAGAATAAAATCTACTATCTTTTATGATTTAAAAGGTTTTTCATCACTTTTATCGCTGGGACTCAGCTTAATAAATAATGCACATCACTGCACTACGGCCAAGGATATTCATTAGTATCACAACCACAAATTATCCATACATGCCAAGGATATTCGTGTATTCATCAATGGTCATGATCATGCCAACAATTGTCCATCAATGCACTACGGGCCAATCATCATTTTTAACATTATAGTCATGATTATATCGAATAATCCCTGGTCATAATCATACCAAGTCCATCTATGCACTACAGGCCACAGAGGATGATGACAATAATATAAGAATTCAATAAAACAAGTTCAAGAATTAATTTATCCAGGAACCAATAACGTCCAAATTATCAACATGATACTGCTTTGTGGGGTAAAACTCAAGAATGCTCAGAAGAATAATTCCATGAAAAGATACTGGATGAAGCGCAAATATCAAGGATATTCCACTAATTTCAGGGAGTATAAAAGCCAAAACTTTAACCAACTGAGTACAATAAAGAATGGAATAACCAAAGAAATCACCAGGCATGTGATAGACCGCACAGACATGTTATTCTAACAGAATAATAAATAACGGAACCAGGTCATGCGTAAATACACAGACATGATATTCCAACAGAATAATAAAGAATGGAATAACAACAGAATTCACCATGCATGCGATAGACCGCACAGACAGGTTATTCCAACAGAATAATAAATAATGGAACCAGGTCATGCGTAATACGCACAGACAGGATATTCCAACAGAATAATAAAGAATGGAATAACAGAAAAATTTCACCATGTATGCGGTACTTCGCATAGACAGGTTATTCCAACATAATAATAAGGAATGGAATAACAGAAGAATTTCACCAAGTATAGGATACTCCACGTATACAGGTTATTCCAACATAATAATAAAGAATGGAATAACAGAAGTTCTCTTCATGAATACGAAAGAAATAATACCCCTTACGAGTACAACAAATAATATCCCTTACGAATATTGAACGAAGATAATATTTCTTACGAATACGAAAAATAATATCGTAAGTGAATATGAAATAAACAACACCCCTTACCTTAGAAAAAACTGGATATAGGAGTAGTAAGTAGCATAATACTTTTCTTCTTTCTCTCTATAGTTTCTCTCTCTAGAGTTTCAGTGAATTCGTAAGAAATAATGAAGGAATGAGCTTCTATTTATAGGAGAATGGACTGAATAGTAACTAATTCATGAACGGTCCAGATTGATTTACTTTTAAAAGGACGGTCCATATTGATTTACTATGCAGTATTAATAAAATATTCTAATAAAACAAAATCTTTTCAATAAAATATAATATATTCTATTTATAATCTAATAAAACGAATAACTTTATAAAAGTATTCTGTTTTATATAAAAAGATTTTACTATGCAAATACTATGCAGGCATTATGCAAACACTATGCATAATAGAATATTATATATTCTATTCTAAGAAAACAAATAACTTTATAAAAGTATTCTGTTTTATATAAAAAGATTTTACTATGTAAATACTATGCAGACACTATGCAAACACTATGCATAATAGAATATCATATATTCTATTTATAATCGAATAAAACAAATAACTTTACAAAAGTATTCTGTTTTATATAAAAAAAATTCTGTTTTATTACATTTATAATAATAATAAAACAAAACTTATCACATTTATTATAATTCACAATATTAATCGACCAGGTCGTTCCCAAGAAAGAGTGGGCTTTCCAATAAGGATTTCTCCTTATTGGCGCGCAATTAGGTGACCAAACCTCTCTTTGACAGAACTTCTAGACATCGTTAATATTACAAATAATAATATAAATAACTTTGTCGTCTTAATTATTGATTTAATAACATAACATATTATACAGATGCTACTGTGACAATAATTAAATCAATAATATGAGAGATATGATGCAGCAATTACTGTAGCAATAATTGAGTATAACTGAGTGACTTCTTATGTAAGCATCAATAATCAATACCGTGTGCTACTATGCAACCCCGTGTATTACTGTACTTTTACTACCGAGTAGTTTAACAGTTTTAACGGTAACACTTTTGTCATTATTTTTATAAAAAGAAAATTCTGTCGTTTTCTTACTACGACAATACTTCCGTTGTGGAGTCCACCAATGATTATGTCGTCGTACGGATATTCCCCGACAAAAATAATATTTTCCGACCAAACGAATATTATATAACAACTTGCATACTTTGCAAAATTTATAAATACTACCTACAACTATAACACTATCTCAAATCCACACCATAATATTAAAAAAAATATTTTGAGAAAATTAAATCTTCAAGAATACGTTAGGAAATTTATTAACAATAGAAATATCATTTAAAACTGTGACTCTCATCCAAGACTTGGATAGTACGTCACATTGATACCTATCAACTTGTCATCATCATTCACAATATCCCCTACGGAAAGTCTGGCTTCTGTGCATTCCACACAAGGAATTCACCAACGAAAGGTTCGGGGCTCTTTACTTATGGCTTGATATGACAATGATTGACTTTAGTGATTTGGTTGCTTGAATTCGCATAATAGGTTGGTTAGGAATATGAAAGCTAACAATCTTATGAAAAGCATGATGAGTAGTTAACCAATCAATTCCTAAAATCGTATCAAATGCAAGTATTTTCAAAGAGATAAGATTAACAGGTAACGTGAAAGTGTCAATTTGAATTAAACAAGATTTATAAATAGTGGATGTAACGAAGTTTTCTCCAAACGGAGTTTCAACAGATAAATCAAAGTCTAATTTCTCAAGAGCCAAGTTCAAACACTGAACACAACTAGGTGAAATAAAAGAGTTGGTAGAACCGCAATCTAACAAGGTATAAACTTCGCAAGAGTTTATGATTAACTTACCCGTGATAACTTTGTTCAGGTTCCTCGTCACAAAAAAATGCTCCCTCTTAAACTACCGATTTTGACTTGTCTAGGACATCCTAGTTGGACTTGATTTCGCTACACGACAAAATCGAGTTATGTGACTATCTTTTCCACAACTAAAACATACATTGGAAGGCTGTGAACAGTTTAGACTTATGTCTCCCTCCTCTCCGCATCTGTAGCATCTAACTGGCGGTCGTTCTCCTCCCCTAAAATTTATTGCTGCTGTTGGTGCTGCTGTTCCGATCATCGTTAAATCTTCTCTTCTTGAATTTTCCACTTCTATTATCTTGGCCATGATTACCACCGAAGTGGTTACCATTCTTGGCATGATAATTTCCCCCACGATGGTTATCATTGTTCCGATGGCCATTGCCACCGGTATGATTATTATCGTGTTGTTGCTCGTTACCTTTTGGTTGTGCTGACTCATTATCGCGCTCCAATAATTGAGCCCTGTTCACAACATCTGAATATAAACAAAGTTTGTGAGAAATGAGGTATTGATATATTTACGAAGTTGAATTGAAAACTTGCCCGAATCGGATCCTTTCGATTTCTATATTGATGATATATTTACGAAGTTGTTCCAATTTATTGATTGGCATTAACCCTAGATCCTTGCCCCTGAAAGATGAATCAATACTTTACTACTCGAGCTCCATCATGTACTATTTACATTACAACCCAACAAAAAGAGGGGTTCTAGTGGAACAGAACAAACGATGTCGGGCCAAGAGCACCTTCATTCCTATATAAAATGGCGGATGTAAGAATAAGAGAATCCACACCGGATCGTGTCCTTCAAGTCGCACGTTGCTTTCTACCACATCGTTTCAAACGAAGTTTTACCATAACATTCCTCTAATTTGGAGCCAGTATGGAATTGATTCAATTATGGAATCATGAATAGTCATTGGTTCAGTCGGTACATAGACATATTAATCTATACCTTTTTCTTCTATACATAGATGGTAAAGATTTTTCTGAAGAAATCTTAGCAAGACCCCACCTTTTATTGTATAAATGCAACTTTTTTTATAAAAAAACAAACTAACAGAAATAACATAACTAACATAAATAACACGAATAAATGAATTCTTTTCAACCCTGCATCTTCAAGTGACTCAATAGAAGAGATTGACCCATCTCCGACTTCTTTGAATACCAAAGATTCAACTCATAAGGAATCATTCAAAATTTTTATAATCGAACGGGTTTCCTATTTCGACATCATTTTTGGAATAAAGTTTTACGGTAAAGACTACACTTGATCATCATAAAAAAAAGAGAAATATCTCTTTCTTTTCGAATTGAATCATCAATGATTTAAAGCCGATAAATAGATTGAACAAGAAACCCAATTTTTTTCGTGAGATGAATAAAAAAGACTGATATAAGAGAAGATTTAGGTCCTTAGTCGTTCGATTCTTATTTTATTAATCAGATGAACGAGTAGGGGTTTTTCGTATCTATCAGATAGATTGAACAACTGTCATTGTTATGGATATTCTATATTAAATATTTCAATATTTAAGGGATTCCATTTCTTTTTCACAAAAATGGAAAGGCTGTTGTCACTGAACGTTGTCACTAAAATAGAACGAAATCGAATAAAAAAAATACATATATATTACATATTAAGTTAAACTAAGCATTTCCTCATTTTATATGTATTTTTTTTTAACCTGGAATTAAGTAATCTTTCTGCAATCTTGGCATAAAGTGACTAAAATATATGAATTACCCCGTATCAATCGTTACATCGATTTACAATTCTTCATTAGAGCCAAACGCGAAATACCTAAAAGGGTCAAAAAAACATCGGTTACATATGTAACTTGATTCGTTGTTAATGAGATTCGGACAGACACAGATATTTAAATGAATATCTCCCGTTGCTGATTAAGACCTATCTACCCCCCCCCCCCCCCCAATTCTCTGGGAATGCTGAATCAGAAATCAAAAAAGATCCCTTTTACGGAAAAGGAACTATCTAGGGACAAAGACAAACAAGTCCAGATTAAGCCCTTGCTCCTAATTTTTATTTTACCCTAACCCAAGTCTTAAGAGACTTAATCCCATTGATTGAATGTAATAACCCCCCCTTGTCTCTTATTTAGAATTCAGAGGTCCTAACCTAATAATAATAAAATAATAATAATAGGGCTGCCTCATTTAAGTTTAATGGATAGGGAATAAGAGATAGGGAAGGTAGGTTCTTTCTTATTGCGATTCAAAACGGATCGTTGAAAATTCAAATAGATATGAGACGTAAGGTTTTTCAGGTTTTTCTAAGTAACTAACCTCCTTCAATATGAAGGGGATGAACATATGATGAAAAGCCCGCCCTACTTTACTTTATTTGAATTCAAAAAAGTGTGACCTATGTTCCCATCGTACCTGGATCACAAACAAATATATTCAGTTATATCTGCATATACTTTGAACTCGATTCAGTTAGTTCAGTTTGTGAAAAAAAGATATGATTCAGAGAAGAATCATTCAAAATCAGAAAAGAAACAAGAATCACATTCTATCCAATATTAGGCCTTTAAGCAGAACGTTATTTACAAAAGTAACCTTTACTCTGATAGAATGGATATGTCCTGGGACGGAAGGATTCGAACCTCCGAATAGCGGGACCAAAACCCGTTGCCTTACCACTTGGCCACGCCCCATTTAGATTTCTATTCGACAATAATAAAGAATAATGTTAGTATTGGGTTTTGGTCAATTCCAGTCCAAATATCTATAGAAAATCTTTATAAAATAGATTAGATTTTTGCTAGGATTTTAACACGTGTAGATAGAGAATTTAATTGAATTCATTGATCATTACGTATAATTCAATTAAGATATTCTATGAAAGTATGATTTCTTCTATTCTCCTTTGAGAATTGGGGGATTTTTGATTGGGTGCGGTCAAAGAAAAAGAAGGATTTTTTGTCTACCGTACTTTAACTTCATTTTTCCTTATATCAATAACTCAATCAAAATGCAATTATCTCCAAGAACAAAATGTCTGTTATGCTTAATATCTTTAGTTTGATCTGTATCTGTCTTAATTCTGCCCTTTATTCGAGTAGTCTTTTCTTCGCCAAATTGCCCGAGGCCTATGCTTTTTTGAATCCAATCGTAGATCTTATGCCAGTCATACCTTTGTTCTTTTTTCTCTTAGCCTTTGTTTGGCAAGCTGCTGTAAGTTTTCGATGAGATTTTTAATACCATCCTAGAAAATTCATGATTTATTCGAGAAAAAAATTCTAACAATTAATAAAATCAAATAAGTCTTACAGTATGAACCTTCGGGTTTCAAACCTCTTAGAAACATTCGCGTCATTCGCTCCTTATTATTGACCAAATGGGATGCAAACCGAGATAACTCCGCAAATTTAGCCTCGTATTGTAACACGGTCATATTGTTTTGCTCCAACTTGATAAACTCCACCTCCTTCATGTGACGAATACTTTCGGGAAAGTACTTGTCGTTGAACAGCTCTTGAAACTTCTCCCAATACATCTTGAGTGCGGCATAGGTTGAGTACGCTTTACAGATTTCCACCAAGTCATCTGCCTCTGCTCGCAACATGAAGGTGGCGAGTGGAACCTTTTGCTCCTTTGAGCATCCCAAGACATCAAATATCTTGGTGATCTGCTTTATCCACGACTCCGCCTTAAGTGGTTCTAGCTCTCCCAAAAACTCTGGTGGTCCCAGCTCCTTGAACTGCTTAGCGGTGACAGACCGTGGGTCGCCATTGTTTCCACCTGCATTATGAACAGGAGTCTCTCTCGCCTGTTGTTGCATGAATTGCATAAAGCCTCTGAACATCCCATCGTTCATCATTTCATCGGTGTTATTGTTTACCTGAGGATTATTGTCTTCCTGCTGCACAACCCTGGGTATTGATCGTTGCTGACTCAACGGTCTCATGTGCTTGATTGCTTATCTCTACATTTTCGGATGCCATTTTAAAATACTGCCACAAAACAAGGTTAATTAACATATTACATATTATCCCTATACTCTGACTGACCAATTTAAATACCAAATAAACTTAGGTAGGTCATACTAGCGGAGGAATTCTCCGTCTCTCCCCTCCTATTTCTTGTCTCACATCTCACCCAGGGATCATATCCCTAAGCTTTGATACCAACTGTGTCGCCCCCAAAATAGGTATACATCACCCATCCTGGGTCGCCAGATACATGGTACAGAATACAAATACAATATTAAATATACAACATAAGCTGTGAGTTTTAATACAAATATTGTCTTCTAGACAGTATTCAAACTCAAAATAAGTCCTCAATATATTTATTATCACACTATTTCATAGAATAGTGAGGACTACTAATGCTATCATCTGGACCGTCACTCCGTTCCCCGACTAGTCTCTGCTACGTTCTCATTTCCTGAATAAAACAATGAAAGTAAAAGGGTGAGCTCAACTAGCTCAGTAAGAAATATTATGACTAAGATAATACAGAATAAATTATCGTTAGCCTTCAACAGTGTTAAACTGATACAATATAACAAACATCAAGTTTAACTGCAGCGGAACAAGCAATCCATTAAAAGAGTCAAGTAGAGAATAAAATCTACTATCTTTTATGATTTAAAAGGTTTTTCATCACTTTTATCGCTGGGACTTAGCTTAATAAATAATGCACATCATCCCTGCAGAACGGCCAAGGATATTCATTAGTATCACAACCACAAATTATCCATGCACTACGGGCCAAGGATATTCGTGTATTCATCAATGGTCATGATCATGCCAACAACTGTCCATCAATGCACTACGGGCCAATGAGGACTTTTACCACATCATTTGTAACATTACGGTCATGATTATACCGAATAATCCCTGTCATAATCATACCAAGTCCATCTATGAGCACTACAGGCCACAGATGACTTTCAACATAATATAAACATGAGGATAATGAAAATAATATAAGAATTCAATAAAACAAGTTCAAGAATTAATGTATCCAAGAACCATTAATGTCCAAATTGTCAATATGATACTGCTTTGTGGGGTAAAACTCAAGAATGCTCGGAAGAATATTACCATGAAAAGATACTGGATGAAGCGCAAATATCAAGGATATTTCACTAATTTCATGGAGTATAAAAGCCAAAACTTTAACCAACTGAGTACAATAAAGAATGGAATAACAAAAGAAATCACCAGGCATGCGATAGACCGCACAGACAGGTTATTCTAATAGAATAATAAATAACGGAACCAGGTCATGCGTAAACGCACAGACAGGATATTCCAACAGAATAATAAAGAATGGAATAACAACAGAATTCACCATGCATGCGATAAACCGCACAGACAGGTTAGTCCAACAGAATAATAAATAATGGAACCAGGTCATGCGTAATACGCACAGACTATTACAACAGAATAATAAAGAATGGAATAATAGAATAATTTCACCATGTATGCGGTACTTCGCATATACAGATTATTCTAACAGAATAATAAGGAATGAAATAATAGAAAATTTTCACCATGTATGCGGTACTTCGCATATACATGTTATTCCAACATAATAATAAAGAATGAAATAACAGAAGAATATCACCATGTATGCGGCACTTCACATATACAGGTTATTCCAACATAATAATAAGGAATGTAATAACAGAAAAATTTCACCAAGTATAGGGTAGTCCACGTATACAGGTTATTCCAACATAATTATAAAGAATGGAATAATAGAAGTTCTCTTCATGAATATGAAAGAAATAATACCCCTTACGAGTACAACAAATAATATCCCTTACGAATATTGAACGAAGATAATATTTCTTACGAATACGAAAAATAATATCGTAAGTGAATATGAAATAAACAACACCCCTTACCTTAGAAAAAACTGGATATAGGAGTAGTAAGTAGCATAATACTTTTCTTCTTTCTCTCTATAGTTTCTCTCTCTAGAGTTTCAGTGAATTCGTAAGAAATAATGAAGGAATGAGCTTCTATTTATAGGAGAATGGACTGAATAGTAACTAATTCATGAACGGTCCAGATTGATTTACTTTTAAAAGGACGGTCCATATTGATTTACTATGCAGTATTAATAAAATATTCTAATAAAACAAAATCTTTTCAATAAAATATAATATATTCTATTTATAATCTAATAAAACGAATAACTTTATAAAAGTATTCTGTTTTATATAAAAAGATTTTACTATGCAAACACTATGCAGGAACTATGCAAACACTATATATAATAGAATAATATATATTCTATTTGTAGTCTAATAAAACAAATAACTTTATAAAAGTATTCTATTTTATATAAAAAAAATTTACTATGCAGACACTATGCAAACACTATGCATAATAGAATATCATATATTCTATTTATAGTCTAATAAAATAAATAACTTTACAAAAGTATTATGTTTTATATAAAAAGTTTTCTGTTTTATTAAATTTATAATAATAATAAAACAAAACTTATCACCTTTATTATAATTCACAATATTAATCGACCAGGTAGTTCCAAGGAAAGAGGGGGCTTTCCAAGAAGGATTTGTCCCTATTGGCACACAATTAGGTTAACAAACGTCTCCTTGGCAGAACTTCTAGACATCGTTAATATTACAAATAATAATATGAATAACTTTGTCGTCTCAATTATTGATTTAATAACATAACATAACATATTATACAGATGCTACTGTGACAATAATTGAATCAATAATATGAGAGATATGATGCAGCAATGCAACCACGCATATTACTGTACTTTTACTACCGAGTAATTGAACAGTTTTAACGGTAACACTTTTGCCGTTATTTTTATAAAAAAATAATTTTGTCGTTTTCTTACTACGACAATACTTCAGTTGTGGGGCCTACCAATGATTATGCCGTCGTACGAATATTTCCCGACAAAAAGAATATTCTCCGACCAAACGAATATTATATAACAACTTGCATACTTTGCAAAATTTATAAATACTACCTACAACTATAACACTATCTCAAATCCACACCATAATATTAAAAAAAATATTTCGAGAAAATTAAATTTTTATTCAAAAAATTTGGGGTCCCACACTACGAGCCAAAGATATTCATTTGTATCACCAGTTGGTCATGTTCCTCTCAACACCTGTTCATCTTTGCACTAAATGCCAAAGATATTCATCATGGCCAAAGATATTCATCAAGTATCACCGTTTAGGACTGAGGATGATGAAAAATATTTTAAAAAAACGAATCAAGTAAGATAAAAGGACAAAGATTAGGGATTCGTACTTTAGATAATCCAAGTTCAAAAATACTCCATAATAATCAATTGTGTAGCAAAACTCAAGAATGAAGATCAAAACATGGATACAATCAAAAATAGTAACCATAATAGACATCTTGGACAAAGAAGAAAAAATTTTATTTTTTTGTGAATAGTGCCATATTTGTGAATAGTATTGTATACATGAATAGTGTCGTATACGTGAATAGTAACATCGACACGAAAAGGTAGAAATTCCACAAGAAAAATCATACTTCGTGAATAGTACCGTATTCATGAATAGTGCCATATACGTGAATAGTAACCTCGACATGAAAAGGTAGAAATTTCATAATAAAATTCATACCAGTATTTCGGCATAATGATATTGAACGAAATAACATTATTTACGAAGAAAATAACATCTCTTACCTCAAAAGAATAGTACTTCTGGATGAAATATCAGATATAATGCTGAAGGAAACTTGCACAAAAACTACATTCAAAGTATCTTTATACTCAAGAAAATATTCACAATACTTTAGAATAAGAATTTCTGAATTTGAAATGGTGTATTGAGGAAGGATGGATTACCCCCTATTTATAGTGTAATCCTCGAAGGAAAAATCAACAGGCTGCCTAACTTTGCCCATTTTTCCTCCGCCTAATCTTTTCCATTCAAAGCCTAACTTCTTTCATTTTCCATATGGGTGGGGGCACCCTTTGAAAACTAACTTTGCAGGCAACATGATCCACCAAATAAATGGCCTAACAACTCATTTTTTTCTCTGCATAACCACCCAATTCAAAGATTGAGGGCCCACTTTTGAAAAAAAAATTACAGGCATTACTTCACCACCAACCATCACCTTAATTTATCATATGCATACATACATACATACATACATACATACATACATATATATATATATATATATATATATATATGTATGTATAATACTATTATTTAAACAATTATAATATATTTAAAATATTGAATATTTTATCGAAGAAATAATTGAAATTCCACAGAAAATATGCCAAACTTTCAACAATTATTTCATACTAAAATTCTTTCATTTATATCCACGTAAAATAAATATTTCCTTATCATATGAACTAATAATTAATTATTCAAAAATAATATTACAGAATCACAATCATGATAACCAGGTCGTTCCCAAGAAAGAGGGGGCTTTCTGATAAGGATTTCTCCTTACTGGCACGCAATTAGGTGACCGTTCCTTTCCTAGACAGAACTTTCTTAGACATTGCCAATAATGCTATCTAATAATATTGTTCAAATAATATGGATTATTTATCTGATAATGGTAAATAATGTGCAGTGACAATTATTGAAACAACGATAATATAAAATTTCGTATCAATTATTGAATTAATAAAATAAAATATTGAACAATAATTACTGTAACAATTATTGAGTAGTGCCTTCTTACGTAAGAATCAATAATTAAAAAAAATAATGTGCAATACCGTGTGCTACTGTGCAACCATGCATATTACTGTACTTTAACCACCAGGTATTCCAATAATGTTAACGGTAACAACTACGCCGTTATTTATAAAAATTCAAACTTGTCGTTTTTTTTCGTCCGACCGTTTTTCGTTATGGGGTCCACAAATGGCTGCGGCGTCGTATGAATATTTCCCCGACAACAAGAATATTCCACGACCAAACGAATATTCCTCGACAACAATAAATATTTTATTATCACTTGCTTATTTTGTAAAATGTGCATATTTCACCCGTAACCAAAGCATTATATCAAATTAACACCTTATTATTTAAAATAATAATTAGAGAAAATTTGATTTTTATTTATAAAACGTTTGGGTCTTACAACCTCCCCTCCTTATGAAATTTTGTCCTCAAAATTGACGTACGTACCTGGTATTTCGAAAAGGTGAGGGTACGTCGCTTTCATTTTTAATTCCAACTCCCGGGTCATTTCTACAATAGCATGGTTCCTTCACAAAACTTTGACTTGTGGTATAACCTTTGTGCGTAGGACATGCTCCTTCCTATCCAAGATCTTGACAGGTATCTCCTCGTACGTAAAATCTTTGGTTATCTCGTCTGGTTCTAACTCAATAATGTGGTTTGGGTCTTTCACATATTTACGAAACACAGATATGTGAAAAATATTATGAACACGAGACATGCTTGGTGGTAATGCGAGTCTATAGGCCACATCTCCTATTCGATCAAGAATTTCAAATGGACCAACAAATCGTGGATTGAGTTTTTCTCTCTTCCCAAATCTTGTAACTCCCTTCCATGGAGCAATACGTAACAATACATGATCCCTAATATTAAATTTCATGTCCTTTCGATGAAGATCCGCATAATTCTTTTGTCGATCTTGTGCCGTTTGTATACGTTGTCGAATCATTTGGATCTTCTCTGTAGTTGTAAAACCCCGAATTTTATGAAATAAAAGTATTCAATTTTTCTTATAATTACTATTCAGTAAATGGTTAGATTGATAAAAGTTAAAGTTAAGGGTGATATATGAATTTTTTTTTAAAATACGCAAGTGGTTATAAAATATTCATTGGTGTCGGGGAATATTCGTTTAGTCGTGGAATATTATTTCTGTCGGGGAATATTCGTACGACGGCGCAGCCATTTGTGGGCCCCATAACAGAATAACTATCGGATGAAGAAAATGATAAATTTGAGTTTTTATAAGTAACGGCGCAGTTGTTACTGTTAACACTGTTAGAATACCTGGTGGTTAAAATACAGTAATGCGCGTAGTTACACAGTAGCACACGGTATTGTACAATATTTTTTTAATTATTGATTCTTACATGAGAAGACACTACTCAATAATTGTTACAGTAATTTCTGTTCAATATTTTATTTTATTGAATCAATAATTGCTGCGTTGATATTTTATATTATTGTTGTTTCAATAATTGTCACTGCACAGTATCTCCATTATCAGATCAATAATTCATATTATTTGAATAATATTATTAGATAGCATTATTGGCAATGTCTAGAAAGTTCTGTCAAGGAGAGGTTTAGTCGCCTAATTGCGCGCCAGTAAGAAGAAATCCTTATCGGAAAGCCCCCTCTTTCCTGAGAACTGTCTGGTTGTCATTATTGTGATTCTGTAATATTATTTGTGAATAATTAATTATTGATCTATATGATAATGAAATATTTATTTGATATGGATATAAATGATGGATCTATTTATGTGGTTATAAATGAAGAAATTAATGTTGAGGTATTTTATCAGTATTTTGTCAGATTGGAGGTATTAAAAGATCAAATCAGTGTTCTTACAGATTTATTGCGTGAGTTATAATTTTTAATCTGACTGTTGGATCGTTGTGATTTTTGGAGATGTTATACATATATAAGTTGAGTATATGTTCACAAATTGTGAACCGTTAAAAATGAATGAATGATTTGTTATGAATTTTAAGAGGTGATTGATTCGGAAATTAGGTTTATAAATGATTTTGGTGGAAAATTTTAGAAATGGGTGGGCCCCACTTTTGGTTGTTGGGAAAGTTGGCTGATTTTTGGTGGGTGAAATAGTAGCAGGTAAAGCCATCAGGTAACAGGTCAAGTCTGCTTCGGCGTGCTTACATTTTCCTATAAATAGAGGGCTAAGTTAGAATTGAAAATCACACCAGAATTCATAAGTTTTCTCTCTTTTTCTCTCTAGATTATCGAGTGTATTTTGTGAGTATTTAGATACTTGGTGAGTTGCTATTCATCAGTGCAAGTTTCTTTCAGCGTCATATCCGATATCCAGTCAGAAGTGCTGCTCTTTTGAGGTAAGGGATAGTAAGGGATAGTAAGGGTTGTTATGTTTTTCAGTTTCGTAATTTTTCTGACCTTCAAAAAATTCTGAAAAAAATTGAAATGATAATTTGATGAGTTTTCTTGATTGTGTCCAAAAATGGCGATTTTTGGATGTATAGATTAAGAGTTGTGAATTTTATGAGAAAAGACTATTTTAAAAGTAACCGCTTATAACTCCTTGTGGTTAACTCCAAAATTGGTGAAATTTTTATCGGGAGTACATGTATATGATAGAAGTATACTCTGTAAATTTTAGAATTTTTGGATAAAAGTACAATTTTTTATAAATATCTAAATATTCGACTGTTTTGGCCATATGAAAAATAGTAAATGATTTTCTAAAAATTCTGAGAAAAATATATGTTCAATATGGGACTATATTTTACTAAATCTCATAAAAAAAATTGATTGTACTGATTTGGTATTTTTCATGAAAATGGACTAGTTATGAGTAAATGAATTAAATATGTTATGTGAAGTAAGAAAATTAAAAAATATGATTTTATGGCTTGAGAATCCTATATGAGGTATATACAGATTTTTTATGAGGGTTTTGGTTATTGGTGATGAAATCTTATGAGTTTGGAATTTTAGGATGATTAAATGCATTATTTAGTAAAGTGTAAACAATTAAAATAAATTATTTATAAGTTTAAGAAATGTTATTTCAATATCATTATACCGAAATATTGGTATAGATTTTATTATGGAATTTCTACCTTTTTGTGTCGAGTTTACTATTCAGAGTTACTATTTACGAGTTACTATTCATGAGTTACTATTCACGAAGTTACTATTCATGTATTACTATTCACGAGTTACTATTCATGATAAAATTGGTTTCTTTTTCTAACCAAATTATAGTTGATTTATATTACTTTTGAGATTAAATCTAAATGTTTTGATTATATTAATTTTACTATTATATATAACATTTTTATAACCCTAATGATGATATTTCTATTTAACTTGAGTGTAAAGATGGGTAAATTTTTGTATGATCATGACTATGGGTTCCCTTTGGCCAGTAGTGCAAAGTTGAATTGTTGACTGGTAGGATCATGACCATTGAATTTATAATTGAATATCTTTAGCTTAAGTGCAATGGTGAAATGATCAACATGGTTATAATTATTGTTTATATAAATTCTGAAATGATTATATATTTCTTTGAGATATTAATATATTTGGCCTGTAGTGCAAATATGAACTGTTGATAAATATATTTGGCCTGTAGTGCAAATATGAACTGTGGAGGAATATCTTTGGTCTGTAGTGCAAAGATGAATTGTTGATGAATATCTTTGGCCCGTAGTGCAAAGATGACCTGTTGTTGAATATCTTTAGCGTGTAGTGCAAAGATGGTCTGTTGACGAATATCTTTGGCCCGTAGTGTAAAGATGAAGTTATTAGTATGATTATGAACATGAACTGTGATTTGGTATAACCATGATCTTTGATGTTTCAGGTAAAGACATGTGATGAAAATTATCTTCGTCCTGGATGCGAAGAGGAATTTAGAATCACAATTATGATTATGAGTTATTGATATGGTTGTGGACCAGAACTGTTGATTGATGTTACAGGGATAAAACATTGTTGATGGATTTTTAATATAGAGAAGATAATAGACTTTATGGTCTATTTGACTCTTCTAATGGATTGTTCGTTCCGCTGCAACTATGGTTGAAAATTTTTATCATCTACCATATGTTCTAAATCTCTGATTTATTACTGTTGAAGGCTATTGATAATTTATTTACCTTTAGTCATGATATTCTTTACTATGCTAGTTGTGCTCACCCTTCTGTTTCACAATTCCTTTCAGGTAATAAGAGTGTAGCTGGGTCGAGCGGAGGTAACAGGAGAATAGAACGGTGGTCATCATTTAGTAGTTATATTTGGTGAATCAAATAGGGTGAGACGAACCCAACGTTGGAAGGGTGTTTTGTCACTATCATATAAGATGTCTAATGACATACAACCTCGTGTCATCATAAGACACAGTTGTGCACATCCACTTGCTGAGTATATCTACGAGCACTACCTATATAATCTTGGTGTTTGTTTGAAGTATAATTCTCAATTAGAGACAGTGGAGATAATGATATGTCAGGAGAAGACTTACCATTGTAAAGAATATGATAGTAATCTTCTTATTTTTCTTTGGGGTCTATTGGATCAACCAAGGATAATTCTGTGGACATATGATATCTATCATAACCTAGATGCATGGTCTCCCATGTACGAAGGTTTCTTTGAGCACTTCCCAAAAATTTTAATTTTTAAAACAATTTTTGACTATACTTTTATGTAAGGTGCCATTGTGACGTGCTATCCAAGGTTGGAATGAGAGTCACAGTTGGTATATATTTGTATCAAAGCTCACAGCATATTTGTTGTTGTATTTTGCACGACAATTGTTGTAATAAAGTTGTAGTTATTTTCTGTACCATGTATTTGGCGACTCAGAATATGTTGGGTGAAATAGACCTATTTTGGGGTTGTCACAGTAGTCATTCGTACAAATTCTGGTCCCAACAATGTTGCTTCTCCCACCTCATCCCAACATACTGGAGAGTGACACTTTCGTCCATACAACGCTACGAATGGAACCATGCCTATACTTGCTTGATAACTATTGTTGTAGGAGAATTCCACCAATGGTAGGTACTTATCCCAACTCCCTTTGAAATCCCTACACAGAGTCTTAATAGATCTTCAAGAGTTTGAATAGTCCTTTCTGATTGCCCATCCGTTTGAGGATAGTATGTCGAACTAAATCGTACATCCGTGCCTATAGCTTTCTGCAAGCTAACCCAAAATCGTGAATTGAATCTTGGGTCACGATCCGAAACTATGGATACTGACATGTCATGCAATCTCACAATCTCATTCACTTACATACGAGCAAGATGTTCAAGGGAATAAGTCTCTCGTATAGGCAAGATATGAGCAGACTTGGTTAATCTATCAACAATAACCCAAATCATGCCTTGAGAAACCTTGGGAAGACCCGTAACGAAATCCATGGTAATGTGTTCCCACTTCCATTTTGGAATCTCAAGTGGTTGTAATGGACCCTTTGGCACTTGATGCTCCACCTTTACACGTTGACAAGTTAAACACCTCGAGATAAACTCCGCGATCTCTCTCTTCATATTAATCCACCAAAATGTATGTCGAAGATCATGATACATTTTGGTACTCCCAGGATGGATTACAAACGGTGTGTTGTGTGCCTCCATCATGATTCTATGCTTCAAGTCAGAATCGTTAGGAACACAAAGTCTGAAGTTGACTTGAAGTATTTCTTCTTCATCGATTCTTGCTTCCGGAATAGCACCTTCTTGCACTTTCTTCTTCATGCGCATCTGCTCCAGGTCCGTAGCTTGAGCAGCTTTAACTTTATCAATTAAAGTCGGTTCTACTCGTATATTTAATATTATCACGTGGGTACTTGGAGCCTTTAACTCTATCTCTATCCTTTGCAAGTCATACAAAATGGGTTTTTGTGTTAACAACATCGCACTTGAACCCGCATACGATCTTCTACTCAATGCGTCAACTACTACGTTCGCTTTTCCAGGATGGTATTGGATGGTATGATCGTAATCTTTCAACAACTCGAGCCAACGTCGTTGCCGTATGTTGAGTTCCTTTTGGGTGAAGAAATATTTTAGGCTTTTATGATCTGTATAGATCTCCACTTTCTCCCCATACAGTATCTCTAGACTTTTAACGCGAAAATGACTGCTGCCAACTCCAGATCATGAGTAAGATAATTTCTCTCATATTCTTTGAGTTGTTGCGAGGCATAGGCTATGACTTTCCTATGTTGTATGAGAACACATCCTAACCCTTTGCTTGAAGCATCGCTATAGATAACAAATTCATCCGAACTAGTTGGTATTGTCTGGACATGTGCCGAAATGAGTCTCCTCTTGAGTTCTTGGAAACTCTTCTCGCATTCTTCGCTCCATACGAATTTTGTATCTTTCCGAGTCAGCTGAGTTAACAGATTAGCGATTCAAAAAAATTCTTCCACGAATCTCCAATAATAACCAGCTAAGCCCAGAAAGCTACGTACTTCGGTCACCGACTTTGGTTGCTCCCAACTTTGTATTGCTTTAATCTTCGTCGGGTCAACAGATACTCCATATTTTGACACCACGTGCCCAAGGAAACTTCCTCAAGCCAGAACTCGCATTTCTTCAGCTTGGTATATTATTATCACGAAGCCTTTGAAGGACCAGCTTCAAATGACACTCATGATCTTCATGGCTTTAGGAATAGATGAACGAAGCATGAGCATTAGTCAATCTAAAAGACATGACTAAGAATTCATAATGCCCGTACCGAGTTCTGAAGGCAGTCTTCGGAATATTCTCAGTTTTAATCTTCAGCTGATGATATCCCGAACGAAGTTCGATCTTTAAAAAGAATTTTGTTCCTTGCAACTGGTCGAACAAGTCATCAATGCGAGGTAGCGGATACCTATTCTTAATAGTGACATGGTTCAATTCCCAGTAGTCAATACAAAGTCACATACATCCGTCTTTCTTCTTTACGAATAAAACTCCCCAAGGAGATGTACTAGGACGAATGAAACCGATGTCTAACAACTCCTGTAGTTGGACCTTTAACTCCTGAAGTTCAATAGGAGCCATTCGATATGGGGTTTTAGAAATGGGTTTTGTACCAAGTTCAAGGTCAATAAAGAATTCAACTTCACGTTCTGGGGGTAGATCGTGAAATTCTTCAGGAAATACGTTAGGAAATTCACTAACAACAGAAATATTATTCAAATCTGACGTTTTTTTGTTCGAGTCCATAACATGGGCTAAGAAAGCTTGACATCTGTTTTTCAATAAACGAATTGCTTTATGGCTTAATATAACAGTGATTGACTTTAGTGGTTTGGTTGCTTGAATTCGCATAACAGGTTGGATAGGAATATGAAAACTAACAACCTTACGAAAACAATCAATTTTAGCATGATAAGTGGTTAACTAATCAATCCCTAAAATCACATCAAATGCAAGTATTTTCAAAGAAATAAGATCGGCAGATAATGTGATGGTCCCAACTTGAATCAAGCAAGATTTATAAACAGTGGATGTAATGAAAGTTTCTCCTAACGGAGTCTCAAAAGATAAGTCAAAGTCTAATTTCTCCGGAGTCAAATTCAAACGTTGAGCACAAGCAGGTGAAATAAAAGAATGGGTAGAATCGGTATCTAGTAAGGTATAAATTTTGCAAGAGTTTATAATTAGCTTACCCATGATCACCTCGGTTTGGTTCTTCGCGTTTTGGGCAGTCACGACAAACGTTCTTCCAGGAACCACCGACTTTGACTTGTCCGGGACAGCCTTTGGAGTCACCATTCTCGCTGGACTTAGTTTCGTTACAAGACAATCTCTAGCTATATGACGTTCCTTTCCACAGTTATAACACACCTTGAATTGTTGTTTGGGCTGATGTGTCCCTCTTTCCCGCATTTATAACATACGACCGGTGCTCCTCCCCTAGGAACAATTGATACTACTGGTGTTGACTTCTTCACGTTGTCATTATCGTACCTTCTCTTTTTGAAATCTCCACCCGACTCGCTTCTTCTACTATCATGGCCACGACACCAGAGTGGTTACCGCTTTTGTCCGGATACTTTCCTCCCCGCTGGTTGTCATAGCTCCGATGACTGCTATCACCGGTATGACCCTGGTTGTGGTCCCTCGATTGAACATACTCATTATCTCGCTCTAATAATTAAGCCCTGTTTACAACATCTGAATATATAGAAATTTTGTGAGAAATAAGATATTGTCGAATCTCGGGTTTCAGACCTCTCAGAAATATCCGCGTCATACGTTCCTCATTCTCTACCAAATAGGTGCAAACTTGGATAACTCTGCAAACTTAGCCTCGTACTGAGACACAGTTATGTTGTTTTGTTCCAGTCTGATAAACTCTACCTCCTTCATATGACGAATACTTTCAGGAAAGTACTTATCATTGAACAGTTTTTGAAACGTCTCCTAAGACATATTGAGTGCGGCTGGCTGGGTACGCTTCACAGACTCCCACCAGTAGTCTGCCTCACTACGAAACATAAAGGTGGCGAATGGAACCTTCTGTTTCTCCGTGCATCCCAAGACATCAAATATCTTGGTAATTTGCTTAACCCACATTTCCGCCTTGATCGGATCTAGCTTTCCCACAAATTCTGGTGGTCCCAACTCTTTGAACTGCTTGGCTATGACGAGCCGCACGTTGCTATCATTTCCACCTGTATTTTGTACACGAGTTTTCTTTGTCTAATAAAGCATGAATTGCAAAAAGCTTCTAAACATCCCATCATTCATCGTTTGTTCGGTAATTACATGAGGAATAGTGCCTTCTTGTGGCACGTTAGGGGTTAGTGATTAAAGGTGTCTCCACGGTCTCATTCACTCCATTGTTAACATTTTCAGCTGCAATTCTCAAATACTGCCATAAAATAAGGGTTAATTAAAGAAATTGACATACCTATATTCTGACCGACCAATTAAATACCAAATAAGCTTAGGTAGGACACACTAGCGAAAGATTTACTCGTCTCTCCCCTCCTAGCTCTATTCCCCGATCTCCGCCAGAGACCATATCCCCTAAGCTCTGATACCAACTGTGACGCCCCCAAAATAGGTATACATCACCCATTCTGAGTCGCCAAATACATGATACAGAATATAACTACAACTTTATTATTACACTTGTCGTGCAAATTACGACAACACAAATACTGTGGGTTTAAATACAAATATTTTCTAATAGACAGTATTCAAACTCAAAAGGAATCCTCATTACAATTATTATCACACTATTTTACAAAATAGTGAGGACAGCTAAAATAATTGTTTGGAAACATCACTCCATACCCCGACTAGTTTTCGCTATATTCTCGCCTCCTGAGAAGAAAAATAGAACAAAAAGAAAAAGCGTGAGCTCAACTAGCCCAGTAAAAAATATTATGACTAAAATAATGTAAAATAAATTATCGTTAGCCTTCAACAATTCAAATCAAATATAATGAACAACAAATTTTAGATCAATATTCGCAGCGGAAATAACAATTCATTAGAAGAGTTAAGTAGAGAATGAAATCTATTATCTTCTATGATTTAAAAGTCCATCATCAATATTTTATCCCTGTAACATCAATAAATATACATCTTGAACCAAATATTCATCTTTGCACTACGGGCCAAAGATATTCATTCATTTGTATCACCAATTGTTCATGTTCATCTCAACACCTATAGGCATTACAGGCCAAAGATATTCATCAAGTATCACCATTTAGGACTAAGGATGATGAAAAATATTTTAAAGAAACGAATCCAGTAAGATAAAAGGATAAAGATTAGGGATTCATACTTTAGATAATTCAAGTTCAAAAATATTCCATAATAATCAAATTGTGGAGCAAAATTCAAGAATGAAGATCAAAACATGGATATAATCAAAGATAGTAACCATAATAGACATCTTGGACAAAGAAAAGAAAATTTCATTTTTCTGTGAATAGTGCTGTATACATGAATAGTGTCGTATACGTGAATAGTAACCCCGACACGAAAAGGTAGAAATTTCACAAGAAAAATCATACTTCGTGAATAGTACTCGTGAATAGTACCGCATTCATGAATAATGTCGTATACGTGAATAGTAATCTCGACATGAAAAGGTCAAAATTTCATAATAAAATTCATGTCAGTATTTCGGCAAAATGATATTGAATGAAATAATATTATTTACGAAAAAAATAACATCCCTTACCTCAAAAGAATAGTACTTCTGGTTAAAATATTAGATATAATGCTGAATGAAACTTGCACAAAAACTACATTCAAAGTATCCTATACTCAAGAAAATACTCACAATACTTTAGAATAAGAATTTCTGAATTTGAAATGGTGTGTTGAGGAAGGAGGGAATTACCCTCTATTTATAGTGCAATCCTCGAAGGAAAAATTAATAGGCTGCCTAACTTTGCCCATTTTTCCTCCACCTAATCTTTTCCATTCAAAGCTTAACTTCATTCATTTTCCATATGGGTGGGGGCCACTGTGACGCCCCCAAAATAGGTATACAACACCCATTCTGAGTCGCCAAATACATGGTACAGAAAGCAAACTACAACTTCAATAATACAATTGTCGTGCAAAATACGACAACACATACTGTGAGTTTAAATACAAATATTGTCTTCTAGACAATATCCACAATCCTCATTACAATTATTCAAACACTATTTTACAGAAATAGTGAGGACTGCTAAAACATCTTTCTAGAACCATCACTCCATACCCCGACTAGATACTGCTATGTTCTCACCTCCTGAGAAGAAAAATGGAACAAAAAGAAAAAGGGTGAGCTCAACTAGCCCAGTAAAGAATATTATGACTAAGATAATATACAACAAATTATCGTTAGTCTTCAACAGGGAAAAATCTGATAGAATATAATTGACAACAAGTTTTAGATCAACAACTGCAGCGGAAACAGCAAACCATTAGAAGAGTCAAGTAGAGAAAGAATTCTACTATCATCTAAGATTTAAAAGTCCATCATCAATATTTTATCCCTGAAACGTCAATTAATAATCATCTTTATCCAAATATTCATTTTTGCACTACAGGCCAAAGATATTCATTTGTATCACCTGTCAGTCATGTTCATCTCAACACCTGTTCATCTTTGCACTACAGACCAAAGATATTCATTAAGTAATTATACATCTTTGCACTACAGGTCAAAGATATTCAGTAATATCATCATTTAGGACTGAGGATGATGAAAAATATCTTAAAGAGAACGAATCCAGTGAGACAGAAGGACAAATATTAGGGATTCGTATAACAGTTTATCCAAGATCAATAATACTTCATAATAATCAATTGTGAAGCAGAATTCAAAAATAAAGATCAAAACATGGATACAATCAAAGATAGTAACCATAATAGACATCTTGGACAAAAAAGGAAAATTTTATTTTTCGGTGAATAGTGCCGTATTCGTGAATAGTACCGTATACGTGAATAGTGTCGTATACGTGAATAGTAACCCCAACACAAAAATTTCCAAATTTGATAAAAACTCATGTTAATATTTCAGCATAATGATATTGGAGAAAATAATATCATTTAAGAAGAAAATAATATCCCTTACCTCAAAATATCAGTACTTCGGGTCGGAATACCGGTATAAGGCTGAAAGAAACTTGCTCTGATGAATAGAAACTCTCAAAATATGTAAGTACTCACAAAATACACTCAATAATCTAGAGAGAGAAAGAGAGAAAACTTGTTTCTGGTGTGATTTTCAATTCTAACTTAGCCCTCTATTTATAGGAAAATGTTAGCACGCCGAAGCAGACTTAACCTGCAACCAGGCTTTACTTGCTACTATTCTCACCCACCACATTTGAATAAAAATCTCAGCACATTTCTTCACCAACCAAGAGTGGGGCCCACCAATTCTAGAATTTTCCATCAAAATGATAAACTCCGAAAATTCAACAATTTCTGAACCAGTCATCTCGTAAAATTCATAATAAATCATACGTTCATTTTTAACGGTTCAAATTTTGTGGACATATACTCAACTTATATATGTATAACATATCCAAAAATTACCACGATCCAACGGTCGGATTAAAAATTATAATCCCCGCAAAATATCTCAAAAACCCTGATTTTTAATACCTCCATTCCGACAAAAATACTGATGAAAAACCTCAACATTAACTCCTTCATTTTTAACCACAAAAATATATCCCTCATTTATATCCGCATAAAATAAATATTTCCTTATAATACGAATCAATAATTAATTATTCACAAATAATATTACAGAATCACATTTATGACAACCAGACCGTTCCCAAGAAAGAGGGGGCTTTCCAATAAGGATTTCTGCTTACTGGCGCGTAATTAGATGACCAAACCTCTCCTTAGACAGAACTTTCTAGACATTGCCAATAATGTTATCTAATAATATTATTCAAATAATATGAATTATTGATCTGATAATGAAAAATACTGTGCAGCAACAATTATTGAAACAACAATAATATAAAATATCAACGCAACAATTATTGAATCAATAAAATAAAATATTGAACAATAACTACTGTAACAATTATTGAGTAGTGCCTTCTTACGTAAGAATCAATAATTGGTGCAATACCGTGTGCTACTGTATTTTAACCACCGGGTATTCCAACAGTATTAACGGTAACAACTACGCCGTTATTTATAAATAACTTATACTTGTCGTTTTTTTCATCCAATCGCTTTCCGTTATGGGGCCCACACAAGGCTGCGCCGTCGTACGAATATTCCCCGACAACAAGAATATTCCACGACCAAACGAATATTCTCCGACCAAACGAATATTCGGGGAATATTCACACCAGAAACAAGTTTTCTCTCTTTCTCTCTCTAGATTATTGAGTGTATTTTGTGAGTATTTAGATACTTTGAGAGTTTCTATTCATCAGAGCAAGTTTCTTTCAGCCTTATACCGGTATTCCGACCCGAAGTACTGATATTTTGAGGTAAGGGATATTATTTTCTTCTTAAATGATATTATTTTCTCCAATATCATTATGCTGAAATATTAACATGAGTTTTTATCAAATTTGGAACTTTTTGTGTCGGGGTTAGTATTCACGTATACGGTACTATTCACGAATACGGCACTATTCACCGAAAAATAAAATTTTCCCTTTTTGTCCAAGATGTCTATTATGGTTACTAACTTTGATTGTATCCATGTTTTGATCTTTATTTTTGAATTCTGCTTCACAATTGATTATTATGAAGTATTATTGATCTTGGATAAACTGTTATACGAATCCCTAATATTTGTCCTTCTGTCTCACTGGATTCGTTCTCTTTAAGATATTTTTCATCATCCTCAGTCCTAAATGATGATATTACTGAATATCTTTGGCCTGTAGTGCAAAGATGTATAATTAATTGATGAATATCTTTGGCCTGTAGTGCAAAGATGAACAGGTGTTGAGATGAACATGACTGACAGGTGATACAAATGAATATCTTTGGCCTGTAGTGCAAAGATGAATATTTGGATAAAGATGATTATTAATTGATGTTTCAGGGATAAAATATTGTTGATGGACTTTTAAATCTTAGAAGATAGTAGAATTCTTTCTCTACTTGACTCTTCTAATGGTTTGTTGTTTCCGCTGCAGTTGTTGATCTAAAACTTATTGTCGATTATATTCTATCAGATTTTTCCCTGTTGAAGACTAACGATAATTTGTTGTATATTATCTTAGTCATAATATTCTTTACTGGGCTAGTTGAGCTCACCCTTTTTCTTTTTGTTCCATTTTTCTTCTCAGGAGGTGAGAACATAGCAGTATCTAGTCGGGGTATGGAGTGATGGTTCTAGAAAGATGTTTTAGCAGTCCTCACTATTTCTGTAAAATAGTGTTTGAATAATTGTAATGAGGATTGTGGATATTGTCTAGAAGACAATATTTGTATTTAAACTCACAGTATGTGTTGTTGTATTTTGCACGACAATTGTATTATTGAAGTTGTAGTTTGCTTTCTGTACCATGTATTTGGCGACTCAGAATGGGTGTTGTATACCTATTTTGGGGGCGTCACACACTCACTCGCGACTTAGTCAACAAAGAGAGTTTCTCATATGTATCCCCAGCAACAACATGCGAAAGGACTGGGGCATTTTCTAATTCCAGGAAAGGGAAGGAGTGTAAGGCGGGATAAACATCTCATCAAAAGAAAGGGAAGAACTCCTGAAAGAAATCATAGCAACATAAGCTTGCCCCTACAAAAGAAGGGGGAGATTCTTAAGAAAGTTCTCAACTCAAAAGCAGAAGCCCAATGACAAAAGGGCTAGCGAATGAAATCATCATCATCAAATGTGCCAACCGGCGTCGAGTCCTCACAAGTCGAGGCCTCTACACCGAAGTTAAAATCTGGGCAGCAAAAGAATGAGCGGCACCCTCCAGGGATGTCAGCGGCATTTAGGTCATCAGTTCAGCCGGGTTGCTAATCAAACGCTCAAGGAAATGGGGCACAAGCACCCAACAGCGAAAGGAAACTCCAAATCACCTCAAAAAGGGTGAGGCAGAGTCTGGTGAAGCAAACCGTTGAATATTAACTTCAGCGAAGGTATCGGATGATCCGGTATTCTAAACCATTGGCATCAATTCAGCGCCACATCGAAACAGTGATGTCAGCATATTTAACTACCAGCAGAGTAGGCACCGTTGTCAAACTACCAGCAAGGTAGGCACCGTTGTAAACTATCAACGTATGCACCGAGAAGGTCAGGTGATTTCAGAACATCATCCCCAGTAGAGATGTAGAAAACATCTAAACTTATCTTCATCAAACAAGTCGAAAACACCGACAAAAAGCCCAACCATGTGAGTCAACACCAACATAGGCATCATCAATGATCGGTAAAGGTAAAGCAATTTACAAAAATATTTTAACATTTATTACGTTTGTGATTTGCGATATGCGAAATGTGATGTGTGAGTTACGAAGTACGAAATGCGATGTGCGATTTGCAAGCTGTGATTTGCGAAAATATTTCAAACATTCATCATAACATTCATTACATTGCGATTTGTATCATTAGAAATACCTTGTCATATTTCAAGTGTCTAGTAATCTTTATCATGTCCATTTCATTGCATTAACATGATAAAGAGGGGCATCTGTAGACACTCGAATTATTGTTTTCTAGTTACTAACTATGCAGGAGGACAAAATCGTCTTTTTCACACTCTAGAGATAACCCTGGAGGACTACAAGATCAATTCCAACCCCGGAGATAGCCCCGGGAGATCCAGTTTCCAACCCTAGAGATAACCTCGGGAAATCAGTTTCTAACCCCGAAGATAACCTCGGGAAAGTCAGTGTCAACCCCGGAGATAGACCCAGGAGATCAAGTTTAAAGCCTGGAGATAACCCCAGGAGGTCAAGCCAATCTCAGAGATAACCCTGAGGACAGTCAAAGTCAACATCAGGTCAATCTCAGAGATAATCCTGAGAAAAGACTGCTATAACTGCGCAAAAACTGGAAATAACCCCGAGAGGGGTAAAATGGTCATTTTACCATCTCAACTTCAACTTAGATCAAATACTCATTTCAAATCAAATTACTTCAATAAAAGTCCCACAAGAACCATATCTTAACTTTCGAGCGTAAATTACGCAAAAAAGCACAACGAATTGCCTGACGGAAACCCGAAAATGTCATTTCGATTATAGACCCATCTTTCCGAAATTAAAAAAGGGCAAATCCTATGTCATTACGTAGCTCTCGGAAAGAGCTTTCTGGAATGGTATGGCACGCTTCCATCGGACTCCAGGATTGAATGCTATGAAGGTTCAAGCGAACAACGCGTTGTCCGAGTGCACGTACTTCGAGACGGTGGGATCCACATTGCCCGGGGAACCCCGGGCAGCCACAGGTAGACCCGCGGCTGCCGCAGGTACACCTAAGGCTCCCCCCTCTATAAATAGAGGGCCTGGGGTGGCCATTTTGTAAGAGAAAAAGGCGAGGAAGCCCTGTGCATTTTGCTCTGTACACACTATAAATTGATTGTTTTCTCATTTCAAACACTTGTGAGCTTATATATTGCTACATTTTACCGGTGGGAACAGAGTGTTCATCCATTTAAAGCTATTTGAAGTATTCTTTGGCAGTCCACTGCAAGCCTTCTTACATTTCTTAAAGACTTTCTCCACTTTTGTGCACACACAATTATTCACGTTGAGAGTCGTGTTATGCTATTATTACTATATATATATATATATATATATATATATATATATATATATATATATATATATATTATCGAGTTACCTCGATTGAGTCTGAAATATAATATTCGGAGCGTTTATTGCATTTATATATATATATATATATATATATATATATATATGTGTGTGTGTGTGTGTGTGTGTGTGTGTGTGTGTGTGTGTGTGACGCCCCCAAAACAGGTATGCATCACACATCTTGGGTCGCCAGATACATGGTACATAAATCAAATACAAACTTAATTATACAACTATCGTGAAAAATACGACAAAACATAATCTAAGAGTTTTAATAATAATATTGTCATCTAGACAATATCCACACTCAATGGAGTCCTCATTACATTTATTGTCACACTATTTTATAGAATAGTGAGGACTACTAAAACAACCATCTGGACCGTCAATCCGTTCCCCGACTCGTCCCAGCTATATTCTCATTTTCTGAAGATAACAGTGAAAGAAAGGGTGAGCTCAACTAGCCCAGTAAGAAATATTATGATTAAGATAATGCAGAATAAATTATCCTTAGCCTTCAACAGTATAACAACTGATAGAATATAATAGACAACAAGTTTTAGATCGACAACTGCAGCGGAATAAGCAATCCATTAGAAGAGTCAAGTAGTGCATAAAATCTATTATCTTCTATGATTTAAAAAATTTTTCATCAACTTTATCGCTGAGACTCAGCTTAATAAATAAAATCGAATCATCCCTGCATCACGGCTAAGGATATTCATGTAATCATCAATGGTCATGATTATACCGAATAATTCCTAGTCATAATCATACCAACAACTGTCCATCAATGAACTACAGGCCAATAAGGACTTTTACCACATCATTCGTTACATTACGATCGTGATTATACCGAATAATCCCTGGTCATAATCATATCAAGTCCATCTATGCACGTAAGCCAAAGATGACTTTAATCACAATATAAGCATGAGGATGATGACAATGACATAATAATTCAATAAAACAAGTCCAAGGATAAATTTTATAGAATTATAATTTAATTTATCCAAAAATCAATAACTTCCAAATTGTAAACATGATACTGCTTTGTAGAGTAAAATTCAAGAATAATATTCATGTACCAAAAAAAATTTGGACAGAAAAGAAATATATTTTTTGGGTGAATAGTATCGCGTGAATAATACTTCGGGAATAGTACCCCGTGAATAGTATCCTGACACGAAAAGTGTCCCGAATACCCGAGTGAATGATACTAGAGTGAATAGTAATCGGGTGAATAGTAACCTATGAATAGTAACTCGTGAATAGTACTCCAGCACGAAAAGTGCCCCGAAAACCCGAGTGAATAATACAAGAGTGAATAGTAATCGGGTGAATAGTAACCCATGAATAGTAACTCGTAATAGAAAAATACCAAAGAAAATGATATTCCATGACGAGTACAAAAGAAATGATATCTCATATGAGTATAATAGAATATACGAAACTACAAATAGATTTTCGCCCGCCATGCGATAATCCAAGTAAACAGATTATTTCCACAATTTAATAAAGAATGAATACGAATGATCATTCACCATGCATGCAGTATTCCACATAGATAGGTTATTCCAACAGAATAATAAAGAATGGAATAAAAGAAGAATTCACCATGCATGCGGTAGTCCGCGTAGACAGGTTATTCCAACAGAATAATAAAGAATGAAACCAGGTCATGCGTAACCCGCACAGACAGGATATTCGAACAGCATAATAAAGAATGGAACCAGGTCATGCGTAATCCGCACATACATGATATTTCAACAGAATAATAAAGAATGAAATAACAATAGAATTCACCAGGCATACGATAGACCGCACAGACAGGTTATTCCAACAGAATAATAAAGAATGGAATAACAGAAAAATTTCACCATGGATGCGGTACTTCGCATAGACAGGTTATTCCAATATAATAATAAAGATTGGAATAACAACCCTTACGAGTTTTGAAAGAAAATAACTCTCTTAATGAATACGAAAGAAATAATACCCCTTACCTCAGAAGAAGACTGGATACTGAAGTAGTGAAGTAGTAGACTACTCTTCTTCTATCTCTCTATAGCTTCTCTTTATATAGCTTCTCTCTCTATAATTGCTCTTGTGAGACTTAGTGAATTGGTGAGAATGAAGGAAGAATGAGCTTCTATTTATAGGAAAATATAGTTTCGATAATTGCACGTTTTGGGGCTAAAAATATTACAGTATAATACCTTCCTCTTTTTTTCACTTTTAATTTAGTCCTGCAAGTATTATCAAACTTGCACCACCTCCCCTAATAATAAATCATGTGAATTAATAGTTCATTCATGTGACTCAATAGTATAATCATGTGAAAAAACTAATTACAGTATAGTACCTTCAACTATACCTCTATTTTTAATTTAGTTATGCTATCAATCTTGCACCAACTCTCCTAATAGTACAAGAATGTGAATCAATAGTACACACATGTGAACAAATAGTTATAAGCATGTGAAATAATAGCAATTAATTGCTTATTTATCCGGTTAATTACCCGATTAGTCAACATAACTCCCAGACATCAATTATTATCGAAATAAATGTCGATTTCCACTAACACTAATAATTCTAACACAATGGAACTATCCATTTCAACTTTAATCAACACGAACGTATTCATTATTAATATTATAATTCACAATATTTAACAACCAGGTCGTTCCCAAGAGAGAGGGGGCTTTCCAATAAGCATTTCTCCCTATTGGCGATCAATTAGATTATCTAACCTCTCCTTGACAGAACTTCTAGACATTGTCAATATTGTAAATAATAATATGAATAACTTTGTCGTCTCAATTATTAATTTAATAATATAACATATTATACAGATGATACTGTGACAATAATTGAATCAATAATATGAGAGATATGATGCAACAATTACTGTAGCAATAATTGAGTATAACTAAGTGACTTCTTACGTAAGCATCAGTAATCAATACCGTGTACTACTATGCAACCACGCGTAGTACTGCACTTTTACTACCGATTATTTTATGACAACTTGCTTATTTTGAAAAATTTTCACATATCACCCTTAACTTTAACCTTTTATAAATTTAACCATTTACTAAATAGAATAATTATAAGAAAATTGAATACTTTCATTTTATAAAATTCGAGATCTCACAATCTCCCCTCCTTATGAAATTTCGCCCTCGAAATTTACGTATTTGGTAGTTCGAAAAGATGAGAATACCTTGCTTTCTTTTCGAATTGTACCTTCCCGGTTATTTCCTCTCTATCATGATTTCTCATTTCTAATCTCCTGTATTTCAGATATCATTCTAGAATATAATTTCAAAATAAGGGTTAATTGACATTCCACATAATATTCCTATACTCTGACCGACCAATTAAATACCAAATAAACTTAGGTAGGTCATACTAGCGAAGAAATTTTCCGTCTCTCCCCTCCTAGTTCTTGTCTCACACCTCAGCCAGGGATCATATCCTCAACTATGACGCCCCCAAAACAGGTATACATCACCCATCCTGGGTCGCCAGATACATGTTACATAAATCAAATACAAACTTAATTATACAACTATCGTGAAAAATACGACAAAACATAATCTAAGAGTTTTAATAATAATATTGTCATCTAGAAAATATCCACACTCAATGGAGTTCTCATTACATTTATTGTCACACTATTTTATAGAATAGTGAGGACTACTAAAACAACCATCTGGACCGTCAATCCGTTCCCCGACTCGTCCCAGCTATATTCTCATTTCCTGAATATAACAGTGAAAGAAAGGGTGAGCTCAACTAGCCCAGTAAGAAATATTATGATTAAGATAATGCAGAATAAATTATCCTTAGCCTTCGACAGTATAACAACTGCTAGAATATAATAGACAACAAGTTTTAGATCAACAACTGCAGCGGAATAAGCAATCCATTAGAAGAGTCAAGTAGTGCATAAAATCTATTATCTTCTATGATTTAAAAAGTTTTTCATCAACTTTATCGCTGAGACTCAGCTTAATAAATAAAATCGAATCATCCCTGCATCACGGCTAAGGATATTCATGTAATCATCAATGGTCATGATTATACCGAATAATTCCTAGTCATAATCATACCAACAACTGTCCATCAATGAACTACAGGCCAATAAGGACTTTTACCACATCATTCGTTACATTACGATCGTGATTATACCGAATAATCCCTGGTCATAATCATATCAAGTCCATCTATGCACGTAAGCCAAAGATGACTTTAATCACAATATAAGCATGAGGATGATGACAATGACATAATAATTCAATAAAACAAGTCCAAGGATAAATTTTATAGAATTATAATTTAATTTATCCAAAAATCAATAACTTCCAAATTGTAAACATGATACTGCTTTGTAGAGTAAAATTCAAGAATAATATTCATGTACCAAAAAAATTTGGACAGAAAAGAAATATATTTTTCGGGTGAATAGTATCGCGTGAATAATACTTCGGGAATAGTACCCCGTGAATAGTATCCTGACACGAAAAGTGTCCCGAATACCCGAGTGAATGATACTAGAGTGAATAGTAATCGGGTGAATAGTAACCTATGAATAGTAACTCGTGAATAGTACTCCAGCACGAAAAGTGCCCCGAAAACCCGAGTGAATAATACAAGAGTGAATAGTAATCGGGTGAATAGTAACCCATGAATAGTAACTCGTAATAGAAAAATACCAAAGAAAATGATATTCCATGACGAGTACAAAAGAAATGATATCTCATATGAGTATAATAGAATATACGAAACTACAAATAGATTTTCGCCCGCCATGCGATAATCCAAGTAAACAGATTATTTCCACAATTTAATAAAGAATGAATACGAATGATCATTCACCATGCATGCAGTATTCCACATAGATAGGTTATTCCAACAGAATAATAAAGAATGGAATAAAAGAAGAATTCACCATGCATGCGGTAGTCCGCGTAGACAGGTTATTCCAACAGAATAATAAAGAATGAAACCAGGTCATGCGTAACCCGCACAGACAGGATATTCGAACAGCATAATAAAGAATGGAACCAGGTCATGCGTAATCCGCACATACATGATATTTCAACAGAATAATAATGAATGAAATAACAATAGAATTCACCAGGCATACGATAGACCGCACAGACAGGTTATTCCAACAGAATAATAAAGAATGGAATAACAGAAAAATTTCACCATGGATGCGGTACTTCGCATAGACAGGTTATTCCAATATAATAATAAAGATTGGAATAACAACCCTTACGAGTTTTGAAAGAAAATAACTCTCTTAATGAATACGAAAGAAATAATACCCCTTACCTCAGAAGAAGACTGGATACTGAAGTAGTGAAGTAGTAGACTACTCTTCTTCTATCTCTCTATAGCTTCTCTTTATATAGCTTCTCTCTCTATAATTGCTCTTGTGAGACTTAGTGAATTGGTGAGAATGAAGGAAGAATGAGCTTCTATTTATAGGAAAATATAGTTTCGATAATTGCACGTTTTGGGGCTAAAAATATTACAGTATAATACCTTCCTCTTTTTTTCACTTTTAATTTAGTCCTGCAAGTATTATCAAACTTGCACCACCTCCCCTAATAATAAATCATGTGAATTAATAGTTCATTCATGTGACTCAATAGTATAATCATGTGAAAAAACTAATTACAGTATAGTACCTTCAACTATACCTCTATTTTTAATTTAGTTATGCTATCAATCTTGCACCAACTCTCCTAATAGTACAAGAATGTGAATCAATAGTACACACATGTGAACAAATAGTTATAAGCATGTGAAATAATAGCAATTAATTGCTTATTTATCCGGTTAATTACCCGATTAGTCAACATAACTCCCAGACATCAATTATTATCGAAATAAATGTCGATTTCCACTAACACTAATAATTCTAACACAATGGAACTATCCATTTCAACTTTAATCAACACGAACGTATTCATTATTAATATTATAATTCACAATATTTAACAACCAGGTCGTTCCCAAGAGAGAGGGGGCTTTCCAATAAGCATTTCTCCCTATTGGCGATCAATTAGATTATCTAACCTCTCCTTGACAGAACTTCTAGACATTGTCAATATTGTAAATAATAATATGAATAACTTTGTCGTCTCAATTATTAATTTAATAATATAACATATTATACAGATGATACTGTGACAATAATTGAATCAATAATATGAGAGATATGATGCAACAATTACTGTAGCAATAATTGAGTATAACTAAGTGACTTCTTACGTAAGCATCAGTAATCAATACCGTGTACTACTATGCAACCACGCGTAGTACTGCACTTTTACTACCGATTATTTTATGACAACTTGCTTATTTTGAAAAATTTTCACATATCACCCTTAACTTTAACCTTTTATAAATTTAACCATTTACTAAATAGAATAATTATAAGAAAATTGAATACTTTCATTTTATAAAATTCGAGATCTCACAATCTCCCCTCCTTATGAAATTTCGCCCTCGAAATTTACGTATTTGGTAGTTCGAAAAGATGAGAATACCTTGCTTTCTTTTCGAATTGTACCTTCCCGGTTATTTCCTCTCTATCATGATTTCTCATTTCTAATCTCCTGTATTTCAGATATCATTCTAGAATATAATTTCAAAATAAGGGTTAATTGACATTCCACATAATATTCCTATACTCTGACCGACCAATTAAATACCAAATAAACTTAGGTAGGTCATACTAGCGAAGAAATTTTCCGTCTCTCCCCTCCTAGTTCTTGTCTCACACCTCAGCCAGGGATCATATCCTCAACTATGACGCCCCCAAAACAGGTATACATCACCCATCCTGGGTCGCCAGATACATGTTACATAAATCAAATACAAACTTAATTATACAACTATCGTGAAAAATACGACAAAACATAATCTAAGAGTTTTAATAATAATATTGTCATCTAGACAATATCCACACTCAATGGAGTTCTCATTACATTTATTGTCACACTATTTTATAGAATAGTGAGGACTACTAAAACAACCATCTGGACCGTCAATCCGTTCCCCGACTCGTCCCAGCTATATTCTCATTTCCTGAATATAACAGTGAAAGAAAGGGTGAGCTCAACTAGCCCAGTAAGAAATATTATGATTAAGATAATGCAGAATAAATTATCCTTAGCCTTCGACAGTATAACAACTGCTAGAATATAATAGACAACAAGTTTTAGATCAACAACTGCAGCGGAATAAGCAATCCATTAGAAGAGTCAAGTAGTGCATAAAATCTATTATCTTCTATGATTTAAAAAGTTTTTCATCAACTTTATCGCTGAGACTCAGCTTAATAAATAAAATCGAATCATCCCTGCATCACGGCTAAGGATATTCATGTAATCATCAATGGTCATGATTATACCGAATAATTCCTAGTCATAATCATACCAACAACTGTCCATCAATGAACTACAGGCCAATAAGGACTTTTACCACATCATTCGTTACATTACGATCATGATTATACCGAATAATCCATGGTCATAATCATATTAAGTCCATCTATACACGTAAGCCAAAGATGACTTTAATCACGATATAAGCATGAGGATGATGACAATGACATAATAATTCAATAAAACAAGTCCAAGGATAAATTTTATAGATTTATAATTTAATTTATCCAGAAATCAATAACTTCCAAATTGTCAACATGATACTGCTTTGTAGAGTAAAATTCAAGAATAATATTCATGTACCAAAAATAATTTGGACAGAAAAGAAATATATTTTTCGGGTGAATAGTATCGCGTGAATAATACTTCGGGAATAGTACCCCGTGAATAGTATCCTGACACGAAAAGTGTCCCGAATACCCGAGTGAATGATACTAGAGTGAATAGTAATCGGGTGAATAGTAACCTGTGAATAGTACTCCGGCACGAAAAGTGCCCCGAAAACCCAAGTGAATAATACAAGAGTGAATAGTAATAGGGTGAATAGTAACCCATAAATAGTTACTCGTAATAGAAAAATACCAAAGAAAATGATATTCCATGACGAGTACAAAAGAAATGATATCTCATATGAGTATAATAGAATATACGAAACTACAAATAAGTTTTCGCCCGCCATGCGATAATCCACGTAGACAGATTATTTCCACAATTTAATAAGAATGAATACGAAGGATCATTCACCATGCATGCGGTATTCCACATAGATAGGTTATTCCAACAGAATAATAAAGAATGGAATAACAGAAGAATTCACCATGCATGCGGTAGTCTGCGTAGACATGTTATTCCAACAAAATAATAAAGAATGAAACCAGGTCATGCGTAACCCGCACAGACAGGATATTCCAACAGCATAATAAAGAATGGAACCAGGTCATGCGTAATCCGCACATACATGATATTTCAACAGAATAATAAAGAATGAAATAACAATAGAATTCACCAGGCATACGATAGACCGCACAGACAGGTTATTCCAACAAAATAATAAAGAATGGAATAACAGAAGAATTTCACCATGTATGCGTTTTGAAAGAGCCTGGTGAATTTCACCACGTATTCCAATTCCAATAAAAATTGGAATAACAACCCTTACGAGTTTTGAAAGAAAATAACTCTCTTAATGAATACGAAAGAAATAATACCCCTTACCTCAGAAGAAGACTGGATACTGAAGTAGTGAAGTAGTAGACTACTCTTCTTCTATCTCTCTATAGCTTCTCTTTATATAGCGTCTCTCTCTATAATTGCTCTTGTGAGACTTGGTGAATTGGTGAGAATGAAGGAAGAATGGGCTTCTATTTATAGAAAAATATAGTTTCGATAATTGCACGTTTTGGGGCTAAAAATATTACAGTATAATACCTTCCTCTTTTTTTTCACTTTTAATTTAGTCCTGCAAGTATTATCAAACTTGCACCACCTCCCCTAATAATAAATCATGTGTATTAATAGTTCATTCATGTGACTCAATAGTATAATCATGTGAAAAAACTAATTACAGTATAGTACCTTCAACTATACCTCTATTTTTAATTTAGTTATGCTATCAATCTTGCACCAACTCTCCTAATAGTACAAGAATGTGAATCAATAGTACACACATGTGAACAAATAGTTATAAGCATGTGAAATAATAGCAATGAATTGCTTATTTATCCGGTTAATTACCCGATTAGTCAACATAACATCCAGACATCAATTATTATCAAAATAAATGTCGATTTCCACTAACACTAATAATTCTAACACAATGGAACTATCCATTTCATCTTTAATCAACACGGACGTATTCATTATTAATATTATAATTCACAATATTTAACAACCAGATCGTTCCCAAGAGAGAGGGGGCTTTCCAATAAGCATTTCTCCCTATTGGCGATCAATTAGATTATCTAACCTCTCCTTGACAGAACTTCTAGACATTGTCAATATTGTAAATAATAATATGAATAACTTTGTCGTCTCAATTATTAATTTAATAATATAACATATTATACAGATGATACTGTGACAATAATTGAATCAATAATATGAGAGATATAATGCAACAATTACTGTAGCAATAATTGAGTATAACTAAGTGACTTCTTACGTAAGCATCAGTAATCAATACCGTGTACTAGTATGCAACCACGCGTAGTATTGCACTTTTACTACCGATTATTTTATGACAACTTGCTTACTTTGAAAAATTTTCACATATCACCCTTAACTTTAACCTTTTATAAATTTAATCATTTACTAAATAGAATAATTATAAGAAAATTGAATACTTTGATTTTATAAAATTCGAGATCTCACAATCTCCCCTCCTTATGAAATTTCGCCATCGAAATTTACGTATTTGGTAGTTCGAAAAGATGAGAATACCTTGCTTTCTTTTCGAATTGTACCTTCTCGGTTATTTCCTCTCTATCATGATTTTTTCATTTCTCATCTCCTGTATTTCAGATATCATTCTAGAATATAATTTCAAAATAAGGGTTAATTGACATTCCACATATTATCCCTATACTCTGACCGACGAATTAAATACCAAATAAACTTAGGTAGGTCATACTAGCGAAGAAATTTCCCGTCTCTCCCCTCCTAGTTCTTGTCTCACACCTCAGCCAGGGATCATATCCTTAACTGTGACGCCCCCAAAACAGGTATACATCACCCATCCTGGGTTGCCAGATACATGGTACATAAATCAAATACAAACTTATTTATACAAATATCGTGAAAAATACGATAAAACATAATCTAAGAGTTTTATTAAGAATATTGTCATCTAGACAATATCCACACTCAATGGAGTTCTCATTACATTTATTGTCACACTATTTTATAGAATAGTGAGGACTACTAAAACAACCATCTGGACTGTCAATCCGTTCCCCGACTCGTCCCTTATATTCTCATTTCCTGAAGAGAACAATGAAAGAAAGGGTGAGCTCAACTAGCCCAGTAAGAAATATTATGACTAAGATAATGCAGAATAAATTATCCTTAGCCTTCAACAGTATAACAACTAATAGAATATAATAGACAACAAGTTTTAGATCAACAACTACAGCGGAATAAGCAATCCATTAGAAGAGCTAAGTAGTGCATAAAATCTATTATCTTCTATGATTTAAAAAGTTTTTCATCAACTTTATCGCTGAGACTCAGCTTAATAAATAAAATCGAATCATCCCTACATCACGGCCAAGGATATTCATGTAATCAATGGTCATGATTATACTGAATAATCCCTGATCATAATCATACCAACAATTGTCCATCAATGAACTACAGGCCAATGAGGATTTTTACCACATCATTTGTTACATTACGTTCATGATTATACCAAATAATTCTTGGTCATAATCATACCAAGTCCATCTATACACGTAAGCCAAAGATGACTTTAATCACAATAAAAGCATGAGGATGATGACAATGACATAATAATTCAATAAAACAAGTTCAAGGATAAATTTTAAAGATTTATAATTTAATTTATCCAGAAATCAATAACGTCCAAATTGTCAACATGATACTGCTTTGTAGAGTAAAATTCAAGAAAAGAAATATATTTTTCGGGTGAATAGTATCACGTGAATAGTACTTCGGGAATAGTACCCTATGAATAGTACCCCGACACGAAAAGTGTCCCGAATACCCGAGTGAATGATACTAGAGTGAATAGTAATCGGGTGAATAGTAACCTGTGAATAGTAACTCGTAATAGAAAAATACCAAAGAAAATGATATTCCATGACGAGTACAAAAGAAATGATATCTCATACGAGTATAATAAAATATACGAAACTGCAAATGGATTTTTGCCCGCCATGCGGTAATCCACGTAGACAGATTATTTCCACAGTTTAATAAAGAATGCATTCGTTAATCTACATAGATAGGTTATTCCAACAGAATAATAAAGGATGGAATAACATAAGAATTCACTATGCATGCGGTAGTCCACATAGACAGGTTATTCCAAAAGAATAATAAAGAATGGAACCAGGTCATGCGTAACCCGCACAGACAGGATATTTCAACAGCATAATAAAGAATGAAACCAGGTCATGCGTAATCCGCACAGACATGATATTCCAACAGAATAATAAAGAATAGAATAACAACAGAATTCACCAAGCATGCGATAGACTGGACAGGTTATTCCAATAGAATAATAAAGAATTGAATAACAGAAGAATTTCACCATATATGCGGTACTTCGCATAGACAGGTGGTTATTCCAACATAATAATAAAGAATGGAATAACAACCCTTACGAGTATTGAAAGAAAATAACTCTCTTCATGAATACGAAAGAAATAATACCCCTTACCTCAGAAGAAGACTAGATACTGGAGTAGTTAAGTAGTAGACTACTTTTCTTCTATCTTTCTATAGCTTCTCTTTATATAGCTTCTCTCTCTATAATTTCTCTTGTGAAACTTAGTGAATCGGTGAGAATGAAGGAAGAATAAGCTTCTACTTATAGAAAAATATAGTTTCGATAATTGCACGTTTTGGGGCTAAAAATATTACAGTATAATACCTTCCTCTTTTTCTTTATTTTTAATTATGTCCTGCAAGTATTATCAAACTTGCACCACCTCCCCTAATAGTAAATCGTGTGAATTAATAGTTCATTCATGTGACTCAATAGTATAATCATGTGAAAAAACTAAATACAGTATAGTACCTTCAACTATACCTATTTTTCTAATTTAGTCACGCAATCAATATTGCACCAACTCCCCTAATAGTACAAGAATGTGAATCAATAGTACATACATGTGAACAAATAGTTATAAGCATGTAAAATAATAGCAATTAATTGCTCATTTATATAGTTAGTTACCCGATTGGTCAACATAACCTCCAGACATCAATTATTATCGAAATAAATGTCGATTTCTACTAACACTAATAATTCTAACACAATGGAACTATCCATTTCATCTTTAATAAACACGAACTTATTCATCATTAATATTATAATTCACAATATTTAACAACCAGGTCGTTCCCAAGAAAGAGAGGGTTTTCCAATAAAGTTTTCTCCCTATATGCGCGCAATTAGATGATCTAACATTTCCTTGACAGAACTTCTAAACATTGTCAATATTGCAAATAATAATATGAATAACTTTGTTGTCTCAATTATTGATTTAATAATATAACATATTATACAGATGATACTGTGACAATAGTTGAATCAATAATATGAGAGACATTATGCAGCAATTACTGTAGCAATAATTGAGAACTAAGTGACTTCTTACGTAAGCATCAATAATCAATACCGTGTGCTACTATGCAACCACGCGTATTATTGTACTTTTACTACCGATTATTTTATGACAACTTGCTTACTTTGAAAAATTTCATATATCACCCTTAACTTTAACCTTTTATAAATTTAACCATTTACTAAATAGAATAATTATAAAAAAATTGGTTCATTTCATAAAATTCGGGATCTCACAATATATATATATATATATATATATATATATATATATATATATATATATATATATATATAATCCGGTTCCAGCCCGGACTCCCGAATTTTAGTGTCGTCCGGACTTTTTTTTTTAAATAACTAAAAAAAATTTAATATTTTATGGAACTGGAATTTTTTCATAATACAGTGTTTTGGGTGTGATTTGGATACATATAACAAAATATGTATGTACAGACTGTACAGACATATTTTGTTATATGTATCCAAATCACACTCAAAACACTGTATTATGGAAAAAATTCAGTTCTATAAAAAATTAAAAAAATAAAGTTAGTTATTTTAAAAAAAATAATAATAATTTGGGTCTATATTTTAATCAGGTTCGGGAGCCCGGACCTAATCATATATATATATATATATATATATATATATATATATATATATATATATATATATATATCTGTGTGTGTGTGTATTTACATTTCATCCCGCCTAGAGTTTACTTCGTGGCGGTTGATCGCTTTTATATTTATATTTACATTTCGTCCCGCCTGGAGTTTACTTCGTGGCGGTTGATCGTTCATATATATATATTTACAGCTTATATATATATAATTGTTTACTGCTTTCATACGAACTGCATCATCATGTGAGCCTAGGAATCATGTGATCATAGATTCAGTTTCCTGGATCTAGATTCGGTTCCCGTGATGGACATTTTCAGCTGTGACCAACTTGTAAATTATTCACGGTGTTTGAATTTCCTTAGACGACCCACAAGGAGTTCGGCACTACTTTATGTCTTATTTTCTTGAAAATGCTTCGCATCTCGAAAATAAAAGCAATTCAGCCGAACACATAATAAAATGGAAGTATCAAAGCCCTCAATTACTATTGAGCATAAGGGTTTGAAAAACTTCTTTTACAAAACATCATTGCTATATCTTGTTAAAATTGATCTTTTATACAAAAATTCAAACCCTTTGTATATAGGTGCAAACGAGGCATATCACTACTTTCAAATAATTGCACATTGATCTACACACACACACATTCAGATAAATGTTTTAATTAAAAAGTGGCGGTCACCATGTCACCAAGGATGTCGGGGGGAGCCTAGCACCTTCCCTCCACATAATTAAGCCCCCGGACCCTAACGAATCTCAGTTTCACATACCAGTTAAATAGTGTCGCATCACTAGGTCAATGTGCAAACCATTTCCGGTTGAGTTGGTGCAACCATTTAAAAATACCAACTGACGACTATTACAGTCCAATCGTCGACATATACATGTCAGACCTTTTCACAACTTGTTTTTTCAAACAAATCTCACCTAACATGAGAACACCAAAAGACAAGAACAGAAAAGGGACATATATATATATATATATATATATATATATATATATATATATATATATATATATATATATATATATATATAACTTTCTCCCGATAATTTTGAAAAATAGATAAGTGGGGGTCCATATAATAAGTAAAATTTTCAACAAATACTTCATAAAAATCTCCTTTATTTATCTCAACTCACATGGCTTCTCTAAACACATTTTTAATAACATTCATCATTAATATTATAACTCATAATATTAACAACTAGATCAATCCAAGGAAAGGGTGGCTTTCAGATAAGGACTTTTCTTTATTGACGTGCAATTAGGTGACCAAACTGTGACACCCCCAAAATAGGTATACATCACCCATTCTGAGTCGCCAAATACGTGGTACATTCAAATACAACTTAATTATACAACTGTCGTGTAAAATACGACAAAACATAACTGAGAGTTTTAACACGAATATTGTCTTCTAGACAATATCCAAACTCAAATAGAGTCCTCATTACAATTATTATCGCACTATTTTATAAAATAATGAGGACTACTACAGCCACCATCTTGGACCGTCATTCCATTCCTCGACTAGTCCCGGCTACGTTCTCATTTCTTGAAGAGAACAATGAAAGCAAAAGGGTGAGCTCAACTAGCCTAGTAAGAAATATTATGACTAAGATAATGCCGAATAAATTATCGTTAGCCTTCAACAATGTTAAACTGATAGGATACAATAAAACCGCAGCAGAACAAGCAATCCATTAGAAGAGTCAAGTAGAGCATAATATCTACTATCTTCTATGATTTAAAAAGTTTATCATCAATTTTATCACTAAGACTCAGCTTAATAAATAATCCACATCACTGAATTATCCATGCACTATGGGCTAAGGATATTCATTAGTATCACATCAACGAATTATCCATGCACTACGGGCCAAGGATAATCGTGTTATCAGCAATGGTCATGATCATGCCAACAATTGTCCATCAATGCACTACGGGCCAATGAGAACTTTCACTACATCATTTGTAACATTACAGGTCATTATTATACCGAATAATTCCTGGTCATAATCATGCCAATCAACAGTCCATCTATGCACTACGGGCGAAAGATGACTTTCATCACAATATAAGCATGAGGATGATGACAGTGATATAAAAATTCAATTAAATTTGAGAAAGCATAAATTTTAAAGATTTATAATTTAATTTATCCAGAATTCAATAATGTCCAAATTTTCAACATGATACTGCTTTGTGGAGTAAAATTCAAGAATAATATTGAATCAAAAATGATTTGGACCGAAAAAAAAATCAATTTTTATCATGAATAGTACCCCAGATAAATAGTACCCGATTGAATGGTATCCCGTGAATAGTACTTCGGGAATAGTACCCCGTGAATAGTACCCCGATATGAAAAGATTAAAAATTATCAAGAATACTCAGAATAATATTTTCATAAAAAAATACTAGATGAAGTGCAAATTTCAAGGATATTCTACTAATTTCATGGAGTATAGAAGCAATACTTTAACAAAATGAGTGTAGAATTCAGAATTTGAAACAAAATAATATTACTTACATACTACAAAGTATGGAAGAAAATATTATTTCATACGAATATTAAACAAAAATAATACCCCTTACCTTAAAAGGAGAGTACTTCTGACTGGCAGGGCAGGGATATTCTTGAAGAAAATTTGAACTATTTTCTACACTCAAAACTTCCTTAAACTCTAAAGAAATACGCTCAATATTATAGAAGAAGAATTCTCTGATTCTGGTTTGATTTTCAATTCTAAACTAAGCATCCTACTTATAGGAGAATGGAAGTGGTACTGTTAAGAAAATTTCACGAACGCAACAATTGCAGAATCACGGACAAATTCCGAATTCACAAGATTTACTATACAAATAATATGCAGACACTTTGCATAATAAAATATAATATATTCTATTTTTCATAAAAAAATAAAACTTATTTTTTAATATATATATATATATATATATATATATATATATATATATATATATATATATATATATATAACAAAACTGAGATAACTTCTCCCGATAGTAACTGAATCTAATACACAATTAGATTGAGATGAAGGGTAAGATGTGAACAAATGCAAGGCATTATGTGATCATGTATTGTAGAGACTTGAAAGACTTGAACATAAAGTAAATATACCGTAGCAGATGCTCCAGGCAAGTATTCTAACTCTTGTCTCAGTTCAATCTGAACAAGTTTTTGAAATTCATGTATCCTTACGCATGAATTGAGGTATGTTGAAGTTAAAGCCAAATTCTTTGGCTAAACTTAATATAGTGCATGGATTATTGATAATCTATTCATCTATATCAAAGGTGGTTATCTTTTGTCAATTACTTGATATGGTTTTCAAAAAGAAGACTGAATGTTAAACAAATGTTTTGTCGGTAAAACGACAGACACGTGAGGTTGCCAAATGATTAAACGTACATACGTTTAATGGATGTAGTGTTGATCAACATAGAGTACAATAGGCTGATCACCTAGAAGTGCTCGTAAGTAATATCGGGCTTACTGAATTTGTTCCGGGTTGTCCTTTTTCCAAGAAAGAATGAACACTCGAGGTCTTTGACCGGGGTGAATGTTTTACTAAATATTGTTATTATTGTAAAACATTTTGAAAGAAAGATGAAGTGCTATTTTGAATTATCAATAGTACTTCATAACTATTGTTCAGTTATTGAAGATTTACGATTCGTACGTGTCAAGCATGTTGTTATTGAATTGTTATACTTGCTGAGCTAGTTATGCTCACTCTTGCTTGAACCATATGAATGCAGCTAAGACTGAACGTCCTGAAGGATCGAAAAAGAATAAAGGAAAAGCTAAGGCAGATTGTTAAGCTGTCTTGTAATAGTATAGGTCTATTGTTGTAATGCAACTGATATTATGGCAAAGAACCTTTGTAATGGGTATAGAACTTGGGAAATATAAATATTACTTTAAATATATAGAAGATATATTCGTTCTTTGAGACTTTTCAATTGAATGAATGTATGAATGTTTGTACAGTATAGCACCATCTGTCGGGTTAGAAGATACCCGGATTTGGGGGCGCTACAAGTTGGTATCAGAACCTAGGTAATAAAACTAAAGGGGTAAGTAGAACCTTAAGTCATAACCTTAAGAAAGAATAAAGAAGTAAAAGATGGAAAGTAACCCTATAAAAATGCATTATATTATGTTATGTGTTTCTATTAATTTACTGACGTGTACTAATCAAACTATATTATTTTATTGTAGATGTCAGGAGAAAATGATATGTATAGAGACATACATGTAGTGAGTGAGGATTCGGTTAATCGGGTAGAGATACTACCAAATCCCGTAGCAGTAGAACCAGAGGTGGTGACAATCGAGTCGAAGACTCGGACGATTTAGACTACATGTCTATATTTGATGGCATGCTAGAGGAGGAGGTGGATGTGATGTCCTTTGATCAGGTTCCACCTACAGAGGAATTGTCTACGGGGGAATCGATGAAGGCATTGTTTATGTCAGTATTGGATAGGAATATCCATTACTGCCAAGGGGTTAAGGAGTTGAAAGAGGAACTCCAAGCTGTCCGTGAGGACAAGACTAGCATGAAGGGAATGTGGGAAGAGGAGCACGATGATAGAATTTCTAGCTAAGGACAAGGTCCGAGAGCTGAAATGTGAAGTCTTTGAGCTCAAGCAAGAGCTAAAGACTAAACTGCAGAAGTTGGAGAGGATGTCCTATATACATAGGAGTTCTCATGTGGATTTCCAGCAGCAGGTAGCTGGGTATCCGGTAGAAGCAGGATAGACCCTACTATCAGTAGAGATGTTATTGCCGGTCTGGCCAGCAAAGATTTTGAAAATGCCCTAAGGCAGATGTAACTTAGCAATAGCTAGAGTAGTTTAGATATGTAAATATTATGTATCTAGTAGTGACGTAAAACTCTCTTTTGTATAACAAAGGGTAGTCTTTTGTAAAATCCCAATTTTTGGAAAGTAATTGCGGGATGGTAATGTAATCAGCTAAGGCTGAGTAATGTAAACAATGTAGTGTTATACTACAAGTTATGAATCAATATAAGTCTTTTTATGGAATATATTGAGTAATGAGTATGAGTTATTGTTTTATTACAAATAATAACAAACCAACAAGAATAAAGTAATAATGATGTGTTTTTTTTAACAGCAAAATGCCGCCAAGAAGGAGACAACGAAATCAAGGCACTAATGTTAACGAACCGGAGGGTGGTCCAATTACTCCAATAATGCAGGAGTTCGTTAATCTTTTAACGGCTGCATTTAATAGAACGGGGGCTGATGTACCTGTGATTCCGGGAGTAGTACGAGCTACTACTTTTAAGGATTTTAAAAGTGTAGGTCCGCCGGAGTTCAAAGGAACTACGGACCCTATAGAAGCCCAGACTTGGGTAAAAGAAATCGAGAAAGCATTTGTAATAGCAAATGTTGAGGAGGGTCAAAAGGTTGCCTTTGCAACCTATTTGATGAAAGGAGAGGCCAACTTCTGGTGGGAGGCAAACTAGGCTAGGGCCGATATAGGAAATCTAACGTGGGAGAGGTTTAAGGAGATTTTCTTCGAGAACTATTTTCCCACGAGTATGCAAGGGAGAATGGAAATGAGGTTTCTTGAATTGAAACAAGGGGATATGATAGTTCCCCAGTATGTAGCCAAGTTTAATGAACTGACACGATTTGCTCCACATCAAGTGGACACTGAAGTGAGAAAGGCTAGAAGGTTCGAACAGGGCTTGAAACCCTGGCTCTATAGCTGAATTTCTGTGTTCCAAAGTACTTTCTTTGGAACCATAATAGAAAAGGCAATAATTGCCAAAGGTGGGAATGAGGCTCTCAGCCAGTACCACAAGGATAAGAAAAACAAGGGCAAGGTTGATGGAGGAATCAAGACCGAGGGAGCCAGTGGAAGTGGCAACGGTCAAAAGAGGAAGGGCTTTAACTCTGGGAATACCAGAGAAAAACAAGGGGATTCTAAGAGGAGGATGGAGGCCTGTAAAACCTGCGGGAAGACTCACTTAGGAGTCTGTCTCAAAGGAAAGGCAGTATGTTATAATTGTGGACAGGAAGGGCACATTTCGCCTAACTGTCCAAATCCGAAGAAAAATCACGGATGTTTTGTATGTGGATCAACTGATCACATAGCGAAGAACTGCCCGAAGAAGGGGACATAAGGAAATAAGGGAACTGATAGCTGTAAGTTGGCTATTAGTGCTCCATCTCAGCCGGGTAAATCAATGGCATGCACTTTTAATATGACGGTCCAAGATGCTGTGGCATCAGGGGATGTAGTTGCAGGTATTATTCCGATCAATAACATAAATGCATACATGCTATTTGATTCGGGTGCTATTTGTTCATTTATAGCATGTGATTTTGCTAGACGACTAGAATTATTTCCCGAAAAATTGCCTATACCTTTGAACATTAAGGTAGCAAACGAAGAGATAATTCATGTTGAAGATATTCATAGGAGTTGTTGCGTAGATGTACGTGTTTGTAAGTTATCGGTAGATTTAATACCGAAAAAATTAGGAGAATTCGACGTAATTCTCGGAATGGATTGGTTGATTAACCATAGAGCAATTATAGATTGCCAAAAGAAATGCGTGAGCATCAGGACGTTGAAGCAACCTCCTGTAGTATTTTACGGTAATAAATCGCCAGGACGTTCGTGTTGCCTTGCGATGACACAAACTAGAAAACTTTTAAGGAAGGGATGTGTAGGTTATCTATGCCATGTTGTTGATACCCAGAGAGTGGGAGCAACCATGGAACAAATACCAATAGTAAACAAATTCATGGATGTATTTCCAAGTGAGTTACTGGGTTTATCTCCGGATCGGGAGATCGAATTTGTGATAGACATTGTGCCAGGAGCGGCACCAGTCTCAAGGGCACCGTACCGTATGGCGCCTGTGGAAATGAAAGAACTAATAGTTCAGCTACAGGAACTATTGGACAGAAAGTACATTCAACCAAGTGTTTCTCCGTGGGGGATACCAGTGTTGTTTGTTAAGAAGAAAGACGGATCGTTGAGACTTTGTATCGACAACAAGTTAACGATAAAGAATAAATACCCATTGCCCAGAATCGATGATCTCTTTGATCAATTGAAAGGGGCAAAGTATTTTTCTAAAATAGATTTGCGGACGGGATATCATCAGTTGAAGGTCAGAAAGGAAGATGTACCAAAAACGACATTCAGGACTCGTTATGGTCATTACGAGTTTCTGGTGATGTCATTTGGATTGACGAATGCACCAGCTGTATTTTTGGATATGATGAACAGAGTGTTCAAACCATATTTGGACAAGTTCGTCGCTGTGTTTATCGATAATATTCTAGTATATTCTAAGACGCCAGAAGATCATGCTGAACACTTAAGATTAGTGTTGGAAACACTAAGGAAGGAGAAGTTATATGCAAAATTCACATTTGGTGAATTTTGACTGGGAAAGGTGCAATTTTTAGGTCATGTCATTAACCAAGAGGGGATTTCAGTGGATCCAGCGAAGGTAGAAGCGGTAATTAATTGGGAACAACCGAAAACGCCTACTGAGGTGCGGAGTTTCTTAGGGTTAGCAGGGTACTATCGAAGATTTATCCAAGATTTTTTGAAGATAGCTACCCCGCTGACTAATTTAACTAGGAAGACGGTGAAATACGTATGGACGGATAAATGTGAAGACAGTTTTCAAGAACTGAAGAAAAGATTATGTGAAGCGCCTGTTTTGTCATTGCCAGATGACACATGAAATTTTGTAGTGTATAGTGATACTTCGCATAGGGTGTAACGGCCCCAAAATTTATACATTTTAAATCTCAACTTCGGTCGTTAACCATACATTAAATCTCAAATTTTACATCATTGTTCGATATTAAAAATCACTAAATATTGCGGAATAATTAAAATTTTTATACATCTTCTTCTGTCTTGCCCTAAATCGTAACCTTTACATTTCATCTCTTCGATCCAAATCAAATATTATGAATCATTACAACAAAATGACTATACAAAGTCTTATATCATAACTAAAGATCCATATACATTGGATAGCTCAACTTACAATTCAACAACATATTACATTCAAAATATTAAATATATTTCTCATAAAACCTAAGTTATCTTCGTGAATATAGATCTCTATAACTCACTTAGCACATATCTTTATCTTAAAATCTGTACCTACAAAAGTGGTTATTTGCAAGAGTGAGCTCGACAGCCCAGCAAAGTCTAACAGTTTTCATGCATCACATAACATATAATAACATGCTCGATATACATCTCATAATAATTAAAGTAACATGGCATACATGCTTTCAATTCACATAACAAATATAAAGATTGAGTTCCTTACTCAATCATCATTACTTAGCCAAAACAAAGCAGTCATATATTGACTTTAATCTTTCATGAATTCAACATACATAACATATCATGCAATTTATAACAGTTCATCAAGTCCACGTAGAAAATAGGAACCGAAAGACTTGCCTTGGTTGTCATTTTCCAATAATAGATTAACATCTTACAGTTATCTGCACTTCACGTGCCCTACACAATTATATAATCATACACATCAACTATTAGTCACATAACAACACTTAGTAATTGTAATGTAAACTCTACTCCACATCTCATAATCTTTCCTATCATCACACAATGTTCAATTAGATTGTGTTAACTTTTCGATTTATGACTCACTATATTTCTTCTTAGTCAAACTCGAATTTCGTTCAAGTGCTTAAGTCTTGCTAGGACTACTTATTGGTTTTATAATAAACCCATTTCATATCCTATAATATATGTCATCATGACATAGTTAGCCATTAACACATTACAAACATAACTAAGTACGTTCATCATTTAGGTTTGATTATTTAATCACATAATCAATTATAACACAAGTTAATATGTAATAACATTATTATTAATAGTGTAGAACTACTAAAATCAATATTTTTCAGTCCTACTATCATTACATAAAGTGTTCTTAAAATATCGTGTACAAAAAGTACACTGTCAGAATTTTCTGACAACTCGCGCTGCGGCGCCACAGTTACACTGTGGGCCGGCGCTGCGGCGTGGCCATGGCGCTGCGGCGCGGGGATCAAAGCTACCAGGTCGCGCTGCGGCATGAGTATGGCGCTGCGGCGCCACTAAGGTATTACAACTTCGCGCCGCGGCGCCGAGTTGCAGACCTCGGCAGACAGCCTCGGTAACAACATAGAAAAAGCCAATTTTGGCCTACAAGCTCGTTTCTAACAGACTAATTATCCTGTAAATTATATATAGACTTCATATAAACATATTTCAAAAACTCTAAACATGATTATACCCATACAACAACATAAACAACCAAATTAACACACCCAAATTCACTGTTTTTGGGAAAAACTCATGTTTTTATATTTCTATGAAAAATCAACACTATAACTTTTGTTTTTCAACCAAAATCACTAATTCAAAGTATTTTTATCAACAATTATACATGCTCTATCAAATTAAATGGTCAATTTATCAACTAAACCACTAATTAACCCTCAATTTCTATTTTAACTAAACAATATATAATCACCAAAAACTCTCTATAAAAAAAAGTTTTCTTCACAAACTTCATACATAACCACAATTCTTTGATTATAACTCATGAAAATAGTTTTAACATTACAAGTAAGCCATATTAAGCCTCATACCAACAATACTTCATACTTACACAAGGATTTTATGGAGAATTTGGGAAGATAAAAACTAACTCTTAAAACTAAAAGTATAGGAGAAATACCTTGAAGAATCTCTTTGATTGCCAAGCTTTTCTCCTCTTCACTCCCAATTTCTCTAGGATTCTCTCACTTTTTCTTCTTCTCCTCTTCTTCTTCCTCTGAGTTTTTCCTTCTTCTCTCTAACCTCTCTCCTCTAACTCTAGAGCGTACTAACAATCTAACGTAACTAGATATTATATATATTAATTATATAATATAAATATAAAATACATAACTGACATCAGTTAAAAGTTTTTGAAAACATAAGCCGTAAGGCTTGTTTGGTTACTATAAAAAATAACCCATTAACCTTACACCTTGTTTGGATAAATTAAGTACTTAATAGGCATTAGGCCTTGTTTGGCCAAAACAGAATTAAAACTCCTTTAAGTTATTTTAATAACTCTTTTATAGCAAGGTTATTTGTCACCTTAATAAATCAATTAAAACATTAATCTATTAAATTATTTTAGCACATAATTTAATATCACATAACTATAATTTCTTTTAAAAATTATAATTTTATTTAACCAACTAATATTTTAAATTACCCTTTCCCATTTAAAATATTATAATCTATTTAAATCACTATAAGCTCGCTTGCTTACTTATTAAATTAAATTATTATATAATCTCATAATAATTAATTTACTTAGCTCCTTAATTATTTATTCAATAATTAATTAACTAACCCACGTCAACTTAAATTACCACATAATTCAATAAATATTTAATATTGCCAATAAATATTTAATATTTATTATTTAATTATTTATTCAACAAATAATCAAATAATTAACTAAATCATATCAACTCAATTTAAACAATTATTTATTTAATAATAACATATCCATTAAATATTTATATATATCAATAAATATTTAATATTACACTTTAAAATTTATGGAATGTTACATAGGGGACTTGGTTGTGTGCTTATGCAGCATGGCAAAGTCATTGCGTATGCATCACGGCAGTTGAAGGATTATGAGAAAGTTTATTCTACTCATGATCTGGAACTGGCCGCAGTAGTGTTTGCCCTAAAGATATGGAGACATTATCTTTATGGGGAAAATGTGAGATATATACGGACCATAAAAGTCTAAAGTATATCTTCACTCAGAAGGAGTTGAATATGAGACAGAGAAGATGGCTAGAGTTGATAAAGGATTATGATTGTGAAATCCTGTATCACCCTGAAAAGGCCAATGTAGTTGCCGACGCCTTAAGCAGGAAGGGTCGGGAAAAGTTGTTTATGTTAACGGCTCAAGATGAGTTAATAACAGAGATGGCTAGGATGGAAATAGAGGTAAAGATGCCGAGTGATTCGAGGCAGATACTCTTTGCGACGGAGATGTAATCTACCATCGTAGAAAGAGTCAAGGAGGTACAACTCAAGACTGACGAGTGTAACCAAATGAAGAAGCGGTTATCCGAGAAGGAAGATACTAAGTATAGTCTTGATAATGAGGGATTATTAAGATTTGAAGGAAGAATTTGGGTTCCGAATGAGACGGAATTAAAGGAGCAAGTGTTACAAGAAGCTCATAGTTCGAGGTACTCGATACATCCTGGTAGCACTAAGACGTATCAAGACTTTCGACAGAGTTTTTGGTGGCCAGACATGAAAAGAGAAATATCAGAGTATGTGAGTAGGTGCTTGACTTGTCAAAAAGTTAAGGCTGAACATCAACGACCCAATGGCTTATTACAGTCATTAGAGATTATAGAATGGAAGTGGGAGCATATCACGATGGACTTTGTGGTGGGACTTCCGACTACGAAGAAAGGGTACGATTCGATTTGGGTAATAGTGGACCGGTTGACGAAGTCGGCTCACTTTTTGCCAATTAGGGTCAAGTATAACTTAGACCAGTTAGCTAAACTTTATGTTAAGGAAATCCTTAAGCCACCTCCTTACTATTCATCGATAATTGCTCGGGATTTATTTTTGAATTTTCGAGAAATACGGAATGATGGAATGACAAGGTAAGATGGATTATGTATTAAAAATCTAGTTATGGAAAATGTAATATTTCGCTTGCGGACTTAATTTATAAATGTTAAGAAGGGCAAAGTACTAACGAGTAAGTAATAATTGTATGATACTTTGGTATTGTGCAAAGTAATGAAAATGAGTATAATACGAAGTATTATACGAGTTTGTATGAATGATGAAATATCATATATAGATTCTATATGAATTAGAATACGAAAATGATACATAAACTATTTGTATATGTATTAAGTAATGTTTAATGGACTTGGAAAGGTTGATTGGAATTACTACTAGTCCAAGTAAATTAAAGGGTGAGGCCTAATTATTGATTAATAAACAAGTTAGTGTTTATTAATGCAAAGCCCAAAGATTAAGATTGATCCAAGTCCAAGCTAGAACCCATAAGATGGGGCAAACCATATTAATATGGTTAATATGGTGACCAAGTTAAAGTAATAACCAAGTAATAGAAGTAATGGCCAAGCAAAGGATAAGAGTTGTGATTAGCAAGTAATGAATAGTAAGGAGGTGGCTTAAGGAGGTGGGGTTGTATATTGACTAAACTATCCTAGCTTTGCAAATTCTATAAATAGAGAAGCCTTGCTAGCCATTTAACACTTGTTCAAACAATCTAGCTATTACAAAGTGCTTAATTGTTAAAGAGATTAAGTTACAAATAAGTTACTTCCATAAGTAAGAAGAAGAAGAAGAAGCTACTTATCAAGACTTCAAAAGTAAGATCTCTTCTCCAAATATCTTCTATTTCTACCATGATAGTTCGATAAGAAAAGTTTTGATTAAGGAACATGAATGTTAAAAAGTAAGAAGAATGAGTAAGCAATAAACTTAAGTCACATAAGTTGGTAATATGTCATGTAAGCTAGCATAAGTTATAAACTTATGTGAAAGTATTATGAACTTGTAATGGGTTTATTAAGAGAAGTGATATGGATGTAAAAGAACTTGTATGATCATACGTATCATGTATACATAAGTAAAGTTATATGTTAAGAACATATAAGGTATGATGATTAAGAAACTTTAATTGTCATAAGTCATGAACAATGAAATCTTAAGTAGTTTATAATTTGATAAAATTATAAGCTCATGAAGAAATAAATCTAAAAATCCAACAATGAATATAAGTTATTGTAATAAGTATGTTGAGATGTTCACATGATGAATGGAATTCATTTGTAATGTTGAACAAATCATAAGAATGAAGATTTGCCGGAAATTGCACGATTGGACGATAATCGTCGAATTCGTAAAATTCTCAGAATAGAAGTCAAATTTTGTGTTTGAACTCAGAACCATTGTTTTCCGATGGAGACAAGTCATATCTGGCATTTAATAGTTGCGGACTCAAAAATGACAGGATTCCGACTTAGAACGAAGAAATGAGCGTTGCACGTTCACGGACGTTTATCATTTTCGTTAAAAATGAACCAATAGGTAAATTTTTAGCAAATGAAGTCAAATAGATAAAATTCTTACATGAACGCGTAGATTATGTAATTTGTGAACCGTAGGCTTTTGAACGAGCTAATTCGGACCTATAACGAAGTAGTTATGCGTCCGGGAAGTTCACAAAAAATTCAAAGACTGAATTTTTTCTGGTGCACAGAGTTGGCGCCGACCCTAGGCTAAATTGGTCACGTTGCAGCGCCATGCACAGTACAAGACCTTCTGGAGAGTGGCGCTGTAACATTCTATAATTTTAAATTATTATAATAAATATTCATTGATTTATATAAATATTTAATGGATAGGTTTATTGATTGAATAATTAATTGCTTAATTTGAGTGATGTAGTTTATTTAATTATTTGTTGAATAAATAATTAAATAGTAGATATTAAATATTTATTAGCAATATTAAATATTTATTGAATTATGGCAATTGGAATTGATGTGATTTAATTAATTACTTGTTGTGTAATTAATTAAGGAGCTAAATAAATTAGTTGTTATGAGATTTATAATAATTAATTTAATTAATAAGCTAGAGAGCTTATAGTGATTTTAAATAAATAATAATATTTTAAATGAGAAATTGTAGTTTAAAATATTAGTTGGTTAAATGAAATTATAATTATAAAAGAAATTATAATTATTTATGTGTTAAAGTAATTTAATAGATTAATGTTTTAATTGATTTATTTAATTAAATGAATGTGTGACTAATAACCTTGCTATAAATGAGTTATTAAAATAAATTAAAAATGGTTTAATTTAGTTTTGTCAGACATGCCTTATTGTATAATAAGTCTTTAATCTAATAGTGTTTTAGCAAACAAGGTATAAGGATTAATCCATTTGTTTTAATTCAATTTACCAAACAAGGAGTAAGGATTAATGGGTTATTTTATTAAACTCAACCAAACAAGCCTTATGGCTTTTGATTTTCAAAATAAAAATAACTGATGTCAGTTATGTGAGAGTTATATTATATATTTAATATATACATTATATCTTATACGTTATATTATAATACGTAAGATAGAGGAGAGAGGTTAGAGAGAAAGAAAGAAAAACTCAGAGGAAGAAGAAGAAGAAAAGAAGAAAAAAATAAGAGATTTTTAGAGAGATTGAGTGTTTGTTTTCAGGTTTTGGAGAAAAGTGATAATCAAAGAGTTAGGACCATCATCTTCTTCATAATCCAAGGTAGGCCATCTTCTTCTTTACAAAACTCTAAAAGTTTTTTTTTTCTTCCCAAAAAGTCTCTGTGAAAAATTTATGAAAAGAAATTTTGTTGTTTTGGTTATAAGTTTATATAATTAGCAATTGTAGATGTGTTTCATGAGTTATGCATGATTATATAGAGTTTAATTCATGTATGTATATATTATGAAGAAATTATTTTACAGAGAATTTTATGAATGAGAATGGGTTATTTTTAAAATGGAAATTAAGGTTTAATTGGTTTTGTTTTGATAAATTGATTGTTAGAATTGTTAGAATAGGTAGAATCATAATCATGATAGTTAGAAATTTCTATTTTGATTGAATAACAAAATCACAGTGGTAATTTTAATGAAAAATAAAATCAATAATGGAGTTTTGCCAAAAACCTTGAAATTAGGTGTTTTATAGTTGATGTTTAGACAAATTATGAGTAGAAACACGTTAGGAATTGTCACAATGTGTTTGTATGAAGTTTGTGTGCAAAATAGAGTGTAACTAGTCTATTAGATTCGAGCTTTTTGGCCAATTTGGCTTTTTCTTTCATGGTTGCCGAAGCTGTCAGTCGACGCTGACAGTTCGCGCCGCAGCGCCGCCCAGCAGTTCATTGCTGGCGCCACAGCGCCATCACCATGACGTAAGCGGCCTGTTGCACAATCACTGCGCCGCAGCGCCGGCTCATAGTATAATCGCTGAGCCGCAGCGCCGACTCAGCGCCGCAGCGCGAGCCACAGTACAAACTGTGGCGCCGCGGCGCGGCTTGGCAGAACTGTCTGACTGTTTTGTTTAAATGTACAAAACTTGAAAATAAATGTTATGTATTTATTATAATGTTAAATGATAATTTCAGTATTATTAGACTATGAAATATCATGTTATTAAGTATTATCTACTTGAAATATAATTGATTATGTGAATGGGTAATTCAACCCATATGATGAATGTAATTGTTTATATAAATGTACAATGTTGGTTAGGACTAATTATATCAATATAACATATGTTTAGGGTATCAATTCAAGTGGTAAAAGTGTAGCTTGTGCTAAAGGCAAGTTTCCTAAACCTACCTTTTACATTGAGCAAGTTTCTAAGCCTTAACTTTTGATATTTAGCAAGTTCTTTATTGTATAAGTTTTCTAATCATTGGTGTTATTGAACTAATTATTATTTCAATTTCGATTATCATATAATGGTGTAAATTTATTTGGAGCAAGTTATTCTTGTACTTAACTTGTGGTTTACCACGTACAATTATATACATGTTGTGGATGTTTATTATTCAATTAACCTTGTCTTATTATTGTTCAAGCAAGGTAGGTTATAATTATTCAAATTGTATGCTATTAGATTATCCCTAAAGCATGATGTCAATCTATAAACATCAATTAAACTATGATTATTCCATAGTATACAGTTATGTCGTTTGTAATCAACTAAACCCTAGTTGATTAACGTTGAATTCTAAATTACCCCATGATGTATCCAAACTAAACTCACTTTGGTACGGACTTGTATTCTAAATACTGAGAAGAACAACTCTTTTATAAGAGGTTACGCTTAGCGTTGAAATGATTGTGCACAATACATTGTACGAAGGGTTGATCCCCCTAAGTACGTGAAGTTCTTATAGTCTTATGACTGTTAAAGTTTAAGTTGAAAGATTACTTATAACTGTGGACATGATTCGTGGTCATTAGACCCTCAGTAAATGTTAAAGTTTTCAGAAAGTAATAGAATTTATTGTTCAGTTCTATTAAACTTAATATTGGCAAATGATGTAAAGTTAAATGATTTATCTATTATTATTTCAAGTGGGCTTTGTTTGCTCACTCTTGCCTGTAAAATTTCTTACAGCTAAGGTTGAAACTGGTGATGTACCTAGTACCAGTAAAGGGAAAGGAAAGACGAAGCAATGCTGAAGACTTGTAATAGTTGAATAGTTTATTTTCAGACTTGGTTTAAAGATTATAATGAAGTTTATTTTATTTTTTCCGCATGAATGATTGTTTGTAAAGGTTAGTTAACCTGGGAGATTTATTTAAGTTTAATCCTGTATGAGCAGGTTTTGTTATTCAATTTTATTATAATTGGGTAGTTAGAAATGAATGTTTTGATTACGTGAACACCAAATCCTGAGGAAATGAAGTACCGGGATTTGGGGGTGTCACAGGCGCCGCAGTGCGGCCCACCAAGTAAGAACTCGCGCCGTAGCTCCAAGTCCGGGACAATGCCACTATTAACGCACGTCGCAACGCGAGATGTAAGCATAAAGCCGGCGCCGCAGCGCCAGCCTCAGAACAAAGATAGTGATGAATGTTTGTCATTACAAAGAAAAGAAAGTTAATTGATTTAAAAGTAAACACAATCTAAGGAATGTAATGTAACATTGTTTAAACGTTGTTAAACCTTAAGGATGTTGTATTATAAAGGTTGAGATAACCTAGTCGAATATAAATGCATGGATAATGATAAACCGGAACAGATAGTAACTGAATCTAATACACAATTAGATTGAGATGAAGGGTAAGATATAGTCATATGCATACTTGATGATATGTGAATTAATGTAAGGCATTATGTGATCAGGTATTGTAGAGACTTGAAAGACTTGAACATAAAGTAAATATACCGTAGCAGATGCTAAAGGTAAGTATTCTAACTCTTGTCTCAGTTCGATCTGAACAAGTTTTTGAAATTCATGTATCCTTACGCATGAATTGAGGTATGTTGAAGTTAAAGCCAAATCCTTTGGCTAGACTTGATATAGTGCATGGATATATATGGATTATTCATATATCAAAGGTGGTTATCTTTTGTCAACTACTTGATATGGTTTTCAAAAAGAAGACTGAATGTTAAACAAATGTTTTGTCGATAAAACGACAGGCACGTGAGGTTGCCAAATGATTAAACGTACATACGTTTAATGGATGTAGTGTTGATCAACATAGAGTACAATAGGCTGATCACCTAGAAGTGCTCGTAAGTAATATCGGGCTTACAGAATTCGTTCCGGGTTATCCTTTTTCCAAGAAAGAATGAGCACTCGAGGTCTTTGACCGGAGTGAATGTTTTACTAAATATTGTTATTATTGTAAAACATTTTGAAAGAAAGATGAAGTGCTATTTTGAATTATCAATAGTATTTCATAACTATTGTTCAGTTATTGAAGATATACGATTCGTACGTGTCAAGCATGTTGTTATTGAATTGTTATACTTGTTGAGCTAGTTATGCTCACTCTTGCTTGAACCATACGAATGCAGCTAAGACTGAACGTCCTGAAGGATCGAAAAAGAATAAAGGAAAAGCTAAGGCAGATTGTTAAGCTGTCTTGTAATAGTATAGGTTTATTGTTGTAATGCAACTGATATTATGACAAAGAACCTTTGTAATGAGTATAGAATCTGGGAAATGTAAATATTACTTTTAATATATAGAAGATATTCGTTCTTTGAGACTTTTCAATTGAATGAATGTATGAATGTTTATATAGTATAGCACCATCTGTCGGGTTTGAAGATACCCGGATTTGGGGGTGCTACACAGATTCTATTAGCCTAATTTTTAGGGATTTGTTTTCAGATTTTTATAATTCTATTGTAATTAAGACTTCTTTTTAATTAGAAGTTCTTTTTCAAATTGACTCCTATTAGGGTTATAGTTATAAATTCCTATTAGGATTGTCTGGCCCAATTGACTCCATCTACTGGACTTCCAAAGATATCCTTCAAGTCAAAGAATACGATATCTGGGATAGTATCCGTTATAAACAAGTCAAGGTGGCCTGGTATAAGACTGTTTGGAATTAGCTTCATGTCCCCAGATTTTCTTTCATTCTTTGGTTGGGATTTCTAGGAAGAACTTCAACAAATGACATCACAAAGGGTTATTCGGGGCGTGTGTACTGCCCTCTTTGCAGCAAATGCCCATAAACCTTCAACCACTCTTCTTCACATGTGACTACTCCACAATCATCTTGCAAACTGCTTTCGCTCTGGGAGGGTGGACCTGCCCTTTGGACTAGACTGACTTAACCACCATGATCAACACCTTCAGAGGACGAAAACTCTCCAAACAAATAATGGGGCTATCACTTGCGGTATCCTTTTACAAAGTTTGGGAGGCAAGAAATAAGAGACTGCATACTAACACACTCACCCCCCCCCCACACTGCCTTGCAGCCGATGTAGTCCACATTATCAAGTCTAGGTTGTCTAGCTCCTTTGTTTTTAACCAAGCCATCGGTTCTTGTCAATACTATTGTAACTGGCTTGTCTAAACTGCCTCTCCTGTTAGCTGTCCGTGGCTGCCATCATGTCACTGCTTATGAAATCTTGTAATCCTTACATTCTGTTGCTAGCCCTTGGGGATGCTTGATGTCTTTCTGGGGTATGCCCCTCTGCTTTTGTAATTTCTTTTCTTTTTATACACAAACCAACTTAGCAAAAAAAAAAAACAATTCACCAAACAACTGTGCTAGAAACGATCCGGGCGGCGACGTCACCTCACACAAGCGTGCTGCGGAGTCTATCATTTGGTAAATAAAACTTGACTGATCATGCGATTCTAGTCATGGGAGACTAGAAAAGCTACAAGTGTGCAAGCTAACGAGGAAGAAACAATGCAACAAAAGAATATGTTTTATACTTTATAGTACAAGAAAAGGTAAGCATTGTAAAAATTGATTGTGATATTGGTACTAACATTGCTAGTACTACAATGGTGGAGAAACTAGGGTTGTCAACCGTTGCACATCCTCGGCCTTACAAGATGCAAGGGATAGTCGATTGTGAAGGGATCGTCGATTGTGAGGAGGTAATGGTGACTAGACGAGTGTCAGTTTCTTTTCGCATTGGCAGATATGAAGATGAAATATTATGCGATATAGTTCCAATTCATACTTGTCATTTGTTACTTGGGAGGCCATGGCGACACAACAGGCGCGTGAAGCATAACAGTTGTACTAATAAGTATTCATTGATACACAATCGAATAAGAGTCAACCTTTGTCCTATGACGTCCGAGCAAGTTCGTGACGATCTAATGTATTTACAAAAAGATCGTGAAGAAATGCAAGAAGAAATTATAGAATATGCAGTCCAAGGAGAGTTATTGGGTTAGAGTGTTCAAGATGAAATCCATGATCTAAAGCAAGTTGGTGAACATCCGAAAGAAAGTAATCAAGAAGATGAGTTCGTAAAAGGAAATACATGTGGAAAAGATCGACAAAACGAAATTGTTCAAAAGATTGATAATACAAAAGAAAAAATTGAAAAGAGTGAGAATGAAAAGAAAAGAGAGATTGAGAAAAAAGAGAATGAAAAGAGTGAGCTTGAAAATAAAAGAGAGAAAAACAAACGAGAGGGTGAGCATAAAGAAGAGAGAGAAGAAATATATGACTATGAAAAAAAGAGTGAGTTGAAAAGTGAGTTATACTTTGAAAAGTCAATGACTATACATTCGTACAAGACGACGTTTTTGAATACTAACACTAACGATTCTTCTTTGTCTAGTTTTGTTTTGTCTCTTGTACAGGTTTTTGAGGAAATACCCCGTACTATCATTCCGTACCGATCAGCTGATAGTATTCCCGAGGAGACGACGGAGTTACCAAGGCGGGTTGGAGAGTTGGTGAAGGTATCGTGAGAGAAGACATGAGTTCATGTATTTATTATGAGATCATAGTATCTAAGGAGGATGGGACAACGAGTTTGTTCGTCGATTTTGAATTAGTAAACAAGTATCGTTATTCTTTTTCTTGTTTGGATAATATGTTTGATAAATTGCATAATACTTGTGTTTTATCTACATGTGATAATGATACCATGCCTAATCAATTTAGCACGAGAGATTGTGATGAATGGAAAATTGTTTTAGCATGTGAGTTATATAGGTGGTTAGTTATTTCTGTTAGATTAACTGATTCATCTAGTGTTTTCATGAGTTATTTAAAACATGTTTTGCATGCTTCCATTGGAAAATTTGTTGTTAGCTATTTTGATAGTAGAATCGTTTTTATCATAAACTATGGAGGATATTTGATTTATGTTGAGTTAGTTTATGATCACGCTATATATTCTCGTTTTCAATGTTGTTACTTGCATGAAATTCATTTTAGGTTTTCTTATCCATATGTTGAGTCTAAGTTTTCATGCTAATCAATCTTTACATGAATTATCGATAGCTGACAATGGTAGTAATCATGTTGTTTCGTTAGAGCAATCTTCATTGCATGATTTGCTATCATATGGTTTTGATTCAACAAGTGTTTTATCATTAAAATGGTTTGAGAGATGAGTTATTTGCATTTTTAGTTAGTTCACTTGGATTAGCTAAGGCATTGCATACTTCCATGGAATTGTTGAATTATTTTTTGCATTTTTACATGGAAAAATTTGTTATTCTTTATTTTGATGATATTCCAATTTTTGTCAACACTTTGGGAAATTCTTTAGCATGTGTTGAGTTTGTTTGTGATCATCGTCGATATGCTATTGAATTTTCAACTTATGATTGTGACCTTTTTATTCCGTTAGTGTTATTATGTGATTTTGATTGTGTTAATGTCAATGGAAGGAGAGAGGTTGGTTGTGTTTTGCAGATTCGTGATAGGATCATATTCATTGAGGGAAACATGGATCGTGCAATTCAATTCGATCAATGCGTTGAGAGTCTATAGGGAAGTGTTTTGAATATTGTTTTAGCAGACTATGCATATGATTTAGGTTTATTTAATTTCTTTGTGATTAGACAAAAGGAACTTATTGATTTGTTTTGTTTTGTGTTTAATCCAGGAATTCATGAGAGTTTACGTGAGAAGAATGACGAATTTCAAGTATTGATATTTGACCCAGGTGCATTGACGAATGTGTTTCTGCGAAGGATTGAGATCATTATATTGACTTTTGATCTAGGGATTCGTAATGGGGTGAATCTTTTGCATGATGATTTTTGATCCAGGAGGATATAAGACTTTTCATATTCTTTCTTACTTTGCATTCATGATTATTTTAGTAGATAGTAGATTAGTTTATATAATTATGATTTTGGGAGTAAACAAACAGTCAATTCGGGAGAGAAGTCAGACATTGTTATATTCTTGGCGGGAGTTGGAGTTTTTGTTGCTTATATATGTCATTTGCAAGTTGAGTTTTAGCATTATGATTGGTTTGATGCTACTAACTTAGTTTGTTTTTATGTAGGAGCAATTTTGTGGTTGAATCATTTTCGAGAGGACGATGTGCCAGATTTGAGGACAAATCCTTTTGAAGAGGAGGGGAATGATACAATCCTGATCATCAAGTTATTCACATATTAAATGCAAAGGAAAAGAAGCAAGTCTCACGCAGCAAAAGATCCTAACGTGGCAAGGATTTTGGGATTTTAGAAAAAAAGATTTTTGTTTCCTAAAATATTAGGCAGATTCTATTAGCCTAATTTTTAGGGATTTGTTTTCCAGATTTTTATAATTCTATTGTAATTAGGACTTCTTTTTAATTAGAAGTTCTTTTCCAAATTGACTTCTATTAGGGTTATAGTTATAAATTCCTATTAGGATTTGGATTGTTTTGAGTAGTATAAATAGAGGTCTAAGTTGATGTAATCAAACACATTACACATTATTATTATTCAATATATTTGTGAGTTTATTCTCTACTTTTGGTTCTTTGAAAAATTCCTAAGAAATTAGTAGTTTCTTAGTTATAAATTTAACTTATCATACAACAATTCATAGTTGTGTGTGGCGTCTTCTACCGCATCAATCGTCGATTGTACCGAGATTACCGCTTCAATATAAGAGTGGGGTCAAGGTGTCGTTGGTGTCCATTCAACGCAGATTCTGAACGCGAGCAATTATACCAAGATTACCGTCTAAAGTGGGTTAAGGTGTTGCAAGCAATTCACCAAACAACTGTGCTAGAAACGATCCGGGCGACGACCACCTCACGCAAGCGTGCCGTGGAGTCTATCAAGTGGCGTGGCCAGAATCAAAATAGAGGTTATCAGCAGACGCCTCAGCAATGGCAGAATCGTCAGCTTCAGCTACCTTGGCATGGTTAAAATCGTCAACAGTGGCAGAATCGTCAGTAGGGACAGAATTAATATCGTTATCCGGGACCAGCTGGTGGGGGTAACCCAAATCTCATTCCGATAGCTCCTTGTGCTACTTGTGGGGCTAATCATCTGGGGAGGCAGTGCCATAGATTCACCGGTGCATGCTTCTTATGTGGACAGATGGGTCATATGGCTCGAGATTGTACCGGGTCACGTGGTAATGGTGGAGGTGGTGATAATGGTGGCAATGGAGGTCAGTGTCAGGGTGGTCGAGTGTTTGCTTTGACGTATAACCAGGCAGTAGGTGCACCAGGTACTCTTTCTGGCACTCTTTTAGTTGGCAATCGTGAGGCGTCTATTTTAATTGATACGGGTTCTACTCATTCTGTTGTTGCTCGGTCTTTTGTTCGGCACCTGGGTGTGCCATCTCAGTCTTTAGATTCTGTTATGTCTATTGCTACCCCGATGGGGACTTTTGTTGCTATTTCTGATTTATATCGAGGGTGTGCGATCAGTTTTGGGGATAAGATTCGTAGGGCTAATCTTCTTCCGGTGAGTATGCACCATTTTGATGTCATTCTTGGGATGGACTGGTTGGATAAGCACCAGGCCACTATCGATTGTCAGGTGAAAATGGTTATATTTGGAGATATGAAGTCTCTAGAGTTTGTATTTCAGGGTTCACAACCGAGTAGAGTAGTGAAGTGGATTTCGACTTTAAAAGCAGGGAAGTTAGTGGCAAAGGGTTGTGAGGGGTATTTAGCGTTTGTGAAGGATACCTATAAGGGTGAGTCTAATATTAAATATGTTCCAGTTGTTCGTGACTTTTTTGATGTGTTTCCTGAGGAGTTATCAGGGTTGCCACTGCAGCGGGAAGTAGAGTTTCCTATTGAGCTTGTTCCTGGTGCAGAGCCTATCTCTAAGGCGCCGTATCGGATGGCATCATTGGAGTTGCAGGAGTTAAAGGAGCAGTTACAGCAACTGTTAGATCGTGGTGTGATTCACCCGAGTGTTTTGCCCTGGGGTGCTCCAGTTTTATTTGTGAAGAAGAAGTATGTCTATGAGGCCGTGCATAGACTACAGGGAGTTGAACAAGATTACCATCAGGAATCGGTATCCACTGCCGAGGATTGATGACTTGTTTGACCAACTTTAGGGGGCAAATTATTTTTTGAAAATAGACTTGAGATCAGGTTATCATCAGTTGGGGGTGAGGGATGAGGATATCCCAAAGACAACTTTTCACACTCGTTATGGGCATTATGAGTTTCTGGTGATGCCATTTGGGTTGACTAACGCTCCGGCGGTGTTTATGGATTTGATGAATCGGGTATTCAGGGAGTACTTGGGCTAATTTGTTATTGTTTTTATTGATGACATTTTGGTTTACTCCAAGTCTAAAGAAGAGCATGAGGATCATCTTCGCACAGTGTTGGGGATTTTGTCGAAAGAGAAATTGTATGCTAAATTCTCTAAATACGAGTTCTGGTTGGAGCAGGTTGCATTTTTGGGCCACGTTGTTTCTCCTGAAGGCATTAAGGTGGATCCTACGAAGGTTGAGGCTATCACTAAATAGCCGAGACCTACTATGGTGACAAAGATTAGGAGTTTCTTGGGTTTGGCAGGGTATTATATGCGGTTTGTGAAAGAGTTTTCTTTGCTTGCCTTACCGTTGACTTAGTTGATGAGAAAGGGCATGAAGTTTGTGTGGAATGAGGAGCGTGAGAAGAGTTTCGAGGAGTTGAAGAAACGGCTTATGACAGCTCCTATACTTGCATTGCCATCAGGGACTGGACGTTACCAGATTTATAGAGATGCTTCTAAGAAGGGTTTGGGGTGTGTTTTGATGCAACACGGTAAGGTGATTGCTTATGCTTCTAGGCAGCTTAAACCTTATGAGGTGAACTACCCCACTCATGATTTGGAGTTGGCAGCGGGGCCTTAAAGATTTGGAGGCATTATTTGTATAGAGAGACTTGTGATATCTTCACCGATCATAAAAGTCTTAAATACATTTCACTTAGAAGGAGCTCAATATGAGGCAAAGGCGTTGGTTGGAGCTTCTAAAAGATTATGATGCGAGGATTCAGTATCACCCGGGGAAGGCAAATGTGGTTGCAGATGCTCTTAGTCGAAAGAGTTCATGTAGCGCCCCCAAATCCGGGTATCTTCCAACCCGACAGATGGTGCTATACTGTACAATCATTCATACATTTCTTCAATTGAAAGTCTCAAAGAACGAGCATAACTTCTATATATTTAAAGTAATATTTATATTTCCCAGGTTCTATACACATTACAAAGGTTCTTTGTCATAATATCAGTTACATTACAACATTAGACCTATTCTATTACAAGACAGCTTAACAATCTTCCTTAGCTTTTCCTTTATTCTTTTTCGATCCTTCAGGACGTTCAGTCTTAGCCGCATTCATATGGTTCAAGCAAGACTGAGCATAACTAGCTCAGCAAGTATAACAATTCAATAACAACATGCTTGACACGTATGAATCGTATATCTTCAATAACTGAACAATAGTTATGAAGTACTATTGATAATTCAAAATAGCACTTCATCTTTCTTTTAAAATGTTTTACAATAATAACAATATTTAGTAAAACATTCACTCCGGTCAAAGTCCTTGAGTGTTCATTCTTTCTTGGAAAAAGGACAACCCGGAACGAATTCCGTAAGCCCGATATTACTTACGAGCACTTCTAGGTGATCAGCCTATTGTACTCTATGTTGATCAACACTACATCCATTAAACGTATGTACGTTTAATCATTTGGCAACCTCACGTGCCTGTCGTTTTACCGACAAAACATTTGTTTAACATTTCAGTCTTCTTTTGAAAACCATATTGAGTAGTTGACAAAAGACAACAACATTTGATAATAGATAAATGAATTACCAAGTTTAGCCAAGGGATTGGCTTTAACTTCAACACACCTTAATTCATGCGAAAGAATACATGAACCTCAAAAACTTGTTCAGATTGAATTAAGACAAGAGTGAGAATACTTGCCTTTAGTGTCTGCTACCGTAATTTAACTTTATGTTTAAGTCTTTCAAGTCTCTACAATACATGATCACACAATGCCTTACATTAGGTCACATATAATCAAGTATGTATATGACTATATCTTACCCTTCTTCTCAATCTAATTGTGTATTAGATTCAGTTATTATTCGTTCCTGTTTATCATTATCCTTGCATTTATATTCTACTAAGTTATCTCAACTTTTATACAACATCCTTAAGGTTTAACCAAGTTTAAACAAAGTTACATTACATTCCTTAAGTTGTGTTTACTTTCAAAACAATTAGCTTTCCTTTCTGTGTACTTTAGAAACATTCATTACTATCTTTGTTCTGAGACTGGCGCTGCGGCGCGAGTCCTTACTTAATGGGCCGCGCTGCGGCGCCACACTCCAGAAGATTTTCTCACTGTACATGGCGCTGCGGCGCCACAAATTGTACTATGGTTCGTGCTGCGGCGAACTCTTGCAGTGTGCTCGGCTACTGTTACGCGCTGCGGCGCGACTCATTTAGCCTAGGGTTGGCGCCGCGGCGCCAACTCTGTGCACCAGAAAACAATTTCAGTTTTTAAATTTTGTGAACTTCCCGGATGCATAACTTCTTCGTTATAAGTCCGAATTGGCTCGTTCAAAAGCCTACGATTCACAAATTACGTAATCTATGCATTCATGCAAGAATTTTATCTATTTGACTTCGTTTGCTAAAAATTCGCCTATTGGTTCATTTTTTAACGAAAACGATAAACGTTCGTGAACGTTCAACGCTCATTTCTTCGTTCTAAGTCGGAATCCGGTCATTTTCGAGTCCACAACTCTTAAATGCCAAATATGACTTGTCTCCATTAGAAAACAACAGTTCCGAGTTCAAATACAAAATTTGACTTCTATTCCGAGAATTTCACGAATTCGACGATTATCGTCCAATCGTGCAATTTCCGGCAAATCTTAATTCTTATGATTTGTTCCACATTACCAATGAATTCCATTCATCATGTGAACATCTCAACCTACTTATTACAACAACTTATTCTAATTGTTGGATTTTAGACTTATTTCTTCATGAGCTTATAACTTGTCATATTGTAAACTACTTAATATTTCATTGTTCATGACTTATGACAATTAAAGTTTCTTAATCATCATACCTTATATGTTCTCAACATATAACTTTTACTTATGTATTCATGATACATATAATCATACAAGTTCTTTTACATCCATATCACATCTCTTACTAAACACATTACAAGTTCATAATACTTTCACATAAGTTTATAACTTATGTTAACTTAAATGACTTATCACCAACTTATGTGACTTAAGTTCATTGCTTACTCATTCTTCTTACTTTTTAACATTCATGTTCCTTAATCCAAACTTTTCTTATTAACCTATGGTAAAGATAGAAAATAATGGAGAAGAAGTCTTACTTTTGAAGTCTTGGTAAGTAGTTCTTCTTCTTCTTCTTAGTTATGAAAGTAACTTATTTGTAACTTATTCTCTCTAAGACTTAAGCACTTTGTAATGTTTGGATTACTTGAACAACTAACAAATGGCTTGCAAGCTTCATCTATTTATAGAATTTACAAAGCTAGGGTAGTTTAGTCATTAAATCATCCCACCTCCTTAAGCCACCTCCTTACTATTCATTACTTGGCTAGCACAACTCTTATCTTTTGCTTGGCCATTACTCCTAAGTCTTGGTCCCCACATTAACTTGGTCACCACATTCAACCATATAAATATGGTTTGCCCTAGGGGTCAAACAACTCATGGATTCTAGCTTGGGCTTGGATTAAATAAATCCTTGGGCTTTACATTAATAAACACTAACCTATTTATTAACTAATCATTTGGGCCTTAAAATTTTATTCACTTGGACTTGTACCAATTGTTAACTAATCTTCCAAATCCATTAACATTACTTAATTGTTTGTGTATCATTTTCGTATTCTAATTCATATAGAATTTATATACGATATTTCATTCTTCATACTAACTCGTATAATACTTCGTATTATACTCTTTTCATTATTACTTTGTACAATACCTAAGTTTCATACCATTATTACTTATTCATTACTATTTCGACTTCCTTAACGTTTATAAATTAAGTCCACAAGCGAAATATTACATTTTTCATAATTAGATTTTTATTATATAATCCATCTTACATTGTTATTCCATCATTACGTATTTCTCGCAAATTCAAAATTATATCCCGAGCAAATCCCGATGAATAGTGTTTTTTCGGAAAAATTTTCGGAAAACTTTTATTTTCGTCTTGGAAATTCAAACACTTTAATTCATCCACGTAGCTCAAATACTACGACATTCTAACATCACTAGGTTATAAGATTTTATTATTATTTAATTTAATAAAATCATTTTACAATAAGATCTGAATTTCTCGGTCGTTACATTCTTCCCCCCTTATAAAGATTCTGTCCTCAGAATCTTATCGTACTCTAACCAAATAGATGGGAAATTTTTTTTTTCATTTGTTCTTCTAGCTCCCACGTTGCTTCCTCAGCATCGTGGTTCTTCCATAATACCTTTACTGATAACTTGTTCCTCAGAACTTGTTCCTTTCTATCAATGATTTGTATCGGCGATTCCTTATATGTTAAGTCCTTCTTGATATGAATCAGCTCATACTCGATTACATGCTTATAGTTTGGCTTATATGGACGTAATACCGATACGTGAGACACGTTATGTATACGTTCTAGGTCTGGAGGTAATGATAATAAGCTACCTCTCCCACCCGTTTTAATACTTCAAAAGGTCCTATAAACCTTGGACTTAACTTTCCTTTCTTTCCAAAACGTATCTTTCCTTTCCAAGGAGATTCCTTTAGAAACACATACGAGCCCACCTCAAACTCTCGGTTTAGTCTGTGCGAGTCTGCATACTTCTTCTGTCTGTCCTGAGCTGTGACGAGACGCATCCGAATTAATTTTACCACCTCCGCTGTCTGCTGCACCAATTCTGGTCCTAGCATCCGGCTTTCTCCCACCTCATCCCAACACAACGGTGTTCTGCACTTTCTTCCATACAGAGTTTCATAAGGCGGCATACCTATGCTTGCATGATAACTGTTGTTATACACAAATTCTACTAGCGGTAGATGATCATCCCAACTACCCTTGAAATCCATGACGCAAGACCTCAACATGTCTTCTAACGTCTGAATTGTTCTCTCGCGGCCCATCAGTCTGAGGATGATACGATGTGCTTAACTTCAGCTGTGTTCCCAACTGTTCTTGCAAACTCCTCCAAAAGTTCGATGTGAATCGTGGATCACGGTCAGACACAATCGATACCGGTACTCCATGTCTGGAAATGATTTCCTTAACATAAAGTTTAGCTAATTGGTCTAAGTTATACTTGACCCTGATTGGCAAAAAGTGAGCCGACTTCGTCAACCGGTCCACTATTACCCAAATTGCATCGTACCCTTTATTTGTCGTCGGAAGTCCCACCACAAAATCCATCGTAATATGCTCCCACTTCCATTCTGGAATCACCAATGACTGTAATAAGCCACTGGGTCATTGATGTTCGGTCTTAACTTTTTGACAAGTCAAGCACCTACTCACATACTCTGCTATTTCTCTCTTCATGTTTGGCCACCAAAAACTCTATCGAAGGTCTTGATACATCTTAGTGCTACCAGGATGTATCGAGTACCTCGAACAATGAGCTTCTTGTAACACTTGCTCCTTTAATTCCGTCTCATTCGGAACCCAAATTCTTCCTTCAAATCTTAATAATCCCTCATTATCAAGACTATACTTAGTATCTTCCTTCTCGGAAAACCGCTTCTTCATTCGGTTACACTCGTCAGTCTTGAGTTGTACCTCCCTGACTCTTTCTACGATGGTAGATTGCATCTCCGTCTCAAAGAGTATCTGCTCCGAATCACTCGACATTTTTACTTCTATTTCCATACTAGTCAACTCTGTTATTAACTCATCTTGAGCCGTCAATATAGACAACTTTTCCCGACCCTTCCAACTTAAGGCGTCGGCAACTACATTGGCTTTTCCAGGGTGATACAGGATTTCACAATCATAATCCTTTATCAACTCTAGCCATCTTCTCTGCCTCATATTCAACTCCTTCTAAGTGAAGATATACTTTAGACTCTTATGGTCCGTATATATCTCACATTTTTCTCCATAAAGATAATGTCTCCATATCTTTAGGGCAAACACTACTGCGGCCAGTTCCAGATCATGAGTAGGATAAACTTTCTCATAATCCTTCAACTGCCGTGACGCATACGCAATGACTTTGCCATGTTGCATAAGCACATAACCAAGTCCCCTATGCGAAGCATCACTATACACTACAAAATTTCATGTGTCATCTGGCAATGACAAAACAGGCGCTTCACTTAATCTTTTCTTCAGATCTTGAAAACTGTCTGCACATTTATCCGTCCATACGTATTTCATCGTCTTCCTTGTTAAATTAGTTAACGGGGTAGCTATCTTCGAAAAATCTTGGATAAATCTGCGATAGTACCCTGCTAACCTTAGGAAACTCCGCGCCTCAGTCGGCGTTTTCAGCTGTTCCCAATTCATCACTGCTTCCACCTTCGCTGGATCTACTGAAATCCCCTCTTGGTCAATGACATGACCTAAAAACTGCACCTTTTCCAGCCAAAATTCACATTTAGTGAATTTTGCATATAACTTCTCTTTCCTTAGTGTCTCCAACACTAATCTTAAGTGTTCAGCATGATTTTCTGGCGTCTTAGAATAGACTAGAATATCATCAATAAACACAACGACGAACTTGTCCAAATATAGTTTGAACACTCTGTTCATCATATCCATAAATGCAGATGGTGCATTCGTCAACCCAAATGACATCACCAGAAACTCGTAATGACCATAACGAGTCCTGAATGTCGTTTTTGGTACATCTTCCTTTCTGACCTTCAACTGATGATACCCCGTCCGCAAATCTATTTTAGAAAAATACTTTGCCCCTTTCAATTGATCAAAGAGATCATCGATTCTGGGTAATGGATATTTATTCTATATCGTTAACTTGTTCAACTCTCGATAGTCGATACAAAGTCTCAACGATCCGTCTTTCTTCTTGACAAACAACACTGGTGCCCCCCACGGAGAAACACCTGAGTGAATGTACTTTCTGTCCAATAGTTCCTGTAGCTGAACCATTAGTTCTTTCATTTCCACAGGCGCCATATGGTACGGTGCCCTTGAGACTGGTGCCTCTCCTGGCACAACGTCTATCACAAATTCGATCTCCCTATCCGGCGGTAACCCCGGTAACTCACTTGGAAATACATCCATGAACTCATTTACTATAGGTATTTGTTCCATGGTTGCTCCCACTCTCTGGGTATCCACAACATGGCATAGGTAACCTACACAACCCTTCCTTAATAATTTTCTAGTTTGTAACACGGACGTCCCGGCAACTTACTACCGTAAAATACTATAGGAGGTTGCTTCAACGTCTTGATGCTCACACACTTCTTTTGGCACTCTATAATTGCTCCATGATTAATTAACCAATCCATTCCGAGAATTACGTCGAATTCTCCTAATTTATCGGTATTAAATCTACCGATAACTTACAACCCCGTACATCTACGCAACAACTCCTATGAATATTTTCAACATGAATTATCTCTTCATTTGCTACCTTAATGTTCAAAGGTATAGGAAATTTTTCGGGAAATAATTCTAGTCGTCTAGCAAAATCACATGCTATAAACGAACAAGTAGCACCCGAATCAAAAAGCACGTATGCATTTATGTTATTGATCGGAATAATACCTGCAACTACATCCCCTGATGCCACAACATCTTGGACCGTCATATTAAAAGTGCGAGCCATTGATTTACCTGGCTGAGATGGACCACTAATAGCCAACTTACCACTATTAGTTCCCTTATTTCCTTCCGTCCCCTTCTTCGGGCAGTTCTTCGCTATGTGGTCAGTTGATCCACATACAAAACATCCGTGATTTTTCTACGATGTGCCTTTCCTGTCCACAATTATAACATACTGCCTTTCCTTTGAGACAGACTCCTAAGTGAGTCTTCCCGCAGGTTTTACAGGCCTCCATCCTTCCCTTAGAATCCCCTTGTTTTACTCCGATTCCCAGAGTTAAAGCCCTTCCTCTTTTGACCGTTGCCACTTCCACTGGTTCCCTCGGTCTTGATTCCTCCATCATCCTTGCCCTTGTTTTTCTTATCCTTGTGGTACTGGCTGAGAGCCTCATTCCCACCTTCGGCAATTATTGCCTTTTCTAACATGGTTCCAAAGGAAGTACTTTGGAACACAGAAATTCGGCTATAGAGCCAGGGTTTCAAGCCCTGCTCGAACCTTCTAGCATTTCTCACTTTAGTGTCCACTTGATGTGGAACAAATCGGGCCAGTTCATTAAACTTGGCGGCATACTGGGGAACTGTCATATCCCCTTGTTTCAATTCAAGAAACCTCATTTCCATCCTCGCTTGCATACTCGTGGGAAAATAGTTCTCGAAGAAAATCTCCTTAAACCTCTCCCACATTAGATTTCCTATATCGGCCCTAGCCTGGTTTGCCTCCCACCAGAAGTTGGCCTCTCCTTTCATCAAATAGGTTGCAAAGGCAACCTTTTGACCCTCCTCAATATTTGCTATTACAAATGCTTTCTCGATTTCTTTTACCCAAGTCTGGGCTTCTATAGGGTCCGTAGTAGCTCGTACTACTCCCGGAATCACAGGTACATTAGCCCTCGTTCTATTAAATGCAGTCGTTAAAAGATTAACAAACTCCTGCATTGGATTAATTGGACCACCCTCCGGTTGGTTAACATTAGTGCCTTGATTTTGTTGTCTCCTTCTTGGCGGCATTTTGCTGTTAAGAAAACAACACATCATTATTACTTTATTCTTGTTGGTTTGTTATTATTTATAATAAAACAATAACTCGTATTCATTACTCAATATATTCCATAAAAAGACTTATATTGATTCATAACTTGTAGTATAACACTACATTACATTACTCAGCCTTAGCTGATTACATTACCATCCCGCAATTACTTTTCAAAAATTGGGATTTTACAAAAGACTATCCTTTGTTATACAAAAGAGGGTTTTACGTCACTACTAGATACATAATATTTACATATCTAAGCTACTCTAGCTATTGCTAGGTTACATCTGCCTTAGGGCATTTTCAAAATCTTTGCTGGCTAGACCGGCAATAACATCTCTACTGATAGTATGTCGGGTATGTCTTGCTTCTATCGGATACCCAGCTACCTGCTGCTGGAAATCCACATGAGAACTCCTATGTATATAGGACATCCTCTCTAACTTCTGCTGTTTAGTCTTTAGCTCCTGCTTGAGCTCAAAGACTTCACATTTCAGCTCTCGGACCTTGTCCTTAGCTAGAATTCTATCATCGTGCTCCTCTTCCCACATTCCCTCTATGCTAGTCTTGTCCTCACGGACAGCTTGGAGTTCCTCTTTCAACTCCTTAACCTCTTGGCAGTAATGGATATTTCTATCCAATACTGACATAGACAATGCCTTCATTGATTCTCCCGTAGACAATTCCTCTGTAGGTGGAACCTGATCAAAGGACATCACGTCCACCTCCTCCTCTAGCATGCCATCAAATATAGACATGTAGTCTAAATCGTCTGAGTCTCCAGACTCGATTGTCACCACCTCTGGTTCTACGGCTACAAGATTTGGTAGTATCTCTACCCGATTAACCGAATCCTCGCTCACTACCTGTATGTCTCTATACATATTATTTTCTCCTGACATCTACAATAAAACAATATAGTTTGATTAGTACACGTCAGTAAAATAATAGAAACACATAACATAATATAATGCATTTTTATAGGGTTACTTTCCATCTTTTACTTCTTTATTCTTTCTTAAGGTTATGTCTTAAGGTTCTATTTTCCCCCTTAAGTTTTATAACCTAGGCTTTGATACCAACTTGTAGCGCCCCCAAATCTGGGTATCTTCCAACCCGACAGATGGTGCTATACTGTACAATCATTCATACATTTCTTCAATTGAAAGTCTCAAAGAACGAGCATAACTTCTATATATTTAAAGTAATATTTACATTTCCCAGGTTCTATACCCATTACAAAGGTTCTTTGTCATAATATCAGTTACATTACAACATTAGACGTATTCTATTACAAGACAGCTTAACAATCTGCCTTAGCTTTTCCTTTATTCTTTTTCGATCCTTCAGGTCGTTCAGTCTTAGCTGCATTCATATGGTTCAAGCAAGAGTGAGCATAACTAGCTCAGCAAGTATAACAATTCAATAACAACATGCTTGACACGTATGAATCGTATATCTTCAATAACTGAACAATAGTTATGAAGTACTATTGATAATTCAAAATAGCACTTCATCTTTCTTTTAAAATGTTTTACAATAATAACAATATTTAGTAAAACATTCACTCCGGTCAAAGACCTTTGAGTGTTCATTCTTTCTTAGAAAAAGGACAACCCGGAACGAATTTCGTAAGCCCGATATTATTTACGAGCACTTCTAGGTGATCAGCCTATTGTACTCTATGTTGATCAACACTACATCCATTAAACGTATGTACGTTTAATCATTTGGCAACCTCACGTGCCTGTCGTTTTACCGACAAAACATTTGTTTAACATTTCAGTCTTCTTTTGAAAACCATATTGAGTAGTTGACAAAAGACAACAACATTTGATAATAGATGAATGAATTACCAAGTTTAGCCAAGGGATTGGCTTTAACTTCAACATACCTTAATTCATGCGAAAGAATACATGAACCTCAAAAACTTGTTCAGATTGAACTAAGACAAGAGTGAGAATACTTGCCTTTAGCGTCTGCTACCGTAATTTAACTTTATGTTTAAGTCTTTCAAGTCTCTACAATACGATGCCTTACATTAGGTCACATATAATCAAGTATGTATATGACTATATCTTACCCTTCTTCTCAATCTAATTGTGTATTAGATTCAGTTATTATTCGTTCCGGTTTATCATTATCCTTGCATTTATATTCTACTAAGTTATCTCAACTTTTATACAACATCCTTAAGGTTTAACAAAGTTTAAACAAAGTTACATTACATTCCTTAAGTTGTGTTTACTTTCAAAACAAACATTCATTACTATCTTTGTTCTGAGACTGGCGCTGCGGCGCGAGTCCTTACTTAATGGGCCGCGCTGCGGCGCGAGTCCTTACTTAATGGGCCGCGCTGCGGCGCGACTCATTTAGCCTAGGGTTGGCGCCGCGGCGCCAACTCTGTGCACCAGAAAACAATTTCAGTTTTTAAATTTTGTGAACTTCCCAGACGCATAACTTCTTCGTTATAAGTCCGAATTGGCTCGTTCAAAAGCCTACGATTCACAAATTACGTAATCTATGCATTCATGCAAGAATTTTATCTTATTGACTTTGTTTGCTAAAAATTCACCTATTGGTTCATTTTTTAACGAAAACGATAAACGTTCGTGAACGTTCAACGCTCGTTTCTTCGTTCTAAGTCGGAATCCGGTCATTTTCGAGTCCACAACTCTTAAATGCCAAATATGACTTGTCTCCATTGGAAAACAACGGTTCCGAGTTCAAATACAAAATTTGACTTCTATTCCGAGAATTTCACGAATTCGACGATTATCGTCCAATCGTGCAATTTCCGGCAAATCTTCATTCTTATGATTTGTTCCACATTACCAATGAATTCCATTCATCATGTGAACATCTCAACCTACTTATTACAACAACTTATTCTAATTGTTGGATTTTAGACTTATTTCTTCATGAGCTTATAACTTGTCATATTGTAAACTACTTAATATTTCATTGTTCATGACTTATGACAATTAAAGTTTCTTAATCATCATACCTTATATGTTCTCAACATATAACTTTTACTTATGTATTCATGATACATATAATCATACAAGTTCTTTTACATCCATATCACATCTCTTACTAAACACATTACAAGTTCATAATACTTTCACATAAGTTTATAACTTATGTTAACTTAAATGACTTATCACCAACTTATGTGACTTAAGTTCATTGCTTACTCATTCTTCTTACTTTTTAACATTCATGTTCCTTAATCCAAACTTTTCTTATTAACCTATGGTAAAGATAGAAAATAATGGAGAAGAAATCTTACTTTTGAAGTCTTGGTAAGTAGCTTCTTCTTCTTCTTCTTCTTAGTTATGAAAGTAACTTATTTGTAACTTATTCTCTCTAACACTTAAGCACTTTGTAATGTTTGGATTACTTGAACAACTAACAAATGGCTTGCAAGCTTCATCTATTTATAGAATTTACAAAGCTAGGGTAGTTTAGTCATTAAATCATCCCACCTCCTTAAGCCACCTCCTTACTATTCATTACTTGGCTAGCACAACTCTTATCTTTTGTTTGGCCATTACTCCTAAGTCTTGGTCCCCACATTAACTTGGTCACCACATTCAACCATATAAATATGGTTTGCCCTAGGGGTCAAACAACTCATGGATTCTAGCTTGGGCTTGGATTAAATAAATCCTTGGGCTTTACATTAATAAACACTAACCTATTTATTAACTAATCATTTGGGCCTTAACATTTTATTCACTTGGACTTGTACCAATTGTTAACTAATCTTCCAAATCCATTAACATTACTTAATTGTTTGTGTATCATTTTCGTATTCTAATTCATATAGAATTTATATACGATATTTCATTCTTCATACTAACTCGTATAATACTTCGTATTATACTCTTTTCATTATTACTTTGTACAATACCTAAGTTTCATACCATTATTACTTATTCATTACTATTTCGACTTCCTTAACGTTTATAAATTAAGTCCACAAGCGAAATATTACATTTTCCATAATTAGATTTTTATTACATAATTCATCTTACCTTGTTATTCCATCATTACGTATTTCTCGGAAATTCAAAATTATATCCCGAGCAAATCCCGATGAATAGTGTTTTTTAGGAAAATTTCTCGGAAAACTTTTATTTTCGTCTTGAAAATTCAAACAGTTTAATTCATCCACGTAGCTCAAATACTACGACATTCTAACATCACAGGTTATATAACGACAACCATTTTGATAACACATAGAATAAGATTTTATTATTATTTAATTTAATAAAATCATTTTACAATAAGATCCGAATTTCTCAGTCGTTACAGTTCAGGGAGTTTAGCGGCTCTTATTACACAACCTCAGCTTATTTTGGATATGGAGCAACTAGAATTGGAGTTGTTTGTCAAAGGTTCAGATGGACATGTGGCTGGTATGAGAGTGGAGTCATCTCTTATCTCGCGAGTTAAAGAAGCTCAAAAGGAAGATGGGGAATTGTGGAGTATGGCGCAGAATCTGGAGGAGGGCAAGTAGCCTGAGTTTCGTATTGATGATCACGGTGTGATTTGGTTGGGTGAGCAGTTGTGTGTACCGTCGAATCCAATCATTCGGGAGGCTGTGTTGGCTGAATCTCATAGTTCGCCATTTTCTATTCATTCAGGTTCTATAAAGATGTATAGGGATTTGAAGAATTTTTGGTGGAATGGGATGAAACGAGACGTGGCTAAATATGTTGGGAAGCACCTCATTTGTCAATAAGTGAAGATAGAACATCAACGAGCACGTGGTTTGCTGCAACAGTTAGACATTCCAGTGTGGAAGTGGGAGGATATCACGATGGAATTTGTGACTGGTTTGCCAGTGACTTTTAAGAAGAATGATGCCATTTGGGTAGTGGTGGATCGGCTGACCAAATCGGCACACTTTTTGGCTATCCATGAGGGTTACTCGGTGGATAGGTTGGCATAAATCTTTCAACAGGAGATTGTTAGACTTCATGGTACTCCGATGTCTATTGTTTCAGATCGGAACCCATGGTTTACTTAAAGGTTCTGGAAAGGGTTTCAACGAGCTTGGGGCACTTGGCTCAACTTTAGTACTTCTTTCCATCCGCAAACTGATGGCCAATCCGAACAGACTATTCAGACGTTGGAGGATATGTTGAGGTCTTGTGCACTTGAATGGTGGGGTAATTACTTGAGCTTGGGTTTGCTTATAGCAACAACTTACATGCAAGTATTGGGATGGCTCCTTTTGAGGCCTTGTATGGTAGGAAGTGTCGGTCACCAACTTGTTGGGATGAGTTTGGCGAAAGGGCCATAGAAGGGCCTGAGTTAGTTCAAATCACTACGGAGAAGGTAGCGGTGGCTAAGGAGAAATTGAAGTCGGCTCGATCACGGAAGAAATGTTATGCTGATAAGCATAGGAAGACTTTAGAGTTTGAACCTGGTGAGCATGTGTTTCTAAAAGTTTCTCCTTGGAAGGGAATTAGGCGAGTTGGGTTAAAAGGGAAGCTTAGTCTGCGTTATATCGGTTCATTTTAGATTTTGGAGAGAATTGGTGAAGTTGCATATCGGTTAGTTTTGCCTCCACAACTAGCTCATGTGCGCAATGTGTTCCATGTGTCGGTTGAAGAGTTATCATTATCATCCGTTGCACGTGGTGCAATATCAATTCGATAAGATTCGGGAGGATCTTACTTGTGAGGAGCAAGCCGGGGCGATTTTGGATCGTCAAGAACGGATTATGAGGAGGAAGACAATTCCGTTTGTTAAGGTTTTGTAGAAGAATCATTTGTAGCGAGAAGCTACTTGGGAGATGGAGGAGTCTATTCGAGCGGAGTATCCGTATCTTTTTGATAATTAGGTACTTTCCATTCTTTTGATTCCGGGACGAAATCCTTTTGGTAGGTGATGTAATACCCGGTAAAATAAATTAATAAATAAATATTAAATAATAAAAATTATTTTGTTTTAAAATAAATTAATTGGACTTTGTTTTTATTTGTGTCAGTCAAAGTACATTATTATGTGGGCTAGTAAGTTAATAAATGTTGAATAAATTAAATTGGTAAAATTTGGCTTTAAATTAAGTGGGTCAAATTTATAATTGTGTAATTTTGTAATCCTATTAAAATTTGGAGAGTTAATAAATATATTAATTAATAAAATTATTTTTAAGAAAATAAATAACTAAACCTAATCTTATTTTCGTTATACAACCTGAGAAAGAGAAAGAGGAGCCAAGCTGCCGTTTATTGCTGTAAATCGAGACAGATCATTTGTTGTGATTGTGTTTGTGTTTGTGAGAGAGATTGTATCAGGTTTGTTTTTTTTCTTTTACTGCTTTTCGGGTATATAAATTATTTTTTTTTGGCATGACTAGTGATGACAGTCAAGTTTGGTTGCAGGCTTTTGACAGTATATATATATATATATATATATATATATATATATATATATATATATATATATGTATAGACGACGGTTGTATGACCGAACCGTCGTCGGGTCCGTCGCTAAAAGGGGGGTGAGCTCGGGTGAGTTAAATAAGGGGTGAGCTTAAGATCTGAACCGTATATATATATATATATATATATATATATATATATATATATATATATATATATTATTTTTTTATAAACATTTGGCCATGAAGTTTATAAACGGAGTTGTAAATCAATTGAAGTTATGTATATTAATTTGAACTAAAGTTCTGCTTTAATGGGTCTAACCAATCATCCTCCATCTCCGGTCGTCGGTTCCTCCATTGCATCCGACCCACCTACTCTCCCTTTCCTCCTTTCTTCCTCCCATGCGGCCCACCATCTCTCCTTGTGAGTTATGATCAGTTATGGGGGCTATTTTTGGGATTATGGCCGGGGGTTTAGATCTTGATGCTTTGATATGGTGTTGGCCTCGGTAGATGATGGCTTCAGATCTGATTTTATGTGTGACTATATATTGATTATCTTGTCCTTTAATCCGATTTGTGTTGTTGGTGAATACTTTTCAGATTGGTTTGGGGTTTATTACTTTTTTATCTGTTAAGGGATTCATGGTTGCTCTCGCCAGATCTAATTTGGCGGCTTCCATTTTAGTTCGATTGAGGAAGCTTTGTCCGACTAATTTAGTGTAGGCTCTCTCGCCGGAATCCATGGAGTTTTTGCTCTCTTTGGTGTTGTCCGGATCCTTGCCGTCGATCTGCCGGAGATGGATGTATCAGCTGCTATCGCCGGTTGCTCTCCTGTAGGTCTCGAGTTCACGAGGCTGCCTAGGGGTTGATGCAGCTGTGCTCCTTTTCCTACATTTGGGCCCCACTTAATTTCAAATTTGATTTTGTTCTATTGGCCAAATGACTGGTAAGCTTATTTATTTTAGCTAAATGTTTGTCACGTGGACTTTGTGGTTTGATGTTTTATTAGTATGTCTACATGGGCCGATTATCTTAAGATGGTGGGCTTATTTGGCTCATTGGCTTTGTTTCTCGGATGGGCTTTGGGCCTATTCCGTGTTTTTTGTGTTTCATTTACCTAACCTCGTGTTGTGAGGCAAATGTAATTTAGGTTAGGTAAATTTGATCCTAGACTTTATTAGGTGTTTTAGCCCTCTCGGGAGAAGAGGTCTATGAATCTTCATTGTAATATCTTTATTTTTGCATTTAATACACAAACAAATTTAGCAAAAAAAAATATTAATTTGAACTAATTAATTTTGCCGACATAGTTATAAAGGTTCTTAATAATAAATTTAATAGTATTATGTTATTAATGATTGGATTGTAATAAAATCTTATTAAATTATTTAGATTGAACGGAAAGAGTCTAAACGAGTTTTTGGAATATACTTTGGGTATTACATTGCTTAATCCAGATACGGATTCCGTACTCTTTCAGCGAGACTCTTTTGTTTTTAATTTGTTCGTTTCGTTATTCATTTTGAAATTTAGTTTTGCCTCTCATAATTATTCCTTGTCAATTTATTTTGATAATTTTGTTTTGGCGTGGTATTAGAACTCATATACACTCTTTAGACTAGTGTGTCATGTCTAAATTTTATTTTGATATTTGTAGTGATGTACATGTTAATATATATTTTGGAGACTTTATATTTTTGATTCGGTTCAATTTAACATGTACATATTAGAACCCTTTGTGTTAATATTATGTCGCATGTGTTGTGACATGATATTTTTGTTAGAATATCGTAGAGTATACTTGAGCTATAACCACCTGTAGGGGTACCACAGACATGTTCTCTTGGCACCGAGGCATGACACCTTCCGTGGCGGTGTGATCAGTCCACGGCGTCTCCGTTTTGTGCTCCGGTGGGAGTTGGCCATTTGGTGTTTTGTGTTGTGGGAGGCGTATGGGTCGACCCTAGTTTTCTGTTTTATTTTATTTTGCGGAGTGGTGATGTTTGTGCCAAACACGCCTTTTGATTTTACATGCATTAGATTCGCGGTCCAAAGTGTGTGACTTGCCTGTGTTGCATTATTCGACTTGCCTATGTGGCATTATTTGACTTGCCTATGTGGCAAGGTATATTCTGTTTTGTTCTGAGCTTGGTATGAAATATTACCTAGCCATTTGATTCAGCCTATTATTTCATTTGTGTTAGTTTTGTTCGTTTCGTTTCTGTTCGTTTCGTCTCATTTCATTTAATTGAGTTAGTTATTTCGGTTCATTATTTGTATTCCATACCGTACTCGGCATTTGGCTCATGCTGTGTTTTTCTTCCAGCAGGTAATCAGGGGGATCAAGGGCAAGTGTGACGAGAACTCCCTTTTATCCAAATGATTTAGATATATTATGTTTATGTTGAAATACATTAGTTTGTTTGGAATTGTAATAATTATTTTAGATTGTGGTTTGAGACAATTTGATATTTATTATGGTTGACTTGTTGTATTCATTAGATATTAAGACTATAAGATCTGATAAGTGCACATTTGTGGGATATCCTAAAAAAAGTTTAGGATACTATTTCTACAATCCTACTGAGCAAAAGGTGTTTGTTGCCAAACACGTTACCTTCTAGGAAAAAGGAGTTTATCCTTGAAGGGGCCAGTGGGAGGAAAATAGATCTTGAAGAAATTTAAAAACCACAAACCACTACAGGTCATATGGATGAACATGTCCAAGTAGAGACACCTTTTGTACAACACCCTATTCATAAATCTGGAAGTGTATCGAAGATACCTGAGAGGTATGGATTCATCATAGATGATGACGATGATGTACACATCATGAATGATGATGATCCATTGAATTACGAACAGGCTATGAGTAGTAAAGACTCAGATAAATGGCTAGAAGCCATGAAATCCGAGTTGGACTCCATGCATGAGAACCAAGTATGGACTTTGGTTTCATCACCTAAAGGTATTAAGCATATTGGGTGCAAATGGGTCTTTAAGAGAAAGACTGCAGACGGCAAGGTAGAGATCTATAAGGCCCGACTAGTTGTAAAAGGTTTCAAACAAAGACAAGGAGTTGACTATGATGAAACCTTCTCACTAGTAGCTATGTTAAAGTCCATTCGGATTTTGCTTGTGATTTTAGCTTACCACGACAACGAAATCTGGTAGATGGCCGTGAAAACGGCCTTCCTCAATGGAAAACTTGAGGAGGATGTGTATATGACATAGCCAGAGAGATTTGTTTCAACGGTTGGAACAAATCAAGTTTGTAAGCTGCAATGATCTTTTTATGGATTGATCAAACTTCTCGTAGGTGGAACATCTGTTTTGATGAAAGAGTCAAAGAGTTTGATTTTATCAAAAATGAGGATGAACCATGTGTGTACAAAAACGTTAGTGGGAGCACTGTTTCATTCCTTGTATTATATGTTGATGATATATTACTGATAGGGAATGATATTCCTATGTTACAATCGATCAAAATCTAGTTATTTAAACACTTCTCCATGAAGGACTTGGGAAAAACATCCTATATTTTGGGGATAAAGATCTATAGAGATAGATCTAAAAGGATGCTTGGCTTTTCCCAAGGAACGTACATTGACTCGATGCTAATTAAGTTTAGCATGAAAGATTCCAAGAGAGGTCACATGCCGATGAGCCATGGAATACATCTCTCCAAGAACAGACCCCAAAGACACCTGAGGACAGAGATCGTATAAGTAAGATTTATTATGCTTCAACAATAGGATCTATCATGTACGATATGATATGTACTAGACCGGATGTCGCTCATGCACTTAGTGTAACAAGCAGATTTCAGCCGTATTCAGGAGAAGAGCACTGGAAGGCAGTGAAAAATATCCTAATGTACTTAAAAAGAACTAAGGATGTATTTCTAGTCTACGATGGGTCCGAATTGGAGGGATATATAGACTCTAGTTTTCAAATGGACCAAGATGACAACAAATTCGTTACGAGGTATGTGTTTACCTTAAATGGTGGTATAGAGTTGGAAGAGTTCCAAATAGAAAACAGTTGTTGATTAAGTGACAGAGGTAGAGTACATAGCTGCAAGTGAAGCTGTAAATGAGGATGTTTGGATGAAGAAGTTCATAACCAAACTTGGTGTGGTTCCTAAAGGAGCAGTTCGTTTATACTGTGATAACACCGGAGCTGTTGCACAGGCTAAAGGAACCCAGGTCTCATCAGAAATCCAAACACGTATTGCGGCGGTTTCATTTGATTAGAGAAATCATTAAAAGAGGAGATATCACCTTGGAGCGTGTGGACTCTCAAGGCAACATTGCAGATCCATTTATTAAAGCTTTAACACAACAACAGTTCGATTGTTACTTAGAGAAGATGATTATGAGATACCATGCTTTAGTGCAAGTGGGAGATTGAAAGTAGTATGCATACAAGCTAATCATGTATGATGATAAAGCATATACTTTATAAATAATCTTATTCATTTATTAATAAAAGTATTTATTTACTAAAGACATTTAATTATCTACATGGTGCTGTCGACATCGGGATTTTTATATCATTTTCTGTTCTTGTCTTTTGGTGTTGTCATGTTAGGTGAGATTTGTTTGAAAAAACAAGTTAAAAAGGTCTGACATGTATATGTAAATGACTGTAAGAGTCACTAGTTGGTTATTTTTAAATGGTTGCACCAACTCAACCGAGAAAAGGTTTGCACAAAGAACATCTTGAATAAATATTAACATTTTATTCATTCATACTTTTTTAAAGACATAGAAACAATAGCATCGCTGCTATTTACATTACTTTTCCTGAACTAATAAAGTTTCAGGATAACATCATCATATCCCATTGGTTATATAACACTTGGGATTTACATCTTATTTATTATATAATTAATCACACAACAATTACATTCTCTACTATGGCCTACTAAGTTGTTGTACAGTCTTACAGCGCTCCTCTTCCATGATACGGAACATTATTCTATGATATAACATATACCATAACAATTCTTCGAACTGAGTCGGATAGTACATGACTCGGTCTTGAGCTCGATTTATCATGGTGTTGAAAACATAATTCATCTCTTCCATCTTGATCTTCTTTGCTTGTACCTCTCCTTCTGCTACCTCCGCACGTTGAGAAGCTTTCTCGTACGCATCTTCAACTCTTGCTCTCTTGGCGGATTTTTCCTTCAAGATATCCTTCAATTTCACAACCTCCTCCATCAGCTGCTCATTCTCCCCCTCTGTGTAAACCAACTTCCATTCCACATTGATGAGACGTTTATTAAGATCCCGGATCTCATCGTCCTTCTATGCCATCGAAGTCTGACGTTCAGCTACTAGCTCTTCCAACTCCTCGACTCTATCCTGAAGCTCAATGTTATGATCGTATACTTCGTCATACATATGAGTTGCAATAGAGTTTGGTAGAAACTCTTCCTCAGCCTCATCCGTCTGTGGCAGCTCCACGGGGTCTTCCTCATCCGTCTCTACCACATCCTCATCATCAAGTATACCCTCCTGCTCAACCTCCGTGGTATAACCAACCACTGTGAACAACAGAGATGGCTTCCTTGGCACCAGTTGTTCCCAGACTACCTGAATATCTCGAGGCTCCTCCTCTCTAGGCATCTAAGGTCCCTCCTCCTTAGCCTAAGTGGAATCTCCCACATTAGCCATCCTGACAATAAAAATTTTAAGTTTTTAATTACTAACCGTCACTACTCGACACTCACGAGCACATATGTTGCAACCACATAAGCACATAGAGTGTTTTATTATTTCTTCCTTAAAACTCCGTAAAAGTTTATAACCACTATCTTTTCAATCTCCTATAAGGTTACTTCCTAAGGTTTTTCCCCCACCTAAAGTTCATAACCTAAAGCTTTGATACTAACATGTGACAACCCCAAGTCTGGGTACTTCATTCCCACATGATTTGGTGTTCACTTTCCAATCATTCATTTCTAACTACCCAAATATAATAAAATTAAAGCAATAAATCATCCCATTAAAGGGTTACATAACTAATCAACAAATCTCCCAGGTTATCTAACCTTTAAAATATTTCTCAATTACAGAAAAGTAAATAATTACATCACATAATTAAACCAAGTCTGAAAATATAAACGTCACAAGATTTACAAGTCTTCAACCCTTGTTCATCTTTTCTTTCCCTTTGCTGGTGGTTGGGTTGTCAACCTTCTCAACTTTAGCTGCAATGGTTATATATATATGCAAGAGTGAGCAAAACAAATGCTCACTTGAAAGAATACAATGATTGGCAATGAATAAACTCATTTGAATTGAATAATATATATCTTAACATCGATAATTAATAACTGATACTAGAAATTATCTGAGGGTCACAAGACCAAGAACTATGTCCAAGGTTATAAGTATTTCTTTCTACTTAAACATAAACAATCATTATACTGTAGGGATTCCCCGTACTTAGGGTGATCAGCCCTTCGTACCATGTAAAATGTTTCCGCGTAAATAATCCCATATAATTGGGTTGTTCATCTCAGCTTTAAATACAAGTCTGCACCCAAGAAAGTTTAATTTGGATAAGTTTCAAGGGTAATTTAGAGTTCAACGAACATCAACTAAGGATTAGTTGAATCAAAAGTTTAATAACACTTAGGTTTAACAATGACATGCTATAGAGTAGTTATGAACTATAAATAAATAGTATGATACATCAAAGTCATGCTTTAAGAATAACTTTCAAAGCATTAAAAAGATATAATGAACCTTTCTTGAACAACAATGATAAGCTAAGGTTACACTTTCCAATAAAGAAACAAAATTAAGAACTTTGCTCAATAGAATTTAAGAACTTGTGTAAGTCTTAAACAAGATAAGATAACAAACTTGCATGAAATAAGTAAGGTAGGATAAGCTCAAATAAGGATAAGGGTTCGAAAACTTGCTCAATTATAAACAAGATGAGGTAAAGAAAACTTGTCTTGCGTGTAAGCTAAACAGTATAACTTGATTCTCAATGTCCTACACACATGTCATCATGACATAATTAGTTACTACATGTTCTCAGTACATAATTAAATATCTAGTTCATATACAACTTGTAGACATAGGTTTAACCACATGGTAAGCCATAATTTTAATGTAATAACACAACTCTTCAGTTATCACATAATTCACTAATTACTAAATAATAATTTTCATATTTGGTAATATAACAACACCATAATATGATAATTCACATTTTAATAGTAATAACATTACACTTTATCAACAATTACATAATTGCATAATTAAAATCAATTTTCTGGGCCAAACTGCTAACTGGAGCTACAGTGCCCCAATTTGTACTAAGGGTAGGTGTAACACCCCAGTCCCACATCGAAAGATAGAGAGAAAATTTGTCTACATATAAGGAATTAAGTAACTACCAATAGTATCTTCAAGTCATAACTTTTTGGGAGCCTGTGGTGGGCTAAGATGACCCAAGAAGATACTATTGGGCCAGTAGTTTGAGCCTTTATTTTGATGGATTTGATTCGATTCGGACTTGGGATTTGACACGAGATTTATTTCGGACTCGGATTTGACCCGGGTTGTTTCATATGATATCAGAGTCGACTCTCGAAAGCTCGGGTGGGGTCATCCGACCGGGTTGCCGGAGGTGGGGACACGGAGGCTGGTGGAATTATCCCACAATGGAGAGATGGAGGTCCGAAGGTGGGGACACGAAACCAACTGGTATTATCCCACAATGGCTAGAGAGGCAAAGATCTTTGGGCCGTGTGTGTGATCGGTTCTGACGGGGACGTCAGAAATTTAAGTGGGGGAGTTTGTAACACCCCAGTCCCACATCGAAAGATAGGGAAAAAATTTGTCTGCATATAAGGAATCAAGTAACTACCAATAGTACCTTCAAGTCATGACCTTTTGGGAGCCTGTGGTGGGCTAAGATGACCCAAGAAGATACTATTGGGCTAGTAGTTTGAGGCTTTATTTTGATGGATTTGATTCGATTCGGCCTTGGGATTTGACCCGAGATTTATTCCGGACTCGGGATTTGACCCGGGTTGTTTCAGTAGGTGCTGCAGCGCTAGTCTGGCGTTGTCGCGCTCAACTTAAGTCTTGAACTGGCACTACAGTGTTGGAATTATGCTCTGGGCCGGCGCTCCAGCGCCACGGTACAGTTCCAGGCAGACAGTGTTCGCGAAGAACACAAAACAAAGCCAAATTGGCCTACAAGATACTTTCTAACAACCAAATTATTACATATAAAATACATAAACTTTACAGAAACATAACTTAAGGTTTCCAACATGTTTCTAACTATATAAACAACATAAAAATCAAAATTGCAACCTTTAAATTCACTATTTTTACTATTTCTTCACCTTTTTACATTTTTAGCGAAATTAATAACTGTGAATTCGTTTTTCAACCAAAACAGTTAGTTTAAATTATTTTATTTTCGGTTCTTCATGTATTTTCACAATCAACAAACAATTAATACATAACAACATGAATTTAACACTAATTTTAGTATCCAATAAGCCATATTCATGTATTTTACACTGTAAATATAATCTCTTCATACTTATCATGTTTTCATGGATTAATCAACTCTAAATCATATACAATTCACATAAAATAGTTTATATACATAAATTAACATACATATAAACCACATAATCAAAATTAATCATCCATATAATTTTACAGAGAAACCTCTCATACAAAAGAAAATTATAACTTTTAGAAAGTAGAATTATACCTTTGATTGCTTGCTCAAACTTTGTTAGATGATAAGAATGACCTTTTTAATCCTCTTTTTCCTTCTTCTCAATCTCTCTAAAGCACAGAGAATTTTTTCTCTTCTTTTCTCACTATTTTCTCTACTTCTAAACTTAACGTAAAACATACAAACTGATACATGTATATCATATATAATATAAATGTATATCATATATTTATTAAGTAATATAACTGATAAAACATGTCAGATATTTTTTTTAAATTCAAAAGCCACTAAAGCTTGTTTGGTAAAACCCATTCAAAACTCCTTTTAACTTATTTTAATAACTCAAGTACAATATAGTTTATTGTCACATTTTATTAAATTAAATTTTTATATTCAAATTTAATTAAATTAAAGTTAATAACAACTTATTAAATCAATTTGCCACATAATCCAATTGTTACAAAATTATAATTTTCTTATAATTTTATTTAATAAATTAATACATTACTTTCATTACTAAATTAAAATAAAATAACATTATAATAATTTATTTAATCCTTATCAACTATCTAATTTAATTATTAAATTTAATTAGAATATTAATTCATCACTCTTTTAATTTAATTAACTTTAAAATACAAAATTACCAATTATTAACTTAATTAACATATTAAACTTAATCAAGTTAATTCCTCACAACTCGTGAATTATTTATTTAACTAATAAATAATCAAATTAAACAAATATTTATATAACAATAAACACATTAACTAAAATATTTATTTAATTTAATAAATATTTAAAATTATAATTAAAATTCTGGATGGTTATAATCAACCTATTTATATCCTAGGAGTATCCATTTCATCCTAACAACAGTGTCCTAGACACACAAAGGTCAGTTTAGTACTGCGCATAAACCTCGGTTAGTATATACTCCCCTGGTCATCACTCTTATATAAAGAGGCAAATAGTTTCAGTATATATGTCGTACCAAACAGTATTAGTTTCTACTCAATTTATGTTGTGATATCAAATCAAATTCACATAAATAATAGTTCATTTCATTAAGTCATGCTTGAACAAAAAGCAATAATGTCCCAATAATAGATAACACGAACAAAATATTTAAACTAGTTCGTACAATAGATGTATAAGGATTAGAAGACTTGCATATGTGAAGAACGTTTAGTTAACGCTATTTGAAGGCGTTAATTAACCTAAATATGTTAGAATATATCCGTAACGATAGTTAGAATTTATAAGAACATATGTATTCAATTGAACTATTTAAGTTTGGTTCGGGTTTGATGTCAATTCAGTATCTCGATCACTTCAATTGATAATTAAATGTTGTGATTTATCAATAAAATTCTATTTAAAATTTTAAATATTATTTTAGATAATTTAATTATCACTTATAATATTTTTAGAAGCTTATAATAATTTTTAAATAATATAATTTTCATTTATAATAATTTTTAAAACCTTAATAATATTTTTAAATGATTTATTTAATATAATTCTTAAATGTTTTTATTATCATTAATATTAAATAAATTAAATTACTAACGAAATTTATGTCAAAATGTAAAAAGTTATTTAATATATAACTTAAAATAAATTTTAAGACTTAATTATTATTTATTAATATTTATTTATCATTTAATTCTTATTTTATTTTTTTATTTTCATTTATTTTTATTTAATCATGTCACTAAAGGCTATCGCGACGGTCAGTGTAACAACCCGAAAAATCGAATAGTCTTGTAGATGTAAAAATTATTATTTAATAAAATGAGTTTTTATTAATAATATTATGTGTTATGTGTTTGTTAGACGTTCTATGACTTAAGATGATAATAAAACTTTAGGATTTTGGCTATGTGTTAGAATAAATGCGTAAAAATTTCTAAGATGAAAATAAAATTTTTTCGAGAAAATTTGTACAAAAGCACTATTCATCGAAGAACGATTCGAGTTAGGGTTTGACCCTAAGTCTTTTCGGGAGATTGGTATATCGTAATGACATTCTGTTTCAAGATTTGACGGTAATATGTCATGAAAAGTTTGTTAGGTTTGTAGTATCTATGAACATGTAACAAATTACATATATAGAGCGAAAGCGTGAAAAAATTAGAGTTTTAAAATTTTACAAACCATATACCCGGATCATCCTTTATACGCAATTATTAATTAGATGGAAAGAGATAGATATCAAATTCATATCCCTGTAGTAGAAACGAGCTTCCTTAGGTACGAGTTAACGTCTAATTCCTTTCACGTTCAACATGAATCCATCGGGTTTGATTCCTTCCTTTGATTAACGTTAGTCACTTGTATTTGGCCTCTAGAGGTGATCCACCAAGAAAGAACAAGTATTCAAGAATATAGGTATTTGGCAAAACCCAAATTCTATATCAATAGAATATTGTGTACTCTCTCAACTCTTGGAATTGTCATTCGTACTAAATCAAAATAAGACTCCTCTAATTTATAGATGTATTATTTATAGATGTAGGTAACTCTCCTAAATAATTTAGGAATAGAGTTTTATTTTAATTAATTAAACTCTTTTAATTAATTAGACTTCATAATCTTATTAGGAATAATTAATTAAACTCTTTTAATTAATTAGCCTACCAATCTTATTAGGAATATATATATGAGAGTACTTTTATTAATTAATTCCCAAACTCCTTTAAGAATTGAACTAATAATAATAATAAAACTCTTCTTATTAATTTATATTTAATATTTTTAAAATATTAAATAATAAATATTAAGCTATTTAATTTATTCTATCACCATAGATTAAATTAAATACACTTAACTTATTATTACGATTATGTCATTTTCTTTATAAATAAATATTCTTCCTTTTATGGTGTGACCCTTTAGGTTCACCATATTAAATCTGCTGTGAATAAATCAATTAGAACAGTTCTAATCTTATTTAAATAAATAAATTAAACTGTTTAATTTATTTAAATAAATAACATTTAATCTACAATAAGGAAAAGCCTCCTTAGCGATCAATGACTTTCCAAATAATATAGATTTTAACATTAATCATAAAAGAACCCTTGAGTAAATAGATATCGTATAATTCAATCCTTCCACCATACAATATCCCAATTAAATATAAAACATGGAATTACTGTCAAGTTTTATTTTATTTATTTATATGTATTTCAATTCTTAAATTCACAACTCCAAATAATGTAAATTAGAAACCTTTTTCTAATTTCATTCTATATTGACCAAAAACTACTGGGTTGTCATTTATCAAATTATATAGGACATTCTCTCCTTTTGATAGAAGCGGTAAATTCTTTGTAGATCATTCATTACCTCCATGTACAAGTCATTACACCTAAGAATACCCTTTGATAGACTCTACGGGTCTTAAGGAATGTGTGACGTCCCTAAAATTGGTCAACACAACTCATTATGAGTCGCCAAAAACAACACTATTGACGCGAACCTTCCTATTTACAACTATTGAATTGTCGTGTAAAATACGACGACACATATATTGTGAGTTTCGATACAAATATTTTAACGTATATAATACGACAATATTTATACTCAAATTATTACAATGCCATATAAAATATAACAACAAATATTTCAAGTTCTCAAAGGAACACAAGAAGATTTTTGTCATTTAATGGGGTGCATTTTTTTGACGCTTTCAAATTCGAGTTCACATCACCCTATTTGGTTCACCAAAATCAACTATTAAATGACGTATAAAATACAACACACGCATTTTAAGTTCTCAATATAATTATTATGCCACACTGTACTAATTCGAAACACCACTTTATACCCATGTTCTCTCTGCTAGTCTCAGCTACACTTGTATTTCCTGAAACGAATTGTGAAGTAAAAGGGTGAGCACAAATAGCCCAGTAAAAAATATCATGACTAAGATAATTAAATTATCAATAACATTCATCAGTGATAAATCAGATATTTAGAAAATATAGTAGAAGATAAAAGTTTTTAACCATAATTGTAGCGGAATCAACAATCCATTAGAAGAGTCAAGTAGAACATAATGTCGACTATCTTCTCCAAATTAAAAATTCAGCAACAATATTTTATTCCTGCAACACCAATCAACAGTTCTTCGTTGTATCCAAGGCAAAGAGAACTTTCACCACCTGTCTTTACCTGAAACACCAAAGATCATGGTTATATTAATTTATAGTTGTTGTTCATAATCCTGCTAATAAATTCATCATTGCACTATGGTCAAAGATATTCATTTGTATCATCAGTGGTCATGCCAATCAACAGTTCATCTTTGCACTATGGGCCAAAGACATACAACTGTAAAACAAATGGTCATGCCAATCAACAGTCCATCTTTAACAGTTCAAAATTTGTGGACATATACTCAACTTATATATGTATAATATATCCAAAAATTACAACGATCCAAGGTTAGATTAAAAATTATAACTCACGCAATAGTTCTTAAGAAAATTGATTTTTTTTCAAATTCTAGTGAACTATATGTCCTTCGGACCAGTTTCATTCAAATAGTCACCCCGAAAAATCAACAATGAATTTTTGGGTGATTCTAATTTCTGTATTTAGCTTACTTCTAGGGCTTTGTTTTGATATAAGGCTCATCTCCTAACTCATTATACACAAAGAGTTGTGAATTTTACAAAATCAAGTAGTAAACTATTTTTTCTAAAATTTTCATATTTCATTTTTCATTTGATTCATGTTTATGCAAGTTTAATCCATCAAAAACAATTATGTTATATCCATATACAATTCATAAAAACTTAACGTTCATATATGAAAATTAAAGTATAAATGTATTCCTTTCCTATTTTCTTCTTTCTCCCACTTCTTCTTCTTCTTCATTAATTCTCTCTATTTCTCTTCTTTTTGTTTGCTACGGGAAGGATGTGTGAAAAGTAACATGGCTGATGGAAAATGCCTTACTAAGCCAAAACCAATTAGCCAACATGGCCCCTCCTTCATCTAACATTATTCAACCAACCAATCACACGAAAGGTTGGTGAAGAATTTGGGGAAAAGTTTGGAGGTATGTGGGAGAAAATTTTCAGCAATTATTCCTCCCCTAAGAGCCTTAGCCGCAGTGTGTCCACATTCTATACGTTTAATATCTCCTATTTTATTTACTCATTTATCCATTTAATTATCAATTTGACCATTTATTATTTTAATATTTTACAGTTTTAGAATAATAATCATAAATTAAATTAGACTTTTATTTCATAAAAGTCGGAGTCTTACAATCTCCTCTCCTTATAAAATTTTGTCCCTGAAATTTATGTACGTACCTGGTAATCCAAAGAGACAATGATTTTAGGTTTGTAGACAGCTCGATCATGTAATCATATTACATAAAAGGTGTGAAAGCGCAATAAAATAGGAATTTAAATTTTTCATACAAACCCATCACCATGATCATGCTTTGTGCATAATTATCAATGAATAGAAAAGAGAAAGAGATCAGATTCATACCCTTGTAGAAACTATATTCCTCAAGTACGAGTTCACCTCCAATTCCTTTTCACGTTCAACTTAAATTCCCCAGGTTTGATTCCTTCATTTGATCAACATTAGCCACTCAAGTGTTTGGCCTTTAGAGATGATCCACCAAGGAAGAACAAGTATTCAAGAAGATAGGTGTTTGATAAAATCCTAGTTTTTCTATCTTTATAAAAAATACTTACTCTCCCAACTCTTGAAAACATCATTCACGTATGTTGTGAAAACATCAACCCTCACCCATAATAAGACTCATCTTATTTATAGATGTAGGCAAACCTCCTTAACAATTAAGGAATTAAGTTTTATTTTTTAATTAATTAAACTCTTTTAATTAATTAAACTCCTAATCTTATTAAGAATAATTAATTAAACTCTTTTAATTAATTAACCTCACAATCTTATTAGGAATATATGAGAGTACCTTTAATTAATTAATTCCCAAACTCCTTTAGGAATTAAATAATAATAATAATAATAATAATAATAATAATAATAATAATAATAATAATAATAATAATAATAATAATAATAAGACTCATGTTATTAATTTATATTTAATATTTCAAAAATATTAAATAATAAATATTAAACTATTTAATTTATTATATCACCATAGATTAAATTAAATACACTTAACTTATTGTCGACGTCGGGATTTTTATTTGTCCCTTTTTGTTACCTGTTCTTTTGTGTTCTCATTTTAGGTGAGATTTGTTTGAGAAAACAAGTGAAAAAGGTTCGACATGTGTAATGTCGACGATTGGACTATAAGAGTCTCCAGTTGGATTTTTAACTGGTTGTACCAACACAACCGAGAAAAGATTTGCACATTGACCCAGTGATGTGACATTGCTAAACGGGTCGGTGAAATCGATATTGAATTAGGGTCCGGGGACTTGATTATGCGGAGGAAAGGTGTTAGGCACCCCCCGACATCCGTGTTACCACGGTGACCGCCACTTTTCAAGAAACTGTTATATGAATGTGTGTGTGTGTGTGTGTGTGTGGGTCAATGTGTTGTTATTTGGAAGTAGTGCGAGGCCTCGTTCGCACCTATATACACAGGGTTTGAATTTATATAAAAATTCAGTTTTAAGCAAGATATGGCATTGATGTTTAAAAAGAGGTTTTTCAAACCCAGTGCTCAATAGTAATTGAGACCTTTTACACTCCCATTTTATTCAATATTCGGCTTGGTTGATTTTATTTTACAGATGCAAGGCATCTGTATGAAAATAATGTACAAAAAAGTGTTGAATTCCTCGTGGGTATGAAAACCATCTGAGAAAATCCAAACATCACAGATAAATTTACAAGCTGCTTACAGCTGAAAAGGTCCATCACGGGAACTGAATCTAGATTCAGTGGACTGAATACAGATCACATGATTCCTAGGCTCTGCCGCAGTTGATATAAACGCAGTAAGCAGGTATATATATAAAAGCTGTAAATTTATATATACAGACATGATCACCAACCACGAAGCACCTCCATGGGGGATCAAAAATGTAAATAAAGCTTAAAAGCTATCTACCACCACGGAGGAAACTCCAAGCAGGACGAAATGTACAGAAAGTAATAAAAACGGTCAACCACCACGAAGTAAACTCTAGGTGGTATGAAATATATATATATATATATATATATATATATATATATATAAGCGATAATCGCACCGGATATAAAATCCAGGCTCATCGGACAAAGTCCAACAACAGTTAATATATATAAGTATATATATATATATTAAAGCAATAAACGCACCGAATGTAAAATCCAGGCTCATCGAACATAGTTCGACACACAATTCATATATATAAGTATTTATATACGGAAGCAAATAAACGCTCCGGAAATAAAATCTAGGCTCATCGAACAAAGTCCGACAACAGTTAATATATATAAATATATATATATATTAAAGCAGTAAACGCTCCAGACCGAAGTCTAGGCTCATCGAACAGAGTTCGACATGCAGTTCATATATATATATATATATATATATATATATACAAAAGCAAGTAAACGCTCCAGACCGAAGTCTAGGCTCAATCGAGGCGTAACTCGATACTGTTAGTCCATATTTATAAATATATATAAATATATATGTATATACAAACTGAAATAAAATTACGGGCCAAAGTCCGGACAAACACACGCAACACGACTCTCAACGTAAAGAAGGGTGTGTGCAAGTGTGGAGAGAAAGGCTTGAAAATGTGTAAGAAGGCTTACAGTGGGCTGCCGAAGAATACTTCAATAACTTTAAAGTGGATAAACACTGGCTTCTGCCGGTACAAAAGTAGCTATATGTAAGCTCACAAGTGTTTAAAATGAGAAAACGCTCAGCTTGGGGTGTGTATGGAGCAAATTAGACAGGGCTTCCTCGCCTTTTCTCTTTGTAAAATGGCTCTTTATTTATAGAGGGTGGACCTGCGGCTGGGCCGCAGGTGTACCAGAGGCTGCCCGGGGTGCTTCGCGGGTCCCGCCGTCTCGAAGTACGTGCACGTAGGTAACGTGATGTCCGCTCGAACTTTTAGAATTGCAATCTGGGCATCCGATTGAGATGCCCTCCGGTCGAGAGTTACGCAATGACATGGGATTAGAGGTTGTATGAAGTCATGAAGATGGGACGATGCCCTCCGGTCTTCAGCTTCAAATTCTCTCCGTTATCATGGCGTAATAGTCACTCGGGATTGATTCCTTCATTTGATCAACATTAGCCACTCAAGCGTTTGGCCTTTAGAGATGATCCACCAAGGAAGAACAAGTATTCAAGAAGATAGGTGTTTGATAAAATCCTAGTTTTTCTATCTTTATAAAAAATACTTACTCTCCCAACTCTTGAAAACATCATTCACGTATGTTGTGAAAACATCAACCCTCACCCATAATAAGACTCCTCTTATTTATAGATGTAGGCAAACCTCCTTAACAATTAAGGAATTAAGTTTTATTTTTTAATTAATTAAACTCTTTTAATTAATTAAACTCCTAATCTTATTAAGAATAATTAATTAAACTCTTTTAATTAATTAACCTCACAATCTTATTAGGAATATATGAGAGTACCTTTAATTAATTAATTCCCAAACTCCTTTAGGAATTAAATAATAATAATAATAATAATAATAATAAGACTCATGTTATTAATTTATATTTAATATTTCAAAAATATTAAATAATAAATATTAAACTATTTAATTTATTATATCACCATAGATTAAATTAAATACACTTAACTTATTGTCGACGTCGGGATTTTTATTTGTCCCTTTTTGTTACCTGTTCTTTTGTGTTCTCATTTTAGGTGAGATTTGTTTGAGAAAACAAGTGAAAAAGGTTCGACATGTGTAATGTCGACGATTGGACTATAAGAGTCTCCAGTTGGATTTTTAACTGGTTGTACCAACACAACCGAGAAAAGATTTGCACATTGACCCAGTGATGTGACATTGCTAAACGGGTCGGTGAAATCGATATTGAATTAGGGTCCGGGGACTTGATTATGCGGAGGAAAGGTGTTAGGCACCCCCCGACATCCGTGTTACCACGGTGACCGCCACTTTTCAAGAAACTGTTATATGAATGTGTGTGTGTGTGTGTGGGTCAATGTGTTGTTATTTGGAAGTAGTGCGAGGCCTCGTTCGCACCTATATACACAGGGTTTGAATTTATATAAAAATTCAGTTTTAAGCAAGATATGGCATTGATGTTTAAAAAGATGTTTTTCAAACCCAGTGCTCAATAGTAATTGAGACCTTTTACACTCCCATTTTATTCAATATTCGGCTTGGTTGATTTTATTTTACAGATGCAAGGCATCTGTATGAAAATAATGTACAAAAAGGTGTTGAATTCCTCGTGGGTATGAAAACCATCTGAGGAAATCCAAACATCACAGATAAATTTACAAGTTGCTTACAGCTGAAAAGGTCCATCACGGGAACTGAATCTAGATTCAGTGGACTAAATACAGATCACATGATTCCTAGGCTCTGCCGCAGTTGATATAAACGCAGTAAGCAGGTATATATATAAAAGCTGTAAATTTATATATACAGACATGATCACCAACCACGAAGCACCTCCATGGGGGATCAGAAATGTAAATAAAGCTTAAAAGCTATCTACCACCACGGAGGAAACTCCAAGCAGGACGAAATGTACAGAAAGTAATAAAAACGGTCAACCACCACGAAGTAAACTCTAGGTGGTATGAAATATATATATATATACATATACATATATATATATATATATATATATATATATATATATATATATATATATAAGCGATAATCGCACCGGATATAAAATCCAGGCTCATCGGACAAAGTCCAACAACAGTTAATATATATAAGTATATATATATATATATATATATATATATATATATATATATATATATATATATTAAAGCAATAAACGCACCGAATGTAAAATCCAGGCTCATCGAACATAGTTCGACACACAATTCATATATATAAGTATATATATACGGAAGCAAATAAACGCTCCGGATATAAAATCTAGGCTCATCGAACAAAGTCCGACAACAGTTAATATATATAAATATATATATATTAAAGCAGTAAACGCTCCAGACCGAAGTCTAGGCTCATCGAACAGAGTTCGACATGCAGTTCATATATATATATATATATATATATATATATATATATATATATATATATATATATATATACAAAAGCAAGTAAACGCTCCAGACCGAAGTCTAGGCTCAATCGAGGCGTAACTCGATACTGTTAGTCCATATTTATAAATATATATAAATATATATGTATATACAAACTGAAATAAAATTACGGACCAAAGTCCGGACAAACACACGCAACACGACTCTCAACGTAAAGAAGGGTGTGTGCAAGTGTGGAGAGAAAGGCTTGAAAATGTGTAAGAAGGCTTACAGTGGGCTGCCGAAGAATACTTCAATAACTTTAAAGTGGATAAACACTGGCTTCTGCCGGTACAAAAGTAGCTATATGTAAGCTCACAAGTGTTTAAAATGAGAAAACGCTCAGCTTGGGGTGTGTATGGAGCAAATTGGACAGGGCTTCCTCGCCTTTTCTCTTTGCAAAATGGCTCTTTATTTATAGAGGGTGGACCTGCGGCTGGGCCGCAGGTGTACCAGAGGCTGCCCGGGGTGCTTCGCGGGTCCCGCCGTCTCGAAGTACGTGCACGTAGGTAACGTGATGTCCGCTCGAACTTTTAGAATTGCAATCTGGGCATCCGATTGAGATGCCCTCCGGTCGAGAGTTACGCAATGACATGGGATTAGAGGTTGTATGAAGTCATGAAGATGGGATGATGCCCTCCGGTCTTCAGCTTCAAATTCTATCCGTTATCATGGCGTAATAGTCACTCGGGATTGATTCCTTCATTTGATCAACATTAGCCACTCAAGCGTTTGGCCTTTAGAGATGATCCACCAAGGAAGAACAAGTATTCAAGAAGATAGGTGTTTGATAAAATCCTAGTTTTTCTATCTTTATAAAAAATACTTACTCTCCCAACTCTTGAAAACATCATTCACGTATGTTGTGAAAACATCAACCCTCACCCATAATAAGACTCCTCTTATTTATAGATGTAGGCAAACCTCCTTAACAATTAAGGAATTAAGTTTTATTTTTTAATTAATTAAACTCTTTTAATTAATTAAACTCCTAATCTTATTAAGAATAATTAATTAAACTCTTTTAATTAATTAACCTCACAATCTTATTAGGAATATATGAGAGTACCTTTAATTAATTAATTCCCAAACTCCTTTAGGAATTAAATAATAATAATAATAATAATAATAATAATAATAAGACTCATGTTATTAATTTATATTTAATATTTCAAAAATATTAAATAATAAATATTAAACTATTTAATTTATTATATCACCATAGATTAAATTAAATACACTTAACTTATTGTCGACGTCGGGATTTTTATTTGTCCCTTTTTGTTACCTGTTCTTTTGTGTTCTCATTTTAGGTGAGATTTGTTTGAGAAAACAAGTGAAAAAGGTTCGACATGTGTAATGTCGACGATTGGACTATAAGAGTCTCCAGTTGGATTTTTAACTGGTTGTACCAACACAACCGAGAAAAGATTTGCACATTGACCCAGTGATGTGACATTGCTAAACGGGTCGGTGAAATCGATATTGAATTAGGGTCCGGGGACTTGATTATGCGGAGGAAAGGTGTTAGGCACCCCCCGACATCCGTGTTACCACGGTGACCGCCACTTTTCAAGAAACTGTTATATGAATGTGTGTGTGTGTGTGTGTGGGTCAATGTGTTGTTATTTGGAAGTAGTGCGAGGCCTCGTTCGCACCTATATACACAGGGTTTGAATTTATATAAAAATTCAGTTTTAAGCAAGATATGACATTGATGTTTAAAAAGAGGTTTTTCAAACCCAGTGCTCAATAGTAATTGAGACCTTTTACACTCCCATTTTATTCAATATTCGGCTTGGTTGATTTTATTTTACAGATGCAAGGCATCTGTATGAAAATAATGTACAAAAAGGTGTTGAATTCCTCGTGGGTATGAAAACCATCTGAGGAAATCCAAACATCACAGATAAATTTACAAGCTGCTTACAGCTGAAAAGGTCCATCACGGGAACTGAATCTAGATTCAGTGGACTAAATACAGATCACATGATTCCTAGGCTCTGCCGCAGTTGATATAAACGCAGTAAGCAGGTATATATATAAAAGCTGTAAATTTATATATACAGACATGATCACCAACCACGAAGCACCTCCATGGGGGATCAGAAATGTAAATAAAGCTTAAAAACTATCTACCACCACGGAGGAAACTCCAAGCAGGACGAAATGTACAGAAAGTAATAAAAACGGTCAACCACCACGAAGTAAACTCTAGGTGGTATATATATATATATATATATATATATATATATATATATATATATATATATATATATATAAGCGATAATCGCATCGGATATAAAATCCAGGCTCATCGGACAAAGTCCAACAACAGTTAATATATATAAGTATATATATATATATATTAAAGCAATAAACGCACCGAATGTAAAATCCAGGCTCATCGAACATAGTTCGACACACAATTCATATATATAAGTATATATATACGGAAGCAAATAAACGCTCCGGATATAAAATCTAGGCTCATCGAACAAAGTCCGACAATAGTTATATATATATATATATATATATATATATATATATATATATATATATATATATATGAACTGCATGTCGAACTCTGTTCGATGAGCCTAGACTTCGGTCTGGAGCGTTTACTGCTTTATATATATATATATATATATATATACAAAAGCAAGTAAACGCTCCAGACCGAAGTTTAGGCTCAATCGAGGCGTAACTCGATACTGTTAGTCCATATTTATAAATATATATAAATATATATGTATATACAAACTGAAATAAAATTACGGACCGAAGTCCGGACAAACACACGCAACACGACTCTCAACGTAAAGAAGGGTGTGTGCAAGTATGGAGAGAAAGGCTTGAAAATGTGTAAGAAGGCTTACAGTGGGCTGCCAAAGAATACTTCAATAACTTTAAAGTGGACAAACACTGGCTTCTGCCGGTACAAAAGTAGCTATATGTAAGCTCACAAGTATTTAAAATGAGAAAACGCTCAGCTTGGGGTGTGTATGGAGCAAATTGGACAGGGCTTCCTCGCCTTTTCTCTTTGTAAAATGGCCACCCCAAGCCCTTTATTTATAGAGGGTGGACCTGCGGCTGGGCCGCAGGTGTACCAGAGGCTGCCCGGGGTGCTTCGCGGGTCCCGCCGTCTCGAAGTACGTGCACGTAGGCAACGTGATGTCCGCTCGAACTTTTAGAATTGCAATCTGGGCATCCGATTGAGATGCCCTCCGGTCGAGAGTTACGCAATGACATGGGATTAGAGGTTGTACGAAGTCATGAAGATGGGACGATGCCCTCCGGTCTTCAGCTTCAAATTCTATCCGTTATCATGGCACAATAGTCACTCGGGATTGATTCCTTCATTTGATCAACATTAGCCACTCAAGTGTTTGGCCTTTGGAGATGATCCACCAAGGAAGAACAAGTATTCAAGAAGATAGGTGTTTGATAAAATCCTAGTTTTTCTATCTTTATAAAAAATACTTACTCTCCCAACTCTTGAAAACATCATTCACGTATGTTGTGAAAACATAAACCCTCACCCATAATAAGACTCCTCTTATTTATAGATGTAGGCAAACCTCCTTAACAATTAAGGAATTAAGTTTTATTTTTTAATTAATTAAACTCTTTTAATTAATTAAACTCCTAATCTTATTAAGAATAATTAATTAAACTCTTTTAATTAATTAACCTCACAATCTTATTAGGAATATATGAGAGTACCTTTAATTAATTAATTCCCAAACTCCTTTAGGAATTAGATAATAATAATAATAATAATAATAATAATAATAATAATAAGACTCATGTTATTAATTTATATTTAATATTTCAAAAATATTAAATAATAAATATTAAACTATTTAATTTATTATATCACCATAGATTAAATTAAATACACTTAACTTATTGTCGACGTCGGGATTTTTATTTGTCCCTTTTTGTTACCTATTCTTTTGTATTCTCATTTTAGGTGAGATTTGTTTGAGAAAACAAGTGAAAAAGGTTCGACATGTGTAATGTCGACGATTGGACTATAAGAGTCTTCAGTTGGTTTTTTAACTGGTTGCACCAACACAACCGAGAAAAGATTTGCACATTGACCCAGTGATGTGACACTGCTAAACGGGTCGGTGAAATCGATATTGAATTAGGGTCCGGGGACTTGATTATGCGGAGGAAAGGTGTTAGGCACCCCCCGACATCCGTGTTACCACGGTGACCGCCACTTTTCAAGAAACTGTTATATGAATGTGTGTGTGTGTGTGGGTCAATAATGTGTTGTTATTTGGAAGTAGTGCGAGGCCTCGTTCGCACCTATATACACAGGGTTTGAATTTATATAAAAATTCAGTTTTAAGCAAGATATGGCATTGATGTTTAAAAAGAGGTTTTTCAAACCCAGTGCTCAATAGTAATTGAGACCTTTTACACTCCCATTTTATTCAATATTCAGCTTGGTTGATTTTATTTTACAGATGCAAGGCATCTGTATGAAAATAATGTACAAAAAGGTGTTGAATTCCTCGTGGGTATGAAAACCATCTGAGGAAATCCAAACATTACAGATAAATTTACAAGCTGCTTACAGCTGAAAAGGTCCATCACGGGAACTGAATCTAGATTCAGTGGACTGAATACAGATCACATGATTCCTAGGCTCTGCCGCAGTTGATATAAACGCAGTAAGCGGGTATATATATAAAAGCTGTAAATTTATATATACAGACATGATCACCAACCACGAAGCACCTCCATGGGGGATCAGAAATGTAAATAAAGCTTAAAAGCTATCTACCACCACGGAGGAAACTCCGAGCAGGACGAAATGTACAGAAAGTAATAAAAACGATCAACCACCACGAAGTAAACTCTAGGTGGTATGAAATATATATATATATATATATATATATATATATATATATATATATATATATATATATATATATATATATTAAAGCAATAAACGCACCGGATGTAAAATCCAGGCTCATCGAACATAGTTCGACACACAATTCATATATATAAGTATATATATACGGAAGCAAAAAAACGCTCCGGATATAAAATCTAGGCTCATCGAACAAAGTCCGACAACAGTTAATATATATATATATATATATATATATATATATATATTAAAGCAGTAAACGCTCCAGACCGAAGTCTAGGCTCATCGAACAGAGTTCGACATGCAGTTCATATATATATATATATATATATATATATATATATATATATATATATATATACAAAAGCAAGTAAACGCTCCAGACCGAAGTCTAGGGTCAATCAAGGCGTAACTCGATACTGTTAGTCCATATTTATAAATATATATAAATATATATGTATATACAAACTGAAATAAAATTACGGACCGAAGTCCGGACAAACACACGCAACACAACTCTCAACGTAAAGAAGGGTGTGTGCAAGTGTGGAGAGAAAGGCTTGAAAATGTGTAAGAAGGCTTACAGTGGGCTGCCAAAGAATACTTCAATAACTTTAAAGTGGATAAACACTGGCTTCTGCCGGTACAAAAGTAGCTATATGTAAGCTCACAAGTGTTTAAAATGAGAAAACGCTCAGCTTGGGGTGTGTATGGAGCAAATTGGACAGGGCTTCCTCGCCTTTTCTCTTTGTAAAATGGCCACCCCAAGCCCTTTATCATGTGTAATGTGCAACGTGATGTCCGCTCGAACTTTTAAAATTGCAATCTGGGCATCCGATTGAGATGCCCTCCGGTCGAGAGTTACGCAATGACATGGGATTAGAGGTTGTACGAAGTCATGAAGATGGGACGATGCCCTCCGGTCTTCAGCTTCAAATTCTATCCGTTATCATGGCGCAATAGTCACTCGGGATTGATTCCTTCATTTGATCAACATTAGCCACTCAAGTGTTTGGCCTTTAGAGATGATCCACCAAGGAAGAACAAGTATTCAAGAAGATAGGTGTTTGATAAAATCCTAGTTTTTCTATCTTTATAAAAAATACTTACTCTCCCAACTCTTGAAAACATCATTCACGTATGTTGTGAAAACATCAACCCTCACCCATAATAAGACTCCTCTTATTTATAGATGTAGACAAACCTCCTTAACAATTAAGGAATTAAGTTTTATTTTTTATTTAATTAAACTCTTTTAATTAATTAAACTCCTAATCTTATTAAGAATAATTAATTAAACTCTTTTAATTAATTAACCTCACAATCTTATTAGGAATATATGAGAGTACCTTTAATTAATTAATTCCCAAACTCCTTTAGGAATTAAATAATAACAATAATAATAATAATAATAATAATAATAATAATAATAATAATAATAATAATAATAATAATAATAATAATAATAATAATAAGACTCATGTTATTAATTTATATTTAATATTTCAAAAATATTAAATAATAAATATTAAACTATTTAATTTATTATATCACCATAGATTAAATTAAATACACTTAACTTATTGTCGACGTCGGGATTTTTATTTGTCCCTTTTTGTTACCTGTTCTTTTGTGTTCTCATTTTAGGTGAGATTTGTTTGAGAAAACAAGTGAAAAAGGTTCTCTTTGTAAAATGGCTCTTTATTTATAGAGGGTGGACCTGCGGCTGGGCCGCAGGTGTACCAGAGGCTGCCCGGGGTGCTTCGCGGGTCCCGCCGTCTCGAAGTACGTGCACGTAGGTAACGTGATGTCCGCTCGAACTTTTAGAATTGCAATCTGGGCATCCGATTGAGATGCCCTCCGGTCGAGAGTTACGCAATGACATGGGATTAGAGGTTGTATGAAGTCATGAAGATGGGACGATGCCCTCCGGTCTTCAGCTTCAAATTCTATCCGTTATCATGGCGTAATAGTCACTCGGGATTGATTCCTTCATTTGATCAACATTAGCCACTCAAGCGTTTGGCCTTTAGAGATGATCCACCAAGGAAGAACAAGTATTCAAGAAGATAGGTGTTTGATAAAATCCTAGTTTTTCTATCTTTATAAAAAATACTTACTCTCCCAACTCTTGAAAACATCATTCACGTATGTTGTGAAAACATCAACCCTCACCCATAATAAGACTCCTCTTATTTATAGATGTAGGCAAACCTCCTTAACAATTAAGGAATTAAGTTTTATTTTTTAATTAATTAAACTCTTTTAATTAATTAAACTCCTAATCTTATTAAGAATAATTAATTAAACTCTTTTAATTAATTAACCTCACAATCTTATTAGGAATATATGAGAGTACCTTTAATTAATTAATTCCCAAACTCCTTTAGGAATTAAATAATAATAATAATAATAATAATAATAAGACTCATGTTATTAATTTATATTTAATATTTCAAAAATATTAAATAATAAATATTAAACTATTTAATTTATTATATCACCATAGATTAAATTAAATACACTTAACTTATTGTCGACGTCGGGATTTTTATTTGTCCCTTTTTGTTACCTGTTCTTTTGTGTTCTCATTTTAGGTGAGATTTGTTTGAGAAAACAAGTGAAAAAGGTTCGACATGTGTAATGTCGACGATTGGACTATAAGAGTCTCCAGTTGGATTTTTAACTGGTTGTACCAACACAACCGAGAAAAGATTTGCACATTGACCCAGTGATGTGACATTGCTAAACGGGTCGGTGAAATCGATATTGAATTAGGGTCCGGGGACTTGATTATGCGGAGGAAAGGTGTTAGGCACCCCCCGACATCCGTGTTACCACGGTGACCGCCACTTTTCAAGAAACTGTTATATGAATGTGTGTGTGTGTGTGTGTGGGTCAATGTGTTGTTATTTGGAAGTAGTGCGAGGCCTCGTTCGCACCTATATACACAGGGTTTGAATTTATATAAAAATTCAGTTTTAAGCAAGATATGGCATTGATGTTTAAAAAGAGGTTTTTCAAACCCAGTGCTCAATAGTAATTGAGACCTTTTACACTCCCATTTTATTCAATATTCTGCTTGGTTGATTTTATTTTACAGATGCAAGGCATCTGTATGAAAATAATGTACAAAAAGGTGTTGAATTCCTCGTGGGTATGAAAACCATCTGAGGAAATCCAAACATCACAGATAAATTTACAAGCTGCTTACAGCTGAAAAGGTCCATCACGGGAACTGAATCTAGATTCAGTGGACTAAATACAGATCACATGATTCCTAGGCTCTGCCGCAGTTGATATAAACGCAGTAAGCAGGTATATATATAAAAGCTGTAAATTTATATATACAGACATGATCACCAACCACGAAGCACCTCCATGGGGGATCAGAAATGTAAATAAAGCTTAAAAGCTATCTACCACCACGGAGGAAACTCCAAGCAGGACGAAATGTACAGAAAGTAATAAAAACGGTCAACCACCACGAAGTAAACTCTAGGTGGTATGCAATATATATATATATATATATATATATATATATATATATATATATATAAGCGATAATCGCACCGGATATAAAATCCAGGCTCATCGGACAAAGTCCAACAACAGTTAATATATATAAGTATATATATATATATATATATTAAAGCAATAAACGCATCGGATGTAAACTCCAGGCTCATCGAACATAGTTCGACACACAATTCATATATATAAGTATATATATACGGAAGCAAATAAACGCTCCGAATATAAAATCTAGGCTCATCGAACAAAGTCCGACAACAGTTAATATATATAAATATATATATATTAAAGCATTAAACGCTCCAGACCGAAGTCTTGGCTCATCGAACAGAGTTCGACATGCAGTTCATATATATATATATATATATATATATATATATATATATATATATATATATATATATATATACAAAAGCAAGTAAACGCTCCAGACCGAAGTCTAGGCTCAATCGAGGCGTAACTCGATACTGTTAGTCCATATTTATAAATATATATAAATATATATGTATATACAAACTGAAATAAAATTACGGACCGAAGTCCGGACAAACACACGCAACACGACTCTCAACGTAAAGAAGGGTGTGTGCAAGTGTGGAGAGAAAGGCTTGAAAATGTGTAAGAAGGCTTACAGTGGGCTGCCAAAGAATACTTCAATAACTTTAAAGTGGATAAACACTGGCTTCTGCCGGAACAAAAGTAGCTATATGTAAGCTCACAAGTGTTTAAAATGAGAAAACGCTCAGCTTGGGGTGTGTATGGAGCAAATTGGACAGGGCTTCCTCGCCTTTTCTCTTTGTAAAATGGCCACCCCAAGCCCTTTATTTATAGAGGGTGGACCTGCGGCTGGGCCGCAGGTGTACCAGAGGCTGCCGGGGGTGCTTCGCGGGTCCCGTTGTCTCGAAGTACGTGCACGTAGGCAACGTGATGTCCGTTCGAACTTTTAGAATTGCAAATTGGGCATCCGATTGAGATGCCCTCCGGTCGAGAGTTACGCAATGACATGGGATTAGAGGTTGTACGAAGTCATGAAGATGGGACGATGCCCTCCGGTAGCTTCAAATTCTATCCGTTATCATGGCGCAATAGTCACTCGGGATGGATTCCTTCATTTGATCAACATTAGCCACTCAAGTGTTTGGCCTTTAGAGATGATCCACCAAGGAAGAACAAGTATTCAAGAAGATAGGTGTTTGATAAAATCCTAGTTTTTCTATCTTTATAAAAAATACTTACTCTCCCAACTCTTGAAAACATCATTCACGTATGTTGTGAAAACATCAACCCTCACCCATAATAAGACTCCTCTTATTTATAGATGTAGGCAAACCTCCTTAACAATTAAGGAATTAAGTTTTATTTTTTAATTAATTAAACTCTTTTAATTAATTAAACTCCTAATCTTATTAAGAATAATTAATTAAACTCTTTTAATTAATTAACCTCACAATCTTATTAGGAATATATGAGAGTACCTTTAATTAATTAATTCCCAAACTCCTTTAGGAATTAAATAATAATAATAATAATAATAATAATAATAATAATAAGACTCATGTTATTAATTTATATTTAATATTTCAAAAATATTAAATAATAAATATTAAACTATTTAATTTATTATATCACCATAGATTAAATTAAATACACTTAACTTATTGTCGACGTCGGGATTTTTATTTGTCCCTTTTTGTTACCTGTTCTTTTGTGTTCTCATTTTAGGTGAGATTTGTTTGAGAAAACAAGTGAAAAAGGTTCGACATGTGTAATGTCGACGATTGGACTATAAGAGTCTCCAGTTGGATTTTTAACTGGTTGCACCAACACAACCGAGAAAAGATTTGCACATTGACCCAGTGATGTGACACTGCTAAACGGGTCGGTGAAATCGATATTGAATTAGGGTCCGGGGACTTGATTATGCGGAGGAAAGGTGTTAGGCACCCCCCGACATCCGTGTTACCACGGTGACCGCCACTTTTCAAGAAACAGTTATATGAATGTGTGTGTGTGTGTGGGTCAATGTGTTGTTATTTGGAAGTAGTGCGAGGCCTCGTTCGCACCTATATACACAGGGTTTGAATTTATATAAAAAGAGGTTTTTCAAACCCAGTGCTCAATAGTAATTGAGACCTTTTACACTCCCATTTTATTCAATATTCGGCTTGGTTGATTTTATTTTACAGATGCAAGGCATCTGTATGAAAATAATGTACAAAAAGGTGTTGAATTCCTCGTGGGTATGAAAACCATCTGAGGAAATCCAAACATCACAGATAAATTTACAAGCTGCTTACAGCTGAAAAGGTCCATCATGGGAACTGAATCTAGATTCAGTGGACTGAATACAGATCACATGATTCCTAGGCTCTGCCGCAGTTGATATAAACGCAGTAAGCAGGTATATATATAAAAGCTGTAAATTTATATATACAGACATGATCACCAACCACGAAGCACCTCCATGGGGGATCAGAAATGTAAATAAAGCTTAAAAGCTATCTACCACCACGGAGGAAACTCCAAGCAGGACGAAATGTACAGAAAGTAATAAAAACGGTCAACCACCACGAAGTAAACTCTAGGTGGTATGAAATATATATATATATATATATATATATATATATATATATATATATATATATATATATATATATTAAAGCCATAAACGCACCAGATGTAAAATCCAGGCTCATCGAACATAGTTCGACACACAATTTATATATATAAGTATATATATACGGAAGCAAATAAACGCTCCAGATATAAAATCTAGGCTCATCGAACAATGTCCGACAACAGTTAATATATATAAATATATATATATATTAAAGCAGTAAACGCTCCAGACCGAAGTCTAGGCTCATCGAACAGAGTTCGACATGCAGTTCATATATATATATATATATATATATATATATATATATATATATATATATATATATATATATACAAAAGCAAGTAAACGCTCCAGACCGAAGTCTAGGCTCAATCGAGGCGTAACTCGATACTGTTAGTCCATATTTATAAATATATATAAATATATATGTATATACAAACTGAAATAAAATTACGGACCGAAGTCCGGACAAACACACGCAACACGACTCTCAACGTAAAGAAGGGTGTGTGCAAGTGTGGAGAGAAAGGTTTGAAAATGTGTAAGAAGGCTTACAGTGGGCTGCCAAAGAATACTTCAATAACTTTAAAGTGGATAAACACTGGCTTCTGCCGGTACAAAAGTAGCTATATGTAAGCTCACAAGTGTTTAAAATGAGAAAACGCTCAGCTTGGGGTGTGTATGGAGCAAATTGGACAGGGCTTCCTCGCCTTTTCTCTTTGTAAAATGGCCACCCCAAGCCCTTTATTTATAGAGGGTGGACCTGCGGCTGGGCCGCAGGTGTACCAGAGGCTGCCCGGGGTGCTTCGCGGGTCCCGCCGTCTCGAAGTACGTGCACGTAGGCAACGTGATGTCCGCTCGAACTTTTAGAATTGCAATCTGGGCATCCGATTGAGATGCCCTCCGGTCGAGAGTTACGCAATGACATGGGATTAGAGGTTGTACGAAGTCATGAAGATGGGACGATGCCCTCCGGTCTTCAGCTTCAAATTATATCCGTTATCATGGCGCAATAGTCACTCGGGATTGGTTTTTCTTGGCTCTTGTGGGACATTGTTGTGTAGAAATGTATGTTTGAAATGTTGAGACGGCGTGATGTGGCGTCATATAGTGGCAAGATGACGACTTTGCCCCTCATCGGGGTTAGCTCCGATTTGGGCTGATAAAGCAAACGTTGCTCAAGGTTATCGCTGAGATTGGACTGCTACAAATGTTGAAGGTCCTCAGTGTCATCTCTAAGGTGTGTCTATTTTGTATTGAGTGCCTCGGTATGAAAGCCGAGATTGAAGCTATTGGCATGCAATTTGAAACAAGCATTTCTAGGGTTATCTCCGGAACTGCCACTGCCTTCCTTGGGGTTATCTCCAAGGTTGGAATCTGCTATTCCCAATGTTGGGACTGAGACGGAACATCTTGGGGTTATCTCCGGGATGAATCGATCTTCTCCAATTTGTGTTTCGGTATTGGATCTGCATGGCTCGGGGTTATCTCCGAGGTATTGTTACTCCCGATGTGTGTTCCGGGGTTGAGCTGTTGCTCCCAGTGTGTGTTCTGGGGTTTAAACTGAACTTCCGGTAGTATCCGGACTGGATGTGAACTATCTTTCAGGGTTATCTTTGAAAGACAAATCTGCTATCCTGCAATGTCAATAACAAATATGCAAAAAATTTCGAGTGTCTACAAATGCCCCTCTTTATCATATTCATGCAATGCAATGCATGGATAGGATAAAGAATCCTAGACACTTGAAATATAATATGAAGCAATTGTATGATGCATGGTTGTTGCCCAACATGCTAAAGATGATTGCTATCTCCCTATATCTTTTACTGGGGATTTGGCAATGATGACCAAATTGGATGTGCGATTCAAATCTTTGAGGATGTTGACGATGGGATTATCACCAAAGTTCTGAATCCTTGATACAGACTTGATTCTGAAGTAGTGCCTCTTATGTGTAAGAGATCTGTGGGGATAAAGCTTTGTCTGTTTGAGGATGTGTATAACATATTCCGACATCAATCCTCCTTGATGACGTTTCCCTCTCCTGGTTTGTATCGCCAGAGTACGTCAATGTTCTGTTGGTTTTACTGCCAACAACAAATGTTGTCAGGGCTGCCCGACCTTCGTTAACGTGTGAACCAACGGTTTACCACGCGTTGTAACCCCCACCGGGAATACATTTGATCCTCTGTTGATGTGTAGATCAACGGATGAACTCCCTACTGGGGATAAATGCCAAGGCTGCTTGGACTTTGTTGATGTGTGTATCAACTGATAAAATCATCGGATGATTTCTGATGCGACGTTGGATTGACTTGCCAATGGTTGAAATGATGTCAAGGTTGCTTGACCTTCATTGATACGTACATCAATAGATGACAATGCGTTGTGATCCCTGCCGGGGTTGTTGTATTATCGTTGACATGTGTGTCAACGGAACACGCGTTATAACCCCCGTCGAGGATGCGTTGGATCATCGTTGATGTGTGTGTCAACGGCTGAAATCATCGGACGGTTTCCAACGCTCTGTTGGATTTACTTGCCAACGGTTATAATGATGTCAAGGCTGCTTGACCTTCGTTGATATGTATGTCAACGGATGATATGCGTTGTAACCCCCGCCGGGGTTATGTACTTCGACATATGTACCGCGCTGTGACCCCCGCCGGGGTTGTTATGGCAAAGTAGGATGACGATCCTGAAAGAGAGAAATTGGACCTGTGTGAGGTATTGCTGAGCGTGACTTGTATCGTCTGAGATCACCGGCATAGTGTACCCTGTGGTTGGGCGAATACCAATGAATGACGTGAAGACCCACGATTCAACCAGGATTGTAAGCTATTCTGCTCAATCGCGTAGCATTTTTTTTTCCTGATTTGGCCTTTTCAGCTTGCGAGAACTCCTTTTCGACTCGAACTGGACCAAGTCGGAGGGGTGGGACCCATATAGGGGTGCCGCAGGTACACCTGTTGCAACCGCAGATGGACCTGCGGCCAACCGTAGATTATAAAGACTAGCAGGTTGCTTTCATAAGTTATTTTCAACTTGCGCCGCGAATGAAATCTGAGAGCTCTTCTTCAGATCTACTGAGTTCGGACGTCTTTCTGCAAATTTTGTCACCGTACAAGTGTTCTACACTGTCCTGGTAACGTATGTATGTACTATTTTCCAATTTTTATCGTTGGAAAATGACTTATCATATAAAATGCATCTAAACACATAGTAGTGATTATGTATGCTCAAATGATTTGATAAAAAATATTCAACATAGTAAATGTTTGTATTAAACCATGCTGAACATAATGATGTGAAAAAATTTAACTTTTGAGACAGTTAAATTGGAACCTTTTTCTGCTATTTTTATCCTATCTGAGGACATTTTGAGCACAAGGTAAGAAGGCAAAGTACTCCTAGCGTTGAGGTTAACCTTATGTGTTGATGATTTTGCACATAGTATGTATATGACTGTGGGCAGGTGCGCTACTGAATGGCCACCTAGTCATGCCTATGTACATATGGATAGTCCTATTTATAGAGGACACTATGGAAAAATTTCCCTAAAATGTAGGAATTGTGTTAGTCATGCATTTTTAACTCTACTATGGATGTATGTTAAAATAATGCATGCATACAGATAGTCATTAAATGCATTTTGAAAAGCTCCAGGTTAGAAGATACCACACCCTTTCTGAGGTGATTTTGAGACTTGTTGTCCAGATATTATGGATCCAGATCAGCTGAGTAGTTCCCGTAGGACCACTTCTGGTGTACGGAGGAGGGCTTCTGAAGTGCCTCGACCCCGTTCCGTTAGACAGCCTCGCAGGTTAGTGGAGGCGGTGATACGTCCAGTCCATGTTGATGTGTCGGACGTCGAGGACGAAGAGAAGGATGTTCCAGTTGCGGACCCCACTCCTGCAGCGCATATTCCCCGTAGGGAGCTCTTGAGTATTCAGGTGGCAAACCCAGAGCTTCTGGGTGACTTGAGTCGACATCCCTCAATGTATTTGCATGCTAACGAGGTATGACGCCAGAACTTGATCTTCTTTCTTTCCTATTTGTGAGGAGTAAAAGGATTTAATGTTGATCTGCATTTCATGTAGGTTCCTGGATTTACACAGCCTCTAGGGAACTGGTTCAATATACACCCCATGTACCAGGTGCTTCATCCTGACTATAGAGCGATTGTGCATAACTCGGGTTTTGGAGCATTCTTTTCCATCCTTCCCCGTCGCTGTCCCTGGGGTTACCTCAGGGCATTGTCTGAGCTGTGGTTTCACCAGACTCAGTCACTCCATTTGCTGGACTGTGAGGTGATGATGACGAAGATGGATTGGCGATTTATCACATGTATGGAGTTTGGTGGGGAGCCAGTGTCTTGCACGGCGGATATTACCCCGACTACCGTCAGATCCTTGTTAGGAGTTTCGGTGGAGGCGCTCAAGGGCAGGACTGTCCGTGTAGGTCCTTTGAGCGTAGATGCTATGAGTGGGCTATTGAGCGGGCCCATACCAGCTGATGTCAGAGTCAGGGATCGCATTCTTCGGCGATTGTTCCTGATGATCATTAGGGGCTGCTTCATAGCAGATAACTCTTATACGGTGTCCTTTGCTTTGATCAGCGCCACTAGGCATGTGGACTGCATTGGAAAGTATGATTGGAATTCCTACACCTTTGCCTATTTCCTCAAGGGCATGCGTATGCGCTCACAGGGCTTGACCGAGGCTTGGTTAGGATTTTATCTATTTCTGCTGGTAAGTATTTCTCTTGTCATTTACCGTGTACTGGTTAAGAGTGTTAACTGACAGCAGATGTTTGCCTTTGTGTTGATAGTTTTGGGCCTATAAGAGGCTCCCATGTTTGCGTCCGATGAGTGTGCTACGATTGGATACCTACCCACAAGGACGGCGATGGCATCATTCTATATTGGCGGAGGTCCCTGTAGCTAAGGGTTTCCCTCACTGCCGTTTGTAGCTAGAGTTGTTGACAGCTGACATTATCACATGGATTCCCTATTCTGGGGAGCATTTGGGCATCGAATTTGAGGATGGATACCCGACTGGTGTCGAGTACATGATTTCCACCAGGAGAGTTTGTAAGACCCCAAATTATTAATAAATGAAATTTAATTTCCTATATTTATTATTTTGAAATAGTAAAGGTTGAATTGATTAATGAGGTTAGTTATGGGTAAAATGCGCAAATATTTTAAATAAGCAAGTGGCTATAAAATATTCATTGTTGTCGGGGAATATTCGTTTGGTCGGGGAATATTCTTCCTGTCGGGGAATATTCGTACGACGGCGCAGTCTTTTGTGGGCCCCATAACGGAAAGTGATTGGATGAAGAAAACGACAAGTATAAGTTGTTTATAAATAACAGCGTAGTTGTTACTGTTAATACTGTTGGAATACCCGGTGGTTAAAACACAGTAATACGCGTTGTTGCACAGTATGACACGGTATTGCACCAATTATTGATTCTTACGTAAGAAAGCACTACTCAATAATTGTTACAGTAATTACTGTTCAATATTTTATTTTATTGATTCAATAATTGCTACGTTGATATTTTATATTACTATTGTTTCAATAATTGTCATTACATAATATTTTTTATTATCGAAGCAATAATTCATATTATCTGAATAATATTATTAAATAACATTATTGACAATGTCTAAAAAGTTCTGTCTAAGGAGAGGTTTGGTCACCTAATTGCGCGCCAGTAAGGAGAAATTCTTATTGGAAAGCCCCCTCTTTCTTGGAAACTGCCTGGTTGTAAGTATTGTGATTCTGTAATATTATTTGTGAATAATTAATTATTAATTTATATGATGAGAAAAATATTCATTTTATGTGAATATAGATGGAGAAAATTTTTAAAGTGACAATTGTTGAAAATCGATATTTTATCTTTTCTGATAAAATAATATTTTATTATATTATTATAATATAATAATGATGATATTTTTACAATGAATGTGGGATATATGAGTATATGAGGAGGAAGAATATTTTTGTTGTAAAAGTTGTTTAAAACATGTTGAACATGTCTGTGGGCCTATTTCTTGACTGAAATTTGATTATAGACTGTAGAATCGCCCGTTTGTGAATTTCGGTCAATTTTTGTTTGGAATTTGGAAAACTTTTCTTCTGCAAAATTGTAGATAATGAAATTTCCTATAAAAAAAACATGTGGTTCAAATTTTTCTGACAAAAGGGCTATTTATTATGAATTATTGAAGTTCTGAAGTTTCGAAATAATTAATTTTTGGAAGTTTTATTTATTTTTATTAATAAAAACGTTTTTTATACTTTGTGGCCTCATTAAACACGTGCAAAGTGCTGAAGCTAGAGAATTCAAAGTGGGCATAAGAAAATTTAATTATATATTAATATTTTATTAAATTTTCTGCTTTGGTGTTCTAAGCATTTTCCTATAAATAGGGTGCTTAGGTTAGAATTAAAAATCACACCAGAAACTAAAATTCTCTTTCTCTATATTATCGAGCGTATTCTTGTGAATGTTTTAAAACTTTGAGTGTTGCTATACGGTGTAAGTTCCCTTCAGCTCTATATCCAGTATTCCAGTCAGAAGTACTGTCTTTTCGAGGTAAGGGATGTTATTTTTTTTATAAATGATATTATTTCTTTCAATATCATTATATCGAAATATTGATCTGAACTTTTTATCAAATTTGAAACTTTTAGTGTCGGGGTTACTATTCACGTATACGACACTATTCATGTATATGACACTATTCACGAATACGACATTATTCACAAAAAAAATTAGATTTTTGTTTTTCGTCCAAAATATCTATTATGGATACTAGCTTTGATTGTATCCATGTTTTAATCATTCTTGAATTTTACTCCACTATGATTACTTATGAGGTATTTTAGGACATGGATAAACCGAAATACGAATCCTTAATATTTGTTATTTTGTTTCACTGGATTCGTTTCCTTTAAAATATTTTTCATCATCCTCAGTCTTAAATGATGATATTACTGAATATCTTTGGCCTGTAGTGCAAAGATGAATGATTTTTGATGAATATCTTTGGCCCGTAGTCCAAAGATGAACAAGTGTTTAGATGAACATGACCAACTGATGAATATATTTGGCCTGTAGTGCAAAGATGAATATTTGATTCCAGATATATATTGATTGATGTTACAGGGATAAAATATCGACGATGAACTTTTAAATTCATATATAGAAGATAGTAAATTTCATTCTCTACTTAACTCTTCTAATGAATTATTATTTTCGCTGCGAATATTGATTTAAAACTTGTTGTCTATTGTATTCTATTAAATTTTTCACTGTTGAAGACTAACGATAATTTGTTCTATATTATCTTTTAGTCATAATATTTTTTACTGGGCTAGTTGAGCTCACCCTTTTCCTTTTTGTTCTATTTTTCTTCTCAGGAGGCGAGAATGTAGCGAATACTAGTCAGGGTATGGAATGAAGGTTCTAGAAAGTCGTTTTAGTAGTCCTCACCATTTTTGTAAAATAATGTATCAATAATTGTAATGAGAACTTATTTGAGTGTGGATATTGTCTAGATGACAATATTTATATTTAAACTCGCAGTTTTTATGTTGTATTAATAAAGTTGTAGTTGTTTCTGTACCATGTATTTTGACGACTCAAAATGGGTGTTGTATACCTATTTTGGGGGCGTCACAGTTGGTATCAGAGCTTAGGGATATGATCTCTGGCGGAGTTCGGGGAATAGAACTAGGAGGGGAGAGATGAGTAAATCCTTTCGCTAGTGTGTCATACCTAAGCTTATTTGTTGGTCAGTCATAATATAGGGGTATTATGTGATTTGTTAATTTCTTTAATTAAACCTTGTTTTATGGCAGTATTTAAGAATGACAACTGAGAATGTTAACAGTGGAGTAAACGAAACCGTGAAGACGCCTATACTCACCAACTAGGAGAACGTGCCACAGGTTGGCAATGTTCCGCCTGTGAATAACACCACTGAGCAGATGATGAACGATGGGATGTTTAGAAGCTTTTTGCAGTTCATGCAAAGTCAGACGAGGGAGACTCGTGTTCAAAATACAGGAGGAAATGATAGCAATTCACGGTTTGTCACAGCCAAGCAGTTCAAGGAGTTGGGACCACCAGAATTTTGGGGAAAGCCGGATCCGATTAAGGCGGAGACGTGGGTCAAATAAATTACTAAGATATTCGATGTCTTGGGATGCACGAAAGAACAAAAGGTTCCATTCGCCACCTTTATGTTCCGTAATGAGGCAGATTACTGGTGGGAATCTGTAAAGCATACCCATCCAGCCGCACTTAGCATGTCTTGGAAAACGTTTCAAAAACTGTTCAATGACAAGTACTTTCCTGAAAGTATTCGTCATATGAAGGAGGTAGAGTTTGTTAGACTGGAGCAGAATAACATGACGGTGTCCCAGTACGAGGCGAAGTTTACAGAGTTGTCCAGGTTTGCACCTCATTTGGTGGAGAATGAGGAACGTATGACACGGATGTTTCTGAGAGGTTTGAAACCCGTCATACGTCAATATCTCATTTCACATAAATTTTCTCTCTATTCAGATGTTGTCAACAAGGCTCAATTACTAGAACGAGATAACGAGTACGTTCAACCGAGGGACCACAACTAAGATCAAATCGGTGAAAACAGTCATCAGAACAATGATAACCAGCGGAGAAAGAAAAATACGGACAAGAGCGGCAACCACTCTGGTGGTAATCATGGCCATGAGAATAGAAGAAGCGAGTCGGGAGGAGATTTTAAAAAGAGGAGATTCAACAATGATAATATGAAGACGTCAGCATCAGCAGCAACTGGTTCTAAGGGAGGAGAAGGACCACCGGTCATATGCTATAAGTGCGGAAAAGAAGGACATATCAGTCCAAACTTCCCACAACAGTTTAAGGTATGTTATAACTGTGGAAAGGAAGGACACGCTCGAGATTGCACTGTAGCGAAACCAAGTTTAGCGGGGATGGTGACTCAAAAGGCTGTCCTAGAAAAGTCAAAGTCAACGGTTCTTGGAAGAGCGTTTGTCGTGACTGGTCAACATGCGAGGAACCCAAACGAGGTGATCACGGGTAAGCTAATCATAAAATTCATGCGAAATTTATACCTTACTAGATACCTGTGCTACCCATTCATTTATTTCTCCTGCTTGTGCTCAACGTTTAAACTTGACTCAAGAGAAATTATACTTTGATTTATCTGTGGAGACTCCGTTAGGAGAAACTTTCATCACATCCACTGTTTATAAATCTTGTTTGATCCAAGTTGGCACCATCACCTTACCTGTTGACCTTATCTCTTTAAAGATACTTGCATTTGACGTGATTTTAGGGATTGAATGGTTAACTACTCATCATGCCAAAATTGATTATTTTCGTAAGGTTGTTAGTTTTCATATTCCTAAGCAACCTGTTGTGCGAATTCAAGCAACTAAGCCATTAAAATCAATCACTGTTATATCAAGTCATAAAGTTATTCGTTTATTAAAAAACGGATGTCAAGCTTTCTTAGCCCATGTTATGGATTTGAATAAAGACACGTCATATTTGAATAATATTCCTGTTGTTATTGACTTTCCTGACGTATTTCCTGAAGAACTTCCCGGTCTACCCCCAGAACGTGAAGTTGAATTCTTTATAGAGCTTGAACCTGGTACAAAGCCCATTTCTAAAATCCTGTATCGAATGGCTCCTATTGAACTTCAGGAGTTAAAGGTTCAATTACAGGAGTTGTTGGACATCGGTTTTATTCGTCCTAGTACATCTCCTTGGGGTGCTCCTGTTTTATTCGTAAAGAAGAAAGACGGGAGTATGCGACTTTGTATCGACTACCGGGAATTAAACCATGTCACTATCAAGAATAGGTATCCGCTACCTCGTATTGATGACCTGTTTGACCAGTTACAAGGAGCACAATTCTTTTCAAAAATCGATCTTCGTTATGGATATCATCAGCAGAAGATTAGAACTGAGGATATTCCAAAGACTGCCTTTAGAACTCGGTACGGGCATTATGAATTCTTAGTCATGTCTTTTGGATTAACTAATGCTCCTGCGGCTTTCATGGATATGATGAACTGAGTATTCAAGGAATATTTGGATCAGTTCATTGTTATTTTTATTGATGGCATCCTCATATATTCCAAAAGTGTGAAGATCATGAGCACCATTTGAAGCTGGTACTTCAAAGGCTTCGTGAAAACAAGTTATATGCCAAGTTGAAGAAATGCGAGTTCTGGCTTGAGGAAGTAGCATTCCTTGGGCACGTGGTGTCAAAACATGGAGTATCTGTTGACCCGGCGAAGATTGAAGCAATACAAAGTTGGGAACAACCGAAGTCGGTGACCGAAGTACGTAGCTTTCTGGGCTTAGCTGGTTATTATCGGAGATTCGTGGAAGGATTTTCTCGAATCGCTACTCCATTAACTCAGCTGACTTAAAAAGATATCAAATTCGTATGGAGCGAGGAATGCGAGAAGAGTTTCCTTGCTTAAGAGGAGACTCATTTCGGCACCTGTTTTGACCATACCATCTGGTTCTGATGGATTTGTTATCTACAGCGATGCTTCAGGCAAAGGGTTAGGATGTGTTCTCATGCAACGTGGAAAAGTTATAGCCTGTGCCTCACGATAACTTAAAGAATATGAGAGGAATTATCCTACTCATGATCTAGAGTTGGTAGCAATCATTTTCGCGCTAAAGATCTGGAGACACTATCTATATGGGGAGAAAGTGGAGATATATTCAGACCATAAAAGCCTCAAATATTTCTTCACTAAAAAAGAACTCAACATGCGGCAACGACGTTGGCTCGAGCTGTTGAAAGACTACGACCATACCATTCAATACCATCTTGCAAAAACGAACGTGGTAGCCGACGCATTGAGTAGAAGATCATACGCGGGAACGAGTGCGATGTTGTCAACACAAAGGCCCATTTGGTGTGATTTACAAAAGATGAAGATAGAATTCAAGACTCCGGGGACCCATGCAATGATGTCAAGTATACGTATAGAACCAACTTTAATCGAAAAAGTAAAAGTTGCTCAAGCCACAGACCCGGAGCTGGTGCGTATGAAGAAGAAAGTGAAAGAAGGTGCTATTCCAGAAGCAAGAATCGATGAAGAAGGAATACTTCGAGTCCACTCCAGACTTTGTGTTCCTAACGATTCTGATTTAAAGTATAAGATCATGATGGAGGCACACAATACACCATTTGCAATCCATCCTGGAAGTACTAAAATGTATCGTGATCTTCGACATACATTTTGGTGGAACAATATGAAGAGAGAGATTGCAAAGTTTATCTCGAGATGTTTAACTTGTCAACATGTAAAGGCAGAGCATCAAGTGCCTAAGGGCCCATTGCAACCATTTGAGATTTTGAAATGGAAGTGGGAACACATTACCATGGATTTTGTTACGGGTCATCCCACGGTTTCTTAAGGCATAAATGCTATTTGGGTTATTGTTGATAGATTAACCAAGTCTGCTCATTTCTTGCCGATACGGGAGACTTATTCCCTTGAACGTCTTGCTCGTATGTACGTAGATGAGATTGTGAGATTGCATGGCATGCCAGTATCCATAGTTTTGGATCGTGACCCAAGATTCACTTCATGATTTTGGATTAGCTTGCAAAAAGCTATGGGCACGGATTTACGATTCAGTTCGGCATACCATCCTCAAACGGACGGGTAATCAGAGAGGACTATTCAAACTCTTGAAGATCTATTAAGACTTTGTGTCCTAGATTTCAAAGGGAGTTGGGATAAGTACCTATCATTGGTGGAATTCTCTTACAACAATAGTTATCAAGCAAGTATAGGTGTGGCTCCATTTGAAGCATTATATGGACGAAATTGTTGCTCTCCAATATGTTGGGATGAGGTGGGAGAAGAAACATTGTTGGGACCCGAGTTGGTACGTATGACTACGGAAAAGATGCTAATGATTCGACAACGTATACAAATGGCACATGATCGACAAAAGAGTTATGCAGATATTCATCAAAAGGACGTGAAATTTAGTATTGGGGATCATGTATTGTTGCGTGTGGCTCCATGAAAGGGAGTTACAAGATTTGGGAAGAGAGAAAAGCTCAATCCACGATTTATTGGTCCATTTCAGATTCTTGACCGAGTAGAAGATGTGGCCTATAGACTCGCGTTTATGTCTCGTGTTCATAATATTTTTCATATATCTGTGCTTCGTAAATATGTGAAAGACCCAAACCACGTCATTGAGTTAAAACCGGACGAGATAGCTGAAGACTTAACGTACGAGAAGGTACCTGTCAAGATCTTGGATAGGAAAGAGCATGTCCTACGCACAAAGGTCATACCACAAGTTAAAGTTTTGTGGAGGAACCATGCTATTGAGAAAATGACCAGGGAGTTGGAAACGGAAATGAAAGCGAGGTATCCTCATCTTTTTGAAACACCAGGTACGTACGTCAATTTCGAGGACGAAATTTCATAAAGAGGGGAGGTTGTAAGACCCCAAATTATTAATAAATAAAATTTAATTTCCTCTATTTATTATTTTGAAATAGTAAGGGTTGAATTGATTAATGAGGTTAGTAATGGGTAAAATGCGTAAATATTTTAAATAAGCAAGTGGTTATAAAATATTCATTGTTGTCGGGGAATATTCGTTTGGTCGTGAAATATTCTTCCCGTCGGGGAATATTCGTACGATGGCGCAGTCTTTTGTGGGCCCCATAACGGAAAGTGATTGGATGAAGAAAACAACGAGTATAAGTTGTTTATAAATAACGGCGTAGTTGTTACCGTTAATACTGTTGGAATACTCGGTGGTTAAAACACAGTAATACGCGTTGTTGCACACAGTAGAACACGGTATTGTACTAATTATTGATTCTTACGTAAGAAAGCACTACTCAATAATTGCTACAGTAATTACTCTTTAGTATTTTATTTTATTGATTCAATAATTGCTACGTTGATATTTTATATTACTATTGTTTCAATAATTGTCATTACACATTATTTTTCATTATCGAAGCAATAATTCATATTATCTGAATAATATTATTAGATAACATTATTGACAATGTCTAGAAAGTTCTGTCTAAAGAGATGTTTGGTTACCTAATTGTGCGCCAGTAAGGAGAAATCTTTATTGGAAAGCCCCCTTTTTCCTAGGAACTGCCTAGTTGTAAGTATTGTGATTCTGTAATATTATTTGTGAATATTACTAATTTATATGATGAGAAAAATATTCATTTTATGTGAATATAAATGGAGAAAATTTTTAAAGTGACAATTGTTGAAAATTGATATTTTATCTTTTCTGATAAAATAATATTTTATTATTATATTATAATATAATAATGATGATATTTTTACAGTGAATGTGGTATATATGAGTATATGAGGAGGAAGAGTATTTTTGTTGTAAAAGTTGTTTAAAACATGTTAAACATGTCTGTGGGCCCATTTCTTGACTGAAATTTGATTATAGACTGTAGAATCGCCTGTTTGTGGATTTCGGCCAATTTCTGTTTGGAATTTGGAAAAACTTTCTTATGCAAAGTTGTAGATAATGAAATTTCCTATGGAAAAAACATGTGGTTCGAATTTTTCAGAAAAAAAGGCTATTTATTATGAATTATTGAAGTTCTGAAGTTTCGAAATAATTAATTTTTGGAAGTTTTATTAATTTTTTTTAATAAAAACGTTTTTTATACTTTGTGGCCTCATTAAACATGTGCAAAGTGCTGAAGCTAGAGAATTCAAAGTGGGCGTAAGAAAATTTAATTATATATTAATATTTTAGAAAATTTAAATATATATTAATATTTTATTAAATTTTCTGCTTTGGTGTTCTAAGCATTTTCCTATAAATAGGGTGCTTAGGTTAGAATTGAAAATCACATCAGAAACTAAAGTTTTCTCTCTCTATATTATCAAGCGTATTCTTGTGAGTATTTTAAAACTTTGAGTGTTGTTATACGGTGCAAGTTCCCTTCAGCTCTATATCCAGTATTCCAGTCAGAAGTACTGTCTTTTCGAGGTAAGGGATGTTATTTTTTTTATAAATGATATTATTTCTTTTAATATCATTATGCCGAAATATTGATCTGAACTTTTTATCAAATTTAGAACTTTTAGTGTCGGGGTTACTATTGACGTATACGGCACTATTCATGTATACGGCACTATTAACGAATACGACACTATTCACAAAAATATTAGATTTTTGTTTTTCGTCCAAAATATTTATTATGGCTACTAGCTTTGATTGTATCCATGTTTTAATCATTCTTGAATTTTACTTCACTATGATTACTTATGAGGTATTTGTGGACATAGATAAACCGAAATACGAATACTTAATATTTGTTATTTTGTTTCACTGGATTCGTTTTCTTTAAAATATTTTTCATCATCCTCAGTCCTAAATGATGATATTACTGAATATCTTTGGCCTGTAGTGCAAAGATGAATGATTTCTGATGAATATCTTTGGCCTGTAGTGCAAAGATGAACAGGTGTTTAGATGAACATGACCAACTGATGAATATCTTTGGCCTGTAGTGCAAAGATGAATATTTGATTCCAGATATATATTGATTGATGTTATAGGGATAAAATATCGACGATGAACTAAAAAATTCATATATAGAAGATAGTAGATTTCATTCTCTACTTAACTCTTTTAATGAATTATTATTTCCGCTGCGAATAATGATTTAAAACTTGTTGTCTATTGTATTCTATTAAATTTTTTCCTGTTGAAGACTAACGATAATTTGTTCTATATTATCTTAGTCATAATATTCTTTACTGCGTTGAGCTCACCCTTTTCCTTTTTGTTCTATTTTTCTTCTCAGGAATGTAGCGAGTACTAGTCGGGGTATGGAATGAAGGTTCTAGAAAGTCGTTTTAGTAGTCCTCACCATTTTTGTAAAATAATGTATCAATAATTGTAATGAGGACTTATTTGAGTGTGGATATTGTCTAGATGACAATATTTGTATTTAAGCTCACAGTTTTTATGTTGTATTAATAAAGTTGTAGTTGTTTCTGTACCATGTATTTTGACGACTCAGAATGGGTGCTGTATACCTATTTTGGGGGCGTCACAGAGTTCCTCTCTTCATAGATGGAGGATGGGAGCTATAGTATCTAGGAGAGAATGCTATTAGGAGCACCACAAGGGAGATCTGTATACCGATCTTGCCTCCTGCCAGGCGTTATTGGCCTGTGTCACAGTCACCCGTCATTGATATCCCATTGTTGGGTGTTGATGGTTTTACATTGTCAGAGGGTTCTTGCACTCAGGATGTATTCTAGCGCTGGTGGATCCCTCGTACTATTGAAGCCCAGATCCACACCACTCAGTTCATGGGGGATATGGTTCCAGGATCCGTGATGATGACGGATTGGTTAGCCTGTGTCCGAGATCCGAGTCATGGACACAGATTAACAGTTTGACCCGGCAGTTGGACCAGACACATATTTGTATCCGGCATTTGGGTAGAGATCCGGCAAAGACAGATTTGTTTCATCCTTCCAGCGCAGGAGCTGGCCCCTCGGGTGACCCATTTGGTTTTGCCGGCGCAGATCCTCCTTTGTATCGGTCTGATATCCCTGTTGATAGAGATCCAGTGACTCAGGAGGAGTTACATCAGGTGGACAGGATTGATGATGTGGACATCGACACCAGGAGGAGTTACATCGTTTATCTCTTTTGGTAGGCCTCTGTTAGCTATTATACTTAGGAATGTATGCACAGTTTTCTATTCCCTATATCATATTGTCATCTATTATCTGTAATGCATGTATCATGTTATGCATATGTATGTATGTCCAGAGATATTCAGCATTGACCCCTGGATGGTCTTATGACACGGCCCGTGCATATGTCTTCTTCGACAGTTAGCCGTATTGATCATACTGGGCCATTATTGGTGGTATCTGGTATGCGATCGTGGTATGATAGCATGTCACCATCACATAGGGTGACCACAACATACTATAACCCTGTTGATGTTTTAGGTTCCCACAGGATTTGTGGATGGCATGCTGGAGCACTAGGTATCGGAGAGGCAAGTTTTTCGATTTGGGACCCAGGAGTTGACTCCCACTCTGGAGGAGTATGCACGATTGATGATGCTGCCACTGGAGAGACCTTGCGTGTATATGGCTTTGGGGGACATGAGTCGGTGGCCCTCACTTGACTGAGGCGTAGAGTGGTGCAGGATGAGCTTACATCTGGCCATGATATATCCCAACGTTTTTTGTTTGACAGATTTGACTCTGAGGATAGTTATAGACGACATTCCGAGGATTTCACCACACCGGAGGATCATTGGCGTCTGGCCAGGGACATGTACTGCTATTGTGCGTACTGTCATATGTCTACATGCTATTGTATATGGATGAGTTGGACATAGGAGTTATCATGGCAGTGAGAGCTCTCAGGGAGGGTCGTACCATCATACCTATGATTATAGCCGAGACATTGAGGTCAGCTACATACTGCTGCACTTATCTGACAAGAGTATTTACGGGCAGTTCGGTCATGCTATACGTGTAGTTTATGTCACGTCTGAGACCGGTTGGCACTTTCAGACCGCATGGGTATTGTTTCACCCATGATATAGCCATGACATATTCATTTCAGCCTGCGGAGTGTACGGATGCTGCATCTTGGTCCGCTTTCTTAGCTAATATTTTAAACCCGTTTAGTATATTGCCCTACTCAGGGCTCAGCTCACGTTACAGCTTTATTACTCATGCTCAGGGCATGGATTACATCCCTCTAGCTGGTTTGAGGGGCATGACTACTTACCATCCACTGGCCGTGATGTCGCAATTTGACCAGTTTCAGGATTTTCATCATTTTGAGGGGGCGCTGGGCCAGCATTTAGCTTCTCGCTATCTTTCAGCAGAGGACAGATCCCGTGTGTATGCATGTTGGGATCAGCGCGAGATAGCCGCTTTCTCTATTAGTCATCCAGGTTATTCTGCAGAGTATTCCGCATAGATGGAGACAGAGACTGCATCGGTTGCGGTTGTATCCACATTACCTAGTATTGATTCAGACGGTGGAGAGCCCATGGAGGACATTGATTCTCACACCGAGGAGGAGCCATCTACCCCAGTATTTCCTTTAGATTCTCCCAGTACTAGCACTGTCGTGATTCAGTATTCAGCATAGTATCTTGAGCAGAGTCTTCATCTGATGACCTTTGAGAGAGTTTAGGCCAGAGCCCTGATGTTGACAACTCTTGATGGGAGAGACGCAACCCTGTTAGAGAGGGACGAGGCATTAGCTTGTATAGATGCCGCTGTTGTTGAGCGGGATGAGGCCAGATCAGCCAGAGATGTAGTGATAGTCGAGAGGGATAGCGCTATATCTGCCCGGGATGTAGCCGTCACAGACAGTACTGCAGTGAGATCCCTTACCACTGGCATGATCGCAGAGATGAGCACATATATTTATGAGCACATGGTCACCATGCAGATGGCTACAGATCTGTTGGGTCGTGTGGATATCCTCTTACAGGAGACCACAGCTTTACCTCATTCTTCTGAGAGAGATGCCATGTTGGGCTTATTAGCTCGCATATGCACCGATTTGTCGATGGGCTTGTAATTTCCTACACAGACTAGCTTAGCCATTTTGTCATGTACAGTTTACATTATGTATATCAAACAGCACTATATATTGCAGGGAAATATATTTTTTGATCACTTCCCTTTTAGATATGCTTTGATACTTGCTTGATATTTGCCTGCTTCTTCAAGGCTTGTGATCTTGATGTATTCTGAATTCCTCCTTGCTGGATGGACATTGAGTTGTCTCTGGATAGCTCAGAATAGATCATGGATCTGTGTGTATCCCTACCATCTTTCGGTGTCTTGGGACTAGTTTCTGTATGGAAATGTGGAGAGGACGGTGGCTTTCCTCTCTGAGATTGACCGCACCACAGATGGTCGCCAGTACTCCTATTTACGAGGAGAGGTTAGGTAATTCCATCTTTTATGGATTGGTGTTGCTCTTCAAGGTACAATCGCAACTTAGATGCTCGCCGAATCTCCTATTCGCGAGGAGAGGTTGGGTAATTCCATCCCTTTGGTTTGAAGCCAATGAAATGTGGTGGATTGTGGTTTGATCCCAGTACCGTTGACAAGTATTTGTGTTTTGGTAGGGGGTTAGACCGAACCATAAATGGCTGCCTACGTACTCCTATTGAAGAGGAGACCAGGTCTGCGTAGTTCGAACCTGTTGTAAGAGGTTCAACGCTGTTTATGAAAGGTAGATGGGTGTAGAAGCTTTATTGATGAAAAAGGTTGTAGAAGTGTTTTTGTGGTTTTTGTTTTTTTGTAGAAAATGATAGAAATGCTTTTGTTGTTTTTTGTTTATTGCGACCGGGCCATATAGAATATGGTTGCCTACGTACTCCCGTGTATCAAGGAGATCAGGTCGACGTAGTTCATCCCTCAGGGTGAGTTGAAAAGCGTGATCCCATGTACAGGATAAATTGCGGGGAAGAAAGATTAATCCCATGTATAGGTCAAACTGTGGGGAAGAAAGTTTAATCCCATGTGCAAGATAAACTGCGGGGAAGAGAAAGTTTGATCCTAAATTGAGGACAAACTGTAGGTACGAGAAGTTTGATCCCATATATGGGTAGCCAAACTACAAACGTGAGAGGTTTAATCCGTAGTGGGACGACCTAAGTTGTTTGAGCGTAGTGAAGCCAAGCTGCTGGCTTAAAGAGTATGTTTCCCTGAGGGGCAAAGTGTGGACAAGAGTTGTATATGGTAAAGGGTTAAAGAAACAGAATGACTGATGATCTGATGATCCAACACCAGGATGTTTGCTTGATGGTAACTTCAAACGTAGTACCGTTTCACGGTGTCCGAGTTGATGAGATGTGGAAATTCATCGCCGTCCATTTCCTGCAATCTGAGAGTGCCTCCTGTCAATGCCTGCTTGACAACAAACGGGCCTTCCCAGTTAGGAGTAAATTTTCCCTTAGGTCAATGATCTTTTTCAAAACCAAGTCATGTTGTTTAAACTGTCGTAGCCGAACTTTTCTGTTGTAGGATCGGGCGATCCTTTGTTGATATAATTGACCATGGAAGATAGTCGCGGTTCGTCTTTCATCTATTAGAGACAATTGGTGATACTTGTCTTGTACCCATTGATCTTCATCTAGCTGAGCGTCCATCAACACTCTGAGGGATTCCATTTCTACTTCTATGGGGAGTAATGCTTCCATCCCATATGTTAATGAGTAGCGGGTTGCCCCAGTTGAAGTGCACATTGATGTTCTATAGGCTAACAGAGTAAGAGGCAATAAGTCAGGCCATCCTTTGTGATTGGCGGACATCTTTTGCATAATCTACTTGATGTTTTTGTTAGCCGCTTCAACAGCACCATTCATCTTTGGACAGTAGATGACGGAGTTAAGGTGTTTGATGTGGAATTTATTGCATAGTTCCTCCATCATTTTGTTGTTGAGGTTCTTAGCATTGTCTGATACAATTACCTCTGGTTGTCCGTATCGACAAATGACATTGTTTTTGATGAAAGTAATGATGACTTCTTTGGTAACCCTGGGGAAGGAGGCTGCTTTTACCCACTTGGTAAAGTAGTCGATCATGGTGAAGATGAATCGATGTCCATTACTGGCTTTGGGCTCGATAGGCCCGATCACGTCCATTCCCCACATTGAGAAGGGCCAAGGTGAACTCATGTTGTGGAGCTCCCGTGGAGGGGTGTGGATAACATTCCCATGAATTTGGCATTGATAACATCTCCTGACGTGGTCATAGCAATCAGCCTTGAGAGATAGCCAATAATGTCTTGTCCTGAGGATCTTCTTGACAAGGAGGGGGTCACTCATATATGGGCCATAGACTCCACCATGGATCTCATCCATGAGTCTATGAGCTTGGTCTTTATCCAGGCATCTGAGGAGACCTAGACCAGCATCTCTCTTGTAGAGTGCATCTCCGCTCAGGTAGAATTTCATCGCAAGTCGATGAATCTGCCTTTGTTCAGTCAGGCTCGCCTCAGCGGGTGTAGATCCATCTCGTAGGTACTCCTTGATATGCTGATACCAAGGTTGTTGGATGGGAGGTAGCTCATCCGATATTTCTCCACCCACATAGGCTGGTGCCTTTTGCAGGGCTAATGTGACACTTGGCATGTGTTCCTTGTCAGGTATGTGCATCAAGGAGGCCAAAGTTGCTAATGCGTCCGCAAAGTCATTCCTATTACGAGGAATGTGTATAAAGGAAATTTCTTCTAACTCCGAAGCCATCTGTAAAACTTGCCGATGGTAAGGCAGCAATCACAACTCTTTGGTTTGATAGATTCATGTGAATTGTTTGATTACCAACTCTGAATCCCCAAAGACAGTTAACCATCTGATACCCATTGAACGGGCAAGTTTTAGCCCCATGATACAGCCTTCATACTCAGCTGTGTTGTTGGTGCTGATAAACTGTAATTTGACGGCGACGGGATACTGCTCCCCCGTACCTGATACTAGAACTGCTCTAGCTGCAGAACCTTCCGTATTAATATCTCCATCAAAATACATCTTCCATGCTTGGCGTGTATCTTACTGATGGTGTTGCTGAACTACCATTACCCCTTCATCGGGGAAGTAGGTTTCGAAGGGTTTGAAATCCCCTGAAGGAGCGGCGGCCAGTTGATCCGCAATTCCTTGACCTTTAATGGACTTCTGAGTCACGTAAACAATGTCAAATTGTTGCCGAATCAACTGCCATCTGGAAAGCCGACAATTCAGTATGGGTTTACTGAACACATACTTGAGAGGATCCACACGGGATATGAGATGGGTTGTATGCCCATGGAGGTAATGTTGTAACCTCATGGCAGCCCATGCTATAGCACAACAAGTTCTCTCAATCAGAGTGTATTTGTGTTCACTACTGCTGAATCTTTTGCTGAGGTAATAGATAGCTCGCTCTCGGTCTCTATCATCTTTCTGTCCCAGCATGCAGCCCATGGCATTGTCACTGATGGACAGGTACATGAACAGGGGAATATCATCCCTGGGTGGTACCAAAATAGGAGCTTTGACCAGCTGCTTTTTGATGGTAAGGAAGACATTCTGGCACTCATCATTCCATTTCATGGAGGAGTTCTTCCTTACCAGCTTGAAAATAGGTTCACAGGTTGCTGTGAGTTGAGAAATGAATCGGCTAATGAAGTTAATTCTTCCCAAAAATCCCCGTATTTCCTTCTCTGTCTGAGGAATGGACATTTCCGAGATGCCCTGGATTTTGGTAGGATCCAGCTCAATTCCTTTGTGGCTGACTAAGAATCCTAGCAACTTGCTTGATTTAACGCCAATGGCGCACTTGGCTAGATTCAACTTCAAGTTGTACTTACGCACCCTATTGAATAGCTTTCTGAGATGGTCTAAGTGGTCCTCCTCCTTTCGGGACTTGACAATGATGTCATCCACGTAGATCTCGATCTCTTTGTGCATTAAGTCATGGAAAAGAGCCATCATAGCTATCTGATAGGTAGCTCCGGCATTGATGAGACCGAATAACAACCGTCTGTAGCAAAAGGTTCCCCAAGGCGTGTGATGAAAGCAGTTATCTCACGATCTTCCTCAGCAACCATGATCTGATGGTACCCCGCAAAGCAATCAGCAAAGGAGTACATGCCGTAATGCGCAGTATTGTCAATGAGAATGCGGATAAAAGGCACGGGAAAGCTATCTTTAAGGCAAGCTTTATTCAGATCCCGATAATCCACGTAGACTCGTACCTTTCCTCCAGGCTTAGGCACGGGAACGATGTTAGATATCCATTCAGGATACGCGGACACCATGATAATGCCAGCTTGAAATTGTTTCACAATTTCTTCTTTCACCTTTAAACTCCACTCAGGTTTCAATCGCCTGAGCTTCTGCTTGATTGGCTTGAATCCCTCTTTAATGGGAAGGCGATGAAGAACAATGTCAGCGGACAACCCCACCATGTTTTCATGAGACCATGCAAACACATCTTGGAATTGGGTTAATATCGTAACCATGTCATTCCGTTGGTTTGGGGTAAGGTCTGAACCAATCTGGATTAACTTAGGGTTTTCTAAGGTTCCAAGATTGAAGGAGGTGGTTTGATCAAGGTTGGGTTTAGGCTTGTCTTCAACCCATTCTTTGATCTCCGAAGGCACCTCAATGTCCTCTTGTATTTCCAGCAAGTCTGAGTCCAACTTTTCATCAAAGTTACAATCCTTGTGGAGAAGAGGCATCTTATCAGCAAGTACAGGCACATCAAAGTTCAGAGTCCTGAAACAAAATATGCTTTCACTAAATATATATATGAAACTGTCATACATAATGTTAGCATAAACGGATAAAATAACTGCTAATACTGGACAGAAACGTAAGCAGTTATTATATCTACAGGGCAGAAAGAAGTCCTGCCCATTTTACCCTTGTCGACCAATGCAAGGAGTGCTGCTCCAATTGGCAAGGATAATGTCCGGGTGGACTGCATTGATGGAGGGGCCATCATCGTCCTCCTTTTCCCGAGTGATAACCATGACGTCTAGGCAATCATCGTCTGGGGTATATCTGTTTGTATGTTCATCATGAACAATGATGCGCATACCCAACATTATTCGGACGATGTTTTGTTTGATTCTTTGTTTCTCTTCCTCCACTCTGGGATCTGGAACAAAGATTTCTTTTGCTTTGAATGGCACTGGCTTGGGAAATAGCATAGCCATCACGTGGGTTGGCACCTTTACAGGAGGTTGTGCGGACTCAACGTTAGAATGCGAAGATAAACGTCGCGTGGTTGAAGTTGAAGGAATCTGCTGATGCTTATGAGAATTCCTCTGACTAGAACTAGCAGAATAGCCTAGTCCACCTGTCCCAGTTTAACTGGCTACTTGGATAGGGTATTTGATATCTTGGTGATCTTTACCCAACCCTTGTCCTAGCTGATGACCCAAAGACATCATTTCCTGAGTAGCCAACATTTCTTCAGCAGAGATCTTGGGTACGGGCAATGGCGTTCCCAGGGCATGAAATTGAGGGTTGCTTACTTCCAAAGTGTGGAAACTGACCGGCTCAATATTGGAATTAAAACTGATGAACGGTATGTCACCTTGTTGAGGGCATTCCGGTTCAGCGTTGACTGTAACTAGGCTATTGTTGATAATGTATTTCAGTTGCTGATGAAGGGTGGAGGGGACTGCCCCAGCCATATGAATCCACGGTCTTCCCAAGAGCAGGTTTTATCCCGAATCTATCTTGAGTACGTGGAAAGACACACAGAATGTATGGGGACCAATCTCAATTGGCAGCTCAATCTCTCCGACCGAATTCTGGGGGGATCCATCAAAAGCTTTGATGATCGTATGGCTAACTCGGATTCGATTGAGATTGTTCATCTTCAACAATGTAGCGTATGGATAGATATTCAAAGATGAATCTCCGTCTACTAAGACTCCAGCTAGCATATATCCGAAGGACAAGACCGCAATGTGTAACAACTTGCAATGACCGGTCCCTTCGGGCAGTATGTCTCATCATTGAAAGAGATCACATTGTTGTTAAAAATGTGATCAGCCAGATGTTGAAATTTTTCCACATCCACTGATTTTGGCAAGTAGGCTTCTTCTAAAACCTTTAGTAGAATCTTTCTGTGATCCTCAGAAGTTAAAACCAAGTCTAGTATTGAAATTTGATGTGGAGCTTCTCTTAAGCTTAAAACCACCTTGGCTTCATTATGACCCATGGCACGGAGGAATTTTTCAATCTTCTCCATGGGAATCTTCTCCTTTGATTTGATGGTAGACTTCATCACCCGTTGGGGAAGATACAGTGGATTCTCCTTCGACACTGCAGCAGTTGTATGCGAAGTGGATCCTTCAGCTTCTCCATAATTCCAAGGAAATTTCTGTAAGCTGACAACAGGATATTGGGGTCGGAAGGGTAAATTGATTGGCTCTGGAGCAGCCGCTTTCAAAGGATTGTTGCTTCCTCTAAGTTGAATGGTAAATATAGGGTGTGGTTTGACAATGCCATCAGCCTCAGCGGAGATAACTGCTACCAATCCTTTCCATTTAGTAGGACATGTAATCTCACTTCCCCGTAGCACAGTATCATCGTCTGCTAGTTGCAGGACACCGCTATCAATGAGATTTTGGATAAGGTGGCGGAGTGCCCAGCATTCTTCTGTGCTGTGACCGCGAGAATGGGAGTGATATTGACATACTCCATTAGAATTGTACCATCCTGAACGGGGATTGATTGGAGGTAGAAGGGAAGTGATTCTTCCTTCATTGATTAGCATTTGAAGGATTTCCTCCATATGTTGGCCCAGATCCTCCATTATTTCATCTTCTGGAGGTGACGAGGCAATATTCATGACAAGAGGAAGGAGACTAGCATGCTCCTGACTTACTAACTGGCCTGTAACTTGATGTTGGTAGGTCACCAATTCTGCCAATTGTTCAATTTGTTTCCAAAGAGCTTGTCAATACCGTCTTTGATGGTATGAGATGACTCGTTGCTGAAATCATAACTCTGTCCATTGCTCCAATTGATCATGTTAACCTCTTCCTCTTTGTGGTGAGGAAGAGGGTTATCTTGAACGTGAGGTTGATCCGGTTTAGTGACCACGATCTCCCCGTTGTTTATCAAATCTTGGATCTTGTGTTTCAAGGCCCAACAATCTGTCATGTCCAGGTGCCCCGGCATGATAAGTACATTTCTGAGCAGCATTAAAACCCCTACCATTAGGGTTGGCTAGTGGAAGAAGATGTGTGATTTTCTTCTGCGTGGTCAGAATAGTGAGAATATTCTCGAGAGAGTCCCCTAAGGGTGTGAACACTCGAGGACATTTGACTTCTCCTCCTTTTGGTACTGGAGGGTTTGAAGACTGTGCTTGAAAGGGAGAGTAATTTCTCCTCTGGATAGGCATATTCTGATTGCCTTTTTGACCTTGTAGTATCAGGAAAACATCCTCTTCTTTCTTTTTATGGACCCTCCGAGGGTTGTTTCCATAATTTTCGGATTGGATGTGTTCAGCAACAACTTTAAGGGCAGCTAAGTCTTGAATCTTTCCTGACTTCAATCTCATCTCAGCCATCTCCCCATGTTTGATCATTTTAGAAAATGGTTTACCGATGCCAGCTAAGACTGTCTCATAGAAAGGAACTTCTTGTATGTCGATAAAGGTCATAACCATCTCTGACTCTATCATGGAAGGAATAACTTGAGCAGCAAGGCGCCTCCACCTTTGAGCATACTCTCTGAAAGACTCGTTGGACTGTTTCTTGACCTTGGTAATCTGGTACCGGTTAAGAGCCATCTGAGACCGAAAACTGTATTGCGTGAGGAAGGCATGACCTAGCTCTTTCCAGCTATGGATCTTTGAGTTGTCTAATCTGGTATACCATGAACGGGCTTCTCCAGTCAGACTTTTTTGGAATAGCTGCATTCTGAGCTTCTCGTCCTCTGCATAAGATCTGAGTTCTCTAATAAATATCTTCAAATATGTGTAAGGATCTCCTAACCCATCATACTTTTCAAAGTAAGGAGTTTTAAAATTTTCTAGATAATGAACACCAGGGAATATACAAAGATCGGCATATGACACAGTCCCGTGTGCTCCAATTCCTTTGATAGCGCGAAGAGTCTCTTCCATTTGAAGAACTTTCTTTCTGATGTCACCGGTGTCTAGATCTTTTGTAAGATGGGCGGCATCATGACTTTTGTTGGTTGTATCCAACTGCAATTCAGGTACTGTAATGGCTTTATCAGGACCTTGAGTGCTTCCTTGTGTAGAGGATTCAGCATGTACGGGTATTTTTGGACCCTGCGTAGATTGATGTAGTTCTTTAAGCAGAACAACCAAGTCTGTGATTTTCTTACTTAATCCGTCAAATTCTTTGCGAGACACTGGATTAGACTGGTCAGATGAAGACATGATTGGTTGTAGGCATGCGGCCTTTTTGGACTTTGACCCCGGGTAATAGGTCCGAATGCTTCCCTGTAACAAAACGGGCATAGTTTAGTTTTAGGGATGGTGTAAATGTTAACATGCTATGTGATGTGTCCGTTTTAGGAAATTTTGTCTTGCAACATGGATGTTAGCTGTTTGTAGTACAGGATAACATGTTAATGTAAATATATGTACATGCACATATTTTCTCATATTTCTCATTACATGGAGATGAATATAGAATGTAAATTACAAGTAATTTAAAATAAGAAAGCAATGAAGAGACTTTCCTCCGCGTTTGGTTTAACAGAGGCTGACCTATCTTAGGTTACACTCGCGGCTTTTCGGCATGAAGGGTCCCAAATCATTGCAATTTACTCGACGGAAAATTAATCCGGTCTTTCAACTGGATCGAAGGTGGTGCCTTTCCTGAGCCTTAGGGAATTAGTCTTCCCACAAGTACAGTAATCAAACACCGACAGGATAGCCTCCTGGTGGAGGGACCACACAACATACATCCACATACAACGTGTCTCACCGTTTATGAAAATGATGATATGTGCGAAGCACTAATATCATAGGCAGATATAGTGTAAAGCACTAATCGCTGTAAAGATATGCATTCGTACACATTCATCATAAATGTAAATGCAACATCCACACACAAGCATATAACAGTTTTGAAAATCTTGTAATAGTGGCTTAAGTCCTCTTACTGGTTCCCCAACAGAGTCGCCACCTATCGATGTCGTGATTTTTATTTGTCCCTTTTCGTTACCTGTTCTTTTGTGTTCTCATTTTAGGTGATATTTATTTGAAAAAACAAGTGAAAAAGGTCCGACATGTGTAATGTCGACGATTGGACTATAAGAGTCGCCAGTTAGTTTTTTAACTGGTTGTACCAACACAACCGAGAAAAGGTTTACACATTGACCCAGTGATATGACACTGTTAAACGGGTCGGTGAAATCGAGATTCAATTAGGGTCCGAGGACTTGATTATGCGGAGGGAAGGTGTTAGGCACCCCCCTACATCCGTGTTACCACAGTGACCGCCACTTTTCAAGAAACTGTTATATGAATGTGTGTGTGAGTGTGTGTGGGTCAATGTGCTGTTATTTGCAAGTAGTGCGAGGCCTTATTCGCACCTATATACACAGAGTTTGAATTTATATAAAAATTCAGTTTTAAGCAAGATATGGCAGTGACGTTTTTAAAAGAGCTTTTTCAAACTCAATGCTCAATAGTAATTGAGACCTTTTACACTCCCATTTTATTCAATATTCTGCTTAGTTGATTTTATTTTACAGATGTGAGGCATCTGTATGAAAATAATGTACAAAAAGGTGCTGAATTCCTCGTGGGTATGAAAACCATATGAGAAAATCCAAACATCACAGATAAATTTACAAACTGCTTACAGCTGAAAAGGTCCATCACGGGAACCGAATCTAAATTCAGTGGACTGAATCCGTGATCACACGATTCCTAGGTTCACATGATGCCGCAGTTGATATAAACGTAGTAAGCAGGTATATATATAAAAGTTGTAAACTCCATGTGGGTCGAAATGTGTGTGTGTGTATATATATATATATATATATATATATATATATATATATATATATATATATATATATATATATATATATATATATATATATATATATATAAGTATATATATATTAAAGCAATAAACGCACCGGATGTAAAATCCAGGCTCATCGAACATAGTTCGACACACAGTTCATATATATAAGTATATATATATATACGAAAGCAAATAAACGCTCCGGATATAAAATCCAGGCTCATCGAACAAAGTCCGACAACAGTTAATATATATAATATATATTAAAGCAGTAAACGCTCCAGACCGAAGTCTAGGCTCATCGAATAGAGTTCGACATGCAGTTCATATATATATATATATATATATATATATATATATATATATATATATATATATATATATATATATATATAAAAGCAAGTAAACGCCTCGGACTGAAGTCTAGGCTCAATCGAGGCATAACTCGATAATATTAGTCCATATATATAAATATATATGTATATACAAACTGAAATAAAACCACGGACCGAAGTTCGGGCAAATACACGCAACATGACTCTCAACGTAAAGAAGGGTGTGTGCAAGTGTGGAGAGAAATGCTTTAAAATGTGTAAGAAGGCTTACAGTGGGCTGCCAAAGAAGACTTCAATAACTTTAAAGTGGATAAACAATGGCTTTCGTCGGTACAAAAGTAGCTATATGTAAGCCCACAAGTGTTTAAAATGAGAAAGCACTAAGTTTGGGGTGTGTATGGAGCAAATTGGACAGGGCTTCCTCGCATTTTCTCTTTGTAAAATGGCCATCCCAAGCCCTCAATTTATAGAGGGTGGGCCGCAGGTGACCAGAGGCAGCCCGGGGTGCCCCGGGTTTCGTGGGTCCCGCCGTCTCGAAGTACGTGCACGTAGGCAATGTGATGTCCGCTCGAACTTTTAGAATTGCAATTTGGGCATCCGATTGAGGTATACATGACCTATTTCGGACCGCCGTTGTCGAGAGTTACGTAATGACATGAGATTAGAGGTTGTACGAAGTCATGAAGATGGGACGATGCCCTCCGGTCTTCAGCTTCAAATTCTATCCGTTATCCTGCGCAATAGTCACTCGGGATTGGTTTTCCTTGGTTCTTGTGGGACATTGTTGTGTAGAGATGTATGTTTGAAATGTTGAGACGACGTGATGTGGCGTCATAGTGGCAAGATGACGACTTTGCCCCTCACTGAGGTTATCTCCGATTTGGGCTGATAAAGCAGACGTTGCTCAGGGTTATCGCTGAGATTGGACTGCTGCAAATGTTGAAGGTCCTCAATGTCATTTCTGAGGTGTGTCTATCTTGTACTGAGTGCCTCGGTGTGAGCGCCGAGGTTGAAGCTGATGGCATGCATCTGAAACAAGCATTTCTGGGGTTATCTCCGGAACTACCACTGCCTTCCTTGGGGTTATCTCCAAGGTTGGAATCTGCTATACCAGTGTTGGGACTGAGACGGAACATCTCGGAGTTATCTCCGGGATGAATCGGTCTTCTCCGGTTTGTGTTCCGGTATTGGATCTGCATGCCTTGGGGTTATCTCCGAGGTTGGTATTGTTACTCATGGTGTGTTTCGGGGTTGAGCTGTTGCTCCTAGTGTGTGTTCTGGGGTTAAAACTGAACTTTCGGTAGTATCCGGACTGGATGTGAACTATCTTCCAGGGTTATCTCTGAAAGACGAATTTGCCTTCCTACAATGTCAGTAACAGATATGCAGAAAATTTTGAGTGTCTACACTTATTATTACGATTATGTCATTTACTTCTTAAATAAATATTCTTCCTTTTATGGTGTGACTCTTTAGGTTCTCCATATTAAATCGGTTGTGAATAAATTAATTAGAACAGTTATAATCTTATTTAAATAAATAAATAAATCTATTAATTTATTTAAATAAATAAAATTTATTCTACAATAAGGCTAAGCCTCTTTAGCAATCAACAATTTTCCAAATAATATAGATTTCAACATAAATCATAAAAGAACCTTTGAGTAAATAGTTACCGTACAATTTAATCCTTCCACCATACTGTAACGATTCAAAATTTTTGTATGTAATTTAAAATATTTATTGAATTAAATAAAAATTTTAGTTGATATGTTTATTGTTAAATAAATATTTGATTGATTTGATTATTTATTAGTTTAATAAATAATTCATGAGTTGTGGGGAATTAACTTAATTAAGTCTAATATATTAATTAAGTTGGTATTTAGTAATTTTGTATTTTGAAGTTAATTAAATGAGTGTTGAATTAATTATTATGTTACATAGTGGTAATATTATAATTTAATTTAATAATTAAATTAGAGAGTTGATAATAATTAAACGAGTTGGTATAATGTTGATTTATTGATGATTATAAGATTTTATAAGTTGTGCATATTTGATTACGCTAATGTATGGTTTAAATTGTAATGTAATTAAAAGGTGAATTGTTAAATAATTATAATGTTGTTCTAATTTAATTTAATAATTACATTGGATGTACTATATTGCTAAATAAAATTATAATTTATAGTGGAAATTATAATTATATTTCAAGGATTAATGGATTTAAGAATTTAATTTAATTAATTTATTTAAAGTGTGACAAGTGAACCATGTTAAAAGAAGGAATATTAAAATAAATTAAAAATGTGTATTAACAGTGTTTGCCAAACATGGCCTTGAGGTTTGAGTTTTTATAACTGTTAAAACATTTATTCTTATAACTGATATGGGTTATTATACGTATTATAATATATATATCAGTTTATTTTCTAAGTTACGTAAATATTATATCAGTTTTCTTCTTACACCTATTTGTAAACACAAATGTTGTGAGAGAGTGAAAGCTATTGAGAGAATTTGTGTTCTTTTTTGATTTGAGAAGGAAATAGAGAATTAACAAAGCTGTTATAATCGTCTTTGCTAAGGTTAAGAGGAATCAAAAGGTAATCATCTCGTTCTATATTTTTAGTTGTTGTTCTTAAAGTTTTATTCACTATAAATGGTTTTGATGCATGATGTGTTGAGAGAATGGTTATATATGTGTTTTTAGTTGCAAGCAATATGTTATATAACATCTATAGATGAGCTTTTGGCAATTAAATCCATGAAACATGTTTTAAGTGAAGATGTGGATTGTTGTGGATGTATGTACAAAATGGCTTAGTTTGGAGTCTAAAATTGGTGGTTAAATCAAGCTAGAATATGTAAATTGCTAGGGGTTTATGTTAGTATGTTAAGAAACGAAAATAACGCAAGTTGAATGAATTAATTTGGTTAAGAAACGAATTCGTAGTGAATGAATTCGCTAAACATATTAAAAACATGAAAATTTAGTACAAACATGAGTTTTGGATCAAGATTTGGGTTAGTTAATAATTCTGTAAATTGTTGATTCTTTGGTATGTTGTATTTCTATGAATTACAAATCCATAGAATTAAAAACGGACTAATTTGAATGTGTATAGCTTGAGTTATGAAGATTGGAAGGAGAAAAAAGGTCAAAAATCGCAAGAACAGTAAACTGCTAATTTTGGTTATGCTAATAGGCATAGCTGCGCTATGCCCTAAGTCTATTGGGGCGCATCTGCTCTCTTGGGCGCAGTTGCGCTATTTCCAAGGTTTATTTGGGCTCAGCTGTGCTCATGGAGTGTCAGGTGTGACTATTTTGACCTCCTTTGATAAAACGACCATAATGTTTTCATACAAACTTTGATTGAGGTGATTCAGGATTATTTGGAAAGATAACGAGTAGACCTACAACTCTCATTTTTTAAGTTTTTTGATTTTAGGTTAGGGGTCAAAATGGCCATCTTTGAGACTGATGTAAATTCGGAGGCAATTGGAAGGCGTCGAGCATGCACGTGTGCAAGTGAAGTGCTTCTGACGATAAAAGATGTTGTTCTAAGTTATAAAACATGAACATTAGTAAATATAATGATGACATTAATAAATGATATAATAGATAAGTTGTATAAGCATACTAAGCATACATAAGAGAGACGAATCGGGCGTGTGTCAAATGAACGTCGGAACGCCGTGACAAGTGTTAATGAACGTAAAAAGTGTTTCAATTCCATTGAAATGAAAATTATAAGATATGGAATGAGTTTAATATAAAACTAATAAGGATTCCTCATAAGACTTAAACAGTTGAATGAATTTCGAGTATGACTAAGAAGAAATATAGTATTGATTAATAAGTTATATTAGATTGAAACTCAACGTTGTAAGAGTTGAGAATGTGATTTGGATGTTAAAAGTCTTATGTTATATTTTAGTGAGTTTTCAGATTCGTATTAAGTGGTTGATTAATATGGTTAAACCTTAAGTTAAAGGCTATAACTTAACTAAGATGAGAATTGAATCTATGAGGATAATGTGTATGTAGCTAATTGATGTCATAATCCTATTGGTATGTGTAGGATATACGTGAGTTGTAATTGTAAAGCTTACGCAAGAGGTAAGTTCCCTAACCTTAGCTACTTTATTATTTAGCAAGGTTTACTTTTCGTTGTCATGTTATACTTATGCAAGTTCTCTATCTCTAATATCTTATTAAGCAGTTAAGTTGTTATTGTTATGCAAGTTTCTTGAAGTTATTATTCAATTGAGCAGATTGTCTAACTTTAATCTTTTATTATGCAAGTTCTTGTTCCTAACTTGTTATTGTTATGCATATTCTTTAACTCTATCTAAATTATTGTCGAGTAAGTTTCTAAACTATACTTTTCATTGAGCTATCAAGTGAGGTTGTTTTGTTTATTCAAAGTCTGTACTATTGTTGAAAGCTTGTTCTTGTTGAAAAACATTTGTTCGGCTAAAATTAACTGTTGTTCAATCTCTGATCACCAATGTCATTGCACTATCTTATATTGTTGTACCGAACTCTTAGTTGACTAGCGATTCTTTATTGATTCAACTAATCCTTAGTTGATGAATGTTCTAAACTCTAAATTACCCTTAAAGTTAGTCCAAACCAACTTCCTTTGGTTTGCTTATGAATCTGTACAGTTTTAAGAGCGTATAGTCGATGACTAATACTTGTTCAGCTACTAAATCATTGATATCATATCTCTTATTGATACATTGGCATAATTCGATTGTAACCAAACTCTTGAATAGTTCTTGATCCCTACTTGATTCAACAAGTACTTGGTTGATGAGAGTTCTAAAGATCTAGAATTCCTTTGAAGTTAATTCCAAACCGTTTATTCCTTTGGTTCGGAACCTAATGATCTAAACTGAGATGAACAACCCTATATCAGGGGATTATTTTAGAGCTACACAATAACGTTAAAATGTTTGCGCAGTACATAGTACAAAAGGCTGATCACCTGGAGTACAAGACAGTGGTCCATATCTGTTTAGACTATTAAAGGTTACATTAGAAACACTTGTTAACCTAGGACATAGATGATGATTATGGTCTTTTAGACCTTTAAAGGTTAAAGTAGAAATACTTGACAACCTATAACATAGTTCGTGGTCTTGTGACCCTCGGTGTATTCCTTTGATGTTGATATCTGTTGTTAACTTAAAAGTTCATTATTCCATTGAACTCATAGCTTTTGAATTAGAGTTTATTGTTCCGGTAAGAGTACTTTACCATTGAAAGCTCAGTTAATTATCATTCATAGAAAGTTATTGTATACTATCCTTCTTGTGGATAATTGTTTGCTCACTCTTACACAAAATAATGCAGATGAAGTTAAGAAGTTTGAAGAGATTTTTACAAGCAAGGGCAAGAACAAAGTGCTTGATTAGACGACATTTAATTTACCTTCTATTTATGAAGCTTATGTAATAGACTTGATTATGATTATGATTTAATAATATTCCGCTGATAATTGTAATAATAAAGTTTAGATGACCTGGAATTTATTTTGAGATTGTGTAACCCTTTAATCGGAGTTTTATTGCTTAAGCTTGCAAGTTTATATCCTTTGTTTATGGGTAGTTAGTTATGATTTAATTAGACAGTGAACACCAAATTTGTGGGTTGAAGTATGGGGGTGTCACAAGTTGGTATCAGAGATTTAGGTTATGAACCTTAGGTGGGGAACCTAAGGCTATATAACCTTCTAGGAGATCAAAAACATAGTGGTGATAAACTCTCATCGAGTTCTAAGGAATGAATTGAGGCAATTCATTGAAGATAAAATGATAACAGACTTTATGTGTTTATGTGATAAAAAACCTCTGTGCTCGCATATATATGCATAATGAGTGGTATGAGTAGTAAATAAAACTTAAAAACTTTGTTGTAGGACTTGGGCATGAGCTTGAGTTTGATCGTGGGAATGAATTTGAGGAGGATTTAATGGTAAAGATAAAAGATGAGAAAGACGAGGAGGATCCTGAGTAATTTCTTAATTTTATTGGATTTGAAGTGATCGATAAATTGTATAATCATAGCAAAGAGTTATAAGTTAAGGTCGAGAAGTTAAAAGGTCAAGCTGTAGAGCACCAAGCCATGCTAGCGCCAAAAGATGCCGCGACTCAAGACTTTACCGCAAGACTTGCAGATGTAGAGCAGAGATTATCTCAGTTAGAGTATTAAAGAGGATAGTTATTAACAAGATTGTACATGAATGACTTGGGAAAAAAGTGAGCAAAGCGGGCGAGAGCTGAAGACGCCTGGGTGAAGGCTTCTAAACGCATAGATTGTGTTGAAGACAAGTCAAAGAATGCCATGCGAATGACGGAACTTAGATTTTAGTCTTCCACTTTCCTGTGTAGGTTGAGGTTTATCTTTGATATACAATGGATCGTAGGACGATGATTTATATCATGGAGCAAGAGCGCAATGAAGCTCTACAACATGAAATGTTCTTGTAGATTGCGAAAAAAAACATTAAGATGATATATAAATCATGATGAAAATTAATAAGATGTAAATCCTGACTTTTGAAATAAATAGTGGGATATGATGAAGTAATTTCGGAATTTTATTATTACAGGATAAATGATATAAATAGCAGTGAGGCTATTTTGTTATGGTGAGGTAATAAATGAATAAAAATACCATTATTTATTAAGTGTTGTTTAAAAGTGGTTGCGCTAAACTTAAAAGTTTTAATATGTGAATGATTGATGATCTAATAGTACAAATTTTAAATAGTAAGATGCCGCCTAGAAGAAGATAACAGCGTCAACAGACCCCCGAGGAATATACATACAATATTTAAACTGGCACCAACCTGGTGCCGCAGTTGGTGAATTTGCTAGTCAGAGCACTTGTAAATCAACTGAATTCCTGGCTGTATAGTCAAATCTCAATGTTTCAACTGAATTCGTTCACAACAGGACTAGAGAGGACGATTGTTGTGCACCTGGCTTGAGATTATCCAAAGAAAGTGGCTAGAAAAGTAAGCAGAAGTAAGGGGGCCAGCAATAGTGGCAAGCTGGTTATTTTAGAATCAGCTCCGCTGAGTCGACCAACCGAACATTCATCCAACACGACGATGCAGGACGCAATGCATGGTATGGTTCCGACCATTTATCTAAACGTTTGTGTTATTTAATTCAAGTGTCACTTGTTAATTTATGTCCGACAAATTTTCTAGGAAAATATATTTACTTCAGGAGGAGTTAGACTATTCCTTAAATATAGAAATTACGAATACTGATTTCTGTTAGGTTATACATAGAATTTGTCGTGTAAATTCACGTTATGTCGGTGGATTTAATTCCAAATCAACTTGGGAACTTGAGGTTCTCCTAGGATTGGATGGGTTGTTGAGCCATGAGGCGATAAGTGATAAGACAAGAAGTTGATAAGAAAATAGTGTGTGGGATACGCAAAGTTCAAGACAGCCACGTCATTAGCTAACTTGACGAGGAAATCGGTGGAATTTATATGGGTAGGAAATTATGAAGTAAATTTTCAAGAACTGAAGAAGAAGTTAGGTATGACACCTGTGTTGTCTTTACCAGATAATACATGAAAATTTGCGTTGTATGGTGACGCTTCACATACTAGGCTGTGGCTCATGATTTAGAGTTAGCGATAGTAGTGGTTGTCCTAAGGCGAGGTATTATTTTTGGGAAGTAGTGTGAGATATAAATAGACCACAAGTGTCTAAAATATATCCTCACACAGAGATACTTAAGAATGCGTTTGAAGTGATAGTTGAAGTTGATCAAGGATTGTGACTGTAAAATCCTAAATGAATATGGTTGTCGACGTCTTAAGCAAAAGGTAGAAGTTATTTTTGTTAACTGCGCAAGATGGGTTCATAGTAGAAATGGTCAAGTTGTGGTGAGAGATAAGATATCTGAAGAAGTCAGAGGGGAAGCTGTTCAGATGGAAAACTGTATAACTTTTCTGGACAGAGTAAAGAAAGAGTAACTTCATGACGAAGGTGTCAAATTCAAAATCGATTCTAAAGGGTGGTTGTAACATTCCATATTTTTTTAAAATATAAATTATATATTTATTGATTTATATAAATATTTATTGGATGTGTTTATTATTGGATAAGTAATTGTTCAAATTGATTGAGTTGATTTAGTTAATTATTTATTTGCTAAATAATTAATGTGATTAGTTAATTATTTATTTGTTAAATAATTAATGTGCTATGTGGATTGAGTTATGTGATTAAGTAATTTATTTAATAAATTGTTATTAAATAAAGTGTGACAAATAACTATGTTATAAGAGTTATTAAAATAAATTAAAGTAGTTTATTTTAGTTTTACCCAAACAAAGCTTAAGGATATAAACTATTTTATTTTAAAGGGATTTGTTGCCAAACAAAGCCCTATGACTTTTGGATTTTTTAAAATTTAAATTGTTTATAAAATAAACTATATATATATATATATATATATATATATATATATATATATATATATATATATATATATATTTATAAGTGGTACGTTATATATTTTTATAACTTATGTTATTATTGATTAGGCTTATTATGGCCATGTCCGTTTTATGTTACGCGTATTGGATATCAGTTGAGTTACGTGGTTAGTAGTCTAAATTTTTACTGAGAAAAGAAAGAAAGGCTAGAGAGAGTTTTGAGAAAAAGAAAGAAGTTCAGAGTTTTGAAAGAGTTTGAGAGAAAACGTGATTTTCAAAGCAGGTCTGTTAACAAAGATTCTTAAGCAAATAAAAAGGTGTGTTTCTCTAACCTTAATATATGTACATATATATAATTATGGTTTCATGGTGCCTAATGTCTCTGTGTTCTTCAACTTCACTTTGTATAAGATTTTTACAAAACTCTCTGTAAAACTATGTTTGTATAATTGGTTAGAGAAGCATGTATATGTATAGTTGCAATTGTTATCACTAGCATGTGTGTGTGTGTATATATATATATATATATATATATATATATATATATATATATATATATATATATATATATATATATATATATATATGACTGTATGCTAATTATAGGCTAAAGGAAGAAATTGATTTGTTCAGTGAAGTATATATATATGAATATATGTTTTGTAGAAATATCAACATTTATGTATGATAACTGAGGAATTGAACTATACATGTTAATTTGTCATATGTTGGTATACTTGTATTTCAAAGGAATCAAATTTGGTTGATAACAGTGGAAATTACGTTCACTGTACTTTAGATATCAACAATGGAGTTTAGAGTTTTAACCAAATATTACTTTAGTGATTTAAGTCTTTCAAATTTATTGTTTAATTGTTGGTAATTGGTATATGGATGACTGTTAGCAATTATGTGTAATTTATATTAGTTATACATGTTGTTTGGGGCGAATTGTTGTTACAAATTTAAGACAGTAGCTTTTGCTCTGTTCTTCGTTTTGGTTCTGTGAGTTTCGGCACCCAGCGTCAAAATTCACGCTCCAGCGTCAAGTTTCGCGCCCCAGCGTCAAAATCAACGCCCCAGCCAGACTTCGCGCCGCAGCGCCGCAGCGCTGAAGTCAGCGCCGGACTTCGCGCCGCAGCGCCGAGTCCCTGTATATTTCTCGCGCCGGAGCGCCACCTCAGCGCTGCTGCGCGGCCCACAGTTCAAACTGTGGCGCCGTGGCGCCACTTAGCAGAATGCTCAGAAATGACTTTTGTCTTGCACAGAAGTCTGAAATTTTTAGTTGTAATGCTATAGGACCAAATAATTCTGTTATTTTAGTATTGTAATGTGTTGAACGAACATGGTGTTAATACCTAACGAGTTTATTATCGTTTAGAAATATAATTTGATTACATGGCTAGACATTTAAACCATACGTGATGTAGCGTTGATTATGACTAATCATGTCATGTTAACATATGTATATAGGATAATTGTGATTTGGATTATAACGGTTTAATCTACGCACAAGGCAAGATTCTAAATCTTTATCTTTTTACATTGAGCAAGTTTTCTAATCTATTATCTTGTTAATTTAAGTACTGTTTTCAATTTGATTACAATATAATGATGTAAGTTATTCTGGAGCAAGTTATTCTTGTATTGAACTTGTTGTTTAGCATGCACAACTATATATACTAATGTCAAACATTTCTATCATTCAAGTTGTTATGCATGCTTAGTATTCAATTCTAATTAACCTTGGCTTAGTATTGTTCAAGTAAGGTATGCTATAGTTATTCAGATTGTATGCTATTAGATTATTCCTAAAGCATGACTTTAGTTTACTATGATTGATTCAATTCACGATTATTATAGAGTATAGTGTTATTGGTTTTATTCAACTACTCCTTAGTTGATGTTCGTTGAATTCCAAATTACCTTGAAAGCTTATCCAAACCAAACTTACTTTGGTGCGGACTTGTATTCTAAATACTGAGATGAACAACTCTTTTAATAGAGGTTTACGCTTAGCGTTGAAATGTTTGTGCACAATACCTTGTACGAAGGGCTGATCCCCCTTAGTACGTGGAGTCCTTATAGTCTTATGACTGTTAAAGTTAAAGTTAAAAGATTACTTATAACTGTGGACATGGTTCGTGGTCATTAGACCCTCAGTTGTATATTTCAGAATGTTAATAGAACATATTATTCAGTTCTATTGAGCCTATTAGTTGGCAAATGTTGTAAGATTTTCTTCATTGTTATTTCAAGTGAGCTTTGTTTGCTCACTCTTGCTTATATAACTATTACAGTTAAAGATGAGAAGGTAGATGTACCTAGCACCAATAAAGGAAAATGAAAGATGATCAAGTACTGAAGACTTGTAATGTGTTGACAGTTATTTACTAGACTTTTATTTGATTGATGTAATGAAGTATTTATTTAATTTCCGCATTTGAATGATTATAATTAAAGGCTAGATAACCTGGGAGATTTTGTTTATGTAATCCCTTAAGGGAACGTTTATTATTCAATTTTATTATGATTGGGTAGTTAGATATGAATGAGTTGATTAAGTGAACACCGAATCTTGAGGTGATGAAGTACCGAGATTTGGGGGTGTCACAAGTTGGTATCAAAGCTTTAGGTTATGAACCTTAGGTGTGGGAAAAAGCCTTAAGAAGTAACCTTTGTAAAGATAGTGGAGATAACTCTTATCGAGTTTTAAGGAAGAAGTAATAAAACACTTATGTGCTTATGTGTTTATAGTTTATGTACTCGTGAGTGTCGAGTAGAAATGATTAATAATTAAAACATTAAAAAAAAATTTGTCAGGATGACTAATGTCGAAGAATCCAGTCAGGCTAGAGAGGAAGGACCTCAGATGCCTATAGAGGAGGAGCCTCACGATATTCAGGTTGTTTGGGAACAACTACTGCCACGGGAGTCAGCCCCGTTGGTCACAGTGGTTGAAGAAGAGGATGATGATTTGGAGATGGATAAGGAGGATCCCGTGGAGTTGCCACAGGAGGATGAGGATGACGAGGATGAGGAGGAAGAACTAACCTCGATAGTTGCTCGTATGTATGATGAAGTCTACGACCGTAATGTGGAACTTCAGGATACCGTCGAGGAGTTGCAAGAGATAGTAGCTGAACAACAGACTGCAATGACACAGAAGGACGACGAGATCCAGGATCGTGAGGAACGACTGACTATTGTCGAAGAGAAGCTAGTACAAACTGAAGGAGAGAAGATCAATTGATCGAGGTGATCGCAGAACTGAAGAACAAACTGAAGGAAGAAGCTACTAAGAGAGCAAGAGCTGAAGACACATACGAAGAAGCTTATTAACGAACCGGGATAGCAGTAAGAGACGCACAATCAAAGAGGATGAAGATGGAGGAGATGGATAAAGTATTCAATACCATGATCAATCGAGCTCAAGATCGGGTCATGGGTTATCGAATTCAGTTCGAGACTCTGCCATCGTACGTGTTAGATCGCCGAACAATGTTCCGAGTTATGAAAGAAGAGCGTCAAAAGGCTATACAGTATCTTAATAGGACATCCTAGGGAATGTACTTGATATAAGATATATGATATGATAAATAATATGTAAGTCCCCAGTGTCATGTAACCTGTGGGATATGATGATGATGTCCTGAAGCTATAGTAGTTCAGGAAAATAATGTATATAGCAGTGATGCTATTGTTATGTTGTTTTCCAAAGAAATTATGAGTGAATAAAAGTTATTTATCTTATTATTCCAAAGTTCTATGTGTTATGTGATTATTACTTCTTTGAGGGCAAGTAAAAAAAAAATTCTTAAAAGAGTGGAGTAATAATCTAATGAGTGTATTTTTAACATAAAATGCCTCCAAGACGTCAACCACAGAGAACCACTGAAGGAACCAACAACAATAATGCTGAAGCTAACCCCGTTCATCAGCTGGTGACGTTACTGACAGGTGCACTGTAGAATCAACCACAAAACCAAGGCACAACGTTTAAGGAGTTTAAGGCGGTTGGACCACCTAAATTCCGTGGGTCCATGAATCCAGTCGAGGCACAGACCTGGATTATGGAAATAGAAAAAGTATTTGAAGTCGATAGGGTAGGGGAAGATCAGAAGACTGCTTTTACAATAAAACCCGGGAAGGACCAGGAGTGATGACCTGGGATAAGTTCAAGGAGTTATTCTTCGAGACCTATTTCCCAGAGAGTTCGAAGAGTAAGTTAGAGGTTCAGTTTTTGGAGTTGAAGCAGGGAACGATGTCAGTGTCTGAGTATGTCGCAAAATTCAACGAGTTGGCGAGGTTTGCGCCTAATCAAGTCAGCACAGATGAACGCAAGGCAAAGAGGTTTGAACAGGGACTAAAGCCCTGGTTGTACAGTAGGGTTTCCCTGCTCCAGTTGAAGACGTTTGCAGCAGTGATGGAGAAGACGATTCTCGCTGAGAGTGGAGGCGAGGCTGTAACAAAACACAATCAAGAGCAGAGGAAAAAGAAAAGTGAAGGTGAAGCTAAGAGTGGTGGTAGTAACGGCGGAAATAGCAACAATTTAAAAAGGAAGTGGAGTGCAAATGGGAGAGCTGGAAATCAGCAAGGAAGCCAGCAAAAGAAGAAGTTCGAAGCATATGCTACATGGGGAAAGTTTCACAAGGGTGTATGCTTAATGGGGAAATGAGTATGCTTCAACTGTGGCCAGGAGGGTCACATCGCCCCAAATTGCAATCAACCCAAGAAGAATGTTTGCTACACCTGCGGGTCAAAGGATCACTTTGCTCGCGAGTGTCCAAAGAAGAAGTCGAGTGAGACAGCTGGAAGCAAGGGAAATGCTAGTGGAGGTGCACTGACTATTGCTGGATTGACGTCAACAAATAAGCCCACAGCCAGAACCTTTAACATGACAGTGCAGGACGCGGTGCAATCAAAAGATGTCGTGTCAGGTATTATCCAAATCAATGATATAAATGCATATGTATTATTTGATTCGGGTGCTACTTGCTCATTTATATCTGATGAATTTGCTAAGAAGTTAGAAATATCTAGAGAAGAGCTGAATTTCCCTTTAAACATAGAAATTGCGAATAGGGAAGTGATTCCTGTTAGGTTCGTATACAAGAACTGTAGGGTGAATATTAAGGGAAATATCATGATGGTAGATTTAATTCCGATAAAACTCGGAGAGTTTGACGTGATATTGGGAATGGATTGACTATTCAATTATGGAGCAATAATTGACTGCCAAAAGAAGCGTGTAAACCTTATGACTCCGTCAAAGGTAGTTTTTCATGGTAGCAAATCGCCTAGACAAATGAGATGTCTGACGATGATGCAGGCCAAGAAGTTGTTGAGTCAGGGCTGTGTAGGGTACTTAGCTTACATAGTCGATACTCAAAAGGAGAAGAGTGTTAAATTGGAGGAAATACCAGTGGTTAGGGAATTTATGGACATTTTTCCAGAAGATTTGCCGGGACTTCCGCCCGATAGAGAGATTGAATTCGTGATCGACTTAGCGCCAGGAATTGCTCCGATATCGAAAGCCCCGTACAGAATTGCTCCGGTAGAAATGAAGGAACTGATGGTACAACTACAGGAGCTGTTGGACAAGAAATATGTTCAGCCGAGTGTATCACCGTGGGGAGCGCCAGTGTTATTCGTGAAGAAGAATGATGAGTCAATGCGTCTTTGCATTGATTATAGGGAATTGAACAAAGTCACTATTAAGAATAAATATCCATTGTCGAGAATAGATGATTTGTTTGACCAGTTGAAGGGTGCTAGATATTTCTCAAAAATAGATTTGAGAAATGGGTATCATCAACTGAAGGTAAAAAGGAGGATGTACCGAAGACGGCATTCCGAACTCGCTACGGACATTACGAATTTTTAGTGATATCTTTTGGTTTGACAAACGCCCCTGCAACGTTCATGGATTTGATGAACAGGTTGTTTAACCCATTTTTAGATAAGTTTGTGGTGGTATTTATCGTTGATATTCTGGTGTACTCTAAATCTCGAGAAGAGCACGTTGAACATTTACGTCTGACGCTGGAGACGTTAAGAAAAGAAAAATTGTACGCAAAATTCTCTAAATGTGAATTTTGGCTGGAACGTGTACAATTTCTTGGTCATGCAATTGATAAGGGTGAGATTTTAGTGGATCCATCAAAAGTCGAAGCAGTGATAAATTGGGAACAACCAAGAACTCCATCAGAAGTAAGAAGTTTCTTGGGATTGGCCAGATATTACAGACGATTTATTCAAGATTTTTGCAAGATTGCTACTCCGTTGACAAATTTGACGAGAAAATCTGTAAAATTTATTTGGACGAAAAAGTGAGGAAAGTTTTCAAGAACTGAAAAAGAAGTTAAGTGTGGCACCTGTGTTGTCACTACCAGATAATACAGGAAACTTTGTGGTGTAATGCTTCACACAAAGGATTGGGTTGTGTCCTTATGTAGAACGGCAAGGTTATTGCGTATGCATCAAGGCAACTGAAAGACTATGAAAAAGGGTATCTGACTCATGATTTAGAGTTGGCGGTAGTAGTATTTGCTCTGAAAATATGGAGACATTATCTCTATGGAGAAAAATGTGAGATCTACACAGACCATAAAAGTCTGAAGTATATCTTCACAAAGAAAGACCTGAATATGCGGCAAAGGAGATGGGTGGAATTGATAAAGGATTACGATTGTGAGATCTTTTATCATCCGGGCAAAGCTAACGTGGTTACAGATGCCTTGAGTAGGAAAGGCAGAGAAAAGTTGATGTTGTTAACTGATAAGGAGGAGCTCATTTCAGCAATGGCAAGGCTAGAGCTAGAAGTTAAATTTCCAGAAGAATCCGGTGAAAAATTGTACCAGATAGAAGCTAGTCCAACTTTGGTGGACAAGGTGAAGAACGCACAACTACAGGATGAAGAATTTAGAAAAATAAAGGAAAGCGTGGCCGAGGGTAAAGAATTGAAGTACAAGGTCGATACTGAGGGAATGCTAAGATTCGAGGGATGAATTTGAGTTCCAGCAGTACACGATATTAAAGAAGACATCTTGACAGAAGCTCATAGCTCAAGATACTCTATTTATCCAGGAAGTACAAAAATGTATCAAGATTTGCGACGTCATTTCTGGTGGTCGAACATGAAAAGAGATGTTGCAGAATGCATTGCAAAGTGCTTGACATGTCAGAAAGTGAAGGTCGAGCATCAAAGACCCAACGGATTACTTCAACCGTTGGAAATACCAGAATGGAAGTAGGAACACATCACGATGGATTTTGTGGTGGCCCTTCCAGCTACTCAGAGAGGATGTGACGCGATATGGGTGATAGTGGACAGACTGACAAAATCTGCACACTTTTTGCCAATAAAGATTAGGCTTAATCTTGATCAGGTGGCAAAGTTATACGTTAAAGAGATCGTGTCGAGACATGGAGTTCCAGTGTCAATTGTGTCAGATAGAGATCCGAGGTTCACATCAAATTTCTGGAAGAAATTACAAAAATGTATGGGAACACAGTTGCGAATGAGTACAGGATATCATCCGCAAACAGATGGCCAAAGCGAATGAACGATCCAGACATTGGAAGATATGCTGAGAGCATGCGTCATGGATTTCAAAGGAAGCTGGGAAGAACATTTACCATTGGTGGAATTTGCCTACAATAACAGTTACCACGCAAGCATCGGCATGCCGCCTTAAGAAGCATTATACGGTAGAAAGTGCAGAACTCCACTGTGTTGGGATGAAGTCGGTGAACGTCAACTGCTAGGACCAGAACTGGTACAACAATCTGCTGACATTATCAAACTCATCAGGAAAAGACTGGTAGCAGCACAAGACCGACAGAAGAAGTATGCTGATCAACGTAGACAAGATCGTGCATTCGATGTAGGAAATTATGTATTCCTAAAAGTTTCTCCTTGGAAGGGAAAAATTCGCTTCGGTAAGAAGGGAAAGCTAAGCTCGAGGTTTATTGGACCATTCGAGGTGCTGCGAAGAGTTGGAGAGGTGGCTTATGAGGTAGCTCTACCTCCAGAGTCAGAAAACATTCACAATGTTTTTCATATTTTGGTGTTACGACCATATAAACCCGATTACAAGCACGTGATCGAGTACGAACCGTTGCAGTTCGAGAAAGATTTGTCTTATGAAGAGATTCCTATCCAGATAGCTGACAGGAAAGAACAAGTGCTCAGGAATAAAGTGATACCTTCTGTGATGGTGATATAGAGGAACCACAATGCTGAAGAAGCTATGTGGGAACTCGAAGAGAAAATGTTGAAAGAGTACCTTGAGTTATTTGTTTAATCTGTGTCTTCGATTCTGGGGACATAATCTTTGTAAGTAGAGAAGAAAATGTAACGAATGTGTTGTTTGAGTTGTGATTTTGGGGACAGAATCCTTGTAAGAGGGGAATGATGTAACATTCCAGATTTTTTTTTTAAATGTAAATTATAAATATTTATTGATTTATATAAATATTTATTAGATGTGTTTATTATTGGATAAGTAATTGTTCAAATTGATTGAGTTGATTTAGTTAATTATTTATTTGCTAAATAATTAATGTGATTAGTTAATTATTTATTTGTTAAATAATTAATGTGCTATGTGGATTGAGTTATGTGATTAAGTAATTTATTTAATAAAATTTTATTAAATAAAGTGTGACATATAACTATGTTATAAGAGTTATTAAATAAATAAAAGTAGTTTATTTTAGTTTTACCCAAACAAAGCTTAAGGATATAAACTATTTTATTTTAAAGGGATTTGCCACAAATAAAGCCCTATGGCTTTTGGATTTTTAAAATTTAAATTGTTTATAAAATAAACTATATATATATATATATATATATATATATATATATATTTATAAGTGGTACGTTATATATTTTTATAACTGATGTTTTTATTGATTAGGCTTATTATGGCCATGTCCGTTTTATGTTACGCGTATTGGATATCAGTTGAGTTGCGTGGTTTGTAGTCTAAATTTTTACTGAGAAAAGAAAGAAAGGCTAGAGAGAGTTTTGAGAAAAAGAAAGAAGTTCAGAGTTTTGAAAGAGTTTGAGAGAAAACGTGATTTTCAAAGCAAGTCTGTTAACAAAGATTATTAAGCAAACAAAAAGGTATGTTTCTCTAACCTTAATATACGTACATATATATAATTATGGTTTCATGGTGCCTAATGTCTCTGTGTTCTTCAACTTCACTGTGTATAAGATTTTTACAAAACTCTCTGTAAAACTATGTTTGTATAATTGGTTAGAGAAGGATGTATATGTATAGTTGCAATTGTTATCACTAGCATGTGTATCTGTGTGTGTGTGTGTGTGTGTATATATATATATATATATATATATATGACTATATGCTAATTATAGGCTAAAGGAAGAAATTGATTTGTTTAGTGAAGTATATATATACGAATATATGTTTTGTAGAAATATCAAAATTTATGTATGTTAACTGAAAAATTGAACTATACATGTTAATTTGTTATATGTTGGTATACTTGAATTTCAAAGGAATCAAATTTGGTTAATAGCAGTGAAAATTATGTTCACTGTACTTTTGATATCAACAATGGACTTTTGAGTTTTAACCAAATATTATTTTAGTGATTTAAGTCTTTCAAATTTGTTGTTCAATTGTTGGTATTTGGTATATGGATGATTGTTAGCAATTATGTGTAATTTATATTAGTTATACATGTTGTTTGGGGCGAATTGTTGTTACAAATTTAAGACAGTAGCTTTGGCTCTGTTCTTCGTTTTGGTTCTGTGAGTTTCGGCGCCCCAGCGTCAAAATCAGTGCCCCATCTAGACTTCGCGCCGCAGCACCGAGTCCCTGTATATTTCTCTCGCCGGAGCGCCACCTCAGCGCCGCGGCCCACAGTTCAAACTGTGGCGCCGCGGTGCCACTTAGCAAAATGCTCAGAAATGACTTTTGTCTTGCACAGAAGTCTGAAATTTTTAGTTGTAATGCTATAGGACCAAATAATTATGTTATTTTAGTATTGTAATGTGTTGAACGAACTTGTATTCGAAATACTGAGATGAACAACTCTTATAATAGAGGTTTACGCTTAGCGTTGAAATGTTTGTGCACAATACCTTGTACGAAGAGCTGATCCCCCTTAGTACGTGGAGTCCTTATAGTCTTATGACTGTTAAAGTTAAAGTTAAAAGATTACTTATAACTGTGGACATGGTTCGTGCTCATTAGACCCTCAGTTGTATATTTCAGAATGTTAATAGAACATATTATTCAGTTCTATTGAGCCTATTAGTTGGCAAATGTTGTAAGATTTTCTTCATTGTTATTTCAAGTGAGGTTTGTTTGCTCACTCTTGCTTATATAACTATTACAGTTAAAGATGAGAAGGTAGATGTACCTAGCACCAGTAAAGGAAAAGGAAATATGATCAAGTATTGAAGACTTGTAATGTGTTGACAGTTATTTACTAGACTTTTGTTTGATTGATGTAATGAAGTATTTATTTAATTTCCGCTTTTGAATGATTGTAATTAAATGTTAGATAACCTGGGAGATTTTGTTTATGTAATCCCTTATTATTCAATTTTATTATGATTGCGTAGTTAGATATGAATGAGTTGATTAAGTGAACACCGAATCTTGAGGTGATGAAGTACCGAGATTTGGGGGTGTCACAGTGGTTGAAAGTTGAAGGAAGAAACTTGGTTTCGCCAGTATCGGGAATTGAAGATGAAGTTTTGCATAAAAATTAGAGGTGGAATCAACTAACGAAAATATATTGCGCCTTCGACAATACTTTTGGTGGCATGATATGGTGATAGATTTCATGGTATGTCAAAGTTAGCATATTTCCCATCGATCAGTGGGTGAAGTTATATGTTAAAGTGGATGAAGTTATATGTTAAAGAAATTGTTTCGAGGCATGGAGTTTCGATATCAATCGTGCTCGACAGAGATCCACGATTAACATAGAATTTCCAAAAAAATTATTAGAATGCATGGGGATGCAGTTGAGAATGAGCACATTATACCATTTACAAACCGATAAGCAAGATAAAAGGACAAGCCAGACATTAGAAGGCATTTACCAGACATTTACATGTGGTTGAGTTCGCCTACAACAACAACTATCACGTAAAGCGGGTATTGCCTTAAGAAACGTTATATGGATGGATGAGCAAAACTCCACTATGTTGAAATGATGATGAAGAACGTCGACTTCTAGGTATTAAGGTGGTACACCAAATTTCATAGACCGTCAAGGCATAAAACTAAGACCATTAGCAGACTGAAGGAAACATGTGTTCGTAGTATGTAGTTTCATTTTCTTCAAAATGTCCCAGTGAAAGGGAAATATAAAATTTAGAAAAAAAGGCAATGCTGAAACCGAGGTTCTTAGTTTTTATGTACTGCGAAGAGAGAGAATATATGAGGTAGCCTTACCTCTACAGTTAAAGCGCATTCGCAATATTTTTCATATTTCAGTGCTACGGTCATACAAGCTCGACTACAATCATGTGTTCAAGTATGAACCATTATAGTTTGATAAAGATTTATCCTACGAGGAAATTCCTATTTAGATAGTTGATGTGGAGGGACCACAATGCTGAGAAAGCTACATGGGAACTAAAAAATAAGATGATGAAAAGTTATCCTGAGTTATTTGTTTAACCTATGTCTTCAATTCTGGGGACAAAATCATTGTAAGGAGGGAAGAATGTGACTAATGAATTGTTTGAGTTGTGATTTTGAGGACAGAATCCTTGTAAGGAGGGAAGAATGTAACAATCCAAAATTTTTGTATGTAATTTAAAATATTTATTGAATTAAATAAATATTTTAGTTGATGTGTTTATTGTTAAATACATATTTGATTGATTTGATTATTTATTAGTTAAATAAATAATTCATGAGTTGTGCGGAATTAACTTAATTAAGTGTAATATATTAATTAAGTTGGTATTTAGTAATTTTGTATTTTGAAGTTAATTAAATGAGTGTTGAATTAATTATTATGTTACATAGCAGTAATATTCTAATTTAATTTAATAATTAAATTAGAGAGTTGATAATGAATAAATGAGTTGTTATAATGTTGATTTATTGATGATTATATGATTTTATAAGTTGTGCATGTTTGATTACGCTAATGTATGGTTTAAATTGTAATGTAATCAAAAGGTGAATTGTTAAATAATTATAATGTTATTCTAATTTAATTTAATAATTACATTGGGTGTACTAATTTGTTAAATAAAATTATAATTTATAGTGTAAATTATAATTATATGTCAAGGATTAATGGATTTAAGAATTTAATTGAATTAATTTGTTAAAAGTGTGACAAGTGAACCATATTATAAAAAGGAGTATTAAAATAAATTAAAAATGGGTATTAATAGTGTTTGCCAAACATGGCCTTGAGGTTTGAGTTTTTGTAACTGTTAAAACCTTTATTTTTATAACTGATATGGGTTATTATACGTATAATAATAATATATATCAGTTTATTTTCTAAGTTACGTAAATATTATATCAGTTTTCTTCCTACCCTTATTTGTAAACACAAAGTTGTGAGAGAGAGTGAAAGCTATTGAGAGAATTTGTGTTCTTTGTGATTTGAGAAGGAAATAAAGAATTAACAAAGTTGTTATAATCATCTTTGCTAAGGTTAAGAGGAATCAAAAGGCTCGTTCTATATTTTTAGTTGTTGTTCTTGAAGTTTTCTTCACTATAAATGGTTTTAGGGCATGATTTGTTGACAGAGAATGGTTATATATGTGTTTTTGGTTGCAAGTAATATGTTATATAACATCTATAGATGAGTTTTCGATAACTAAATCCATGAAACATGTTTTAAGTGAAGATATGGACTGTTGTGGATGTATGTACAAAATGGCTAAGTTTAGAGTCTAAAATTGGTGGTCAAAGTCAAGCTAGAATCTGTAAATTATTAGTGGTTTATGTTATAGTATGTTAAGAAACAAAAATAACGCAAGTTGAATGAATCAATTTAGTTAAGAAACGGAGGCTATAGACGAGTCAGTGATTCGCCCCATTCAGGTGGATAGGACGGAGGCTATAGATGAGGAGGATGATGTTTCTATTGAGGACCCAGATCTTCTGGATGATTTGAGACATCATCCATCGATCTATCTTCATGCGAACAACGTAATAGCTGTTGTCATTTTTACCTTTCTTCTTTTTCCACTTTTGGGGCAAGGGTCTGATCTTGATTCTGAACTTGATGTAGGTTCCCAGCTTCACTCAGCCCAGGGGAACTGGTTTAGCATTCATTCTTTATACCAAACCCTTCATCTGAAGTACCAGGCCATTGTCCATTCTTGGGGTTTTGAGGCCTTCTTTTCCATTCCCCCCCCCCCCGTCGATACGATCTGAGGGCTTTATCTGAGCGCTGGTTTCACCATACTTAGTTTCTGCATTTACTGGACTGTGAGGTGATGATGACACCGATGGATTGGAAGTTCATCATTGGAATGGAGTTTACAGGGGATCTTATGCCTTTGGTGGCCAATATTTCCTCGGCTGCAGTCCAATCTATCTTGGGAGTTCCTGCTTCAGCCCTCAAGGGTTGGGCTGTTCATTCTGGCCCTTTGAGCATTGATATTGTGAGTGGTATCCTTCGGCGATTATTTTTGGTCATCATCAGGGGCTGTTTCCTAGCCGACAACTCCTCGACGGTCTCTTTTGCTTTAGTCAGTACCATTCGTGATATGGATCGTATCAGAGATTTTGATTGGGGGCTCATTCACCTTCGCCTATTTACTTCGAGGGATTCGCCTACGCTTAGAGGGTGGGCTTGACTAGGCTTTTACCCATTTTTGTGGGTGCGTAGTTTCTCTTTATCTTTCAATTTCCCTTGCTCGGGTGTGAATCTTCATGACTGAGGATATTTGATCTTTGCATTTACAGTTTTGGGCATATGAGAGGCTCCCTTGCCGGCTGCGCCCAGCTACTACTTTAGGTCTAGAGACCTATCCGCGAGGACGGCGCTGGCATTATTCCACCTTAGGCGAGGTCCCTGTAGTAGAGGGGTTTACCCATTCTAGCTTGCAGTTGGAGTTGTTAACTGCCGATGTCGTCACATGGGTTCCTTATACCCCCGATCATCTGACAATTGGCTTCAAGGATGGTTTTCCGACCGGGTTAGAGTATATATTATCCACTCGTCGAATCCCTTTCTTGACGGAGGGAGGCTGGGAGCTCTACTTGGGAGATCGTGCTATTAAGAGAACTCTAAGGGAGATTAGCATTCCATATCTTCCTCCTGATAGACGCCATTGGTCTTTATCTCAGACAATCACCGAGATTCCGGGGTGGGCTTAGATGGCTTTACTTTATCAGAGGGCCCTTACACTCAAGATGCCTTCTATCACTGGTGGACTCCTCGCACCATTGGAGCCCAGACCCGTGCCACTCAGTTCGTGGTGGATACGGTTCCTGAGTCCGTGATAATGACAAACTGGATTTCCTGTGTCAGAGAACATACTCATTTGGAGCAGATTACTAGTTTGACCTAGAGGTTGGACCAGACATATTTTTTCATCAGTATCTGGGTAGAGATCCGTCGGAGGTAGATATTTTTGATCTATCCAGCTCTGGCACTGGCCCAAAGGTGGCCCATATTCTGATAATTTCACTACAGCAGATCCCCATCTGTATCGACCCGATGTTCCATCTGGCAGAGATACAGTGACTCAGGTAGTGTTACAATAGGTTGATCGACTGGATGATGTCTCATAGATTTCTTTGGATAGGCTCGCATTATATCTTTTGATACGCCTTTGTTAGATATTGGGCGGTTGTGCCCCATTTCCCTATACTTTTTATTTTCAGTTGTAAATAGAGATGATGCATTTATTCTTTATTTAGATGATGATGTATTTAGGAATGTTTGTATAATGCTTTCCATTCCTTGCATTATATTGTCATTTAACATGATGCATACACTATATGTCATGGATATACACTTGACGAGTTTAGCATTTACCCCTGGATGGTCTGATGATACGGTTTTACAGATGTCTTCATCCATATTTACCCGTATTAAACATAGCTCGCCCATCTTGATAGCATCGTCTTTGAGGTTTTGGTATGAGAGTTTGCCTCATTCAGATCGGATGACTGTTGATAAGATTTTGAGACACTTCATAGCCTTCCTGACCTTCTAGGTTCTGGTGGGTTTCATAGAGGGGATGTTATCCTCTTGGATTCTCGAGAGGCAGGTTCTCAGGTTTGGGACCCATGAGTTGACTCCTACATTAGAGAAGTATGATCGCATCACAGATCACCTCAGGATATGTGTCTCTGAATTTCTTGATTAATCATTTCGGGTCGACAGACAACTATTCAATATACTCTCAGGAGACTTCATCATTTCTGAGGATGATTGGTGGGTTGCCCGAGTACACACTGTGTTGATGTGCGTTATAGCCTATCTGTATATGGCGCTCTACATGGATCACTTAGACATTAGTTTGATCACTGTAGTGAGGGCTCTGAGGGAAAGTCGTACCATCCTTCCTATGATCTTGGTAGAGACTCTGATGTCGGCCATGTTCTGCCATACCCATCCTACTGAATTCTTCAGAGGTAGTGTTGTATTGTTATACATCTGGTTTATGATGCATCTGAGACTGATAGGCATTTTCAGACATCACGGGTACTACTTTACGCATGAGATATATGCGTCTTATTCTTTTCGATCGACTAATTGTGTAGATGGAACATCTTAGTTTGTTTTCCTAACTGTGATTGAGGATCCTTTCTCCATCTTGTCTTTCTCAGGATTTAACTTCCCTTACAGCTTTGTTACTCATGCTATTGGTATAGACTTTTTGCCATTGGCTGGTCTGAGAGGAGTGACTACATATCATCATTTTGCTGTCATGGAACAGTTTGACCAATATCAAGATGTCCATGCTTTTAATGGAGCTTCGGGTCAGCGATCATCAACCTCATCTTTGTCAGAGGATGACCTAGCCAGGGTTAATGATTACTGGACCCATCGGGAGAGGGCTGATTTTAATCCGGGTCATTCTTCAGAGTATTTTGCGTGGCTAGAGGCAGATATTGCATCATCCATGGTTATTTATTCAGAGCCTAGCATTGATTCGGTTGAGGAGGAGCCTATGGAGGATCATGTTTCTCCCACAAAGGATGAGTTGTTTCCTGGTTTGATAGCAACTTTGGTCAGTGACATTCCTAACTCTTCATTTGATGTTGCCCTACCTTCTGTAGAGTCTTTAGAGCAGATGATACGACTTCTGACCTTTGAAAGGGATCAAGCGAGGGCATTGATGTTGAAGACCCTATCTATCCAAGATGCCACTTTTGTTGAGAGAGATGAGGCCTGAGTACCAGAGATGTTGTTGTGGCTGATAGTACTGCTCTCAGATCCTATGTGGAGGAAATTATCACAGATATGAGTGCATTCATGGATGATCATGGTCGTACTCTATCGGATGCCGTAGATCTTTTAGCTCGTATTGAGATTGTATGCCAGGAGCTCAAAGATGCACCTCCATCTCCAGAGAGGGATGCAATGTTGGATTTGTTGTCCCGTTTGACCGCAAGTTTATAGACTAGCTTTCATTTTCCTGCACAGACTAGGTTAGCCATTTTTGTCATGTACAGGATACATTGTATATATAAAATACTATTATATGGCAAGGAAATATATTTTGATTCTCTTCCCTTTTACATATGTTTCGACCTTTGCTTGATGATAGCCATTTTCTTTGTGACTGGTTGTATAATATTGAGATGTCGGAGGGTCTCTCAGAATGGCTCATTAATTATCGAGGCTTCATGGGTTTTATGTATGGTTTGGTGTCTTGAGACTGGTATTTCTTTGGGTTTTTAAGTGAAGGAAATGGATTTGGCTTTTTCTTTTGAAGGTTAGACCGCAACACATATTGTTGCCTACGTACTCCTGTAGAGAGGAGATTAGGTCTTCCGTAGTTCAGGTTTGGCCTGAACAGTTGGAGAATTGTTTATTTCGGTTTTTGGGTAAGTGTTTTGGGTTTTTGTTTGGTTTGACTGCATCATAGATGACTGCTTACGTACTCCCGTTGAGTTGGGGAGATCAGGTCTTTCGTAGTTCAGGTTTTGTAGTGAAAACCTGAATTGACTTGATTTTTTTTTCTTTTCTTTTCTGAACCAAGATGATGGTTTACAGGTAATTCAGACATACTACCTTTTCACGTTATCTGAATTGATGAGCTAGGGGAATTCTTTCCCATTCATTTCTTGCAGTCTAAGGGGTCCTCCCCGTCAATACTTCTTTGACAATGAAAGGGCTTTCCCAGTTAGGGGAGAATTTTCCTTTGGCTTCATCTTGATTGATGAGTATCTTCTTCAGCACCAAGTCATTTTCTTTGAATTGCCTAAATAAGACTTTCTTGTTGTAGGATCGAGCAATCCTCTGTTAATATAGCTGACCATGGAAGATGGTTGTCGCCCTTTTCTGATCTATCAGAGATAGCTGGTTGTACTGCTTTTGCATCCACTGATCCTCTTCCATCTGAGCATCAACACTCTTGATGATTACATTTCACTTCTATAGGGAGTACTGCTTAAATGCCATAGAGCAACGAGTAGGGGGTAGTCCCAGTGGAAGTGAGCATTAACGTTCTGTAGTTTAACAGAGTTAAAGGCAATAAGTCAGGCCACCCTTTTTTTGCTAAGTTTTTGTTTGATAAAAGAACCTTAATTACAAAAGGCAAAGGGGTATGCTATGACGCCCCCAAAATAGGTATACATCACCCATCTTGGGTCGCCAGATACAAGATACTGAATACAAATACAAACTAATTATACAACAGTCGTGTAAAATACGACAAAACATAGGCTATGAGTTTTAATACAAATATTGTCATCTAGACAATATCCACACTCAATGGAGTCCTCATTACATTTATTATCACACTATTTTCACAGAATAGTGAGGACTACTAATGCACCATCTAGGACCATCACTCTATTCCCCGACTAGTCCCAGTTACGTTCTCATTTTCTGAAGAGAACAATGAAAGCAAAAGGGTGAGCTCAACAAGCCCAGTAATAAATATTATGACTAAGATAATGCAGAATAAGTTATCATTAGCCTTCAACAGTATAACAACTGATAGAATATAATAGACAACAAGTTTTAGATCAAAAACTGCAGCAGAATAAGCAATCCATTAGAAGAGTTAAGTAAAGTATAAAATCTACTATCTTCTACAATTTAAAAAGTTTTTCATCAACTTTATCACTGAGATTCAGCTTAATAAATAAAATCGAATTATCCCTGCTCCACGGCCAAGGATATTCATGTAATCATCAATGGTCATGACTATACCGAATAATCCCTGGTCATAATCATACCAACAATTGTCCACCAATGAACTACAGGCCAATGAGGACTTTTACCACATCATTCGTCACATTACGGTCATGATTATACCGAATAATCCCTGATCATAATCATACCAAGTCCATCTATGCACGTAAGCCAAAGATTACTTTCATCACAATATAAGCATGAGGATGATGACAATGACATGATAATTCAATAAAACAAGTTCAAGAATAAATTTTAAAGATTTATAAATTAATTTATTCAGGAACTAATAACGTCTAAATTGTCAACATGATACTGCTTTGTAGAGTGAAATTCAAGAATGCTCAGAATAATATTTTCATGAAAAGATACTGGATGAAGCGCAAATATCAAGGATATTCCACTAATTTCATGGAGTATAGAAGCCAAAGCTTTAACCAACTGAGTATAATAGAATATATGAAACTGCAAATGGATCATTTCCACAATTTAATAAGGAATGAATACGAAGGATCATTCACAATGCATGTGGTAATCCACATAGACAGGTTATTCCAATAGAATAATAAAGAATGGAATAACAGAAGAATTCACCATGCATGCGATAGACCGCACAGACAGGTTATTCCAACAGAATAATAAAGAATGGAACCAGGTCATGCGTAATCCGCACAGACAGGATATTCCAACAGAATAATAAAGAATGGAACCAGGTCATGCGTAATCCGCACAGACAGGATATTCCAACAAAATAATAAAGAATGAAATATCAACAGAATTCACAATGCATGCGATAGACCAAAACCATTATTAAATGTCGACATCGGGATTTTTATTTGTCCCTTTTCGTTACCTGTTTTTTTGTGTTCTCATTTTATGTGAGATTTGTTTGAAAAAACAAGTAAAAAAAGTCCGACATGTATAATGTCGATGATTGGACTGTAAGAGTCGCCAGTTGGTTTTTTAACTGGTTGTACCAACACAACCGAGAAAAGGTTTGCACATTGACCTAGTGATGTGACACTGCTAAACGGGTCGGTGAAACCGAGATTCAATTAGGGTCCGAGGACTTGCTTATGCGGAGGGAAGGTGTTAGGTGTCGACGTCGGGATTTTTAATTGTCCCTTTCCGTTACTTGTTCTTTGTTGTTCTCATTTTAGGTGAGATTTGTTTGAAAAAACAAGTGAAAAAGGTCCGACATGTATAATGTCGACGATGGACTGTTAACCAGTTGGTTTTTTAAATGGTTGTACCAACACAACCGAGAAAAGGTTTGCACATTGACCCAGTGATGTGACACTGCTAAGCGGGTCGGTGAAACCGAGATTCATTAGGGTCCGGGGACTTGGTTACGCGGAGGGAAGGTGTTAGGCACCCCCCGACATCCGTGTTACCCCGGTGACCGCTTCTTTTCAAGAAACTGTTATCTGAATGTGTGTGTGTATGGGTCAATGTGCTGTTATTTAGAAGTAGTGCGAGGCCTCGTTCACACCTATATACACAGAGTTTGAATTTTATGTAAAAATTCAATTTTAAGCAAGATATGACAGTGATGTTTTATAAAAGAGGTTTTTTCCAAACCCCGATGCTCAATAGTAATTGAGACCTTTTACACTCCCATTTTATTAAATGCTCGGCTTGATTGATTTTATTTGACAGATGCGAGGCATCCGTACAAAAAGGTGTTGAATTCCTCGTGGGTATGAAACCATCTGAGGAAATCCAAACATCACAGATAAATTTACAAGTTGCTTACAGCTGAAAAGGTCCATCACGGGAACCGAATCTAGCTTCAGGGGACTGAATCTGTGATCACATGATTCCTAGGCTCAAATGATGCCGCAATTGATATAAATGCAGTAAGAAGGTATATATATAAAAGCTGTAAATATATATATACATACATGATCACCAACCACGAAGCACATCCATGGGGGATCAGAAATATAAATAAAGCTGTAAAAGCTATCAACCGCCACGGAGGAAACTCTAGGCGGGACGAAATGTACAGAAAGCTGTAAAAACGGTCAACCACCACGAAGTAAACTCCAGGTGGGACGAAATGTATATATATATATATATATATATATATATATATATATATATATATATACACACTTATAAACGCAACAGTTAATATATATATATATATATATATATATATATATATATATATATATATATATATATATTAACTGTTGCGTTTATAAGTGTGTATATATATATATATATATATTAAAGTAGTAAACGCACCGGATGTGAAATCCAGGCTCACCGAACAGAGTTCGATAGTAGTTCATGTGACACCCCCAAATTCGGGTAATTCGATTCCACGGGATTTGGTGTTCACTGTACAAGCATCATCTATCCAACCTGTGACACCCCCAAATTCGGGTACTTCGATTCCACGGGATTTGGTGTTCACTGTACAAGCATCATCTATCTATCTACCCATAAATAATATCAAACTATACAATAGATAGAAATTATAATAAAATCTCTTCCCTTAAGGGTTACATCAACTGAATCATAAATAAATCCCAGGTTACTCTAACCTTAAAACATCTGTGCGGAATTCTAAACAAATAAGTCTTAACATCAACATAACTCAAGTCTTAAACAAATACATCAGTTAATAAATAACAGGTCTTCATCATTTACTAACTTTTTCCTTGCCCTTGCCCTTACTAGTGGAGGGTTCATCGCTTCTTTCATTCTTAACTGCAATGTTATTATTAAGCAAGAGTGAGCACAAATGCCCACAAGTATAACAATGAAATAACAGTATAATAACATGCGAATAAATCAAAGACGTCTGAATAAGAGCTCAACTTTTGAATCAAGAATGAATAACAAGAATCAAAAGAATTCTGAGGGTCATAAGACCTTGAACTATGTCCTAGGTTATCAAGGATTATACTTGAAACCTTTAACAGTCATAAGACTATGGACCTTCTTCTCGTACTTAGGGGGATCAGCCCTTAGTACCATACTGTGCACAATATCTTAACGCTAACGCATAAGTGAATCCCTTTTCAAGGTTGTTCATCTCAGTTTGACATTCGAGTCCGCACCAAAGGAAGTTTGGTTTGGATAATTCAATAAGGGTTCTGAAATTTAGAACGTTCATCAACTAAGGACTAGCTAAATCATTAAGATTCACTAGTCTAAAAAGGTTCAACAATAATGATATTCGATTTGAATAATAATCTCAAATGTATACAATAGAACAATTATTGTATAATTGAATCATGCTTTGAAAGATAATCAATCTTTAATATAATACTTGAACTTGAATAATAATTTAAGTTTAAGTAAATTGCTCAATGTAAAAGTAGAGTTAAGAAACTTGCTCAATTTAAGAGTTTAAGTTTAGGAGACTTGCCTCGCGTATAGATTACACTTTAACTAATCACGTTCTTTGAAATAAATCCTACATACCATTCACATTCAATACCAGTTAATTATTAACTAATCATCATAACTTATTCTCGTTGTCTACTTTAATAATTGACTAACTTAGTCAAATCATCACGTTGACACCTAATTTGTTCGTTATGAATGAATAACTAATTATGTATTTAATAATACAACTCACATGTAATTATGTTATTTACATGCTAAACAAATATTTTATCATCATATAATATTTCTAACATATTTACATGTTCATTATTTTAATACACTAACCCATTGTTAGACTTAGAAAATTTAAAAGCTCTTTTTTTTTTCTTTTTTTTTATTTATTTTTTTTTTTTAATTTTTTTTTTTTCCAGTTCGCGAAGAACACAGAATTCAGCGAAAATAATTACTACAAAATCATTAATTCTCCAAATTAAACATACCCACATGTTGGAATTCATATATAATTAATACCCAATATTTATATACTGACAAAACTAATTTTAAACACTTAATAACAGATTTAAAGCCTAACAATTCACTGACTTTGATGTTCATGAAGTTTTAGAAAACTTTATGTGAAAATTCTCCCTACGAATTCGTTATAACACTGAATTCGTTCGTTTAAGGCTTAAACTCTTCGTATTAACATGCATAACAACATACAAGTCCAAAATTTAGGGATAATATATAATCAATACATTAATTATCACATATATGGCCATATGGCCATATCACGTACTCTGTTTATTTTGAAATAACAAGTCATCAGATTACTACACTTAGGGTATGGGATCATGCAATATATATAAAAAAAAACATGTTAAGCTACTCTTATGATTACATTTATACTCATAATTGTTACCCTATTCAACCATAGAAACTCTACAGAGGACTTAAGCCATAATTATGAAAACTTTAAAAAGACGTAGAAATAGAATTTGAGAAAGAAGAGATTACCCAAAGCGTAGATGAGTAAGGATGACAATTCTCTCTATTTCAATCACAATACACACAATCTCTCTCAAAGATTTCTCCAACTCTCTCTGCAAACTCTCTGGTTCTAAAAATACGTAAGATAAACTCATCTGAGCCTTTAAGCGCAGAGTTGAGGTCAGTTATTCTATTCGTGGTTTAACTGTCCCCAACTCCTCCTAAGGCCTCATTTGGCTAGGAAACTAGGTTCAAAACTCATTATTTTAATAACCTTTTATCATATAGTTTGAAAATGTCACCCTCTTTATAAAATAAGTCCCATATTTTATTTAATTTACTTTAAATAAAATATAATAATTACTCGTAAATTCACATAATCATATATTCAATTATCTCATTAATAAATAATGTCAATTTATTAATTCTCTAATTAATAATTAAATTAATTAAATAACATCATGCTTAATTAAATAATTTATTTAATTAAATAAGCTCACATAATTTCATACCTTGATAAAATTATTCTCTTTATTAATTTAATAAATGTAACACATATAATTAAATTAATCTATCACAATTGCATCAATTGATTATTTAATCTAATAATTAAATCATAAAAAAAATATTTATTTAATTCAATAAATATTTAAAATAAATTACAAAATTCTTGTTCGTCACATCTTTCCTCCCTTAAAAGGATTCTGTCCCCAGAATCACGACTCAGTAATTTTGACTCGTTACAATCTCCCCCCCTTACAAAGATTCTGTCCCCAGAATCGCATACACATAATTAAGTAAATAAATGAGGGTAATTCTTCATCATATTCTCTTCGAGTTCCCACGTAGCTTCTTCAGCGTTGTGGTTCCTCCAAATTACCTTAACAGAAGGTATTACTTTATTTCTCAGAACTTGTTCTTTTCGGTCGACAATTTGGACAGGAATTTCTTCATAAGATAAGTCTTTCTCAAAATGCAGGGGTTCGTATTCAATTACATGCTTGTAATCAGGTTTGTAAGGTCGTAACACAGAAACATGGAAGACGTTGTGAATATTCTCGAGTGCTGGAGGTAAGGCTACCTCGTACGCAACTTCTCCAATTCTTCGCAGTACCTCAAAGGGTCCAATAAATCTTGGGCTCAATTTTCCTTTCTTTCCGAACCTGATCTTTCCCTTCCAGGGAGAGACCTTCAAGAAAACATAACTACCGGATTCAAACTCGATAGTTTTACGATGTGGATCAGCGTATTTCTTCTGTCGATCTTGAGCTGCTACCAGTCGTGCTCGGATCACTTTGACTATTTCTGCCGTCTGCTGTACCAATTCTGGCCCTAGCAATTGTCTTTCACCAACTTCATCCCAATAAAGCGGAGTTCTGCACTTTCTGCCGTATAACGCTTCGTAAGGCGGCATACCAATACTAGCGTGGTAACTGTTGTTGTAGCCGAACTCTACCAACGGTAGGTGATCATCCCAATTTCCTTTGAAGTCCATTACACAGGCTCGTAACATATCTTCCAGTGTTTGAATCGTTCGTTCGCTCTGTCCGTCTGTTTGAGGGTGGTAAGCTGTACTCATTCGCAGTTGTGTACCCATGCATTCCTGAAGACGTTTCCAGAAATTTGATGTGAAGCGCGGATCCCTATCGGAAACAATAGATACCGGCACTCCGTGCCTCGAAACAATCTCCTTCACATATAATCTTGCCAACTGATCTAAGTTAAATCTGATTTTTATAGGAAGGAAGTGCGCGGATTTCGTCAGTCGGTCAACGATAACCCATACTGCGTCGTAGCCTTTCTGAGTCGTCGGAAGGCCAACCACGAAGTCCATCGTAATATGTTCCCATTTCCATTCTGGGATCTCCAACGGTTGTAGCAATCCACTCGGTCTCTGATGTTCTGCTTTAACTTTCTGACATGTCAGGCATTTGGCAACACATTCTGCAACATCACGTTTCAAATTCGGCCACCAGAAATGTTGTCGAAGATTTTGGTACATTTTTGTACTACCAGGGTGAATCGAATATCTTGAACTATGAGCCTCACTCAAAATTTCTTCCTTAATTTCTTGTACTGGCGGAACCCAAATTCTGCTTTCAAATCTTAATATTCCTTCCTTATCCATCTTAAATCTTGGTTCGGTTCCTTCAGATATCTTCGTTGTTACCTTTTTGCATTCATCATCTTGAAGCTGAGCCTCCTTCACTCTATCTAGTAGAGTTGTACCAGATTGCATCTGAAATAGCTTCTCATCAATCTCCGTAGGATACTTCACTTCTAACTCCAGTTTCTCCATATCTGCAATTAGCTCCTGCTGAGCAGTCAACATCATCAATTTCTCACGACCCTTTCTACTTAAGGCGTCGGCAACCACATTAGCCTTACCCGGATGGTATAAAATCTCACAGTCATAATCCTTGATTAATTCCAACCATCTTCTTTGACGCATATTCAAATCTTTCTGTGTAAAAATATATTTCAGACTCTTGTGGTCCGTATATATTTCACATTTTTCCCCGTATAGATAGTGCCTCCAAATTTTCAAAGCAAAAACAACTGCAGCTAACTCCAAATCATGGGTTGGGTAACCCTTCTCGTAATCCTTCAACTGCCGTGATGCATACACAATGACTTTGCCGTTTTGCATCAGCACACAGCCAAGTCCTTTATGTGACGCATCGCTAAAAACAACAAAATTTCCTGTATCATCCGGAAGAGATAACACAGGCGCTGTACTCAACCTCTTCTTTAATTCTTGAAAACTCTCCTCACACTTCTCCGTCCAAACAAATTTCACAGCTTTTCGAGTTAAATTCGTTAACGGAGTTGCGATCTTAGAAAAATCTTGTATGAATCTTCTATAATATCCTGCTAATCCAAGAAAACTTCTTACTTCTGACGGCGTTCTCGGCTGATCCCAGTTAATCACAGCTTCTACTTTGGATGGATCTACCGAAATTCCATCTTTATCGATTACGTGACCAAGAAATTGTACTCTCTCGATCCAGAATTCGCATTTCGAAAACTTAGCATACAACTTCTCCCTTCTCAATACTTCCAACGTTAGCCTCAAGTGTTCTTCATGTTCCTCTTTGGTTTTGGAATATACCAAAATGTCATCTATAAATACCACCACGAATTTGTCCAAAAACGGCTTGAATACACCATTCATTAGTCCCATAAATGCTGCAGGAGCATTCGTAAGACCAAACGACATTACTAAAAACTCATAATGACCATATCGCGTTCGGAACGCTGTCTTTGGTACATCCTCTGGCCTCACCTTCAGTTGGTGATAACCACTCCTCAAGTCAATCTTGGAAAAGTATTTTGCTCCCTTCAATTGATCAAACAGATCATCGATCCTCGGTAATGGATATTTATTCTTAATCGTGACCTTATTTAATTCTCTGTAGTCAATGCAGAGCCTCATCGATCCGTCCTTCTTTTTCACGAACAACACCGGCGCTCCCCACGGCGATACGCTCGGTTGAATGTACTTTTTGTCCAACAATTCTTGTAGTTGTACCATTAATTCCTTCATCTCTACTGGCGCCATTCGGTATGGTGCCTTCGATATTGGAGCAGTTTCGGGCGCCAAATCAATCACAAAGTCTACTTCTCTATCTGGAGGAAGTCCTGGCAAATCGTCTGGAAATACATCGACGAAGTCCCTCACAATCGGTATCTCCTCTACCTTCGGGTTCTCTTTTCGACTGTCGACTATATAAGCTAAATATCCTACACAGCCTTGTCTTAATAACTTCCTGGCCTGCAACATCGTCAGACAACTCGCTTGTCTAGGCGACTTGCTACCATAAAACACAACCTTTGACGGAGTCATAAGGTTAATACGTTTCTTTTGGCAGTCAATTACAGCCCCATAATTGGATAACCAATCCATACCCAATATAACGTCGAATTCCCCCAATCGAATAGGGATAAGATCTACGTTCATGATATTACCTTTAATATCCACTCTACAATTCTTATACACATGCTTAACAGGAATTATCTCTCTATTCGCAATTTCTATAATCATGGGATATTCCAATTCATCCTTAAGCAAATCTAAACTATTAGCAAAGTCATCGGATATAAAGGAACAAGTAGCACCCGAATCAAATAAAACGTAAGCATTAATTTCATTGATCGGAATGATACCTGACACCACATCACGAGACTGGATTGCATCCTGCACTGTCATATTGAAAGTCCTGGCGGTTGGTCTGTTTGTTGCAGGTGGTCCGGTGATGGTTAAGGTATTTCCACTGCTATTTCCCCGGTTTCCTCCTTGTCCTGATCCTCCCGATCCCTTTTTGGGACAGTCTCTTGCTAAATGATCTTTCGAACCACAGTTGAAACAAGCACCCTTCTTTGGGTTTGGACAATTTGGTGCTATGTGGCCTTCCTGACCACAATTGTAGCACACTCTCTTTCCCTTCAAACAAACTCCTAGATGTGCCTTGCCGCAAGTCAGACATGCTTCTATCTTCTTTTTTTGCCCTCCGTGTTGACTTCCAGCTGTCGAGTTATCCGTCCACTTCCTCTTCTGATTATTATTATTCCCAGTATTACTTCCACCAGTCTTGTTATTACCTTCATTCTCACTCTTTTTCTTTTTCTGTTCTTGGTTGTACTTAGTCACTGCATCACTTCCTCCTTCCGCGAGAATGGCCTTTTCCAAAACTCCCGCAAACGTGTTAAGTTGAAACATTGATACCTTGCTGTATACCCAAGGCTTCAGTCCTTGTTCGAATCGTCTGGCTTTCCTCTCGTCAGTGTGTACTTGATACGGGGCAAACCTTGCCAACTCATCGAATTTAGCCGCGTATTCAGGCACGCTCATGTTTCCCTGTTTCAATTCCAGAAATTGCACCTCCATCTGATTCTGCGAACTAGCTGGGAAATACATTTCGAAAAACATCTCTTTGAATCCCTCCCACGTAATTACACCTTCACCTCCTCGCATCTTGTTTGCTTGCCACCAGTAGCTAGCCTCAGACTTCAGCATAAATGTCGCAAAAACGGTCTTCTGATCTTCTCGAACCCTAGCAACGTCAAAAACCTTCTCCATTTCCATCACCCACGTTTGAGCCTCGATCGGGTTTCTGGAACCTTTGAACTCTGGCGGTCCCACCGCCTTAAAATCTTTAAACGTTGTGCTAGGTGGAGCTTGCGGTTGGTTATTCATGACTCCAGTTAGTAAATTAACTAGCTGTTGAACTGGATTAACATTGGCATTATTGTTATTATTGGTTGACCCTTCCTGAGCCGGTTGACGTTGTTGTCTTCTCCTTGGTGGCATTTTTCTGTTAAATAAACGTTTATTAGAACTTTATTTATTTCTCTACATAGTTAAGACATTACTCAACAATTTAACATATCACTTAACACATCATCTCAAACAACTTGATATCTTTTCATTCAAATAAAAAGTTTTAACATTAAACTATATCATACTGCTATTTACATCATTTATCCTGGAATAAAGAATCCACAGGATTTAAAACATTCAAATATTAACATATTCCTTAGTTCATAAACACATCAGAATTTACATAAAACTATATAAGTCTTTCACATAAATAAACAGATTCTATTCCTGTCTTCCAAGGTGCTCAATAGCCTTGCCACGCTCCTCATTCATGATACGAGACATCGTCCTGCGATCCAACATATACGATGGAAGTCCTTCAAACTGGATGGGGTACCTTAACACTCGCTCTTGAACCTCATCCATCGCATGATTAAGTGTGGCGTACGTGTCTTCAAGCTTTGCCTTCTTTGCACGACTATCATTTTCTGCACGATCAGCTCGATGTGATTCACTTACCCATCCTTCCTCTGCTATTTTTAGTCTTCCAGAAGTTTCCTTCAGTTCCTTCTTCAGCTTCTCTATCTCCTCGGTTTTATATTCGGTTTGACCCTTCTCATGAATTAGATCCCACTCCACGTTTCCTAAACGTGTATGAAGGGTCACAATCTCTCTATCCTTCTCCTCTAAAGTAGACTGCTGAACAGTCGCTCGCTCAGTCAATTCCTGAACCTCATCTTGTAACTCCACGTTACGATCATATAGTGTGTCATACATCTCAGCATCAACAGTGTACCGTGGTAGCTCCTCTTCTTCTTCCTCCTCATCAAACTCCTCCTCAGGACCCTCCTCAGGATCAATCTCAGGTTCATGCTCCTGACCAACAACGGTGATCAATGGAGATGAAACCCTCTGCACCAGCTGCTCCCTAACGACATGAATGTCTAGGGGCTCCTCCTCAGTCGGTCCTACAAGTACACGAGATCCCTCCTCAGTAGGTACTATAGGTAAATGGGGTCCCTCCTCAGTTTGACTAGCTTCTCCATCATTCGTCATCCTGACAACAAAATTTTAAGTTTTAGTTACTAAGTCATACTATCTAACGCATACTTAACACATAAACACATAATGTATTTTATTATCTTCAATGAATTACAAAAATTCATTTCTTAGAACTCGATAAGAGTTTTCAATTACTATCTTCTTCTATAAGGCTACTACCTAAGGTTGTTTCCCCCACCTAAGGTTCATAACCTACGGCTTTGATACCAACCTGTGACACCCCCAAATTCGGGTACTTCGATTCCACGGGATTTGGTGTTCACTGTACAAGCATCATCTATCCAACCTGTGACACCCCCAAATTCGGGTACTTCGATTCCACGGGATTTGGTGTTCACTGTACAAGCATCATCTATCTATCTACCCATAAATAATATCAAACTATACAATAGATAGAAATTATAATAAAATCTCTTCCCTTAAGGGTTACATCAACTGAATCATAAATAAATCCCAGGTTACTCTAACCTTAAAACATCTGTGCGGAATTCTAAACAAATAAGTCTTAACATCAACATAACTCAAGTCTTAAACAAATACATCAGTTAATAAATAACAGGTCTTCATCATTTACTAACTTTGCCCTTGCCCTTGCCCTTACTAGTGGAGGGTTCATCGCTTCTTTCATTCTTAACTGCAATGTTATTATTAAGCAAGAGTGAGCACAAATGCCCACAAGTATAACAATGAAATAACAGTATAATAACATGCGAATAAATCAAAGACGTCTGAATAAGAGCTCAACTTTTGAATCAAGAATGAATAACAAGAATCAAAAGAATTCTGAGGGTCATAAGACCTTGAACTATGTCCTAGGTTATCAAGGATTATACTTGAAACCTTTAACAGTCATAAGACTATGGACCTTCTTCTCGTACTTAGGGGGATCAGCCCTTAGTACCATACTGTGCACAATATCTTAACGCTAACGCATAAGTGAATCCCTTTTCAAGGTTGTTCATCTCAGTTTGACATTCGAGTCCGCACCAAAGGAAGTTTGGTTTGGATAATTCAATAAGGGTTCTGAAATTTAGAACGTTCATCAACTAAGGACTAGCTAAATCATTAAGATTCACTAGTCTAAAAAGGTTCAACAATAATGATATTCGATTTGAATAATAATCTCAAATGTATACAATAGAACAATTATTGTATAATTGAATCATGCTTTGAAAGATAATCAATCTTTAATATAATACTTGAACTTGAATAATAATTTAAGTTTAAGTAAATTGCTCAATGTAAAAGTAGAGTTAAGAAACTTGCTCAATTTAAGAGTTTAAGTTTAGGAGACTTGCCTCGCGTATAGATTACACTTTAACTAATCACGTTCTTTGAAATAAATCCTACATACCATTCACATTCAATACCAGTTAATTATTAACTAATCATCATAACTTATTCTCGTTGTCTACTTTAATAATTGACTAACTTAGTCAAATCATCACGTTGACACCTAATTTGTTCGTTATGAATGAATAACTAATTATGTATTTAATAATACAACTCACATGTAATTATGTTATTTACATGCTAAACAAATATTTTATCATCATATAATATTTCTAACATATTTACATGTTCATTATTTTAATACACTAACCCATTGTTAGACTTAGAAAATTTAAAAGCTCTTTTTTTTTTTTTTTTTTTTATTTATTTTTTTTTTTTAATTTTTTTTTTTTCCAGTTCGCGAAGAACACAGAATTCAGCGAAAATAATTACTACAAAATCATTAATTCTCCAAATTAAACATACCCACATGTTGGAATTCATATATAATTAATACCCAATATTTATATACTGACAAAACTAATTTTAAACACTTAATAACAGATTTAAAGCCTAACAATTCACTGACTTTGATGTTCATGAAGTTTTAGAAAACTTTATGTGAAAATTCTCCCTACGAATTCGTTATAACACTGAATTCGTTCGTTTAAGGCTTAAACTCTTCGTATTAACATGCATAACAACATACAAGTCCAAAATTTAGGGATAATATATAATCAATACATTAATTATCACATATATGGCCATATGGCCATATCACGTACTCTGTTTATTTTGAAATAACAAGTCATCAGATTACTACACTTAGGGTATGGGATCATGCAATATATATAAAAAAAAACATGTTAAGCTACTCTTATGATTACATTTATACTCATAATTGTTACCCTATTCAACCATAGAAACTCTACAGAGGACTTAAGCCATAATTATGAAAACTTTAAAAAGACGTAGAAATAGAATTTGAGAAAGAAGAGATTACCCAAAGCGTAGATGAGTAAGGATGACAATTCTCTCTATTTCAATCACAATACACACAATCTCTCTCAAAGATTTCTCCAACTCTCTCTGCAAACTCTCTGGTTCTAAAAATACGTAAGATAAACTCATCTGAGCCTTTAAGCGCAGAGTTGAGGTCAGTTATTCTATTCGTGGTTTAACTGTCCCCAACTCCTCCTAAGGCCTCATTTGGCTAGGAAACTAGGTTCAAAACTCATTATTTTAATAACCTTTTATCATATAGTTTGAAAATGTCACCCTCTTTATAAAATAAGTCCCATATTTTATTTAATTTACTTTAAATAAAATATAATAATTACTCGTAAATTCACATAATCATATATTCAATTATCTCATTAATAAATAATGTCAATTTATTAATTCTCTAATTAATAATTAAATTAATTAAATAACATCATGCTTAATTAAATAATTTATTTAATTAAATAAGCTCACATAATTTCATACCTTGATAAAATTATTCTCTTTATTAATTTAATAAATGTAACACATATAATTAAATTAATCTATCACAATTGCATCAATTGATTATTTAATCTAATAATTAAATCATAAAAAAAATATTTATTTAATTCAATAAATATTTAAAATAAATTACAAAATTCTCGTTCGTCACAGTTCATATATATAATTATATATATAAGAAAGTCATTAAACTCACCAGACATAAGTCTAGGCTCATCGAACAGAGTTCGACACGCAGTTCATATATATAAATGTATATATATACAAAAGCAATTAAACGCTCAAGACCGAAGTCTACGCTCAATCGAGGCATAATTCGATAATGTTAGTATATATATATATATATATATATATATATATATATATATATATATATATATATATATATATATATATATATATATATATACAGACTGGAATGAAACCACGGACCGAAGCCCGGGCAAAAGCAAGCAACACGACTCTCAACTTATAGAAGGGTGTGTGCAAAGATGAAGAGAAAGACTCTAAATTGTGTGAGAAGGTTTACAGCTGACTGTTAAAAAAGGCTTCTATATCGTTTAGAGTGGGTAAACACTGGCTTTTGTGGGTACAAAAGAGGCTATATATGAGCTCGCAGGTGTTTAAAAGGGGAAAGTACGCTGCATGGGATGAGTGCAGAGCAAATTGGGCAGGGCTTCCTCGTCGTTTTCTCTTGAAAAATCAGCACCCCAAGCCCTCTATTCATAGGCATATTAGCCGCAGGTGCAGGGCTGAGCCGCAGGTGTACCAGAGGCAACCCGGGTTGGCCCGGGTTTTTTGGGTCGGGTCTTCTCGAAGTACGTCCACTCGGGCACTATAATGTCCACTCAAATTTTTAGAAGTGCAATCCGGGCATCCGTTTGAGGTATACTGGATCAATTTCGGATCGCCGTTGTCGATAGTTGTACGATGGCATGGGATTAGAGTTTGTACGAAGTCATTGAAGATGGGATGGTGCCCTCCGATCTTCAAGCTTCAACTCTTATCCGTTACCCCGTACAATAGTCACTCGGGATTGATTAGTCTTGTAGGACATTGTTGCGTAGATATGTTGAGGCGACGTGGCGTGGCATCGTGTTGGTCAGATGACGATGTTGCCCCTCACCGGTGTTATTGCCGAATTGGGCTGATAAAGCAGACGTTGCTCAGCTTTGCAAGGATTGGACTACTGTAATTGGTTGAAGGTCCTCATTGTCATCCTTGAGGTGTGTCTGTCTTCCCGATGTTATCGCCGGGCTGGAACAGTGGATCTCGTTGTGAGCTCCGAGATTGAAGTTGGTCGCACTTGTAACAAGCATTTCCGGGGTTATTGCCGAAATTGCATTCCTTGGGGTTATCACCAAGGTTGATGGCTATTCCCATGGTTGGGACTGAGACTGGATACCTTGGGGTTATCTCCGAGATTAATCGATCTTCTCCGGTATGTGTGTGTGCTGGTATTGATCTGCATGCCTCGGAGTTATCTCCGAGATTGGAATTGTTACTCGCAGATTTCGATCTGGGGTTGATGCTGAACTTCCGGTAGTATCCGGTACGGATATGGATCGTCTTTCAGGGTTCCCTCTTAAAAGACGAATCTGCTCTCCTGCAATGTTAGTGACAGTAGTACAGAAAATTTCGAGTGTCTACATTAGGCACCCCCCGACATCCGTGTTGCCACTATGAACGCCACTTTTCAAGAAACTGTTATATGAATATGTGTGTATGTGTGTGTGTTGGTCAATGTGCTGTTATTTGGAAGTAGTGATATGCCTCATTTGCACCTATATACAAAGGGTTTGAATTTATGTACAAAATTCAGTTTTAGCAGTGATGTTTTTAGAAAAGAGGGTTTTCAAACCCTTGTGCTCAATAGTAATTGAGGCATTTGATACTTCCATTTTATTCCGTATTCGGCTGGATTAATTTTATTTTTTTCAGATGCTAGGCATCTGTAAGAAAATAATGTACAAAAAAGGTGCTAAACTCCTCGTGGGTATGAAAACCATTTAAGGAGATCCAAACATCACAGGTAATTTACAAGCTGCTTACAGCTGAAAAGGTCCATCACGGGAACCGAATCTAGATTCAGTGGACTGAATCTGTGATCACATGATTCCTAGGCTCACATGATGCTGCAGTTGCTATCTACCGCCACGGAAGAAACTCCAGGCGAGACGAAATGTACAGAAAGTAGTAAAAACGGTCAACCACCACGAAGTAGGAGGTAGGACGAAATGTGTGTGTGTGTGTGTGTGTGTATATATATATATATATATATATATATATACTGAAATAAAACCACGGACCGAAGTCCGGGAAAACACACGCAACACGACTCTCAACGTGAAGAACTGTGTGTGCACAAATGAAGAGAAAGGCTTTAAAGTGTGTGAGAAGGCTTACAGTGGGCTGCCAAAGAAGACTTCTATATCTTTAAAGTAAATAAACACTTGCTTCCACAGGTACATAAATAGCTATATGTGAGCTCACAAGTGTTTAAAATGAGAAAGCACTCAGTATAGGGTGAGTACAGAACAAATTGGGCAGGGTTTTCTCGTCGTCTTCTCTTTCAAAATGGCCACCCCAAGCCCTTTATTTATAGAGGGTGGAGCCGCAGGTGTACCTGCGGATGGGCCGCAGGTGTTCCAGAGGCTGCCCGGGGTGCCCCGGGCTTTGCGGGTCCTGTCGTCTCGAAGTACGTGCACGCATGCAATGTGATGTCTGCTCGAACTTTTAGAATTATAATTCGGGCATCCGACTGTTCAGACCGTCGTTGTCGAGAGTTACGCAATGACATGGGATTAGAGGTTGTACGAAGTCATGAAGATGGGACGATGCCCTCCGGTCTTCAGCTTCAAATTCTATCTGTTATCCTACGCAATAGTCACTCGAGATTGGTTTTCCTTGGCTTTTATGGAACATTATGTATGTATCAAAGCGTTGAGACGGTACGGTGTGGCATCATGGTGGCAAGATGACGACTTTGTCCCTCACCGGGGTTATCGCCGGTTGGGCTGATAAAGCAGACGTTACTCAGAGTTATTACTGAAATTGAACTGCTGCAAGTGTTGAAGGTCCTCAGTGTCATCTCTGAGGTGTGCCTGTCCTCCCGGTGTTATCTCCGGGTTGGTACTGAGTATCTCGTTGTGAGCGCCGAGATTAAAGCTGATTGCATTTGAAACAAGCATTTTCGGGGTTATCGCCGGAACTTCATTCCTTGGTGTTATCGCTAAGGTTGGTAGCTACTCCCATGGTTGGGACTGAGACTGGAACATCTTGTGGTTATCTCCGGGATGAATCTGTCTTCTCCGGTGTATGTTTTGGTATTGGAACTGCAGGCCTCGGTGTCATCGCCGAGTTTGGAATTGTTACTCGCAGTGTGTGTTCAAGGGTTGAGGCTGTTACTCCCAATGTATGTTTTGGAGTTGAAACTGAGCTTTCGGTAGTATCCGAATTGGATGTGAGCATCCAGGGTTATCTCTGAAAGACGAATCTGCCTTCCTGCAATGTCAGTAACAGGTGTGCAAAAAATTTCGAGTGTCTACAGATGCCCCTCTTTATCATATTCATGCAATGCAATGGCATGGATAGGATAAAGAATCCTAGACACTTGAAATATAACATGAAGCAACTGGGTGATGCATGTGTATGGGGTTGTTGCCCAACATGCTGAGGATGATTGCTATCTCCCTATAGCTTTTACTAGGGATTTGGCAATGATGACCAGATTGGATGTGTGATCCAAATCTTTGAGGATGTTGACGTTGGGGTTATCACCACAGTCTTTAATCTTTGATACAGACTTGATTCCGAAGAAGTGCCTCTTATGTGTAAGAGATCTGTGGGGATAAAGCTTTGTCTGTTTGAGGATGTGTATAACAGATTCTATCATCAATCCTCCATGATGATCTTGATCTTTCCTGGTTTGTATCGCCAGATCATATCAAGGTTTTGTTGGATTTACTGCCAACAATAGATGTTGTCAGGGCTGCCCGACCTTTGTTGACATCTGAACCAACGGTTAACCACGCGTTGTAACCTCCGCCGTGGATCCATTTGATCCTCTGTTGACGTGTATATCAACGGATTAACTCCCTACTGGAGATAAATGCCAAGGCTGCTTGGACTTTTGTTGATGTGTGTATCAACTGATGAAATCATCGGATGGCTTCTGATGAGACGTTGGGTTTACTTGCCAATGGCTGAACTGATGTTAAGGTTGCTTGACCTTCGCTGACATGTGTATCAACGGAAAACATGCGTTGTAGCCCCCCACTGGGGAGACGTGTTGGATCATCGTTGATGTGTGTGTCAACAGAACATGTGTTGTAACCCCCGCTGGGGAGACGTGTTGGATCATCATTGATCGGTGTGTCAACGGAACATGCGTTGTAACCCCCGTCGGGGAGACGTGTTATATCATCGTTGATGTGTGTGTCAACGGAACATGCGCTGTAACCCCCGCCGGGGAGACGTTCTAGAATATGAGTACCCGAGTATGAAATCCTCGAATAGCACTCGATGCTTCGATGGGTTTACTTGCCACCGGCTGAAATAACGTCAAGGCTGCTTGACCTTCATTGATACGTACACCAATGGATGACAATGCGTTGTGACCCCTACCGGGGTTGTTGTATTTTGACATATACAAGAGCGTTGTAACCCCCGCCGGGGTTCCTTGTCGTAAGTGAGGATGACGATCCTGAGTGATCGGCATTGGACCTGCGTAAGGTATTGCCGAATGTAACTTGTAATGTCTGAGATCATTGGCATAGGCGAATACCAATGAGTGATGTACAGACCCAAGGTTCAATCTGAGGAGACCAGGATTGTAAGCTATTGTGCTCAATCGCGTAGCGTTTTTATCCTTGATTTGGCCTTTTCAGCTTGTGAGAACTCCTTTGCAACTCAAACTGGACCGAGCTGGAGGGGTGGGACCCACGTAGGGGTGCCGTAAGTACACCTGCTGTAGCCACAGATGGACCTGCGGCCAACCGTGGGTACTAAAGACCAGCAGGTTACTTTCATAAGTCATTTTCATGTTGCGCTGCAAAGGAAATCTGAGAGCTCTTCTTCAGATCTGCTGAGTTCGGACATCTTTTTGCAAATCTTGTCACCGTACAAGTGTTCTACACTGTCCTGGTAATGTATGCATGTACTTTTTTCCAATTTTTATCCGTTGGAAAATGACTTATCATATGAAATGCATCTAAACACATAGTAGTGATTATGTTTGCACAAATGACTTGACAAAAAATATTCAACATAGTAAATGTTAGTATTAAACTATGCTGAACATAATGATGTGAAAAAATTTGACTTTTGAGACAGTCAAATTGGCACCTTTTTCTGCTATTTCTTATCCTATTTTGAGGACAGATGAGCATAGGTGAAAAACAAAGTAATCCTGGTAATTAGGCTACCCTTATGGATATCAGACTTTGATTTTTTGATGCAAATAGGATTTATGTGACTATGAGCAGGTGTGCTACTGAATGGCCACCTAGTCATGCCTATGCGCATGGGGATAGTCCTATTTATAGAGGATACTATGGCAAAATTTTCCTAAAATGTAGGAATTGCGTTAGTCATGCATTTTTAACTTTGCTGTAGATGTATGTTGAAATGATGCATGAATGCATATAGTCATTAAATACATTTTGAAAAGCTCCAGGTTAGAAGATACCACACCCTTTTTGAGGTGATTTGGAGACTTGTTGTCCAGATATTATGGATCCGGATCAGTTGAGTAGTTCCCACAAGACCACTTCTAGTGTACGGAGGAGGGCTTCTGAAGTGCCTCGACCCCGTTCTGTTAGACAGCCTCGCAGGTAGGTGGAGGCGGTGATACGTCCAGTCCAGGTTGATATGCCGGACGTCAAGGACGAGGAGGAGGATGTTTCGTTGCGGACCCCGCTCCTGCTTCCCCCTATACCTCCCGAGTATTCAGATGGCAAACCCAGAGCTTCTGGGTGATTTGAGTAGACATCCCTCGACGTATTTGCATGCTAACGAGGTATGACGTTAGAACTTGATCTTCCTTCTTTCCAATTTGTGAGGAGTAAAAGGATTTAATGTTGATTTGCATTTCATGCAGGTTCCTGGCTTTACACAGCCTCGAGGGAACTGGTTCAGCATACACTCCATGTACCAGGCTCTTCATCCTTACTATAGAGCGATTGTGCATACTGAGGTTTTGGAGCATTCTTTTTCATCCTTCCCCGTCGTTGCCTCTACCCTCAGGGCAATATCTGAGCGGTGGTTTCACCAGACTCAGTCACTCCATTTGCTAGACTGTGAGGTAATGATGACGCCAATGGATTGGTGATTTATCACAAGTATGGAGTTTGGAGGGGCGCCAGTGCCTTGCATGGTGGATATTACTCCCACTGCCGTCAGTTAGGAGTTCAGGCGGAGGCGCTGAAGGGCAGGACTATCCGTGCGGGTCCTTTGAGCGTAGATGCTATGAGTGGGCTATTGAGCGAGCCCATGCCAGATGATGTCAGAGTCAAGGATAGCATTCTTCGGCGATTGTTCCTGATGATCATTAGGGGCTGCTTCATAGCAGATAACTCTTCTACGGTGTCGTTCGCTTTAATTAGCGCCACTCGACATGTGGACTGTATAGGAGAGTATGATTGGGGTTCCTACACCTTCGCCTATTTCCTCAAGGGCATGCGTATGCGCTCACAGGGTTTGACCGAGGCTTGGCTAGGATTCTACCCATTTCTGCTGGTGAGTATTTCTCTTGTCATTTACCATGTATATGTTAAGAGTGTTAACTGACAGCAGATATTAGCCTTTGTGTTGGCAGTTTTGGGCCTATGAGAGGCTCCCATGTTTACGTCCAGTGAGTGTACTAGGATTGGATACCTACCCACGAGGACGGTGATGGCATCATTCCATACTGGCGGAGGTCCCTGTAGCTGAGGGTTTCACTCATTGCTGCTTGCAGCTGGAGTTGTTGGCAGCTGACATTATCACATAGATTCCCTATTCTGGGGAACATTTGGCCATCAGATTTGAGGATGGGTACCCGACTGGTGTCGGGTACGTGATTTCCACCCGGAGAGTTCCTCTCTTCACAGATGGAGGATGGGAGCTCTATCTAGGAGAGTGTGCTATTAGGAGCACCACAGGAGAGATCCGTATACCGATCTTGCCTCATGCCGGGAGTTTGTATCGTAATCACCCATCATTGATATCCCATTGTTGGGTGTTGACGATTTGCACTATCAGAGGGTCCCTCTACTCAGGAGATATTCCAGCGTTGGTGGTTCCCTCGTACTATTGGAGCCCAGACCCGCGCCACTCAGTTCATGGGGGATATGGTTCCAGGATCCGTGATGATGACGGATTGGCTAGCCTGTGTTCGAGATCCGACTCATGTGACACAGATTGACTGTTTGACCCAGCAGTTGGACCAGGCACATATCTTTATCCAGCATTTGGGCAGAGATTCGGCAGAGGCAAATTCATTTGATCCTTCCAACTCAGGCGCTGGCCCCTCAGATGACCAATTTGGTTTTGCCGGCGCAGATCCTCCTTTGTATCGGCCTGATATACCTGTTGATAGAGATCTAGTGACTCAGGAGGAGTTACATCAGGTGGATAGGATTGATGATGTGGACATCGACACCATAGTCTTCTTCTGATGTGTATCCTGGTTATATCTTTTGATGGGCCTCTGTTAGCTAGTGGGTGTCTGTGCCCCATTCTCACTATATCTTTTGATAGGCCTCTGTTAGTAGTAGGGCGTCTGTGCCCCATTTCCCTGTATTTGTAGCTGTACAGAGATGATGTATTAGATGATGATATACTTAAGAATGCATATACAGTTCTTCCATTCCCTATATCGTATTGCCATCTATTATCTGTAATGCATGTATCATGTTATGCATATGTATGTATGTCCAGAGATATTCAGCATTGACCCCTGGATGGTCTTATGACACGGCCCGTGCAGATGTCTTCTTCGACAGTTAGCCGTATTGATCATACCCCACCATTATTGGTGGTATCTGGTATGCAATCGTGGTATGATAGCATGTCACCATCAGACAGGGTGACCGTAGATCATTTATTGCAGCATACTATGACCCTGTTGATGTTTCAGGTTCCCACATGATTCGCGGATGGCATGCTGGAGCACTGGGTATCGGAGAGACATGTTTTCAGATTTGGGACCCAGGAGTTGACTTCCACTCTGGAGGAGTATGCACGGTTGACGATGCTGCCGCTGGACAGACCTTGCGTGCATATGGCTTTGGGGGACATGAGTCGACAGTTCATGACCCTCACTAGATTGAGGCGTAGGGTGGTGCAGGATGAGCTTACATCTGGCCACGTTATATCCCAGCGTTTTCTGTTTGACAGATTTGGCTTTGAGGATAGTTATAGACGACATTCCAGGGATTTCACCACACCGGAGGATCATTGGCGTCTGGCCAGGGTAGATGTACTGCTATTGTGGGTACTGTCATATGTCTATATGCCAATGTATATGGATGAGTTAGACATAGGAGTTATCATGGCGGTGAGAGCTCTCAGGGAAGGTCGTACAATCATACCTATGATTATAGCCGAGACATTGAGGTCAGCTACATACTGCTGCAGTTATCCGACAGGAGTATTTACTGGCAGTTATGTGTGGTTTATGTCACACCTGAGACCGATTGGCACTTTCAGACGGCATGGGCTTCACCCATGATATAGCCATGACATATTCATTTCAGCCAGCGGAGTGCACGGATGCTGCATTCTTGGTCCGCTTTCTTAGCTGGGATCGTAGACCCGTTTAGTATATTGTTGTGCTCAGGGCTCAGCTCATCTAATAGCTTTATTACTCATGCTCCAGGCATGGATTACATCCCTCTGGCTGGTTTGAGGGTCATGACTACTTACCATCCATTGGCCGTGATGTCGCAGTTTGACCAGTTTTATGATTTTTATCCTTTCGAGGGGGCGCTGGGCCAATGTTTAGCTTCTCGCTATCTTCAGCAGATGACAGATCTCGTGTGTATGCATGTTGGGATCAGCGCGAGATAGCCGTTTTCTCTATTAGTCATCCAGGTTATTCTGCAGAGTATTCCGCATGGATGGAGACAGAGATTGCACCGGTTGAGGTAGTATCCACATTGCCGAGTATTGACTCAGATGGTGGAGAGCCCATGGAGGACATTGATTCTCACACCGAGGAGGAGCCATCTACTGGGTTGCCAGTATATCCTTTAGATTCTCCCAGTACTAGCACTGTCGTGATTCAGCATTCAGCACAGTACTTTGAGCAGAGTCTTCATCTGATGACCTTTGAGAGAGATCAGGCTAGATCCCTGATGTTGACAGCTCTTGATGGGAGCGACGCAGCCCTGTTAGAGAGGGACGAGGCATTGGCTCGTAGAGATACCGCTGTTGTTGAGCGGGATGAGGACAGATCAGCCAGAGATGCAGTGATAGTTGAGAGGGATAGTGCCATATCTACTCGGGATGTAGCCGTCACAGATAGTACTGCAGTGAGGTCCCTTACCACTGGCATGCTTGCAGAGATGAGCACATATATTGATGAGCGTATGGTCTCCATGCAGATGGCTACAGATCTGTTGGGTCGTGTGGATATCCTCGTACAGGAGACCACAGCTTTGCCTCCTTCTTTCGATAGGGATGCCATGTTGGGCTTGTTAGCTCGCATATACACCGATTTGTAGATGGGCTCGTACTTTTCTGCACAGACTAGCTTAGCCATTTTGTCATGTACAGTTTACATTATGTATATCAAACAACATTATATATAGTAGGGAAATATATTTTTGATCACTTCCCTTTTAGATATGCTATGATACTTGCTTGATATATGCCCGGTTCTTCAGTCCATGTGATCTTGACGTATTCTGAATTCCTCCATGATGGATGGACATTGAGTTGTTTTTGGATAGTTCAGAATAGATCATGGATCTGTGTGTATCCCTACCATCTTTGGTGTCTTGGGACTGGTTTCTGTATGGAAATGTGGAGAGGATTGTGGCTTTCCTCTCTGAGATTGACCGCACCACAGATGGTCGCCAGTACTCTTATTTAGGAGGAGCCTAGTTAATTCCATCTCTTATGGATTGGTGTTGCTCTTAAAGGAACAACCGCAGCTTAGATGGTCGCCGAATCTCCTATTGGGAGGAGTTCAGGTAATTCCATCCCTTTGGTTTGAAGCCAATGAAATGTAGTGGATTGAAGGATTGATCCTAGTACCGTTGATAGGTATTTGTGTTTTGGTAGGGGGTTAGACCGAACCATAAATGGCTGCCTACGTACTCCTATTGAAGAGGAGATCAGGTCTGCGTAGTTCGAACCTGGTGCTAAGAGGTTCAATGCTGTTTATGAAAGGCAGATGGGTGTAGAAGCTTTATTGATGAAAAAGGTTATAGAAGAGTTTTTTTGGTTTTTGTTTTTGTAGAAAGGGTAGAAATGTTTTTGTTGTTTTTTGTTTATTGCGATCGAGCCATATAGAATATGGTTGCCTACGTACTCTCGTGTATCAAGGAGTGAGGTTGACGTAGTTCACCTCTCAGGGTGAGTTGAAAAGGGTTCTCCCATGTGCAGGATAAACTGCGGGGAAGAAAGATTAATCCCATGTACAGGTCAAACTGTGGGGAAGAAAGTTTAATCCCATGTGCAAGATAGACTGCGGGGAAGAGAAAGTTTGATCCTAGGTTGAGGACAAACTACAGGTACGACAAGTTTGATCCCATGTATGGGTAGCCAAACTGCAAACGCGAGAGGTTCAATCCGCAGTGGGATGACCTGAGTTATATGAGCGCAATGAAGCCAAGCTGCTGGCTTGAAGAGTGTGTTTCCCTGAGGGGCAAATTGTGGAAAAGAGTTGTATGTGGTAAAGGGTTAAAGAACCGGAATGATTGGTGATCTGATGATCCAATACAAGGAAGTTTGCTTGATGGTAACTTCAGACATAATACCGTTTCACGGTGTCCGAGTTGATAAGCTGTGGAAATTCATCGCCATCCATTTCCTGCAATCTGAGAGCACCTCCTGTCAATACCTCCTTGACAATAAATGGGCCTTCCCAATTAGGAGCGAATTTTTCCTTAGACTGATTTTGGGTATCGAGGATCTTCTTTAAAACCAAGTCATGTTGTTTAAACTGCCGTAGCCGGACTTTTCTGTTGTAGGATATGGCGATCCTTTGTTGATATAATTGACCATGGAAGATAGCCGCGGTTCGCCTTTCATCTATTAGAGACAATTGGTGATACCTGTCTTGTACCCATTGATCTTCATCCGGCTGAGCGTCCATCAACACTCTGAGGGATTCCATTTCTACTTCTATGGGGAGTACTGCTTCCATCCCATAGGTTAATGCGTAGGGGGTTGCCTTAGTTGAAGTGCGCATTGATGTTCTGTAGGCTAACAGAGTAAGAGGCAATAAGTCAGGCCATCCTCTGTGGTTGGCGGACATCTTTTGCATAATCTTCTTGATGTTTTTGTTAGCCGCTTCAATAGCACCATTCATCTTTGGACGGTAGATGACGGAGTTAAGGTGTTTGATGTGGAATTTACTACATAGTTCCTCCATCATTTTGTTGTTGAGGTTCTTAGCATTGTCTGATACAATTACCTCTGGTTGTCCATATCGACAAATGACATTGTTTCTGATGAAAGCAACGATGACTTCTTTGGTAACCCTGGGGAAGGAGGCTGCTTCTACCCACTTGGTAAAGTAGTCGATCAAGGTGAAGATGAAGCGATGCCCATTACTAGCTTTGGGCTCGATGGGCCCGATCACATCCATTCCCCACATTGAGAAGGGCCAAGGTGAACTCATATTGTGGAGCTCCCGTGGAGGGGCGTGGATAGCATTCCCATGAATTTGGCATTGATAACATCTCCTGACGTGGTCATTGCAGTCAGCTTTGAGAGATAGCCAATAATGTCCTGTCTTGAGGATCTTCTCAACAAGGAGGGGGCCACTCATGTGTGGGCCACAGACTCCACCATAGACCTCATCCACGAGTCTCTGAGCTTGATCCTTATCCAGGCATCTGAGGATACCTTATCCTGCATCTCTCTTATAGAGTGCATCTCCGCTCAGGTAGAATTTCATAGCAAGTCCATGAATCCGCCTTTGCTCAGTCAGTCTCACCTCAGTGGGTGTAGATCCATCTCGCAAGTACTCCTTGATATGCTGATACCAAGGTTGTTGGATGGGAGGTAGTTCATCCGATACTTCTCCAACATAGTTCCCATAAGCTGGTGCCTTTTGAAGGGCTACTGTGACACTTGACATGTGTTCCTTGTCAGGCATGTAAATCAAGGAGGCAAAAGTTGCTAATGCGTCTGCGAAGTCATTCCTATTACGAGGAATGTGTAGAAATGAGATCTCTTTGGTTTGATAGATTTCTATGGATTGTTTGACTACCAACTTTGAATCCCCAAAGACAGTTAACCGTCTGATACCCATTGAACGGGCAAGTTTTAGCCCCATGATACAGCCTTCATACTCAGGTGTGTTGTTGGTGCTGACAAACTGCAATTTGACGATGACGGGATACTGCTCCCCCGTACCGGATACTAGAACTGCTCCAGCTCTAGAACCTTTCGTATTAACAGCTCCATCAAAATACATCTTCCATGCTTGACGTGTATCGTACTGATGGTGTGGCTGAATTCCCATTACCCCTTCATCGGGGAAGTATGTTTCGAAGGGTTTGAAATCCCCTGAGGGTGCGGCGGCCAGTTGATCCGCAATTCCTTGACCTCTAATGGATTTTTGAGTCACGTAAACAATGTCAAATTATTGTAGGATCAACTGCCATCTGGACAACCGACAATTTAGTATGGTTTTACTGAACACATACTTGAGAGGATCCACGCGGGATATGAGATGGGTTGTGTGCCCATGGAGGTAATGTTGTAACCTCATGGCAGCCCATGCTTAAGCACAACAAGTCTTCTCAATCAGAGTGTACTTGTGTTCACTGATGCTGAATCTTTTGCTGAAGTAATAGATAGCTCGTTCTCGGTCTCTATCGTCTTTCTGGCCCAACATGCAGCCCATGGCATTGTCACTTATGGACATGTACATGAACAGGGAAACATCATCCCTGAGTGGTACCAAAATAGGAGCTTTGACTAGCTGCCCTTTGATGGTAAGGAAGGCCTTCTGGCACTCATCATCCCATTTCATGGAGGAGTTCTTCCTTAACAGCTTGAAGATAGGCTCACAGGTTGCTGTGAGTTGAGAGATGAACCTGCTAATGAAGTTGATTCTTCCCATTCCTTTGTGTCTGAGGAATGGGCATTTTCGTAATGACTTGGATTTTGGTAGGATTCAGCTCAATTCCTTTGTGGCTGACTAGAAATCCTAGCAACTTGCCTGATTTAACGCCAAAGGCGCACTTGGCTGGATTCAACTTCAAGTTGTACTTGCACAACCTGTTGAATAGCTTTCTAAGATGGTCTAAGTGGTCATCCTCCTTCCGGGATTTGACAATGGTGTCATCCACTATATCTCTATCTCTTTGTGCATTAAGTCGTGGAAGAGAGCCATCATAGCTCCGTTGATAGGTGGCTCTGGCATTGATAAGCCCGAATGACAACTGTCTATAGCAAAAGGTTGCCTAAGGAGTGATGAAAGCATTTTTCTCACGATCTTCCTCAGCAACCATGATCTGATGGTACCCCGCAAAGCAATCAGCAAAGGAGTACATACCGTATTGAGCAGTATTGTCAATGAGAATATGGATGAATGGCACAGGAAAGCTATCTTTAAGGCAAGCTTTATTCAAATCCCTGCAATCCACGCAAACTCGCACCTTTTCTCCAGGTTTAGGCACGGGCACGATGTTGGATATCCACTCAAGATATGTAGACACCGTGATAATACCAGCTTGAAATTGTTTCACAATTTCTTCTTTCACCTTTAAACTCCACTCAAGTTTCAATCGCTGAGCTTCTGCTTGACTGGCTTGAATCCTTCTTTAATGGGAAGGCGATGAAGAACAATGTCAGTGGACAAACGCATCATGTCTTCATGAGACCATGCAAACACATGCTGGAATTGGGTTAGTAGCGTAACCATGTCATTCCGTTGGTTTGGGGTAAGGTCTGAACCAATCTGGATTAACTTAGGGTTTTCTAAGGTTCCGAGATTGAAAGAAATAGTTTGATCAAGGTTGGGTTTAGGTTTGTCTTTGACACATTCTTGAATTTCTGGAGGCACCTCAATGTCCTCTTGTGTTTCAATCAAGGCTGAATTCATCTCTACATCAAAGTCACAATCTTTGTGGAGAAGAGGCACCGTATCAGCAAGTACAGGCACATCTAAATTCAGGGTCCTGAAACAAAATATGCATTCACTTAGTATATATGAAGTTGTTTAATCATACAAAGTGTTTGCATGTACTGGCGAAATGACTGCTAATACTGTACAAAAAAGTAAGCATTTACGATATCTACAAGGCAGAAAGAGTTCCTGCCCGTTTTACCCTTGTCGACCAATACAAGGAGCGCTGCTCCAATTGGCAAGGATAAAGTCCGGGTGGATTGCATTGATGAAGGGGCTATCATCGTCCTCTTTTTCTCGAATGATGACCATGACGTCTGGGCAATCATCGTCTGGGGTGTATCTGTTTGTATGTTCATCATGAACAATGATGCGCATGCCCGAACGACGTTTTGTTTGATTCTTTGTTTCTCTTCCTCCACTCTGGGATCTGGAACAAAGACTTCTTTTGCTTTGAACGACACTAGTCTGGGAAATAGCATAGCCATCACGCTGGTTGGCACCTTTACAGGAGGTTGTGCGGACTCAAAGGTTGATGGCGAAGATAAACGCCATATGGTTGAAACTGAAGGAATCTGCTGATGCTTATGAGGATTCCTTTGACTAGAACTGGCAGAATAGCCTAGTCCAGCTGTCCCAGTTTGCCTGTCTTGGATGGGGTATTTGATACCTTAGTGATCTTTACCCAGCCCTTGTCCTGGCTGATGACCCAAGGACATCATTTCCTGAGTAGCCGACATTACTTCCGCAAAGATCTTGGGTACGGGCAATGGCGCCCGGCGTTCCAATAGCATGATATTGAGTATTGCTCACTTCCAAGGCATGAAAACTGACCTGTTCAACATCTGCATTAGTGTTGATGAATGGCATGTCCCCATGTTGAGGACACTCCGATTCAGTGTTGATCGTGACTAGGCTATTGTTGATAATGTATTTCAGTTGCTGATGAAGGGTGGAGGGGACTGCCCCAGCCATATGAATCCACGGTATTCCCAAGAGCAGGTTGTATCCCGAATCTATTTTGAGTGCATGGAAAGACACGCAGAATGTATGGGGACCAATTTCGATTGGCAACTTAATTACTCCGACTGCATTCCGGCGGGATCCATCAAAAGCTTTAATGATCGTATGGCTACTTAGGATTCGGTTGAGATTGACGTTCATCTTCAGCAACGTAGCATAATGACATATATTTAGAGACGAACCTCCATCTACCAAGACTCCAGCTAACATGTATCCGGAGGACAAGCCCGCAATGTGTAACGTCTTGCAATGACCGGTCCCTTCGGGCGGTATATCATCATCAGTGAAGGATATCACATTGTTGTTGAAAATGTGATCAACCAGGTGTTGAAATTTTTTCGTATCCACTGATGTTGGTAAATAGGCTTCTTCCAAAACTTTCAATAAGATCTTCCGGTGATTCTCGGAAGTTTAGACCAAGTCCAAAATTGAGATTTGGTGTGGAGCTTCTCTTAAGCTTATAACCACCTTGGCTTCGTTATGACCCATAGTGCTGAGGAATTTTTTAATCTTCTCCATGGGTATTTTCCCCTTTGATTTGATGGTACACTTCATCATCCGTTGGGGAAGATACAGTGGATTCTCCATCGACACTGGGTTGTATACGAGGTGGATCCTTCACCTTCTTCATAATTCCACGAAACTGTGTGCAAGCTAACAATAGGATATTGTGCAGACATGGTAAGTTGACTGGCTCGGGAGCGGCCACTTTCAAAGGATTATTGCTTCCTCTGAGTTGAATTGTTTGTATAGTGAGTGGCTTGACAATGCCATCAGTCTCAGTGGAGATAACTGCTACCAATCCCTTCCATTTAGTAGGATAAATGTTATCACTACCACGTAGCATAGTATCGTCGTCTGCTAACTGCAGGACACCGCTAGCAATGAGATTCTGTATAAGGTGGCGGAGTGCCCAGCATTCTTCTGTGTTGTGACCGCGAGAATGGGAGTGATATTGACATACTTCATCAGAATTGTACCGTCCTGAACGGGGATTGATTGGAGGTAGAAGGGAATTAATCCTTCCTTCATTGATTAGCAACTGAAGGATTCCTCCATGGGTTAGCCCAGATATGTAAGTTCCCTTCTGTTGGCAAAATCCCGACGAGCTTTGGCATTCGCGCTCTTTGCCACTTTGTCCTCCATCATTTCACTTTCTGGAGGTGACGAGGGAATATTCATGACAAGAGGAATGAGACTAGCATGCTCCTGACTTACTAACTGGCGTGTAACTTGATGCTGGTAGGTCACCAGTTCTGCCGATTGCTTAATTTGTTTGCAAAGAGCTTTTATCTTTCGTTCCATTGCGAACTGGAACTTGGCATAATCACCATCTTTGATGGTTTGAGATGACTCGCCGCTGAAATCGGAAATCGATCCATTGCTCCAATTGATCATGTTAACCTCTTCCTCTTTGTGTTGAGGAAGAGGGTTGTCTTGAATGTAAAGTTGATCCGGTTTAGTGACCACGATCTCCCCATTGTCTATCAAATCTTGGACCTTGTGTTTCAAGGCCCAACAATCTTGAGTATCATGTCCAGGTGCCCCGGCATAATAAGCACATTTCCGAGCAGCATTAAAACCCCTACCATTAGGGTTGGCTAGTGGAAGAAGATGTGTGATTTTCTTCTGCGTTGTCAGAAGAGTGAGAATATTCTCGAGAGAGTCCCCTAAGGGTGTGAACACTCGAGGGCGTTTGACTTCTCCACCTTTTGGTAATGGAGGGTTTGACGATTGTGCTGGAAAGGGAGTGTAATTTCACCTCTGGATAGGCATGTTCTGATTGTCTTTTTGACCTTGTAGTATCAGATAAACATCCTCTTCTTTCTTTTAATGGACCCTCCGGGGGTTGTTTCCATAATTTCTAGATTGAATGTGCTCAGCAACAACTTTAAGGGAAGCTAGGTCTTTAATCTTTCCTGACTTCAATCCCATCTCAGCCATCTCCCCGTGTTTGATCATTTTAGAAAATGGTTTACCCATGCCGGCTAATACTCTTTCATAGAAAGGAGCTTCTTGTATGTCTATGAAGGTCATGACCATTTCTGATTCTATCATGGAAGGAGTTACTTGAGCCCCAAGGTGCCTCCACCTCTGGGCATACTCTCTAAAAGACTCGTTAGGCTGTTTCTTGACCTTGGTAATCTAGTACCGGTCAGGAGCCATTTGAGACTGGAAGCTAGCGCAAGGAAAGTGTGTGCCAGCTCTTCCCAGCTATGGATCTTTGCATTGTCTAGTCTGGTATACCACGAACGGGCTTCTCCAGTCAGACTCTTTTGGAACAGCTGCATTCTGAGTTTCTCGTCCTCTGCATAAGATCCGAGTTCTCCATGAAAACCTTCAAATAGGTGTAAGGATCTCCTAATCCGTCATACTTTTCGAAGTCAGGAGTTTTGAACTTTTCTGGATAATGAACATCATGAAAAATACAAAGGTCAGCATATGAAACACTTCCGTGTGCTCCAATTCCTTTGATAGCGCGAAGGGTTTCTTCCATTTGAAGAACTTTCTTTTTGATGTCACCGGTGTCTGGATCTCTTGTGAGATGGGCGGCATCATGACTTTTGTTGGTTGTATCCAACTGTAGTTCGAGTATTGTAATGTCTTTATCAGAACCTTGAGTTCCTCCTTGTGTGGAGGATTCAACATGGACGGGTAATTTTGGACCCTGCATAGATTGATGTAGTTCTTTAAGCAGAACAGCCAAATCTGTGATTTATTTATTTAATCCGTCAAATTTCTCGTGAGAAAATGGATTAGACTGGTCAGATGAAGACATGATTGGTTGTAGGCCTGCGGCCTTTTTGGACTTTGACCGGGTAACAGGTCCGAATGCTTCCCTGTGACAAAACTAGCATAGTTTAGTTTTAGGGATGGTGTAAATGTTAACATGCTATGTGATGTGTCCGTTTTAGGAATTTTGTCCTGCAAAACGGATGTTAGCTGTTTGTAATACAGGATAGCATGTCAATTTAAATATGTACATGCACATATTTCTTCATATTTCTCATTACATGGAGATGAATATGGAATGTAAATTGACTTTACAAGTAATTTGAAATGAGAAAGCATGAAGAGACTTTCCTCCGCGTTTGGTTTATCAGAGGCTGACCTATCTTAGATTACTCTCGCGGCTTTTCGGCATGAAGGTTCCCAAATCATCGCAATTTACTCAATGGGAAGTTAATCCAGTCTTTCAACTGGAGCGATGGGTGGTGCCTTTCCTGAGCCTCGCGGGAATTAGTCTTCCTACGAGTCCAGTAATCAAACACCGATAGGATAGCCTCCTGGTGGAGGGACCACACAACATACATTCACATACATCGCGTATCACCGTATATGAAAATGATGACATGTGCGAAGCACTAATATCACAAGAAGATATAGTGTAAGGCATTAATCATCATAAATGTAAATGCAACATCCACACACAAGCATATAACAGTTTTGAAAAGCTTGTTATAACGGCTTAAGTCCACTTACTGGAGTCCCCAGCAGAGTCGCCACCTGTCGACGTCGGAATTTTTATTTGTCCCTTTTCGTTACCTGTTTTTTTGTGTTCTCATTTTATGTGAGATTTGTTTGAAAAAACAAGTGAAAAAGGTCCGACATGTATAATATCGACGATTAGACTGTAAGAGTCGCCAGTTGGTTTTTTAACTGGTTGTACCAACACAATCGAGAAAAGATTTGCACATTGACCCAGTGATGTGACACTACTAATCGGGTCGGTGAAACCGAGATTCAATTAGGGTCCGGGGACTTGCTTATGCGGATGGAGGTTGTTAGGCACCCCTCGACATCCGTGTTGCCACGGCGACCGCCACTTTTCAAGAAACTGTTATATGAATGTGTGTGTTTGTGTGGGTCAATGTGCTGTTATTTGGAAGTAGTGCTACGCCTCGTTTGCACCTATATACAAAGGGTTTGAATTTATGTAAAAATTTTAGTTTTAAATAAGATATAGCAGTGATGGTTTAGACAAGAGATTTTTCAAACCCTTGTGCTCAATAGTAATTGAGGCCTTTGATACTTCCATTTTATACCGTATTGGGCTGGATTAATTTTATTTTTTTCAGATGCGAGGCATCTGTAAGAAAATAATGTACAAAAAAGGTGTTGAACTCCTCGTGGGTATGAAAACCATCTAAGGAGATCCAAACATCATAGGTAATTTACAAGCTGCTTACAGCTAAAAAGGTCCATCACGGGAACCGAATCTAGATTCAGTGGACTGAATCTGTGATCACATGATTCCTAGGCTCACATGATGCCGCAGTTGATATAAACGCAGTAAGCAGGTATATATATAAAAGCTGTATATATATATATATATATATATATATATATATATATATATATATATATATACTGACATGATCACCAACCACGAAGCACCTCCATGGGGGATCAGAAATGTAAATAAAGCTGTAAAAGAAAATAGTAAAAACGGTCATCCACCACGAAGTAAACTCCAGGTGGGACGAAATGTATGTATATATGTATATATATATATATATATATATATATATATATATATATATATATAGCAATAAACGCACCGGATATAAAATCGAGGCTCATCGAACAAAGTCCGACAACAGTTAATATATATATATATATATATATATATATATATATATATATATATATATATATATATATATAAATGAAATAAAACCACGGACCAAAGTCCGGGCAAAAACACGCAACACGACGCTCAACGTGAAGAACTGTGTGTGCACAGATGAAGGGAAAGGCTTTGAAGTGTGTGAGAAGGCTTACACTGGGCTACCAAAGAAGACTTCTATATCTTTAAAGTAAATAAACACTAGCTTCCACAGGTACAGAAATAGCTATATGTGACCTCACAAGTGTTTAAAATGAGAAAACACTCAGTATAGGGTGAGTATAGAGCAAATTGGGCAGGGCTTCCTCGCCGTCTCCTCTTTCAAAATGGCCACCCCAAGCCCTCTATTTATAGAGGGTGGAGCCGCAGGTGTACCTGCGACTGGGCCGTAGGTGTACCAGAGGCTGTCCGGGGTGCCCCGGGCTTACCGGGTCCTGCCGTCTCTAAGTACATGCACGCATACAACGTGATGTCCGCTCGAACTTTCAGAATTGCAATCCAGGCATCCGACTGAGGTATGTAGGACCTATTTCGGACCGCCGTTGTCGAGAGTTACGCAATGACATGGGATTAGAGGTTGTATGAAGTTATGAAGATGGGACGATGCCCTCGGATCTTCAGCTTCAAATTCTATCCGTTATCCTGCGCAATAGTCACTCAGGATTGGTTTTCCTTGGCTTTTATGGGACATTGTGTATGTATTAAAGCATTGAGACGTTACGGTGTGGCGAGATGACGACTTTTCCCCTAACCGGGTTTATCGCCGGTTGGGCTGATAAAGCAGACGTTGCTTAGAGTTATCGCTGAGATTGGACTGCTGTAAGTGTTGAAGGTCCTCAGTGTCATCTCTGAGGTGTGTATGTCCTCCCGGTGTTATCTCCGGGTTGGCACTGAGTATCTCCTTGTGAGCGCCGAGATTGAAGCTGATTGCATTTGAAACAAGCATTTCCGCGGTTGTCGCCGGAATTGCATTCCTTAGGGTTATCACCAAGGTTGGTAGCTACTCCCATGGTTGGGACTGAGATTGGAACATCTCGGGGTTATCTCCGGGATGAATCTATCTTCTCTCTGGTGTGTGTTCCGGTATTAGAACTGCAGGCCTCGATGTCATCGCCGAGTTTAGAACTGTTACTCCCGGTATGTGTTCCGGGGTTGAGGTTGTTACTCCCAATGTGTGTTCTGGGGTTGAAACTGAGCTTCCGGTAGTATCCGGACTGGATGTGTCTTCCAAAGTTATCTCTGAAAGACGAATCTGCCTTTCTGCAATGTCAGTAACCGGTGTGCAGAAAATTTCGAGTGTCTACATAAATAAGTACCATTAATATTAAATATTAATGTATTTCATGACAATATCAAAAATTATATTTTATAACTTAAAATATTTTTATAACCCTTAAATCATTTTTATATGATTTTTAAATCATTAATACTATTTTTAACTCATTTATTTAATATAATAATTAAATAAATCTAATATCATTAATATTAAAGTATTAATGAAAATTACCTCAAAATATCAAAAGTTAAAATTTTATAGCTTAAAATATTTTTAAACACTTTATTCTTATTTAAAATAATTTTTATAATATTAAAATCATTTTTCTCTAATTTATTTAATATACTTATTAAATAAATTAAATATCATTAATATTCAAATAAATATAAATATTAATGAAAAATATTCCAAATTATCAAAAGTTAATTTTCATAACTTAAAATAATTTTTAAAACCAATTTTGTAATTTTTAGAAATTAATTTCTATTTTTAATCATTTTTCAGAAATTAATAAAACTAATTTAATTAAAACAGTTGCTAAAGGCTTTAGCGACGCTTTTTGTTGCGGTTGGTGTTCTTGAGCTTCAGGAGGACAAGCAACTTCAAGGGGACCACTTCTAATTCTCAGCCTTTGTTGTTTCTTGGCTATCTAGGATATTGATCTTGTAGTGTTTATGTAACACTACAAGTATCAACAACAATCTGGGTCATATGTTATCATACCAGCAAGATCCAATGCTTCAAAGTCACTGTCAGAGGTTTTCTGGATTACCTAGAAACCCAGACAGCTTCAAGTGCCCACTTTGTGGCTCAATAATCATAGGGTTCTGGACATTAGTTTGGTGTTCTAATGCTTCAAACATGTAGTTCTCATGTCAAGGAACATATATATTGCACAATCTCAGTCCAACTCATAAGATTCGAACTGGTCAAACTCTGTCAGAAATATTGTTCATATGGTTTCTGGAATTTCCAGAAAACTGACTTTGTGGTCGAACAGTCTACTTTAACCATCACTTCATTCAATATATTTGTTGTTTAAGGGATCTAAAGGCATGGATCTATAGTTCATATAATAGGCTACAACTTGGTTATAACAACACACACAAATCATCTAACACCTGACAGATCTCGGCTTAGCAAAACTTTGTCAGGCCTTTCTGAGCAGTTTCTGGGTTACCCAGAATTGCTTGGTCATGGTCGGTCAACCGACTTTGACCATCAATAACTTGTAAATGGACTTGGTATGACCATGATTCCAGTTCCAGATTACAATCCACATGGCATACTCCAAATCTAAAACATAAAACACAACAAATCATTAACAGGTAGAGAAATCTATGGCTTCTGACATATGCTTGTCAGACAACTTTTTAGGGTTTTAGGCAGTTTTCAAAGACGTTGATTTTTACCCACTTTGATGCTATGGATCTATGATATAACATCATAGATCACCTAATAACATCTTATAACACACTAATAAACACATAAACCTCATTTCTATCTAAGCATACAAGATCGAAATATGAGTTAGGGTTTATATCTCACTTGTCCAATCTTTGATCTTTACCTTCTCCTACTAATTTTCGTGTGTTAGAGGCTTTACTAGTGGATCAGATTTGGCTTGATTTCCAGCACATTTTGATATCCCACAAGTGATGACTCATAGATTTTAAGTTAAAGATATTTTGGTCATTTTGCACACAATTTTAATGGCAATCTTGTAATCTTATCTAACCCTTAGGTTTCAACCCTTAGGTTTTACAAATTAAAATTTTAGGATTTTATAATTAGGGTTTTAAATAGAAAATTAAGTTTTCTAATTTAGAAATTAGGATTTCCTAATTAATTAATGCTTGGAAATTAGGATTAAAGTTTCCTAATTAATATTAAGACTTGCGAATTAGGGTTTTAATATTCCCGGTTAGGGTTTCAAATTCTCGAAACTAAAATTAGGGTTTCCAAAGCCGGTATTAGGGTTTCTAACAAATCGTTAGGGTTTCTTAACTAAACATTGAAGTTCTTAACATAACATTAGGGTTTATTACTGATATAATTTATCTGATCAACCCTTGACCCCTAACCACATACTGTACACATATAATCACATATATCAGATTCATATACACTCATACACTTCCTATAAGTCTTCACTAAAATATTTTAAGCTCATAAAAATCCTTCACCAAAAATATCAAATTCATACACTTATTTTCTGTCTAGGTCTATTATTAGTTACCCATTCAATCATTTAAAATTTTATTAAATTGTCTAAATTTTCGGGTTGTCACAGTTGACTTTTTCAGAAAAAGTCAAACTTTAAAAATTCAAAGATAAAATTGTTGATAGAAATCGTTCCATTGTGTTAGGATTATTAGTGTTAGTGGAAATAGACATTTATTTCGATAATAGTTTATTTCAGGATGTTAAATTGACCAAACGGGTAATTAATCAGATAAATGAGCAATTAATTGCTATTAATTCACATGCAAAGAACTATTGGTTCACATGCATGTACTATTAGGGGAGGTTATGCAAGATTGATAATACTTAAAGGACTAAATTAAAAATGGAGGCAAAGATAAACGTACTAAACTGTAATAAGTCGCGCCCCTAAATGTGCTTTGACACCCCCAAATCCGGGTACTTTGATTCCACGAGATCTGGTGTTCACTGTACAAATATCATCTATCTATCTACCCATAATAAATGCAAACCATGCAATAGATAAAATGAAAATCTTCCCCTTAAGGGTTACAACATCCAAATAATAATAATACAATCCCAGGTTAAACTAACCTTAAACATCTGTGCGAAATCATAAACAAATAAGTCTTAAACAACATCATTAACTCAAGTCTTAAACATAAATATATTATCTAATAAAAATAACAAGTCTTCATCACTTGCTAACTTTGCCCTTGCCTTTACTAGTGGAAGGTTCATCGGTTCTTTCGTTCTTAACTGCAATATTATTATTAAGCAAGAGTGAGCACTATTGCCCACAAGTATAATAATGAAATAATAGTATAATAACATGCGAGTAAATCAAAAATATCTGAATGAAAGCTCAACTTTTGAATCAAGAATGAATAACAAGAATCAAAAGAATTCTGAGGGTCATAAGACCTGGAATTATGTCCTAAGTTATCAAGGGTTATACTTGAAACCTTTAGCAGTCATAAGACTATGGACCTTTCTTCTCGTACTTAGGGAGATCAGTCCTTAGTACCATACTGTGCGCAATATCTTAACGCTAACACATAAGTAAATCCCTTTGCAGGGTTGTTCATCTCAGTTTGACATTCGAGTCCGCACCAAAGGAAGTTTGGTTTGGATAATTCAATAAGGGTTCTGAAATTGAGAACGTTCATCAACTATGGACTAGTCGAATCAATAAGGTTCACTAGTCTAACAAGGTTCAACAATAATGATATTCAATTTGAATAATAATCTCAAGAATTATATAATAGAACAATTATTGTATAACAAATTCATACTTTGAAAGGATAATAAATCTTTAATATAACAATTCGAACTTGAATAATAGTAATGAGAATTTACTCAAGGTAAATAATAAACTTGAACAATGATAACAAGTAGGGGTAGGAAACTTGCCTCGTGCGTAGGCTACACGATTACTACTTCCGTTCACCACAAATCCTACACACATACCATATGTATTCACGACATTCATTAGTTACATTTTCACTTAATTATTTAATATAAACTCCACTTTATTTAACAAATCATTACCCTTCTAATTTAATTACTTAATTAAATTAGAATATTTTCATTCTCTTACTATTATTACACTCGAATAAATTATTTCATAATAATTTCCATCGAATATTTATTTTATTCCATAAATATCTCAATTAAAATATTTACTTTATTTTATAAATATTTTAATAATAATTTTCATCGAATATTTATTTTATTCTATAAATATCTCAATTAAAATATTTAATTTATTTTATAAATATTTTAATAATAATTTTCATCGAATATTTATTTTATTCCATAAATATCTCAATTAAAATATTTAATTTATTTTATAAATATTTTAATAATAATTTTCATCAAATATTTATTTTATTCCATAATATCTCAATTAAAATGTTTAATTTATTTTATAAATATTTTAATAATAATTTTCATCGAATATTTATTTATTTAATTTTTTTATTTTTATTTATTTATTTATTTATTTTTAACCGCCGGGGTGGGGTAATGTAGTTTGGTAACGCCCGCCGGGGGCGGGGTTACCCAGGCTCATTTCTACAGTTTTTACAGTTTTGCAGTTAGCGAATATAACAAGCCAAATTAGGCCAAAAATCAATCATAAGTAAAATTATACGTTCTATGAAGAATACAGAATATGGCCATAACTTCCAAATTAGTTTATTTTTACACGGATTAAATCATACCCACATGTTAGAATTCGCATATAATCATTACCCAACATCTATAGAATGATTTTAACCCATTAAAACATATAATCACAGAATTAAAATTTATAATTTCACTGACTTTGATGTTCTTGAAGGTTTTGAAAATAAAACATGAAAATTGTCACTACGGATTCATTATAACACCGAATTCGTTCGTTTAAAGTTTGGTCTCTTCGTATCAACATGTATTATAAAATACAAATGTAAAATTTAGGGATAATATATGATCAACGCATGAAATACCACGTATAAAGCCATATGGCTAAAACCCAAACTCTGTAAATTTTGAAATAGCAAGTCATCGTATTATGAAACTTATGATATGGTTTACAAAATATATTTAATTAAATACGATGTGATGTCCCATAACACATACAAAACCCATAATCATTACTCCTATCTCAATTACAGAGGCTTTACAGTTTGAATGAAAGCCATTTTCATAAAACTCAAATAACGTAAAAATAGAATTTGGTTTGGAGAACTTTCCCAGAGTATAGAGGTGATCCAAGATGATCCTTTCACAATTACCTGATGATTACACACTCACAATATCTCTAATTCTCACAAATTTTCTCTGATAAATTCTCAATCTCTCTCCCTCTCTGCTCTTCCAGACTTAGAATAATAAAAGAAAAGAAAAGAAAACGTCGTATTATAAGAACTCGACTGACGCGCAATAATGGTCAGTTAACCCAGTCATGGGTAACTGCTAGTAACCCCTACTAAGGTCATGTTTGGCTAGCATAATAGATTTCAAAACTCCTTTAATTTAATAAAGCTTTATCATATAGTTTAATTCATGTCACACCCACTTGCACAATAATTCATATATCTTATTTAATATAAATAAAATATAATAACTTCTCATAAATTCACATAGTCATATATTTAATTTTCTCATTAATTAATTATATTAAATTATTAAATCTCTAATTAATAAATAAATTTATTAATTAGAATAACATCATGCTTAATTAAATAATTCATTTAATTCAATAAGCTCACATAATTACATACTTGAGTAATAAATATTCTCCACAATAATTTAATAAATGTAACACATATAATTAAATTAATCTACCACAATTGCATCGATTAATTATTTAATCCAATAATTAAATCATCAAAAAAATATTTATTTAACTCAATAAATATTAAAATTAAATTATTAAAATCTCGTTCGTCACATGTGCAATTATCGAAACTATGTTTTCCTATAAATAGAAGCTCATTTCTTCTTTCATTCTCACCAATTCACTAAGACTCACAAGAGCAACTATAGAGAGAGAAACTATAGAAAGAAAGAAGAAGAGTATTTTGCTACTTCACTATTGCAATATCGTCTTCTATAAGGTAAGGGGTCTTATTTACGGGGTACTATTCACTCTAGATATTATTTACGGGGTACTATTCACTCGAGTACTATTCACTGATGTATTATTTACGGGATAATATTCACTCGGGGTATTATTTACGGGGTACTATTAACTCGGGTATTATTCACTCAGGGGTACTATTCATGAAGTACTATTCATGGGATACTATTCACAAAGTACTATTCACGACAAAAAATTGATTTCTTTCTATTCAAAATTATTTTTAATACATAAATATCATTCTTGAATTTATTCCACGTTTAGTTATCATTATGACGATTTGGATATTCTTGAACTCTAGATAAATTGATTTATAAATTTTTAATATTTATCCTTGATCTCACTTGACTGAATCCTTATATCATTGTCATCATTCTCATGTCTATATTGTGGTGAAAGTCATCTTTGGCCCAAAGTGCAAAGATGGATTGTTTATTATTGATTTTACAGTATTATATCTTTGGCTCGTAGTGCAAAGATGGACAGGTGTATGACATGATCATGACCTATAATGTTACAGATAAATGATGGGGTAAAAGTCATCTTTGGCCCCTAGTGCATAGATGGACTGTTGATTGGCATGATCATGACCATAGTGAAAGTTCTATTAAGCCTTTGTGGCAAGGAGAAATTGTTGATTATTAGTTTTACAGTTGAACATCTTTGGCCCGTAGTGCAAAGATGAACTGTTGATTAGTTGTTTACAGTTGTATATCTTTGCCCATAGTGCAAAGATGGACTGTTGATTTACATGATTATAAATACGAATTGTGAATTTAAGTATAATCTTTGGTGGTTCAGGTGAAGACATGTGATGAAAGTTCTCTTTGTCTTGGTACAATAAGAACTGTCAGGATATTACGGGGATAAAATATTAATGACGAACTTTTAATTTGGAGGAGATAGTAAACATTATGTTCTACTTGACTCTTCCAATGGATTATTATTTTTGCTCCAGTTGTTGATCTAAAACTTGTTGTCAGTATTCTATCAGATTTTTTTTCTGTTGAGGACTAAGGATAATTTATTCTATATTATCTTAGTCATAATATTCTTTACTAGGCTATTTGTGCTCACCCTTTGCTTCACAAATCTATTCAGGTAATAAGAGTGTAGCAGGGTCGAGCGGGGATAACAGGGGAATAGTGTGATGGTCCGAGACTGTGGAAGTTTTCCAATACATTATAAAACAACATATAATTGTATTGAGGACGTAAGATGTGTGTGTCGTATTTTATACGTCACTTAATAATTAATTTTGGCGAACAACAATAGGATGAGGAGGACCCGGCCTTTAAATCGTAAAAAATGCACCTCATTAGAATGAACATGATAGTAATCTTCTCGTTCTTCTTTGGGGTCTTGAAATAATTTTTGTTGAATTTTATATGGCACTGTAATAATCTGAGTTTGGAATAGTCTACGAGACAATATTCGTGTTAAAACTCTCAGCATACGTTTTGTCGTATTGTATAAATAAAGTTTGTATTTGAATTCTGTACCATGTATCTGGCGACTCAGAATGGGTTGTGTATACTAATTTTGGGGGCGTCACACTCTTGGCATAATATAATATATTAATTAAGCTATCTCGTACATTATATGTAATATATTTAAAATAATGGGTTCAATTAACCCTCTCATTACCATTTACATCGAGTACATACATTAATCCACTATTTTACTTAAGCTAACTAGTTACCTCATTTATGAGATTTAATTCCACATTTATTACTCTTGAAAATTTCTATCATTCACATTTAATTTCTTTATATTCTTTCAAATATTAAACCATATAAATTTTTCTTAAAAAAATTTAAATAAATCCTCTACTTTCAAATCTAGATTTTATACTTTAACCTTTATTTTAATCATTCTAGATCTTATAAACTTTTGAGTTGTCACAATAAGTATTCAAACATGTAATGACTATGACACCCCCAAATACTTCAATCCTCCAGATCTGGTGTCCTAAACTCCATTATGGGATTCTAATGGATTTTGATATGTAATCTATAATTATTTGCCTGATTGATTGATTGTAGTATGCTTATCATCGGATTCTCTATTATGATTGAGTGTATTGATTGAATGTTTGATCACCATTCACCTTGTATACTTATATGGAATTGAAAAATGAAATATGAGTATGGTTATAATCATAATAGCATGCGTTTATGAAGCTGAGCTGTTTAGCTTTATACTTCATGAATCAGATAGAAATATATTGTTTCACCGTGTGTAGTAATATAAGAGCCTGTGCTTTAATTCATTATTGCTGTAATTTCACATAGAAATATAGTGATTTTTGTAATATTGTCGATTACATGATTCTTATCAAATGCGGATGTTATGTAAATAAGCCATAATTCATTGAAAAATGATTATGTCTACTTTTGTGCTCTTGGCTAATTTTCCATAATGATTATATAAAAGCTGGTAATATTTAGATGAAGTATGAAATGAAGTTAGAATCCCATTATTTCCAAATTTGATTCATTATCATAGTATTATTCTTTTATTCGTTATTTAAGTTTAGATTAATTTAAAATTGTGAGAATTCGTTTATTATGCATATGAAAATAGTGATACGATTGATGTCTGATAATTTATATTTAAAACCTTTCTCTGTGGATCGATACTTTTCTTACTTTGTACTACTTTTTGACCCATGTATGCTTGCTCATGTTAGAGTCTTTTTATTAAGATTAAAATGGAGGCAACAAGTTTTTGGCGCCGTTGCCGGGGAAAGGCGTTTAATTTTATTATTATCATCAATTTTAAGCTAAATTTGTATGACTTAGACAAATCTAATCTTATCGTATTTCTATTTTTGTTTTTGTTTGTATATATTTTATGCACACTCGGTCATCTAATTTCGAGTTGACACCTGCACAGGATAACATCAACGGGAGAGGTTGGAAATCGAGAGCGCATAGAAATATACAAGTAGAGTTAGAGACCACAACATCTAATATGGCAGCAGCAGAGCAAAGAGAAGAGCAAGGGGAGGAGCACAGGGCATTGAGAGATTATTTGATGCCATACATCAATGGATTACAGTCGAGTATAGTCAGGCCAGCTATAGTAGCCAACACTTTCGAGATAAAGTCGGGCACTATTCAAATGGTGCAGAATTCGGTATAGTTTGGGGGTGCTGCTACAGACGATCCAAATGAGCACCTGTTAAGTTTTATTGAAATATGTGACACCTTCAGATACAATGGGGTGACAAAGGATGCAATCAGACTTAGACTATTTCCATTTTCATTACGGGATAAAGCAAGAAGTTGGCTTCACTCTTTACCTTCAGGATCTATCACCACATGGGAGGACCTAACACATAAATTCTTAGCCAAATTCTTTCCAATGGCTAAAATTGCGAAAATGAGGACATCAATTTCCCAGTTTGAGCAGCAACAGGGTGAATCTCTATATGAAGCTTGGGCTACAAGGAGATGCTAAGGAAGTGTCCACACCATATCATGCCGGATTGGATGGTGATTAATACATTCTAAAATGGATTGGGCGAAGAGGTATGAAGAGGCTTATAATCTTATTGAGACGATGTCAGCGAATGATTTCCAAAATTCTACAGTCAGGATGCCACAGCCCAAAGTTGCAGGTTTGTTAGAGGTGGATGCTATCACTCAGTTGTCAGCATAGATGGCATCCATGGCGAAGAAGATTGATTCTTTGGCGGATAGTAAGGTAAAGACAGTTGCTTTTGTATGTGAGATATGTGCAGGGTCACATTCAACTGACCAATGTGCTATCAGTTCAGAGTCTGTACAATATGTGAGCAATAACTGGAAAGATCAAGGTCAATTTTAGAATACATACAACTCCAACAATTGCAACCATCCAAATTTCAGTTGGTCAAGCAACCAAAATAATCAACAAAGTCAGTTTCAACCACAAAATCAATTTTAGTCACAATCAGCTCAGCAACAGTTTGCACCAAGACCACCCTATCCACCTGAATTTTCTCAACAACAACATTATCCACCACAGGCACCTCAGCAAGAAAAGAAGTCAGAGATGGAGGAGATGATGATGAAATACATGGCAAACACGAAAGTGATGATTAAAAGCCAAGCAGTGGCTATCAAAAATCTGAAAACTCAAATGGGTCAGATGGCTAGCATGCTTAACAACAGACCACGTGGTTCATTGCCAAGTAACACAGAGGCCAATCCAAGAAGAGAAGGGAAAGAACAATGTTAAGCAATTACACTTAGGTTTGGGAAACAAGTTGCAGGAAACCAGCATGGCGCGCCCGCGCCACTTTTGTAAAAGCAAGACGCGTGGCCGCGCGGTCATGAAATTTTGTCTGAGAAGGATTTGAATAATGAAGATTCTGAACAACAGCAAGAAGAGAAGAATAAAGAAGGTTCTTTTGAGAAGCCCGTGAATAAGATACCAATAGTTCACCCTCATGTTCCTTATCCACGGAGATTACATAAGCAGAGGGAAGATAAGCAATTTAGTAAGTTTTTGGAGGTATTCAAAAAGCTGCAGATTAACATACCCTTCGCTGAGGCATTGGAACAGATGCCTAGTTATGCAAAGTTTATGAAGGGTATCTTGTCAAGGAAGAAGAGGTTAGAAGATTTTGAAACAGTAGCCTTGACAGAGGAATGCAGAGCAGTGCTTTAACGCAAATTACCTCCAAAGCTGAAAGATCTGGGCAGCTTTACAATACCATGCACAATTGGAAAGATGAGTTTCAGCAAATGTTTATGTGATCTTGGGGCAAGTATCAATTTGATGCCCTTGTCAATATTTAATCAGTTGGGATTGCCGGCTTCAAGGCCGACAAATATTTCTTTACAGCTAGCTGATAGGTCTATCACTTATCCATGGGGAATTGTTGAAGATGTACTGGTTAAAGTGGATAAATTCATCTTTCCGACTGATTTTGTGACGCCCCCAAAATTAGGTATACATCACCCATCTTGGGTCGTCAGATAAATAGTACAGAATACAAATACAACTGATTAATACAACTGTCGTGTACAATACGACAAAACATAAACTGTGAGTTTGAATACAAATATTATCTTCTAGAGAGTATTCATACTCAAAAGGAGTCCTCATTACATTTATTAACACACCATTACATAGAATAGTGAGGACTACTAACTAATACTATCATTCGGACCATCACTCCGTACCCCGACTTGTCCCAGCTACGTTCTCATTTCCTGAAGAGAACAGTGAAAGAAAGGGTGAGCTCAACTAGCCCAGTAAGAAATATTATGACTAAGATAATGCAGAATAAATTATCATTAGCCTTCAACAATGTTAAACTGATAAAATATAATAGACATCAAGTTTAACTGTAGCGGAACAAGCAATCCATTAAAAGAGTCAAGTAGAAAATAAACTCTACTATCTTTTATGATTTAAGAAGTTTTTCAACACTGTAATCGCTGAGACTCAGCTTAATAAAATAATCCACATCATCGAATCACCCCTGCACTACGGCCAAGGATATTCATATATTCATTAATGGTCATGATCATGCCAACAACTGTCCATCAATGCACTACGGGCCAATGATGACTTTTACCACATCATTTGTAACATTACGGTCATGATTACACCGAATAATCCCTGGTCATAATCATACCAAGTCCATCTATGCACTACAGGCCACAGATGACTTTCAACAGAATATAAACATGAGGATGATGACAATGATATAAGAATTCAATAAAACAAGTTCAAGAATTAATTTATCCAAGAATTAACAACGTCCAAATTGTCAACATGATACTACTTTGTGGAGTAAAATTCAAGAATGATCAGGAGAATATTTTCATGAATAGATACTGGATGAAACGCAACTATCAAGGATATTCCACAAATTTCATGGAGTATAGAAGTCAAAACTTAACCAACTGAGTACAATAAAGAATGGAATAACAAAAGAAATCACCATGCATGCGATAGACCGCACAGACAGGTTATTCCAATAGAATAATAAATAATGGAACCAGGTCCGGCGTAAACGCACAGACAGGATATTCCGACAGAATAATAAATAATAGAACCAGGTCCGGTGTAAAACACACAGACAGGATATTCCAATAGAATAATAATAAAACGGAACCAGGTCCGGTGTAAAACACACAGACAGGATGTTCCAACAGAATAATAAACGGAACCAGGTCCGGTGTAAAACACACAGACAGGATGTTCCAACAGAATAATAGAAGAATGTCACCAAGTATAGGGTAGACCGCGTATACTGGTTATTCCAACAGAATAATAACAAATGGAATAACAGAAGTTCTCTTCATGAATATAAAAGAAATAATATTCCCTACCTTAAAAGAACTGGATATTGGAAAAGTGGTGTAGCAGAATACTTTTATTCTCTCTCTCTTATTCTCTCTATACTTTCTCTCTCTATAGCTTGAATGAATTCGTGAAAAATAATGAAGCCCTAGGCCTCTATTTATAGAAAAACTGAGGGTGGCTCTTGGTCTTAACGAAGGGTCAAATGACTCTTGGTCTTAACGAAGGGTCAAATGACTCTTGGTAATATTGAAGGGACAACTACTATTGACGAAAGTAATTACTATTGACCAAGGTAAATACTATTGACGAAGGTAATTACTATTGACCAAGGTAAATACTATTGACGAAGGTAATTACTATTGACCAAGGTAAATACTATTGACGAAGGTAATTACTATTGACCAAGGTAAATACTATTGACGACGGTAATTACTATTGACGACGGTAATTACTATTGACGACGGTAATTACTATTGACGAAGAGACTCTTAGATGATGACATATGGCCCCCATAAAATAACCAAACTTACCACAACGTCTCAATAATATAACAGATGATACTATGACAATAATTTAAGAGATATGATGCAGCAATTACTGTAGCAATAATTGAGTATAGCTGAGTGACTTCTCACGTAAGCATCAATAATCAATACCGTGTGCTACTATGCAACCACGCGTATTACTGTACTTTTACTACCGAGTAGTTCAACAGTAACAATGGCAAAACTTCCGCCGTTATTTTTAATAAACTATCTTTGTCGTTTTCTCAATCCGACAATAATTCTGTTGTGGGGTCCACCAATGATTGTGCCGTCGTACGAATATTCCTCGACAAAAAGAATATTCTCCGACCAAACGAATATTTTATAACAACTTGCATACTTTGCAAAATTTATAAATACTACCCATAACTATTATATCAAATCCACACCATAAAAAAAATTATTTCGAGAAAAATTAAATATTTATTCATAAAATCTGGGGTCTCACAATCTCCCCTCCTTATGAAATTTCGCCCTCGAAATTTACGTACGTACTTGGTATGCCAAACATGTGAGGATACCTTGACTTCACTTCAAATTCTAACTCTTGAGGTATAACCTTTAAGCATTGAATATGATCCTTCTTATCCAAGATGTTAACACGTATCTCCTCATACGTTAAATATTTCGCTATCTCGTTCGGTTCTAAATTAATAATGTGGTTCGGGTCGTCCACATATTTACGTAACATCGATATGTAAAAAAAAAAAAAAATGTTCTGAACACGCAACATACTTGGCGGTAAAACGAGTCTTTAGGCCACAGTTCCTACTTCATCGAGGATTTCAAATGGGCCAATTAAATCGAGAGTTGAGATTTCCTCTCTTCGTCGATTCTTGCTTCTAGAATAACGCCCTCTTGAACCTTCTTCTTCACATTTATCAGCTCTGAGTATGTAGCTTGAGCGGCTTTAACTTTATCGATTAAAGTCGATTTTAATCGTATATTCGTTATCTTCACGTGGGTTCGTATATTCGCACTTGTAACCGTATACGATCTTCTACACAACGCGTCAGCTACCACGTTCGCTTTTCCACGATATTATTGAATGGTACGATCGTAATATTCAACAGCTCGAGCCAATGTCTTTGGCGCATAATACGTTCGTTTTAGTTGAAGAAATATTTGAGGGTTTAAGAAATGGGTTTTGTACTGGGGTCAATACAAAATTCAATTTTACGCTCTGGGGTAGGCTAAGAAGTCTTCAAGAATACGTCAAGAAATTTATTAACAATAGAAATATCGTTCAAAACTGTGACCCTCATCCAAGACTTGGATAACACGTCACATTGATACCTATCAACTTGCCATCGTCATTTACAACGTCTCCTACGGAAAGTCTAGCTTCGGTGCATTCCACACCAGGAAGTCAACAACGAAAGGAACGGGAATTTTTACTTATGGCTTGATACGACAATGATTGACTTTAGTGATTTGGTTACTTGAATTCGCATAATAGGTTGGTTAGGAATATGAAAGCTAACAACCTTACGAAAAGCATGATGAGCAGTTAACCAATCGTTTCCAAAAATCACATCAAAGGCAAGTATTTTCAAAGAGATAAGATCGACAGGTAACGTGAAAGTGTTGATTTGAACAAGATTTATAAATAGTGGAGGTAATGAAGATTTCTCCCAACGGAGTTTCCACAGATAAGTCAAAGTCTAATTTCTCCGGAATCAAATTTAATCGATGAGCGCAAGTAGGAGAAATAAAAGAATGGGTTGAACCGGTATCAAATAAAGTATAAACTTCTTTAGAGTTTATAATAAGCTTACCCGTGATGACCTCATTCGGGTTCCTTGCTCTCTGGGAGTTCACAACAAACGCTCTCCCTTGCACAACCGGTTTTGACTTTTCTGGGACGGCTTTTGGTGCCTCCATCCTAGCTGCATTTGTCTTCGGTAAACGACAAAATCGGGCTAAATGACCTTCTCTTCCACAATTATAACATGCTTTGGACGGCATCGCGCAGTTTGGACTGATGTGTCCCTCCCCTCCGCATTTGAAACATATGATAGGTGGTCGTTCTCCTTCCTTAACGACAGGTGCTGGTGCTGACGTCTTTCCATCATTGTTGAATCTCCTCTTCTTGAAATGTCCATTCTTATTGTTTTGGCCCTGATTACCACCGAAGTGGTTACCATTTCTGGCCTGTTGATTCCCTCCACGCTTGTTGTCACCGCTTCGATGACTGCTCTCACTGGTATTATCATTTTGCCGGCTGCTCTCTTTTGGTTGCGTTGTCTCGTTATCACGCTCCACCAACTGAGCCCTATTTACAACATCTGAATACAAACACAGTTTATGAGAAACCAGATGTTGACGTATCTCCGGCTTCAAACCTCTTAAAAACATCCGCGTCATTCTTTCTTCATTATCCACCAGGTGGGACACAAACCGGGATAACTCAGCAAATTTTGCCTCGTACTGCGACACGGTCATATTATTCTGCTCCAATTTGATGAACTCCACCTCCTCCATGTGACGAATACTCTCGGGAAAGTATTTGTCGTTAAACAGCTCTTGGAACTTCTCCCAGGACATCTTCAGTGCGGCAGGTTGAGTACGCTTTATCGATTCCCACCAGTAATCTGCCTCTCCTCGCAACATAAAGGCGGCAAAGGGAACCTTTTGCTCCTCGGAGCAACCCAAGACATCAAATATCTTGGTGATCTGCTTTATCCATGTTTCAGCTACAAGTGGTTTGGGTTCTCCCTTAAACTCCGGTGGTCCCAGCTCCTTAAACTGTTTAGCGGTGACCGCCAGAGAGTTTCCAGTATTTCCACCTACGTTGTGGACAGGAGCCGCTTTCACCTGTTGTTGCATGAATTGCATAAAGCCTCTGAACATTTGATCATTCATCATTTGGTCAGTGTTGTTGTTTGCATGAGGATTAACACCTTCCTGATGCACATTATCCTGATTATTGATATGTGGTGAATCAACAGTCGTCTGTGCTCCATTGCTATTCTCAACGTTCTCAGATGCCATTTTCAGATACTGCCACAAAATAAAAATTAATTGATATGTCATATATTATCCTTATATTATGACCGACCAATTAAATACCATGCAAATAAACTTAGGTATGTCATACTAGCGAAGGAATTCCCCGTCTCTCCCCTCCTAGTTCTATTCTCACATCTTAGCCAGGGATCATATCCCTAAGCTCTGATACCAACTGTGACGCCCCCAAAATTAGGTATACATCACCCATCTTGGGTCGTCAGATAAATAGTACAGAATACAAATACAACTGATTAATACAACTGTCGTGTACAATACGACAAAACATAAACTGTGAGTTTGAATACAAATATTATCTTCTAGAGAGTATTCATACTCAAAAGGAGTCCTCATTACATTTATTAACACACCATTACATAGAATAGTGAGGACTACTAACTAATACTATCATTCGGACCATCACTCCGTACCCCGACTTGTCCCAGCTACGTTCTCATTTCCTGAAGAGAACAGTGAAAGAAAGGGTGAGCTCAACTAGCCCAGTAAGAAATATTATGACTAAGATAATGCAGAATAAATTATCATTAGCTTTCAACAATGTTAAACTGATAAAATATAATAGACATCAAGTTTAACTGTAGCGGAACAAGCAATCCATTAAAAGAGTCAAGTAGAAAATAAACTCTACTATCTTTTATGATTTAAGAAGTTTTTCAACACTGTAATCGCTGAGACTCAGCTTAATAAAATAATCCACATCATCGAATCACCCCTGCACTACGGCCAAGGATATTCATATATTCATTAATGGTCATGATCATGCCAACAACTGTCCATCAATGCACTACGGGCCAATGATGACTTTTACCACATCATTTGTAACATTACGGTCATGATTACACCGAATAATCCCTGGTCATAATCATACCAAGTCCATCTATGCACTACAGGCCACAGATGACTTTCAACAGAATATAAACATGAGGATGATGACAATGATATAAGAATTCAATAAAACAAGTTCAAGAATTAATTTATCCAAGAATTAACAACGTCCAAATTGTCAACATGATACTACTTTGTGGAGTAAAATTCAAGAATGATCAGGAGAATATTTTCATGAATAGATACTGGATGAAACGCAACTATCAAGGATATTCCACAAATTTCATGGAGTATAGAAGTCAAAACTTAACCAACTGAGTACAATAAAGAATGGAATAACAAAAGAAATCACCATGCATGCGATAGACCGCACAGACAGGTTATTCCAATAGAATAATAAATAATGGAACCAGGTCCGGCGTAAACGCACAGACAGGATATTCCGACAGAATAATAAATAATGGAACCAGGTCCGGTGTAAAACACACAGACAGGATATTCCAATAGAATAATAATAAAACGGAACCAGGTCCGGTGTAAAACACACAGACAGGATGTTCCAACAGAATAATAAACGGAACCAGGTCCGGTGTAAAACACACAGACAGGATGTTCCAACAGAATAATAGAAGAATGTCACCAAGTATAGGGTAGACCGCGTATACTGGTTATTCCAACAGAATAATAACAAATGGAATAACAGAAGTTCTCTTCATGAATATAAAAGAAATAATATTCCCTACCTTAAAAGAACTGAATATTGGAAAAGTGGTGTAGCAGAATACTTTTATTCTCTCTCTCTTATTCTCTCTATACTTTCTCTCTCTATAGCTTGAATGAATTCGTGAAAAATAATGAAGCCCTAGGCCTCTATTTATAGAAAAACTGAGGGTGGCTCTTGGTCTTAACGAAGGGTCAAATGACTCTTGGTCTTAACGAAGGGTCAAATGACTCTTGGTAATATTGAAGGGACAACTACTATTGACGAAAGTAATTACTATTGACCAAGGTAAATACTATTGACGAAGGTAATTACTATTGACCAAGGTAAATACTATTGACGAAGGTAATTACTATTGACCAAGGTAAATACTATTGACGAAGGTAATTACTATTGACCAAGGTAAATACTATTGACGACGGTAATTACTATTGACGACGGTAATTACTATTGACGACGGTAATTACTATTGACGAAGAGACTCTTAGATGATGACATATGGCCCCCCATAAAATAACCAAACTTACCACAACGTCTCAATAATATAACAGATGATACTATGACAATAATTTAAGAGATATGATGCAGCAATTACTGTAGCAATAATTGAGTATAGCTGAGTGACTTCTCACGTAAGCATCAATAATCAATACCGTGTGCTACTATGCAACCACGCGTATTACTGTACTTTTACTACCGAGTAGTTCAACAGTAACAATGGTAATCTTTGTCGTTTTCTCAATCCGACAATAATTCTGTTGTGGGGTCCACCAATGATTGTGCCGTCGTACGAATATTCCTCGACAAAAAGAATATTCTCCGACCAAACGAATATTTTATAACAACTTGCATACTTTGCAAAATTTATAAATACTACCCATAACTATTATATCAAATCCACACCATAAAAAAAATTATTTCGAGAAAAATTAAATATTTATTCATAAAATCTGGGGTCTCACAGATTTCATCATACTAGACTATGAAGAAGACAGAAGTCTACCGATTATCCTTGGAAGACCATTCCTAGCTACAGGAAGAACCTTGATAGACGTTTAGAAAGGGGAACAAACAATGTGAGTTCATGATCAAGAAATTACTTTCAACGTATTCAAGGTAATGAAATTTCCGACAGAAGATGAGGAATGCTTCTGGGTTGATTTGGTGGAAAAGATTATAAATGATGAAGTAGAGAGCTTGGTGAATCAAGAACCGTTGAGAACAATGAGTTCATAGGTGAGCCCGGTACAGTGTGTACCGAAGAAGGGTGGTATGACCATAGTATCTAATGAGAACAATGAGTTGATTCCAACAAGAACAGTGACGGGGAGGAGAGTCTGTATGGACTACCGCAGACTTAACAAAGTTACAAGGAAAGAACCCTTCCCACTGCCATTTAATGATCAAATGTTGGATAGACTAGCAGGTCATGAGTTTTATTGCCTTCTGGATGGGTATTTAGGCTATAATCAGATTGTTATAGCTTCAGAAGACTAAGAAAAGATAACCTTTACATGTCCGTATGGTACTTTTGCTTTCAGACGGATGTCTTTTGGTTTGTGCAATGCCCCAGCCACTTTTCAGAGATGCATGATGGCTATCTTTTCAGATATGGAGGAGCAAAATGTGGAGGTATTTATGGATGATTTCTCAGTATTTGGGGGATTCTTTTGATCTATGTCTGGAAAATTTGGTGATGGTTTTAAGAAGATGTGTTGAGACGAACTTGGTGTTAAATTGGGAAAAGTGCCATTTTAAGGTACAAGAATGAATAATTCTGGGACATAAGGTGTCGAAGAAGGGACTTGAGGTGGACAGAGCTAAATTAGAGACTATTGAGAATTTGCCGCCACCAACTTTAGTAAAAGGTGTTCGAAGTTTCCTAGGACATGCAGGCTTTTACCGCAGATTCATTAAAGATTTCTCCAAGATAAAAAATCCACTTTGCAGCTTATTGGAGAAGGATGCACAGTTCAAGTTTGATGAGGATTGCATGTCTGCATTTGAGCATTTGAAGAAGAGGTTAACTTCGGCACCAGTCATTACAGCACCGGATTGGGACCTACCATTCGAGTTGATGTGTGATGCCAGTGATTATGCTGTGGGGGCTGTTTTGGGTCAGCGAAAGGAAAAGATTTTTCATGTGATATACTATGCAAGCAAGACCCTTACTGATGCGCAGTTGAATTACACCACCATAGAAAAGGAATTACTGGTAGTTGTGTATGCTTTTGACAAGTTTCGAGCGTATCTGATTGGTACAAGGGTGATAGTGTACACGGATCATGCTGCAATTAGACACTTAGTGGCAAAGAAGGATGCAAAGCCTCGTTTGATCAGGTGGATACTTCTATTGCAAGAATTTTATTTAGAGATTAAGGACAGAAAGGGAACTGAGAACCAAGTGGCGGACCACTTATCTCGACTGAAAAATCAGGGAAGGGAGATAAATGACAAGATTATGATTAATGAGTCCTTTCCAGATGAACAGTTATTTGTGGTAAAAGGGGAAATGCCATGGTTTGCAGATTATGCGAACTACTTGGTGAGCAGGATGATTCCTTCTAACTGAGTTGGGTATCAAAAGAAGAAATTTTTGCATGATGTGAAGTGGTTTATATGGGATGAACCATATTTGTTCAAACAATGTGCTGATCAGATGATAAGGAGATGTATCCCATATAGTGAGACAGAGAGGATTTTGCAGGATTGCCATGCTTCATTATATGGTGGTCACTACGGTGGAGAGCGAACAGCGGCTAGAGTGTTACAAGTAGGATTCTACTGGCCGACGATTTTCAAGGATGCTTACAGTTTTGTCCAGAGATGTGGCAGATGTCAAAGAATTGGGAAAATTTTGAAAAAGCATGAAATGCCATTGAACACGATCCTCGAGGTGGAAATTTTTGATGTGTGGGGGATAGATTTCATGGGTCCTTTCATTTCGTCATGTGGAAATCTATACATCTTGTTAGTAGTTGATTATATGTCAAAGTGGGTAGAAGTGGCAGCTCTTCCAACGAATGATACCAAAGTGGTCCTAAGATTTTTACACATGAGTATTTTTACAAGGTTTGGGACTCCACGGGCTATCATTAGTGATGAAGGCAGTCATTTTTGTAATAGGCAATTCACAGCACTGTTGGCTAAGTATGGGGTACATCATCGCATTGCTACAGCTTATCATCCTCAAACTAATGGCCAAGCAGAGGTTTCAAATCGTGAAGTCAAGAGAATTTTGGAGAAAGTTGTGAACCCCACAAGAAAGGATTGGTCATTAAAGCTTGATGATGATGTATGGGCATATAGGACTGCTTATAAGACTCCGCTGGGCACGTCACCTTTTCGGTTGGTTTATGGAAAGGCTTGTCACCTTCCCATGGAGCTTGAACATAAAGCATATTGGGCAATTAGAAAGCTCAATTTTGATTTGAAAGCTTCCAGTGAAAAACGCCTACTCCAACTCAATGAGTTGGATGAATTCAGACTGCAAGCGTATGAAAACTCAAAGCTATACAAGGAAAAGGTGAAGAAATGGCATGATTGCAAGATTATAGAGAGAGTATTTGAGCTAGGCCAAAGAGTTTTGTTGTTTAACTCACGACTTAAACTCTTCCCTGGGAAGCTCAAATCGAGGTGGTCCGGGCCATTTACAGTGAATACAGTTTTTCCACATGCTGCAGTAGAGGTGTTCGATAAATTCCCAGATAAGCCATTCAAAGTAAATGGACAATGTCTAAAGCATTATTTTGGTGGAGAGGTTGACAGACAGAAAGTAACCTCCAACCTTTCTTCAACGTGATTAAGTCAGAGATAGTCAAGCTAATTGACTATAAGTTAGCGCTTGATGGGAGGCACCCCATTATTTCTATCCTTACCTCTTGTTTAATTCTGTTTTGATTATATTTAGTTTTCATGTTCCTGTTAGTCTGTATAGCATAACTAGTGTGAAATTAGTATTATGGAAGCTGAATGAGCATATGATGAGACGTAGGAGTAGTAGAGAAAATATTGTTTTATACTAGTTATGTATGCATAGTTATTAGTTCAGGTTGGATTTTGGAAGTTTGATATCTCATGATAATAATTGTTGATTGTGCAGGTGTATTGGGTTGCGCAACCGCGCCATGATAGATATACAAAACCGCGCACCCGCGCTACAAGTCTGTGCAATAAGGGTAACTGCACGCCCGCGTCATGTTCCTGTTCAAAACACGCGGCCGCGCACGAGACCGGTGCCAGAAATTTTGAAATGTTTTAAATGACGTGTATTTTCCCGTCTCTGGTATCAGTTTCATTTTGAAAGAGCAGAGTGCGTATAACATTCCTCTCCACAACACGCACGACTCTTCCTTCCCAAACCGTTCCAATTCAAAAGTTGTAACGTCTCATCCCACTACGCATATATCGCATCCATTTCCTACCCACGTTCAAAGTTCTTCACTGATAAAGTTAGGGTTATTCGGTGGGTGTGTGAAATACAAGTTTGGGGGTTCTCTGTTCAGCAGATATTATTATACCCATGATTCCGTCAATCAGGTTTTTCTTCTTCTACATTCAGAGCAATGGGTCCTAAGCGTGCTCGTTCTGTCACTTCATCATCATCATCTTCCTCTAGTAGTCAAGGCGAGGATGTCATGGATCACACAAAATTTCTCAGTATTGAGGCACAGATGGAGTATTACAGAATAGTAGCAAAGACATTTGTGAAGGAACGAAGCTTCAAGCCTGAGAAGCAGGATGGCCAATTATGGGATATGATTCGAGAAAGAGGATGGGGAGGACTAACTGCGACCCCTATGCCTGCTCTCAGCATTGCTCCCATGAGTGGGTTATCTATGGTCCGAGGAGTTCAAGTAGATTACCGACCACAATCAATCAGAGTAATCTTCAGGATACTCGACACCACCGACTGGGTATGATAATGTCGAGGCTGCACGTTTTGAGACTGATTTGGACGAAGTCATCACTAACTTGTGCATTCCAGGAACGCAGTGGACTTGTAGGGCATGAACGAATCAACCTAGAACTTTCCCAGCCTCATCCCTCAATCACTATGCTAAAGCTTGGAATTTATTTATATGTGCAAAGCTCGTACCTTCGTCGCATCAACACGAAATCACAACTGAAAGGGCTATCATTTTATGGGGAATAGTCATAGGCAAGTACATCGATGTGGGCCACCTTATTCATCAGAATATGTTACGTTACATGAGGGGGAGCACTATGGGAAGTATCCCACATGCGTTCGTTGTTGCTAGTCTGTGTGCACATCAAGGAGTCATTTGGGGTAATGAGCAAATGCAGTACCCTAGCCAAGATATCACTCATGCAACTATTGTCAAATTCGAGGATTGGGCGGGAGGTGCGCCACAACCGAGGGGAAAAGGCTTTATCCTTTAACCCACATCCTCGGTGCCTCCACCACAGCCCACATAGGAAACTGAAGCAGGAACGTCAACCCAAGCCACTGCTGTCCATGATGACCGTCGTCTCCGAAGGTTGGAGCGTAAGGTGAATGCTATGCACGACAATTTTGCAGCGTTTGCTACTGGTTTGACGAGGTCGCTAGTAGAGGCGTTTGCGCAGCACGATACCATGCTCGAGTGGCCACAATTTGGGACAACCGTGCCATTTCCATTGCTGGATTCACCACCCGAAGAGGGTGGTACAGCTGATCATTAGGGGAGTTCTTCTAAACCTATACCTTCATTCATTGGGACAATGAATATATTAAGTTTGGGGGTATAGGGTAGTAGGGTTGTTGCATGTAGTTAATTTGCATATGATATGTTTGCATGTTTTATTTAATTTTTGCATGTTTAGTCGTTATTATATGTGTTCATATATGTTTAGTTGCATGTCCCAAATTTCTAGCTTTGTGGAGTTTGAGTCTAGCCAATGATGAAACTGAATTTTGAAGGATTGTTGAATTTAATAGATAACATGAGCATAGCTATAATGTTTTACATGATGTAATCCATGGATGTTGTTTAGATGCTTTCGGGTTGCACTTACATGTTCACAAATGCTTGTAGGTATAAGAGTTATGTGTTTTTATTGCTTAATAGGAAATTTGTTTTTTTTTTAAAAAAAATACAATTATGTGGAAAATGAACTTAGGCTATGAAAACATTGATAATTAAACTTTGGGGAAACATGGGTATGCTTATTGTGTATATATATATATAAAAACAATAAATAAATAAAACAACCGTGGCTAGTCTTGTTTCGGGGCCTTTGTTACTTGAGCAAGTACGCCCGAGGGGATTGTCTTTACACCTAGCGCCCTAAGGTCTTTTATGGTCTGGGATTCGTTGGTTGAAAGCTCGCCAAGGGGCAACACTGTTAGCCTAATAGAATAAGGCATTGCACAGCCATGTGATATATATATAAATAATAATAAACACCGCGAGAAAGAGCGAAAATCGCCCTCGTGAGTAAAAATAAAGCTGTTTAAACCCATTGTTGAACCTTAGTTTGTATTGATGTGTTAGATTAGTTTTTGTTGCATTAGTATACATGGATCTTGATTTAGACTGTAATTTTCTGTTTTGATCAGATTAACATGTGTATTCTTTGCCTTAATCAAGTTTTTTGGTGAACACAACACACACACACACACAGCATCTTTATAACAATTATGGGTTATTTGATTGTATGATATTATGTCTATAACTTAGTTTGAATTTTTATTCTTGAATCTGGATAATTCACAGAGGCACATTGGATTAGAATTTCAACTTAGCTAGAAAGACTTGGGACATATTTGCATCGTAATCTAGTTGCATAGCATTTAGTTGCATTTGATTGTTTAATGTCATATGCATTGCTTGAGGGCAAGCAATAGTTCATGTTTGGGGGTATTTGATAAGTAGGTTTTATACCTACTCATTAGGTATCAATTCACCATAATTATGCTCCTCTCAAGTAGATTTTAGTATATTTTTAGTTGCATTTTATGTTTATTTTGCAAGACTCGTAATTAGAACTCCTATGGTATGGAAATGCAGGAAATGGCATAGTTCGGCATTGGTAAGGTGGTATTAGACTAGCGAAGGCATGACAAGTGGAACGTGTGTAGACAAGGAACTGAGCAGTGATGAGTGTTATGTAGCAAAGCAGCAGCAGAAAAACATCAGAGTGCTGAAGACAGAAGCAGCGCGACCGCGCTGCTAACCAAGTCAATTCTTGCGCGCCCGCGCTATCTGCCTGCAGAAGCTAAAAGCCCACATACGCGCGGCCGCGCCTAAAATAAGAAACCACATCGCGTGCCCGCGCTGGAGACTCGGCAGGCATTAACATCGCGCACCTGCTCCCGTTTGTACTGCTATCATGCGCGGCCGCACGAGTTATCTGATGTTTGTTGTTGACTTAATTTTTAAATTTGAAATTTGAGCGCTGGGTCTTATCTAAACTATTCTGGTTGGCATTAGACATGGAGAGTGGGTTTTTTATGAGTTATCATAAAAGAACAAGTGTGAAGAGAGATTGAAAAAAAAAACTGGTGATTATTCTATATATTCTCTTACATTTAGTTATTAAACAATTAATCATTTTCTTTTCTGGAGATTGGTGGGTGATTTGGAACAACATTTTGGAACAAATTCTGCAATTGGGTTTAATCAACTCTCTTTTCTCTCTCAATTGTGCTATTTAATTTCCATGTGTTATTACAATCCCATAATGGTTTTCAGTTCAGAAATGAACTAAACTCCATTATGAGATTCTAATGGATTTTGATATGCAGTCTATAATTATTTGCCTGATTGTTTGATTGTATGCTTATCATCGGATTCTCTATTAAGTGCATTGATTGAATGTTTGATCACCGAATCCTTGTATACTTATATGGAATTGAAAAATGAAATATGTGTATGGTTATAATCATAATAGCATGCGTTTATGAAGCTGAGCTGTTTAGCTTTATACTTCGTGAATCAGATAAAAATATACTGTTTCACCGTGTAGTAGTAATATAAGAGCATGTTTTTTAATTCATTATTGCTGCAATTTCACATAGAAATATAGTGATTTTGGTAATATTGTCGATTACATGATTCCTATCAAATGTGGATGTTATGTAAATAAGCCATAATTCATTGAAAAATGATTATGTCTACTTTTGTGCTCTTGGCTAATTTTCCATGATGATTATATAAGCTTACATGATGGTAATATTTAGATGAAGTATGAAATGAAGTTAGAATCCCATTATTTCCAAATTTGATTCATTATCATAGTGTTATTCTTTTATTCATTATTTAAGTTTAGATTAAAAGCACGTGAGGGGAAAAAGGAGGAAATGAAATCTAAGCCCAGATTTGATTGGAGGGAATTGCCAAAAAGGAAGGATTGTCCAATTGCTCCTAGTTCGGAGAATACTCCATCACCTGTTATGGGGAAAGGAAAGGAAAAGATCTCTAATTGTGCTAGTACTTTGGTTGTTGGGTTCTACCCCTGACTCAAGTGCTACGAAGAAAGTTCGTTTTGACAAGACCGAGCTCTTGATTACAAAGGTTCAACATACTCAAAAAGCTGCCTTGTCTACTATTCCTGTTCTCAAGTCGTGCTTAAAAGTAACTACTCCTAGACCAATTTTGAGGATTATGGAACCAAAACCTCCTGACATTTAGATCTTTGGTTGCTCTTGGGAATATACAGCTTTTCCAGCTGCTCAAGTACGCCAAAAGCTCCGGGCTGGGTTTGGTTTTTGCCAGCTGGTTTGCTGCTCATAGATTTCGTGGGCAGTTGTTCTGATGGTTGCCATGGTTGTTCAGATGGCTGACTTGACTTTTGTAGTTACCTCTTCCGTTCGTATGGATTTGCTCGACTAATTGTCAAGGTTGCTTTCAGTTTACTTTCTGTCGGAATCTCTGGCTTGGGTTGTCGAACTCTGGGCTGGGTCCGTGTTTTGTGGAACAGTCTATTGCATTTCTGTTTCAGTTCTGTGCTGCTCTAGTTCAGTTTCTCAGCAGTTGCTCTTTCTCGGCAGTTGCACTGGGTATGGGTGGGTTTATACTTCTCGCCTCGATGCAGCTCGAGCTGCTTTCCTCGGCAGCTGTGCTTCTGTTATGGGGCTGGCTGTTGGTTCGCTGCTTGGTGGGCTCTGCTGACTGATGTTGTAGTCCCGAAAAGCTGTTGCTGCTAAAGTTGCTGCACACAAGTGAGTAATATCCAAATCGCCAGTGAGATGATGTGAGGGAAGCTTTGATGATGATGTACCATGCCGATGGTGCTGACTGACGCATTTTCCTCCTTTGGATGATTGATAAATGCCCCAGTGTTGAGTTGTCGCTGTTTCTGAGATTGCCCCAGTCTTGTTGTAAGGGCTCCAATATCGGGTTGTCGCTAATTTTGAAATTACCCCAGCCTTGCTTGTTGTCTGGGATAGTTTCTTTGATAGATGGGGCTGATAAGATGCCGAGATAGCGAGAGGCTTTTCCCTCTGTACCATAAGGTGAACAGGTAGTGGATTTGGGATTTGATGTTAACAGCTCTTTCTGGTAGAGATGTCGCTCTGTTAGAGAAATGAGGCTCTAACTCATAGGGATACTGCTGTTGCTGAGCGGGATGACGCTATATTTGCTCGAGATATCGCCTGCAGTTGGTTGTAGATCTGTTGGCTCGTGTAAAGACCTTTGGGCAGGAGATCACAACGTTACCTCCTTCTTTCGAGAGGAATGCCACATTAGATTTGGTGGCTCACTTATCCACTGGTTTGTAGATTAGCTTTAATTTTCCTGCATAGACTAGCTTAGCCATTTTTGTCATGTACATGACACATTGTATATATCAAACAGTATTATATGGTAGGGAAATATGTTTTGATTCACTTCCCTTTTAGTTATGCCTTGTTACTTACTTGATAGTTGCCTGTTTCTCCAGGGCTTTGTGATCTGGATGTATTCTGAACTCCTCCTTAATAGATGGACAGTGAGATGTCTTAGGATTTTTAGAATGGATCGTCAATCTGTGTGTATTCCCTACCATCTTTGGTGTCTTGGGACTGGTTTTTGTATGTGGTTATGGATAGGAGTGTGTTTGTTTTTATTTTTCCTGTGGTGAGACCGGACCATAAAGATGGCTGCCTACGTACTCCTATGTATTGAGAAGATCAGGTCGACGTAGTTCGCCCCATGTATAGGGCAGATTACAGGTGAAAAGTTTAATCCTATGTATAGGATAAACTGCGGGTATGAAAAGTCTTATCCCTAGTGGGGTAAAACTGCAGGTGAGAAAGGTTCAATCCCCGTTGGGATAACCGAAGTTGTGTAAGGGTTCAAAACCAAGTTGAGAAACAGATAGAGCGATCTGAAAACCAGGCTGCTGGTTAGAAAAGTGTGTTTGTCCCTGATGGGGCAAATGGGTGTGAAGAAAAGTTGTATGCAGTGAAGGGTTAAAAACATGAAATGGCTGGGGATCTGATGATCTAAAACCAGGATGTTTGCTTGATGGTAACTTCAGACATAGTACCATTTCACGGTGTTCGAATTGATGAGTTGCGGAAATTCATCGTCGTCCATTTCCTGTAATCTGAAAGCGCCTCCTGTCAATACCTCCTTGACAATAAACGGGCCTTCCCAGTTTGAAGCGAATTTTCCTTTAGACTGAGCTTGGTTGTCAACGATCTTCTTTAAAACCAAGTCGTATTGTAAAAAACTGCCGTAATCAGACTTTTCTGATGTAGGATCTTCTTTACAAGTAGAGTGCCGCTCATGTGTGGGCCACATACTCCCCCATGGATTTCATCCACGAGTCTCTGAGCTTGGTCCTCATCCAGACATCTGAGGAGACCTCGTCCTGCATCTCTTTTGTAAAGTGCATCTTCGCACAAGTAGAATTTCATAGCAAGTTGATGGATCTACCTTCTTTTAGTCGGGCTCGCCTCAGCGGGTGTAGATCTATCTTGTAAGTGCTCATTGATATGCTTATATCAAGGGTGCTGGATGGGAGGTAGCTCATCCGATACTTCTCCAATGTAATTCCCATAGGCTGGAGCCTTTTGTTGGGAAAATGTGAGGTTGGCATGTCTTCCTTGTCATGTATGTTGATCAATCCGCAAAATCATTCCTATTCCGAGGAACGTGGAGGAAGGATTTTTCTTCAAACTCCGAAGCCATCTGTAGAACATGTCGATGGTAAGGCAGCAACTATAGAACCTGTTGAAGAGCTTTTTCTTTTTCTTCTCGTTTTTTTCTTTTTTTTCTTTTTTATGCATTAGATCGTGGAAAAGAGCCATATGGCTCACTGATAGGTAGCTCCAGCATTGATGAGGCCGAATGACAATCGTCTGTAGCAAAAGGTTCCCCAAGGAGTGATGAATGCAATTTTCTCAATATCCTTTTCAGCATCCATGATTTGATGGTACCCCGCAAAGCAATCCGCAAAGAAGTACATGTCGTATTGAGCTATATTATCAATGAGTATGTGGATGAATGGTACGGGAAAGCTATCTTTGAGGCAAGCTTTATTCATATCCCTGTAGTCCACGCAAACTCGCATCTTCCATCCCTGTTTGGCACGGGGACTATGTTGGATAGCCATTCAGGATATATTGACACTATGATGACATCGGCTTGAAAGTGTTTCATAATTTCTTCTTTAACTTTTAAACTCCACTCAGGTTTTAATCGCCTGAGCTTCTGCCTGACTGGCTTGAATTCCTCTTTGATGGGGAGGTGATGAATGACAATGTCAGTGGACAAACCCACCATGTCTTCATGAGACCATGCAAACACATCCTGGAATAGGGTCAATAGAGTAACCATGCCATTCCTTTGGTTTGGAGTGAGGTCCGTACCAATCTGGATTTGTTTGGGCTTTCTAAGCTTCTGAAATTGAAAGAGGTGGTTTGATCAAGGTTAGGTTTAGGCTTGTCTTCGACCCATTCTTTGATCTCCTGAGGTATCTCATAGTCCTCTTGTATTTTCATCAAGTCTGAGTCCAACTTTTCATCAAAGTTACAATCCTTGTGGAGAAGAGGCATCTTATCAGCAAGTGCACATCTAACTTTAGAGTCCTGAAACAAAATGCTTTCGCCTAATATATGAAACTGTTCAATCACACAAAGTGTTAGCATGTACATTACAAAAGTAACTGCTAATACTGTACATAAAAAGTAAGCAGTTATTGCTATCTACAGGGAAGAATGAGTTTCTGCCCGTTTTACCCTTCTCGACCAATGCAAGGAGTGCTGCTCCAATTGTCGAGGGCAAAGTCCTGGTGGACTGTAGTGATGGCTGTCATCGTCCTCCTTTTCCCGACTGATGTCCATTATATCTGGGCAATCATCGTCTGGGGTGTATCTGTTTGTGTGTTCATCATGGACATTAATGTGTATGCCTGACATCATTCTGACGATGTCTTGTTTAATTCTTTGTTCCTCTTCTTCTAATGCGGGATCTGGAACTAGGATTTCTTTCTCCTTCACCGGTATCGGTTTAGGAAATAACATAGTCATTACATGGGCAGGCACCTTTACCGGAGACCGTACAGGCTCAGGAACTGTAGGTGGAGATAATCGTCGTGTGGCTGAAGCTGAAGGAATCTGTCTGTGCTTATGAGGACTCCTGTGACTGGAACTAGCAGTATCCGGACCTTGGGTTCCTTCTTGTGCAGAGGATTTAGCATGTACGGGTATCCCTGTACCCTGAGTAGATTGGTGTAGTTCTTTAAGCAGAACAACCAAATTTGTGATTTGTTTACTTAATTCGTCGAATTCTTCGCGAGAAACTGGATTAAGATCAGTCTGGTCAGATGAAGACATAATTTGCTGTCGGCTCGTGGCCTTTTTGGATTTTTACCGGGTTACTGGACCAATTATATCCCTACAAAAAAGACTTATGTAATTTAGTCTTAGTGAATGTAGCAATATTACGTAATGTGTCCGTTTAGGAGTATCGTCCTGCGAAACAGATGTCAGTTGACAAGATAGCATGTCAGGTTTTGATATAAAGGGAAGGCATGTACACATATTCCTTCATATTTTCCATTACATTGAGATTTACATGGAAATGAAATTACAAGTAAATTGAATTTACAAGTAATTGAAATGTGAAAGTATGAAGAGACTTTCCTCCGCGTTTGGTTTATCAGAGGCAGACCTATCTTAGGTTACTCTCGCGGTTTTTCGGCATGAAGGTTCCCAAATCATCGCAATTTACTTGACGGGAAGTTAATCCGGTCTTTCAACTGGAGCGAATTTGGGTGGTGCCTTTCCTGAGCCTCGTTGAAATTAGTCTTCCTATGAGTCCAGTAATCAAACACCGACAGGATAGCCTCCTGGTGGAGAAAGCACACAACATACATTCACATATAACGTCTCTCACCGTATGGAAATGATGACATGTGCGAAGCATTAATATCACAAGCATATATGGTGCGAAGCACTAAGTGTAGTAAGTATAAGCATTCGTACACATTCATTCAAATGTAAATACAATATCCACACATAAGCAGATAACAATTTTGAAAAGTTTGTAATAGCGGCTTAAGTCCTCTTACTGGAGTCCCCAGCAGAATCGCCACCTGTCGACGTCGGGATTTTTATTTGTCCCTTTTCTATTCTTATTCTTTTGTGTTCTCATGTCAGGTGAGATTTGTTTGAAAAAACAAGTGAAAAAGGTCCGACATGTATAATGTCAACGATGGACTGTTAAGAGTCGCCAGTTAGTTTTTTATATGGTTATACCAACACAACCTGTCGACGTCGGGATTTTTATTTGTCCCTTTTCTGCTCTTGTTCTTTTGTGTTCTCATGTTAGGTGAGATTTGTTTGAAAAAATAAGTGAAAAGGGTCCGACATGTATAATGTCGATGATGGACTGTTAAGAGTCGCTAGTTGGTTTTTTATATGGTTGTACCAACATAACCGAGAAAAGGTTTAAACATTGACCCAGTGATGTGACACTGCTAAACGGGTCTGTGAAACCGAGATTAATTAGGGTCTGGGGACTTGCTTATGCGTAGGGAAGGTGTTAGGAACCCTCCGACATCCGTGTTGCCACGATGACCGCCACTTTTCAAGAAACTGTTATATGGATGTGTGTGTGTGTGTGGGTCAATGTGCTGTTATTTGGAAGTAGTGCTATGCCTCAGTCGCACCTATATACACAGGGTTTAGTTTGTGTAAAAATTCAGTTTTAAACAAGATATGGCCGTGATGTTTTATAAAAGAGGTTTTTCAAACCCTTGTGCTCAATAGTAATTGAGGCCTTTGATACTTTCATTTTATTAAATGTTCGGCTTGATTGCTTTTATTTTCGAGATGCGAAGCATCTTCAAGAAAAATAATGTACAAAGCAGTGCCGAATTCCTCGTGGGCATGACAGCCATCTAAGGATATTAGAACACTGTGCATAATTTACAAGCCGTGTACAGCTAAAAATGTCCATCACGGGAACCGAATCTAGATTCAGTGGACTGAATCTGTGATCACATGATTCCTAGGCTCATATGACTTAGCAATTTATATGAAAAGCTGTAAACACTTATATATATAATAGCTATAAATATATATATATAGACATGATCAATCACCACGAAGCACCTCCATGGGGGATCGAAAATGTAAATATATAAAAGCGGTAAATATATATATATATATATATATATATATATATATATATATAGTGTGCAAAACAATCAACCACCACGAAGCACCTCCATGGGGGGATTGCAAATGTAAATAAAGCAATAAAATGATCAATCGCCTTGAAGTAAACTCCAGGCGGGACAAAATGTAAATAAAGCTATAAAAATGGTCAACCACCACGAAGTAAACTCTAGGCGGGACGAAATATAAAGAAAGCTGTAAAAGAGGTCAACCGCCAAGAAGTAAACTCCAGGAGGGACGAAATGTAAAGAAAGCAGTAAAAACGGTCAACCGCCACGAAGTAAACTCCAGGCGGGACGAAATGTATATATATATATATATATATATATATATATATATATATATATATATATATATATATATATATATATATATATATACAGCCAGGTTCTAAAACGGACTTATAAAACGGACCAGTGGACGGACTCAACAAAAAAAGAGGCACGCGGGTCATTTGAAAGATCCGGGTCGTAAAAATTGAAACACAGCTACAGATCGATTGAAACGCGGGTCATTTGACAGATGCAAAACGGAACAAACTCCCTCTTCGCTCCCTGAACAAGGCTACAGAACGACTGAACAAGAGCTCCCTCTTCGCTCCCTGCCGATTATCCACCCCAAATTCTCTGCCTTCTGCTCTCTTTCTAAGGTAACGAAACAAACCAACCAAATCCAAGGTAACAAAATCTCTGCCTTCTGCTCTCTTTCTAAGGTAACGAATCTCCCTTCCTCTTCGATTCTAGACCAAGGTAACAAAATTAGAAATTTGGGTGATGATTTTCTTGTTTTATGGGTTGATATCAGGATAGATTCATTCCAATTTATGATTTGGTGTTCAATAATAACTTTTTTATAAATTTTACTTAATAAGGGCCAAACCCTATTGTGATTTGGTACTGTAATTTTTGATTTGGTATTATTTTTGCTTGCTTGCTACATGTCTCAATAATTTTATTGCCAGTATTGCAATTCTTGGACTTCTGAAAAGAAAAGCACTTGTATGACCTTATTTTATCTGCTGGTTCTATTATCATCTGTCATATAGAGTAGCCAATTTTTCAGGGGCTTGATGCATATCTGCTTTTCTTTTGTTTATAAAAATGTCTCAATAAGTTTATTGCAAAGGGTATTGTCTATTGAAATTTGTTTGTATTAATATTGCAGTACCGATGAGCACAAATTCATCAGGGAGTTCATCACGCAGTTGCAAATGTGGAGTTCCTTCACCTGTGAAGGTTTCATGGACCAAAACAAATCCCGGGAGACGATTTGTTGGTTGCACAAATTATAAAACACTACCATGTAACTCGTTTGAATGGATTGATCCACCAATGTCACCGGGCACAAGAATTGCTCAGTGTTATCGCGAAAACAATGAATTGAAGGCTGAAATATAAATTTTGAATTGCAGGATTAACGAGCTGACTATTGTAGAAAAGAAAAATCAAGAATTGGGGGAAAAAATTGAGGAGATGACATTGAAGAATGAAAGACTGAAGAAAAAAGTGGTGTACTCGATTTTTTTTTTTGCTTTCATGTTGTGTTTTTTGTTGTTTGTAATGTAGTCGAGTTGTGCTGTAATGACATTGAAGAATGAAAGACTGAAGAAAAAAGTGGTGTACTATTGTAATGAAAGTTGTTGTTTGTAATGAAACTATGTTTGCATTTAGGACATCTCTGTATAGACTTATGTGTTGAATGTTTACATGTGTACATATTTCTTTAAGAAAAACTATGTTTGCAATGGTCTCATCTTTAAGGAACCCCCCTACTGTTAGTCCAACTTCATACCCTGCTCATTTTGGCTTCACCCAGAACAATACACCCACATTACTTCTCAAAACCATTACTTCTCAAAACAGAGGAAGCAGAGGAGAATGATATCTAACAGAGAGTCATAGCAGGATCCCTACAATATATAACAACATTACTTCTGAAAACAATTACCATTACATCTCAAAACAATTACCATTACATCTCAAAACACCTACAATATATAACAACATTTCCATATCAACATTACTTCTCAAAAGACAGAAAACACAAAAAAATCCTAACAAGCCAAATGTACTTGATGAAATTATACATAAGAAAACACAGCAGTCCATTCCAACATATCAGCAGTCCATTCCAACATCTCAGCAAAATGCAGTCCATATCACCATCTCAGCAGTCCATTCCAAAATCTCATCCTACAATGAAATAAAATGATGCATACAGAAATGATATCAATAAATGAAAAAATAACGAATAACATTGTTTTGAAAATTTTTAGTAGCAAGTGCACTAAACAATTTGGATTACAGAGAAATTCTATGCATATCCACATGATCACAATTGCAGTCTACTGTTATCATAATTGAACACAAGAAGTTGCACACAAGAAGTTGCAGTCTACTGTTATCATGATCACAATTGCAGTATACTTCAACTATAATTGCACTAACATTAACATTGTAGAAAACAATGATCTTACTTACTTTTATCATAATTGCAGTCTACCATAGTCTAATAAACAAGCCCAACATGTTAATGAAAGTTATAGTGATATTCCTGAAATGCAAAACAAAATATTAGTTGAAAAATCTACAATGAAAATATCCTTGATAATATGATTTTTACAATCACCTAGAGATGAATAACTATCATTATCTACACTTGGATTGGGAGTTGCACCATCATGACAAGGTGAATACCTATAACAAAAATAACATCTAATAAGCACAATTACCATCAACGTCGAAACTATGAAAACAAATGCAAAATTTACAAATTTCTTACCGATTTGTAAGCATGGGACAATTTCTTTTGTCGTGTGTTTGGCCAACCAAACCACACCCATTACACCGTCTAGCTTTAGATTTTTTTGGTCCCCCTAATGCTTTCTCTTTCCCTCCCTTGAGCCTTTTACCACAACCCTTTGCACGCACTTGACTCAGTTCGTTGTAGTAGTTGCTACCCCCACTCCCTGAAGTAACTACACTTGGAATTTGACTTCTTCCTACACTATCAACAAAACTTGTACCACAACTAATCATTTGATTAATTTTATCATGTGCACCACTCAAAGCATCAATCTATACCTTAGTTGCTTCTTTGCTAGTAAGGGCCTTGTCAACTATATCTAAGGCTAGTTGCATTAATTGACTCCGCTTCAGTAGATATGACCTATTATCAGTTATCTCAATGCCACTACCATCAACGACTACCCCAGATTTTACTGTTTTTGTCCATCTACTCAAAATGTACTGACTTGGCAATCTTTCATAATCATGCATTTTGTGCAAATATCCCAACATGTGTCTACAAGGAATTCCCATACTCTCAAATTTTTTGCAAGTACATGAAGCAAAATCCTTAACCTTGTCATAATGAATTTGTCGCAATGGATAATTACCGCCACTTTTTCTTGCAATGTTGCACACACAGTGATCTTCATCCTCATCTATAAGCTCAAATTTAAAAGTCAAGCTCTCCCACATCTCATCCTGAAATTTAAAAAATATTTCATGTGTATAGATATCAACCATATGCACCAAAAACTTGTGAAGCATTTTCATTTTAGGCTTCTCAATCATGTCTTTGTGATCCGTCAATAATTCTTCATGACGTTGACACTCAAGTCCCCTACCAAACTGAATCATAAAATCCACCAATAAATTATTTTTTGAAACATATTTTTTGAAGAATGAGTGAGAGCTTTCAGCTCGTTGGCTACTTGACATTCCAGCCGAGAAAACATGATTCATATATGCCGGCACCCATTTAGCACGAATTTGATACATTGATTGTAGCCATTTGTTGTCATTTAACCCACTCTTCTCAACCAACTCTATCCATTTCAAATCAAACTCTTCCTTAATCTCTGATTTCCATATGCAATTGGAAAACTCCTTATAGTAAGCACTGTATTTAACTGAATCTATCTTCTCAGAAAATTTAGTTAAAATGTGCCAACTACAATATCTATGAAATGTTGTTGGTAGAGTTTGTGAAATTGCATTTGTCATAGCAGGATCTTGATCAGTATTGATCATCTTAGGGGCATCACTTGACATGGCTTCCAAAAATTGGTTGAAAAGCCAAACAAATGAATCTATGGTCTCATTACTCAAGAATGCACATGCAAATATTATTGTTTGACCATGATTGTTAACCCCCATTAGTGGCGCAAAAATTAATCCATACCGATTAGTGTTGTACGTAGTATCAAATATCACTACATCACCATAAAAATTGTAAGCCCGTCTAGAGGTTGAATCAGCCAAAAAACAATGAGTAATCATGTTCTCATCATTTGACTCAATTTTGAAATAAAAGGATGGATTCTTTCCTTGTTCCCCCATTAAAAACTCGTGTAACATATATCCATCATGTCCTCTCATCTCATTGCGCTTATCTCTTTCGAGATTATACAAATCTCTTTGCGTGCAACCAATATTCTCAAAACCCCCCCCCCCCCGATTGCACTCCAAGCAAATTGAATTGTTGATGCGATGGTATATTTACCATCTGAAGCTGTTGAGTCAGGGCCTTTTGGGCAGTTGATATATTGCGGTGAGATCGCAAAAAATGTGTTTTCCGTGGAGTTGTTAATGGGTGACAATGACCCTCAACAAATATACTAACAACATATAAGCCTGAAGGTGTCATCACAATAGCAAGTCTTGCTTTACAACCCTCTTTAATTGATCCCCTGCGCCTTGTTGCCTCAATGTTCGCTACTGTTGTAGCATTCCCCTGTTTCCAACAAACAAACTCTTTTCTTGTGAACTCATTACTTCCCCGTCTCTTTTTTCCAGACCAATGTCGAACACTAAAGCCACTCTCTTTTGCATATGCATTGTAGAAACTAAAAGCATCATCTATTGTTTGAAATTCTTGACCTATTTTTGGTTTTAGCTCTTGTGCTACTTGAGGATTATACAAATTATCTGAAAAATTAGGACCTAACACACTAGGTTCCTCATTTAGCCCACTCACTAATTCAAAGTCTACATTTCCCCCTTTCCCGCTCTAAATTTTCTCCCATCCCATACTCTGCTTCCACGTTATCCATGAGAGATTAAAACCTATAATGATCAAATATGGTAATTACCTTTTCAGAATATGATAAAATTGTGAATACCCATCTTAAACAATTATTAGTAATACCCATCTTAAAAATAATATATTTATAAAAAAAACAGAAAAAAAAAATTTAAAGTTAAGAAATTCGTACTTCCAGATTTGGTCAAAAAAAATTGATAAGTATATTAACTTGCTTCAAAGCACACCCAAAATGCAAAAAAAAATTACAGATACTCACTGACTCTGTTTAAAAACTCTAATTAAAAAAATATTGAGAAAAACTCTGTTTAACACGAAAGAAGTTTGGTGCCCTTTGAAATTGTACCTTCTTTATGAGAATCTGTTTAACACAAATGAAGTTTAGGTTTGTTTCAGATCTTTACCTTCTGATTCGTTGACACGAGAATCGTTTCTTTTCAAATGGGAAGCAAAAATCTGGGGTAGAGAATCGGCAGGGAGCGAAAGTGCTAAGAAAATTGGCAGGGAGCACTTGTTCAGTCGTTCTATACCAATTGGAAGAGAAAGAGGGATTTTGCATCTGTCAAATTCTCATAACCATGACCCGCGTGTTTCAATTTTTACGACCCGGATCTTTCAAATGACCCGCGTGCCTCTTTTTTTGTTGAGTCCGTCCACTGGTCCGTTTTAGAACCTGGCTGTATATATATATATATATATATATATATATATATATATATATATATATATATATATATATATATACACAAAAGTAATTAAATGCTCCAAACGTAAGTCTAGGCTCATCGAACAGAGTTCGACACAAAGTTCATATATATAAGTATAGATATACGAAAGCAATTAAACGCTCCAGACATAAGTCTAGGCTCAATCGAGGCATAACTCGATAATGTTAGTCCATATATATATATATATATATATATATATATATATATATATATATATATATATATATATATATATATATATATTATATACAAAAGAAATAAAAGCCACGTACCGAATTCCGGACAACCACACGCAACATGACTCTCAACGTGAAGAACAGTGTGTGCAAAGATGAAAAGAAAGGCTTTAAAGTGTGTACGAGCTTACAAGTGTTTAAAATAAGAAAGCACTCAGTTTATAGGGTATACAAAGCAAATTGGACATGGCTCCCTCATCTTTTCTCTTGCAAATATGGCCACCCCAAGCCCTCTATTTATAGAGGGGGGTGCCGCAGGTGTACCTGCGGCTGCCCGGGGTGCCCCGGGCAGTGTGTGTCTTACTGTCTCGACGTACGTGCATTCGGAGAACGCGTTGTTCGCTCGAACCTTCATAACTTTCAATTCCGGAGTCCGATGGAAGCGTGCCATACCATTCTGGAAAGCCCTTTCCTATGCAATGACATATGATTTGCTTTTTTTTTATTTCAGGAAGATGGGTCCATGACTAAAATGACATTTTCGAGTTTCCGTCAGGCAGTTCGTTGAGCCGTTTTGCGTAGTTTGCGCTCGAAAGTTAAGATATGACTCTTGTGGGACTTCTATTGAAGTATTTTGAGTGGAAATGAGTGTATTTAATGTGAGTTGAAGTTGAGTTGACAAAATGACCATTTTTCCCTTCTCGGACTTATCTCCGATTTTCGCGTAGTTGTAGCAGTCTTTTCTCAGGGTTATCTCTGAGGTTGACTTGATGTTGACTCTGACTATCCTCAGGGATATCTCTGAGGTTGGCCTGACCTCCTAGAGTTATCTCCAGGCTTTGAACTTGATCCCCTGGTGTTATCTCCGAGGTTAGAACTGATTTTCCCGGGGTTATCTCTGGGGTTGGAAATTGATTTCTCGGGGTGGTCTCTGGGGTTGAAAACTGGATCTCCCGGGGCTATCTCCGAGGTTGGAATTGATGTTGTGGTCCTCCAAGATTATCTTTGGAGTGTGAAATAGACGCTTTTGCCCTCCTGCATAGTTTAGTAACAAGAAAAGAAAATTTTGAGTGTCTACAATAATATGAATAACTTTATCGTCTCAATTATTGATTTAATAATATAAAATATTATGACAATAATTGAATTAATAACGTGAGATACTATGCAGTAATTATTGTGACAATAATTGAATAAAATTGAGTTACTTCTCACGTAAGCATCAATAATCAAAGATCAATTACAATACTGTGTGCTACTATGCAACCATGCGTATTACTGTACTTTTATCACCGGGTATTTCAACAGTTAAAGATAAAACTTTTGCCATTATTTTCATAAAAAGTTATTTATGTCGTTTTCTAACTCCAACAGTAATTCCGTTGTGGGGTTCGCCAATAATTGTGTCGTTATACGAATATTCCTTGATAAAATGAATATTCCCCGACCAAACGAATATTTTATAACAGCTTGCTTATTTTGCAAAATTTGTAAATATTACCCACAAATATAACATTATAACAAATTCACACCTTAATATTCAAAAATGATATTTAGAGAAAAATTCATCTTTATTCATAAAAGTTGGGGTCTTACAGTGCATATTTCGTCTTTTTCTCAAAAATATTTTTATTCCCTGAAAACTTTAATAAAAATAACATAGATTATAGTTAATAAAAATTCATTTTATTAACTAATAATTCTTTAAACTAAATTTTTGGACAATCCGATTTTCCTGGTTGTCACATTCTCCCCCCTTATAAAAATTTCTCAAACTAATAATCATCCTAGGTCTTTCTAAAATCACACCCTTACCAGATGTCTTTGTCTAACAAACTCTTTCAAACATTTTAATCTTACTTAAATCTTCTTCCTTAACTCGTAAACATCCTTTTCCCTAAGGATCATCTACTTAGTTAAACTCAAAATTATTCATTTAGATTTTGCACAAAAATAATTTGGTTTGGCATAACTTCTCAAAGAAAGCTTGATTTTCTTTTAACATGACAAACCATTTGTCTAGCCAAATCAAATAGCTTAAACTATACCAATAAATTGCACATCAACTGAATCATTCGTCTAGTCAAATCAATTGACATCAACTACTCTTTAAATTCTTTCACAATACTTCAAAACATTTTATGACATCATTATACCGCACTGTTTCACAGTACGTTGAGAACTTCGTCAGTTTATGACTACGTTATAATACATCCCACCATATTGAGTTGATGATTTTATAATCATCTCCAACACTAGGTTCACACGTATTAATAACTCCATCTTTTTATCATCTCCGCATCAAATGCATTGACGATATAAAATTCATTTTAATATTTCCAAATCAACTTCTGTCTAGCCGAAACGATTAACATAGACATATAAAGAATAGTTCTTTTAAAATTCATTGCTTCTAAAATTTTTAACCAATATTATTTTCTCAAACATGTATACATAGCACAATGTCAATAAATTTTGAAATCTAGTATAGCTAGAAGACTTGGATTACTTACTTCCTTCATCTTCCTTCATTGTCTTACTTGCAACAATTCTAACTTCTTCTAGCACCTTTAATGCTCACTATACTGAAAATAACTTATTTTCAGTCTAAACTTTCCTATACCATAGTATAGTTCATAAAACTTACCACACCATATGTGATTAAGAACTTTTCATAATCACATGAGTTTAAGAACTCATCTTCGAAATATGTAATCAAAGAACAAATCAAGGACTATCCATATGCTTAAAGGCTCAGAAACATATCATATAACTATGAGTCACAAACTTTTCATGAGTATGAGTTTCAAGAACTCGCACCTATCTTAATACTTTCTACTACCCAATATGCACATGAGAAAAGATTCACCTTCTCACCATATACATATAGATAGCGCGACCTTACTATTCCAATAATTATCACTGTAATGAACTAAGTAGTCATAAACCCTTGCCCATACAAGGATTCATACAACTCATCATTCATTGTCCTACCTTTGAGACTTGAACTTTATAATTGTTCACCCTTATTGCGATATTACTTATTGGGCAAATTTGTTGCTCATCCTTGTTTTCCTTAAAACTTCCAGTTAAGGCAAAACGTGGTGAACCCTCAAGCAAAAACAAGGGTAAAGAGAAGGCTTCAGAATAGCTTTGTTTCTTAGTGTTAGGAATATATTATTATTATGTTGTATGGAGACTTATGTATTAAGATTTAATAAGTTATGTTTAAATTAAGATGTTGTTGTAGCGGTTCGAGACCTTGGGACGAGAATAATTATGTTATAACATTATAAATTATTCTATTATTTCGTTGTTAATGATTTTAGTATGATATTAGAAGTTGCACGTGATGCACTGAATTCGTGATATGAGTGTCCGAATTTGGGGGGGCACATAAACCAAGATCGTTCTTGTGCTTAGATTATCAGTCAACAAAAGAGTAGGATAAAACAAAATCATACCCTTGAAGATCCAAGCTTCCTCAGGTACAAGTTCAATTCATATTCCTTTGTGCTCTCCTTGAATACGCGGGCTTGGTTCCTTCCTTTGATCAATGTTAGCCACCCTAGCTTTTGGCCTCTAGAAGTTATCCACTAAGGAAGAAGAAGAATTCAAGAAGAAGGGTGTATTAGCTCAAACCCTAATTTTCTATCTCTGTAGAAAGGGGGTGTACTCTCCAACTCTTGGAATCACGTATTTCACTCACACTAATATCTAATATAAGACTCCTCTTATAAATATATCAGCTAACCTACTTTAATATAATTAAAATAGAATATTATTTAATTAATGAAACACTCCTTTAATTAATTAGGCTCCCTAATCTTATTAGGGATAATTAATTAAATTCTTTTAATTAATTTGCCTCCTAATCTTATTAGAAATAAATGAGAGTACTAATATTAAATTAATTCCCAAACTCCTTTAAAAATTAAAATAATAATAATTGTAATACTATTAATAAGACTTCTCTTATTAATTTATATTTAATATTTCTAAAATATTACATAATAAATATTAAGTTATTTAATTTATTCACCATAGATTAAATTAAATATACTTATCATATTATTATGATTATACCATTAACTTCTTAAATAATTATTCTTCATTTTTTGGTGTGACCCTTTAGGTTCTCCATATTAAATCGGTTGTGAATAAATCAATTAGAACAATTCTAATCTTATTTAAATAAATAAATTAAACTATTAATTTATTTAAATAAATAATATTTATTCTACAATAGGGATAAGCCTCCCTAGCAATCAACGACTTTCCAGATAATATAGATTTTAACATTAATCTGTAAAAGAATCTTTAAGTAAATAGTTACCGTATAATTCAATCTTTCCACCATACAATGTCCCAATTAAATATAAGACATGAAATTACTGTCAAGTCTTATTTTATTTAATTATATGTATTTCTATTCCTACATGCACACTCCTAATGAATGCAAATTAGAAACTACTTTCTATTTTTATTCCACCTTGGGCAAGGATTCCTGGGATGTCATTTATCGAATCACTTAGGACATATCTCATCTTTTACTAGAAGTGGTAGATTTTTTATTTATTATTCATTATCTCCATATATAATTTATTACACCCAAGCATACCCTTTGATATACCCTACATGTCTTAAGGAATAAGTCAAAGTGTAAATCATTATATACAAGAATTCCTATTGACAGACAAGTAAAACTTCATTAGGTATTCCTTAGCGAGTCACGTTCAGTGAACTTATTCTCCAATAAGCACCTACATACTTGCTTTAGTGTCTCCACACAAATGATCATAAGATCAATCATCCTCATCCAATGAGCAAGCAATGTATGCACTATTCTATCTGGATTCACTAATCCCCATTTTAGTAATCCATTGATTGGGAACATTTTAGTTTTAATCTATCTATGAATTTAGATCCCATTAGAATGATCTCATCATGATTCTAAAAAAATTGCTTAAACAATGAGTTTATCATATATTTTATAAACAACCCCATGTAGATAAATAAATGCCTTTAATAAATAATTCATTTATTAATAAATAAATAAAATTGATTACAAAGTATATGCTTTATCATAATTCATGATTGGCTTGTATGCATACTACTTTCAATCTCGCACTTGCACTAAAGTCAATCACCTTGGTATCTCATACCCATCTTCTCTAAGTGACGATCAAACTGGTTTTGTGTTAACGCTTTAGTAAATGGATCTGCAATGTTTTCTTGAGAGTCCACACGCTCCAGGGTGACGTCTCATCTTTCAATTATCTCTCTAATCAAATGAAAGTGCTGCAACACGTGTTTGGTTTTCTGATAAGACCTGGGTTCCTTAGCCTGCGTAACAGCTCCGGTGTTGTGACAGAATAAAGGTACTGGTCCTCTAACGCTAGGAACCACATCAAGTTTGGTTATGAACTTCTTCATCCAAATAGCCTCCTTTACAGCTTCACTTGTAGCTATGTACTCTGCCTTCGTCACTGAATCAACAATTGTTTACTGCTTGGAAATTTCCAACTCACTGCGCCACTATTCAAGGTAAACACATACCCCAAAATGGATTTATTGTCATCTTGTTCTGTTTGAAAACTTGAGTCTGTGAAGCCCTCTAGTTTCAATTCAGACCCACCATAGACAAGAAATACATCCTTAGTTTTTCTTAAGTACTTTAGGATATTTTTCACTGCCTTCTAGTGTTCTTCTCCTGGATTCCGTACATGATAGTTCCTATTACTGATGCATAAGGAATCTTATTCATACGATCTCTCTCCTCAGGTGTCTTTGGGGCATGTTTCTTGGAGAGATGTATTCCATGGCTCATCGCCATGAGATCTCTCTTGAAATTTTCCATGCTAAACCTCATTAGCATCGAGTCAATGTACGTTCCTTGGGATAAGCCAAGCATCCTTTTAGATCTATCTCTATAGATCTTTATCCCCAAAATATAGGATGCTTCTTCCAAGTCCTTCATGGAGAAATGTTTAGATAACCAGATTTTAATTGATTGAAGCATAAAAATATCATTCCCTATCAGTAATAAATCATCAACATATAATACAAGGATTGAAACAGTGCTCCCACTAACCTTCTTGTACACACATGGTTCATCCTCATTTTTAATAAAATCAAACTCTTTGATTGTCTCATCAAAACGGATGTTCCACCTACGAGAAGCTTGCTTCAATCTATAAATGGACCTTTGTAGCTTATTATATACTTGATTTGTTCCAACCTTTGAAACAAATCCCTCTGGCTGTGTCATATACACATCCTCCTCAACTTTCCCATTGAGGAAGGTTATTTTCACGTTCTTCTACCAGATTTCGTAGTCATGGTAAGCTGCAATCGCAAGTAAAATTCGAATAGACTTGAGCATAGCTACTAGTGAAAAGGTTTCATCATAGTCAACTCCTTGCCTTTGTTTGGAACCTTTTGCGACCAGTCGGACCTTATAGGTCTCTACCTTACCGTCTGCTCCAGTCTTTCTTTTAAAGACCCACTTAGACCCAATAGGCTTAATGCCTTCAGGTGGTGAAACCAAAGTCCATACTTGGTTTTCATACATGGAGTCCATTTCGGATTTCATGGCTTCTTGCCATTTCTCTGAGTCTTTATTACTCATAGCCTGTTCGTAATTTAATGGATCATCATCATCTATGATGCATATGTCATCGTCATCCTCTATGACGAATCCATACCTTTCAGGCATCTTCGGTACTATTCTAGATTTACGAATAGGGTGTGTTACAATAGGTTCTTCCTCTTGGTTAGGTACCTGATTTTGATCCGTAGTATTTTGTGGTTCTTGAACTTCTTCAAGTTATATCTTACTCCTACTGACCCCTTCAATGATAAACTCATTTTCAAAGAAGACATCATGTTTCGCAACAAACACCTTTTGATCAGTTGGATGATAGAAATAACACCCTGATGTTTCTTTAGGGTATCCCACAAATCTATACTTGTCGGATCTAGTCTGTAGCTTATCGTTTTCAAACTTTTTGACATAAGCTGGACAACCCCAAGTCTTAACATGCTTAAGATTTGGTTTCCTCCCTGTCCATAACTCATATGGGGTCTTAGGAACAGATTAAGTAGGTACCTTGTTAAGTAGGTATGTAGTCGATTCTAGGGCATATCGCTAGAAGGAAATTAGAAGATCAGTAAAGCTCATCATGGATCGAACCATGTCCAACAATGTTCGATTTCTCCTTTCAGATACACCATTCCTCTGTGGCGTCCCTGGTAGAGTCAATTGTGAGATTATACCATTTTCTTTGAGATAATTGAGAAACTCACTGCTTAAGTATTCACCACTTCGATCTGATCGAAGAATTTTAATACTTTTTCAAGTTTATTTTTCTACTTCACTTATGAATTTTTGAACTTTTCAAATGATTTAGATTTGTATTTCATTAAATACATATATTCAAATATTGAATGATCATCAGTGAATGTAATAAAATAAGAATACCCTCCTCGTGCATTTGTTGTCATAGATCCACATACATCTGTGTGTACCAACGCTAACAACTCTTTAACTCTTTCTCCTTTTCCACTAAAAGGAGATTTAGTCATTTTTCTCATGAGACAACATTCACAAGTTGGATATTATTCATAATCTGATAGCTCTAGGAGCTCTCATCTTTATACAACTTGGATAATCTTATTTCATTAACATGACCAAGTCTACATTGCCACATATAGGTATAACTAACATCATCTCTTTTCCTTTTCATAGTTTATTCAATTTGAAGTATATTTTCATGCAAGTCAAGTATGTACAGTCCATTTTGCAAATTACCAACACCATATAAAATATTATTATTATAAATAGAACAACTGTTGTTCTTTATTATAATGTCAAACCCATCCATATCCAATACATAAATTGAAATAATATTTCTAATGATATTCGGAACAAAATAACAATTATTTAAATTAATGAACATGCCCGTAGGCAGTGCTAAGCAATAAGTTCCTACAGCTAATGCAACAACCTTTGCTCAATTTCCCACTCATAGGACGACCTCATCCTTGCTCAGCTTTCTACTTCTGACCAGTCCCTGCATATTATTACATATGTGAGAACATCAGCCGGTATCTAATACCCAAGTAGAAGATAGACTTTTAAAAAAATTAGTTTCAATCATAAACAAACCTTGATTAGGATTCGAAGATTCTCCAAGCTTCTTATGCTTTTTCTCTGCAAGATAATCCTTGCAGTTCCTCTTCCAGTGACCCGGCTTGTTGCAATGGAAGAAAATTCCTTTTCTAGCTGGATCAGGTTTCTTTTGATCCTTTACTTTTGCCTTACCCTTAGCCTTCTTGGATTTATTCTTCTGAGAAGATACCTTGGGCCTCTTCCTTTTGTTGGAAGAATCATCCACCATTAAGACATGGTCCTTGATGGGAAGTGACCTTCAGCAGTTTTCAACATGTTAAGTAACTCAGGCAAGCTGACGTCCAACTTATTCATGTGAAAATTCACAACAAATTATGAGACGGTGTCAGGGAGTGACTGCAAGATCAAATCTTAACTCAACTCCCCATCCATGACGAACCCGAGCTGTCCAAGACGTTCAATCAAATTGATTATCTTTAGGACATGAGTCTCAACAGTAGTGCCCTCGGTCATCCGAGATCAGAAGAGCTCCTTAGATATTTCATATCTAGCTGTCCTACTTTGCTCACCATACAACTCTTGTAGGTGTAGCAACATAGTAGGATCATCCATGGTTTCATGCTATCGCTGAAGCTCGTTATTCATGGATGCGAGCATGATGCATTGAGCCACATATGCATCATCTTGCCACTGTTTAAAAGTAGCAATCTCTTCCTCAGAGGTTGTCTATGCAACTTTTGTAGGTACATGCAAATTTAGGACATAAGAAATCCTTTTAGCAGTGAGAACAATTCTCAAATTCCTTAACCGGTCCGTGTAATTCGGCCCGGTCAGTTTGTTAGCATCAAGTATGCTACGCTCTAAATTAGTGAGTGTGAAATTTTCAAATTTCTACATATGAAAAAATAATATTTTAGCAAACATTCATTTAATTAATTTATATTACCAAAATAAATTAGGTCTTGTTTTATATAGGTATCTCCCACTATTTCTTCAAACTATATTACCCTCATTTATACAGTTCGGCAAAATCTAATTAAAGTTCTTCCTAGTGAGATTAAGGATCCCATTTTAAATATATATAGCATTGTGGTGACACAACAAACTATATATAAATAAATAGGTAGACAACTCCTTGTCAATTACATCATTATGTAACTCCTTATCTTTTGCCTCTTAGATTATTTTGATCAAGTGGTGGCATATCCAAATCAAAATTATCTAAGTTAAGTCCAACCTAGCACTTCCATATATTCAAAAGAGAAAAATATTGTCCTTGTGGTGACACAACAAAATAATATTGTTTAATTTTCTTTATAAGCATCAAATGTAATAAATTAACATCTTAAATACTTAATACTTGTCTTGTGGTGACACAACAAACTCATATTAAATATTTAATACTCTATTAATTTTATTATGCTAGAAGTCTTAATATAAATACTTTGAGGGGTTTGTTATTATTAGTCTCATCTTTTTTAGCGCGCACACACACACACACACACACACACACACATATTATATATATATATATATATATATATATATATATATATTCTACCCGGATTGATTATAGACTTTTCTTCTAGTTTGGTTCACTAGAGCCACCAAGTGAACCAATTTGCCAAACCCTAGGGTGCAAGAATTAACATTTAAATATAACTATTATATTTAAACTCGGACTCCATTACAAACGGGTCTTCAAGCGCTCCTTGCTCCTTGATCTCCAGTTCTTCGAGAAATTCTAACTAATCCCTTTACATAAACTATTTAATATAAATAGAAACCTTGAATAACAATCAAGGGGAAGTACATAGGAGAGAGATATAATTTTCAACAAGAAGAAAACCAGAAAAGACGAGGTACGCAGACCCCATTTAATAAAACACATACATTCAAGCATCCATCCAAAATAAAATCCAATCACATTGGTCATAGTCCATAATCAATCCTATTTATTATCATACATATCATCATATGTATCAATAAATAACATTCATCTCATGAAAATAAATCCATTCCATATATGCATTTCAACAATATTCAAGAGATTTCGAGGTAGCTAAATAATAAATCATTTTCAATATCAAGAATTTTCTTGTATTACATGCTAAATAACATATCAAAAATGAAAAATGTTAAATTCTTTCAAGGATTCAACAATATCAATTTGATTATGAAGAATTAACAATGTTGTAATAATATTCAATAAAGTGGGATATTCTCATATTTCCTGTCGAGTGATCACAAATTGATCAAAAACGTACTAGAGGAATTATCAATTCATTTACTGATTGAATACCTCAAGAGTATAAGTTAATTGTAAAAATTATATCATACCCTTCTACAAGTACGTAAGGGGATCAGCCTCATTGTCCATGTGATTATGCATAATACTCAATAATAGCGCAAGGGTCGAATGTCCGACAATAAAGTTCCCCTTTTTATAAGGGTTGTTCATCTTAGTCTTACATCATGAGTCCGTACCACAACAATATGGTTTGGATTGCTTTTTAAAAAATACTATGATTTGAACATATAATATTAATATTGATCTGGCCAAAATAAATCGCATAAATCTTTCAATAACAACTTGGTTCAAATAATAGAACGATTCATCAATTGTTAGTCTAGCCAAAACAATTAGCTAGGACATGGTTCATAAACAGTTCATAAATAAAAGAACTTTAAATTTATTTCACAGTTCAAATAATAAAACAGGAAATCAATTGCACTATGTGTGAATAATAATAATCTTTATAGATGTGAATAATCAATAATAATTATCCACTAATCATGCTTTGAAAATAATAACTCAAGTTGAGTTAGGAAACTTGCCTGATCGGTTGACTATGCAATTTAATTTAACTTCTTTTGAAAGACCTATCATTAATAACATCGATATCTCAATTAGCATCACATATCGTAACTCATAATACTATTATTTCATAATAATTTATCTAACATATAATCACATAATCAAATAATACCTTAACTCATTAATATTATCACCGTTTGATAATATCCTATCACTTAATCGTCATAATATTTCCTCATTTCTTCACATTATTAACCACTTAATAATATTTTGTTCCTTAACAAGTATTATTAATCATTTAATAACATCTCACTCATCTCATAATATTATTAATCATTTAATAATATCTTATTCACTTCATAATATTATTAATCATTTAATAATATTTAATCACTTCATAATATTATTAATTATTTAATAATATCTTATTAACTTCATAATATTATTAATCATTTAATAATATTTTAATCTAATATTATTATTATTTAATAATATTTTAATTTAACTTTAATCAAATATTATTAATTATCTAATAATATTTTAAATCATTATCTAATATTATTAATCATTTAATAATATTTTATATTATTATCTAATATTATTAATTATTTAATAATATTTTAATTTTAATTTAATCAAATATTATTAATCATTTAATAATATTTGAAATTATTATCTAATATTATTAATCATTTGATAATATTTTAATTTAACTTAAATCTATTATTATTATCATTTAATAATATTTTAGATACAATTTTAATCTTAACATTATTAATTACTTAATAATATCTTAATCTAATATTAATAATCTCTTAATAATATTTTAATCATTTATTATACTAATAAATAATTTATACTAATAAACAATTTATTCTAATTGTTTAACCTTTACTAATTACTTTATTTAACAACCCTAAAATGCCATAAATATAGCATCTCATCAAAAATTACCAAATTACCCTTTATAAATCAGAATACAACATTTTTAGGGTTTTCAAGTTAACATCACATTTTTACCATTTATGACATCACATAACTTATTTTACCCATTTATTTATAACACAATCATTTACACGAGAAATACCAAAACAGTTCCAAAAATATTTAGTTTCTGGAATATGATCTCCAGAGGATCCCCAAATTTTTTCAGAATTTTTCAACTTGATTTTCTGTTTTTAAAGGTTCTAAAACAGCCGGATCATGCAACATTTTTAATAAATCCAGTTTTTGCCCAAAAATCATGAAACTTTCAAGGAATGCTATTGTTATATATATGAATTTTCAGTAAACATAACACCATTTTTAGAGTTACACACAAAGAGTTATTCATGTTTACTTTTAAAGGAGTTCTTTCTTGTAAAAGTCATAACTCTCATTCTACACATAAAACTGTTCATTCTTTTTTCTAAATGCAGATAACTCATCAGAGTATCTTCCCAAATGTTTCCAAAATTTTTAGAGCTGTTAAAGTGGTCGAAACAGCCCTTGCCAAAAAGTGGTCAGGAAACTAAAAGGGTTTTTCAAGATTTTTGGCTGTTCGTACAGTTTTGGGAAAAATGACACTACGGTTAATTGTTTTAATATTTTTGAGTACTACTACTTGGGTTCATTAGATAACTCATGTATCTAACTCACCTTTTTGACGGATCTCAAAAATAATTTGTAGATTTCAAATGGTAGAGCCTCAAAATGGGGCTGAAATTTTAAGGTTTTTGGGCTAAAAATAGTTTTTGTTCTACTTTGATTTCCAAGTTCATCAACACATAAAATGGTTAGATCTAAGCATAAACCATCACAAAACATGTAGATGTAGGTGTTTTTGAGTCTTAGAACATAACCCCTCTATTTCATCAAAATAAATCAAAATAGAAAGGAAGAAAGTAGTTTAGAACCTTACCTTGATCTTCTAGCAACCTTCCTTTATTTACCCAAGTATATATGGAACTAAGAATGTGTTAGAGTTTATGCCCTAGATACAAATTATTTGATATAATTGCTTAACATTTTTTGATATTATATTTGATTGAATAAATGAATTATTTTATTATAGTTTTATTTACTGCGTTATATAAATGTTAGCATAATAAAAGTCCTTAGAATAGTGATACAAATTATATTGCTTCAAGTATGTGACTTGAACATGAGATTATATAATTACAATTAGTATCATTGCTCTTAAATGTTCCTAGTCAAGTATCATTGTTATTGGGACAACAATTATACATTGAGACAAGTGTGTGGATTGACTGATGACCAAATCTCATTGGTCATAAATATATGAGATATTGAGTCAATGCATATGTACATGTTAGAGAACGATGTACTGGACATACCTACCATGAGAATTCTACGTGGAGCATTATGCAAAGTGTCATTAACAATTCTCATAGTGACAATGATGTAATGATCCTCCGACCTGAAATCACTATATTACTACACGAAAATTTATGTACTTTGATATCATCAAAGGTCACCTTTAATAAGGTGGACAATAAAGGTGAGTATTGGGTACATCATGAATCGTGTGAGGAATATGAGTGATCTAGATAGAATTTAACCCTCCTATATATATTAGGGGTGATATTCAAAGGCCTCTTAATTGAGTAGGACTATGAAATGCATGGTCATGCTCAAATAGTGATTTGTTTCATATAGTCTACTCATTGATCAAGAAATCTTCGATTAAATTATGAAGAGTATGACACATTCTATGCCTCGAGTTTAATCTAGGATGTCAAGGTTAAAAGGATTAAATTACATTGAAATATTGGTCACGAAAAGGTTGCATTGAATCATCGATCTTATTATTACTTGACTAGCAGTGATGCATTACTAGATGCTACTCACAGTTTATAATTTTATAATATGATTTTAAGATTATTGCCAACGTAATAATAACCTATAGGGTCACACACTTAGAACGTAATTAAAAGGAAATTAATTTAAATTGTATTGATTTAAATATGTCAATATGATTGATAGTATTTAAATTACGAATTTAAATTAATAGGATAATTTGTATATATGTATATTAATTAAGACTTAATTAAGATATAATATATATAAATTCAGATTTTATTTTTTAATTAGATTAGGTTTTGATTAATTCCTTTTGACTGCTATATATATGATATATCAGCCATTTTAGGAATCATATCATTAACCTAAAAACCCTAGCCGCTCTTAGAGAGAGACTAGAGAGAAAAGTTTCGAAAATCCTGATCCTTGGTGGCTAGTAACTAAGTTGACACCTAAGCTGAGTGTGTAAGTAACTTAGAGATAAAGACGTTGAAAAAGATTAAATTTACCCCCATCTTTCTCCTTTATGGTGCGGTACCCCCTCCTTATTTTGCCCTATTTTACTTTGTTTTTAATGTCAAATTTGATTAATCAAATATCTAAAAAGTCCCTTAATAATTGAGCTAAAGATTGGGCTATCAATTTAATTCCTTTGGACTTCCTAATTAATTGCTTGGACCATGGAAATAACATAGTCCAATACTTTTAACCTATCTTATCCCAATTATTTTTATTTAGGGTTTCTATCCCCACTATCTTGGAATTTAAATACTTACCCATGTCCATTTAACTTTATAACCCAATTAGACTTGCTTTAATAAAGTTTAAAAAAATAATAATTTTGAGATAATTAAATTAATCTCTTAAGTTAGTATACATTTTAAATACTAATATTTCTCTTAACTTGAAAGTAGCAATTCAACTTTTAAATTATTAGTTTTGTTCTTCATTGTTCTTCACTGAAAAATATATTTTTTTGTAAATTTATTTTTATGATAATTGTTGAATATATGGCTTGTATATGTTAATTTGTTGATATAAATTATTTTTATATGTTTAAAAGTATATGATTTAGAGTAGGATAATTCATGAAAACATGATATATGTGAAGAAATTATGTTTACAAAAAAATACAGATATATATATATATATATATATATATATATATATATATATATATATATATATATATATATATATATATATATATATATATATATGATATGGCTTATTTTAGAATCAAAATTGATACTAAATTCATGATATAAAGTGTAAATTGATTTTTGATTGTGTAAATACATGAAGAAACGAAAATAATAGGTTTTAAACTAATTGTTTTGGTTGAAAAAAGGATTCACAGTATTTAATTTCGCTAAGAATGTCAAAGAGTGAAGAAATAGCAAGAACAATGAAATTTAAAGAATTTAATTTGATGTTTATACTATTTATATGGTTAGAAACATGTTAGAAACATTAATTTATGTTTCTGTAAAGTTTATGTGTTTTATATGTGCTAAATTTGTTGCTAGAAAGGAGCTTTTAGGCCAATTTGGCTTTGTTTTGTGTTCTTCACGAACACTGTCTGCTTGCAACTGAGAAACTGGGCGCTGCAGCACCACTCAGTGCCTGTTGACGAATACAGGCGCTGCAGCGCCAGTTCTGTGAGTAAATAGAAGCGCTGCAGCGCCGGTTCTCAGTACAAACTGGGGCGCTGCAGCGCCAGTTAGCAATTTGGCCAAAAAATTAATTTTTTTTAAAATATACAATTCTATAATCGTTAATATAGTGTAATGTTATGACTATTAAATGTGATTTATCATATTGTGGTGTTGTTATAATACAAAATATGAAAATTATTATTAGTAATTATTATGTGATAACTGAAGATTTGTGTTATTGCATTAAAAGTGTGGTTTAATCATGTGGTTAAACCTAATACCAAAGGGTTGTAAATGATAAAGATATTCAGTTATGTACCATGAACATGTGGTAACTAATTATGTCATGATGACATGCGTATATGATATTTGGGAATGTGAGTTATACTCCCTCCGTCCCATGATAAAAGTCCTTATTACTATTTTGGGTAGTCCCATGTTAAATGTCCATTTTTCTTTAATAACCAAAATTTTACACATATTTTCTCCTATTATACCCGTAACATTAAATATCTCATACTTTTCTTATTCTAATTCTCTCTCCATATTTAATGACATTATTATTGGCAATTTTGTCATTTCATTCATCTTATTAATATGCGTAAAAAGTCCACCAGGACTTTTATCCTGGGACGGAGGGAGTAACTGTTTAGCTTACACGCAAGACAAGTTTCTAAACCTTACTTCTTACATTGATCAAGTTCTTTAGCCTATCTTGTTATTATTACACAAGTTTCTGAACCTTACTTTTATATTAAACAAGTTCTTGAAATTTGTTGAGAAAAGTTTTTTTGGTCTTGTTTCCTTGTTGAAAATTGTAACCTTAGCTTATTACCATTTAGTTCAAGCAAGGTTTATTATATCTTCTCAATGCTTTGAACTTTAATCTTAAAGCATAAACTTGTTACGCTACATTATTCATTTATGGCTCATAACTACTTTGTATTACATTATTGTTGAAACTTTACATTGTCATTGAACTTTTGATTCAACTAATCCTTAGTTGATGTTCGTTGAACTCTAAATTACCCGTGAAACTTATCCAAACCAACATTCCTTTGGTACGGATTCGTATATTAAAACTGAGATGAACAACCCTATTATAGGGTATCATTTACGCGAAAACGTTAAGATGTTTGTGCACAATACATGGTACGAAGGGCTGATCCCCCTAAGTATGCGAAAGAAGGTCCATATAGTCTAAGGACTGTTAAAGGTTTAAGTAGAAATACTTTTAACCTGGGACATAGTTCATGGTCTTGTAACCCTCAGATGAATTTCAATATCAGTTCTTGATTATCAATATTATAAAATGTTATTCATTACCAGTTGTTATGTTTTCATTGAGTGAGCATTTGTTTGGCTTACTCTTGCATATATATAACCATTGCAGCTAAAGTTGAGAAGGTTGATGAGCCAACCACTAGCAAAGGGAATGGAAACATGAACAAGTGTTAAAGACTTGTTAATTTATTGAAATTTTTGTTTTCAGACTTGGTTTAATTATATGATGTAATTAATTAATTTTACGCATTTGATGAATGTTTTAAGGTTAGACAACTTGAGATTTATTGGATTTAATTATGTAACCCTTTAACGAGAGGATTTATTACTTAAATTTTATTAAATTTGGGTAGTTAGAAATGAATGTTTGGACAGTGAACACCAAATCTTGTGGGAATGAAGTACCCAGATTTGAGGTGTCACAAGTTGGTATCAAAGCTTTAGGTTATGAATCTTAGGTGCGGGGAAAACCTTAGGAAGTAACCTTATAGGAGATTATAAAGATAAAGATAGTGGTGATAAACTCTTATCGAGTTTTAAGGAAGAAATAATAAAACACTGTATGTGTTTATGTGGTTGTCAGGATGGCTAATGTGGGAGAATCCAATCAGGCTAGGGAGGAGGAACCTCAGATGCCTAGAGAGGAGGAGCCTCGAGATGTTCAAGTAGTCTGGGAATAGCTAGTGCCAAAGGAGTCGTCTCTGTTGGTTGCAGTTGTTGGATACCCAGAGTTTGAGCAGAAAGGATTAGTAAATGATGAGGATGAAGTAGAGATGGATGAAGACCATGTCGAGCTACCACAAACAGATGAGGAGGAGGAAGGGAAAGAGTTTCCACCAAACTCTATTGCAGCTCAAATGTATGACGAAGTATACGATCGTAACATTGAGCTTCAGGATAGAGTCGAGGAATTGGAGGAGCTAGTAGCTGAACATCAGACTTCGATGGCATAGAAGGATGATGAGGTTCAAGATCTTGACGAGCGTCTAGGTAATGTGGAATGGAAGCTGGTTCATATAGAGGGGGAAAAGGACAGCTGATGGAGGAGGTTGAGAAACTGAAGGATAACCTGAAAGAAGAATCCTCCAAGAGAGCAAGAGTTGAAGATGCGTACGAGAAAGCTTCCCAGCGTGCATAGGTAGCAGAGGAAGAGGTACAAACAAAGAAGATCAAGATGGAAGAGATGGATTATGTTTTCCACACTGTGATAAACAGAGCTCAAGATCGAGTCATGCACTATCTGACTCAGTTCGAGGAGTTGCCATGGTATATGTTAGATCGAAGAATGATGTTCTGTATTATGGAAGAGAAGCGTTATAAGGTTGTGCAACGTCTTAGTAGGCCATAGGAAGTGTAATTATTGAATGAATAATTATATAGTAAATAAGATGTAAATCCTAAGTATTATGTGATTAATGAGGTATGATGATGTTATCCGGAAACTTTATCAGTTCAGGAAAAGTGATGTAAATAGCATTGATGTTATCATTTCTATGTCTTTAAAAGATTATGAATGAATAAAATGTTACTCCCTCCGTCCCATATTAATTGCTCAGTTTTGACTTTTTTAAGTCAAATTGACTATTTTTGAGAATTAATAATTAAGCATATATAAATATATTTCTAAAATTCTAAAAATTGAGATTAGTAATAAATTGTATATACTTTCTTTTGGTTATAATCTCTTCACCTATATTTTAGCAAAAATAGTAAAAAGATTAGTTTTAAAAATGGTCAATTTGACATTAAAAAGTCAAAACTGAGCAATTAATTTGGGACGGAGGGAGTAATATTTATTCAAGACGTTATGTGTTATGTGATGATCATTTATGATATGCAAGTTAAGTAGAAAATACTTAAGAAATTGAGTAACTATCTCTAATAAGTGTATTTTTAACAGAAAATGCCTCCAAGAAGACGTCAACCAAGACAACAAACCCCTGAGGGGTCTACCTATAACCACAACACCAATGCTATCCCAGTTCAGCAGTTGGTGACATTACTGATGGGAGCACTGCAGAATCAGCCACAGAACCAAGCAGCGACCTTTAAAGATTTTAAGGCGGTTGGACCACCAGAATTTCGTGGGTCCATGAATCCAGTTGAGGGGACCTGGATCATGGAAATAGAAAAGGTTTTTGACGTTGCTTGAGTCGGTGAAGACCTGAAGACTACTTTTGCAACATTCATGTTAAAAGCAGAAGCTAGCTACTGGTGGCAGGCAAACAAAACCCGAGGAGGTCAGGGAGTGATGGCCTGGAATAGGTTTAAGGAAATATTTTTCAAAACCTATTATCTAGAAAGCTCACAGAATCGGATGGAGGTCCAATTTTTAGAGCTGAAACAAGGTACGATAATGGTGTCGGAGTATGCGGTAAAATTCAATGAGTTGGCAAGGTTTGCGCCGTATTAAGTTAACACAGATGAGCGCAAGGCAAGAAGGTTTGAACAGACATTGAAGCCCTGGTTGTACAGTAGAGTATCTATGTTTCAGTTGAAGACATTTGTAGCAGTGTTTGAGAAGGCGATTATCGCAAAGGGTTGAAGCGATGCCTTAACAAAATATAATCAGGAACAGAGAAAGAAGAAGATTGAGAATGAAGGTAAAACTAGTGGTAGCATTGGTTGGAATAATAACCCAAAGAGAAAGTGGATTGAGAGTGTAGTAGGTGCTAGAAGTTAGCAGAGTGGCTAGCAGAAGAGGAAAATTGAAGCGTGTGCTACTTGTGGAAAAAATCATACTAGAGTGTGCTTGAGAGGTAAGCGGGTGTGCTATAACTGTGGCTAGGAAGGTCACATTTCTTTGAATTGCTCTCAACCAAAGAAGAATGCTTGTTACACATGCGGGTCAAAGGATCATCTAGCTCGCGAGTGTCCTAAGAAGATAGCTGAAAGTTCAACTAGAAGCAAGGGAAGAGGCAATGGAACTAACGACCCCAAAATTCATACAATTCAATTATCGACTTCGGTCATTAATAACACGTCTAACTTCTGATTTTGCATCATTATCATGTACATGTCTTTGAATCATATATAATCCATGATTCACTTTGTCAGAGTTAATATATACATACTTACATATATAAGCGATATCCTTTATACATCAGACAGCTTAAACTTTAACTTTACAACTCAACATAAAATATACATCATAAAACATTGAGTACATCTCATGAACCTTAATCATAGTTTAAAGAAATAATAACTTTAGCTAAAATATTAATCTTCGTGTATTATTTCTGATCCACGACATTCAAGTAGCACATAGTGTCACCTTCAATCCTTAACCTGTAAAAATGGTTATTTGAAAGGTTGAGCTCGACAGTCCAGTAAATCTAACAGTTTTCATGCATCACGCAACACATAATAACATAATTATCATACATCTCATAAACATTAGACTAACATAACATACATGCTGCAGTTCATATAACAAGTATAAAGATTGAGTTCTTTACTCAATCAGCATTCATTACTCAATCAACGTAGTCATAAATTGACTTTAACGTTTCATACTTTCAACATATATATAACACATCATGCTTTTTGCAATAAATATTTAAAATAGTTCATCATCAAGTTCAAATAGCAAATAGGAACTGAAAGACTTGCCTTGATTGTTGTTTACCAATAACAGTTTAACAACCTACAGCTATCTACACTTCACGTGCCCTACACAATTATATAATCATGCATATCAACAATTAGTCACATAAAAACGCATATTAGTTGTAATGTAAACTTTACTCTATATCTGATAAACCTTCCTATTATCAATACACAATGTTTAATTTGATTATGTTAACTTTCGACTTATATCTCACTATTCTTCTTCTTAGTCATACTCGAAGTTCATTCAAGTGTTTAAGTCTTGCTAGGACTCCTTATTGGTTTTATATTAACCCCATTTCATATCTTATAATATTCATTTCATTTGACTTAAAACACTTTTTACGTTCATTAACACTTGTCACGGCGTTTCGACGTTTATTCGTCACACGCCCGATTTGCCTCTCTTGTGTATGCTTAGTTTGCTTATACAACTTATCTAATACATCATTTATTAATGTTAAGCATCATTATATTTACTAACATTCATGTTTTATAACTTAGAACAATATCTTTTATTGTCAGAAGCACTACACTTGTATATGTGCATGCCCGACGCCATCTAATTGCCTCTGAAAACACAATAGTCTCAAAGATGGCCATTTTGACCCTTGTCCCCGACCTCAAATAGAAACACTTAAAGAATAAAAGTTGTAGGTCTACTTGTTATCTTTCTGAATCATCTTGAACTGCCTCAATCGGAGTTTGTATGTAAACGTCATGGATGTTCTACTACAGGAGGTCAAAATAGTCACACCTGACACACCTAGAGCCAGATTCTGTAGTTTATTGTTCTTGCGATATTTTTAACTTTTTCTCATTCTAATCTTCATAAATTGAGTTATACACATCCAAATTAGTTCGTTTTTGATTCTATGAATTCGTAATTCATAGAACTACAACATACTAGAATTATAACAATTACAGAAACATTAACCAACCTAAATCTTGACCCAAAACTCATTTTCATATTTTAACATGTTTAGCGAATTCATTTACTACGAATTCGTTTCTTGACCAAAAAGATTCATTCCACTTGCATACTTTTCGTTTCTCGATGTATTAACACAAACCATTGTCAATTTATATAGTTTATCACAAGATATAACCATCAATTTTGACTGAAAAACAATCCATATTGTACATATTTAACCACAAACTTAATTTCTTCTTCTAAAACAAGTTTTAATGGATTTGGTGCTCCACAAATCGTTTACAGATAATATTTAACATATTACAATCATCTATTAACACATATAACCTATTCCCTAACAAATTGTTCATCAAAACTTATTTATATGATTAGAAAATTTTTGAACAATCTCCTTCTTCCTCTTGATTCTTCTCTTTGAATTCGCTGAGTTCCTCTCTCTGAATTTTTACTTTCTCTAGACTCTCTTCTATGCTCTTGCCACTAAGTGAATGAAATAAACTGATAAAATAATAATACGTGATTTTAACTTGGTTATCAGTTACCATATGCTAAGAGTCTCAGTAGTTAAATTATACTAAAGGTCATAAGACCTTATTTGGCTAGAACTAACTTAAGACCTTTTTATTTTTTTTTCAATCTCTTCCTTATAATATAGAATATCTTCTTTTCTCTAAGTGTCACACTTAACCATACTACTAAATTACTTAGCTAGCTAAACTAAATAACTATACAATTATAATATGTATAATTATTATACTTATACATTATGAAATTATATTCATAAACACCTCTATGTAAAATAATAAACATTTTATTAAAATGATTAGTATTTAATCCATTAATTAATTTTTAATAAATTATACAATTATTATGTATAATTAATCAATTTCTTTCCTTCTTTAAATTGTCCCGAGATAATTTATTTAATCCATACTTTTAATCACAACTTAAATATTTATTTAATTCATTAATCCTAACACCAATATTTATTTATAAATATTAGTCCATCTCATTCTCATAGTTAATTTTCATTCACTTGACCAAATGTAATTTATTAAGCCATTACATAAACATTTTTTATTTATATATAATATATTACTCTTTCATTTTATTAAAATAAATGTATTCACATTAATTCATTATTTTAATTAAGTGAATTACTCACATTATTTATAAAATTTAATTCATAATAATTCTAGTGTCAACAAGGCATAATAATCAAATTATATTATTTCATAATATAATTTCAACTTAATTAATTTAACTAATCTTATTCATTTAATTTTCTTTTCATAACAATTTCATTTAATTTCTTCAATAGTTAAATTAACTATTAAACCTCATCATCTCAATAAATGAATATACATATTTACTTAAACACAAAATACGTCATAATAAGAATTTTATTCATTAAATTCTTATTTTAACAATTTCTGAAAATCCGGGTTGTCGCATCCTTCTCTCCTTATAAAGATTTCGTCCTCGGAATCACCGAAACCTTCCCTACTAGGTTTCCATCTAATCTTCTTCAAAAATTTATTGTTGAATAACTCAACTAACTCAAAGTATTCCCTTAATATAGATTTTATATTTTCTAATCCATTTGTTTCCTCCACAAACACATGTAGATTTTACCTCATAACCTTTATTTGAATAATTTGTAATCTAACCATTCCCTTTTTCTAAGAATCATTATCATATACTCAACTCATAGACACAGGGAATATTACATTCACCACTTGTTCTAAAAATTTCGTCCTCAAAATTTTAACTTACTAATCTTTGTTCATTCGACTTAATTAAATAGCTTTTTTTAAATAACTTCATCCCTTCTCTTTTTAGAAATTTATTTCTTCCTTGGAGCTATTATTGTTTTCTCAATTTACTCATCATCACATGTCGTGTTTCCTCAAATTACTCTTTTCTAAGGAATCCTTGCCACATTCACCATTCAGAATAACAAGAATCTTCCTCAATTGCTCAATAATTGGGAAGCAGTATGAATAACTCAAGAATTTAAAAGATTCTCGGATCATGCTGAGGGGTCACAAAACCTTGAACTACGTCCAGGGTTATAAGTATTTCTTTCAACTTAAACCTAAACAGTCATTAGACTGTAGGGACTCCCGTACTTAGAATGATCAACCCTTCGTACCATGTATTGTGCACTATATCCAAGGTTATAAATATTTTTTTTTAACTTAAACCTAAACATTCATTAGACTGTCCGGACTCTCGTACTTAGGGTGATCAACTCTTCGTACCATATATTGTGCACAAACATCTAAGCGCTTTCGCGTAATCCCCTATAAAAGGGTTGTTCACCTCAACTTTTCAACATTTAAATCCGCACCAAAATAATTTGGTTTGGCATAACTTCTCAAGAAACACTTGAACTGTATAAACATCTTTCAATATTAGTCTAGCTGAGTCAAATAGCATAGACTTCTAACAATAACTCGAATATTAATCGAAATAGTTTTAGCCAATTCATATAGCATATCTTTTTTAGTTAAAGAAAACTAAAAATCCTTTTTATGATGTCATGATACCGTACTATCTCGATAATACCATCGTGGGCTGACGATCTTATGATCACATCCAACACTAGGTTCAATTGTATTGATGACTTTCTCATTTGTAATATCAGCATTATATTTAGTGATGCTTTAATGACTACGGAAAAAATACATTTTGATATTTTTAAATCATTTTTGTCTAGTCGAAACAATTAGCATATACATACGAATAACAATATTGTTTTTAAATCTCATTGGTTCCATCATTTTATCCAATATTTTTCAAGAAAATAGAAGTGCAAATATCAGCACGAAGTCAATAAATTTCAAAAATCTAGCAGAGCTAGAAGATCTGGAATATCTAATTCTCTCCATCAACTTTATTACTTACTAATTCGTTTTATTTCTAGCACCACCAATGCTCTTATACTAGATATTCTCATATCTCAATTCACAAACTTTCTATACCCAGTATAGTTCATCAAACATACAACACATTGGAAGTTTAGGAACTTGCCATAATAATATGAGTTTAGGAACTTGTCCTAGCAATACATAGTCCAAGAACCCATCAGGGACTGTCCATATGCTTAGGGGTTCAAAAACATACATATTATTATGAGTCATCAACTTACCATAAGTATGAGTTTAAAGAACTCACACCTAATCCTAATAAAATCTTACTAATCTTAATGGTCTATAACTATCAAATATACACATGAGAAAAGAATCACCTTTTCGCCATATATACATTGATAGCGCAACACCAACATTCCAATGATTATCAATATGATAAACTAAGTGAAAGCACAAGACCCTCGCCCATACAAAGGTTTGTACAACTCAGCCATCACACGAGTCCTCAATTGAAATCCCACCTAACTCTATCTTTCTCATAACTTGCTCTTTACTCAATACGAATTTTCCTTATCTCATCATTTATAACTCTTCATGAGTTTACCTCGTACTATATCATAGTACATTCTCTTATAGGATCAAGCTATAACTATTCATTCATTATAGATCATCTATTATTTTACAATTTAACCAGATCACGTCGTGATCTTATTCTACAATCATCTTCTTTATGATTCCTTTCTTATTTTATGATCGTTTTGGTTTCACGATCCTCATTACTTCTCTTTAATTATGTTGTCTTATTGTGACGCCCCCAAAATTAGGTATACATCACACATTCTGAGTCACCAGATATATGGTACAAAATTCAAATACAACTTCATTTATTCAACTGTTGAGCTATCGTATAGAATACGACCATAGTTAACTATGAGTTTTAATACAAATGTATGTAACTCTCATGATACCTCGACCACAACCTTACAATGATATTTTACATAAAAGTATAGTCAAAAAATGTTTTAGAAATTAAAATATTTGGAAAGTGCTCAAGGAAACCTTCGTACATGGGAGGTCATGCGTCTAGGTTATGATAGATATCATATGTCCACAGAATTATCCTTGGTTGACCCAAAAGTCCCCAAATAAAAACAAGAAGATTACTATCATTTTCTTTCCAATGGTGAGTCTTCTCTTGACATATAAATATCTCCGTTGTCTCCAAGTGAAAATTATACTTCAAATAAACTCCAAGATCATATAGATAGTGCTCGTAGATATATTTAGCAAGTGGATGTGCACAACCATGTCTTATGAGAACACGAGATTGTATGTCATTAGACATCTTGTATGATAGTGGCAAAACACCCTTCCAAAGTTGGGTTCGCCTCACCCTATTTGATTCACCAAATATAACTACTAAATGATGTATAGAATACAACACACTTTTTTATACTGTTTAGGGAGAACCTCCACAGCTATCACACTATTTCATAGATTAGTGAGGACTACTAATGATATCATCTGGACCGTCACTCCGTTCCCCGACTAGTCCCTGCTGTGTTCTCACTTCCGTAAAAGAAACTTGATATCGGAGTAATGAAGTAGCAGAATACTCTTCTTCTTTCTCTCTATAATTTCTCTCTCTAGAGTTTCAGTGAATTCGTAAGAAAATAATGAAGGAATGAGCTTCTATTTATAGAAAAATGGACTGCATAATAAATAACTCATGAACGGTCTAGATTGATTTACTTTAATCTGACGGTCCATATTTAAAGCAAAATCTTTTAAATAAAATATAATACATTCTATTTATAATCTAATAAAACGAATAACTTTATAAAAGATTTTACTATGCAAACACTATGCAGGCACTATGCAAACACTATGCATAATAAAATATAATATATTCTAATTATTGTCTAATAAAACAGATAACTTTATAAAAGTATTTTGTTTTATATAAAAAACTTTTCTGTTTTATTACATTAATAATACTAATAAAACAAAACTGAGTGACTTCTCACGTAAGCATCAATAATCAATACCGTGTGCTATTATGCAACCACGTGTATTACTGTACTTTTAACACCGGGTGTTTCAACTGTTAACGGTAAAACTTCCGTCGTTATTTTCATAAAAATATTTTTGTCGTTTTCTCAATCCGACAATAATTCTGTTGTGGGGTCCACCAATGATTGTACCGTCATACGAATATTCCCTGACAAAAAGAATATTCCCCGACTAATCGAATATTCCCCAACACAACGAATATTTTATATCAACTTGCTTACTTTGAAAAAAAAAATTCACGTATTACCCTTAACTTTAAACTTTTATCAATTTAACTATTTATCAAAATAAAAAAATTGAATAATTTTATTTCATAAAATTCGGGGTCTCACACTTATGATTATTCAACTCAATTTTAACTCTTCAGGTTCTTCTTTGAGCCCACACATATTATCTTACCTTGTTTTATAAGCATTCTCTGAATTTATCATTAATTAAATTCTATTTGAGTTCATTATTATTATTTTAATCACCTTCATCTTGTAAACATCGTCTATTTAATAACACTTAACATCTTATTACTAGATTCAGGTAACTCCTGATTCTCATCTTTTATAAGTCTTCAAGATTCCTCTTTGAACTTTCTCATATATATTTTAATCCCTTCCCTATATATTTCTTATATTTATTTCTGATTGATCAAACTCTATCTGAGTTTATTCTTTCATTATCTTCACATTCCTTCTCTATGGTTATAGCCTAAGATTACATAAGGTTTATTACAACTTTGATACCAACTGTAACGACCCCAAAATTCATACAATTCAATTATCGACTTCAGTCGTTAATAACACGTTTAACTTCTGATTTTACATCATTATTCGATGTTAAACTTAATAAAATGCAGAATAATTTAAACTTTTCTATCTTCTTACTTTAATTCCCTGAATCAAAACCTTTATCATCTACATGTCTTTGAATCATATATAATCCATGATTCAGTTTATCAGAGTTAATATATATATACTAACATATATAATCGATATCCTTTATACATCAGACAACTCAAATTTTAACTTTACAACTCAACAAAAAATATACATCATAAAACATTGAGTACATCTCATGAACCTTAATCATGGTTTAAAGAAATTATAACTTTAGCTAAAATATTAATCTTCGTGTATTATTTCTGATCCACGTCATTCAAGTAGCACATAGTGTTACCTTCAATCCTTAACCTACAAAAATGGTTATTTGCAAGGTTGAGCTCGACAGCCCAACAAATCTAACAGTTTTCATGCATCATGCATCACATAATAACATGATTATCATACATCTCATAAACATTGGACTAACAAAACATACATGATGCAGTTTCATATAACAAGTATAAAAATTGAGTTCCTCACTCAATTAGCATTCATTACTCAATCAACATAGTCATAAATTAACTTTAACGTTTCATACTTTCAACATATATATAACACATCATGCTCTTTGCAATAAAGATTTAAAACAGTTCATCATCAAGTTTAAATAACAAATAGGAAATGAAAGACTTGCCTTGATTGTTGTTTACCAATAACAGTTTAACAACCTACAGCTATCTGCACTTCACGTGCCCTACACAATTATATAATCATGCATATCAACAATTAGTCACATAGAAACGCATAGTAGTTGTAATGTAAACTTTACTCTATATCTGATAACCCTTCCTATTATCAATACACAATGTTCAATTTGATTGTGTTAACTTTCTACTTATATCTCACTATACTTCTTCTTAGTCATACTCGAAGTTCATTCAAGTGTTTAAGTCTTGCTAGGACTCCTTATTGGATTTTTATTAACCCCATTTCATATCTTATAATATTCATTTCATTTGACATAAAAAACTTTTTACGTTCATTAACACTTGTCACGAAGTTTCGCATTTATTCGTTACACGGCCGATTTGTCTCTCTTGTGTATTGTAAGATTCCAACTTTTATGAATAAAGATTTAATTTCTCGAAATATATTTTTGAATATTATGGTGTGGATTTGATATAATGTTTGTGGATAATATTTATAAATTTTACAAAGTAAGCAAGTTGTTATAAAATATTCGATTAGTTGGTGAATATTCATTTTATCAAGGAATATTCGTACGATGACACAATCATTGGTGGACCCCACAACGGAATTACTGTCGGAGTGAGAAAATGACAAAAATAACTTTTATAAAAATAACGACGAAAGTTTTACCGTTAACTGTTAAATACATTAATACGCGTGGTTGCATTTATGCGTGGTTGCATAGTAGCACACAGTATTGATTATTGATGCTTATGTGAGAAGTCACTCAGTTATACTCAATTATTGCTACAGTAATTGCTACATAGTATCTCACGTTATTGATTCAATTATTGTCACAGTATTTTTTGCACAATATTTTATTAAATCAATAATTGAGATGACACTGTTATTCATATTATTATTTTCATTATTGACAATGTCTAGAAAGTTCTGTTGAGGAAAGGGGTTTGGTCATCTAATTACACGCCAATAAGGAGAAATTCTTATCAGAAAGCTCCCTCTTTCCTGGGTATGATCTGGTTGTTAATATTGCGAGTTATAATATTAATGATGAATAAAGATCGTGTTGATTAAAGATGAGAATAATAATTGATGAGTGGAAGATATTTGTTCAATTATCCTTTTAAATTGGTGTTTGTTCATTTAATTTTTTAAGGTTGCATAATTGTTTCGTATGGCAAATTACCCTCAAAGAGGGTAATCTTTTGATTGGTGGAATATGAAAGTATTGGCCAAATTTTCCAAATTATACATTACTGTTTACTGACTTATGAACGAGGGTGCTCCCTTATTGGTCCAAAACTCCCAAAGTCTAGTTACCCTCATGGGAGGGCATTCTGTGATTGGCTGTCTCAAATACATGCTGATAAATTGCGTCCGAATAATTTTTTACTGTGCGTCCGTGATTATTTTCCTAAATAGTATCCTGTCATTCTCCTATAAATATGATGTTTAGTTTAGATATGAAAATCACACCAGAATCAGAGAATTCTTCTTCTATAATATTGAGCGTATTTCTTTAGAGTTTAAGGAAGCTTTGAGCGTAGAAAACAGTGCAAGTTTTCTTCAAGAATATCCTCACCCTACCAGTCAGAAATACTCTCCTTTTAAGGTAAGGGATATTATTTATGTTCAATATTCGTAAGAAATAATATTTTCTTACATACTCTATAGTATGTAAGTAATATTATTTCGTTTCAGATTCCGAATTCTACACTTATTTTGTTAAGTATTGTTTCTATACTCTGTGAAATTAGTAGAATATCCTTGAAATTTGCGCTTCATCTAGTATCTTTTCACGAAAATATTATTCTAAACATTCTTGAAATTTTTTAATCTTTTCATACCGGAGTATTATTCACGGGGTACTATTCTCGAAGTACTATTCACGGGGTACTATTCACTCGGGTACTATTCACCTAAGGTACTATTCATGACAAAACTTAATTTCTTTTCTATCCAAATCTTTTTTGATACAATATTATTCTTGAATTTAACTCCACAAAGCAGTATCATGTTAACAATTTGGACATTATTGAATTTTGGATAAATTGAATTATATATCTTTAAAATTTATCTTTTGCTTTCATTTAATTAAATTCTTATATCATTGTCATCGTCCTCATGCTTATATTGTGATGAAAGTCATCTTTGGCCCGTAGTACATAGATGAACTTTTGATTGGTATAATTATGACCATGGATTATTCGGTATAATCATGACCTGTAATGTTCCAAATAATGTGGTAAAAGTCCTCATTGGCCCGTAGTGCATTAATGGACAGTAGTTGGCATGATCATAACTATTGGTGATAACACACTTGGCCCGTAGTGCATGAATAATTCGTGGATGTGATACTACTGAATATCCTTGGCCGTAGCGCATGGATAATTTAGTGATGTGGATTATTTATTGAGCTGAGTCTCAACGATAAAATTGATGATAAACTTTTTAAATCATAGAAGATAGTAGATATCATGCTCTACTTGACGCTTCTAATGGATTACTTGTTCCGCTGCAGTTAAACTTGTTGTTTATTGTATTCTATCAGTTTAACACTCTTGAAGGCTAACGATAATTTATTTTACATTATCTTAGTCACAATATTCCTTACTGGGCTAGTTGAGCTCACCCTTATGCTTTCATTAACTTCAGAAAATGAGAACGTAGCCGGGACTAGTTGGAGAATGGAGTGACGGTCCGAAATGGTGGCTGTAGTAGTCCTCACTATTTTATAAAATTGCTTGATAAGAATTGTAATAAGGACTCCATTTGAGTTTGGATATTGTCAAGAAGACAATATTCGTGTTAAAACTTTTAGCTATCTTTTGTCGTATTTTACACTACTGTTGTATAATTAAGTTTTTATTTGAATTCTGTATCATGTATTTGGCGATTCAGAATGGGTGATGCATACCTATTTTGGAAGCGTCATAGTTGGTATCAAAGCTTAGGGATATGATCCCTAACTGAGATGTGAGATTAGAACTAGGAGGGGAGAGACGGTTAAATCTTTCGCTAGTATAACCTACCTAAGCTTATTTGTTATTTAATTGGTTAGTCAAAATATAAGGATAATATGTGGCATGTCAATTAACCCTTGTTTTGTGGCAGTGTTTGAAAATAACATCTGAAAATGTTGAGATAAGTAATGGAGCACAGGAGACCGTTGAGTCACCACAGATCAATAATCAGGATAATGTGCATCAGGAAGGCAACAATCCTCATGTAAACAACAACACCGACCAAATGATGAACGATGGGAAGTTCAAAGGCTTTCTGCAATTCATGAAACATCAGGCGAGAGAGACTCCTATGCAAAATACAGGTAGAAACACTGGCAACTCACGGATGGTCACCGCTAAGCAGTTCAAGGAGCTGGGACCACCGAAGTTTTTGAAAAATCTATAACCACTTAAGGCAGAGAAGTGGATAAAGCAGATTACCAAGATATTTGATTTCTTGGGATGCTCTGAGGAGCAAAAGGTTCCCTTTGCCACCTTCATGTTGCGAGGAGAGGCAGATTATTGGTGGGAATCTGTAAAACGTACTCAGCCTGCCGCACTCAAGAGGTCTTGGGAGAAGTTCCAAGAATTGTTCAACGACAAGTACTTTCGTGAAAGTATTCGTCACATAAAGGAGGTAGAGTTCATCAAGCTGGAGTAAAACAATATGACCGTATCACAGTACGAGGCTAAGTTTGCCGAGTTGTCCCGGTTTGCATCCCATTTTGTTGATAATGAGGAGCGAATAACATAAATGTTCCTGCGAGGTTTAAAACCCAAAATACGTCAATAACTCATTTCTCACAAACTGTGTTTGTATTTAGATGTTGTAAAATAGGGCTCAGTTATTGTAGCGTGATAATGAGTCAACCAAACCAAGAGAGACCAACCGAAAAAATGATAATACCAGTGGTAGCAGTCATCAAAGCGGTGACAACAAACGTGGAGGAAATCAACATGCCAGAAATGGTAACCACTTTGGCGGTAATCCTAGCCAAGACAATAGAAGTGAAGATTTCAAGAAGAGGAGATTCAATAATGATGGAAAGACAGCAGCACCAACACCCATTTTCAAGGAAGGAATGACCACCAATAGTATGCTACAAATTCGGAGGGGATGGACACATCAGTCCAAACTGTACGCAGCAGTCTAAAGCATGTTATAATTACAGAAGAGAAGGTCACCTAGCCCAATTTTTTCGTGAAGTGAAGTCAAGTCCAGCTGGGATGGAGGCACCAAAGGCCGCCCCAGAGAAGTCAAAGCCGGTAGTTCAAGGGAGAGCGTTTTTTGTGACTTCCCAAAAAGCGAGGAACCCGAACGAGGTTATCACGGGTAAGCTAATCATAAACTCTTGTGAAGTCTATACCTTATTTGATACCGGTTCTACCAATTTTTTTATTTCCTCCTACTTGCGCTCAACGTTTAAATTTAACTCCAGAGAAATTAGACTTTGACTTATCTGTTGAAACTCTGTTGGAAGAAACCTTCATTACATCAACTATTTATAAATAATGTTTGATTCAAATCAGCAACCTCACATTACCTGTTGATCTCATCTATTTGAAAATACTTGCATTTGATGTGATTTTAGGGATTGATTGGTTAACTACTCATCATGCTAAAATTGATTGTTTCTATAAGGTTGTTAGCTTTCATATTCCTAACCATCCTATTATACGAATTCAAGCAACCAAACCACTAAAGTCAATCACTGTCATATCAAGCCATAAAGCTATTCGTTTATTAAAAAATGGATGTCAAGCTTTCTTAGCCCATGTCACAGATTTGAACAAAAATACGTCAAATTTGAATGATATTTTTATTGTTAATAAATTTCCTGACGTATTCTCTGAAGAACTTCCTGGCCTACCCCCCAGAGCGTGAAATTAAATTTTATATCGACCTTGAACCCGATACAAAATCCATTTCCAAAGCCCCATATCGAATGGCTCCTATTGAACTTTAGGAGTTAAAAACTCAACTACAGGAATTATTGGACATCGGTTTCATTCATCCTAGTACGTCTCCTTGGGGTGCTCCTGTTTTAATCGTAAAGAAGAAAGATGGGAGTATGCGACTTTGTATTGATTATCAGGAGTTAAATCATGTCATCATCAAAAATAGATACCCGTTGCCTCTCATTGATGACCTGTTTGACCAGTTACAAGGCACTAAATTCTTTTCAAAGATCGATCTTCATTCCGGATATCATCAGTTAAAGATTAAAACTGATGACATTCCAAAGACTGCTTTCAGAACTCGGTACGGGCATTACGAATTCCTAGTCATGTCTTTTGGATTGACTAATGCTCCTGCTGCCTTCATGGATATGATGAACTGAGTATTCAAGGAATATTTGGCTCATTTTGTGGTTATTTTTATTGATGACATCCTCATTTACTCCAAAAGCCGTGAAGATCATGAGCAACACTTGAGGCTGATACTCCAAAAGCTTCTTGAAAACAAGCTATATACCAAGTTGAAGAAATGCGAGATCTGGCTTGAAGAAGTAGCATTCCTTGGAAACATGATATCAAATCACGAAATATCTGTTGACCCAACGAAGATTGAAGCAATACAAAGCTGGGAGCAACCTAAGTACGTAGCTTTCTGGGCTTAGCTGGTTATTATTGAAGATTCGTGGAAGGATTTCTCGAATCGCTACTCCATTAACTCAGCTGACTCGGTAAGATATAAAATTCGGTTGGAGCGAGGAATGTGAGAAGAGTTTTTAAGAACTCAAGAAGAGACTCATTTCAGCACTTGTTCTAACAATATCATCTGGTTCGGAGGGATGTGTCATCTTACACTGATGCTTCAGGCAGAGGGTTAGGATGTGTTCTCATGCAATATGGAAAGTCATAGCCTATGCCTCACGACAACTCAAAGAATATGAGAGGAATTATCCTACTCATGATCTAGAGTTGGCAGCAGCCATTTCGCTTAAAATCTGGAGGCATTACCTGTATGGGGAGAAAGTGGAGATCTATACGGATCATAAAAGCCTCAAATATTTCTTCACCTAAAAGGAACTCAACATGCGGCAACGACGTTGGCTCGAGCTGTTGAAAGATTGCGATCATACCATTCAATACCATTCTGGAAAAGTAAACGTGGTAGCTGATGTGTTGAGTAGAAGATCATATGCGGGTACGAGTGCGATATTATCAATGCAAAGGCCCATTTTGTATGACTTACAAAGGATGAAGATAGAGTTAAAGACTCTAGGGACCCACGTGATGATGTCAAATATACGAGTAGAACTGACTTTAATCGATAAAGTTAAAGCTGCTCAAGCTACAGACCTGGAGCTGATGCGTATGAAGAAGATAGTACAAGAAGCTGCTATTCCGGAAGCAAGAATCGATGAAGAATGAATACTTCGAGTCAACTCTAGACTTTGTGTTCCTAACAACTCTGACTTGAAGTATAAAATCATGATGGGAGGCACACAACACACCGTTTACAATCCATCCTGGGAGTACCAAAATGTATCATGATCTTCGACATACATTTTGGTGGAGCAATATGAAGAGAGAGATAGCGGAGTTTATCTCAAGGTGTCTAACTTGTCAACGTGTCAAGGCAGAGCATCAAGTGCCAAAAAGTCCATTGCAACCACTTGAAATTCCAGAATAGAAGTGGAAGCACATTACCATAGATTTCGTTACTGGTCTTCCTAAGGTTTCTCAAGGCATAGATGTAATTTGGGTCATTGTCGATAGATTAACCAAGTCTGCTCATTTCTTACCTATATGAGAAACTTATTCACTTGAACGTCCTGCTCGTATATACATAAATGGGATTGTAAGTGTAAGATCCCAAATTTTATGAAATAAAAGTTAAGGGTGATATATGAATGTTTTTCAAAAAAAGCAAGTGGTTATAAAATATTTATTTTGTCGGGGAATATTCGTTTGGTCGTGGAATATTCTTGCAGTCAGAAAATATTCATACGACGGGGCAGCCACTTGTGGGCCCTATAACAGAATAACTGTCGGATGAAGAAAATGACAAGTTTGAGTTTTTATAAATAACGGCGTAGTAGTTACCGTTAACACTGTTGGAATACCCGGTGGTTAAAATACAGTAATATGCGTGGGTGCATAGTAGCACACGGTATTGCATAGTATTGTTAAATTATTGATCCTTACATAAGAAGACACTACTCAATAATTGTTACAGTAATTACTATTCAATATTTTATTTTATTGAGTCAATAATTGCTGCGTTGATATTTTATATTATTATTGTTTCAATAATTATCATTGCATGGTATTTCCCATTATCAGATCAATAATTCATATTATTTGAATAATATTATTAGATAGCATTATTGGCAATGTCTAGAAAGTTCTGTCAATGAGAGGTTTGGTCACCTAATTGCGTGCCAGTAAGGAGAAATCCTTACCGGAAAGCCCCCTCTTTCCTAAGAACGGCCTGGTTGTCATAATTGTTATTATGTAATATTATTTGTGAATAATTAGTTATTGATTTATATGATAAGAAAATATTTATTTTATGTGGATATAAATGATGGATTAATTTATTTTATGTGGTTATAAATGAAAGAATTAATGCTGGGGTATTTTATCAGTATTTTGTCAGAATGGAGGTATTGAAAATCGTCCGTATGTGGATTTTGGGCATTTTCTGTTTGGAATCTGGAAAAACTTAAACTTACAAAGTTATAGAGAATTAAATTTGAATTTTTCTGATAAAAGGGCTATTTATTATGAATTATTGAAGTTTCAGAAATTAAAATATTTTTATTAAAAACATGGGTGGGCCCCGCTTTTGGTTGGTGAAAAAATGTGCTGAAATTTTTGGTGGGTGGAAATAGTAGCAAGTAAAGCCATCAGGTTGAAAGTCAAGTCTGCTTTGGCGTTCTAACATTTTCCTATAAATAGGGTGCTGAGTTAGAATTGAAAATCACACCAGAAATAAGTTTTCTCTCTTTCTCTTTCTATATTATCGAGCATATTTTGTGAGTATTTAGATACTTTGTGAGTTGCTATTCAACAGTGCAAGTTTCCTTCAGCCTTATACCTAATATTTCAGCCGGAAGTACGGTTCTTTTGAGGCAAGAGATTGTAAGGAATCGTAAGGCGGGACAACTCGGCAAATTTAGCCTCATACTACGACACGGTCATATTATTCTGCTCCAATTTGATGAACTCCACCTCCTTCATGTGACGAACACTTTCGGGAAAGTATTTGTCATTGAACAGCTCTTGGAACTTCTCGCAAGACATCTTCAGTGCGGCAGGTTAAGTACGCTTAATCGATTCCCACCAGTAATCTGCCTCTCCTCGCAACATAAAGGCGGCAAAGGGAACCTTTTGCTCCTCGAAGCATCCCAAGACATCAAATATCTTGGTAATCTGCTTTATCCATGTTTCCGCTATAAGTGGTTTTGGCTCTCCCATAAACTCTGGTGGTCCCAGCTCCTTGAACTGTTTAGCGGTGACCGTCCGAGAGTTTTCAGTGTTTTCACCTATATTTTGGACAGGAGCCGCTCTCGCCTGCTGTTGCACGAGCTGCATAAAGTTTCTGAATATTCCATCATTCATCATCTGGTCAGTGTTATTGTCACCTTCCTGATGCACATTATCCTGATTATTGATATGTGGTGAATCAACAGTCGCCTGTGCTCCATTGCTATTCTCAACATTCTCAGATGCCATTTTCAGATACTGCCACAAAATAAAAGTTAATTGATATGTCATATATTATCCTTATATTATGACCGACCAATTAAATATGGGCAAATAAACTTAGGTAGGTCATACTAGCGAAGGAATTCCCCGTCTCTCCCCTCCTAGTTCTATTCTCACATCATAGCCAGGGATCATATCCCTAAGCTCTGATACCAACTGTGACGCCCCAAAATTAGGTATACATCACCCATCTTGGGTCGTCAGATACGAAGTACAGAATACAATTATAACTTACTAATACAACTGTCGTGTACAAGATGACAAAACATAAACTGTGAGTTTGAATACAAATATTATCTTCTAGAGAGTATTCATACTCAAAAGGAGTCCTCATTACATTTATTAACACACCATTACATAGAATAGTGAGGACTACTAACTAATACTATCATTCGGACCATCACTCCGTTCCTCGACTTGCCCCAGCTACGTTCTCATTTCCTGAAGAGAACAGTGAAAGAAAGGGTGAGCTCAACTAGCCCATTAAGAAATATTATGATTAAGATAATGCAGAATAAATTATCATTAGCCTTCAACAATGTTAAACTGATAAAATATAATAGACATCAAGTTTAACTGCAGCGAAACAAGCAATCCATTAAAAGAGTCAAGTAGAAAATAAACTCTACTATCTTTTATGATTTAAAAGGTTTTTCAACACTGTGATCGCTGGGACTCAGCTTAATAAAATAATCCACATCATCGAATCACCCCTGCACTACGGCCAATGATATTCGTGTATTCATTAATGGTCATGATCATGCCAACAACTGTCCATCAATGCACTACGGCCAATGACGACTTTTACCACATCATTTGTAACATTACGGTCATGATTATACCGAATAATCCCTGGTCATAATCATACCAAGTCCATCTATGCACTACAGGCCACAGATGACTTTCAACATTTTATAAACATGAGGATGATGACAATGATATAAGAATTCAATAAAACAAGTTCAAGAATTAATTTATCCAAGAATTATCAACGTCCAAATTGTCAACATGATACTGCTTTGTGGAGTAAAATTCAAGAATACTTAGAAGAATATTTTCATGAAAAGATACTGGATGAACCGCAATTATCAAGGATATTTCACTAATTTCATGGAGTATAGAAGTCAAAACTTAACCAACTGAGTATAATAAAGAATGGAATAACAAAAGAAATCACCATGCATGCGATAGACCGCACAGACAGGTTATTCTAACAGAATAATAAATAATGGAACCAGGTCCGGCGTAAACGCACAGACAGGATATTCCGACAAAATAATAAATAATGGAACCAGGTCCGGCGTAAACGCACAGACAAGATATTCCGACAGAATAATAAATAATGGAACCAGGTCCGGTGTAAAACACACAGACAGGATGTTCCAACAGAATAATAACAAGACGGAACCAGGTCCGGTGTAAAACACACAGACAGGATGTTCCAACAGAATAATAATAAAAACGGAACCAGGTCCGGTGTAAAACACACAGACAGGATGTTCCAACAGAATAATAGAAGAATGTCACCAAGTATAGGGTAGACCGCGTATACAGGTTATTCCAACAGAATAATAAGAAATGGAATAACAACAGTTCTCTTCATGAATAAGAAAGAATAACACCCCTTACCGTTTTAAAGAAGAGCTGAAATAAGGAAGTAGTTAAGTAGCAGAATACTCTTCTTCTCTCTCTCTATAGTTTCTCTATAGTTTCTCTCTCTAGAGTTCAGTGAATTCGTAAGAAATAATAAAGGAATGAGCTGCTATTTATAGAAAAATAGAATGCATAGTAACTAATCCATGAACGGTCCAGATTGATTACTTTAATCTGACGGTCCATATTTAAAGAAAAATCTTTTAAATAAAATATAATATATTCTATTTATAGAATAACTTTAATAAAGTATTCTGTTTTATATAAAAAGATGTTTCTGTTTTATTACGTTAATAATACGAATAAAACAAAACGTCAGTATCGCTAAATAATTTATATTATTAACTGACAATAATTGAATCAAACTGAGTGACTTCTCACATAAGCATTAATAATCAATACCGTGTGCTACTATGCAACCACACGTATTACTGTACTTTTACTACCGAGTAGTTCAACAGTAACAATGGTAAAACTTCCGCCGTTATTTTTAATAAAATATTTTTGTCGTTTTCTCAATCCGACAATAATTCCGTTGTGGGGTCCACCAATGATTGTGTCGTTGTACGAATATTCCCTGTTAAAACGAATATTTCCCGACCAATCGAATATTATATAACAACTTGCGTACTTTACAAAATTTATAAATATTACCCACAACTATAACATTATATCAAATTAACTCCATAATATTCAAAAATGATATTTATAGAAAATTCATCTTTATTTATAAAAGTTGGGGTCTTACAGAGAATCTCAACATCTTTAGTTCTTTGACATCCTTCAGTTCACAGAGTTTGCACCCAGCTGCTGGTTGGCCAGGCACATGTTTGAGAAGATCTTCTTTCTTTTATGGATAAGTATTTCTTAGCACGTATGGCCTTTTCATCTTTTAGGGTGGTGGATGCTTGACTCTTTGTTGTTGATGTCTGTTGAACTATCTCGTCTGGTCTTCAGACTACAAGATTAACTGTAGGCAAGGATTGGTCTTGTTGATTTAACAATCGAGAACATGGACCAATCTGAGCAGCTTCAGGTGTATATACATATTTACTTGTACACAGTATTTCCAACGTGTGAGCTCATCTGCATATAACAAGTGAACTAAACTAAGTTTAGAACAATGTTTGTGCCTGGATTAGACTCAAAGCAATTAGCTTTTGAATATAGCATAAGAACCTGCTTTGATACCAATTGTTAGTTCCCAGTAGGCACAATATAGATCTAGAAAGAGGGGGGGTTGAATAGATCCTTTTTATTTTCAAATACTTTTCTCGTTTATTTTGTATTGCTATTAAATTAGCATATGACAAACATAAGAATCTTTTCAAGCACAGTAGAATAAGTAAAAGATCCCCTTCGTTGATATAATCATAAACACACATACATTGTTCGTAGAGTTAGTTCAGTTGTAAGCAGTTAAAACATACATAGCAGTTATAGCAGTTAGTGCACATAATGTAAATGACATAAAGTAAAAGACACAGGGGGGTTTTAAGTGGTTCAGAGACTCAAGCTTCTAATCCACTCTTCTGCTTTTAACTAGCAGGATTTTCACTAAGGAAGGGCAGCACCCTGAATCACTTATATTTCTTCAAGGCCAGCAGCCTTCGGACTTCAGTTCACTAAGAACTCTTCAAGGCCAGCAACCTTGGGACTCCTCTAGTTCCCTAGGAACTCTTCAAGCCCAGCAGGCTTGGAACTTTATTTAGTCCCTCCGGACAAGGACCCCTCAGGCCCTGGCTTCATTTAGTCCCTTCGGACAAGGACCCCTTAGGCCCTAAGGCCCTGGCTTCATTTAGTCCCTTCGGACAAGGACCCCTCAGGCCTTGGCTTCTTGTTGAGTTATTTGTTGGAGTTGGTGCTGAGCTGCTAAGATGTCTTCATGCTCTGAACATCTTCTGTACTTAGCAGCTAGGCTTGATCACCTTTGAAGTGTAGTTGAGTGTTGCATGATGCTCAGCTTCTTAAGTTACTCAACCACTTCGAATGATCCCTTGATGACTGCCTTGAAGATCATTCTCCTTGATACTTGATGGCTGCACAAGATGGGTTTCTAAGATGACTATAAGCTCTTCTACTAGGTACTTAGAAACTTTCTCATGCTTGCCACCATGATGGCATTTGTGATCTCCCTTCTTGATACTTGATGCCTTCTCATGATGGACTTGCTAAGATGATTGTGAGCTCTTCTCTATGGTACTTAGAGTCTTCCCATGATGGACATCAAGATGTCATTGATACTCTTCTTTCTCTCGACAATTCAGAACACTCTTCAAGTAGTAGAACTCTCGCTTTTACTTCTTTCTTTGTATGTCTCTGAGTGTTCTTGGTAGATCGTAGAGTGAGCCTTCGGACTCACTATCTCACCTGGTTTAGATCCGTCCACCATTACTCCAAACTCAGCAACTTCAGGAACCTTTGATCTTTGAAGCTCATCTGATTTATACTCCTTCCCAATACTCCCGTTGGAAAGTAATTGTTGAGAGCTATTCAAATTTCTTCACAAATTTTAAGTCGATTGAGGTAGACTGCAGATGTGACATGACATCTCCTTTTCTGACTTTCTGACACTGCAGTCTACTGTTTCAACTACCCCGTCAGAGATGTCACTTTGATGTCTTGGGTAGGGCGAAGACTTTATTTCCTCCTTCTAATTTCTCTATCAGAGGTTGTCCTTCTGCATCGATGCTCTCAATAAGCTCTTGTCTGAATATCAACCTTCAGATTGAACCGTTGCCAATGCTTCAATCTTTAGCTGTTTCAAACTCTACGATTCTGATGCACGTCTTCATGAACCTGATCGTAGTGTCTTGTTGAATGTTGCTCATAGACTGGTAGAGTCAACACTACGATCCTGAAGAGTATTGATTGGATCTTCAATGTAGAACACTTCTTCCTTCTTGTTGTGCAGTGCTTCAACACTTCTGTTTGCTTCGACTGTTCTCAGATACTGATGGCTTGACTTATTACTCTGGCCCCTTCTGAATAGCAAGACACTTCAAATTTATGGCGCGTCCGGCACTTTCTCCTTGTGATCTCCCGTTCACTTATCATCAATGGACTGACCCAATGCTTAATCACTTTAGTCTTGATCTTCAGAGGCTGACCAGTATCACTGTGTACACTCCATCAGTTCTTTTCTTTGTTTGGCAAACACTACGATCTTGAATGTTTCCAAGATCATTGTCTTCTGTTCACTTGACAGCTACTGCACTTGCTGACTTTCCTTAGTCAGCTACTAAAGTCTTCTTGGATCAACTTGTGGAAGACTTCATCTCGAATGGCTTCTCAACTCAATCTTGATGCTGATTGGTTTGGTGCTTCTGTTAGCTTGCATGCCATTCGTTGAGTGCTATCTGGTTTCCTTCAGGTGGGATGCATCTATGCAGTTCCAACAAGAGGCGTTATTCCTTTGGATATTCTGGGAGTGCTCATTTGTTGAGAATCGTATTAGCTCTACGATTCTGCCTTGGCATTGTGAGCACATCTGTTGAGGTCGTAGTTCTGCACTCTACGATTCAGCTTCGGTTGTGCAGACACTACGACTCCGAGATCAGATCTTGACACTACGATTTCTGCCTTGTGCTCGATGTCTTCATCTAATCTTGCTCGACTACGATCTCTGCCTTTGATATGATCAGTAGACTCTACGATCTCTGACTTAGCTTTGGAAGATGCTCGGTCGGCTCGTAGGCAGGCTGTCTCTACGATTCTGAACATGACTTCCTCAGCAAACTACGACTTCGAGGAAGTTCTTCTCGACACACTACGATCATTCCTCGTCTCTCCTGGCAGTCTACGAACTCCGAGATCTACTATCTTGCATACTACGATTCTGCCTCGACAGCTCTCGAGTTTTTCTTGACTCTCCTGGTAGACTACGATTTCTGGTGCAGTGCTCGACGATCAGACAAGCCTATCTATTACATCATAAGATCAACCTAACATGCTTGATCTTTCTATTTTTATAGTCCTTGTACATTATTTCTTTTTAAGGACTTTACAAAGCTGTTTTGCTTATGTAGGATCAACCTAACACATTTGATCAATTCATTATAAGTCATTGTACAAATGTTTCTATTATATATCGAAGGACTTTACAGCTTTTCTTGATATTTGCATATTCATTCATATATATCATAATCAAATCATATGTAAATAGGAATAACATTCACATGCTTATTCCTGACATATATTATTCTTAATTATTTTATAATTAAAATAAAAAGTTTATTTTAATCTTAAAATAAAAGGTTTATTTTAATTTTAAAATTAAATTTTATGCTAACTAATTAGAGTTGGAATTGGATTCCATGATAACTAATTAGAGTTGAAAAAGGATTCCATGTTTCCTTAAATAAAGGAGTTTATTTAGATATGAAATAAGATTTCATACTATTCAAAATAAAAGAGTTTATTTGTGAATAGGAAAAAGAATCCTAATTTTCTTAAATAAAGGAGTTTATTTGGATATGAAATAGGATTTCATATTATTCAAAATAAAAGAGTTTATTTGTGAATAGGAAAAAAAATCCTAATTTCCTTAAATAAAGGAGTTTATTTAGATATGAAATATGATTTCATATTATTCAAAATAAAGAAGTTTATTTGTGAATAGGAAAGAAAATTCGTGTTTCCTTTAATAAAGGAGTTTTTTTTTACTTGGAATTGAATTCCATAATTAATTAAAATAAAGGAGTTTATTTTGATTAAAGATGTTGATTAAAATAAAATAGTTTATTTTATTCAAAACTGGACAAATTAATATAAAAGAGATTTATTTTGATTTAAATTTGGATTAAAATAAAGGAGTTTATTTTGATTCAAAATTAAATTTTATACTAACTAAATTTGCCCATTAAATGATATCAATATTTATATTAAATATTTATTATTCATGAGATGAATGTTATTTATTGATGCATATGGTGATGTGTATGATAATAAATGAGATTAATTATAGACTATTGACCAATATATGATTGGATTTTATTTTAGTTGAATGCATGAATGTATGTGTTTTATTAAATGAGGTCTGTGTACCTCGTCTTGTCTAATTTTTCTTAATATAAATTCTATCTCTCTCCTATGTACTTCCTCTTGACTGCTGATCAATGTTTCTATTTATTTTAAATAGTTTTGTAATAGGAATAGTTAGAATTAATTTTGAAGAATTGGAGATCAAGGAGCAAGGAGCGCTTGAAGACCTGTTTGTAATGGAGCCCGATTTTAAATGTAATAGTTATATTTAAATATTAATTCTTGCACCCCTAGGGTTTGACCTTTTGGTTCACTTGGTGGCTCTAGTGAACCAAACTAGAATAAAAGTCCATAATCAATCCAGGTAGAATATAGTATTCTATATGTGCATGCTTATACTATATATATATTATATATTATGCAAACATGTTTCACATGTTAATTAATATGACGCGTATTATATATATATATATATATATATATATATATATATATATGTGTGTGTGTGTGTGTGTGTGTGTGTGTGTGTGTGTGTGTGTGTGTGTGCGTGTGTGTGCGCGCTAAACAAGATGAGACAAATTAATAACAAACCCCTCAAATATTTTATATTAAGTTGTAACGTTTAAAGATATTTGGAATATCGAACGTCACCTTCTAGCATGATAGAAACAATAGAGTATTGAATATTTAATATGAGTTTGTTGTGCACACACAAGGCAAGTATTAAATATTTAAGATGTTGTTTTTTATTACATATGATGTTTATATGGAATTGAACATTACTGCTAGGGCTGTAGTTTTCTCTTCATTTATATGTAAATGCTGGGTCTGACTTAACTTAAATTATTTTAGTTCAGATGTGCACACACTTGACCATTATGATTTAAGAGGCAAAATACAAGGAGTTACATAGTTGATGTAATTGACAAGAGTTGTCTACCTATTTATTTATATATAGTTTGTTGTGCACACACAAGGCTATATACATTTGAAATGAAATCCTTATTCTCACTAGCATATCTTCAATTAGATATTACCGAACTATATATATTGAGGGTAATATAGTTTGAAGAAAATAGTGGGAGATACCAATTTAAAACAAGACCTAATTTATTTTGGTAATTAATAAAAGAATGTATGCTAAAATATTGTTAATTATAAATTCATTTACAGAATTTTACAATGCCTAAATTACTATCACTGCGTAGCATATTAGATGCTAAATTAATTGGACCGAATTAAACGGATTGGTTAAGAAAATTGAGAATAGTTCTCACGGCTGAAAAGCTATCTTATGTTCTTAATACGCCTATCCCTGCAATGGTTGCGAACAATGCCTCTGAGGAAGAGATTGCTACTTTTAGAAAGTGACAAGATGATGCACAGTTGGCTCAATGCATCAAGCTCGCATCTATGAGTAACGAGCTTTAGCATCAGCATGAAACTATGCATGCTCTTAATATATTTCTACACATCAAGTAGTTGATGGTGAGGAAAGTAGGACTGATAGATATCAAATATCTAAGGAGCTCTTCCGATCTAGAATGACCGATGACACTACAGTACAGATAAAAGTCCTTAACATTATCAATTTGATTGATCAATTAGGATAATATGTTTTGTCATGGATGGAGAGTTGAGCCAAGATTTGATTAATCAATTGCGTTCATGAATATTACAAACCTAATAATATTGTTGTTTTAATAATTTAAAATGGTATGTTAAATTATTAAATAAAATTATAATGAAATTATAATTTTGTGATAATTGTTTAAGTGGAATATTTATTTAAAATATGGCATGTATAATTAATTTATTTGATTAATGTGTGGTATGGAAATCCAAATAAATAATGTTTGATTATAAATAATAAACTAAATTGTTTATTGAAAATAAATTAAAGGAGTTTAATTTAGTTTTGCCAAATAAGGCTTAAATATATTAAGTCTTTTGCCAAACAAAGCCTTATGGCTTTTGAATTTTCAAATTTTGAATTATAATAAAATAAATTAAATAATAAATATAATGTATTTAAAACTATTTATTATCTTGTAACCGATACTATTTAGTATGCATATTATGGCTATATCAGTTTTTGTATTATTACGCATATCAGTTGGTTGTTGGCTAAGTCTGAGAGAATATAGAGAATTGAGAGAGAGCTTGAGAAAATTGAGAGGAAGTTCTGAGTTTTCAAAGCAAATTTGGTGGTGTTAGCAAGGATTTTAAAGCAACAAAGGTATTTTTTTCACAATCTCCATATTATATATATATATATATATATATGTAAATATATATATGAGTTACGGCAAAATTTTATATATTCTGTGAATTTCAAATTTGTTGGATTGTTGCTATACAATGGGTTACTTGTGATTATATGTGTTTATGATGATTAGAGTTTGTGTTTAAACAAGGAAATTGCATGCTAATTTCGTATAATAGTAGAAAAATAATGACAGTGTATATATATTTCTTTTGGCTTATGAAAGTACCAATTATGGTGGCCAATTTGTATGTTAATCGGTAAATTGAGTCTTGTTTATGCTAGTTCATTAAGAAACGAAGATAATGTAACTTGAACGAAGTGATTTGGTGAGGAATTGAAATCACAGTGATAATTTTTGTGAAGAAACTCAAAAATGGAGTTTTCATATGAAAATAAGAAATTAAAATAGTTTTAGTTATTGTTAAATTGTTCTAATTGGTTGAATATGATAGCAATCATGTTTGTGATAGTTTTATATCAACTGTAGATGTTAGTTTTAATGTTTTGTGGGTGAAATTCGTGTTAGTTGGCCTAAAAACTTTGTCGAATCACGTTCTGCAAAACTGAAACTAATGCATCGCGCGGGCGCGCTGCCTCTTGGAGCGGGTGCGCTGCCTCTTGGAGCTGGCGCGCTGCCTCGCGGTCGCGCTGTAATCTAGTGTAAAACAGGCGCGGCCGCGCCAGTAGCTAATCATAGACAATAAATTCTACTGTTTCTGTAGACCTTGGACACTCATTATAACTTAGTTAGTGATGTGTTAATGTAATAAACATGTATTAAGGTTGTTAAAACAGAACCGTGTCATGTCATTGATACTTTTAAAGTTGTTAAAGGTTTAGTAAATTATGGAAATGGTATGTTATGAGTTAATGTACATAATGAATAGTAAACATGTGTTGTAAAGGTTAATACTTGTAATTTCTGATATTTATATGGTAGTCTAAGACTTGTGCCAAAATAATAAGTCTAACTAGAAATGCGTGTTGTATTGGATCGTGAATGTTAGTACATCTAATACATCTAGTTTTTACATTGATATAGTTCATTTATTACATTGTGCAAGTTTATTCTTACTATTGAGCAAGTTCTTGTATCTAGTTTTTTTATGATTTCTAAATCTAGATCTTATTCTGATATTGAACAAGTTATTCTTGTCTTTAACTTGTTATCTAGCATGCAAGTTTACATATTCTGATATACTAATGTTGAACAAGTTTTATCGTTTAAATTATTTTTTGTTATGCATGCTTCTAAATAACCTTGGCTTAATATTGTTCAAGCAAGGCACGTTATGATTATTCAATGTTTATGCTATTAGTTTAATCCTAAAGCATGATCCTAATTTATAATGTCGATTCAGTTATGATTATTCCATAGCATGACGTTATCAATATTGTATTCAACTAATCTTTAGTTGATGACCGTTGAATTCTAAATTACCCTTGAAGTGTATCCAAACCAAACTTACTTTGGTGCGAACTTGTACTCTAAATAATGAGATGAAAAACCCTATTATTAGAAGATAATTTACGCTTAGCATTGAAATGTTTGTGCACAATACATTATACGAAGGGTTGATCCCCCTAAGTACGAGGAGTCCTTATAGTCTTATGACTGTTAAAGTTGAAGTGGAAAGATTACTTACAACTGTGGACATAGTTCGTGGTCTTATGACCCTCAGATATATATTCCATATTTTAATTCCAGTCTTTGGCTATTATTGATAGAGTACTATTCAGTTTTAATGAGCTTATTCATTGGCATATCATTATCTTGTTGATTCATTGTTATATCTAAGTGAGCATTTGTTTTGCTCACTCTTGCATAAATACAATTATTGCAGCTAAAGTTGAGAAGGTAGATGAGCCTACAACTAGCAAAGGAAAGGGAAAAATGTACAAGTGATGAAGACTTGTAATTTTATTTATTAATATGATGATAGACTTTTAATCGATGATGTGATGTAATAATTTTATTTTCGCACTTATCTGATGTTTAAGGTTAGACAACCTGGGAAGATTTTTATTTAATGATGTAGCCCTTTAAAGGGAGAATTTATGGTTTAAATATTATTTTATTTTTGGGTAGATAGTATGAATGTATGGAAAGTGACACCAAGTCTTAGGGGAATGAAGTACCCGGATTTGGGGGTGTCACAACTAGTACAGGCGCTGCAGTGCTGGTTCTATGAGTAAACAGAAGCGCTGCAGCGCCAGACCAGCGCCACAACATCGGTTCTCTGTATAAACTGGGGCGCTGTAGTGCCAGTTAGCAGTTTGACAAGAAATTTGATTTTTTTTAAATATACAATTCTATAATCGTTAATATAGTGTAATGTTATGACTATTAAATGTGATTTATCATATTGTGGTGTTGTTATAATACCAAATATGAAAATTATTATTAGTAATTAATGAGTTATGTGATAACTGAAGATTTGTGTTATTGCATTAAAAGTTTGGTTTAATCATGTGGTTTAAACCTAATACCAAAGGGTTGTTAATGAAATAAATATTCAGTTATGTACCGTGAACCACTAATTATGCCATGATGACATGTGTATAGGATATTTGGGAACGTGAGTTATAACTATTTAGCTTACACACAAGGCAAGTTTCTAAACCTTACTTCTTATATTGAGCAAGTTCTTTAGCCTATTTTGTTATTATTACGCAAGTTTCCGAGCCTTACTTTTATATTAAACAAGTTCTTGAAATCTGTTTGAGCAAAGTTTTTTTTATCTTGTTTCCTTGTTGGAAATTGTAACCTTAGCTTACCATTTTGTTTAAGCAATGTTTATTATATCTTCTCAATACTTTTAACTTTAATCTGAAAGCATGAACTTGTTACGTTACAGTATTCATTTATGGTTCATAACTACTTTGTATTACATTATTGTTGAACCTTTACATTGTCATTGAACTTTTGATTCAACTAATCCTTAGTTGATGTTCGTCAAACTCTAAATTACCCATGAAATTTATCCAAACCAAACTTCCTTTGGTACAGACTCGTATATTAAAACTGAGATGAACAACCCAATAGGGGATTATTTACGTGAAAGCGTTAAGATGTTTGTGCACAATACATGGTACGAAGGGCTGACCCCCCTAAATACGAGAAAGAAGGTCAATATAGTCTAAGGACTGTTAAAGGTTCAAGTAGAAATACTTTTAACTTGGGACATAGGTCATGGTCTTGTGACTCAGATAAATTTCAATATCAATTCTTAATTATCAATATTATAAAATGTTATTCATTACCAGTTGTTATGTTTTCATTAAGTGAGCATTTGTTTGGCTCACTCTTGCATATATATAACCATTGCAGCTAAAGTTGAGAAGGTTGGCTAACCACTAGCAAAGGGAAATGAAAGATGAACACGTGTTGAAGACTTATTAATTTATTAAAATTTGTGTTTTCAGACTTGGTTTAATTATATGATGTAATTATATGACTTTCATCACAATATAAGCATGAGGATGATGATAATGATATAAGCATCAATCAAACGAAATCAAGGATAAATATTAAAGATTTTTAATTTATCTAGAGTTTAAAAATATATCCAAATTGTCAACATGATAACTTCTTTGTGGAGTAAAATTGATGAATAATATTGTATCAAAAATAATTTTGGCAGAAAAGAAATCAATGTTTGTCATGAATAGTACCCGGGATGAATAGCACCCGAGTGAATAGTATCTCGTGAATAGTAGTACTTCACGAATAGTACTTCGGGAATAGTACCCCGTGAATAGTACCCCGGGGGTATGTAAGATCAAAATTTAACAAGAATGTTCAGAAAAATATTCTTGTGAAACGATACTGGATAAATCATAAATTTCAAGGATATTCTACTAATTTTAAGGAGCATAGAAGTAATACTTTAACAAAATGAGTGTAAATTTCAGAATCTGAAACGAAATAATATTACTTATATACTACAGAGTATGTAAGAAAAAATTATTTCTTACGAATATTGAACAAAAATTATTACTTACCTTAGGAGAGTATTTCTGACTGGTAGGGCGGGGATATTCTTGAAAAAAACTTGCACTATTTTTTACACTCAAATCTTCTTTAAACTCTAAAGAAATACGCTCAATATTATAGAATAAGAATTCTCTAATTCTGGTGTGATTTTTATTTCTAAATTAAGCATCTTATTTATAGGAGAATGGCAGGATACTATTTGAATTTTAAAAAATCACGGACCAACAGTGCAGGTGTAAAGCCCCCAAATCCGAGTACTTGAAACCCGAATTCAGTGCTTCACGATACCATTTCTATAAGCGGAATAACACTAATAATAATAACAATAATATAAATATTAAACTTAATTTACATAATTATCAAAATCTAGCTCCCAAGTACGTAACCTTTAATCATTCCTTACAATACATGATAATAAATATATAATATTGTCTTCGTAATATTAAACTATTACATAAGATAACATTGAAATCATTCAGCAACCCTTCCCTTTCTCTTGTTCTTAACAGAGCCTTCAGGTTGTTCACACTTAGTTGAAAATATTTAAATTAAGCAAGGATGAACATTTGAGTGCCCAGCAAGTAATAACAATTATATATATATATATATATATATATATATATATATATATATATATATATATATATATATATATATATAAGCAGAAAGAATTTAAATGTTTTCTTTATACTACCCTTCTACAACAAATCAATAATTGTGAAATAATCTGAACCGATAATAATAACATGACAACCCTCTTTCAAATTTTTGAAACTACGTATTGACTATAAATAGGGTTAAAGTGACATACTATGAACATTATTTTTATTTTCGAAAAGGTTAAACAGAACTTCATCTGTAAACCGTCATAACTTACGGGCACGGGGGTGATCAGCCCGTTGTACCCTGTATTGATTAATACTACATACAAGAACAATATGATCGTTCACTATGTCCGCCTTGGGCGCATAAAAGTTTTCCCGTGTAAGGGATGTATGTCGGGGTTCCAAACCAAAGCAATTTGGCTGGATAATAATAAGGTTTTATCTTGTTCAACAATAATCTATAATTCAACATATATATACGGGTATTTAACAAAGGTGTATCAACATGTGGTTAAATGCAATGATTTTCCAAGTGGGGACACTTGTATAATCATTTATAGAAATTATCGAACAGAATATATATCTGAATTACCATATACTAACATGTTGATAATCAATGAGCGTATATAATATATGGTTAATAATATGTACAGTAATAATATAATTCTGAAACATTCTTACTCATGTCCATTGCATAAAGAAAATGTAAAGGTAGGATACTTGCCTGATGCGTTGCTTACAATACGCAACTTAGTTTAATCTTTTATATCACGACCTATCATTAATCAGATCATTCTTTCGATTAGAATAATATACTATAACATATAGTGCTACATTTCACAGTCAGCACATAATCTAATTGCATTATCACACATGTTCAACAGTCATATTGCATCACAAACAAACATTAATACTGTGACGCCCCCAAAATAGGTATACATCACCCATTCTGAGTCGTCAAAAATATGGTACAGAAACAAATACAACTTCAGTAATACAATTGTCATGCAGAATACGACAACACATATACTGTGAGTTTGAATACAAATATTGTCTACTAGAGAGTATACAAACTCAAAACGAGTCCTCATTACAATTATCACACTATTTCACAGAATAGTGAGGACTATTAATGCATCCATCTGGACCGTCAATCTATTCCCCGACTAGTCCCAGCTATATTCTCATTTCCTGAAGAGAACAGTAAAAGAAAGGGTGAGCTCAACTAGCCCATTGAGAAATATTATGACTAAGATAATGTATAATAACAACAGGGAAAAATTTGATAAAATATAATAGACAACAAGTTTTAGATCAACAACTGCAGCGAAAACAGCAATCCATTAGAAGAGTCAAGTAGAGAAAGAATTCTAATATCTTCTAAGATTTAAAAGTCCATCATCAATATTTTATCCCTGTAACAATAATCAATAACCATCTTTAATCAAATATTCATCTTTGCACTACAGGCCAAAGATATTCATTTGTATCACCAGTCGGTTATGTTCATCTCAACACCTGTTCATCTTTGCACTACGGGCCAAAGATATTCATCAGTTAATCATTCATTTTTGCACTACAGGCCAAAGATATTCAGTAATATCATCATTTAGGACTGAGGATGATGAAAAAAATATCTTAAAGAAAACGAATCCAATGAGACAGAAGGACAAATATTAGGAATTTGTATTATAGTTTATCCAAGTGCAATAATACTCCATAATAACCAATTGTGAACTAGAATTCAAAAATAAAGATCAAAATATGGATATAATAGTAACCACAATAGCCATCTTGGATAAAAAGGAAAAAAATTATTTTTCGATGAATAGTGCCGTATTCGTGAATAGTGCCGTATACGTGAATAGTAACCCCGGCACAAAAAGTTCCAAATTTGATAAAAAGTTTAAACCAATATTTCGACATAATGATATTGAAGAAAATAATATCATTTAAGAAGAAAATAACATCCCTTACCTCAAAATATCAGTACTTCTGATCGGAATATCGATATAAGGCTGAAGAAAACTTGCACTGATGAATAGAAACTCACAAAGTATCTAAATACTCACAAAATACACTCAATAATTTAGAGAGAGAAAGAGAAAAAACTTGTTTCTGGTGTGATTTTTAATTCTAACTTAGCCCTCTATTTATAAGAAAATGTTAACACGCCGAAGCAGACTTAACCTGTAACCTGATGGCTTTACCTGCTACTATTTCCACCCACCACATTTGAATAAAAATCTCAGCACATTTTCAGCAACCAAAAGTGGGGCCCACCAATTCTAGAATTTTCCACCAAAATGATAAATTCCGAAACTTCAACAATTTCTGAACCAGTCATCTCTTAAAATTCATAACAAATCATACGTTCATTTTTAACGGTTCAAAATTTGTGGATATATACTCAACTTATATATGTATAACATATCCAAAAATCACAACGATCCAACGGCCGGATTTAAAATTATAACCCTCGCAATATATCTCAAAAACCCTGATTGATTTTTAATACCTCCATTCCGACAAAAATATTGATAAAACACCTCAACATTAACTCTTTCATTTTTAACCACAAAATATATCCAACATTTATATTCACATAAAATAAATATTTTCTTATCATATGAATCAATAATTAATTATTCACAATTAATATTACAGAATCACATTTATGACAACCAGACCGTTCTCAGGAAAGAGGGGGCTTTCCAATAAGGATTTCTCCTTACTGGCGCGCAATTAGGTGACCAAACCTCTCCTTAGACATAACTTTCTAGACATTGCCAATAATGCTATCTAATAATATTATTCAAATAATATGAATTATTGATCTGATAATGGAAAATACTGTGCAGTGACAATTATTAAAACAACAATAATATAAAATATCAATGCAGCAATTATTGAATCAATAAAATAAAATATTGAACAGTAACTACTGTAACAATTATTGAGTAACCACGCGTATTACTGTATTTTAACCACCGGGTATTCCAACAGTGTTAACGGTAACAACTATGCCGTTATTTATAAAAACTCAATTTTTGTCGTTATCTTCATCCAACCATTTTTCGTTATGAGGCCCACAAATAGCTGCGCCGTCGTACGAATATTCCCCGACAGAAAGAATATTCCACGACCAAACGAATATTCCCCGACAAAATGAATATTTTATAACCACTTGTTTATTTTGCAAAATTTGCACATTTCACGCATAACCAAAATATTATATCAAATTAACACCTTATTATTCACAATAATAATTAGAGAAAATTTGATTTTATTCATTAATAAGTTGGGGTCTTACAACCTCCCCTCCTTATGAAATTTCGTCCTCGAAATTGACGTACGTACCTGGTGTTTCGAAAAGGTGGGAATACCTCGCTTTCATTTCTGATTTTAACTTTCAGGTCATTTATTCAATAGCATGGTTTCTCCACAAAACCTTAACTTGTGGTATAACCTTCGTGCGTAAGACATGCTCTTTCCTATCCAAGATCTTAACAGGTACCTCCTCGTACGTTAAATCTTCGGCTATCTCATCTGGTTCTAACTCAATAATGTGGTTCGGGTCTTTAACATATTTACGAAGCATAGATATGTGAAAAACATTATAAACACGAGACATACTTGGAGGTAATGCGAGTCTATAGGCCACATTTCCTATTCGGTCAAGAATTTCAAATGGACCAACAAATCGTGGATTGAGCTTTCCTCTCTTCCCAAATCTTGTAACTCCTTTCCATGGTGCAACACGTAACAATATATGATCCCCAATATTAAATTCCACGTCCTTCCGATGAAGATCCGCATAACTCTTTTGTTGATCCTGTGCCGTTTGTATACGTTGTCGAATCGTTTGGATCTTCTCTATAGTCATTCGTACCAACTCTGGTCCCAACAATGTTGCTTCACCCACCACCCAGCATACTGGAGAACAACATTTTCTTCCATACAACGCCTCGAATGGAGCCACACCTATACTTGCCCGATAACTGTTGTTGTAGGAGAATTCCACCAATGGTAGGTACTTATCCCAACTCCCTTTGAAATCTAGGACACAGAGTCTTAATAGATCTTCAAAAGTTTGGATAGTCCTCTCTGATTGTCCGTCCGTTTGAGGATGTTATGCCAAACTGAATCGTAAATATGTGCCCATAGCTTTCTGCAAGCTAACCCAAAATCGTGAAGTGAATCTTGGTTCACGATCCGAAACTATGGATACTAGCATGCCATGCAATCTTACAATCTCATTTACGTACATACTAGCAAGACGTTAAAGGGAATAAGTCTCACGTATAGGCAAGAAATGGGCAGACTTGGTTAATCTATCAACAATAACCCAAATCGCATCTATGCATTGAGAAACCTTTGGAAGACCCGTAACGAAATCCATGGTAATGTGTTCCCACTTCCACTTCGGAATCTCAAGTGGTTGCAACGGGTACTTGATGCTCCGCCTTTACACGTTGACAAGTTAAACACCTCGAGATAAACTCTGCGATCTCTCTTTTCATATTGCTCCACCAAAATGTATGTCGAAGATCGTGATACATTTTGGTACTCCCAGGATGGATTGCAAACGGTGTGTTGTGTGCCTCCATCATGATTCTATGCTTCAAGTTAAAATCATTAGGAACACAAAGTCTGGAGTTGACTCGAAGTATTCCTTCTTCATCGATTCTTGCTTCTGGAATAGCACCTTCTTGCACTTTCTTCTTCATACGCATCAGCTCCATGTCCGTAGCTTGAGCAGCTTTAACTTTATCGATTAAAGTCGGTTCTACTTGTATATTTGATATCATCACGTGGGTACTTGGAGTCTTTAACTCTATCTCCATCCTTTGTAAGTCGTACAAAATGGGTCTTTGTGTTAACAACATCGCACTCGTACCCGCATACGATCCTCTACTCAATGCGTCAGCTACAACGTTTGCTTTTCCAGGATGATATGGTCAGAACATGTGCCGAAATGAGTCGCCTCATGAGCTCTTGGAGAATCTTCCCGCATTCCTCGTTCCATACGAATTTTGTATCTTTCTGTAGCTAAGTTAACGGAGTAGCGATTCGAGAAAATCCTTCCATGAATCTCCGATGGTAACTAGCTAAGCCTAGAAAGCTACGTACTTTGGTCACCGACTTCGGTTGCTCTCAATTGTGATTCATATCCCAATCTTGGATAGCACGTCACAATGGCACCTATTGTTTTACCACCACACAAATATAGAGTCCCCTACGGAGAGTCTGACTTTGGTGCATTCCACAAAGGAAGTCACCAGATAGAGGCTCGGGTACCAACTTCCATAGTTGGGTTTTTAACTCCTGAAGTTCAATAGGAGCTATTCAATATGAGATTTTAGAAATGGGTTTTGTATCGGGTTGAAGATCAATACAAAAATTCAATATCACGCTCTGGGTTAGGCCAGAAAATTCTTCAGGAAATACGTCAGAAAATTCATTAACAACAAAATATCATTCAAATCTGACGTATTTTTGTTCAAGTCCATGACATGGGCTAAGAAAGCTTAACATTCGTTTTTCAATAAACGAATGGCTTTATGGCTTGATATGAAAAGTGTTTGACTTCAATGGTTTGATTGCTTGAATTCACATAACAGGTTGGTTATGAATATGAAAACTAACAACCTTACGAAAATAATCAATTTTGGCATGATGAGTAGTTAACCAATCAATCCCTAAAATCACATCAAACGCAAGTATCTTTAAAGAGATAAGATCAACAGGTAATGTGATTGTGCCCACTTAGATCAAATAAGATTTATAAACAGTGGATATGATAAAAGTTTCTCCTAATGGAGTTTCCACAGATAAGTCAAATTCCAATTTCTCCGGAGTCAAGTTTAAACGTTGAGCACAGGCAGGAGAGATAAAAAAATGGGTAGAACCGGTATTTAGTAAGGTATAAACTTCGCAAGAATTTACAATTAACTAACCCGTTATACATTCGTTCGGGTTCCTCGCGTTTTGGGCAGCCACGACAAACGCTCTTCCAGAAACTGTCGACTTTGTTTTGTCTGTATTTGCCTTTGGTGTCACCGTCCCAGCTGGACTTGGTTTCACTATAGTACAATCTCGAGCGATATGTCCTTCCTTTCCACAATTATAACATACCTTGAACTGTTGTGGGCAGTTTGGACATATATGTCCCTCCTCTCCGCATCTGTAGCATCTAACTGGCGGTCGTTCTCCTCCCCTAGAATTTGTTCCTGGTGCTGGTGCTGCTGTCGACGTCTTCCCGTCATTGTTAAACCTTCTCTTCTTGAAATTTCCACTTGACTCACCTCTCCTATTATCATGGCCACGATGACCACCCGAGTGGTTACTTTTGTCCGTATTTTTCCCTCCTCGCTGGTTCTCATCGCTCTGATGACGGCTGTCACCAGTATGACCCTGGTTGTGGTCCCTCGGTTGAACATACTCATTATCTCGCTCTAATAATTGAGCCCTGTTTACAACATCTGAATATAAAGAAAATTTATGAGAGATAAGATATTGCCAAATCTCGGGTTTTAAACCTCTCAGAAACATCCTTGTCATTCGTTCCTCATTCTCGACCAAATGAGGTGCAAACCTGGATAACTCTACAAACTTCACCTCGTACTGGGACACCGTCATGTTATTTTGTTCCAGTCTAATAAACTCTACCTCCTTCATATGACGAATACTTTCAGGAAAGTACTTGTCATTAAACAGTTTCTGAAACGTTTCCCAGGATATGTTGTGTGACGCCCCCAAAATTAGGTATACATCACCCATCTTGGGTCGTCAGATACGTGGTACAGAATACAAATACAACTATCGTGTACAATACGACAAAACATAAGCTGTGAGTTTGAATACAAATATTATCTTCTAGAGAGTATTCATACTCAAAAGAAGTCCTCATTACATTTATTAACACACTATTACACAGAATAGTGAGAACTACTAACTAATACTATCATTCGAACCATCACTCCGTTTCCCGACTTGCCCCAGCTACGTTCTCATTTCCTGAAGAGAACAGTGAAAGAAAGGGTGAGCTCAACTAGCCCAGTAAGAAATATTATGACTAAGATAATGCAGAATAACTTATCATTAGCCTTCAACAATGTTAAACTGATAAAATATAATAGACATCAAGTTTAACTGCAGCGGAACAAGCAATCCATTAAAAGAGTCAAGTAGAAAATAAACTCTACTATCTTTTATGATTTAAAAGGTTTTTCAACACTGTTATCGCTGAGACTCAGCTTAATAAAATAATCCACATCATCGAATCACCCGTGCACTACGGCCAAGGATATTCGTATATTCATTAATGGTCATGATCATGCCAACAACTGTCCATCAACGCACTACGGGCCAATGAGGACTTTTACCACATCATTTGTAACATTACGGTCATGATTACACCGAATAATCCCTGGTCATAATCATACCAAGTCCATCTATGCACTACAGGCCACAGATGACTTTCAACAGAATATAAACATGAGGATGATGACAATGATATCAGAATTCAATAAAACAAGTTCAAGAATTAATTTATCCAGGAATTAATAACGTCCAAATTGTCAACATGATACTGCTTTGTGGAGTAAACTTCAAGACTGATCAGGAGAATATTTTCATGAATAGATACTAGATGAAGCGCAAATGTCAAGGATATTCCACTAATTTCATGGAGTATAGAAGTCAAAGTTTTAATCAACTGAGTATAATAAAGAATGGAATAACAAAAGAAATCACCATGCATGCGATAGACCGCACAGACAGGTTATTCCAACAGAATAATAAATAATGGAACCAGGTCCGGCGTAAACGCACAGACAGGATATTCCGACAGAATAATAAATAATGGAACCAGGTCCGACGTAAACGCACAAACAGGATATTCCGACAGAATAATAAAGAACAGTATAATAAATAATGGAACCAGTTCCGGCGTAAACGCACAGACAGGATATTTCGACAGAATAATAAAGAACAATATAATAAATAATGGAACCAGGTCCGGTGTAAAACACACAGACAGGATATTCCGACAGAATAATAATAAAGACGGAACCAGGTCCGGTGTAAAACACACAGACAGGATATTCCAACAGAATAATAGAAGAATATCATCACCAAGTATAGGGTAGACCGCGTATACTGGTTATTCCAACAGAATAATAAAGAATGGAATAACAGAAGTTCTCTTCATGAATATAAAAGAAATAATATTCCCTACCTTAAAAGAACTGGATATTGAAAAAGTGAAGTAGCAGAATACTTTTATTCTCTCTCTCTTATTCTCTCTATACTTTCTCTCTCTATAGCTTGAATGAATTCGTGAAAAATAATGAAGCCCTAGGCCTCTACTTATAGAAAAATTGAGGGTGGCTCTTGGTCTTAACGAAGGGTCAAATGACTCTTGGTAATATTGAAGGGACAACTACTATTGACGAAAATAATTACTATTGACCAAGGTAAATACTATTGACGAAGGTAATTACTATTGACCAAGGTAAATACTATTGACGAAGGTAATTACTATTGACCAAGGTAAATACTATTGACCAAGGTAAATACTATTGACGACGGTAATTACTATTGACGACGGTAATTACTATTGACGAAGAGACTCTTAGATGATGACATATGACCCCCCATAAAAATAACCAAACTTACCACAACGTCTCAATTATTGATTTAATAATATAACATATTATACAGATGATACTATGACAATAATTTAAGAGATATGATGCAGCAATTACTGTAGCAATAATTGAGTATAGCTGAGTGACTTCTCACGTAAGCATCAATAATCAATACCGTGTGCTACTATGCAACCACGCGTATTACTGTACTTTTACTATCGGGTAGTTTAACAGTTTTAACAGTTTTAATGGTAACACCTCAGCCGTTATTTTTATAGAAAGATAATTTTGTCGTTTTCTAACTACGACTATACTTCTGTTGTGGGGTCCACCAATGATTGTGCCGTCGTACGAATATTCTCCGACAAAAAAAATATTCCCCGACCAAACGAATATAATATGACAACTTGCATACTTTGTAAAATTTATAAATACTACCCATAACAATTATATCAAATCCACACCATAATATATAAAAAAATTATTTCGAGAAAAAATTAAATATTTATTCATAAAATCTGGGGTCTCACAATCTCCCCTTCTTATGGAATTTTGCCCTCGAAATTTACGTACGTACTTGGTATGCCGAACATGTGAGGATACCTTGACTTCACTTCAAATTCTAACTCTTGAGGTATAACCTTTAAGCATCGAATATGATCCTTCTTATCCAAGATGTTAACACGTATCTCCTCATACGTTAAATCTTTCGCTATCTCGTCCGGTTCTAAATTAATAATGTGGTTCGGGCCGTCCACATATTTACGTAACATCGATACGTAAAAAAAATGTTCTGAACACGCAACATACTTGGCGGTAAAATGAGTCTATAGGCCACAGTTCCTGCTTTATCGAGGATTTTAAATGGGTCAATTACATCGAGGGTTGAGATTTCCTCCCTTTGTCAATTCTTGCTTCTAGAATAACGCCCTCTTGAACCTTCTTACATTCATAAGCTCCGGGTGTGTAGCTTGAACGGCTTTAACGTTATCGATTAAAGTCGATTTTACTCGTATATTCGTTATCTTCATATGGGTCCCTCGAGTTTTTAACTCTATCTTCGTCATTTGTAAGTTATACGAAATGAGTCTTTGTTTTAACAACATCGCCCTTGTAAACACATACGATCTTCTACTCAACACGTCAGCTACCACGTTTGTTCTTCCACAATGATATTGAATGGTACGGTCGTAATCTTCAACAGCTCGAGCCAACGTCTTTGGCGCATGTTACGTTCGTTTTAGTTGAAGAAATATTTGAGGGTTTAAGAAATGGGTTTTGTACTGGGGTCAATACAAAATTCGATTTCACGCTCTAGGGGTAAGCTAAGAAGTCTTCAAGAATACTTCAGGAAATTTATTAACAATAGAAATATCATTCAAAACTGTGACTCTCGTCCAAGACTTGGATAACACGTCACATTGATATCTATTAACTTGTCACTGTTATTCACAACGTCCCCTACCGAAAGTCTGGCTTCGGTGCATTCCACACAAGAAAGTCAACAACAAAAGGATCGGGGCTCTTTATTTATGGCTTGATATGACAATGATTGACTTTAGTGGTTTGGTTACTTTGAATCCGCATAACAGGTTGGTTAGGAGTATGAAAGCTAACAACCTTACGAGAAGTATGATGAGTAGTGAACCAATCGTTTCAAAAAATCACATCAAAGGCAAGCATTTTCAAAGAGATAAGATCGATAGGTAACGTGAAAGTGTTGATTTGAACAAGATTTATAAATAATGGAGGTAACAAAGGTTTCTCCCAACGGAATTTCAACAGAGAAATCAAAGTCTAACTTCTCCGGAGTTAAGTTCAAATATTGAACACAACTAGGTGAAATAAAAGAGTGAGTAGAACCGGTATCTAACACGGTATAGACTTCGCAAGAGTTTATGACTAACATACCCGTGATAATTTTATTCAGGTTCCTCGTCACGAAAAAAAACGCTCTCTCTTAAACTACTGGCTTTGGCTTTTCTGGGACGGTCTTTGGTGCCTCCATCCTATCTGAACTTGTCTTCGGTGAACGACAAAATCGGGCTAAGTGACCTTCTCTTCCACAATTATAGCATGCTTTGGATGGCATCGCGCAGTTTGGACTGATGTGTCCCTCCCTTCCGCATTTGAAGCATATGATAGGTGGTCGTTCTCCTTCCTTAACAACGGGTGCTGGTGCTGACGTCTTTCCATCATTGTTGAATTTCCTCTTCTTGAAATGTCCATTCCTATTGTTTTGACCATGATTACCATTGAAGTGGTTACCATTTCTGGCATGTTGATTCCCTCCATACTTATTGTCACCGCTTTGATGACTGTTATCACCAGTATTATCATTTTTCCGGCTGCTCTCTTTTGGTTGCGTTGACTCGTTATCGCGCTCCACTAACTGAGCCCTATTCACAACATCTGAATACAAACACAGTTTATGAGAAATAAGATATTGACGTATCTCCGGTTTCAAACCTCTTAAAAACATCCGCGTCATTCTCTCTTCATTATCCACCAAGTGGGTTGCAAATCGGGACAACTCGGCAAACTTGACTTCGTACTGCGACACGGTCATGTTGTTTTGCTCCAACTTGATAAATTCCACCTCCTTCATGTGACGAATACTTTCGGGAAAGTACTTGTCATTGAACAGTTCTTGGAACTTCTCCCAAAACATCTTGAGTGCGTCAGGCTGGGTACGTTTTACAGATTCCCACCAGTAATCTGCCTCTTCACGCAACATAAAAGTGGCAAAGGGAACCTTTTGCTCCTCGGAGCATCCCAAGACATCAAATATCTTGGTGATCTGCTTTAACCACGTCTCCGCCTTAAGTGGTTTTGGCTTTCCCAAAAACTCCGGTGGTCCTAGCTCCTTGAATTGCTTAGCGGTGACCAACCGTTGGTTGTCATTGTTTCCTCCTTCATTTTGGATAGGAGCCGCTCTCGCCCGTTGTTGCATGAATTGCTCCTTGAACTGCTTAGCGGTGACCGTCCGAGAGTTATTTTGTTGTTGCATAAATTGCATAAAGTCTCTGACCATCCCATCATTCACCATTTCATCGGTGTTATTATTTTCATGAGGATTATTGTCCTCTGGTTGCACATTACCCTGAGCATTGATCGTTGGTGATTCAATAGTCTCATGTGCTTCATTGTTTATCTCAACATTTTCGGATGCCATTTGCAAATACTGCAACAAAACAAGGGTTAATTAACATATAACATATTATCCATATACTTTGACCGACCAATTAAATACCAAATAAACTTAGGTAGGTCATACTAGCGAAGGAATTCCCCGTCTCTCCCCTCCTAGTTCTATTCTCACATCCTAGCCAGGGATCATATCCCTAAGCTCTGATACCAACTGTGACGCCCCCAAAATTAGGTATACATCACTCATCTTGGGTCGTCAGATACATGGTACAAAATACAAATACAACTTACTAATACAACTGTCGTGTACAATACGACAAAATATAAGCTGTGAGTTTGAATACAAATATTATCTTCTAGAGAGTATTCATACTCAAAAGAAGTCCTCATTACATTTATTAACACACTATTACATAGAATAGTGAGGACTACTAACTAATACTATCATTCGAACCATCACTCTGTTTTCCGACTTGCCCCAGCTACGTTCTCATTTCCTGAAGAGAACAGTGAAAGAAAGGGTGAGCTCAACTAGCCCAGTAAGAAATATTATGACTAAGATAATGCAGAATAACTTATCATTAGCCTTCAACAATGTTAAACTGATAAAATATAATAGACATCAAGTTTAACTGCAGCGGAACAAGCAATCCATTAAAAGAGTCAAGTAGAAAATAAACTCTACTATCTTTTATGATTTAAAAGGTTTTTCAACACTGTTATCGCTGAGACTCAGCTTAATAAAATAATCCACATCATCGAATCACCCCTGCACTACGGCGAAGGATATTCGTATATTCATTAATGGTCATGATCATGCCAACAACTGTCCATCAACACACTACGGGCCAATGAGGACTTTTACGACATCATTTGTAACATTACGGTCATGATTACACCGAATAATCCCTGGTCATAATCATACCAAGTCCATCTATGCACTACAGGCTACAGATGACTTTCAACAGAATATAAACATGAGGATGATGACAATGATATAAGAATTCAATAAAACAAGTTCAAGAATTAATTTATCCAGGAATTAATAACGTCCAAATTGTCAACATGATACTGCTTTGTGGAGTAAACTTCAAGACTGATCAGGAGAATATTTTCATGAATAGATACTAGATGAAGCGCAAATGTCAAGGATATTCCACTAATTTCATGGAGTATAGAAGTCAAAGTTTTAATCAACTGAGTATAATAAAGAATGGAATAACAAAAGAAATCACCATGCATGCGATAGACCGCACAGACAGGTTATTCCAACAGAATAATAAATAATGGAACCAGGTCCGGCGTAAACGCACAGACAGGATATTCCGACAGAATAATAAATAATGGAACCAGGTCCGGCGTAAACGCACAGACAGGATATTCCGACAGAATAATAAAGAACAGTATAATAAATAATGGAACCAGGTCCGATGTAAAACACACAGACAGGATATTCCGACAGAATAATAATAAAGACGGAACCAGGTCCGGTGTAAAACACACAGACGGGATATTCCAACAGAATAATAGAAGAATATCACCAAGTATAGGGTAGACCGCGTATACTGGTTATTCCAACAGAATAATAAAGAATGGAATAACAGAAGTTCTCTTCATGAATATAAAAGAAATAATATTCCCTACCTTAAAAGAACTGGATATTGGAAAAGTGAAGTAGCAGAATACTTTTATTCTCTCTCTCTTATTCTCTCTATACTTTCTCTCTCTATAGCTTGAATGAATTCGTGAAAAATAATGAAGCCCTAGGCCTCTATTTATAGAAAAACTGAGGGTGGCTCTTGGTCTTAACGAAGGGTCAAATGACTCTTGGTCTTAACGAAGGGTCAAATGACTCTTGGTAATATTGAAGAGACAACTAGTATTGACGAATGTAATTACTATTGACCAAGGTAAATACTATTGACGAAGGTAATTACTATTGACCAAGGTAAATACTATTGACGACGGTAATTACTATTGACGACGGTAATTACTATTGACGAAGAGACTCTTAGATGATGACATATGACCCCCATAAAAATAACCAAACTTACCACAACGTCTCAATTATTGGTTTAATAATATAACATATTATACAGATGATACTATGACAATAATTTAAGAGATATGATGCAGCAATTACTGTAGCAATAATTGAGTATAGCTGAGTGACTTCTCACGTAAGCATCAATAATCAATACCGCGTGCTACTATGCAACCACGCATATTACTGTACTTTTACTACCGGGTAGTTCAACAGTTTTAACAGTTTTAATGGTAACACCTCAGCCGTTATTTTTATAGAAAGATAATTTTATCGTTTTCTAACTACGACTATACTTCTGTTGTGGGGTCCACCAATGATTGTGCCGTCGTACGAATATTCCCCGACAAAAAAAATATTCCCCGACCAAACGAATATAATATGACAACTTGCATACTTTGTAAAATTTATAAATACTACCCATAACTATTATATCAAATCCACACCATAATATATAAAAAAAATTATTTCGAGAAAAAATTAAATATTTATTCATAAAATCTGGGGTCTCACATGTTGAGTGCGTGAGGCTGGGTACGCTGAATTCATAGACTCCAACTAGTAGTCTGCCTCACCGCGGTTCATAAAGGTGGCGAATGGAACCTTCTGTTCCTCCGTGCATCCTAAGACATCAAATATCTTGGTAATTTACTTGACCCACGTTTCCGCCTTAATCGGATCCGGCTTTCCCTGAAAGTCTGGTGGTCCCAACTCTTTGAATTGCTTGGCTGTGACAAGCCGCGCGTTGCTATCATTTCCACCCGTATTTTGTACACGAGTCTCCCTTGTCTGATTTTGCATGAACTACAAAAAGCTTCTAAACATCCCATCATTCATCATTTGTTTAGTGGTGTTGTTTACAGGAGGAATATTGCCTTCCTGTTGCACGTTCCTCTGGGTGGTGATTAAAGGTGTCTCCACGGTCTCATTCACTCCATTGTTAACGTTCTCTGCTGCCATTCTCAAATACTGCCACAAAACAAGGGTTAATTGACATGTCACATATTATCCCTATAATCCGACCGACCAAATAATTACCAAATAAACTTATTTAGGTCATACTAGCGAAGGAATTCCCCGACTCTCCCCTCCTAGTTCTTGTCTCACATCTCAGCCAGGGATCATATCCCTAAGCTTTGATACCAACTGTGACGCCCCCAAGATAGGTATACATCACCCATTCTGAGTCGCTAAAAATATGGTATAGAAACAAATACAACTTCAGTAATACAATTGTCGTGCAGAATACGACAACACATATACTGTGAGTTTGAATACAAATATTGTATACTAGAGAGTATACAAACTCAAAAGGAGTCCTCATTACAATTATCAAACTATTTCACGGAATAGTGATGACTACTAATGCATCCATCTGGACCGTCAATCCATTCCCCGACTAGTTCCAGCTATATTGAAACAATAATAATATAAAATATCAATGCAGCAATTATTGAATCAATAAAATAAAATATTGAACAATAATTACTATAAAAATTATTGAGTAGTGCCTTCCTTCGTAAGAATCAATAATTCAAAAATACTGTGCAATCTGTGTGCTACTGTGCAACCACGCGTATTACTGTATTTTAACCACCGGGTATTCCAACAGTGTTAACGGTAACAACTACACCGTTATTTATAAAAACTCAATTTTTGTCGTTATCTTCATCCAACCGTTTTTCGTTATGGGGCCCACAAATAGCTGCACCGTCGTACGAATATTCCCCGACAGAAAGAATATTCCACGACCAAATGAATATTCCCCGACAAAATAAATATTTTATAACCACTTGTTTATTTTACAAAATTTGCACATTTCACCCATAACCAAAATATTATATCAAATTAACACCTTCTTATTCACAATAATAATTAGAGAAAATTTGATTTTATTCATTAATAAGTTGGGGTCTTACAAATACAGTCAAAATATCTAAGTCCAGATTAATTTTTGAAATATGTAGGTGTACCGACAGCTTTATCGGGTAATTATCGAGTCTAAAACTTTATTCCAATGTTTAATATCCGTAAGTATCAGTCATATTATTTTAAATGACTTAATAAACATTTATTAATTTATCATAAATTTTCAAACACAGAAATCATTATTAAATGATTTAAATATCAAATAATTCTATTATCATTTAATTATTATTAAACTATTAATAATACTTTTATTCATTTACCAATAGTAATAATATTTTATTCATTTACTAATATTATTAATCATTTAATAATATTTTATTTATTTACTAATGTTATTACGTTTTTAACAACATTTAATCTCGAATATTATTATTTACTTAATAATATTTTAATCATCCAATAATATTTTAATTTAATGTTATTAATCTTTTGATAATATTTTAATCTAAGATTAATATTTTAATCTAATATTATTAATCATTTAATAATACTTTAATCATTTATTAATATTTTAAATCAAATATGATTAACCATTTAATAATATTTTAATAAAGTTTTAATCTTAATATTTTTATTTACTTAACAATATCATATTCTAATATTATTAATATCATAATAATATTTTAATAATTTATTAGATCAATAAACAATTTATTTTAATTGTTCACCCTTTATAAAACCATTTATTTAATATCCATAAAAGGTCATAAATAATATTTCTTATTATAAATTATCAAAATACCCTAAAATAGTCATAATATTATATATGAGGAGTATTCAAGCATTAAAATCATATTTTTCTCATTAAAGATATCATTTAACTATTTATTTTCTTTTATTCATAACTTAATCATTTTTAGAAAAAATAGCAAACTGATTCCAAAAATTCTCATCTTCTAAATTTTGACAGAATATGAACCTACAAGGATCCCCAAATTTTTCTGTAATTTTAGAAAATGATCTACTATTTTTAAAGTTCCCAAAATACTCGGATCTTGCTTCATTTTTCATAAATTGAGTTTTGCTCAGAAAAATCTGAAATTTTCAGCGTATGCTCTCCTAACATATATGAACCTACTGTAAAAATTTCGGAATTTTCCAGTGAGATATTCAAAGGTAAATATTTAGGAGTCCTTCACGGAAATAGTCATTACGCACAATCTATAACTCGAAACGTGTCCGTTCTTTTTCCTACATGTAGATAACTTCTCAAGGTACCTCTGTGATTTTTCCCAGAATTTTAAAAGACATGCAACTGTCCAAAACAGTCCCTAGAAAAACAGGACAGAAGCTATTTTAGGGTTTTGAACCTTTAACATTCAAAGTGGACTGTTTTGGGGAAAACAGCCCCAAAGGTTTCAAAACTTACTAGATTTGTGTTCTATCGCTTGGGTTTACTAGACAGCTCATGTATCTAGCACCCCCCTTCGACGGATCACAAATCTAAGTTGGAAAACTTGAGTTACACAAGATTTAGTGGAAGAAAAACAAGAGTTTTCACCCTTGGAGAACATATGCTCATATTCTTCCTCTATGCCTAACACTCAAGATACTTAGTTCCATACATGAATGATATGTAGAACTAAGGTACTTTGAGTATTAGACCATAACCCATGGATATGATGAGGTAAAGACCAAAATAGAAGAGGAATAAGAAAGAATGGAAGAGAATCCTCACCTAGTTTTCTTTGCTATACTTCTTGTTCTTCCAAAGTATGATATAAACTTAGGATGCATGAACAATAAACTCCTCTCCCTCTCTAGAATCTGAACTTTTTCCTCTCTCTCTTGCTAAGCTTTGTGTTTTGATGGGTTGGGAGAAAATAAAAGAAAAAGAAGAATGGTGGAGGAGTAAAATGAAATGAGATAGATATTATGTTGGTGAATTGGAGTGGAATGCTAATATCCTCTGTAGACACTCGAAATTTTCTGTACACCTGTCACTAACATTACAGGAGAACATATTCGTCTTTTAAGAGGGAACCTTGAAAAATGATCCATATCCGTACCGGATACTACCGGGAGTTCAGCATCAACCCCAGATCGCAATCTTGGGAGTAACAATTCCATTCTCGGAGATAACCCCGAGGCATGCAGATCAATACCGGAACACACACCGGAGAAGACCGATTAATCTCGGAGATAACCCCGAGGTATCCAGTCTCAGTCCCAACCATGGGAATAGCCACCAACCTTGGTGATAACCCCAAGGAATGTAATTTCGGCAATAACCCCAAAAATACTTGTTACAAATGTAACCAGCTTCAATCTCGGCGCTCACAACGACACTGTACCAGTCCGGCGATAACATCGGGAAGACAGACACACCTCAAAGATGACAATGAGGACCTTCAACCAATTGCAGCAGTCTAATCCCAGCGAAGCTGAGCAACGTCTGTTTTATCAGCCCAATCCGGCGATAACACCGGTGAGGGGCAACATCATCATCTGACCAACACGATGCCACGCCACGTCGTCTCAACGTCTCTACACAACAGTGTCCCACAAGACTAATCAATCCCGAGTGACTATTATGCGGGGTAACGGATGAAAGTTGAAGATTGAAGATCGGAGGGCACCGTCCCATCTTGAATAACTTCGCACAAACTCTAATCCCATGCCATCGTACAACTCTCGACAACGGCAGTCCGAAATAGGTCTTGTATACCTCAAACGAATGCCTGGATTGTACTTCTGAAAGTCCGAGTGGACACTACAGTGCCTGAACGCATGTACTTCGAGACGACCCGAGCCGAAAAACCCAGGCCAACCTGGGTTGCCTCTGGTACACCTGCGGCTCCACCCTCTATAAATAGAGGGCTTGGGGTGGCCATTTTGTAAGAGAAAACGGTGAGGAAGCCCTACCCAATTTGCTCTGTACTCACCCCAGACTGAGTGTTTTCTCATTTTAAACACTTGTGAGCTCATATATAGCCTCTTTTGTACCTACAAAAGCCAGTGTTTACCCACTTTAAAGATATTAAAGTCTTCTTTGGCAGTCCACTATATGCCTTCTTTCACACTTTAAAGTTTTTCTCTTCATCTTTGCACACACCCTTCTACACGTTGAGAGTCGTGTTGCACACTTTTGCCCCGACTTCGGTCCGTGGTTTATTTTTGTATATATATATATATATATATATATATATATATATATATATATATATATATATATATATATATGAACTGCGTGTCGAACTCTGTTCGATGAGCCTAGACTTACGTCTGGTGCGTTTAATGGCTTTCTTATATATATAATTATATATATGAACTGCTATCGAACTTTGTTCGGTGAGCCTGAATTTCACATCCGGTGTGTTTACTACTTTAATATATATATATATATATATATATATATATATATATATATATATATATATATATATATATATATATATATTTACATTTCGTCCCACCTGAAGTTTACTTCGTGGTGGTTGACCGTTTTTACAGCTTTCTGTACATTTCGTCCCACCTAGAGTTTACTTCGTGGTGGTTGACCCTTTTTACAGCTTTCTGTACATTTCGTCCAGCCTGGAGTTTCCTCTGTGGCGGTTGATAGCTTTTACAGCTTTATTTATATTTCTGATCCCCCATGGATGTGCTTCGTGGTTGGTGATCATGTATGTATATACATATATATTTACAGCTTTTATATATATACCTGCTTACTGCGTTTATATCAATTGCGGCATCATGTGAGCCTAGGAATCATGTGATCACAGATTCAGTCCCCTGAATCTATATTCGGTTCCCGTGATGGACCTTTTTAGCTGTAAGCAGCTTGTAAATATATCTGTGATGTTTGGATTTCCTCAGATGGTTTTCATACCCACGAGGAATTCAGCACCTTTTTGTACAATATTTTCGTACGGATGCTTCGCATCCGTCAAATAAAATCAATCCAGCCGAATACGGAATAAAATGGGAGTGTAAAAGGCCTCAATTACTATTGAGCATCAGGGTTTGAAAAACCTCTTTTATAAAACATCACTGCCATATCTTGCTTAAAATTGAATTTTTACGTAAAATTCAAACCCTATGTATATAGGTGCGAATGAGGCCTCGCACTACTTCCAAATAATAGCACATTGACCCACACACACACATTCAGATAACAGTTTCTTGAAAAGAGGCGGTCACCGTGGTAACACGGATATCGGGGGGTGCCTAACACCTTCCCTCCGCATAACCAAGTCCCCGGACCCTAATGAATCTCTGTTTCACCGACCCGTTTAGCAGCGTCACATCACTGAGTCAATGTGCAAACCTTTTCTCGGTTGTGTTGGTACAACCATTTAAAAAACCAACTGGCGACTCTTATAGTCCAATCGTCGATATTATACATGTCGGACCTTTTTCACTTATTTTTTTCAAACAAATCTCACCTAAAATGAGAACACCAAAGGACAAGTAACGGAAAGGGACAATTAAAAAATCCTGACGTCGACAGGTGGCGACTCTGCTGGGGACTCCAGTAAGAGGACTTAAGCCACCATTACAATTTTTTCAAAATTATTATCTGCTTGTGTGTGGATGTTGTATTTACATTTTATGATGAATGTGTACGAATGCATTTCCTTACTTAGTGCTTTGCACTATAAACTGCTTGTGATATTAGTGCTTCGCACTATAAACTGCTTGTGATATTAGTGCTTCGCACATGTCATCATTTTCATACGGTAAGACACGATGTATGTGAATGTATGTTGTGTGGTCCCTCCACCAGGAGGCTATCCCGTCGGTGTTTGATTACTGGACTCGTGAGAAGACTAATTCTCCGAGGCTCAGGAAAGACACCACCCAAATTCGCTCCAGTTGAAAGACCGGATTAACTTCCCTTCAAGTAGATTGCGATGATTTGGGAACCTTCATGCTAAAAAGCCGCGAAAGTAACCTAAGATAGGTTAGCCTCTGATAAACCCAAAACGGAGGAAAGTCTCTTCATGCTCTCATTTCAATTACTTGTAATTATCTTCCATATGTAATGAGAAATATGAAGAAATGTGTACACATACATGCTACAAACCGCTAACATCCATTTTGCAGGATAAAATTCCTAAACTGGACACATCGCATAGCATGTTATTATCCACCTTAAAGACTAAACTATGCAAGTCTTTTGCAGGGAATCAATCGGACCTACCACCCGGTCAAAGTCCAAAAAGGCAACAGGCCTACAGTCAATAATGTCGTCATCCGACCAGACTGAACTTAATCCAGTTTCTCGCAAAGAATTCGATGGATTAAGAAAACAGATTACAGATTTTTCTGTTCTATTAAAAGAATTACACCAGTCTACACAGGGTCAGAAAATACTCGTACATGCTGAAACCTCCACACAAGGAGGAACCCAGGTCATTACAATACCTGAACTGCAGTTTGATCCGACCAACAAAACTCATGATGCTGCCCATCCCACTGGAGACCCAGACACTGGTGACATCAAAAAGAAAGTCCTCCAAATGGAAGAGTCCCTTCGCACTATCAAAGGAATTGGAACACACGGGAGTGTTTCATATGTTGATTTGTGTATTTTCCCTGGTATTCATTATCCAGAAAAATTTAAGACTTCTGACTTTGAAAAATATGACGGGTTAGGAGATCCTTACACACATCTAAAGGTGTTTATTGGAGAATTGGGATCTTATGCAGAGGATGAAAAACTCAGAATGCAACTGTTCCAAAAAGTCTAATTGGAGAAGCCCGTTCGTTACAAGATTAGACAATTTAAAGATCCATAGTTGGGAAGAGCTAGCACACGCTTTCCTCACCCAATACAACTTTCAATCTCAAATGGCTCCTGATCGGTATCAAATTACCAAGATCAAGAAACAGTCTAATGAGTCTTTTAGAGAGTATGCTCAGAGGTGGAGACGCCTACTGCCCAAGTTAGTCCTTCCATGACAGAATCAGAAATGGTCATGACTTTTATAGACATACAAGAAGCACCTTTCTATGAAAGAGTTTTAGCCGGCATCGGCAAACCATTTTCTGAAATGGTCAAACATGGGGAGATGGCTGAAATGGGATTGAAATCCGGAAAGATTCAAGACCTAGCTGCACTCAAAGCTGTTGCTGATCACATCCAATCTAAAAATTATGGGAACAACCCCCGGAGGGTCCATAAAAAGAAAGAAGAGGATGTTCCCCTGATACTACAGGGTCAAAAAGGCAGTCAAAACATGCCTATCTAGAGGAGAAATTACACTCCCTTTGAAGCACAATCTTCAAACCCTCCAGTACCAAAAGGTGGAGAAGTCAAACGACCTCGAGTATTCACACCCTTACGGGACACCCTCGAGAACATTCTCAATCTTCTAACAACACAGAAGAAAATTACGCATCTTCTTCCACCAGCCAGCCCTAATGGACGGGGTTTTAATGCTGCTCGAAAATGTGCTTATCATGCCGGGGCACCTGGACATGATACTCATGATTGTTGGGCCTTGAAACATAAAATCCAAGACCTGATAGACAACGGTGAAATCGTGGTCACCAAACCCGATCAGCCTCACGTTCAAGACAACCCTCTTCCTCAACACAAGGAAAAAGAGGTCAACATGATCAATTGGAGCAGCGGACAGAGTTCCAATTTTAGCTGTGAATCCTCCCAGACCCCCAAAGATGGTGATGACAGATGGGATTATGCTAAGTTCCAATTCATAATGGAACAAAAGATGAAAGCTCTCTGTAAACAAATTGAGCAATTGGCGGAACTGGTGACTTATCAGCATCAAGTGACTCGTCAGATAATCAGCCAGGAGCATGCCAGTCTCCTACCTATTGTCGTGAATATTCCCTCTTCACTTTCAGAAAATGAAATGCTGGAAGACAAAGTGACGAAGAGAGCAAATGCTAAGGCCCGTTGGGATTTTGCCAACAAAAGGGAATTCACATATTTGGGCCAACCTATGGAGGAAATCCTTCATATGTTAATCAATGAAGGAAGGATTAGTTCCCTTCTACCTCCAATCAACCCCCGTTCAGGACGATACAACTCGGAGGGAGTATGTCAATATCATTCTCAATCTCGCGGTCACAGCACAGAAGAATGCTGGGCACTCCGCCACCTTATTCAAAATTTAATCGACAGTGGCGTACTGTGTTTGGCAGATAACGACACTGTGTTACGGGCAAGTGAGGATTCGTGTCCTACTAAGTGGAAGAATGTAGTAGCACTAATCATGCCAGTCATTCAACTCAAGGGAATCAACAATCCTTTGAAAGTGGCCGCTCCCGAGCCAATCAACTTGCCGTGCAGAGCACAATATCCTATTGTTAGCTTGCGCGCAGTTCCATGGAAATATGGAGAAAGTGAAGGATCCACCTCGCATATAACTGCAGCAGTGTCGAAGGAAAATCCACTGTATCTTCCCCAACGGGTAATGAAGCCTGTCATCAAGTCTAAGGGGAAAGTACCCATTGAGAAGATTGAAAATTTCCTCCGCACTATGGGTCATAACGAAGCCAAGGTGGTTTTAAGCTTGAAAGAAGCTCCACAACAGATATCAATCTTGGACTTGGTCCTGACTTCCGAGAATCACCGGAAGGTCTTGTTAAAGGTTTTAGAAGAAGCCTATCTACCGACATCAGTTGATACGAAAAAGTTTCAACATCTGGTTGATCACATTTTCAACAACAATGTGATATCCTTCACTGATGATGACATACCGCCCGAAGGGACCGGTCATTACAAACCGTTGCACATTGCAGTCTTGTCCTCCGGATATGAGTTTTAATAGATGGAGGTTCCTCTCTGAATATCTTCCCATACGCTACCTTGGTGAAGATGAATATCAATCCCAATCGAATTCGGAGTAGCCATACCATCATCAAAGCTTTCGATGGAGCCCGCCGTAACTCGGTCGGAGTAGTTGAGCTGCCAATTGAGATTGGTCCTCATACATTCTGCGTATCCTTCCATGTGCTCAAGATAGATTCGGGATACAACCTGCTCTTGGGACGACCATGGATTCACATGGTAGGGGCAGTCCCCTCCACTCTTCACCAACAGTTGAAATACATCATCAACAATAGCCTGGTCATAGTCAACGCTGAACCGGAGATTCCTCAGCATGGGGACATGCCACTCATCAATGCCAATAAGGATGTTGAGCCAATTAGTTTTCATGCTTTGGAAATAAGCAATACCCAATACCATGCTATTGGAACGCCACATAAGAAATGATGTCGGCCACATAAGAAATGATGTCGTTGGGTCATAAACCGGGACAAGGGTTGGGTAAAGATTGCCAGGGTATCAAGTACCCTATTCGCTTAACCAAGCAAATTGGGACAGCTGGACTAGGCTATTCTGCCAGCTCTAGTCACAGGAATCCTCATAAGCATCAGCAGATTCCTTCAGCTTCGACCATGCGGTGTTTATCTTCGCCTTCAAGCTCCGAGTCCGCACAACCTCCCGTAAAGGTGCCAGCCAATATAATGGCAATGTTATTTCCCAAGCCGGTACCGGTAAAGGAGAAAGAAACCTTGGTTCCAGATCCCGCAGTGGAGGAAGAGGAACGAAGAATCAAGCAAGACGTCATACGGACGATGTCCGGCATACGCATCATCGTTCATGATGAGCATTCCAACAAATATACCCCAGACGATGATTGCCCAGACGTAATGGCTATCATTCGGGACATGGAAGATGATGATAATCCCTCTATCACTGCGGTTCACCCGGAATTTGCTCTTGCCAATTGGAACAGCATTCCTTGCATTGGTCGTCAAGGGTAAAGCGGACGGAAACTCTTTCTACCCTGTAGATATAATAACTACTTACTTTTCTGTATATTAGCGGTTTATTTTGCCAGTATATGCTAACACTGTGTATGATCAACACATTTCATATATACTAAGTGAAAGCATATTTTGTTTCAGAACTCTGAATTTAGATGTGCCTGTACTTGCTGATACGGTGCCTCTTCTCCACAAGGATTGTACCTTTGATGTAGAGATGAATTCAGCCTTGGTGGATATACAGGATGACATTGAGGTGCCTCCAGAAATTCAAGAATGGGTCAAAGACAAACCCAAACCCAATCTTGATCAAACCACTCCTTTCAATCTCGGAACCTTAGAAAACCCTAAGTTAATCCAGATTGGTTCAGACCTTACCCCAAACCGACAGAATGACATGGTTACGCTATTAACCCAGTTCTAGGATGTGTTTGCATGGTCTCATGAGGATATGGTGGGTTTGTCCACTGACATTGTCCTTCATCGCATTCCCATTAAAGAAGGATTTAAGCCAGTTAAGCAATAGCTCAGGCGATTGAAACCTGAATAGAGTTTAAAGGTGAAAGAAGAAATTGTGAAACAATTTCAAGCTGGCATCATAATGGTGTCTACATATCCTGAGTGGATATCCAACATCGTGCCCGTACCTAAACCTGGAGGGAAGGTGCGAGTTTGCGTGGATTACCAGGACTTGAACAAAGCTTGCTTAAAAGATAGCTTTCCTGTGCCATTTATCCACATTCTCATTGACAATACTGCGCAATACGACATGTACTCCTTTGCAGATTGCTTTTCGGGGTATCATCAGATCATGGTTGCTGAGGAAGATCGTGAGAAAACTGCTTTCATCACTCCTTAGGGAACTTTTTGTTATAGACGGTTGTCATTCGGCCTCATCAATGCCGGAGCTACCTATCAACGAGCTATGATGGCTCTTTTCCACGACTTAATGCATAAAGAGATTGAGATCTACGTGGATGGTGTAAAATCCCGGAAGGAGGATGACCATATAGACCATCTCAGGAAATTGTTCAACAGGTTGCGTAAGTACAACTTAAAGTTGAATCCAGCTAAGTGCGCCTTTAGCTTTAAATCAGGCAAATTGCTAGAATTTCTAGTCAGCCACAAAGGGATAGAGCTGGATCCTGCCAAAATCCAAGCCATCACGGAAATGCCCATTCCTCAGACAGAAAAGGAAATATGGGGATTTTTGGGAAGAATCAACTTCATTAGCAAATTTATCTCCCAACTCACAGCAACCTGTGAGCCAATCTTCAAGCTGTTAAGGAAGAACTCCTCCATGAAATGGAATGAGGAGTGCCAGAATGCCTTCCTTACAATCAACAAATAGTTAATCAAAGCTCCCATCTTGGTACCACCCAGGGATGATGTTCCCCTGTTTATGTATCTGTCCGTAAGTGACAATGCCATGGGCTGCATGCTGGGACAGAAGGACGATAGAGGACTAGAACGAGCTATCTATTACCTCAGCAAAAGATTCAATAGCAGTGAACACAAGTACACTCTGATCGAAAAGACGTGTTGTGCTTTAGCATGGGCTGCCATGAGATTACAACATTACCTCCATGGCCACACAACCCATCTCATATCCCGCGTGGATCCTCTCAAGTACGTGTTCAGTAAACCCATACTGAATTGTCGGCTGTCCAGATGGTAGTTGATCCTACAACAATTTGACATCGTATATGTGACTCAAAAGTCCATCAAAGGTCAAGGAATTGCAGATCAACTGGCCGCCGCACCATCAGGGGATTTCAAGCCCTTGGAGACATATTTCCCTGATGAAGGAGTAATGACAATTCAGCAACACCATCAGTACGATACACGCCAAACGTGGAAGATGTATTTCAATGGAGCTGTCAATATGGAAGGTTCTAGAGCTGGAGCAGTTCTAGTATCTGATACGGGGGAACAGTATCCCGTCGCCGTCAAATTACAGTTTGTCAGCACCAATAATACGGCTGAGTATGAAGGATGTTTTATGAGGCTAAAACTTACCCATTCAATGGGCATCAGGCGGTTAACTGTCCTTGGAGATTCGGAGTTGGTAATCAGACAATCCACCGGAATCTATCAAATCAAGGAACTACATTTGCTGCCTTACCATCGGCAGGTTTTAAAGATGGCTTTGGGATTCGAAGAAATATCTTTTCTACACATTCCTCGTAATAGGAATGATTTCGCAGACGCGTTAGCAACTTTGGCCTCCTTGATTCGCATATCAGATAAGGAACACTTGAGCGTCACAATTTCCCTGCACAAGGCCCCAGCCTATGGGAATTACGTTGGAGAAGTATCGGATGAGCTACCTCCCATCCAACATCCTTGGTATCAGTATATCAAGGAATATCTGCGAGATGGATCTACTACACCCGCTGAGGCGAGCCCGACTGAGAAAAGGCGAATCCACCAACTTGCTATGAAATTCTACCTGAGTGGAGATGCGCTCTACAAAAGAGATGCAGGATTAGGTCTCCTCAGATGTTTAGACAAAGATCAAGCCCAAAGGCTTATGGATGAAATCCATGGCGGAGTCTGTGGCCCCCACATGAGTGGCCCCCTCCTTGTCAAGAAAGTCCTCAAGACAGGACATTATTAGCTATCTCTCAAAGCTGATTACAATGACCATGTCAGGAGATGCTATCAGTGTCAGATTCATGGGAATGTTACACACGCCCCTCCACGGGAACTTCACAATATGAGTTCACCTTGGCCCTTCTCAATGTGGGGAATGAACGTTATCAGGCCCATTGAGCCTAAAGCTAGTAATGGTCATCGATTTATCTTCACCACGATCGACTACTTCACCAAGTGGGTAGAAGCAGCCTCCCTTCCCCAGGGTTACTAAAGAAGTCATCATTACTTTCATCAGAAACAATGTCATTTGTCGATATGGACAACCAGAGGTGATTGTGTCTGACAATGCCAAGAACCTCAACAACAAAATGATGGAGGAATTATGCAGTAAATTTCACATCAAACATCTCAACTCAGTCATCTATCGTCCGAAGATGAATGGTGCTGTTGAAGCGGCTAACAAGAACATCAAGAAGATTATGCAAAAGATGTCCACCAATCACAAAAATTGGCCTAACCAATTGCCTCTGACTCTGTTAGCCTACAGAACCTCAATGCGCACTTCCACTGGGGCAACCCCCTACGCATTAACCTATGGGATGGAAGCAGTGCTCCCCATAGAAGTTGAGATGGAATCCCTCAGAGTATTGATAGACGCTCAGTTGGATGAAGACCAATGGGTACAAGATAGGTATCACCAACTGTCTCTAATAGACGAAAGGCGAACCGCGGCTATCTTCCATGGTCAATTATATCAGCAAAGGATCGCCCGATCCTACAACAAAATAGTCCGGCTACGGCAATTCAGACAACATGACTTGGTTTTGAAGAAAATCCTGGACAACCAAGATCAGGCCAAGGGAAAATTCGCTCCTAACTGGGAAGGCCCGTTTATTGTTAAGGAAGTATTGACAGGAGGCACTCTCAGGTTGCAAGAAATGGACAACGATGAATTTTCACAACTGATCAACTCAGACACCGTGAAACGATACTATGTCTGAAGTTACCATCAAGTAAACATCCTGGTGGTAGACCATCAGGTCACTAGTCATTCCGGTTCTTTAAACCTTTACCACAAACAACTTTTCTATACTTTGCCCCTCAGGGAAGCATACCTTTCAAGCCAGCAGCCTGTCTTTCTCCTTTGCGTTCCTACAACTTAGGTCATTCCACCGTGAATTGAACCTCTTACGTTTGCAGTTTGGCTACCCATACCTGGGATCAAACTTTTCACCTGCAGTTTATCCTCAACCTAGGATTAAACTTTTTCTTCCACTCTGACCTGCACATGGGATTACGCTTTTCATCTCACCTTAGGGGCGAACTTCGTCGACCTGATCTCCACTTCAATAGGAGTACGTAGGCAACCATTTCATATGGCCCGGTCGCAATAAAACAAAAAAAAAAACAAAAACATTCCTACACCATTCCTGCCACATACAGCGTTGAACCTCTTACACCAGGTTCGAACTACGCAGACTTGATCTCCTCTTCAATAGGAGTACGTAGGCAACCATTCATGGTGCGGTCTCACCCCCTACCAAAACACAAACCCTTGTCAGTTGGTACTGGGATCATCCTTCAATCCACTACGTTTCATTCGGCTTTAGACCAAAGGGATGGAATTACCTGAACTCCTCCCAAATAGGAGATTTGGCGACCATCTAAGCGGCGATTGTACCTCAAAGAGCAACACCAATCCATAAAAGATGGAAATAACTAGGCTTTTCCTGAATAGAAGTACTGGCGACCATCTGTGGTGCGGTCAATCTCAGAGAGGAAAGCCACACTCCTCTCCTCATGTCCATACAGAAACCAGTCCCAAGACACCTAAGATGGTAGGGATACATACAGATCGATGATCCATTCTGAACTATCCAGAGACAACTCAATGTCCATCCACCGAGAAGGAATTCAGAATACATCAAGATCACAAGTCCTGAAGCAGCAGGCAAAATATCAAGCAAGTAGCAAAGCATATCTAAAAGGGAAGTGATCAAAAATATATTTCCTTGTCATATATATAATGCTATTTGATATACACAATGTAAACTGTATATGGCAAAATGGCTAAGCTAGTCTGTGCAGGAAAATACAAGATCATCTACAAGTCAGGATATATGCGAGCTAACAAGCCTAACATGGCGTCCCTCTCAGAAGATGGAGGTAAAGCTGTGGTCTCCTGTATGAGAATATCCACACGACCCAACAGATCTGTAGCCATCTGCATGGTGACCATATGATCATCAATATATGTGCTCATCTCTGCGATCATGCCAGTGGTAAGGGACCTCACTGCAGTACTATCTGTGATGGCTACATCCCGGGCAGATATGGCGATATCCCGCTCAACTATCACTGCATCTCTGGATGATATAGCCTCATCCCGCTCAATGACGGCGGCATCTCTACGAGCCAATGCCTCGTCTCTGTCCAATAGAGCGGCCTCCCTCCCATCAAGAGCAGTCGACATCATAGATCGAATCTGATCTCTCTCAAAGGTCATCAGATGAAGACTCTGCTCTAAGTACTGTGACGAGTGCTGAATCACAATAGTACTGGTACTAAGAGAATCCGAAAGAAATGCTGGCAACCCAGCAGTGGGCTCCTCCTCGATGTAGGTATCAATGTCCTCTATGGGCTCTACATCATTTAACTCGCGCTCCGGTACTGCAAATACTTCTACAGCCAATAAAATCTCTGTCTCCATCCACGCGGAATAACCAGGATGACTGACAGAAAAAATCGCTATCTCGCGCTGATCCCAGCAGGCGTATACCCGAGATCGGTCCTCTGCTGAAAGGTACCGAGAAGCTAAACGCTGACCTGTCGCCCCCTCAAAAGGATGAAAATCCTGGAATTGGTCGAATTGCAACATCACGGCCAATGGGTGATAAGTGGTCACTCCCCTCAAACTAGCCAGAGGAAGATAGTCCATGCCCGGAGCATGAGTAATGAAGCTGTATGGTGAGCTAAGCCCCGAACACGGCAATATGCTGAATGGATCTCTGATATCTGCCAAGAATGTGGACCAGGACAAAGCATCTATACACTCTGATGGCTAAAAAGAGTATGACATAGCTACATCATGGGTGAAGCAGTACCCATGCCGTCTAAGAGTGCCAATCGGTCTCAAGTGTGACATGAACCACACATATAGCATGACTGAACTCCCAGTGAACACTCCTGTCAGATAAGTGCAGCAGTAAGATGCCGACCGCAAGGTCTCTGCTACAATCATAGGTACAATGGTATGACCCTCCCTGAGAGCTCTCACGGCCATGACAACTCCTATATCTATCTCATCCATATACCGCGGCATATATACACATATGGCAATACACATAGCATCAGTACGTCAACTCTGGCCAAACGCCAATGATCCTCCGATGCGGTGAAATCCTCGAAATGTCGTGAATAGCTATCCTTTGAGCCAAATCTGTCATACAGAAAACGCTAGGATATCACGTGGCCAAATGTCAACTCATCATGTACCACTCTGCGCCTCAATCCTATGAGAGTCATGAATTGTCTGCTCATGTCTCCCAAAGCCAGATGCACGCAAGGTCTGTCTAAAGGCAGCATCGTCAAACGTGCATACTCCTCCAGAGTAAGAGTCAACTCATGGGTGTCGAATCGGAATACCTGCCTATCCGGTAGCCAAGGCTCTATCATCCCGTCCACAAATCCTGCGAGAACCTGAAAAGTCAAAAAGGTCATGGTATGCTACAATAAATGATCTACAGTCACCCTGTCTAGTGGTGACATGTTATCATACCACAATCTCATACCTGATGCCACCACTGACGGTGGGGTATGATCTATACTGCTAACTGTCGAAGAAGACATCTGTGTGGGCCGTGTCATAAGACCATCCGGGGTAAATGCCAAATATCTCTGGACATACATACATATGCATAAAATGATACATGCATAACAGATAATAGATGGCAATATGATATAGGGAATGAAAAACAGTGCATACATTCCTAAGTATATCATCATCTAATACATCATCTCTGTACAGCTACAAATACAGGGAAATGGGGCACAGACGCCCTACTACTAACATAGGCCTATCAAAAGGTATAGCGAGAATGGGGCACAGCCACCCAATTTCTAAACAGAGGCCTATCAAAAGATATAATGAGAATATACATCAGAAGAAGACAATGGTGTCGATGTCCACATCATCAATCCTGTCCACCTGATGTAACTCCTCCTGAGTCACTGGATCTCTATCAACAGGGATGTCAGGCCTATAAAGAGGAGGATCTGCACCTGCAAAACCGAATGGGTCACCTGAGGGGCCAGCGCCTGAGTTGGAAGGATCAAATGAAGCCGCCTCTGCCGAATCTCTGCCCAACTGCCTGATAAATATGTGTGCCTGGTCCAACTGCCGGGTCAAACTATCAATCTGGGTCATATGAGTCGGATCTCGGACACAAGCTATCCAATCCGTCATCATCAAGGATCCTGGAACCATATCTCCCATAAACTGTGTGGCGCGGGACTGAGCTCCAATAGTGCGAGGGGACCGCCATCGATGGAACGTCTCCGAGTACATGGACCCTGTGATAATACAAAACCGTCAACCCCTTACAATGGGATATCAGTGACGGGTGACTGCGATACAGGCCAATAACGCCTGGCAGGAGGCAAGATCGATATACGAATCTCCCCTGTAGTGCTCCTAATAGCACGTTCTCCTAAATAGAGCTCACAGCCTCCATCCGTGAAGAAAGGAACTCTCCTGGTGGAAATCACATACTCGACTCCAGTCGGGTATCCATCCTCAAAGCCCACGGTCAGGTGTTCCCCGGAATAGGGAAGCCATGTGATGGTGTCGGCCGTCAGCAACTCCAGCTGTATACGGCAATGAATGAATCCCTCAGCTACAGGGACCTCTGGCAGAATTGAATGATGCCATCCGTCGTCCTCGTGGATAGGTGTCTAAACCTAACACATTCACGGGACGCAAGCATGGAAGCCTCTCATAGGCCCAAAACTGCCAACACAAAGGCAAACATCTGCTGTCAATTAACACTCTTAACCTATACATGGTAAATGACAAGAGAAATACTCACTAGAAGAAATGGGTAAAATCCTAGCCAAGCCTCGGTCAAACCCTATGAGCACATACACATGCCCCGGAGGAAATAGGCAAAGGTATAGGAGCCCCAATCATACTCTCCAATACGGTCCACATCACGTGTAGCGCTGATCAAAGCGAAAGATACCGTGGAAGAGTTATCTGCTATGAAGCAGCCTCGAATGATCATCAGGAACAATTGCCGTAGAACGCGATCCCTGATTCTGACATCATCAGGCATAGGCTCACTCAATAGCCCGCTCATAGCATCTACGCTCAAAGGACCTGAACGGACAGTCCTACCTTTGAGCGCCGCCGTCGGAACTCCTAATAAGGATTTAACGGCAGTAAGGGTAATATTTGCTATGCAAGGCATTGGCTCCCCTCCAAACTCCATACCTGTGATAAATCGCCAATCCATAGGCGTCATCATCACCTCACAATCCAGCAGATGGAGTGACTGAGTCTGATGAAACCATCGCTCAGACAATGCCCTGAGATAACTCCAGGGACAACGACGGGGAAGGATGGAGAAAAATGCCCCAAATCCCCACTCATGCACTACCGCTCTATAGTTAGGATGAAGCGCCTGGTACATGGAGTGAATGCTGAACCAGTTCCCTTGAGGCTGTGTAAAACCAGGAACCTGCATGAAATGCAGATCAACATCAAAACCCTTTAATCCTCATCAATAGGAAAGAAAGAAGATCAAAATCTAATGCCATACCTCGTTAGCATGCAAATACATCGATGGGTGTCTGCCCAAATCACCCAGCAATTCTGGATTCACCACCTGAATGCTCGGAAGCTCCCTGCGAGGGACATGTGCAGTAGGAGCGGGATCCTCTATCGGAATATCCGCCTCCTCGTCCTCAACGTCTGGAACATCTACCTGGACAGGATGTATCACGGCCTCCACCAACCGACGAGGCTATCTGACAGAACGGGGACAAGACGCTTCAGAAGCCCTCCGCCGTACACCAGAAGTGGTCCTATAGGAACTGCTAGGCTGATCCGGATCCATAGTATCTGGACAACAAGTCTCCAAATCACCTCAGAAAGGGTGTGGTATTTCCTTACCTGGAGCTTTCTAGAATGCATTTTATGACTATATGCATGCATGCATTTACTTTAACATATGATAGAGTTAAAATGCATGACTACCCAATGCCTACATTTGGAAAAATTTTGCCATAGTCCCCTTTGAAAATAGGACTATCCACATGCATCCAGGCATGTCTAGGTGGCTATTCAGTAGCACACCTGCCCCAAAGTCATATACATAATATATGCATTAAAAATTAAAATTATCATGCATAAGGCCAACCTCAATACTAGGAGTACTTTTCCTTGCTACCTTATACTCATTGGACCTCAAAATAGGACAAAAAATAGCATAAAAAGGTGCCAATTTGACTGTCTCAAAAGCCAAAATTTTCACATCATTATGTTCAGCATGGTTTAATACTAACATTTACTATGTTGAATATTTTTTATCTAGTCATTTGTGCATACATAATCACTACTATGTGTTTAGATGCATTTCATGCGATAACGCAAAATCCAACGGACAGAAATGAGAGAAAATACATGCATATGTTACCAGGATAGTGCAAAACACTTGTACGGTGACAGAATTTGCAGAAAGCAGCCCGAACTCAGCAGATCTGAAAGAGGCTCACGTATTTTCCTTCGCACAACAAGTTGAAAGTGACTTGTGAGACCAACCTGCTGGAATTTATCATCCACGGTTGGCCGTAGGCCCATCTGCAGCTGCAGTAGATGCACCTGCGGCATCCCCATATGGGTCTCATCCCTCCGGCTCGGTCCAGTTCGAGTTGCAAAGGAGTTCTTACAAGTTGAAAAGGCCAAACCAGAGATAAAAACGCTACGCGATTGAGCAAAATAGCCTAAAACCCTGGTTTTTCTGGATCCAACTGTGGCTTTCTTTTCATCCATTGGTATTCACCCGAACACAGGGTTTACTATACTGATGATTTAAGTATTTGCATACCACATTCGATAATACCGTACAGAGGTCCGATGCCGTCAACGTAAGGTTGTCACCCCAATCTTTTCACAAAAGAGATCCCCGGCGGGGGTTACAATGCATGCTCATCCGTTGACACACAAATCAACGAAGGTCAAGCAGCCTTGACATTATTACGGCCGATAGCGATTTAAACCTATCAGAGCTCTGAAGCCATTCGAGGTTTTCACACCCGACCGCTCGTATTCCCCAGCGGATCCCCGGCGGTGGTCACAACGCAATGTTCCGGTGATCTACACGACAGCGGAGGTCAAGCAACCTTAACAGTATATCCCACAGGATTTTTCAGCCGTTGATTCACATGTCGGTGAAACACACAAATCAACAAAGATCGGGCATCCCTGACAACATTTGCTGTTGGCAGTAAATCCAACAGAATCGTGACATGTCCTGATGATACAAACCAGGAGATTGTCATTAAGGAGGATTGACGATGGAATATGTTATACACATCCTCAAGCAGATCAAGCTTCATCCCCATAGATCTCCCACACATAAGAGGTACATCTTCAGGATCAAGTCATAATCAAAGACACAGGATTTTGGTGATAACTCCAACATCAACATCCTAACAGATTCGGATTACACATCAAATCTGGTCATCGTTGCCAACCCCCAGTTGAAGCAACAGGGAGCTAGCAATCATCCCTAGCGTGTTGGGCTACAACCCCGTACACATGCATCGTACATTTGCATCATGTTGCTATCCATAGTACCATGTTCGTTTTGTTACGTTTCAAGTGTCTAGGATTCTTTATCCTACCCATGCATCGCCAGACATAAGATAAAGAGGGGCATCTGTAGACACTCGAAATTTTTTGTACACCTGTCACTAACATTGCAAGAGAACAGATTCATCTTTTAAGAGGAGGGAACCCTGAAAGACGATCCATATCCATACCGGATACTACCGGGAGTTAAGCATCAACCCCAGATCGCAATATGGGAGTAACAATTCTAATCTCGGAGATAACCCTGAGGCATACAAATCAATACCGGAACACACACCGGAGAAGACCGATTAATCTCGGAGATAACCCCGAGGTATCCAGTCTCAGTCCCAACCATGGGAATAGCCACCAACCTTGGTGATAACCCCAAGGAATGCAATTTCGGCAATAACCCCAGAAATGCTTGTTACAAATGCAACCAGCTTCAATCTCAGCGCTCACAATGAGATACACTGTACCAGTCCGATGATAACATCGGAAAGACAGACACGCCTCAAAGATGGCAATGAGGACCTTCAACTAATTGCAACAGTCCAATCCCAGCGAAGCTGAGCAACGTCTGCTTTATCAGCCCAATCCGGTGATAACACCGGTGAGGGGCAACATCGTCATCTGACCAACACGATGCCACGCCTTGTCGTCTCAGCGTCTCTACACAATAGTGTCCCAAAAGACTAATCAATCCCGAGTGACCATTGTATGGGGTAACGGATGAAAGTTGAAGCTTGAAGACCGGAGGGCACCGTCCCATCTTCAATGACTTCGCACAAACACTAATCCCATGCCATCGTACAACTCTCGACAACGGCGGTCTGAAATAGGTCATGTATACCTCAAACGGATGCCCGGATTGCACTTCTGAAAGTCTGAGTGGACATTACAGTGCCTGAGTGCACGTAAGACGACTCGAGCCGAAAAACCTGGGCCAACCTGGGTTGCCTCTGGTACACCTACGGCTCAGCCGCAGGTACACCTGCGGCTCCACCCTCCATAAATAGAGGGCTTGGGGTGGCCATTTTGTAAGAGAAAACGACGAAGAAGCCCTGCCCAATTTGCTCTGTACTCACCCCAGACTGAGTGTTTTCTCATTTTAAACACTTGTGAGCTCATATATAGCCTCTTTTGTACCTACAAAAGCCAGTGTTTACCTACTTTAAAGATATTGAAGTCTTCTTTGGCAGCCCACTGTAAGCCTTCTTTCACACTTTAAAGTTTTTCTCCTCATCTTTGCACACACCCTTCTACACGTTGAGAGTCGTGTTGCACACTTTTGCCCGGACTTCGGTCTGGGGTTTATTTTTAATTTATATATACATATATGTATATATATATATATATATATATATATATATATATATATATATATATATGAACTAACATTATTGAGTTATGCCTCGATTGAGCCTAGACTTCGGTCTGGAGCGTTTAATTGCTTTTGTGTGTATATATATATATATATATATATATATATATATATATATATATATGTATACATTTATATATATGAACTGCGTGTCGAACTCTGTTCGATGAGCCTAGACTTATGTCTGGTGCGTTTAATGGCTTTCTTTTATATATAATTATATATATGAACTGCTATCGAACTCTGTTCGGTGATCCTGGATTTCACATCCGGTGCGTTTACTACTTTAATATATATATACTTATATATATTAACTGTTGTTGGACTTTGTCCGATGAGCCTAGATTTTATATCCGGTGCGTTTATATGCTTATATATATATATATATATATATATATATATATATATATATATATATATATATATATATATATATATATATTTACATTTCGTCCCACCTGAAGTTTACTTCGTGGTGGTTGACCGTTTTTACAGCTTTCTGTACATTTCGTTCCACCTGGAGTTTACTTCGTGGTGGTCGACCGTTTTTACAGCTTTCTGTACATTTCGTACCGCCTGGAGTTTCCTCCGTGGCGGTTGATAGCTTTTACAGCTTTATTTATATTTTTGATCCCCCATGGAGGTGCTTCGTGGTAGGTGATCATGTATGTATATATATATTTACAGCTTTTATATATATATACCAGCTTACTGCGTTTATATCAATTGCGGCATCATGTGAGCCAAGGAATCATGTGATCACAGATTCAGTCCCCTGAATCTAGATTTGGTTCCCGTGATGGACCTTTTAAGCTGATAAGCAGCTTGTAAATATATCTTTGATGTTTGGATTTCCTCAGATGGTTTTCATACCCACGAGGAATTCAGCCGAATACGGAATAAAATGGGAGTGTAAAAGGTCTCAATTACTATTGAGCATCAGGGTTTGAAAAACCTCTTTTATAAAACATCACTGCCATATCTTGCTTAAAATTGATTTTTTACATAAAATTCAAACCCTGTGTATATAGGTGCGAACGAGACCTCGTACTACTTTCAAATAATAGCACATTGACCCACACATACACACATTCATTTGAAAAGAGGCGGTCACCGTGGTAACACAGATGTCGGGGGGTGCCTAACACTTTCCCTTCGCATAACCAAGTCCCCGGACCCTAATGAATCTCGGTTTCACCGACCCGTTTAGCAGTGTCACATCACTGGGTCAATGTGCAAAACCTTTTCTCGGTTGTGTTGGTACATCATTCATTGCTGAATTACAAGATCTAGAAAAGTCAAAAGATCCACGAAAGGCAATAACATCCTGATGATTTGAGACAAGGAGAACCCATCCAGAATTTTGAATGATGCTATCCACATAAGCATTTGGACCAAGCCCAGAGTTGACAATCAAAGACCAGTGAATGGAGCTAGCCAAAGGGAATTGCCCAAGCCAATGATCAAACCAGAGGCTTGTCCTAGCACCATTACCAATGTTAAAAGAGATGTATCTACGCGCAAGATCCCTACACTGAAGCACTTTCCTCCAGATCCAAGAGCTATCATTTGGTGTGGATCCAGAAGAATTTATTCTTAAGATGAATAACATGCACCCACCTTGCCCAAATAGAGGAAGAGTAAGGATCTACAACTTTCCAAAGGTGCATTATAACAAGCGATTTATTCCAATCAATAAGGCTCTTTATAGCAAGTCCCCCTCAGCAAATGGTAAGGAAATTTTAGCCCAGGAAACTTTTGAGTCATGCTTATCCATGAAAGGTCCTTTCCATAAAAATCTAGGTAGAGATGTCTGAAGCTCTTTTATATCGGATGCAGGAAGGATGAAATGTGCAGACCAATAAGTTTGAGCTGCAAAGATAACCAACTTTATAAGTTGCATTCGACCAGCATAGGAAAGAAATTTGTTTGTCCAAGAGCTTATTTTGGAGGTAATCTTTTCAAGAAGAGGCCGACAATCATCAAGGCTTAACTTTGAGGTGATAAGAGGAAAACCCAAAAATTTTGCAACAGTCCCAGCTGGAATCCCAAACAATTTAAGATGAGAGCAGCATGGGATGGAGGGACATGAGAGAGGAAACATATACTCTTCGAAGCATTTATGTTTAGACCCGACCTAGTAAAGAACCGATCAAGACTAAGCTTAATATTCATCACTGATCCCAAATCACCATGACAAAATATAAGAATATCATCCACAAAACAAAGATGAGTAATAGATAAGGGCACAGTTCTCCAATGGAATTTGAAAGAAGGCAGCTTTGAAGTCTAAGAGAGCATCAGAGATAGAACTTCCATGACAATTACAAAAAGGTAGGGGGAAAGGGGGTCTCCTTGACGAAGACCTTTTGCCCCTTTAAAGAATCCGCAAAGGGCCCCATTTACCTTGACCGAGTAAGAGGGAGTGGAAATGCAAACCTTTATCCAATAAACAAATTTAGGAGGAAACTTAAAAAACTTTAGGGCAGCCCACAAAAAATCCCAAGAGATAGAATCAAAAGCCATCCGAAGATCAATTTTTAAAGCACACCTGGCCGGACCCGAGGGTCTATGATAGTTCCTGAATAATTCTTGAGCAAGAAGGATGGTATCCCCTATTCTCCTACCAGGGACAAGGGTAGCTTGATAAGGGGAGATAATCAAAGGGAGAGTATCCTTAAGTCATGCAATAGTTTTTGAGATACACTTATAGGTTGTATTGCAACAGGAAATAGGCCCAAAATTATTCATGGAAGAGGGGTTTTGACCTTAGGCACAAGCGCAATGGCAATAGAGTTTGTTCCCCTAAGGAGACACCCCATCAAAAGAAGGACTGGGATGGCAGCTGTAAACACATTTCCCACAATATCCCAAGTATGAAGAAAGAAGTTTACATTGAACCCATTAGGGTCTGGGTTTTGCTTCATATGGTTTAAGGTGGACAAAATTTCTTCATCCGAAATATCCCTTTCCAGAAAAAGAGCCTGATGAGAGGAGACCAGATTGGGCCGAATAGAGTCCAGAGTAGCAAACGTTCCACTGCAATCAGCTTCCGACTGAGTACCAAGGAGATCTCTGAAATGGTCCACTGCAACCTTTTGAACAGCCGGGTGCCTCACAGATAACACCCTCAGCATTCTCAATTGCCATGATCTTATTATTAATGTTCCACCTTTGCTTTACTTGGTTATGAAAGAATCCAGTATTCTTATCACCATCCTTCAACCATTGAATTCGAGACTTCTGTTTAAGCAATTTTTCCTCATAAATAAGAGCAGCCCAGAGATTTGCAGAATGAGTTTTCTGAAGAGCAAGGAGGGAGGGATCACCTGGATTTAGGGAGAGTGCATGTTGTGTACACAGTCCCTAGCACTCTTGACATTTGAGAGCAGATTTCCATTTGAGGAATTTAAATCCTTAAGAGCATGTTTGACAGCAATAAGTTTCCTTGCCAGAATCTGCAGTGGATCCCCAAAACAGGGGGTTAGTTGTTTTACCACATCATGAAAAGTTGTCAAGTCCCAACATGAAATTAAAGAACTGAAAAGGCTTGGGAATAAAAGGCGAGGAAATGCCAGAGTTTACAATCACAGGGCAATGATCAGAGAACTCACACGAGCAAAAATGAGCCTGAGAATTTGGAGAATGAGTTCAGCCAAAAATTATTCACCAAAGCTCGATCAAGCTTCTTGTAAGTCGGGTTTGAAATCTGTGAATCCCACCAAGTGAGGAGGGGTCTCGTAGCACGAAGATCCACCAAATGAAGATCAGAGAGCCAGTCCTTAAACTCCTGCATGCCATGGTCCTAGGAACAGGTATCCCCATCAATTTCAAATAAAGATTGGACCACATTGAAGTCCCCAAGGAGAGACCATGGTTTATGAACAAAAGCTGCTATATCCCTCAAATCATTCCAAAGAGACTTCCTTTCACCTGGGGTATTGAGCCAATAAATAATAGTAATAAATCCATTAAAACCAAGATTAATAGAAGAGACAAGACAATGAATAAATTGGGCAGACTTTTTTAAAACAGTTACATTCCAGATATTTGGGTTCCAACCAACCCAAATTCTCCCGTTTGCATGATACTCATAGTTAAAATGCCACTGCCAATTCCTACAGATAGCTTTAGAAAACAGAATTGGCTTTAGGTGACTTGACCCTAGTTTCAACAAGGCCAAAAATAGAGATTCTACAATTACAAATGAGATCATGAACACTAGTCTGCTTAGGAGACATATTTACACCTCTAATATCATAGAGCAAAATTTAACATCAATTAAAATAGATTTAAGTTGGGGACTTCTTGCTCCCCCCACCCTTGATCTTTTTCTTAGAGGCTTGATCAACCTCAAGGGAGCATTTTGCTTTTTTGCTTGAGATCCTTTACTTCCTTTTCATCAATTAGTTTCAGTTTACCCACAAGAAGGTTTGGGGAAGGTGTGACATCAGTGTCCGAGAAAGAGTCCTGCAGTCCCACAGCCAAAGGAGATAAGAGGTTGAACAGGTTTGGAGTGGGAGAAAGAGGGTCAGGGACCACTTGCAGTTTTGGGCCTTTAGCAACTAGAGTCCAAGTGTCCGTTTTTCCAACAGGAGAGATCTCAGGAGCAGCAGAGTGAACCTCGATGAGAGGGGCCATCTCAGGAACTGAAGGAGCCAACTTGGGCACCCACTTATAGTTTGTATGTGGACACCAAAGGAGTGAATGCCCAAAAGTCTTGCAATGGGAACAAGACAAAGGTTTATTTTGGTACTCCACTTTTACCGAGACAGTTTTTTCTAATTTTGTTTCCTCATCAAGGACAACAACATCCACGCTAGAGGGTAGAACCGTGGAGGTAAAGATTTCAACACACATCCTAGCAAAGGTCATGGGTTCCAATTTTTCTGTACCTTTGTCCAAAAATCCCACTTGCAAGATAACTCAAGCCAGAACCTGTAAGGTAAGAAAGAGGGACATTATGGAATTTCACCCAAACAGGGGCCTTGGTGCAAGCATCAGAGGTAAAATCCAACCCCTCATTTCAATGCTTAAGATAAAAGAGCTTGTTTGAAATGTACCAAGGACCTAAGGCTAGAACATTGTCGCGTTCCTCAGGGTTTGAGAACTTGAAAATGAACACTATCTTCAACAATTTTAAACGGAAGCCGAGAGTGAATGAAACTTCCCACAAGACATGAGCTCGAGAGGTTGTTTCCAAGCTGAAGAACCTCAGCCGGAGGTTTAATAGTGATAGGTCCATCTTCCAATAAAGGAGGGGCAGGGGGAAAGTATTCAAGGACCAAGCCTGATTTTGTTGTACCCTTTGCAACAATTGAACTCCAAGAAAGTTTTCGGGCAGGTGGAATAACAGGCAACGAGGCTTCAGCCACCCCAACAATAACAGGTTAGCGAACCAATTCACCCTCTTCCAAACCAGCAGGACTCAAAGAAATAGGGTCCGCAGATGAACTCGCAAAATCAGAACTCAAAATGGCCTTTTCAAAATAACCATCTTTCATAGAACTTTTATCAAACAAGTCAAGAGCATTAACAAGACGAGTAGGCTTACCACCATTTGCAAAATCAGAAATCTACTGGGAATTAAATCCGTGGGCAAGTATGAAATCCATAAGGGTTTTGCTCTTCTTCCTTTCATCTGCAGCTTCCACATAACCTTGGCTAGAGTGTTGAGCTGCACTGAAAATCTCCTTCATTCCAGAACCATGGGTTAGCCCTAACATCGCTGCAGTCTCGCTATTCATTCTCGAATCGTCAGATTCAACAGTTGCATTTAGAGGAACAGGCTCAGACTCCACCATATCAGACACCAAACCAATTGGGGAGTTTGGGTTTAACACCCCAAACTTGGCACAAAGATCCCTAGAGGGGCTGCTAAGCGAATTTCCAGCTGAAAGATGGGAATGATCCACCACTCCGAAGGGAGCCCAGACAAAGAGAAGAAAAAGAAGAATGGGAGAAATATGAGAGGAAGAGAAAGACGAGATAGAAAGGAGAAGAATGGGAGAACTAAGTAAGCAAGGAAACCGGTCAGATAGGGGGGAAAGAGAAGATCAGGAAAGTTAGGTGGGTGCGAACGGTGGAGAGGGGTTGCAAAACCTAGAGAGAAGGCAAAGCAAATATGCTAGAGAGAGAAACATTTTTAGAAGGTTTGTCGTATATTGCTTTGAGTGATGTTTAAATAAGTTCTAGAGCTTATTGATATCTCTTGATATCTCCCACAAGCATTCGGTCATATAAGCCTTCTCTAAGTGTACAACTAGTTCATTACAAATGGATGAGTGCTCAAAAGTAGGAGTTATGCAAAGCAATAACCAGTTAATCACCCAAACTAAGCAACATTTATCCATTTTTCATGAGTTATAACCTTAACAATCATTTGCTCATATATTATAGCTTAATTCAAATTAAATCAATTCTCAAGAGACAACCTATACTAGAAATGCAATTAAACCTACATAAAAAACACAATAAAACAAAACATATCAAAACAAAACGTAGAAGACCCCCAAACTTGAAACTGACAATGTCCTCACTAAATACAATAGATGAATTAAATGCAAAGGAGACATCCTTGATAATTTATCAGTTGTCGCTTTCCGCAACCGACTCCTACTATTTGCTAAGATATGACAAAAATAACTGGAAAAAAAATTCAAAAATTTTCAAATTTCTAACTAATGTATAAACGAAATACATCAAAATAACTAACATAATAACAAAGTACTAGCTCAAGCACCAAATGTCATAACAAGTACTCCCAAACTTAAACTAGACATTGTCCTCAATGTCAGAAATAGGAAAAACTAAAACATAGAACTTCCCTGAGAATATGGCAATCGTCATCGACATCATCCTCTAAGTCCTCCAAGTCGGGAGTGCCAAACTTGTTGCACGATACTCGGTACCTGAAATTAACTAACATAAAACTTTACACTTTGGGTTGCCTCCCAATAAGCGCTTGGTCTTCGACCCGACTTTATTTAAACAGAAAAATAAGTTTAAAATAAGATCAATATGATTGAAATTAATATTGATCAAACATTTGAAAAATAATTCCCCAACAACGACGCCAAAAACTTGGTCGATTTTGCAACCGATAAACATGCGCAAGTATACGCTGTCAACAAGTAATATAATGATAAGAGAGTTGTCGAACCCACAAGGAATTATCTCTAATGATTAACCAAGTACTAACTTTATTTCATCTCAATCTTATTTAAACAATTGATTGAAGGGATAAAAGCTAAATACTACAATTACACTTCAAAATATAAATAGATAGTTAATGAGCATAAGAACATAATATCCCCACACAAGCATTTTGTCGAACACTTGGCGTGCAATGCTTCATTTACATCTCCTAACTCTCCAATTGATCATAATGGTCACGACGAATTGTCAACCGAGAATTCATTAGTATTCATATGCCTCTTCCATGGTTCATATAAACATATCCTCTCTAGATCTATCCAAAAGGGAATAGAACAAAAAGGAACATCCTAGCTACATAACCCATCATATTCCTATGTGAATTAACATTAGACAAGGAATTCATGCTTAGATTCTCAAATTGGCTACACATGGCATATAGGTATATTTCTATCCTACACACAAATTATGTATTCCAACACATGTAGAACAAGCATAATCATATGTCAATATATTTATGGTCTACATCTACAATCCATTTTCCAATTTCATATAGACTACCAAATTAATTACTAATTCCTTAGCAATTAAACATTAAACACAAAATATAGAGAACCAATTCATATGGTGCCAATCAAAGAGAAAGTTATTCAATACAAGCTAAGCAAAGGGTTCAATTACATTCAAGGATCCCAAACTAATAAATACATAAAAGAAAAACAAATAAGAGATAAAGGAGTGGCTTCCCCATTTTGGTAGATAAAACTCCATTGGAGCACCTCCATTGAAGCTCTTGAAGAACCATGGCCATAGACCATGGCCTCCCTCTTGATGTCTAGCCGCCTCCCTCTTCCCTTTGATAGCAAAAATGAAGATAAAATGGAAAGAAGTAAAGGAATGAGGTAATGGGTCATTAGGTTAGGCATTTAATGGCTGAAATCTGTCAAAAATTTGTGCCCGACACTGCAGCGCCTGATTTGCCTTGATTAGGGGCTCTGCAACGTTGTAAAATGGGTTGAGATGTTGATAAGAGGTGCTGCAGCATCAGATTTTGCCTTGGTAGGGGCGCTGCAACGTCGGTTCATTTTTTGCTTTGATGTCTATTGGGAAAATGGCGATTTAAGATGATCCTGAACTCTTCATAAGAACTCCGATTGAGGCGATTTAAGATAATCCTGAAAGAGGAGAGGGAGATCTACAACTTTCATTCTTTGAGTTCTTTGAAATAATGGCTGGAACAATGCTGAAATTGGCCATGAAGTGACTGCTTATGCAAATGGCAGTTAGTAGTTTCCAGATTTGACACCCGTTGGGAAAATGGCCATAACTCTTGCATTCGAACTCCGATTGAGACGATTCAAGATGATCCAGAAAGAGGAGACGTTGATCTACAACTTTCATTATTAGAGTTGGGACAGATAATGGCCGGATCATGGTAAAAACTGGGATTCACGGGATTGCTATGTCAATAGCAAACTGAAAATACGAATTTGGTGATTCCAACCATCGACCAAAATGACATTCCATCCAATTCCTAGAAAACAAAGTACAAACACATAAAACTAATACAAAAATACATAAAAGTAATATAAAACTACATTACACAGCAATAAAATGAAAACACATAAAAATCAAACAAACTAGCTTAGGATTTGCAAATTATCAAACTCAAAAGTACCTAATTTGTGGATATGAAACACACTCATCATACACACACACACACATACACAGATAAAAGTTTTAATAAAAAAGTGGCAAAAACCGTGTTATCACGAAAGTCGGGGGGTGCCTAACAGCTTCCCTCTGCTTAATCAAGCCCCCAGACCCTAACGAATTTCAATTTTGTAGACCAGTTAAACAGTGTCACATCACTAGGTTTATGTGTTATGTGATGATCTTTTATGATGTGCGAGTTTAGTAGAAAATACTTAAGAAATTGAGTAAAAATCTAATAAGTGTATTTTAAACAGAAAATGCCTCCAAGAAGACGTCAGCCACGACAAAGAACCCCTGAAGCAGTTGGTGATGTTATTAATGAGAGCACTGCAGAATCAGCCGCAGAACCAAGCTGCGACTTTTAAAGATTTCAAGGCGGTTGGACCACCAGAATTTCGTGGGTCCATGAATCCGGTTGAGGCACAAACCTGGATCCTGGAAATAGAGAAAGTTTTCAACGTTGCTAGAGTTGGGGAAGATTAGAAGACCGCATTTGCAACATTTATGTTGAAAGCAGAAGCCAGCTACTAGTGGCAGGCAATCAAAACCCTAGGAGGTCAGGGAGTGATGACTTAGGATAGGTTTAAGGAAATATTTTTCGAGACCTATTTCCCAGAGAGTTCACAGAACTGGAGGTCCAGTTTCTGGAGCTGAAGTAGGGTACGATGACGATGTCGGAATATGCGACAAAATTCAATAAGTTGACGAGGTTTACGCCATATCAAGTTAACACAGACGAGCGCAAGGAGAGAAGGTTTTAACAGGGATTGAAGCCCTGGTTGTATAGCAGAGTCTCCATGTTTCAGTTGAAGACGTTTGCAGCAGTGCTTGAGAAGGCGATTATCGTGGAAGGTGGAAGCGATGCCTTAACGAAGTATAATCAAGAACAGAGGAAGAAGAAGAAGAATGAGTGTGAAGGCAAAAATGGTGGTAATAGTGGAGGAAACAATAACCCAAAGAGGAAGTGGAATGTGAGTGTCGGTTCTGGAAGTCAACAGAGTAGCCAGCAGAAAAGGAAATTTGAGGCGTGTGCTACCTGTGGGAGAAATCACACTGGCGTGTGCTTGAGGGGTAAGCGAGTGTGCTTTAATTGTGGCAAAGAGGGTCACATTGCTCAGAATTGCCATCAACTAAAGAAGAATGCTTGTTACACATACAGGTCAAAGGATCATTTAGCTCTCAGGTGTCCTAAGAAGAAAGCTGGAGATGCAACTGGAAGCAAGGGAGGTGGCAGTGGAGGTATGTTGGCTATTACTAGACCAACGTCATCAAGCAGACCCACAGCCAGAACCTTTAAGATAATTGTGTAAGATACGGTGCAATCAAAAGATGTTGTGTCAGGTATGATCCTAATCAATGATATAAATGCATATATATTATTTGATTCGGGTGCTACTTGCTCGTTTATATCTGATGAATTTGCTAAGAGTTTAGGAATGCCTAGTGAAGAGTTAAATTTCCCTTTAAACATAGAAATTACGAATAGGGAGGTGATTCCTGTTAGATTCGTATATAGGAATTGTAGGGTGAATATTAAGGGAAATATTATGACAGTAGATTTAATCCCGATTAAACTTAGGGAATTTGATGTTATATTGGGGATGGATTGGCTATTCAATTATGGAGAAATAATTGATTGCCAAAAGAAATTTGTAAACCTTATAACTCCATCAAAGGTGGTTTTCTATGGTAGCAAATTGCTTAGACAAGCAAGTTTTTTGAAGATTATGCAAGCCAAGAAGTTATTGAGACAAGGCTGTGTAGGATATTTAGCTTACATAGTCGATACTCAGAGAAAGGGCGTGAAACTTGAAGAGATACCAGTTGTTAGGAATTTTTTGGTCGTATTTTCGAGTGATTTGCCAGGACTTCCGCCTGACAGAGAGATTGAGTTCGTTATCAATTTAGTACTAGGGACTGCTCTGATATTGAAGGCCCCATACAGGATAGCTCTGGTAGAAATGGAGGAACTAATGGTACAACTGCAAGAGCTACTAGACAAGAAATACATTCAGCCTAGTGTATCACCGTGGGGAGCACCGGTGTTATTTGTGAAGAAGAAGGATGGGTCGATGCGTCTTTGTATTGAATATAGGGAGTTAAATAAAGTCACTATTATGAATAAGTATCTGTTACCAATAATAGATGACTTGTTTGATCAACTAAAAGGAGCTAGATACTTCTCGAAGATAGATTTGAGAAGTGGGTATGATCAATTAAAAGTAAGGAAGGTGGATGTACAGAAGACGGCATTCAGAACTCGATATGGATAATATGAGTTTTTGGTAATGTCTTTTGGTTTAGCCAATGCCCCTGCAGCATTCATGGATTTGATGAACAGGGTGATTAAACCATTCTAAGATAAGTTTGTGGTGGTAATCATTGATGATATCTTGGTGTACTCCAAATCTCAAGAGGAACACGTGGAGCATTTACGTTTGGCATTGGAGATGCTAAGAAGGGAAAAGTTATACACGAAATTCTCTAAGTATGAATTCTGGCTAAAAGGCGTGCAATTTCTTGGGCATGTGATTGACAGAGATGGGATTTCGGTGGATCTATCAAAAGTTGAAACTGTAATAAATTGGGAACAACTAAGGACACCATCAGAGGTGAGGAGTTTCTTGGGATTGGCAGGCTACTACAGATGATTTATTCAAGACTTTTCCATGATTGCCACTCCGTTAACGAATTTGACAAGGAAAGCCGTAAAATTTATTTGGACGGAGAAGTGCCAAGAGAGCTTTATGGAGTTGAGAAAGAAGTTAAGCCTGACACCTGTTTTGTCATTACCGGATAATACAAGAAACTTTGTGGTGTATAGTGATGCATCGCATAAAGGACTAGGTTGTGTGCTTATGCAAAACAACAAAGTCATTGCGTATGCATCAAGGCAACTGAAGGACTATGAGAAAGGATACCCGAGTCATGACTTACAGTTGGATGCGCTAGTATTTTCTCTAAAGATATGGAGACATTATCTCTATGGGGAGAAATGTGAGATATATACGAACCATAAAAGTCTGAAGTATATTTTCACACAGAAGGATCTAAACATGCATCAGAGGCGATAATTAGAACTGATAAAAGATTATGATTGTGAAATCTTTTATCATCCGGGTAAAGTAAATGTGGTTGCCGATGCCTTGAGTAGAAAGGGTCGGGAGGTGTTGATGTTGTTAACTGCCCAGGAGGAGCTTATTTCAACAATGGCAAGGCTAGAGTTGGAAATAAAACTTCTAAAAGAATCCGATGAAAGATTGTTCCAGATGGAAGCTGGTGCAACTTTAGTGGATAAGGTAAAGAACGCTCAACTACAAGATGAAGAATGTGGGAAAATCAAAGAACGAGTGTTCGAGTGCAGTGAGATGAAGTTCAAGGTCGAGGCCGAAGGACAACTAAGGTTCGAGGGAAGAATTTGGGTTCAAGCAGTGCCTGAAATTAAAGACGAAATCTTAACTGAAGCTCATAACTCAAGATATTCAATTCAGTCGAGAAGTACAAAGATGTATCAAGATTTACGACAGCATTTCTGGTGGCCGAATATAAAAAGAGATATTACAGAATATGTCGCGAAATGCTTGAAATGTCAAAAAGTCAAAGCCGAGCATCAGAGACCAAGTGGATTACTTCAACCGTTGAAAATACCAGAATGGAAGTGGGAGCATATCACAATGGATTTTGTGGTAGGTCTTCTGACTACTCAGAAAGGGTACGATGCAATTTGGGTAATAGTGGATAGGCTTACGAAATCATCCCACTTTTCCCAATAAAGATTAGATTCAATCTCGATCAGTTGACAAAGTTATACGTCAAGGAGATCGTTTCAAGACATGGAGTTCAATTGTCAATTGTGTCAGGCAGAGATCCGCAATTCACGTCAAACTTCTGGAAGAGACTATAAGAATGCATGGAAACACAGTTGAGAATGAGTACAGCGTACCATCCTCAAACAAATGGCCAAAGCGAACGAACAATTCAGACGTTGGAAGATATGCTTAGAGCATGCATCATGGATTTCAAAGGAAACTGGGATGATCATTTATCGTTGGTTGAATTCGCCTATAATAACAGTTACCACTTGGCATGCCACCTTATGAAGCATTGTACGACAGAAAGTGTAGAACTCCATTGTGCTGGAATAAAGTTGGAGAACGTTAGTTGTTAGGACCGGAACTGGTAGAGTAGGCCGCTGAGGTTGTTAACCTCATCAAGGCAAGATTGGTAGCTGCTCAGGACAGACAGAAGAAGTATATTGATCAACACAGACAATATAGCGAATTTATCGTTGGAAATTTTGTTTTCCTAAAAGTTTCTCCTTGGAAGGGGAAGATCCAATTTGGTAAGAAAGGAAAACTGAGCCCAAGGTTTATTGGACCCTTTGAGGTGCTGCGAAGAGTAAGTGAAGTGGCTTACGAGGTAGCATTACCTCTAGAATTGGAACATGTTCACAACGTCTTTCATGTTTCTGTATTCAGACCGTATAAACCCGGCTACAAGCATGTGATCGAGTACGAACCGTTATAGTTCAATAAAGATTTATCTTATGAGGAGATTCCTATCTAGATAGTTGACATAAAAGAACAAGTGCTTAGGAATAAAGTGATACCTTCTGTGAAGGTGATATGGAGGAACCACAATGCCGAACAAGCTACGTGGGAACTCGAAGACAAAATGATGAAAAGTTATCCTGAGTTATTGGTTTGATATGTGTCTTCGATTCTGGGGATAGAATCTTTGTAAGGAAGGAAAAATGTGACAAATGAATTATTTGAGTTGTGATTCTGGGGATAGAATCCTTGTAAGGAGGGAAGGATGTAACATTTCAGAATTTTAATTGTAATTTTAAATATTTATTGAATTAAATTAATATTTTTGTTAATGCATTTATTATTATATAAATATTTGTTTAATTTGATTATTTATTAGTTAAATAAAATAATTCATGAGTTGTGAGGAATTAACTTGATTAAGTGTAATATGTTAATTAAGTTAATATTCAGTAATTTTGTATTTTGAAGTTGATTAAATTAAAAGAGTGATGAATTAATATTCTAATTTAATTTAATAATTAAATTAGAGAGTTGATAAGGATTAAATGAATTGTTATAATGTTGTTTTAATTTAATTTAGTAATGAAAGTAATGTATTAATTTATTAAATAAAATTATAAGAAAATTAAAATTTTGTGACAATTAGATTATGTGACAAATTGATTTAATAAGTTGTTATTAATTTTAATTTAATTAAATTTGAATATAGAAATTTAATTAAATAAAGTATTACAATAAACTATATTGTAATTGAGTTATTAAAATAAGTTAAAAGGAGTTTTAAATGGGTTTTTACCAAATAAGGCTTAGGGCTTGTTAATCCTTATTTTTTTTAATTTTGTTTTGTCAAACAAGCCTTAGTAGCTTTTGAATTAAAAAAAAAATTAACTGACATATATTAAAGGGGGATTTATGTTTTATCAGTTATATTACATAATAAATATATGATATACGTTTATATTATATACGATATACGTATATCAGTTTATATGTTTTACGTTAAGTTTAGAATAAGAAAAAACAGAGAGAAAAGAGAGAGGAAAGAAGAGAACAAATTCTATGTGCTTTTGAGAGATTGACGAGAAGGAAGAAGAGGAATAAAAAGGTCATTCTTATCATCTAACAAAGTTTGAGCAAGCAATCAAAGGTATAATCCTACTTTCTAAAAGTTCTAATTTTCTTTTGTATGAGAGGTTCTCTGTAAAATTATATGGATGCTTAATTTTGATTATGTGGTTATATGTATGTTGATTTTTGTATATAAACTATTTTGTGTGAATTGTATCTGATTTAGAGTTGATTAATCCATGAAAGCATGATAAATATTAAGAGATTATATTTACAGTGTAAAATACATGAATATGGCTTATTGGATACTAAAATTAGTGTTCAATTCAAGTTGTTATGTATTAATTGTTTGTTAATTGCGAAAATACATGAAGAAATGAAAACAAAGTAATTTAAACTAACTATTTTGGTTGAAAAACAAATTCACAGTGATTAATTTGGCTAAGAATGTAAAAAGGTGAAGAAATAGTAAAAATAGCGAATTTAAATGTTGTAATTTTGATGTTTATGTTGTTTATATGGTTAGAAATATGTTGGAAACCTTAAGTTATGTTTCTTTAAAGTTTATGCATTTTATATGTAATAAATTGGTTGTTAGAAAGTAGCTTGTAGGCCAATTTGGCTTTATTTTGTGTTCTTCGAGAACACTGTCTGCCTATAATTGTGCTGCGGCGCTGCAGCGCTGCAGCGCCGGGCCAGAGCACAATTCTAGCGCTTCAGTACCAGTTCAAGGCCTAAGTTGAGCACGGCAGTGCCAGACCAGCGCTGCAGCGCCAGTCCTCAGTACAAACTGGGGCGTTATAGCGCCAGTTAGAAGTTTGGCCCGAAAAATTGATTTTAATTATACAATTATGTAAGTATTGATAAAGTGTAATATTAGGACTATTAAAATGTGAATGATCATATTATGGTATTTTTATATTACCAAATATGAACATTATTATTATGTAATTAGTGAATTATGTGATAACTGAAGAGTTGAATTATTACATTAAAAGTGTGGCTTACCATGTGGTTAAACCTATGACTAACTGTATATGAAATAGATATTTAATTATGTACTGAGAACATGTAGTAACTAATTATGTCATGATCACATGTGTGTGTGTATATGACATTGAGAATCAAGTGATACTGTTTAGCTTACACGCAAGGTAAGTTTTCTTTATCTTATCTTGTTTACAATTGAGCATGTTTCCGAACCCTTATCCTTATCTTGTTTATGAATTACGCACGTTCTTGAATTATATTGAGCAAAGTTCTTAATTTTGTTTCCTTATTCTAAAGTGTAACCTTCGCTTATCATTGTTGTTCAAGCAAGGTTCATTATATCTTTTTATTGCTTTGAAAGTAATTCTTAAAGCATGACTTTGATGTATCATACTATTCATTTATAGTTCATAATTACTCTATAGCATGTCGTTGTTAAACCCTCGCGTTGTTATTAAACTTTTGATTCAACTAATCCTTAGTTAATGCTCGTTGAACTCTAAATTACCCTTGAAACTTATCCAAACAAAACTTTCTTTGGTTAAGACTTGTATTTAAAGCTGAGATTAACAATCCTATTATAGGGGATTATTTACGCGGAAGCGTTTAGATGTTTGTGCACAATACATGGTACGAAAGGCTAATCACCCTAAGTACGGGGAGTCCAGTCTAATGACTGTTTAGGTTTAAGTCGAAAGAAATACTTATAACCTTGGACATAGTTCTTGGTCTTGTGACTCTCAGATAATTTCCAGTATCAGTTATTGATTATCGATGTTAAGATATATATTATTCAATTCAAATGAGTTTATTCATTGCCAGTCATTGTATTCTTTCAAGTGAGCATTTATTTTGCTCACTCTTGCATATATATAACCATTGCAGCTAAAGTTAAGAAGGTTGACGAGCCAACCACTAGCAAAGGGAAAGGAAAGATGAACAAGTGTTGAAGACTTGTAAATCTATTGAAATTTGTATTTTTCAGATTTGGTTTAATAATGTGATGTAATTGTTTACTTTTTCGTAATTGAGGAATGTTTTAAAGGTTAGATAACCTAGAAAATTTATTAATTAGTTATGTAACTGATGAGTGCATATTACTCATTTATTTTGATACATTTATGTTTAGTTTTATTCCATGTTTCATGTGTTTATGAGCTTATTAATGTGTTTAATAATTTTAAGAAGAATTGGAGATAAAATGAGGAGAAAGGGAAAATTGCAGGGTTTCTAGCATTAAGTTGGATGCATGGTCTTGGCTTAGGACTTGGATTTTATTGTAGAGCTCTTCCGTAGCTTTTCAGAACATCTTGAATTGTCCCAATCAGAGTTCATATGAAAAAGTTATAATCTTTTTACCAGACAGAAGTTGAACCTCAAAGTTTAGAAGTTGGAATTTGCACATCAGTCACTTGGAGCCCGACTTCGACCTTGATGCAGCCAGAATTTGTCAAATCTCAAAGAATAAAAGTTGTAGATCTCGTCAATATCTTCGTTTTGACAAGTAGAAGGCCCCATAACTCCTTCCGGATCAAACGTTATGGTCGTTTTACCAAAGGACGTCGTAGCAAAAAATGGAAATTCACCCCAATGAATTTGAGCGCGAAAATTAGAAAATCTTGAATTTTTGGAAAGTTTCTAAATGCAGATTTTGGTAGATTTCAACATGGAATGGGATTATTATTTCTATTAGCTTTAGGATTTCCTTTAGACAAAGATTTATTTCCAAATTAGATTCTATTTCTTTATAGAAATTAGTGTGATTTGTAATTCTTTTTAGGATTTGAATTTCTACTTCCCATAGGATTTAGGACTTTGTCTAGCACAAAAAATAGAGGATGATAGTCAGGATTTTATTCATTCAATCATCTACTACATTCTCTCATCTACAACATTGGAGGATTGAAGACATGAGCTAAGTTCTTTTTATTCAGTTCTAAGGGATGTTGAACCTTATTTATAATTAATGGTTAATTGAGTATTCATTATTTATTCCTTCTCACGTGAAATTCATTCTTGATAATCTGATTTAATTTCTGAATGCTATTTGGCTTAACTGATTTAATTTCTGCAAGATTGAGTTGGTTAACGAATATCATATGTTAGATCAAGGAATAATATTACGTGTAATTGATATTGTTTCTAATCACAAGAAGTAATTAGTAATACATGATTGTGGACAAGCTTTTGAGTATTGCAATGATTATCAGAAGACAAGTTAAACAATCCGAGCTTATGTGTTTGTTGCTTGGAATAGTCTAATTCCCTAGTTCTTAATGCTACTGTTATATTAAATCTAGAGAGCTTGTTCTAGGTTATATAATTATTAGAATTTTGTGAAGAGCTTGTTTCATTGAGTGACAATCTAATGGGAGTTTCGGGTAGCAGAGCTTATTGTTACCTAGGGCTATTAGTTTCATTGAAGGGTAAATAATGTTACACTTTATTAATCTATTATTGTAAAAAGGTGATACTGAACTGAAGCTTTTTATTCATTGTTTATTCTTATTAGTTTATTCTTGTTAATTTATTTATTTAATTCAAAATCTCCTTTTAAATCATAGGATAACTATAAAACAAATCACTCTCTGTGGGATCGATCATTGCTTACTACTGTGCTAATTGTTTGAATTTGTAAAGTGAAAGTGAGGTTAATTTAGGAGTGTAAACGACAGCTCCCAGTAACCCTTTAATGGGATGATTTATTGTTTTAATTTTATTATATTTGGGTAGTTAGAAATGAATGTTTGGAAAGTGAACACCAAATCATGTGGAAATGAAGAACCCAGATTTGGGGGTGTCACGTTGATCCCTTATTAAATATCTGAAGTAATGATTCCTAAGTCTATATGACCTCTAGAAATGATTACTAAGTCCAGTCGAACAAATCAACCTCTGATTTCTAAGTCTTTATGACTGACAGAAACTAGAATATGTGTGGTTTGAACGACAAATCTGAGTGTGTGTGTGTGTGTGTATATATATATATATATATATATATATATATATATATATATATATATATATATATATAGAAAATCCCTGAACTAATTTTTTATTCAATTCAAACACCATGACTATAACTTGTTAAATATTTAAAACTTCCTGAGCCTTTTGTAGCTCATCTTTGCAAATATAATTTTTATGCAGCGTTGAATGAAAATCCCGGATGTTCCAATACACACCTCACTGATAGAGACGCTGCTAGATTAGCCTTAATGCTTTTGCTTGTATTTGCTTAAATCTTTTCAGACTCTGATGTAATAACAATACGATCTTGGAATCTATATAACCGAATCCAAAGTTATGAAATGTATTATTATCTTTTGTTACATAAATTGCGTTTTACTTACATTTTTAGATTATTTAGAAGGTTATACTGATTTAGTACAATATTCGTATGAACTATACATCTGAATGACGATATTGAATGATTTTAGAAGTTCTGTAAGCACCGAGGTTCCACTTAATGAGCGTCGATATGGTATATACCTTAACTGGAATTCGGCCCTTGGTTTCAAAAATAATATTATCATTAATACTGTGAATATCAGATAGATAGGAACTATTGATATGAAAGAAATATCCATGAGATATAAATTTATACATCCAAGTGAGGGTATCCAGACACAGTAATTGTTCTGACGATAAGTATTATCTATTATGAGATACTGTGAACCTTGGATAAATAGAAGTTATATATTATGAAATATTTTTAGACGTGAGCACCAAATCTAGTACAGGGAGTGTAGAGAATTGGGGCGTCACATAGTAGAGAAGGAAGTAGAGTTTAACTCTATGTTCTCTATCACTTTACCATTAATTAGAGCATATCATAACTGTCTTTAGACTGGCAATTTTAGAGGCTATCCGAGCGAAGATTCTAAGATACTTTTCACCATCATCAAGTTCAGATTAGAAGATCCAAGAGTAGTTGTAACAATCCAGAATTTTAATTGTAAATTCAAATATTTATTGAAGTAAATAAATATTTCAATTGATGTGTTATTGTTGAATAAATATTTGTTAATTTGATTTGATTTAATTATTTATATAAACTATATGATAAATGAGTCATGAAAATATATTAAAAGAGTTTTAATTTGGTTTTACCAAACAAAGCCTTAGAGCCTTATGGATTAAAAATTTATATATACATATATATAATAACTAAAAATAAAACATAATTGAAAAATAATAAAAGAGGGGAGTTATATTTTGTCAGTTATATACGTTTACGTATATCATTTAGTATTTTGTTCCTACGTTAAGTTAGAAAAAGAGAGAAAGAACAGAGAAGAAGAGAAAACACAGAGAGAAAAGAGAGAAAAGAGGGAAGAAAGTGAGAAGCCTTAGAGAAATTTAGAGAAAATTGGAAGTTTGGAAGCCAAGAAGGAATTAACAAAGTAGCCATCTAAACAAGAAAGCAAAAAGGTATAATTCTTATTTTTAAGAGTTTTTGTTTTTATCAAAAGTTCTCTGTAAATTAGATTTTTGTTGATAATTGATGGAATATATATTTTGTATATATTAGATTATGTATAGAAATTGTTTTTATGTTCTTAGTGTTAACTAATTCATAAAAACATGGTAATTATAACGAAATTGAATTATAGTGAAATATGTATATGAATATGGCTTAGGTGATATTAAAATTGATATTTAATTGGTATGATAAACCGTAAATTGACTATTGATTGTGAGGATACATTAAGAAACGAAAACAAAGTAATTTAAACTAACTGTTTTGGTTAAAAGAAATGAATTCATAGTGATGAATTTCGCTATGAGTGTCAACAAATGAAGAAATAATAGAAACAGTGAAATTAAAGGTTATACTATTGATGTTTACGTTGTTTATATAGTTAAAAACATGCCGAAAACCTTAAGTTATGTTTCTGTGAAGTCTATGTAATTTATATGTGTTAAATTGGTTGTTAGAAAGTAGATTGTAGGTCAATTTGGCTTTGTTCTATGTTCTTCGCGAACACTGTCTGCCTGGAACTGTACTTCGGCGCTGCAATGCCGTTCTATAGTACATTACAAGCGCTGCAGCGCAACTTTAGCTTCTGTTGGTCTGTACTGGCGCTGCAGCGCCGGTTATACGAGTAAACAGGATCGTTGCAGCGCCAAGACCGCTGCATCGCCAGTTATAGGCCTTTGTCTCACGGGGCACTGCCAGGTCAGTGTCGTAGCGCCATTCCCAGTACAAACTGGGGCACTGTAGCGCCAGTTAGCAGTATTGACCAGAAAATTTATTTTAATTATGCAATTCTGTAATTTTTGATAAAGAGTAATGTTATGACTGTTAAAATGTGATTTTTGTCATATTGTGGTGTTATAGTACCAAGTATGAGAATATTATTAGCAATTAATGAATTATGTGAGGAAATAGATGAAATATATACTTAATTATGTACTAAGTACATGTACTAATTAATTATGTCATCATGACATGTGTATAGGATATTGAGAATCAAGTATATGGTTTAGCTTACACGCAAGGCAAGTTTTCAAACCCCAATCTTTATTTGAGTTATCTTGTCTTACTTACAATTGAGCAAGTCTTAATCTTACTCTTATGTATCGCAACTTGAATACATTCATGCAAGTTACTAAACCTTTGCTATTTTATTATTCAGCAAAGTTTACTTTTCACTATTATGCTATACTTTTAAGATTTCACAAGTTACTTAATCTTTTATTAAGCTCTTGAATCCTGTTTATGTTGTATGATGCAAACCATTGAATAAAGTTCCTAAATTGTTTCCTTATTGTCAGCGAATGTAACCTTAGCTTATTATCATTGTTCAAGCAAGATTTATTTTATTTTTCAATGCTTTCCAGTTTATTCCTAAAGCATGACTTTGATGCATGATGTTTAATCACTTATAACCCATGGATATTTCATTCGTTGTTTATCAAATTCTTGAATAGTTATTACACTTCTGATTCAACTAATCCTTAGTTGATGTTCATAGAACTCTAAATTACCTTAAAACTTATCCAAACCAAACTGACTTTGGTGCGAACTTGTATTCTAAATACTGAGATGAATAACCCTATTATAGGGATAATTAAGCGAAGCGTTTAGATGTTTGTTGTTGGTGGAAATCTAATTACGCTCACACGCAAGTGCACGTGGTCAACAAGTAATATAATGATAAGTACGTTCCCAGTAGGAGTGATCATTCGGTTATAATCGAACCGAATAAGCTATTCAGTTATAACCGAAAACCGAATTATTGATAATTTTACTATCCGAAATAATAACCGAAATTTGAAAATAACCAAATTACCGAATTGTAATTTCGGGTATTTGGGTAATATCCGAACCAACATCCAACATAAATTAACTATTAACTGTCTAACAAATTAACTGTCCAACAAATTAACTGTAACTTAACTGTCCAACACAAATTAACTGTCCAGCAGCAAAGTAACTTAACAGGCTAACAACAACATTCAACATAAACTCATAAAGTTTATAAATATAGCAGCAACAAACCCAAACACTTTTATAGTATCATGTCATTACAGTAACCCAAAGTTCTTTAAATTGTATAACAGTCGAGTGCTGAATTATAATGGCAAAGTTATAATTCTACAAGCAGCATTAGCATCAGCATCAACAAGCTCCAGTCTCCCAATACCACTATTGGCATCATATGATCAGATTTCAACACCATAAGATCACCTTTAACTGCATGAACATAAATAACTTGCCATTAATGTTCATATATTTATGAATTTATCGACCAAAAAAATAAAAAAGAAACAAAACATATTTTTGATATGGACTACAACAATAACAATATCAATAAAAAACAGTTGTATACTAATAGCACCTTACTATCTACTATTCTATCTAGCTGATTTGTACAACTTAGCAAGGATGAAGCCATTTTATCTACAGAACATTGTTTAACAGCTTTCCAACACCCAAAGCAACTAATAAATTAATATACAACTTAAAATATGAAGATGAACACTCACACAATGCACAATGTACTTGGATCAAAACTAAAATAAAAATGTCTGAACAACAGTCACACACTGCGGCATGTACTTGGATCAAACCCAGGAAGCAGATTTCCACTTGGGATTAAAGGGATTTGTAATGTCACTCACAATCATTATACATATATACGAAAAGTTTTCCAAGTGAAAATGGCACCCTCAATGGAACAATGCCCCCTCCCAAGTATCTTTCCAAGGACTCTAATTCAATCAATAAGGAATGACCAGCTTCATGACACCCTCAATGGAACAACCCCCCTAACAAAAAAAAAGGTTTATATAAAAAATTGAATTTTGTTAAAATCTCATGAAAACACTGGTATACAAGAAAGCATTGGTTCGACATAAGCTATCTAGTTTTGCGATCCACTAGCCTTTATCCACGGGAATTAATTACCCTCAGGCCTCACCTCAGCTCTTAGAGAAATATTGCCTTTAAATGATTGACTAATTAAACTTAACCCCCATTTTCCCCAAGTTAAAAGTCTACTCTCAGTAAAATAAATTCACACACATGAAACATGCTATAAACAATATAAATATGTATAAGTGCAATTATAGACTCCACATTGGTTGTACAATTGAACACTGGAAAAAAACATATATTCCTACCTTACTTGCAACAAAAAACAACACATAAAACCAACCGAAACAAAACAAAATAGAAATCTAAAACATACCACAGATTACATATCCAAAAGCAACCCAATTTTTCAAAGTCGATTACCAAATGAAACAGAGAAACCAAAACATTAATTACAAACAAAATGGGGAAACAACAATTAACTTTCAGACTTAGATACCTAATAAATGAAATAAAGGGGTATCTGTGAGTATAATGAGCTGATGCACCAAAGGAGCGCGTGCCGATCTGCAGTAAGTTTAACATGAATTAATAGAAGTTAATATATTTCAAAAAATTGATTGAAGATGTCAGACTCAGATTAGGCAGGATGAGAGATCGAGAGATTGAGAGAAAAGAAAAGAAGAAGTTGTAGCAAAAGAAGAGAAAGATCAAAAAAGACAAGAATAAATTAAGAAAAGGAGGAGGACTCACCGACTTTCGATTCTGATTCTGATTCCGATTCTGAGTCTTTGAGATCTGGATTCTGGGTTTGGGATGAGACTTGAGAGATTCAGATTGAGAGTTTGAGACTTGAGAGTTTAGACGAGAGTTGAGTTCGACTTCAGAGTCTGGGGACTGGGGCTAGGGTTAGTAATGCTTAGTATGTTCAAAATAGACTTAATATGAAATACTGAAATAAACTTAATATATTCGGTTAATCGTCAAAATACGAAATAGATTTAATATGTTCAGTTATTTGGTTTAACCGAATAACCGAAAAATGATATCCGTATAAACTAACCGAAAATCGTATATAATTTCGGATATAACCGAAATGTTAAAAATAACCGAATTATCAAAAAAAATTGATTAATTTATTTCGGTTCGGTAATTTGGTTATATCCATTTTTTGCTCAGTCATAGTTCCCACCTTAGTAAGAAATTAAACCTCTCAATTACCAGCTTTCTATTAATCCAAATTTTATTAACCTATCCAAATCAATGATTATAACTATTAAAAACTAAAGTATATAAAATACAAAGCAATCAATACAATTTAAAACCCGTAACTTCAAGAAAATTTTGGAGAATTAGGCTTACAACTTCACTTTAAGTTTTACTCCGATTATTACACCTTTTCTAGTTCAATTCACTATCTCAGTTTATTAATCAAGAACACTTAAGTAGAATTAACCATCTTTCAATGCACTAGTATCATATTAACTTAAATCCACAAATTTGATAGAATTAAATCAAACACCCTACTCAACTAACTTACTATATCTCTATGTGAATTAAATTTAAATAAGGTTTAAGTTCAAATTCTCTACCCGATTACATGTGATGCTAGGTATATCTCTATCCTAACATAAATCAAGATTCCATTAAAACACAGAATTCAAGAACACATGCTAAAGTGATTAGGTCTAGATTCATACATCATTTCTCGAATCCATACAAATCCACACAGAATTGGCGATCATGCAATTCATAAATTAAAGCACAAATCACAATGGATAAACTAAATGATAGATTACTAAACTGAAATTAAAGCTTCACAATCATCGTTCAACTATAAAGATCCATCATAAGCCTAATAAGTAACTTAGTTCATCATAAATTAAACAATAACTTAAATAATAAAAGAATCCATCATCCCAATTATATTAATTGAATAAAAGAAGTAGAATGAATCGAAAACCTGTGACACCCCCAAATCCGGGTACTTCCATGCCCACATGATTTGGTGTTCACTATACAAACATCATATATCTATCTACCCATAATAAATGCAAACCATGCAATATATAGAAATAAATTCTCCCCTTATGGGGTTACAACATCTGAATAATAAATACAATCCCAGGTCATAATAACCTTAAACATCTGTGCGGAAACATAAACAAATAATAAGTCATAAACAACATCAAGTCTTGATAATAACATTCTTAAAATTTAATAACAAGTCTTTATCACTTAATAGCTTTGAAATAACAATATAATAACATGCAAGTGAATCAAAGACTTCTGAAATAAAGCTCAACTTTTGAATCAAAAATGATTACCAAGAATCAAAAGAATTCTAAGGGTCATAAGACCTTGAACTATGTCCTAGGTTATCAAGGGTTATACATGAAACCTTTAACAGTCATAAGACTATGGACTCTTCTTCTCGTACTTAGGGGGATCAACCCTTATAGTATCATACTGTGCACAATATCTTAACGCTAACGCATAAGTAATCCATATACAGGGTTGTTCATCTCAGTTTGACATTAGAGTCCGCACCAAAGGAAGTTTGATTTGGATAAATCTATATGGGTTCTAAAATTCAGAATGTTCATCAACTATGGACTAGTTGAATCAATAAGGATTCACTAGTCTAACAAGGTTCAACAAATAATGATATTTAAATTGAATAACAATCTCAAGAGGTATACAATAGAACAATTATTGTATAACAGAATCATACTTTGAAAAGATAAATAATCTTTAGCATAACAAATTGAACTTGATTAATAATAATGAGAATTTACTCGACAAAATTTATAAACTTGAATAATGATAACAAGTAAGGTTAGGAAACTTGCCTCTATAAACTTGAATAATGATAACAAGTAAGGTTAGAAAATTTATAAACTTGTTATAATACACATAATATCACTACTTAACCCTTCAAGCATGATTTTAACATGTTAAAACACATAATTCGCAAAATCAACACATTTAATTTCACTGTTCTTGATGTTCTTGAAGGTTTTGAACATAAAATATAATATTACCACTACGGATACGATATAACACCAAATCTATCCATTCAAGTTTCGTTTCCTTCTTTTTAACATGCATAATTATATACGAGTGAGAATTTTACAAAATAATTTATGTTTGACATATTAAATTCACGTATAAGGGTCATATGGCCATATTCTATACTCTGTAACCATATACTGTATAATATTATGAAACTAATTATATGGAACCATCTGAGATATGTATAATACTGTATAATATTATGAAACTAATGATATGAAACCATCTGATACATAGAAATACACATTAAAACAACATCTTAACACATATATACACATAATCATTACTTTTTCCAATTTACAGAGACTTTACAGAAAACTTGAAAGCCATTTTCATGAAAACTTAAATAACGAAAAATAAAAATTGGGTTAGAGAAATTACCCAAAGCGTACAGTGTAGATTAGTAGGCTCAAATGCTTCTTCAATCACTCACTCTCAAGCTCTTTCACAAAATCTCAACTTTTCGCTGACAAATTCTCAATTCTCTCTGACTTGCACAGACTTAGAAAAATAAAAAGAAGAAGACGTATTTAATAATAAAACTGATGCGTTGAGTGGTGGTCAGTTAACCAGTAATGGTTAACTGCTCCCAACCTCTACTAAGGCTTCATTTGGCAAGCCTTCAATGGCTCAAAACTAATTAATTTAATAATTCTCTTATACTATAGTTTAAATCATGTCACACCCAATTACACAATAACTCAAATATCTTATTTATTTTAAATTGAATAAAATATAATAATTTCTCATTAATTCACATAGTCATATAATTAATTTTCTCATTAATTATAAAATAATATTAGGTTTATTGAATATTTCTTTTAATTCAATAAACTCTCATAATTACATACTTTAAATAATAAAATTCACCACATTAATTTAACAAATATAACATATATAATTAAATTAATCTACCACAATTGTATCAATTAATTATTTAATATAATAATTAAATTATCGAGAATATTTATTTAATTTAATAAATATTAAATTTAAATTACAAAAATCTCGTTCGTCACATATTTTCCCTCTTAAAAGAATTTTGTCCCCAGAATAACGACTCAATAAATTCGACCCGTTACATTCTCCCTCCCCCCCCCCTTACAAAGATTATGTCCCCAGAATCATTTACACATAATTTAAGTAAATAAATTAGGGTAATTCTTCATCATATTCTCTTCGAGTTCCCACGTAGCTTCTTCAGCATTATGGTTCCTCCAAATTACCTTAACAGAAGGTATTACTTTATTTCTGAGAACTTGTTCTTTTCTGTCTACAATTTGAACAGGAATTTCTTCGTAAGATAAGTCTTTTTCAAAATGTAGGGGTTCGTATTTAATTACATGCTTGTAATCGGGTTTGTAGGGTCGTAATACAGATACGTGGAAGACGTTGTGGACATTCTCGAGTGCTGGAGGTAGGGTTACCTCATATGCAACTTCTCCGATTCTTTGCAGTACTTCAAATGGTCCAATGAAACTTGGGCTTAATTTCCCTTTCTTTCCAAACCTGATCTTTCCTTTCCAGGGAGAGACCCTCAAAAACACATAACTACCCGATTCAAACTCGATATTTTTACGATGTAGATCGGCGTATTTCTTCTGCCTATCTTGAGCTGGTACCAGTCTTGTTCGGATCGCTTTGACTATTTCTGCTGTCTGTTGTACCAATTTTGGGCCTAACAATTGTCTTTCGCCCACTTCATCCCAGTAAAGTGGAGTTCTGCACTTTCTGCCGTATAATGCTTCATAAGGCGGCATGCCAATACTAGCGTGGTAACTGTTGTTGTAGCCGAACTATACAAGCGGTAGGTGATCGTCCCAATTACCTTTGAAGTCCATTACACAAGCTCTTAACATATCTTCTAATGTCTGAATTGTTCTCTCGCTCTGTCCATCTGTCTGAGGGTGATATGATGTACTCATTCGCAATTGCGTACCCATGCATTCCTGTAAACGTTTCCAGAAGTTCGATGTAAAGCGCAAATCCCTATCGGAAACAATTGACACCGGAACTCCATGTCGCGAAACAATCTCTTTCACATATAACCTCGCTAACTGATCTAAGTTGAATCTGATTTTGATCGGAAGGAAATGTGCGGATTTCGTCAGTCGGTCAACGATAACCCATACTGTGTCGTAGCCTTTCTGAGTCGTCGGAAGGCCAACCACGAAGTCCATTGTAATATATTCCCATTTCCATTTGGGATCTCCAGCGGTTGTAGTAACCCACTCGGTCTCTGGTGTTTTGCTTTCACTTTCTGACAAGTTAGACATTTGGCAACAAACTCTGCAACATCTCGTTTCAGATTAGGCCACCAAAAATGTTGTCGAAGATCTTGGTGCATCTTAGTACTACCAGGGTGAATCGAATATTGTGAGCTATGAGCCTCGCTCAAAATGTCATCCTTAATCACTGGTACAGGCGGTACCCAAATTCTACTTTCAAATCTCAGTATTACTTCCTTGTCCATCTTAAATCTCGGTTCAGTTCCTTCAGATATCTTCTTTATCACCTTTTTACATTCAACGTCCTGAAGTTGAGCCTCCTTAACTTTATCCAGTAGGGTTGTACCAGATTGCATCTGAAATAATTTCTCATCTATTTCCATAGGATAATTCACTTCTAACTCCAACTTCTCCATTGCTGAAATCAATTCCTTCTGAGCTGTCAGCATCATCAACTTCTCCCGACCCTTTCTACTTAAGGCGTCGACAACAACGTTTGCCTTACCCGGATGGTATAAAATCTCACAATCGTAGTCCTTAATTAATTCCAACCACTTTCTTTGGCGCATATTCAATTCTTTTTGTGTAAAAATATATTTAAGACTCTTATGGTCTGTATATATTTCACACTTCTCCCCATAGAGATAGTGCCTCCAGATTTTCAAAGCAAAAACCACTGCAGCTAACTCCAAATCGTGGGTCGGATACCCCTTCTCGTAATCTTTCAATTGTCGTGATGCATACACAATGACTCTATCATTTTGCATTAGCACACAGCCAAGTCCTTTATACGACGCATCACTATAAACAACAAAATTTCCTGTATCGTCCGGAAGAGACAGCACAGGTGGTGCTGTACTCAACCTCTTCTTCAATTCTTGAAAGCTTTCATCACACTTCTCCGTCCAAAAAAATTTCACAATTTTTCGAGTCAAATTCGTTAACGAAGTTGCGATCTTGAAAAAATCTTGAATAAATCTTCTGTAATATCTTGCCAATCCAAGAAAACTTCGTACTTCCGACGGCGTCCTCGGCTGATCTAGTTAATCACAGCTTCGACTTTGGATGGATCTACCGAAATTCCGTCTTTATCGATCACATGCCCAAGAAATTGTACCCGCTCGATCCAGAATTCGCATTTTGAAAACTTGGCACACAACTTCTCTTTTCTCAACACTTCCAACGTTAATCTCAAATGCTCTTCATGTTCTTCCTTGGTTTTTGAATATACCAAAATATCATCTATAAATACCACTACGAACTTGTCCAAAAACGACTTGAACACACCATTCATTAGTCCCATAAATACTGCAGGAGCATTCGTTAGACCAAACGACATTATTAAAAATTTGTAGTGACCATATCGTGTTCTGAACGCTGTCTTCGGTACATCCTCTGGTCTCACCTTTAGTTGATGATAACCACTTCTCAAATCTATCTTGAAAAAGTATTTCGCTCCCTTCAATTTATCAAACAGATCATCGATCCTCGGTAATGGATATCTATTCTTAATCGTGACCTTATTCAGTTCTCTATAATCGATGCAAAGTCGCATCGTTCCGTCCTTCTTTTTCGTAAATAACACCGGCGTTCCCCACGGCGATACGCTCGGTTGAATGTACTTCTTGTCCAGTAATTCTTGTAGTTGTACCATCAATTCTTTCATTTCTACCGGCGCCATTCTGTATGGTGCCTTCGATATTGGAGCCGTTTCTAGTGCCAAATCGATCACAAATTCGACCTCTCTATCTGGCGGAAGTCCTGGAAAATCGTCTGGAAATACGTCGGCGAAGTCTCTCATTACTGGTATCTCCTCTACTTTCGGATTCTCTTTACGACTGTCGACTATGTAAACTAAATATCCTACACATCCTTGTTGTAACAACTTCCTTGCCTGCATCATCGTCAGACAACTCGCTTGTCTACCATAAAACACAACCTTTGACGGAGTCATAAGGTTAATACGCTTCTTTTGGCAATCAATTACCGCCCCGTAATTGAATAACGTCAAATTTCCCAAGTCGAATAGGGATAAGATCTACGTTCATGATATTACCCTTAATATCCACTCTACAGTTCTTATGCACGTACTTAATAGGGATTATTTCTCTATTCGCGATTTCTATGTTCATGGGGTATTCTAACTGAGGCAATTCTAAATTCTTAGCAAAGTCATCGGATATAAATGAACAAGTAGCATCCGAATCAAATAATACGTAAGCATTAACTCTATTGATCAGAATGATACCTGACACTACATCACGCGACTGCACTACATCCTGCACTGTCATATTGAAAGTCTTGGCTGCCGGTCGATTGGTTGCGGTTGGTCCTGTGATGGTCAGAGCGCTTCCACTACTATTTCCCTGGTTTCCTCCTGATCCTGCCCCCTCTAGATCCTTTCTTAGGACAATCTCTTGCTAAATGATCCTTTGAACCACAAGTGAAGCAGGCACCCTTCTTTGGGTTAGGACAGTTATGTGCTATATGGCCTTCCTGACCACAATTGTAGCACACACGTTTACCCTTCATACACACTCCCAAATGAGCTTTCCCGTAGGTCGGACACGATTCAATCCTTTTCTTCTGACCTCCTTGCTGATTTTCGAGTGATGTGTTGTCAGACCACCTTCTCTTTTGATTATTATTACCTCCTCCCGTATTACTTCCACTAGCATTGTTATTTCCTTCACTTTCATTCTTCTTCTTCTTCTGATCCTGATTGTATTTGGTTACCGCATCGCTTCCACCTTCAGCAAGTATGGCCTTCTCTAGTACCCCGGCGAATGTCTTCAACTGAAACATCGATACCTTACTATACAACCAAGGCTTTAGTCCTTGTTCGAAACTTCTTGCTTTTCTCTCGTCCGTGTGCACTTGATATGTGGCGAACCTTGCCAATTCATTGAATCTAGCTGCATAATCTGATACAGACATATTCCCCTGCTTCAATTCCAGAAACTGAACCTCCAATTGGTTCTGCGAGGTTGTCGGGAAATACATCTCGAAAAACTTCTCCTTGAACCTCTCCCAGGTATTCATACCTTCTCCTCCACGGACCTTGTTTGCTTGCCACCAAAAACTGGCTTCAGATTTCAGCATAAACGTTGCAAAAGCAGTCTTCTGGTCCTCTCTGACTCTTGCGACCTCAAAAACCTTCTCCATCTCCATAACCCAAGTCTGAGCTTCGATCGGGTTCATGGAGCCTTTAAACTCTGGCGGTCCCACCACCTTGAAATCATTGAATGAAGTATTCGGTGGAGCTTGAGGTTGATTATTCATCGCTCCAGCTAGTATTCGGTGGCTTTATTGTTGTTATTCGTTGACTCTTCCTGAGTTGGTTGACGGTTTTGTCTTCTTCTTGGCGGCATATTTCTGTTAGAATATATGCTTATTAGATCTTTATTTATTTCTCTAAATAGTTGGGGGCATTACTCAACAATTTGTCATAATCACTTAACACATTATCTCAACCAACTTGATATATTTATTCAAATCGAAAGTTTTGACATCAAACGATAGCATCACTGCTATTTACATCAACTATCCCGAGATAAAGAATCTACAGGATTTAAAACATTAAAATATTCATTCGTTCATAAACACGTCTGAATTTACATCTAAAAACCATATAAGTTTTTCACATAATTAAACAAATACTATCACTCTGCGATCCAGCATGTACGATGGTAGACCTTCAAACTGGATTGGGTACCTCAAAAACTCGATCCTGGGCTTCATCCATTGCATTATTAAGTGTAGAGTATGTCTTCCCAAGCTTAGCCTTCTTTACACGACAATCCCTTTCTGCAAGATCAGCACGACGTGATTCTCTTACCCAGCCCTCCTCTGCTATGATCAGCCTCTCTGAGCTTTCCTTTAGTTCCTTCTTTAACTTCTCTATTTCTTCGGACTTTTCCTCGGTTTGACCCTTCTCGTGAACCAAATACCACTCCACGTTTCCCACACGTGTGTAAAGAGTCACAATCTCCCTATCCTTCTGCTCGATGGTAATCTGCTGAATAATCGTCCGCTCAGTCAAATCAAAGACAGTGTCACTTAACTCTACGTTACGGTCATATAGTTCATCGTACATCTCAGCATCGATGGAGTTCGGTGGAAACTCCTCTTCTTCCTCTTCCTCCTCAGGATCCTCCTCTGGATCAGTCTCAGACTCATGCTCCTGACCAAAAATAGTGATCAACAGAGATGGCTCCCTCTGTATCAACTGCTCCCTGACAACATGAATGTCTCGGGGCTCCTCCTCAATAGGCACTCAGGGTTCCTCCTCCCCAGCTCGACTAGCTCCTCCAACATCTGACATCCTGACAACATAGTTTTAAGTTTTAGTTACTAAGTCGTACTAGTGAGCACATAATTTAACACATAAGCACATAAAGTCTTTTATTATCTTCAATGAATTAAGAAATTCATCTCTTAGAACTCGATAAGAGTTTTCCTTCACTATGTTCTTCCTATAAGGCTATTACCTAAGGTTGTTCCCCACCTAAGGTTCATAACCTACAGCTCTGATACCAACCTGTGACACCCCCAAATCCGGGTACTTCCATTCCCACATGATTTGGTGTTCACTATACAAACATCATATATCTATCTACCCATAATAAATTCAAACCATGCAATAGATAAAAATAAATCCTCCCCTTATGGGGTTACAACATCTGAATAATAAATACAATCCCAGGTCATACTAACCTTAAACATCTGTGCGGAAACATAAACAAATAATAAGTCTTAAACAACATCAAGTCTTAACAATAACATTCTTAAAATTTAATAACACGTCTTCGTCACTTAATAGCTTTTCCCTTGCCTTTGCTAGAAGAAGGCTTGTCGGTTCTTTCGTTCTTAACTACAATGTTATTATTACGCAAGAGTGAGCACGATTGCCCACAAGTATAATAATGAAATAACAATATAATAACATGCGAGTGAATCAAAGACTTTTAAAATAAAGCTCAACTTTTGAATCAAAAATGATTACCAAGAATCAAAAGAATTCTGAGGGTCATAAGACATTGACCTATGTCCTAGGTTATCAAGGGATATACTTGAAACCTTTAATAGTCATAAGACTATGGACTCTTCTTCTCGTACTTAGGGGGATCAACCCTTAGTACCATACTGTGCACAATATCTTAACGTTAATGCATAAGTAATCCCTATACGGGGTTGTTCATCTCAGTTTGACATTAGAGTCCGCACGAAAGGAAGTTTGGTTTGGATAAATCAATAAGGGTTCTGAAATTCAGAACGTTCATCAACTATGGACTAGTTGAATCAATAAGGATTCGCTAGTCTAACAAGGTTCAACAAATAATGATATTTAAATTGAATAACAATCTCAAGAGGTATACAATAGAACAATTATTGTATAACAGAATCATACTTTGAAAAGATAAATAATCTTTAGCATAAAAAATTGAACTTGATTAATAATAATGAGAATTTACTCGACGAAATTTATAAACTTGAATAATGATAACAAGTAAGATTAGGAAACTTGCCTCGTGCGTAGATTACACGCTAATTATACACGTTCTTCGATATAATCCTACATACCATTTCCATTCACAATTCTAAGTCAATAATAACGTAACTAATCAACATACGCTCATTCTTTGGTCTAAACTCTTGTTATGACTATACTTAGTCAATTTATCATACTTATTGACATACAATTTACACTTCACAATTAATAAGCTAATTATGCATTCAATAATTCAATCCACATGCAATTATGTTATTGACATGTTAAGAATTTACTTTAACATCTCATTATACGTTTAACCTAATTTTATATTCATTAGGTTGAGTTACTATTACATTTCTATACTTGAACTGTGACAACCCAAGAATTTAGATAATTATTAAAATCCTAAAATGATGGATTAAAAGTTATAAGATGAACCTAGACAGAAAATAAGTGTATGGATTTGACGTTTCTGTGAAGGAATTTTAAGGATTTCGAAATTTTTAAGAAGAACCTATATGGTTTCTTAATTGAATGAGAATAAAAAAATATGGTTTACAAAATTCCAAAATCCTAGAAATGAATTGATATGTATTTGAATGAATATCAATAATAAGGTATTATGATTACCTGTAAATTTGATGTGAATTGAATAGTGTAAGAAATGTTATGCTAATACAGGTGGAATTTTATTAACGAAATAAGATTTCACAAGAAGAAAAGCTATGAGGTTAAACGAAGATGAGTATATCTATAGAAATATATATATACTTAGTAAGGTACTATATATATTTTAGCAAGAAGAATGATGAACTAAGTTAATGATATAAGGATCAAGATAAAACTATGTTAGTAATTAACATAGCTTGAACGTTGGCCTTGAATGGCAAATAAGAATTTGAATAAGTATAAAGTCGTTAGTTAATACAATTAGCAATAAGAAAGGAGTAATTTAAAACTCAAAATTTGAGTTAGAGATAGAATTTTGAAGCACGGACTGCTCGGTTGCGTCCGAAACGTCAAGTTTAGTCAAAATGGACAGTAAATACAAAATGTGTAAAGGTTGACTTTTGGTCAAAGTCAACAATTGACTTTTATGGAGAAAAGTCAAAAAATTAGTGTGAGAAGTAAAAATATGAGAGGAGATCCAATATGCAAATATGTATATTGGTATCAAAGCAGTTAGTAAATTAAATTCATATTTGAATAAATGATTGAATATATTAATTTATATATTTAATATATAAATAAATTGTTTGAGAACAATTTATGGAGAGGAGGAGGGAATTAAATTTAATTATACAATATAAATTGTATAACTTAAATAAGTTATTTAAATTAAGTATGATAATTAAATAGCCTAAATGGTTATTGTTATTTAGTGGTACTAGTATTTAGATATATACTAGTGACTAAGAGATTTGTGGAGCATGTCACAATTTATTTAATGATTATGTGAGTAAGTGAATACGAATATTATGTGATGACAAATAAAAGAAACTAGTGTGATCATAATTATATATTAGGAATGAAGAATTAGAAAACTTAAGGGTTATAGGAGGAGAGAATTATGGTATTTAAAATATATACTAATTCTAAGAGATTTATTTTATACATCTCAATTAATTAATTTTATAACCTAATTAATGTAAGTCTAATTGGGTTAAGAAATTAAGTGTATGTGAGTAAGGATGTAAATTATAGTTTTGTAAATGAAAACCCTAATTAAATAATTACGGAATGAAATAATTAGGGAATGAGAATATTAAAAGTATTAGACTATGTAAATTTCATGGCCCAAATATTTTTATTAGAAAGCCCTAAAAGACTTAAGGGGTAGACCCAAGTGTTGGCTCAAATAATTAATTTAAGAAGCCCAAAACTTGATCCAAGTATGGAAGGACATAATGGTCATTTGATAAGTAAAATAAAAGCTATAAAAATCTAAGCAATTTGGCCTAAAAGAAGGCCACTTGGCCGGATATGGTGGAGAGGAAAAGAAGGGAGTGCATGTCATCATGCTAAGCCACAAATTTGCAAAAGATCTTCCACCAATATAGCCATGTGTCACCATTTTATTTTGCCAACATTCTTAACCAAGTGTGCAAGTAAAGAGATAAGGATAGGGGAGATGTGTATCATCATTTCATGCTCCACATTTTCTAAAGATATGTACAAGATTGGCTAGGTGTCATTTATTTTAAGGAACCACTTTGCCTAATAATCTTCCACATATTTATGTGATGATTAAGTGTGAAAGAGAGAGAGAGAATGTGGTGGAGGAAAAAGAGGCCACATATGGCCGGATGTTTTTGTGAGAGGAAAAAGAGAATGGGTATAGATATTAGTTAAATAATTATATCCAATAACAAGCTATCTTGTTTCTTTCTCTTTCATCCCTTCCAATTAGCTAACATAAGAACCAACTAGAGAGAGGGAGAAGAGGTTCGGCAGCCCCTAGAGGGAAAAGTGAGAGTTTTTGATAACTCATCAAAGCTCCATAATCAAACAATGAAGAAGAAGAAGAAGGAGAGCATGGTAATCAAAGGTATAATACCTTTTTGTTCATGTAATTTTTGATTATTGTAAATCAAACCTTGAATCTATGTTTCTAAACTCAAAAACCATGTATATACATGTTAATGAGTGTTTCATGTTTAGATATACCCATATTGGGTGTTATTTTAGTTGGAAATCAAAAGTAAAGAAAAAGTGATTTTCTAGTTTGTGAGCCTAAAAATTTCTAAGTACTTTAGATTTCCACCGTTTTTGATCTACACCTTCTTTTTGCGATCCGTCAAAGGGATGTGCTAGATATGTAAGTTATCTACTAAACTCAAGTAGTAGCACTTAAAAATATTGAGTACACAAGTTTTAGTGACTGTTTTAGCAAAAATAGTTTTGTGTTTTTAAGGAAAATAGACTATTTTGGACAGTCAAGTGTAGGGACAGTTTCGTCATTTTTCTGGCATTCCAAAAATTCTGGAAAAATTTGGGAGGGTACTATGATAAGTTATCTAACATCTCCAAGTGGAATCACTAAAAAAGGAGTTGTAGATTTCCATATGGAAAATGTTTAATAAAGCACGAAAAACTGCAAAAGGCAATTTAGCTTCTGCCCAAAACTTTAAAAGGGCATTTTCGGCAACTTAATTTGTGAGAAAAATTCTGGCCTCTTGGGACATGAAAATATATGGTATAAAGTACCTACTGTCCAAAAATGAGCTCATTCCGACTTAAAATGACCAAGTTATAACCATTTCAATTTCTGTGGTTTTTCGACGAAAACGGCTATAACCGGAGTTCTATAACTCCGATGGCCACGAAATTTAAAATGGAGTGTCACGTTAAGACGTATAAGATTGTGCCAAGAGATGGGAATTTCTGGAGTTAAGCACGATGTAGCTAATTTTTTAAGGAATTAACTAAAAGTGATTTTTAAAAAATACCAAAGGAAGTTGGAAAATTTTGGAAAAATACTTTTTGTGTATGAAATATGTGTATATATGTTTGGGAAAAAGATAGAAAAATAATAAGTTGATTTGGTATTTTCGTGATCGGATATGGAATCCAGCTTGCTGGATTGGAAAATTTGATGAATCCAGCTTGTTGGATTGAAAAGAAGTTTACTGAATTGAAAATATGTTGAATCCAGCTTGCTGGATTGCAATCTAGTTGCTGGAATTGTAATCCAGTTTGCTGGATTACAGTTTGGCTTGCTGGATTGGAAATTTGTTGAATCCAGATTGCTGGATTCTGTATCCAGTCTGCTGGATTGGCAATTTAGTTGTTAAATTTAGAATCCAGGTTGTTGGATTAGTATTTGACTTATTAGAGTATAAAGAAGAACTTATAATATATAAGATTAAGTGTTTAATCATAATGAATATGATGCAGTGATTGAAGAATTATCCAAGAATGATAATAATACCGATGTGTTAGGATGTTATCTAATATTTGATTAAGTGTTAGATAATCTATTAACAAAGTAATTGTATTATGATACAAAGTAGAATATGCTGATTGAAAGACCAATCTTATTATTAATGATAGGTCTTACCAAAAGAAGTTAACTTAAACTGCGTAGCTGTAGTCAACGAATCAGGCAAGTTTTTCCTTAACTCAAACTTGAGTTGTATGTTCAAAGCATGTTAATGAATAATTGTTGTTGATTATTCACGTCATTGATTATTGATTCGCACGTTGTGCATATTGTAAACGTTCATCAGGTATGAAAGGCTGATCACCTTCATTACCATTTGGTTAAGTTAATCTGTTCATGTTTATGCATGACCATTCATTTTTATTGACTTGGTCGTTCAGCTAAGAAAATTTGTTCATGCTCTTTCACAATGTTTATATTGTTGAAAGTTAGCTAGCTTATTGTTCAATTCTTTTAATCATGATATATCTTTATTGAATTTAAACTTGCTGGGCAAATTTGATGCTCACCCTTGCTATATCATGATAAAATTTTCAGATTTAGATGAAAGCTTGAGTAAAGACAGAAGCGAAGACAAAGTGCAAGATTAAATTATGGTGCAGTTAGATCTATTAAATTTTCTGACGAAAATATCATTGTAAACCTTTAAGATATTGAAGGTATGTATTAAGTTAAGGTTGTAGACCTTGGGAATGAGGTGTAAAAGTTTAATGTATAAACAATTTATGTTTATATCTTCCGCAATAGTTATAGAAATAGTATACCAGATCCTTGGTGATTAGGACCGAGATTTGGGGATGCTACAGTTGGTATCAGAGCTGTAGGTTATAAACCTTAGGTAGGTGTACCTTAGGATATAACCGCGGAGAGATGATAAGTAATAAACTCGAATAGAGTTTAAGCGATAAGAGATGAATTTTTGGAAATTCATTATTAAGTAAAGAGAAAGATAATTAAGATTCAAAGAAGAATCTTGAAGAGTTATAAGGATAAGAATCCGGAGTTACCTGACTCCAATGATGAAAAGTGATAATAAATAGACTATGTCTATAAGATGAGAAGTGTTAATAAAATCATAATATAATATGATTAAAGAGAAGAATAAGAAGATCGTAAAATAAAACGATCGTAAGTATAAGGAGAAATGATTACGAAATAAGATCACGACGTGATCAGATTAAATCGTTGGATAACATAAGATATGTTAAGTGATTGGAATGATACAGCTTGACGCTATAAAGAGAATGTACTATGAAATGGTACAATGTAAACTCAGAAAAGAGTGGCAAATGTTAAGATACGGATTAAAGAAAATTCGTATTAAGAAAAGAGAAAGTAAGAATGATGAGGGATTTCAATTGAGGACTCAGGTCAGCAGCTGAGTTGTATGATTTCTTGTATGGGCGGGGAATTTGTACTTGGTTTTAGAATCACTTAGCCTCCTGGTCGATATAGTGGTTAGGTTGACCAATTCTTTGTATGGGCAGGGAATTGTTCGCTTAGCTTCCTATATTGATTAGTGGCCGAGTTTGATTTGACAACCACTTAGTTTCTGGTATTGATAATCATTGGAACCTAATGTCGCGCTATTTGCTATATGCATGTTGATAAGATGATTCTTTTCTCATGTGTATAACGAATAGATAGAGAATATAAGGTTAGTTACTAGTTCTTAAAACTCATACTTATGGTAAGTTCATGACTCATAATCATATGGTATGTTTTGAACCCCTCAGCGAATGGACGCCAAAGGTCTGACTAGGATAAGTTCTAAAACTCATATGATTGTGGAAAGTTCCTGAACTCATAATGTGATAAGTTTGATGAACTGGGTATGAGAAAGTTATGAATGGAGAATTGAGGATGATAGAAATAGATAGACTTATTAAGCAATGGATCATTTGTAACGACCCCAAAATTCATACAATTTAATTCTCGACTTCGGCCGTTAATAATACATTCAACCTCTAATTTTACATCATTAAACGATAATACAACCATTGAAATTTGCGGAATAATTAAAATTTTCTATTACAAACTATCCTCGTTCCCAAAACCTTCAACCTTTACATCTAAATATCTCAGAATCATTTTAATACTACAATAGTTTACATTCGCAAAACAATATTAAAATTCAACATTAATACATTATTCAAAACATTAGACATGGTTTACAAGAATAACAACTTAGCTAGGATATTAAATCTTTATATATCACTTTTGATCCATAACAATCAAGTAGCACATAGCATTACCTTCAATTCTTGAATCTGCAAAAATGGTTATTTGCAAGAATGAGCTCGACAGCTCAGCAAAATCTAATAATTTTCATGCATTACGTAGCACATAATAACATGCTCAACATACAAGAATAATCATAAACAAACATATCATACATGTTTAGTTCACATAACAACTATAAAGATTGAGTTCCTTACTCAATCAACATTCATAGTTCAATCATCATAGTCATAGATTGACTTTTACATTTCATACTTTTGACATATACAATACATCATACACTAAAATTTTAAAGTAGTTCATCATCAAGTTCACATAGCAAAAAGGAACTGAAAGACTTGCCTTAACCGGCGTTTTACCAACACGCTAATACTTCGCATCCTTGCACAACCTACACTGTATGCGAGATTGATAATAAATAAAATCAATACTCAATCTCATGGTCAAATTTATTCTAAGACCTTACTTTATCTTATTATCCTTTATAATATCTTTATAGACATCTAATTGTATTTTATATGCAACTCGGTTTTATTTTCATTTTCATCACCACACATGCTAGACTATCTCACTTGTAGTTTAATGTGCATATACCACACCATTTTATTTTACCAATTTGGTTTCAAAAATGCATATTCAACACATTGTTTACATGTTTAATTTTCCTTCATAAATCAAAAATTTCCCTTTTTCGATTTCTTTCCATTATTATTCTTGTATTATCATCTTTTCATACTTAGATATCCAATATTAGCCATTAGTTAGGCACTTTGTATACCGAAGTTTAGAAACACTATTACTTTTAGGCATTTTATCGAGCACGTTATGTGCACACATTAACTTATCTCAACTCTTGATCTTAAATGGTTAATTATGCATAGAATATGATAACACATATCTATATTCATTACATATGTCAAAACATATTTTTAATCATCAAAATATACCATCACCCAAAATCTTAATTCAAACATAATTATAAAACTCATCTTCACAATTTCTTTAACAAAACGTTGTTTTCGTTTTTAACGTATCTCCTTCGTTACATGTCCGTTTTTGTTCCTTTTTATATAAAATTAACCCTTACTCAGTGTACTACAACCTCATCTAGGCCTTAAAGTCAGACCCTTATCCATCTAAACCAGATTCTGCAATTCATCAACTAGTGTTGAAAAATTTCATTTTCTGGACATCCTTGCTAAACAATTTATTTCGGACATGATCCGGTCCATAAAATGGCTCAATCTCGCGATTCTAGCTAGTAAACATCCATATCTACAACTTTGCAGTTTTAAGTTTCTTCAGATTCAAAACACACGAATTTATATGAATTTTTCAAAGTTAGAAACCGTAACAGTTTTGATTTTCTAGACAGATTATTTTCCCTTCGGACCAGCCTTACTAAAACAGAGATTCCGATTCTATCTACAAGGAGTTTTCATGTGATTCCACTTTCAGAATATAGCTTACTTCCATATCTTCGATTTGATATAAGGCTCATTTTCTAACTCATTATACCCAAAGAGATATGAATTTCACAAGATATGTCCACAATTACTCAAAACCTACGAATTTTGTTCTTCAAATTTTCTTTCCATTTCATTTTCTTTCTTGAATCCTCTTGTTTGATTCTTGATAGTCCAAGATTAAACCAATACAAACAGATTAAGCATGATCTACTATCCTAGAACATAAATCTACCCAAAAAAATCAAGGATTAAATAAGAGTTTAGAAGTTACCTTCTTCTAACTTTTTCTTCTTCTTCTTCTAGCTCATCTCAATTCCTCTATCTCTCTAGATTTCTCAATACAACTTCTATAGAACCATTATCCTACATTTTGAAGAACATAAAATATAATTAAAACAATGTATTTAGATTATAGTCTTATTAGTATGAATTTAAGAGAGAGATGAAGATGATGATGATGACAGGGCTTGTTTTGTCTTCTCAAAACTTTCCCTTCTTCTTCTTTTTCCTACATCTTCTTCTTCTCCTACAACTCTCTCCAATTCTCTTTTTCTTTCTTTAGTTTGTTTTCTAAAACTAACATACTAACTTGTAGTATATACATATAATACACAATACTAGTAATATATAATATATGTAACTCCTAGTAGTTATTAGATATACTAATTACTAGTTAATACATAGGTTACACCAATTTGAACTTGAAAAGCCTAAGACCATGTTTGGCAAATACTCATTATTTTAATTAATCAATAGCTTAACATCAATCAATCTCATCAAATTGTCCCATAATTATATTTACTTGTTAATTATAATTTTGTGTAACAATCATCACATAACCCATCTAATTTAATTATCTCAATTAAATTAAAACTATAACATAAAATTATTATATTAATTAAATTAAATACTAAATATTCATTTAATTAATCTGCTACACTTAATTACATTACTCTATAATCAAAACAAAATTTATTTATTTAACTCAATAAATAATTCAATTAAATATTTATATATATTAAAATTAATATATAACATTCTCTTCACATCAATTCACATATTCTACAATATATGACATACACATACTCACACCCAACATATCTCATAAATAATACTTTTGTTTATAAAATTCTCATTTATAATTTCTAAAAATCTGGGATGTCACATCCTTCCCTCCTTATAAGGATTCCGTCCTCGGAATCACAGAAACCCTACCTTACTCGGGTTTTCCTCAAATCTATTCATTGAATAACTTCAACACATTACCTTAATATAGGTTTTATATTTTCTACTCTCACCATTCTTGATAATAAATTCTTATAAGTTTTATTTCATAACATTTACTTTAGACTCAATTATATTTTGAGTATTATATATCTTTTAACCAATTCATTTCCTTTTCTAAGGATCGTTATCATAAACACTTGGGAATCGCTATCATAAACACTCGGGATATTACATTCACCCTTTCTTCTAAGAATTTCGTCCTCGAAATTTTATTTATTAATTTTTATTCATTTAATCTATCAAAGTAGATTTTTACGTCACTACTTCATTCAATCATTCTACAATTATTAAACTTTTTTATTAAAAGTTTCACATTATTCTTTGATAACTCATCTACTTCTCACTTCAAAATCTCTTTTCTCATTTAATCAACACATTCATCATTCAGTGTCGTATTCTACAACTTACTTCTTTCTAAGGAATATTTTCCTTTTTCACTTCCATCTTGCAGAATAACAAGAATCTTCCACAATTGTTCAATAATTGGGAAGTAGTATGAATAACTCAGGAATATAAAAGATTCCAAATCATGCTGAGGGTCACAAGACCACGAACTATGTCTACAGTTGCAAGTAATCTTTCAACTTCAACTTTAACAGTCATAAGACTATAAGGACTCCTCGTACTTAGGGTGATCAGCCCTTCGTACAATGTATTGTGCACAACCATTTCAACGCCTCCGCGTAATCCCTTATAAAAGGGTTGTTCATCTCAGCTTTTCAACATCTGAATCCGCACCAAAACAATTTGATTTGGCATAACTTCTCAAGATACGCATGCATTTCATGAACATCTTTCAATATTTGTCTAGCTGAATCAAATAGCATAGACCTCTACAACAATTCGAACATCAATCGAAATATACATATACATACATATATATGTATTCTCATATCTTAAAGAAATCTCAAAAATCTTTTTATGACGTCATGATACCGCACTGTATTTACAGTCCGTTGAGGATTCCGTCATTTGGTGACTTTATCATACTACATCATACCATAGTGGGCTGACGATCCTTAGATCACATCCAACACTAGGTAATACTGCATTGATGACTCCATCGTTTTTATCATCTTTGCACCAGGTTACATGATGCATTAATGATATAAAATACATTTTGATATATTGCAAATCATTTTTGTCTAGCCGAAGTAATTAGCATAGACATACGAATAATAGTATTGTTGTTAAAATTCATTGGTTCCATCATTTGATCCAATGTTTTTCAAAAAATAAAAGTGTAAACATCAGCACGAAGTCAATAAATTTCAAAAGTTTAGCATAGCTAGTAGATTTAGAATACCTGTGCTTCCACCATCAACTCCACTTTCTATAATGATCCATTGCTTAATAGGTCTATCTATTCCTATCATCATCAATACTCCATTCACACTTAATTATATCCTAGTTCATCAAACTTACCACACGTTATGAGTTCAGGAACTTGCCACAATCATATGAGTTTAAGAACTTATCCTAGTCAGACCATAGGTGTCCATTCGCTGAGGGGTTCAAAAACATATCATATAATTATGAGTCACGAACCTACCATAAGTATGAGTTTTAAGAACTCGCACTTAACCTTATAATATTCTCTAACTATATACTCTACCTATCTGTTATACACATGAGAAAAGAATCACCTTCTCAACAGGCATATAGCAAATAGCGCGACACAAATATTTCAATGATTATCAATGTGATAAACTGAGTGCAAGCACAAAATCCTCGCCCATACAAAGGTTTGTACAATTCAGCCATCACATGAGTCCTCAATTGAAATCCCACCTAACTCTATCTTGCTTATAACTTGCTCTTTGCTCGATACGAATTCCTCGTATCACATCATCTATAACTCCTCATGAGTTATCTCGTACTTTTTCATAGTACTCCATCTTCATAGCATTAAGCTATAATTATTCAAACATTATAGATCATCTTTCTTTTATAACTTAAACAGACCACGTCGTGATCTTATTCTATAATCATCTCTCTTAAAATTATTTTCTTAACTCGTGATCGTTTTGTTTTACGATCCTCTTTCTTTCTCTTTTTTATCATTTACGACATTATTCGCTATCTTGGCTTTTTGGAGTTAGGAAACTCCCATTTTTTTTTCTTTATCTTCAAGATTCTTCTTTGAATCTTCTTATTTATATAACATTTCTTCCTTTAAGAATTTCTAACTTCATTTACATTGCTCAACATTTCATTCAAGTTCTACACTTTCATCATACGTATCCACTTTCTACACTTGGTACACATCGAGTCTCTAACGGTTTCAATATGGTACGCTGAGTGGTTTCCCACAAACAACCAACAAACTAGGTTCCGAGTTGCTAGTTCGTATATACCTCCGCTCTATGAAGGAATCGTTTAGCCCAGATACCATACATCAACTACTAAAGAGTACAATTGCACCATACTTAAATATAACTATCTATTATTAACTTCTTTATCATTCTCTTTTTTATAGACATTGTCTATTTATTATCACCTTACATCCTTATTATTGGAGTTAGGTAACCCCACATTCACATTCCTTATAACTCTGCGAGATTCTTCTTTGAATCATTTCACGCAAGTTTTAATCCCTTATTGTTCAAACTCTATTTGAGCTTATTCGTTCCTTATTTTCACCTCTTTTCTCTAAGGTTATAGCCTAAAGTACTCTTACCTAAGGTTTCTAACCTATCAGCTTTGATACCAACTGTAACGACCCCAAAATTCATACAATTTAATTCTCGACTCCGGTCGTTAATAATACATTCAACCTCTAATTTTACATCATTAAGCGATAATGCAACCATTGAAATTTACGGAATAATTAAAATTTCTATTACAAACTATCCTCGTTCCCAAAACCTTCAACCTTTACATCTAAATATCTCATAATCATTTTAATACTACAATAGTTTACATTCGCAAAACAATATTAAAATTCAACATTAATACATTATTCGAAACATTAGACATGGTTTACAAGAATAACAACTTAGCTAGGATATTAAATCTTTATATATCACTTTTGATCCTTAACAATCAAGTAGCACATAGCGTTACCTTCAATTCATGAATCTGCAAAAATAGTTATTTGCAAGAATGAGCTCGACAGCTCAGCAAAATCTAACAATTTTCATGCATCACGTAGCACATAGTAACATGCTCAACATACAAGAATAATCATAAACAAACATATCATACATGTTTAGTTCACATAACAACTATAAAGATTGAGTTCCTTACTCAATCAACATTCATAGTTCAATCATCATAGTCATAGATTGACTTTCACATTTCATACTTTTTACATATACAATACATCATACACTAAAATTTTAAAGTAGTTCATCATCAAGTTCACATAGCAAAAAGGAACTGAAAGACTTGCCTTAACCGGCGTTTTACCAACACGCTAATACTTCGCATCCTTGCACAACCTACACTGTATGCGAGATTGATAATAAATAAATTCAATACTCAATCTCATGGTCAAATTTATTCTAAGACCTTACTTTATCTTATTATCCTTTATAATATCTTTATAGACATCTAATTGTATTTTATATGCAACTCGGTTTTATTTTCATTTTCATCACCACACATGCTAGACTATCTCACTTGTAGTTTAATGTGCATATACCACACCATTTTATTTTACCAATTTGGTTTCAAAAATGCATATTCAACACATTGTTTACATGTTTAATTTTCCTTCATAAATCAAAAATTTCCCTTTTTCGATTTCTTTCCATTATTATTCTTGTATTATCATCTTTTCATACTTAGATATCCAATATTAGCCATTAGTTAGGCACTTTGTATACCGAAGTTTAGAAACACTATTACTTTTAGGCATTTTATCGAGCACGTTATGTGCACACATTAACTTATCTCAACTCTTGATCTTAAATGGTTAATTATGCATAGAATATGATAACACATATCTATATTCATTACATATGTCAAAACATATTTTTAATCATCAAAATATACCATCACCCAAAATCTTAATTCAAACATAATTATAAAACTCATCTTCACAATTTCTTTAACAAAACGTTGTTTTCGTTTTTAACGTATCTCCTTCGTTACATGTCCGTTTTTGTTCCTTTTTATATAAAATTAACCCTTACTCAGTGTACTACAACCTCATCTAGGCCTTAAAGTCAGACCCTTATCCATCTAAACCAGATTCTGCAATTCATCAACTAGTGTAGAAAAATTTTATTTTCTGGACATCCTTGCTAAACAATTTATTTCGGACATGATCCGGTCTATAAAATGGCTCAATCTTGCGAGTCTAGCTAGTAAACATCCATATCTACAACTTTGCAGTTTTAAGTTTCTTCAGATTCAAAACACACGAATTTATATGAATTTTTCAAAGTCAGAAACCGTAACAGTTTTGATTTTCTAGACAGATTATTTTCCCTTCGGACCAGCCTTACTAAAACAGAGATTGCGAGAAATCTACAAGGAGTTTTCATGTGATTCCACTTTCAGAATATAGCTTACTTCCATATCTTCGATTTGATATAAGGCTCATTTTCTAACTCATTATACCCAAAGAGATATGAATTTCACAAGATATGTCCACAATTACTCAAAACCTACGAATTTTGTTCTTCAAATTTTCTTTCCATTTCATTTTCTTTCTTGAATCCTCTTGTTTGATTCTTGATAGTCCAAGATTAAACCAATACAAACAGATTAAGCATGATCTACTATCCTAGAACATAAATCTACCCAAAAAAATCAAGGATTAAATAAGAGTTTAGAAGTTACTTTCTTCTAACTTTTTCTTCTTCTTCTTCTAGCTCATCTCAATTCCTCTATCTCTCTAGATTTCTCAATACAACTTCTATAGAACCATTATCCTACATTTTGAAGAACATAAAATATAATTAAAACAAGGTATTTAGATTATAGTTTTATTAGTATGAATTTAAGAGAGAGATGAAGATGATGATGATGATGGGGCTTGTTTTGTCTTCTCAAAACTTTCCCTTCTTCTTCTTTTTCCTACATCTTCTTCTTCTCCTACAACTCTCTCCAACTCTCTTTTTCTTTCTTTAGTTTGTTTTCTAAAACTAACATACTAACTTGTAGTATATACATATAATACACAATACTAGTAATATATAATATATGTAACTCCTAGTAGTTATTAGATATACTAATTACTAGTTAATACATAGGTTACACCAATTTGAACTTGAAAAGCCTAAGACCATGTTTGGCAAATACTCATTATTTTAATTAATCAATAGCTTAACATCAATCAATCTCATCAAATTGTCCCATAATTATATTTACTTGTTAATTATAATTTTGTGTAACAATCATCACATAACTCATCTAATTTAATTATCTCAATTAAATTAAAACTATAACATAAAATTATTATATTAATTAAATTAAATACTAAATATTCATTTAATTAATCTGCTACACTTAATTACATTACTCTATAATCAAAACAAAATTTATTTATTTAACTCAATAAATAATTCAATTAAATATTTATATATATTAAAATTAATATATAATATTCTTTTCACATCAATTCACATATTCTACAATATATGACATACACATACTCACACCCAACATATCTCATAAATAATACTTTTGTTTATAAAATTCTCATTTATAATTTCTAAAAATCTGGGATGTCACATCATTAGAGAAAGTGAAGTTGATGGTGGAAGTATATGTATTCCAAATCTTCTAGCTATGCTAGACTTCGACATTTTTGACATCAAGCTAAATTCGCACTGATGTGCCTTTTGAAATAAAATGATTTTTTGTTATCCTCAACATAGGGTTACAACTGTGTAGAAGTGGGCTTCGTACTACTAACACATCGTTATCTGTTGTGGCGTGATGACACCAAAGATGATTTTCAAAGATTTTTGAACGGTTTAAAGAAGAGTCTATGCTAATTGATTCGGCTAGACAAAAATAATTTGAGATGTCAAAATGTATTTTATATATCATCAATGTATCATGGAACCTGATGCAGAATGATAAAAATGATGGAGTTATCAATGCATAATTACCTAGTGTGGTATGTGATCTAAAGATCATCAGCCACTATAGTATAATGTAGTATGACAAAGTCACAAAATGACAGAATCCTCAAACGGACTGTAAATACAGTGCGATATCATGACGTCATAAAATGATTTTCAGAATTTTAAAGAAAAGTTAAGTGCCAATTAAATTTGGACAGAAACATGTTTCGATTGAAATTCGAATTATTGGTATGAGTATAAGCTATTTGATCTTGCTAGACAAATGTTTATGAAATTCAAAGTATTCTTTGAAAGATTATGCCGAACCAAATTGCTTTGGTGCGGAATCTTATGATGAGTCTGAGGTAAATAACCCTAAAAATGGGGATATACTAATGGGATAAAATATTCCAATCTAAGAACGCATATAGTCGTTCCGATTACTAAGGTACAACAGACTGATCATCTAAAGTACCCGCATCGGTAGTTTACCTTCTTTGTGATTGTAAACATACCAAATATAAAATATTTTCAGAGGTAGAGTACATTTCTTTCGTAATTGAAAGAGGTAGCAGGTAGAAATACCCCTAAACCTCAAAGTTCATGGTTTTTATGATCCCTCAGACAAATATGAATTTTTTAAACTCTTTAGAGTAATATTGTGGTAGAAGGTGATGATGGATATGAAATATTGTGAACTCGTTGCGTACGAGTAGAATATGAGATGATTGAGTAAAAGTTATTATGACAACCTAGTTTTGCTGAATGTTTAGAAGATGTAAACTCCTAGTGAGTAGTTATGGTGAAATGTGATAATAGATGAGAAATCCTCAAAAGAAGAAATTGTAAAGGTTAAGTTAAAAACCTAGTTTTGATCAAGAAAATAAGCAGAGATTAGTGTGCTTTAATTTCGGGGACGAAATTCTTAGAAGAAGGGGTGAATGTGACAACCCAAGAATTTAGATAATTATTAAAATCCTAAAATGATGGATTAAAGGTTATAGACAGAAAATAAGTGTATGGATTTGACGTTTCTGTGAAGGAATTTTAAAGATTTCGAAATTTTTAAGAAGAACCTATATGGTTTCTTAATTGAATGAGAATAAAAAAATATGGTTTACAAAATTCCAAAATCCTAGAAATGAATTGATATGTATTTGAATGAATATCAATAATAAGGTATTATGATACCTGTAAATTTGATGTGAATTGAATAGTGTAAGAAATGTTATGCTAATACAGGTGGAATTTTATTAACGAAATAAGATTTCACAAGAAGAAAAGCTATGAGGTTAAACGAAGATGAGTATATCTATAGAAATATATATATACTTAGTAAGGTACTATATATATTTTAGCAAGAGGAATGATGAACTAAGTTAATGATATAATGATCAAGATAAAACTATGTTAGTAATTAACATAACTTGAACGTTGGCCTTGAATGGCAAATAAGAATTTGAACAAGTATAAAGTCGTTAGTTAATATAATTAGCAATAAGAAAGGAGTAATTTAAAACTCAAAATTTGAGTTAGAGATAGAATTTTGAAGCACGGGCTGCTCGGTTGCGTCCGGAACGTCAAGTTTAGTCATAATGGACAGTAAACACAAAATGTGTAAAGGTTGACTTTTGGTCAAAGTCAACAATTGACTTTTATGGAGAAAAGTCAAAAAATTAGTGTGAGAAGTAAAAATATGAGAGGAGATCCAATATGCAAATATGTATATTTGTATCAAAGCAGTTAGTAAATTAAATTCATATTTGAATAAATGATTGAATATATTAATTTATATATTTAATATATAAATAAATTGTTTGAGAACAATTTATGAAGAGGAGGAGGGAATTAAATTTAATTATACAATATAAATTGTATAACTTAAATAAGTTATTTAAATTAAGTATGATAATTAAATAGCCTAAATGGTTATTGTTATTTAGTGGTACTAGTATTTAGATATATACTAGTGACCTAATCTAAGAGAATTGTGGAGCATGTCACAATTTATTTAATGATTATGTGAGTAAGTGAATACGAATATTATGTGATGACAAATAAAAGAAACTAGTGTGATCATAATTATATATTAGGAATGAAGAATTAGAAAACTTAAGGGTTATAGGAGGAGAGAATTATGGTATTTAAAATATATACTAATTCTAAGAGATTTATTTTATACATCTCAATTAATTAATTTTATAACCTAATTAATGTAAGTCTAATTGGGTTAAGAAATTAAGTGTATGTGAGTAAGGATGTAAATTATAGTTTTGTAAATGAAAACCCTAATTAAATAATTAGGGAAAGAGAATATTAAAAGTATTGGACTATGTGAATTTCATGGCCCAAATATTTTTATTAGAAAGCCCTAAAAGACTTAAGGGGTAGACCCAAGTGTTGGCTCAAATAATTAACTTGATCCAGGTATGGAAGGACATAATGGTCATTTGGTAAGTAAAATAAAAACTATAAAAATATAAGCAATTTGGCCTAAAAGAAGGCCACTTGGCCGGATATGGTGGAGAGGAAAAGAAGGGAGTGCATGTCATCATGCTAAGCCACAAATTTGCAAAAGATCTTCCACCAACATAGCCATGTGTCACCATTTTATTTTGCCAACATTCTTAACCAAGTGTGCAAGTAAAGAGATAAGGATAGGGGAGATGTGTATCATCATTTCATGCTCCACATTTTCTAAAGATATGTACAAGATTGGCTAGGTGTCATTTATTTTAAGGAACCACTTTGCCTAATAATCTTCCACATATTTATGTGATGATTAAGTGTGAAAGAGAGAGAGAGAGAGAATGTGGTGGAGGAAAAAGAGGCCACATATGGCCGGATGTTTTTGTGAGAGGAAAAAAGAGAATGGGTATAGATATTAGTTAAATAATTATATCCAATAACAAGCTATCTTGTTTCTTTCTCTTTCATCCCTTCCAATTAGCTAACATAAGAACCAACTAGAGAGAGAGAGAGAGAGAAGAGGTTCGGCAGCCCCTAGAGGGAAAAGTGAGAGTTTTTGATAACTCATCAAAGCTCCATAATCAAACAATGAAGAAGAAAAAGAAGGAGAGCATGGTAATCAAAATTATATACCTTTTTGTTCATGTAATTTTTGATTATTGTAAAGGACATGACTAGGACTTCATAATGCCCGTACCGAGTTCTGAAAGCCGTCTTTGGAATATCCTCAGTTCTAACCTTCAGCTGATGATATCCAGAATGAAGATCGATCTTTAAAAAGAATTGTGCTCCTTGCAACTGGTCAAACAGGTCATCAATACGTGGGAATGGGTACCTGTTTTTGATGGTGACATGATTCAACTCCCGATAATCAATACAAAGTCGCATACTTCCATCTTTCTTCTTCACGAATAGCACAGGAGCACCCCAAGGAGAAGTTCTAGGACGAATAAAAAACAAAATACTTTTATAAAGTTATCTGTTTTATTAGACAATAATTAGAATATATTATATTTTATTATGCATAGTGTTTGCATAGTGCCTGCATAGTGTTTGCATAGTAAAATCTTTTATAAAGTTATTCGTTTTATTAGATTATAAATAGAATATATTATATTTTATTTAAAAGATTTTGCTTTAAATATGGACCGTCAGATTAAAGTAAATCAATCTAGACTGTTCATGAGTTATTTATTATGCAGTCCATTTTTCTATAAATAGAAGCTCATTCCTTCATTATTTTCTTACGAATTCACTGAAACTCTAGAGAGAGAAATTATAGAGAGAAAGAAGAAGAGTATTCTGCTACTTCATTACTCCGATATCAAGTTTCTTTTACGGAAGTGAGAACACAGCAGGGACTAGTCGGGGAACGGAGTGACGGTCCAGATGATATCATTAGTAGTCCTCACTAATCTATGAAATAGTGTGATAGCTGTGGAGGTTCTTCCTAAACAGTATAAAAAAGTGTGTTGTATTCTATACATCATTTAGTAGTTATATTTGGTGAATCAAATAGGGTGAGGCGAACCCAACTTTGGAAGGGTGTTTTGCCACTATCATACAAGATGTCTAATGACATACAATCTCGTGTTCTCATAAGACATGGTTGTGCACATCCACTTGCTAAATATATCTACGAGCACTATCTATATGATCTTGGAGTTTATTTGAAGTATAATTTTCACTTGGAGACAACGGAGATATTTATATGTCAAGAGAAGACTCACCATTGGAAAGAAAATGATAGTAATCTTCTTGTTTTTATTTGGGGACTTTTGGGTCAACCAAGGATAATTCTGTGGACATATGATATCTATCATAACCTAGACGCATGACCTCCCATGTACGAAGGTTTCCTTGAGCACTTTCCAAATATTTTAATTTCTAAAACATTTTTTGACTATACTTTTATGTAAAATATCATTGTAAGGTTGTGGTCGAGGTATCATGAGAGTTACATACATTTGTATTAAAACTCATAGTTAACTATGGTCGTATTCTATACGATAGCTCAACAGTTGAATAAATGAAGTTGTATTTGAATTTTGTACCATATATCTGGTAACTCAGAATGTGTGATGTATACCTAATTTTGGGGGCGTCACAATAAGACAACATAATTAAAGAGAAGTAATGAGGATCGTGAAACCAAAACGATCATAAAATAAGAAAGGAATCATAAAGAAGATGATTGTAGAATAAGATCACGACGTGATCTGGTTAAATTGTAAAATAATAGATGATCTATAATGAATGAATAGTTATAGCTTGATCCTATAAGAGAATGTACTATGATATAGTACGAGGTAAACTCATGAAGAGTTATAAATGATGAGATAAGAAAAATTCGTATTGAGTAAAGAGCAAGTTATGAGAAAGATAGAGTTAGGTGGGATTTCAATTGAGGACTCGTGTGATGGCTGAGTTGTACAAACCTTTGTATGGGCGAGGGTCTTGTGCTTTCACTTAGTTTATCATATTGATAATCATTGGAATGTTGGTGTTGCGCTATCAATGTATATATGGCGAAAAGGTGATTCTTTTCTCATGTGTATATTTGATAGTTATAGACCATTAAGATTAGTAAGATTTTATTAGGATTAGGTGTGAGTTCTTTAAACTCATACTTATGGTAAGTTGATGACTCATAATAATATGTATGTTTTTGAACCCCTAAGCATATGGACAGTCCCTGATGGGTTCTTGGACTATGTATTGCTAGGACAAGTTCCTAAACTCATATTATTATGGCAAGTTCCTAAACTTCCAATGTGTTGTATGTTTGATGAACTATACTGGGTATAGAAAGTTTGTGAATTGAGATATGAGAATATCTAGTATAAGAGCATTGGTGGTGCTAGAAATAAAACGAATTAGTAAGTAATAAAGTTGATGGAGAGAATTAGATATTCCAGATCTTCTAGCTCTGCTAGATTTTTGAAATTTATTGACTTCGTGCTGATATTTGCACTTCTATTTTCTTGAAAAATATTGGATAAAATGATGGAACCAATGAGATTTAAAAACAATATTGTTATTCGTATGTATATGCTAATTGTTTCGACTAGACAAAAATGATTTAAAAATATCAAAATGTATTTTTTCCGTAGTCATTAAAGCATCACTAAATATAATGCTGATATTACAAATGAGAAAGTCATCAATACAATTGAACCTAGTGTTGGATGTGATCATAAGATCGTCAGCCCACGATGGTATTATCGAGATAGTACGGTATCATGACATCATAAAAAGGATTTTTAGTTTTCTTTAACTAAAAAAGATATGCTATATGAATTGGCTAAAACTATTTCGATTAATATTCGAGTTATTGTTAGAAGTCTATGCTATTTGACTCAGCTAGACTAATATTGAAAGATGTTTATACAGTTCAAGTGTTTCTTGAGAAGTTATGCCAAACCAAATTATTTTGGTGCGGATTTAAATGTTGAAAAGTTGAGGTGAACAACCCTTTTATAGGGGATTACGCGAAAGCGCTTAGATGTTTGTGCACAATATATGGTACGAAGAGTTGATCACCCTAAGTACGAGAGTCCGGACAGTCTAATGAATGTTTAGGTTTAAGTTAAAAAAAAATATTTATAACCTTGGATATAGTGCACAATACATGGTACGAAGGGTTGATCATTCTAAGTACGGGAGTCCCTACAGTCTAATGACTGTTTAGGTTTAAGTTGAAAGAAATACTTATAACCCTGGACGTAGTTGAAGGTTTTGTGACCCCTCAGCATGATCCGAGAATCTTTTAAATTCTTGAGTTATTCATACTGCTTCCCAATTATTGAGCAATTGAGGAAGATTCTTGTTATTCTGAATGGTGAATGTGGCAAGGATTCCTTAGAAAAGAGTAATTTGAGGAAACACGACATGTGATGATGAGTAAATTGAGAAAACAATAATAGCTCCAAGGAAGAAATAAATTTCTAAAAAGAGAAGGGATGAAGTTATTTAAAAAAAGCTATTTAATTAAGTCGAATGAACAAAGATTAGTAAGTTAAAATTTTGAGGACGAAATTTTTAGAACAAGTGGTGAATGTAATATTCCCTGTGTCTATGAGTTGAGTATATGATAATGATTCTTAGAAAAAGGGAATGGTTAGATTACAAATTATTCAAATAAAGGTTATGAGGTAAAATCTACATGTGTTTGTGGAGGAAACAAATGGATTAGAAAATATAAAATCTATATTAAGGGAATACTTTGAGTTAGTTGAGTTATTCAACAATAAATTTTTGAAGAAGATTAGATGGAAACCTAGTAGGGAAGGTTTCGGTGATTCCGAGGACGAAATCTTTATAAGGAGAGAAGGATGCGACAACCCGGATTTTCAGAAATTGTTAAAATAAGAATTTAATGAATAAAATTCTTATTATGACGTATTTTGTGTTTAAGTAAATATGTATATTCATTTATTGAGATGATGAGGTTTAATAGTTAATTTAACTATTGAAGAAATTAAATGAAATTGTTATGAAAAGAAAATTAAATGAATAAGATTAGTTAAATTAATTAAGTTGAAATTATATTATGAAATAATATAATTTGATTATTATGCCTTGTTGACACTAGAATTATTATGAATTAAATTTTATAAATAATGTGAGTAATTCACTTAATTAAAATAATGAATTAATGTGAATACATTTATTTTAATAAAATGAAAGAGTAATATATTATATATAAATAAAAAATGTTTATGTAATGGCTTAATAAATTACATTTGGTCAAGTGAATGAAAATTAACTATGAGAATGAGATGGACTAATATTTATAAATAAATATTGGTGTTAGGATTAATGAATTAAATAAATATTTAAGTTGTGATTAAAAGTATGGATTAAATAAATTATCTCGGGACAATTTAAAGAAGGAAAGAAATTGATTAATTATACATAATAATTGTATAATTTATTAAAAATTAATTAATGGATTAAATACTAATCATTTTAATAAAATGTTTATTATTTTACATAGAGGTGTTTATGAATATAATTTCATAATGTATAAGTATAATAATTATACATATTATAATTGTATAGTTATTTAGTTTAGCTAGCTAAGTAATTTAGTAGTATGGTTAAGTGTGACACTTAGAGAAAAGAAGATATTCTATATTATAAGGAAGAGATTGAAAAAAAATAAAAAGGTCTTAAGTTAGTTCTAGCCAAATAAGGTCTTATGACCTTTAGTATAATTTAACTACTGAGACTCTTAGCATATGGTAACTGATAACCAAGTTAAAATCACGTATTATTATTTTATCAGTTTATTTCATTCACTTAGTGGCAAGAGCATAGAAGAGAGTCTAGAGAAAGTAAAAATTCAGAGAGAGGAACTCAGTGAATTCAAAGAGAAGAATCAAGAGGAAGAAGGAGATTGTTCAAAAATTTTCTAATCATATAAATAAGTTTTGATGAACAATTTGTTAGGGAATAGGTTATATGTGTTAATAGATGATTGTAATATGTTAAATATTATCTGTAAACGATTTGTGGAGCACCAAATCCATTAAAACTTGTTTTAGAAGAAGAAATTAAGTTTGTGGTTAAATATGTACAATATGGATTGTTTTTCAGTCAAAATTGATGGTTATATCTTGTGATAAACTATATAAATTGACAATGGTTTGTGTTAATACATCGAGAAACGAAAAGTATGCAAGTGGAATGAATCTTTTTGGTCAAGAAACGAATTCGTAGTAAATGAATTCGCTAAACATGTTAAAATATGAAAATGAGTTTTGGGTCAAGATTTAGGTTAGTTAATGTTTCTGTAATTGTTATAATTCTAGTATGTTGTAGTTCTATGAATTACGAATTCATAGAATCAAAAACGAACTAATTTGGATGTGTATAACTCAATTTATGAAGATTAGAATGAGAAAAAGTTAAAAATATCGCAAGAACAATAAACTACAGAATCTGGCTCTAGGTGTGTCAGGTGTGACTATTTTGACCTCCTGTAGTAGAACATCCATGACGTTTACATACAAACTCCGATTGAGGCAGTTCAAGATGATTCAGAAAGATAACAAGTAGACCTACAACTTTTATTCTTTAAGTGTTTCAATTTGAGGTCGGGGACAAGGGTCAAAATGGCCATCTTTGAGACTATTGTGTTTTCAGAGGCAATTAGATGGCGTCGGGCATGCACATATACAAGCGTAGTGCTTCTGACAATAAAAGATATTGTTCTAAGTTATAAAACATGAATGTTAGTAAATATAATGATGCTTAACATTAATAAATGATGTATTAGTTGTATAAGCAAACTAAGCATACACAAGAGAGGCAAATCGGGCGTGTGAAGAATAAACGTCGAAACGCCGTGACAAGTGTTAATGAACGTAAAAAGTGTTTTAAGTCAAATGAAATGAATATTATAAGATATGAAATGGGGTTAATATAAAACCAATAAGGAGTCCTAGCAAGACTTAAACACTTGAATGAACTTCGAGTATGACTAAGAAGAAGAATAGTGAGATATAAGTCGAAAGTTAACATAATCAAATTAAACATTGTGTATTGATAATAGGAAGGTTTATCAGATATAGAGTAAAGTTTACATTACAACTAATATGCGTTTTTATGTGACTAATTGTTGATATGCATGATTATATAATTGTGTAGGACACGTGAAGTGTAGATAGCTGTAGGTTGTTAAACTGTTATTGGTAAACAACAATCAAGGCAAGTCTTTCAGTTCCTATTTGCTATTTGAACTTGATGATGAACTATTTTAAATATTTATTGCAAAAAGCATGATGTGTTATATATATGTTGAAAGTATGAAACGTTAAAGTCAATTTATGACTACGTTGATTGAGTAATGAATGCTGATTGAGTAAAGAACTCAATCTTTATACTTGTTATATGAACTGCAGCATGTATGTTTTGTTAGTCTAATGTTTATGACATGTATGATAATTATGTTATTATGTGTTGCGTGATGCATGAAAACTGTTAGATTTACTGGACTGTCGAGCTCAACCTTTCAAATAACCATTTTTACAGGTTAAGGATTGAAGGTGACACTATGTGCTACTTGAATGTCGTGGATCAGAAATAATACACGAAGATTAATATTTTAGCTAAAGTTATTATTTCTTTAAACTATGATTAAGGTTCATGAGATGTACTCAATGTTTTATGATGTATATTTTATGTTGAGTTGTAAAGTTAAAGTTTAAGCTGTCTGATGTATAAAGGATATCGCTTATATATGTAAGTATGTATATATTAACTCTGACAAAGTGAATCATGGATTATATATGATTCAAAGACATGTACATGATAATGATGCAAAATCAGAAGTTAGACGTGTTATTAATGACCGAAGTCGATAATTGAATTGTATGAATTTTGGGGTCGTTAGTTCCATTGCCTCTTCCCTTGCTTCTAGTTGAACTTTCAGCTATCTTCTTAGGACACTCGCGAGCTAGATGATCCTTTGACCCGCATGTGTAACAAGCATTCTTCTTTGGTTGAGAGCAATTCAAAGAAATGTGACCTTCCTAGCCACAGTTATAGCACACCCGCTTACCTCTCAAGCACACTCTAGTATGATTTTTTCCACAAGTAGCACACGCTTCAATTTTCCTCTTCTGCTAGCCACTCTACTAACTTCTAGCACCTACTACACTCTCAATCCACTTTCTCTTTGGGTTATTATTCCAACCAATGCTACCACTAGTTTTACCTTCATTCTCAATCTTCTTCTTTCTCTGTTCCTGATTATATTTTGTTAAGGCATCGCTTCAACCCTTTGCGATAATCGCCTTCTCAAACACTGCTACAAATGTCTTCAACTGAAACATAGATACTCTACTGTACAACCAGGGCTTCAATGTCTGTTCAAACCTTCTTGCCTTGCGCTCATCTGTGTTAACTTAATACGGCGCAAACCTTGCCAACTCATTGAATTTTACCGCATACTCCGACACCATTATCGTACCTTGTTTCAGCTCTAAAAATTGGACCTCCATCCGATTCTGTGAGCTTTCTAGATAATAGGTTTTGAAAAATATTTCCTTAAACCTATTCCAGGCCATCACTCCCTGACCTCCTCGGTTTTGTTTGCCTGCCACCAGTAGCTAGCTTCTGCTTTTAACATGAATGTTGCAAAAGTAGTCTTCAGGTCTTCACCGACTCAAGCAACGTCAAAAACCTTTTCTATTTCCATGATCCAGGTCCCCTCAACTGGATTCATGGACCCACGAAATTCTGGTGGTCCAACCGCCTTAAAATCTTTAAGGTCGCTGCTTGGTTCTGTGGCTGATTCTGCAGTGCTCCCATCAGTAATGTCACCAACTGCTGAACTGGGATAGCATTGGTGTTGTGGTTATAGGTAGACCCCTCAGGGGTTTGTTGTCTTGGTTGACGTCTTCTTGGAGGCATTTTCTGTTAAAAATACACTTATTAGAGATAGTTACTCAATTTCTTAAGTATTTTCTACTTAACTTGCATATCATAAATGATCATCACATAACACATAACGTCTTGAATAAATATTACTCCCTCCGTCCCAAATTAATTGCTCAGTTTTGACTTTTTAATGTCAAATTGACCATTTTTAAAACTAATCTTTTTACTATTTTTGCTAAAATATAGGTGAAGAGATTATAACCAAAAGAAAGTATATACAATTTATTACTAATCTCAATTTTTAGAATTTTAGAAATATATTTATATATGCTTAATTATTAATTCTAAAAATAGTCAATTTGACTTAAAAAAGTCAAAACTGAGCAATTAATATGGGACGGAGGGAGTAACATTTTATTCATTCATAATCTTTTAAAGACATAGAAATGATAACATCAATGCTATTTACATCACTTTTCCTGAACTGATAAAGTTTCCGGATAACATCATCATACCTCATTAATCACATAATACTTAGGATTTACATCTTATTTACTATATAATTATTCATTCAATAATTACACTTCCTATGGCCTACTAAGACGTTGCACAACCTTATAACGCTTCTCTTCCATAATACAGAACATCATTCTTCGATCTAACATATACCATGGCAACTCCTCGAACTGAGTCAGATAGTGCATGACTCGATCTTGAGCTCTGTTTATCACAGTGTGGAAAACATAATCCATCTCTTCCATCTTGATCTTCTTTGTTTGTACCTCTTCCTCTGCTACCTATGCACGCTGGGAAGCTTTCTCGTACGCATCTTCAACTCTTGCTCTCTTGGAGGATTCTTCTTTCAGGTTATCCTTCAGTTTCTCAACCTCCTCCATCAGCTGTCCTTTTCCCCCTCTATATGAACCAGCTTCCATTCCACATTACCTAGACGCTCGTCAAGATCTTGAACCTCATCATCCTTCTATGCCATCGAAGTCTGATGTTCAGCTACTAGCTCCTCCAATTCCTCGACTCTATCCTGAAGCTCAATGTTACGATCGTATACTTCGTCATACATTTGAGCTGCAATAGAGTTTGGTGGAAACTCTTCCCCTTCCTCCTCCTCATCTGTTTGTGGTAGCTCGACATGGTCTTCATCCATCTCTACTTCATCCTCATCATTTACTAATCCTTTCTGCTCAAACTCTGGGTATCCAACAACTGCAACCAACAGAGACGACTCCTTTGGCACTAGCTATTCCCAGACTACTTGAACATCTCGAGGCTCCTCCTCTCTAGGCATCTGAGGTTCCTCCTCCCTAGCCTGATTGGATTCTCCCACATTAGCCATCCTGACAACCACATAAACACATACAGTGTTTTATTATTTCTTCCTTAAAACTCGATAAGAGTTTATCACCACTATCTTTATCTTTATAATCTCCTATAAGGTTACTTCCTAAGGTTTTCCCCGCACCTAAGATTCATAACCTAAAGCTTTGATACCAACTTGTGACACCTCAAATCTGGGTACTTCATTCCCACAAGATTTGGTGTTCACTGTCCAAACATTCATTTCTAACTACCCAAATTTAATAAAATTTAAGCAATAAATCCTCTCGTTAAAGGGTTACATAATTAAATCCAATAAATCTCAAGTTGTCTAACCTTAAAACATTCATCAAATGCGTAAAATTAATTAATTACATCATATAATTAAACCAAGTCTGAAAACAAAAATTTCAATAAATTAACAAGTCTTTAACACTTGTTCATGTTTCCATTCCCTTTGCTAGTGGTTGGCTCATCAACCTTCTCAACTTTAGCTGCAATGGTTATATATTGCAAGAGTAAGCCAAACAAATGCTCACTCAATGAAAACATAACAACTGGTAATGAATAACATTTTATAATATTGATAATCAAGAACTGATATTGAAATTCATCTGAGGGTTACAAGACCATGAACTATGTCCCAGGTTAAAAGTATTTCTACTTAAACCTTTAACAGTCCTTAGACTATATGGACCTTCTTTCGCATACTTAGGGGGATCAGCCCTTCGTACCATGTATTGTGCACAAACATCTTAACGTTTTCGCGTAAATGATACCCTATAATAGGGTTGTTCATCTCAGTTTTAATATACGAATCCGTACCAAAGGAATGTTGGTTTGGATAAGTTTCACGGGTAATTTAGAGTTCAACGAACATCAACTAAGGATTAGTTGAATCAAAAGTTCAATGACAATGTAAAGTTTCAACAATAATGTAATACAAAGTAGTTATGAGCCATAAATGAATAATGTAGCGTAACAAGTTTATGCTTTAAGATTAAAGTTCAAAGCATTGAGAAGATATAATAAACCTTGCTTGAACTAAATGGTAATAAGCTAAGGTTACAATTTTCAACAAGGAAACAAGACCAAAAAAACTTTTCTCAACAAATTTCAAGAACTTGTTTAATATAAAAGTAAGGTTCAGAAACTTGTGTAATAATAACAAGATAGGCTAAAGAACTTGATCAATGTAAGAAGTAAGGTTTAGAAACTTGTCTTGCGTGTAAGCTAAACAGTTACTCCCTCCGTCCCAGGATAAAAGTCCTGGTGGACTTTTTACGCATATTAATAAGATGAATGAAATGACAAAATTGCCAATAATAATGTCATTAAATATGGAGAGAGAATTAGAATAAGAAAAGTATGAGATATTTAATGTTACGGGTATAATAGGAGAAAATATTTGTAAAATTTTGGTTATTAAAGAAAAATGGACATTTAACATGGGACTACCCAAAATAGTAATAAGGACTTTTATCATGGGACGGAGGGAGTATAACTCACATTCCCAAATATCATATACGCATGTCATCATGACATAATTAGTTACCACATGTTCATGGTACATAACTGAATATCTTTATCATTTACAACCCTTTGGTATTAGGTTTAACCACATGATTAAACCACACTTTTAATGCAATAACACAAATCTTCAGTTATCACATAATAATTACTAATAATAATTTTCATATTTTGTATTATAACAACACCACAATATGATAAATCACATTTAATAGTCATAACATTACACTATATTAACGATTATAGAATTGTATATTTTAAAAAAAATTAATTTTTTGGCCAAATTGCTAACTGGCGCTGCAGCGCCCCAGTTTGTACTGAGAACCGGCGCTGCAGCGCTTCTATTTACTCACAGAACTGGCGCTGCAGCGCCTGTATTCGTCAACAGGCACTGAGTGGTGCTGCAGCGCCCAGTTTCTCAGTTGCAAGCAGACAGTGTTCGTGAAGAACACAAAACAAAGCCAAATTGGCCTAAAAGCTCCTTTCTAGCAACAAATTTAGCACATATAAAACACATAAACTTTACAGAAACATAAATTAATGTTTCTAACATGTTTCTAACCATATAAATAGTATAAACATCAAATTAAATTCTTTAAATTTCATTGTTCTTGCTATTTCTTCACTCTTTGACATTCTTAGCGAAATTAAATACTGTGAATCCTTTTTTCAACCAAAACAATTAGTTTAAAACCTATTATTTTCGTTTCTTCATGTATTTACACAATCAAAAATCAATTTACACTTTATATCATGAATTTAGTATCAATTTTGATTCTAAAATAAGCCATATCATATATATATATATATATATATATATATATATATATATATCTGTATTTTTTTGTAAACATAATTTCTTCACATATATCATGTTTTCATGAATTATCCTACTCTAAATCATATACTTTTAAACATATAAAAATAATTTATATCAACAAATTAACATATACAAGCCATATATTCAACAATTATCATAAAAATAAATTTACAAAAAAATATATTTTTCAGTGAAGAACAATGAAGAACAAAACTAATAATTTAAAAGTTGAATTGCTACTTTCAAGTTAAGAGAAATATTAGTATTTAAAATGTATACTAACTTAAGAGATTAATTTAATTATCTCAAAATTATTATTTTTTTAAACTTTATTAAAGCAAGTCTAATTGGGTTATAAAGTTAAATGGACATGGGTAAGTATTTAAATTCCAAGATAGTGGGGATAGAAACCCTAAATAAAAATAATTGGGATAAGATAGGTTAAAAGTATTGGACTATGTTATTTCCATGGTCCAAGCAATTAATTAGGAAGTCCAAAGGAATTAAATTGATAGCCCAATCTTTAGCTCAATTATTAAGGGACTTTTTAGATATTTGATTAATCAAATTTGACATTAAAAACAAAGTAAAATAGGGCAAAATAAGGAGGGGGTACCGCGCCATAAAGGAGAAAGATGGGGGTAAATTTAATCTTTTTCAACGTCTTTATCTCTAAGTTACTTACACACTCAGCTTAGGTGTCAACTTAGTTACTAGCCACCAAGGATCAGGATTTTCGAAACTTTTCTCTCTAGTCTCTCTCTAAGAGCGGCTAGGGTTTTTAGGTTAATGATATGATTCCTAAAATGGCTGATATATCATATATATAGCAGTCAAAAGGAATTAATCAAAACCTAATCTAATTAAAAAATAAAATTTGAATTTATATATATTATATCTTAATTAAGTCTTACTTAATTAATATACATATATACAAATTATCCTATTAATTTAAATTCGTAATTTAAATACTATCAATCATATTGACATATTTAAATCAATACAATTTAAATTAATTTCCTTTTAATTACGTTCTAAGTGTGTGACCCTATAGGTTATTATTACGTTGGCAATAATCTTAAAATCATATTATAAAATTATAAACTGTGAGTAGCATCTAGTAATGCATCACTGCTAGTCAAGTAATAATAAGATCGATGATTCAATGCAACCTTTTCGTGACCAATATTTCAATGTAATTTAATCCTTTTAACCTTGACATCCTAGATTAAACTCGAGGCATAGAATGTGTCATACTCTTCATAATTTAATCTAAGATTTCTTGATCAATGAGTAGACTATATGAAACAAATCACTATTTGAGCATGACCATGCATTTCATAGTCCTACTCAATTAAGAGGCCTTTGAATATCACCCCTAATATATATAGGAGGGTTAAATTCTATCTAGATCACTCATATTCCTCACACGATTCATGATGTACCCAATACTCACCTTTATTGTCCACCCTATTAAAGGTGACCTTTGATGATATCAAAGTACATAAATTTCCGTGTAGTAATATAGTGATTTCAGGTCGGAGGATCATTACATCATTGTCACTATGAGAATTGTTAATGACACTTTGCATAATGCTCCACGTAGAATTCTCATGGTAGGTATGTCCAGTACATCGTTCTCTAACATGTACATATGCATTGACTCAATATCTCATATATTTATGACCAATGAGATTTGGTCATCAGTCAATCCACACACTTGTCTCAATGTATAATTGTTGTCCCAATAACAATGATACTTGACTAGGAACATTTAAGAGCAATGATACTAATTGTAATTATATAATCTCATGTTCAAGTCACATACTTGAAGCAATATAATTTGTATCACTATTCTAAGGACTTTTATTATGCTAACATTTATATAACGCAGTAAATAAAACTATAATAAAATAATTCATTTATTCAATCAAATATAATATCAAAAAATGTTAAGCAATTATATCAAATAATTTATATCTAGGGCATAAACTCTAACACATTCTTAGTTCCTTATATACTTGGGTAAATAAAGGAAGGTTGCTAGAAGATCAAGGTAAGGTTCTAAACTACTTTCTTCCTTTCTATTTTGATTTATTTTGATGAAATAGAGGGGTTATGTTCTAAGACTCAAAAACACCTACATCTACATGTTTTGTGATGGTTTATGCTTAGATCTAACCATTTTATGTGTTGATGAACTTGGAAATCAAAGTAGAACAAAAACTATTTTTAGCCCAAAAACCTTAAAATTTCAGCCCATTTTGAGGCTCTACCATTTGAAATCTACAAATTATTTTTGAGATCCGTCAAAAAGGTGAGTTAGATACATGAGTTATCTAATGAACCCAAGTAGTAGTACTCAAAAATATTAAAACAATTAACCGTAGTGTCATTTTTCCCAAAACTGTACGAACAGCCAAAAATCTTGAAAAACCCTTTTAGTTTCCTGACCACTTTTTGGCAAGGGCTGTTTCGACCACTTTAACAGCTCTAAAAATTTTGGAAACATTTGGGAAGATACTCTGATGAGTTATCTGCATTTAGAAAAAAGAATGAACAGTTTTATGTGTAGAATGAGAGTTATGACTTTTACAAGAAAGAACTCCTTTAAAAGTAAACATGAATAACTCTTTGTGTGTAACTCTAAAAATGGTGTTATGTTTACTGAAAATTCATATATATAACAATAGCATTCCTTGAAAGTTTCATGATTTTTGGGCAAAAACTGGATTTATTAAAAATGTTGCATGATCCGGCTGTTTTAGAACCTTTAAAAACAGAAAATCAAGTTGAAAAATTCTGAAAAAATTTGGGGATCCTCTGGAGATCATATTCCAGAAACTAAATATTTTTGGAACTGTTTTGGTATTTCTCGTGTAAATGATTGTGTTATAAATAAATGGGTAAAATAAGTTATGTGATGTCATAAATGGTAAAAATGTGATGTTAACTTGAAAACCCTAAAAATGTTGTATTCTGATTTATAAAGGGTAATTTGGTAATTTTTGATGAGATGCTATATTTATGGCATTTTAGGGTTAAATAAAGTAATTAGTAAAGGTTAAACAATTAGAATAAATTGTTTATTAGTATAAATTATTTATTAGTATAATAAATGATTAAAATATTATTAAGAGATTATTAATATTAGATTAAGATATTATTAAGTAATTAATAATGTTAAGATTAAAATTGTATCTAAAATATTATTAAATGATAATAATAATAGATTTAAGTTAAATTAAAATATTATCAAATGATTAATAATATTAGATAATAATTTCAAATATTATTAAATGATTAATAATATTTGATTAAATTAAAATTAAAATATTATTAAATAATTAATAATATTAGATAATAATATAAAATATTATTAAATGATTAATAATATTAGATAATGATTTAAAATATTATTAGATAATTAATAATATTTGATTAAAGTTAAATTAAAATATTATTAAATAATAATAATATTAGATTAAAATATTATTAAATGATTAATAATATTATGAAGTTAATAAGATATTATTAAATAATTAATAATATTATGAAGTGATTAAATATTATTAAATGATTAATAATATTATGAAGTGAATAAGATATTATTAAATGATTAATAATATTATGAGATGAGTGAGATGTTATTAAATGATTAATAATACTTGTTAAGGAACAAAATATTATTAAGTGGTTAATAATGTGAAGAAATGAGGAAATATTATGACGATTAAGTGATAGGATATTATCAAACGGTGATAATATTAATGAGTTAAGGTATTATTTGATTATGTGATTATATGTTAGATAAATTATTATGAAATAATAGTATTATGAGTTACGATATGTGATGCTAATTGAGAGATCGATGTTATTAATGATAGGTCTTTCAAAAGAAGTTAAATTAAATTGCATAGTCAACCGATCAGGCAAGTTTCCTAACTCAACTTGAGTTATTATTTTCAAAGCATGATTAGTGGATAATTATTATTGATTATTCACATCTATAAAGATTATTGTTATTCACACATAGTGCAATTGATTTCCTGTTTTATTATTTGAACTGTGAAATAAATTTAAAGTTCTTTTATTTATGAACTGTTTATGAACCATGTCCTAGCTAATTGTTTTGGCTAGACTAACAATTGATGAATCGTTCTATTATTTGAACCAAGTTGTTATTGAAAGATTTATGCGATTTATTTTGGCCAGATCAATATTAATATATGTTCAAATCATAGTATTTTTTAAAAAGCAATCCAAACCATATTGTTGTGGTACGGACTCATGATGTAAGACTAAGATGAACAACCCTTATAAAAAGGGGAACTTTATTGTCGGACATTCGACCCTTGCGCTATTATTGAGTATTATGCATAATCACATGGACAATGAGGCTGATCCCCTTACGTACTTGTAGAAGGGTATGATATAATTTTTACAATTAACTTATACTCTTGAGGTATTCAATCAGTAAATGAATTGATAATTCCTCTAGTACGTTTTTGATCAATTTGTGATCACTCGACAGGAAATCTGAGAATATCCCACTTTATTGAATATTATTACAACATTGTTAATTCTTCATAATCAAATTGATATTGTTGAATCCTTGAAAGAATTTAACATTTTTCATTTTTGATATGTTATTTAGCATGTAATACAAGAAAATTCTTGATATTGAAAATGATTTATTATTTAGCTACCTCGAAATCTCTTGAATATTGTTGAAATGCATATATGGAATGGATTTATTTTCATGAGATGAATGTTATTTATTGATACATATGATGATATGTATGATAATAAATAGGATTGATTATGGACTATGACCAATGTGATTGGATTTTATTTTGGATGGATGCTTGAATGTATGTGTTTTATTAAATGGGGTCTGCGTACCTCGTCATTTCTGGTTTTCTTCTTGTTGAAAATTATATCTCTCTCCTATGTACTTCCCCTTGATTGTTATTCAAGGTTTCTATTTATATTAAATAGTTTATGTAAAGGGATTAGTTAGAATTTCTCGAAGAACCGGAGATCAAGGAGCAAGGAGCGCTTGAAGACCCGTTTGTAATGGAGTCCGAGTTTAAATATAATAGTTATATTTAAATGTTAATTCTTGCACCCTAGGGTTTGGCAAATTGGTTCACTTGGTGGCTCTAGTGAACCAAACTAGAAGAAAAGTCTATAATCAATCCGGTAGAATATATATATATATATATATATATATATATATATATATAATATGTGTGTGTGTGTGTGTGTGTGTGTGTGTGCGCGCGCGCTAAAAAAGATGAGACTAATAATAACAAACCCCTCAAAGTATTTATATTAAGACTTCTAGCATAATAAAATTAATAGAGTATTAAATATTTAATATGAGTTTGTTGTGTCACCACAAGACAAGTATTAAGTATTTAAGATGTTAATTTATTACATTTGATGCTTATAAAGAAAATTAAACAATATTATTTTGTTGTGTCACCACAAGGACAATATTTTTCTCTTTTGAATATATGGAAGTGCTAGGTTGGACTTAACTTAGATAATTTTGATTTGGATATGCCACCACTTGATCAAAATAATCTAAGAGGCAAAAGATAAGGAGTTACATAATGATGTAATTGACAAGGAGTTGTCTACCTATTTATTTATATATAGTTTGTTGTGTCACCACAATGCTATATATATTTAAAATGGGATCCTTAATCTCACTAGGAAGAACTTTAATTAGATTTTGCCGAACTGTATAAATGAGGGTAATATAGTTTGAAGAAATAGTGGGAGATACCTATATAAAACAAGACCTAATTTATTTTGGTAATATAAATTAATTAAATGAATGTTTGCTAAAATATTATTTTTTCATATGTAGAAATTTGAAAATTTCACACTCACTAATTTAGAGCGTAGCATACTTGATGCTAACAAACTGACCGGGCCGAATTACACGGACTGGTTAAGGAATTTGAGAATTGTTCTCACTGCTAAAAGGATTTCTTATGTCCTAAATTTGCATGTACCTGCAAAAGTTGCATAGACAACCTCTGAGGAAGAGATTGCTACTTTTAAACAGTGGCAAGATGATGCATATGTGGCTCAATGCATCATGCTCGCATCCATGAATAACGAGCTTCAGCGATAGCATGAAACCATGGATGATCCTACTATGTTGCTACACCTACAAGAGTTGTATGGTGAGCAAAGTAGGACAGCTAGATATGAAATATCTAAGGAGCTCTTCTGATCTCGGATGACCGAGGGCACTACTGTTGAGACTCATGTCCTAAAGATAATCAATTTGATTGAACGTCTTGGACAGCCCGGGTTCGTCATGGATGGGGAGTTGAGTTAAGATTTGATCTTGCAGTCACTCCCTGACACCGTCTCATAATTTGTTGTGAATTTTCACATGAATAAGTTGGACGTCAGCTTGCCTGAGTTACTTAACATGTTGAAAACTGCTGAAGGTCATTTCCCATCAAGGACCATGTCTTAATGGTGGATGATTCTTCCAACAAAAGGAAGAGGCCCAAGGTATCTTCTCAGAAGAATAAATCCAAGAAGGCTAAGGGTAAGGCAAAAGTAAAGGATCAAAAGAAACCTGATCCAGCTAGAAAAGGAATTTTCTTCCATTGCAACAAGCCGGGTCACTGGAAGAGGAACTGCAAGGATTATCTTGCAGAGAAAAAGCATAAGAAGCTTGGAGAATCTTCGAATCCTAATCAAGGTTTGTTTATGATTGAAACTAATTTTTTTAAAAGTCTATCTTCTACTTGGGTATTAGATACCGGCTGATGTTCTCACATATGTAATAATATGCAGGGACTGGTCAGAAGTAGAAAGCTGAGCAAGGATGAGGTCGTCCTATGAGTGGGAAATTGAGCAAAGGTTGTTGCATTAGCTGTAGGAACTTATTGCTTAGCACTGCCTACGGGCATGTTCATTAATTTAAATAATTGTTATTTTGTTCCGAATATCATTAGAAATATTATTTCAATTTATGTATTGGATATGGATGGGTTTGACATTATAATAAAGAACAACAGTTGTTCTATTTATAATAATAATATTTTATATGGTGTTGGTAATTTGCAAAATGGACTGTACATACTTGACTTGCATGAAAATATACTTCAAATTGAATAAACTATGAAAAGGAAAAGAGATGATGTTAGTTATACCTATATGTGGCAATGTAGACTTGGTCATGTTAATGAAATAAGATTATCCAAGTTGTATAAAGATGAGAGCTCCTAGAGCTATCAGATTATGAATAATATCCAACTTGTGAATGTTGTCTCATGAGAAAAATGACTAAATCTCCTTTTAGTGGAAAAGGAGAAAGAGTTAAAGAGTTGTTAGCGTTGGTACACACAGATGTATGTGGATCTATGACAACAAATGCACGAGGAGGGTATTCTTATTTTATTACATTCACTGATGATCATTCAATATTTGAATATATGTATTTAATGAAATACAAATCTAAATCATTTGAAAAGTTCAAAAATTCATAAGTGAAGTAGAAAAATAAACTTGAAAAAGTATTAAAATTCTTCGATCAGATCGAAGTGGTGAATACTTAAGCAGTGAGTTTCTCAATTATCTCAAAGAAAATGGTATAATCTCACAATTGACTCTACCAGGGACGCCACAGAGGAATGGTGTATCTGAAAGGAGAAATCGAACATTGTTGGACATGGTTCGATCCATGATGAGCTTTACTGATCTTCTAATTTCCTTCTAGCGATATGCCCTAGAATCGACTACATACCTACTTAACAAGGTACCTACTTAATCTGTTCCTAAGACCCCATATGAGTTATGGACAGGGAGGAAACCAAATCTTAAGCATGTTAAGACTTGGGGTTGTCCAGCTTATGTCAAAAAGTTTGAAAACGATAAGCTACAGACTAGATCCGACAAGTATAGATTTGTGGGATACCCTAAAGAAACATCAGGGTGTTATTTCTATCATCCAACTGATCAAAAGGTGTTTGTTGCGAAACATGATGTCTTCTTTGAAAATGAGTTTATCATTGAAGGGGTCAGTAGGAGTAAGATATAACTTGAAGAAGTTCAAGAACCACAAAATACTACGGATCAAAATCAGGTACCTAACCAAGAGGAAGAACCTATTGTAACACACCCTATTCGTAAATCTAGAATAGTACCGAAGATGCCTGAAAGGTATGGATTCGTCATAGAGGATGACGATGACATATGCATCATAGATGATGATGATCCATTAAATTACGAACAGGCTATGAGTAATAAAGACTCAGAGAAATGGCAAGAAGCCATGAAATCCGAAATGGACTCCATGTATGAAAACCAAGTATGGACTTTGGTTTCACCACCTGAAGGCATTAAGCCTATTGGGTCTAAGTGGGTCTTTAAAAGAAAGACTGGAGCAGACGGTAAGGTAGAGACCTATAAGGTCCGACTGGTCGCAAAAGGTTCCAAACAAAGGCAAGGAGTTGACTATGATGAAACCTTTTCACTAGTAGCTATGCTCAAGTCTATTCGAATTTTACTTGCGATTGCAGCTTACCATGACTACGAAATCTGGTAGAAGAACGTGAAAATAACCTTCCTCAATGGGAAAGTTGAGGAGGATGTGTATATGACACAGCCAGAGGGATTTGTTTCAAAGGTTGGAACAAATCAAGTATATAATAAGCTACAAAGGTCCATTTATAGATTGAAGCAAGCTTCTCGTAGGTGGAACATCCGTTTTGATGAGACAATCAAAGAGTTTGATTTTATTAAAAATGAGGATGAACCATGTGTGTACAAGAAGGTTAGTGGGAGCACTGTTTCAATCCTTGTATTATATGTTGATGATTTATTACTGATAGGGAATGATATTTTTATGCTTCAATCAATTAAAATCTGGTTATCTAAACATTTCTCCATGAAGGACTTGGAAGAAGCATCCTATATTTTGGGGATAAAGATCTATAGAGATAGATCTAAAAGGATGCTTGGCTTATCCCAAGGAACGTACATTGACTCGATGCTAATGAGGTTTAGCATGGAAAATTTCAAGAGAGATCTCATGGCGATGAGCCATGGAATACATCTCTCCAAGAAACATGCCCCAAAGACACCTGAGGAGAGAGATCGTATGAATAAGATTCCTTATGCATCAGTAATAGGAACTATCATGTACGGAATCCAGGAGAAGAACACTAGAAGGCAGTGAAAAATATCCTAAAGTACTTAAGAAAAACTAAGGATGTATTTCTTGTCTATGGTGGGTCTGAATTGAAACTAGAGGGCTTCACAGACTCAAGTTTTCAAACAGAACAAGATGACAATAAATCCATTTTGGGGTATGTGTTTACCTTGAATAGTGGCGCAGTGAGTTGGAAATTTCCAAGCAGTAAACAATTGTTGATTCAGTGACGAAGGCAGAGTACATAGCTACAAGTGAAGCTGTAAAGGAGGCTATTTGGATGAAGAAGTTCATAACCAAACTTGATGTGGTTCCTAGCGTTAGAGGACCAGTACCTTTATTCTGTCACAACACCGGAGCTGTTACGCAGGCAACCCAGGTCTTATCAGAAAACCAAACACGTGTTGCAGCACTTTCATTTGATTAGAGAGATAATTGAAAGATGAGACGTCACCCTGGAGCGTGTGGACTCTCAAGAAAACATTGCAGATCCATTTACTAAAGCGTTAACACAAAACCAGTTTGATCGTCACTTAGAGAAGATGGGTATGAGATACCAAGGTGATTGACTTTAGTGCAAGTGCGAGATTGAAAGTAGTATGCATACAAGCCAATCATGAATTATGATAAAGCATATACTTTGTAATCAATTTTATTTATTTATTAATAAATGAATTATTTATTAAAGGCATTTATTTATCTACATGGGGTTGTTTATAAAATATATGATAAACTCATTGTTTAAGCAATTTTTTTAGAATCATGATGAGATCATTCTAATGGGATCTAAATTCATAGATAGATTAAAACTAAAATGTTCCCAATCAATGGATTACTAAAATGGGGATTAGTGAATCCAGATAGAATAGTGCATACATTGCTTGCTCATTGGATGAGGATGATTGATCTTATGATCATTTGTGTGGAGACACTAAAGCAAGTATGTAGGTGCTTATTGGAGAATAAGTTCACTGAACGTGACTCGCTAAGGAATACCTAATGAAGTTTTACTTGTCTGTCAATAGGAATTCTTGTATATAATGATTTACACTTTGACTTATTCCTTAAGACATGTAGGGTATATCAAAGGGTATGCTTGGGTGTAATAAATTATATATGGAGATAATGAATAATAAATAAAAAATCTACCACTTCTAGTAAAAGATGAGATATGTCCTAAGTGATTCGATAAATGACATCCCAGGAATCCTTGCCCAAGGTGGAATAAAAATAGAAAGTAGTTTCTAATTTGCATTCATTAGGAGTGTGCATGTAGGAATAGAAATACATATAATTAAATAAAATAAGACTTGACAGTAATTTCATGTCTTATATTTAATTGGGACATTGTATGGTGGAAAGATTGAATTATACGGTAACTATTTACTTAAAGATTCTTTTACAGATTAATGTTAAAATCTATATTATCTGGAAAGTCGTTGATTGCTAGGGAGGCATAAATATTATTTATTTAAATAAATTAATAGTTTAATTTATTTATTTAAATAAGATTAGAATTGTTCTAATTGATTTATTCACAACCGATTTAATATGGAGAACCTAAAGGGTCACACCAAAAAATGAAGAATAATTATTTAAGAAGTTAATGGTATAATCATAATAATATGATAAGTATATTTAATTTAATCTATGGTGAATAAATTAAATAACTTAATATTTATTATGTAATATTTTAGAAATATTAAATATAAATTAATAAGAGAAGTCTTATTAATAGTATTACAATTATTATTATTTTAATTTTTAAAGGAGTTTGGGAATTAATTTAATATTAGTACTCTCATTTATTTCTAATAAGATTAGGAGGCAAATTAATTAAAAGAATTTAATTGATTATCCCTAATAAGATTAGGGAGCCTAATTAATTAAAGGAGTGTTTCATTAATTAAATAATATTCTATTTTAATTATATTAAAGTAGGTTAGCTGATATATTTATAAGAGGAGTCTTATATTAGATATTAGTGTGAGTGAAATACGTGATTCCAAGAGTTGGAGAGTACACCCCCTTTCTACAAAGATAGAAAATTAGGGTTTGAGCTAATACACCCTTCTTCTTGAATTCTTCTTCTTCCTTAGTGGATAACTTCTAGAGGCCAAAAGCTAGGGTGGCTAACATTGATCAAAGGAAGGAACCAAGCCCGCGTATTCAAGGAGAGCACAAAGGAATATGAATTGAACTTGTACCTGAGGAAGCTTGGATCTTCAAGGGTATGATTTTGTTTTATCCTACTCTTTTGTTGACTGATAATCTATGCACAAGAACGATCTTGGTTTATGTGCCCCCCCCCAAATTCGGACACTCATATCACGAATTCAGTGCATCACGTGCAACTTCTAATATCATACTAAAATCATTAACAACGAAATAATAGAATAATTTATAATGTTATAACATAATTATTCTCGTCCCAAGGTCTCGAACCGCTACAACAACATCTTAATTTAAACATAACTTATTAAATCTTAATACATAAGTCTCCATACAACATAATAATAATATATTCCTAACACTAAGAAACAAAGCTATTCTGAAGCCTTCTCTTTACCCTTGTTTTTGCTTGAGGGTTCACCACGTTTTGCCTTAACTGGAAGTTTTAAGGAAAACAAGGATGAGCAACAAATTTGCCCAACAAGTAATATCGCAATAAGGGTGAACAATTATAAAGTTCAAGTCTCAAAGGTAGGACAATGAATGATGAGTTGTATGAATCCTTGTATGGGCAATGGTTTATGACTACTTAGTTCATTACAGTGATAATTATTGGAATAGTAAGGTCGCGCTATCAATATGTATATGGTGAGAAGGTGAATCTTTTCTCATGTGCATATTGGGTAGTAGAAAGTATTAAGATAGGTGCGAGTTCTTGAAACTCATACTCATGAAAAGTTTGTGACTCATAGTTATATGATATGTTTCTGAGCCTTTAAGCATATGGATAGTCCTTGATTTGTTCTTTGATTACATATTTCGAAGATGAGTTCTTAAACTCATGTGATTATGAAAAGTTCTTAATCACATATGGTGTGGTAAGTTTTATGAACTATACTATGGTATAGGAAAGTTTAGACTGAAAATAAGTTATTTTCAGTATAGTGAGCATTAAAGGTGCTAGAAGAAGTTAGAATTGTTGCAAGTAAGACAATGAAGGAAGATGAAGGAAGTAAGTAATCCAAGTCTTCTAGCTATACTAGATTTCAAAATTTATTGACATTGTGCTATGTATACATGTTTGAGAAAATAATATTGGTTAAAAATTTTAGAAGCAATGAATTTTAAAAGAACTATTCTTTATATGTCTATGTTAATCGTTTCGGCTAGACAGAAGTTGATTTGGAAATATTAAAATGAATTTTTATCGTCAATGCATTTGATGCGGAGATGATAAAAAGATGGAGTTATTAATACGTGTGAACCTAGTGTTGGAGATGATTATAAAATCATCAACTCAATATGGTGGGATGTATTATAACGTAGTCATAAACTGACGAAGTTCTCAACGTACTGTGAAACAGTGCGGTATAATGATGTCATAAAATGTTTTGAAGTATTGTGAAAGAATTTAAAGAGTAGTTGATGTCAATTGATTTGACTAGACGAATGATTCAGTTGATGTGCAATTTATTGGTATAGTTTAAGCTATTTGATTTGGCTAGACAAATGGTATGTCATGTTAAAAGAAAATCAAGCTTTCTTTGAGAAGTTATGCCAAACCAAATTATTTTTGTGCAAAATCTAAATGAATAATTTTGAGTTTAACTAAGTAGATGATCCTTAGGGAAAAGGATGTTTACGAGTTAAGGAAGAAGATTTAAGTAAGATTAAAATGTTTGAAAGAGTTTGTTAGACAAAGACATCTGAGTAAGGGTGTGATTTTAGAAAGACCTAGGATGATTATTTTAGAAAATTTTTATAAGGGGGGAGAATGTGACAACCAGGAAAATCGGATTGTCCAAAAATTTAGTTTAAAGAATTATTAGTTAATAAAATGAATTTTTATTAACTATAATCTATGTTATTTTTATTAAAGTTTTCAGGGAATAAAAATATTTTTGAGAAAAAGACGAAATATGCACTGTAAGACCCCAACTTTTATGAATAAAGATGAATTTTTCTCTAAATATCATTTTTGAATATTAAGGTGTGAATTTGTTATAATGTTATATTTGTGGGTAATATTTACAAATTTTGCAAAATAAGCAAGCTGTTATAAAATATTCGTTTGGTCGGGGAATATTCATTTTATCAAGGAATATTCGTATAACGACACAATTATTGGCGAACCCCACAACGGAATTACTGTTGGAGTTAGAAAACGACATAAATAACTTTTTATGAAAATAATGGCAAAAGTTTTATCTTTAACTGTTGAAATACCCGGTGATAAAAGTACAGTAATACGCATGGTTGCATAGTAGCACACAGTATTGTAATTGATCTTTGATTATTGATGCTTACGTGAGAAGTAACTCAATTTTATTCAATTATTGTCACAATAATTACTGCATAGTATCTCACGTTATTAATTCAATTATTGTCATAATATTTTATATTATTAAATCAATAATTGAGACGATAAAGTTATTCATATTATTGTAGACACTCAAAATTTTCTTTTCTTGTTACTAACTATGCAGGAGGGCAAAAGCGTCTATTTCACACTCCAAAGATAATCTTGGAGGACCACAACATCAATTCCAACCTCGGAGATAGCCCCGGGAGATCCAGTTTTCAACCCCAGAGACCACCCCGGGAAATCAATTTCCAACCCAAGAGATAACCCCGGGAAAATCAGTTCTAACCTCGGAGATAACACCAGGGGATCAAGTTCAAAGCCTGGAGATAACTCTAGGAGGTCAGGCCAACCTCAGAGATATCCCTGAGGATAGTCAGAGTCAACATCAAGTCAACCTCAGAGATAACCCTGAGAAAAGACTGCTACAACTACGCGAAAATCGGAGATAAGTCCGAGAAGGGAAAAATGGTCATTTTGTCAACTCAACTTCAACTCACATTAAATACACTCATTTCCACTCAAAATACTTCAATAGAAGTCCCACAAGAGTCATATCTTAACTTTCGAGCGCAAACTACGCAAAACGGCTCAACGAACTGCCTGACGGAAACTCGAAAATGTCATTTTAGTCATGGACCCATCTTCCTGAAATAAAAAAAAAAGCAAATCATATGTCATTGCATAGGAAAGGGCTTTCCAGAATGGTATGGCACGCTTCCATCGGACTCCGGAATTGAAAGTTATGAAGGTTCGAGCGAACAACGCGTTCTCCGAATGCACGTACGTCGAGACAGTAAGACACACACTGCCCGGGGCACCCCGGGCAGCCGCAGGTACACCTGCGGCACCCCCCTCTATAAATAGAGGGCTTGGGTGGCCATATTTGCAAGAGAAAAGATGAGGGAGCCATGTCCAATTTGCTTTGTATACCCTATAAACTGAGTGCTTTCTTATTTTAAACACTTGTAAGCTCGTACACACTTTAAAGCCTTTCTTTTCATCTTTGCACACACTGTTCTTCACGTTGAGAGTCATGTTGCGTGTGGTTGTCCGGAATTCGGTACGTGGCTTTTATTTCTTTTGTATATAATATATATATATATATATATATATATATATATATATATATATATATATATATATATATATATATATATATATATATATATGGACTAACATTATCGAGTTATGCCTCGATTGAGCCTAGACTTATGTCTGGAGCGTTTAATTGCTTTCGTATATCTATACTTATATATATGAACTTTGTGTCGAACTCTGTTCGATGAGCCTAGACTTACGTTTGGAGCATTTAATTACTTTTGTGTGTATATATATATATAATATATATATATATATATAATATATATATATATACAGCCAGGTTCTAAAACGGACTTATAAAACGGACCAGTGGACGGACTCAACAAAAAAAGAGGCACGCGGGTCATTTGAAAGATCCGGGTCGTAAAAATTGAAACACGCGGGTCATGGTTATGAGAATTTGACAGATGCAAAATCCCTCTTTCTCTTCCAATTGGTATAGAACGACTGAACAAGAGCTCCCTGCCGATTTTCTTAGCACTTTCGCTCCCTGCCGATTTTCTTAGCACTTTCGCTCCCTGTCGATTCTCTACCCCAGATTTTTGCTTCCCATTTGAAAAGAAACGATTCTCGTGTCAACGAATCAGAAGGTAAAGATCTGAAACAAACCTAAACTTCATTTGTGTTAAACAGATTCTCATAAAGAAGGTACAATTTCAAAGGGCACCAAACTTCTTTCGTGTTAAACAGAGTTTTTCTCAATATTTTTTTAATTAGAGTTTTTAAACAGAGTCAGTGAGTATCTGTAATTTTTTTTTTTTGCATTTTGGGTGTGCTTTGAAGCAAGTTAATATACATATCAATTTTTTTTGACCAAATCTGGAAGTACGAATTTCTTAACTTTAAATTTTTTTTTTTCTGTTTTTTTTATAAATATATTATTTTTAAGATGGGTATTACTAATAATTGTTTAAGATGGGTATTCACAATTTTATCATATTCTGAAAAGGTAATTACCATATTTGATCATTATAGGTTTTAATCTCTCATGGATAACGTGGAAGCAGAGTATGGGATGGGAGAAAATTTAGAGCGGGAAAGGGGGAAATGTAGACTTTGAATTAGTGAGTGGGCTAAATGAGGAACCTAGTGTGTTAGGTCCTAATTTTTCAGATAATTTGTATAATCCTCAAGTAGCACAAGAGCTAAAACCAAAAATAGGTCAAGAATTTCAAACAATAGATGATGCTTTTAGTTTCTACAATGCATATGCAAAAGAGAGTGGCTTTAGTGTTCGACATTGGTCTGGAAAAAAGAGACGGGGAAGTAATGAGTTCACAAGAAAAGAGTTTGTTTGTTGGAAACAGGGGAATGCTACAACAGTAGCGAACATTGAGGCAACAAGGCGCAGGGGATCAATTAAAGAGGGTTGTAAAGCAAAACTTGCTATTGTGATGACACCTTCAGGCTTATATGTTGTTAGTATATTTGTTGAGGGTCATTGTCACCCATTAACAACTCCACGGAAAACACATTTTTTGCGATCTCACCACCGCAATATATCAACTGCCCAAAAGGCCCTGACTCAACAGCTTCAGATGGTAAATATACCATCGCATCAACAATTCAATTTGCTTGGAGTGCAATCGGGGGGGGGGGGGGTTTGAGAATATTGGTTGCACGCAAAGAGATTTGTATAATCTCGAAAGAGATAAGCGCAATGAGATGAGAGGACATGATGGATATATGTTACACGAGTTTTTAATGGGGGAACAAGGAAAGAATCCATCCTTTTATTTCAAAATTGAGTCAAATGATGAGAACATGATTACTCATTGTTTTTTGGCTGATTCAACCTCTAGACGGGCTTACAATTTTTATGGTGATGTAGTGATATTTGATACTACGTACAACACTAATCGGTATGGATTAATTTTTGCGCCACTAATGGGGGTTAACAATCATGGTCAAACAATAATATTTGCATGTGCATTCTTGAGTAATGAGACCATAGATTCATTTGTTTGGCTTTTCAACCAATTTTTGGAAGCCATGTCAAGTGATGCCCCTAAGATGATCAATACTGATCAAGATCCTGCTATGACAAATGCAATTTCACAAACTCTACCAACAACATTTCATAGATATTGTAGTTGGCACATTTTAACTAAATTTTCTGAGAAGATAGATTCAGTTAAATACAGTGCTTACTATAAGGAGTTTTCCAATTGCATATGGAAATCAGAGATTAAGGAAGAGTTTGATTTGAAATGGATAGAGTTGGTTGAGAAGAGTGGGTTAAATGACAACAAATGGCTACAATCAATGTATCAAATTCGTGCTAAATGGGTGCCGGCATATATGAATCATGTTTTCTCGGCTGGAATGTCAAGTAGCCAACGAGCTGAAAGCTCTCACTCATTCTTCAAAAAATATGTTTCAAAAAATAATTTATTGGTGGATTTTATGATTCAGTTTGGTAGGGGACTTGAGTGTCAACGTCATGAAGAATTATTGACGGATCACAAAGACATGATTGAGAAGCCTAAAATGAAAATGCTTCACAAGTTTTTGGTGCATATGGTTGATATCTATACACATGAAATATTTTTTAAATTTCAGGATGAGATGTGGGAGAGCTTGACTTTTAAATTTGAGCTTATAGATGAGGATGAAGATCACTGTGTGTGCAACATTGCAAGAAAAAGTGGCGGTAATTATCCATTGCGACAAATTCATTATGACAAGGTTAAGGATTTTGCTTCATGTACTTGCAAAAAATTTGAGAGTATGGGAATTCCTTGTAGACACATGTTGGGATATTTGCACAAAATGCATGATTATGAAAGATTGCCAAGTCAGTACATTTTGAGTAGATGGACAAAAATAGTAAAATCTGGGGTAGTCGTTGATGGTAGTGGCATTGAGATAACTGATAATAGGTCATATCTACTGAAGCGGAGTCAATTAATGCAACTAGCCTTAGATATAGTTGACAAGGCCCTTACTAGCAAAGAAGCAACTAAGGTATAGATTGATGCTTTGAGTGGTGCACATGATAAAATTAATCAAATGATTAGTTGTGGTACAAGTTTTGTTGATAGTGTAGGAAGAAGTCAAATTCCAAGTGTAGTTACTTCAGGGAGTGGGGGTAGCAACTACTACAACGAACTGAGTCAAGTGCGTGCAAAGGGTTGTGGTAAAAGGCTCAAGGGAGGGAAAGAGAAAGCATTAGGGGGACCAAAAAAATCTAAAGCTAGACGGTGTAATGGGTGTGGTTTGGTTGGCCAAACACACGACAAAAGAAATTGTCCCATGCTTACAAATCGGTAAGAAATTTGTAAATTTTGCATTTGTTTTCATAGTTTCGACGTTGATGGTAATTGTGCTTATTAGATGTTATTTTTGTTATAGGTATTCACCTTGTCATGATGGTGCAACTCCCAATCCAAGTGTAGATAATGATAGTTATTCATCTCTAGGTGATTGTAAAAATCATATTATCAAGGATATTTTCATTGTAGATTTTTCAACTAATATTTTGTTTTGCATTTCAGGAATATCACTATAACTTTCATTAACATGTTGGGCTTGTTTATTAGACTATGGTAGACTGCAATTATGATAAAAGTAAGTAAGATCATTGTTTTCTACAATGTTAATGTTAGTGCAATTATAGTTGAAGTATACTGCAATTGTGATCATGATAACAGTAGACTGCAACTTCTTGTGTGCAACTTCTTGTGTTCAATTATGATAACAGTAGACTGCAATTGTGATCATGTGGATATGCATAGAATTTCTCTGTAATCCAAATTGTTTAGTGCACTTGCTACTAAAATTTTTCAAAACAATGTTATTCGTTATTTTTTCATTTATTGATATCATTTCTGTATGCATCATTTTATTTCATTGTAGGATGAGATTTTGGAATGGACTGCTGAAATGGTGATATGGACTGCATTTTGCTGAGATGTTGGAATGGACTGCTGATATGTTGGAATGGACTGATGTGTTTTCTTATGTATAATTTCATCAAGTACATTTGGCTTGTTAGGATTTTTTTGTGTTTTCTGTCTTTTGAGAAGTAATGTTGATATGGAAATGTTGTTATATATTGTAGGTGTTTTGAGATGTAATGGTAATTGTTTTGAGATGTAATGGTAATTGTTTTCAGAAGTAATGTTGTTATATATTGTAGGGATCCTGCTATGACTCTCTGTTAGATATCATTCTCCTCTGCTTCCTCTGTTTTGAGAAGTAATGGTTTTGAGAAGTAATGTGGGTGTATTGTTCTGGTGAAGCCAAAATGAGCAGGGTATGAAGTTGGACTAACAGTAGGGGGGTTCCTTAAAGATGAGACCATTGCAAACATAGTTTTTCTTAAAGAAAATGTACACATGTAAACATTCAACACATAAGTCTATACAGAGATGTCCTAAATGCAAACATAGTTTCATTACAAACAACAACTTTCATTACAATAGTACACCACTTTTTTCTTCAGTCTTTCATTCTTCAATGTCATTACAGCACAACTCGACTACATTACAAACAACAAAAAAAACAACATGAAAGCAAAAAAAAAAATCGAGTACACCACTTTTTTCTTCATCTTTCATTCTTCAATGTCATCTCCTCAATTTTTTCCCCCAATTCTTGATTTTTCTTTTCTACAATAGTCAGCTCGTTAATCCTGCAATTCAAAATTTATATTTCAGCCTTCAATTCATTGTTTTCGCGATAACACTGAGCAATTCTTGTGCCCGTGACATTGGTGGATCAATCCATTCAAACGAGTTACATGGTAGTGTTTTATAATTTGTGCAACCAACAAATCGTCTCCCGGATTTGTTTTGGTCCATGAAACCTTCACAGGTGAAGGAACTCACATTTGCAACTGCGTGATGAACTCCCTGATGAATTTG